>OW052220.1:294587414-296987414 GCA_932526605.1 Nephrotoma flavescens | reverse complement strand
TTTATTAATCCAGTGATTATTTTGCGAGATATTGCGGCCAAGCGTATATGAAGGTATCCCGCCATTCTGTCTCAGAAAATAAAAAAAAAATCATCAAGCAACACTAACAAATTGATTCAAAATAAACAGTAATTTGTGAAATTAGCCTAGCCCGATTCAATTTTGTGAATTTTAGTCATGCAACCGATATATCTAAAGAACTCGTATTTGCACAAAAATTACATTTAAATGTGGCACGTTAAATTTTTTTTGACGAATTAAGGCTATATGGTTTTGAAATGCCCACACTCATGTCTTACATATCCAGGAAAACGAGAACTGGACCCTGAACCCAACAAAACCATATTTTATTTCCTTTATGTCTCTCCATGTTTCTCATGTTCTCCCCATGTTTTACTGACTTGTTTCGCTTCGGCTATAACACCGTTCTTTCCCAGATCATTGCTGATCTTCCTATACGTTCCTCTTCCCTTGCGGATTTTATTTGAATGACATTTTTGTTATATCATTGTTCCCTTTTCTTAGTTAGTATTTGTTCAATCCATCTCCACTTTGGTTTTTGAACATTCGGATAGCGTTGCAGTTCGTGATAGGACGGTGGATTCCAGATCTTGAGTTTAATGATTACTTTGAAGAATGCAGTAGAGAGACTGAGACCCTTCGTGTGTTGTAATATTTCTCTAGCTGCTTCCCCCTTGTATTGAACTATGTATTTTTTGCAACACTGTACATTTCCTTAATGAGGTCAATAATTATCTTTCTAGGAATGCTCATTTCGCAAAAGGGTTTTCAGGTGGTGCAACTACTGATGGAAGCGAATGCGCGTTCAAAGCCCACGAAGACTAGATATAGTATGGTGAGCTACATTCGTTTGATTGTTAAACGATGATACGAATCAAGTGAATGTGGTCTGCCGTTTGACGGTTGGTTGATATCTGCTCAAGAATGATCATTGTTAACACTTTCATTGTATTGTTGAGGAGGGAGATGCCTCTCCAGTTATTGCATTATCTATAAGGTCACTTTCTGCTAGTAGTTTAAGTTACAGTTTTTGCCGTTAGGTGTGTCGCCATTTAGTAATTCTGCTGGAATATAATTTATCCATGCCGGCTGCTTTGTTGTTCTTTAGCTTCTGAATAGCAACTTTTAACTTCCTGTTCCCCGTTAGTTACCATATGGCAGCTCATTATTTTGTTCGCTATCTGTTTCCGTTGCTCTCAAAAAACTCTTTCCATTTATTTTAGCGTTTTCTCTGGTTAAGACTTTGCCCGAAATAATCCTTTATTGGGGGTTGTGGTAAGTTTGTGAATTTTTCGATGACTGCGCCTAGGTCTCTATATGCTGCTGCTGTTCTGCAGGATTGAGAATGTGTCTTTGGTGTATTTTCTGCGATCATTTAGTTCTTGACATTTTGATTTGTGTTCGTATTCGTGTTCGTATCTGATAGTCAATGATCGATATTCGTGTTGCTACCGGTTTGAATTATTTCTTTTAGTATTCCTTTATTAGTTTCTGTAATCAGTTTTGATTTCGGATTAATGAATCACTGATCCAATATATAATATAACCAGCTCCCAAGGCTGCTTAGTCAGGAATACTGGCATGCCTAGGGGGGGGGGGGGGGTCGCTCTATTCCATTTTTCCTCATTTTTCTACTATGATGTTCCAAAGCGGTCACCCAAGGTTGCGTTACGTTGGTCAAAGTTGTTAACCTATCTCAGCCACTTGCCTTCCCCCACCCCTCCTCTAATATATCGATTTGTTGAATTAAGGTTAAATTATTTTAAGATGGTCACAAATCATCCTCTACTTTAATATAATAAGATCGTTTCGCGGCAACTTTGCGAAATTATCTCAAAACCACAAAGTTTTGTGCCAAATGTAAATGTAATTTTAGTTCAAATAACTACCTGAAGTTTCCGAAAAAATTAAAAATTAAAAAACATGGCGGAACATAAAATTTGTCGAAATCACAAAAATTCACATGTATTAGTAAAACAGTTGGCAAAAGCAATGTTAGGCCTATTAAAAAATTTGTTGTTATGAACAGTTAATAACGCAATTACTAAATTAGCGACTACATAAACAAATGACAAATAACAATAGATTAATACGAAAATCGAAATGTTAAATTTATATTTTAATATTTATTATTTAAATGGATTTCGAGTGAGATAATAAAACGTAGTAAAAATCACCAACAAATCATAATAAATGTTCAAAGTTCGTTCAATATTCGCTAGTTTAAAAGATTATAAGACCGTTTAAAAAAATTAAAAAACACGACTGCATAAAAAATTTCCGATATCTAAGAGATGTCTAAGAGAAACAGTATATGTGGCTAGTTGGCTTAAGATAAGAGCTATCAAAAGACACCACCCTTATATCAATACGATGACCAGAACGCATTTGTCGTTGATGATGAATATGAAAATTTAGTTAAGTAAGGGGATGACTACTGTAAAAATAATTGCCCAAATCTCAGAGATGTTTAAGAGAAACGGTATATGTGGCTAGTTGGCTTAAGATAAGAGCTATCAAATGACACCACCCTTATATCAATACGATGACCAGAACCCATTTTTCGTTGATGATGAATAGGAAAATTTAGTTAAGTAAGGGGATGACCACTCTAAAAATAATTGCCCAAATCTCAGAGATGCCTAAGAGAAACGGTATATGTGGCTAGTTGGCTTAAGATAAGAGCTATCAAATGACACCACCCTTATATCAATACGATGACCAGAACCCATTTGTCGTTGATGATGAATATGAAAATTTAATTAACTAAGGGGATGGATGACCACTGTAAAAAATTGCCCAAATCTCAGAGATGTTTAAGAGAAACGGTATATGTGGCTAGTTGGCTTAAGATAAGAGCTATCAAGTGACACCACCCTTATATCAATATGATGACCAGAACCCAGTTGTCGTTGACGATGAATAGGAAAATTTAATTAACTAAGGGGATGACCACCGTAAAAATAATTGCCCAAATCTCAGAGATGTCTAAGAGAAACGGTATATGTGGCTAGTTGGCTTAAGAAAAGAGCTATCAAATGACACCACCCTTATATCAATACGATGACCAGAACCCATTTTTCGTTGATGATGAATAGGAAAATTTAGTTAAGTAAGGGGATGACCACTGTAAAAAAAATTGCCCAAATCTTAGAGATGTCTAAGAGAAACGGTATATGTGGCTAGTTGGCTTAAGATAAGAGCTATCAAACGACACTACCCTTATATCAATATGATGACCAGAACCCAGTTGTCGTTGACGATGAATATGAAAATATAATTAACTAAGGGGATGACCACTGTAAAAAAAATTGCCCAAACCTCAGAGATGTCTAAGAGAAACGGTATATGTGGCTATTTGGCTTAACTTAAAATAAGAGCTATCAAACGACACTACCCATATATCAATACGATGACCAGAACTCAGTTGTCATTGACGATGAATAGGAAAATTTAATTAACTAAGGGGATGACCACCGTAAAAATAATTGCCCAAATCTCAGAGATGTCTAAGAGAAACGGTATATGTGGCTAGTTGGCTTAAGAAAAGAGCTATCAAATGACACCACCCTTATATCAATACGATGACCAGAACCCATTTTTCGTTGATGATGAATAGGAAAATTTAGTTAAGTAAGGGGATGACCACTGTAAAAAAAATTGCCCAAATCTTAGAGATGTCTAAGAGAAACGGTATATGTGGCTAGTTGGCCTAAGATAAGAGCTATCAAACGACACTACCCTTATATCAATATGATGACCAGAACCCAGTTGTCGTTGACGATGAATATGAAGATTTAATTAACTTAGGGAATGACCACCGTAAAAAAAATGGACCAAATCTCACAGATGTCTAAGAGAAACGGTATATGTGGCTAGTTGGCTTAAGATAAGAGCTATGAAACGACACCACCCATATATCAATACGATGACCAGAACCCATTTGTCGTTGACGATGAATATGAAAATTTAATTAAGTAAGGGGATGACCACCGTAAAAAGAATTGCCCAAATCTCAGAGATGTCTAAGAGAAACGGTATATGTGGCTAGTTGGCTTAAGATAAGAGCTATCAAACGACACCACCCTTATATCAATACGATGACCAGAACACATTTGTCGTTGACGATGAATAGGAAAATTTAATTAACTAAGGGGATGATCACCGTAAAAAAAATTGACCAAATCTCAGAGATGTCTAAGAGAACCGGTATATGTGGCTAGTTCGCTTATGATAAGAGCTATCAAACGACACTACTCTTATATCAATACGATGACCAGAACCCAGTTGTCGTTGACGATGAATAGGAAAATTTAATTAACTAAGGGGATGACCACCGTAAAAAAAATTGCCCAAATCTTAGAGATGTCTAAGAGAAACGGTATCTGTTGCTAGTTGGCTTATGATAAGAGCTACCAAGTAACACTACCCTTATATCAATACGATGACCAGAACTCATTTGTCGTTGACGATTAATATGACTGTTGAATGAATATGAATATACCGTTTATCTTAGACATCTTTGAGATTTGGGCAATTTTTTTATAGTGGTCACCCCTTAGTTAATTAAATTTTCCTATTCATCTTCAACGACAACTGGGTTCTGGTCATCGTATTGATATGAGGGTAGTGTCGTTTGATAGCTCTTATCATAAGCCAACTAGCCACATATACCGTTTCTCTTAGACATCTCTGAGATTTGGTCAATTTTTTTTACGGTGGTCATCCCCTTAGTTAATTAAATTTTCCTATTCATCGTCAACGACAACTGAGTTCTGGTCATCGTATTGATATAAGGGTAGTGTCGTTTGATAGCTCTTATCATAAGCCAACTAGCCACATATACCGTTTCTCTTAGACATCTCTGAGATTTGGTCAATTTTTTTTACGGTGGTCATCCCCTTAGTTAATTAAATTTTCCTATTCATCGTCAACGACAAATGGGTTCTGGTCATCGTATTGATATATGAGTGGTGTCATTTGATAGCTCTTATCTAAAGCCAACTAGCCAGATATACCGTTTCTCTTAGACTTAGATTTCGGTAATTTTTTATGCAGTCGCGTTTTTTAATTTTTATTTTAAACTATCGTATAATCTTTTAAAACTAGTGGATATTGAAGAACTTTGACCTTTATTTTGATTTGTTGGTGATTTTTGTTACGTTTAATTATCTTACTCGAAATCTATTGCCAAAAATATTTCAACAGTATAAGAAATTAGATGTACTCTTGAGTAATTTTTGGTTTTAAAAATAATCGTATTTAGGTGTCTGCATTTGTTTTACTAATTCCTGTGAATTTTTGTTATATCGTAAAATTTTATGTCCCGCTATATTTAGTTATTTTTTAATTTTATCGGAAACTTCACAGCCGTATTAGTGTTGCCAGATTATAATTTTTTTATTTTCGGGGATAAAATCGTATGGGATATCTTCATATTCGTGTAGTCCATCGATTTCAAAGTCGATCCATTAAAGCCATCACACTTGATTATTTGTATTGCATACTAAACTTCCAATAAGCTGAATATTGTCTCTTATAAAAACCCTTAGAACAATTTAAATAATGCCCCCGTTTCCAGTTTTGAAGATTAAAATTCCATTCGTAACCCTTTTTATTTTTTTCTATCAAGTTGAAATCACTGTACCACTGTACTACAACGCGTATTTTCTGCCTTCAACATTTGCGAAGCAAAGTTACTTGGGCAACTCCCTAGCTTAGGAACAAGATAAAATACTTTCTATTTGTTTAAAAATTTGTATAGTTGATTCGTGTACGGATTTCTAACAACGCCGAACACATCAGGATGAACAGAAACTGTTGTACTGTAAAAAATTTAATTTTATTTTTTCCAGTAGCAATTTTCCAAGTGTACTGTAACAAACAACTATTTAAAGAATATTACGAATTTTTAAACAATACTGATTTTCCGCAAACCAGAAAATCATTCATCAATTACGACATTGGAAATTTATTGCAAGCAAAAACAAACGTTACAAAATATTTCATTAATAAGGTCAACTAATAATAGCAGGAAAATTATTTCAAAAAAAAAAAAAAAAAAAAAAAAAATAAAACTAACTACACAACAACAAACAAATTTTCATTAATCGAAAAACGCGCAAATTTCCCCACACATCAAATTTTCTTCTTTCCTAATATACAATTTGTTCTAATTTCAGTCGTTTCTTCTTCGTCTTATTCGCATTTACATTTTTATGATATTTCAATAAAGTACAAAAAATTATAAATTTTCCTAATTTTTGTTCACAAGTTGTAGGTCAGGGATTTTCCAGAGTGAAAATGTCGTATATGTGAATGTATGCGTACCCATAGTAAAAAAAATGGATCACTGGAGAAAACACGTTCATAATAAAATACTCGCGTTTTTTTTACCAATATACTCATCTCACTCTAATAAATAAAAAAAAAAAACATTATAATGAATACAAAAATCTAAAATCACGTCGTTTAATGGGCGGTGACCAAATCGAAATACTTGAGTAGAACGCATGCGTTAGAATGAGAGAATCTTATTGTGTTTATTGAAGTGTAGGAAAATAAAATAAAATAAAAAAAAACAAATATTTTTATCTTTTTCTAATTATGTCATTTTCAATTAACAAAAGATAAATATTATCAGTGGTCGAATGAAATAGATATACAGGGGTAATCTGTACCGTCGAAGGGAGATAGAAAATAATGACAACATTTTTTTGTATGAATTTTGTCATATTCATTTGTTTTGTGGGTTTCGTTCGTTTTTCTATTGGGTGAATCTTATTGGAAGATTATGACAAATCGAAATCGTGTTTTTTTTTTGTTGCGATCGAGATATTGTTCCCAATTCGAATACGAAGAAGAGAGTAATGGAATTTATAAAATTTTCTTGTACATAATTTATTTTCGATATATCTAATAGATTTTTTCCGTCGGTGTTATAATTTATGTATTTTTTTAGGTTTATTTATTATGCACACCATTTTCACTTTCGTTTCGCAATACCGTTCCGTTTTATTTCCTTTTCTGTTTTTAGAATTTAATAGAAATACTTGACTTTGGGTAGGTATATATGCATTTTCCATTTAAAAGCGTTGTGAGTATAGGGAAAACATGAATTTGTTTATGTAATTTAAAGTTTTTTTTTTCGTATATCGCAAATTGAAATTTTCGCCAAAAAATGTATAGCAAACGAAAAAGAAAATTCCGGATATTTTCAAGGTTAATTATTATACAACAAGGTTTATGTGTTAACATTGTGTAAATATTTTGTGTACTCTATACTGTATGTGTAGATTAGAGTATATAAGTAAAATTAGAAAATTGTGCTATTTTCGTTTATTTTATAATTGCGGGAAATTGGGTGTAATTTTATATGGTTTTAGCTCTTCGGAATGTTTTGATTTTGCGACGTAATAAATCGTTTTATTCTGTAAATTTATTGGAAACTAGTAATGAATGGAAATTTTGGTTTTCTAAGCATGACGATATCGCGTTACTTCTCAACCAGATAAACATTGGCAAAATAATGAAGATTGTTAAATCTGTAAATAGCACATTAATAGACATTTATATAGATACTACTAGGTCCTATATATAATAGAAAAACACGATTATTTTGGTCCAATTGGGAATTTAGTAATGCCAAATTTGGTCTTTTATAAATCATATACTATTTTCCTAAATTTACCGGGGAAATGCTATAATCCACGTCTTTAATTGAGGTTTATATAGAGATACTACTAGGCCCTATATAATTAAAAAAAAGCGTTTAGTTTGGCCAAATTGGGAATTCAGGATTTTTAAGGCAGCAAAATTTGTATTGATCCTTACCATATGTTATTTATAGAAGATCAATGCAAATTTGGCTGTCTACCCTAAATCCAAAAATTGATCAAAATAAATGAAGTTTTCTATAAAATGATTCGTCGTAGCATATCAGAATATACGTGACTTACCATGCTGATTTATACTGACAACACAAAAACTCCAATTTTGTGTTAATCGATGTAACGGCGCCCACGGCCATCGTCGTTCCCGGTACAGACTTTTGGGCCAATTTTTCGGTTTGGGTGCGTTTGGATTTTTGATATTGTATTTAACATACTAAAGAAAACAAATTTTTTTTTGCAATTAATTGGAATGAAGGAAAACTAAAAAAGAATTTGCAGTCAGTCAGTTTTTGGTTCGCGTTCTAAGCTTAAATTATAAAGTATTTTTTTTACTTGTTTTATTGATCCTCGGCGTTCTCTTTATTGGTATCTTATCCTAGACATAAAAGTGAATTTATAAAAACGTTAAGTTGCCGCATGTTTCGGCAAGATCTGAAAACCAAATTATCGTTTTGATCGGGTGATATTCCAAACGAACGATTTCTGATCAATCGATGATTTATATCGAATCATTAATTTCAAGAAAAATGTGTAATTGTGAAAAATGTGTAATTATTTGATAATTATTTCAAGAAAAATGTGTAAACATAGCCAGTCTTTGTCAATAATTAAAATATAAACTAAAAAACTTATGTTAAAAATTAAGTTATTACTGTAAAAATTTGAATAGCCAAAAACGAGAAATACTATAATTTCTCCCGCACTAGTTGAGGTCATACTGTAAAATGTTGTATGTACTATCTATGTTGATGGCTAAAAATTATATTGGCTAAGTATTTGTTGTTGTTCGAATAGAAATTATCTACTAATTCAAGTTTGATGATGAGAAAAATATAAAAGTGATAATAAAAAAAAAATAAAATAACAAAAAAAAATATTCTATGACATCACCTTCATCAATGGTAGCGGTATTTTGGACAAACAAAACATCTTAAATTTTGGATATTTATATACGAGAATTTTTTCTACGTTGTCAATACTAATACCATAGACCAAGGTATTACTCCAAATACCACAACCAATGGGTATAATTTGAATATACACCAAGTCTACAAACAGCGTGAACGGCATTATCGATCGGGAGATGGTTATTTAAACTTTAAGTATATTTTTTTTTGTATTATTATAATTATATTATAACAATTATATATTTATTTTCTAATCACTAATATTCTATTGCCTTGTGATATAAAAGCTAATTATTCAGTTTTTTTTGCAAAATCGACCTGAGCGTCTTATGTCATAATTAACGTAGTTTATAAATTTCTTTTGATTTTTTTTTTACTTTAATTTAAGTTTAGTGGTAGTTCTAAAAAAACATAATTTTATTAGTAATTAAATTTTTTTTCGCATATCTTAGTTAAGCTTTATGTGTTATCGACAGAAACAAATGATGTTTGCACATTTGATGGGTGGGTTCGGCTTATGCCGGACAGGAGTAGAAAAAAATAACCAGTCTCTTCCTCCTCCGCCTTCCTGCAGATTCTTTAGAAGTTATTCAATTCTGAACTCGGTCTTCTTTGCATGTCCCAAAAAGACAGTGTCCTATGAAAATGCCCACCTCTTTTACATAAGATTGTGCTCGTCCACTTTTTAACTGCCGAGGATTTTGCCTGTTCCGTAGTGCCAGTTTAAGCCTTCTCAATGACTTCTGTTCATTTCCTAAGAGTTCATTTAAATTCTAAACACTCTACGTAGATTACCTTCAACCAAGGGAGAATGATCTCCCGCCTATTGTTCGTGTCAAATATTGATTCTTGTTGAATATAGCAAACTAAGGGGTTGAGGCTATCTTTCTCCAAAATTGGCTGCCCAAAGTTATTGGCTAAAGCTTTTCTTGATTGATATTTTGGAAGTTTCAAAAATCACTCGATCGATTTCAGCTTACTCATTTGTAAAAAAATTTTTTTATATAAAAAGTAGGAAAAAGAAATAAAATAAGGAGAGACAAAAAATAGGTAATAAAAATTAATCTATTGGTCGTCCCAGCCTTCTGTTGTTTATACGGGAAACATTAATAATAAAAAATGGGTTGGGGGTGAGGGGATGGTAAATAGCAGTTAAGCGATTAGTCATCGGCTGAGTAGCAAAATTCAAAGTACATTAATTGTACATGGTACATTGAGATACATTTAATTACATTATAGTCATATTATTAGGAGCGTGAGAATTGAATAGGGTGGGATCTGTAATTGGTGAGAAAAGGATTTCGTCTGTCCGTTAAGAATATTTTGTTTAGAAAATATCGATTTTTGTAAGATTCTAAGGTATCTAAACGTCTGTAGATATTTCTAATGATGGCCTAAGAAGCACAAATCGATCGAGTGATTTTTATACTTTTTAAAAATTTTTTTTAATAAAAATATTCAAAAATTTGAACAATAAAAATATTCAGAAATTTGAAAAATATTCAAAAATTTGCTATGACATCTATCCTTTTTGGCTCGGGAGAATGAGGTTCAACTTCACTGAGAATATCTCTGAAAAATTGATATTCTGAATAATTTGATGAAACTAAAAATATACAAAAATGCTTCTTAGAAATGGATTAATTATGAAGATTGTTAGTGTATTTATTACCTTTTATTTGGCATAACGAGCACGTTTAAACTATCACGAAATCGTTTTCGTTGAATATTGACCGGTGCCATTTCATCCTCCGATTCGTCATCACTTGATTGTAAAAAGAAAGCCAATGCTCGATTCCATAATATAAATTAAAATTTATATTTTAGTTAACTAATTTTAATAAGTTTTTAAAAATGTATCCACTATAGCTCTTCACTAAAACAGACAAAACTGCATCTCTCACATTTTCAATAAAAAATTTTTTGATTTCGAAAATTTCATAGATATTTTCGAAATTATCGAAACACTCGATATTATGGAAGTAAAAAACTATGGAAAATTTCATAGTAGCCATTTTCGATGTTATCGAAATGTTCGATATTCTCAAAAATAAAAGCTATCAAAAATACCATAATATGCCCACTGGCATGCTTACCATCGATTGGCTACTACTTCGTGTTCTCTTGAAAATTGTTTGTAAATAATTATGTGACTTAAATCTAGACCAGCAACAGGTTTTTGATGCGAGCAAGAACCGTGGAGTGATAAAAGCAAATATCAATAAGAGGTTCGTGATCACCTCGAGAAATTCAATGTGAAGCACCACTCACGAGTGCTTACGATGTTGTCGTTCTAGAGCTAGAAATTTAGAACAACCGATGGGCAGTCTACTACCCAATGATCCAAGCAGCACGACCAACGCCTCGCCAGAAGTCAATTATGCAGGATCTATCATATACGAACAATTAAACGAATAAAATACGCATAATTATTTACCTGGTCGCTAAGGCTATATAGTTCCATCGGGAAAGGAATATTTAATTTAACGGTACCATATCATTCCAGAAAAGTCATCGGTTAAAACTGGATGTCATACATACATTACTTTCAATAACACGCCTGAAATAAAGTAATGTAGTAGTAGCAACACACCCAGTAACTTACAGAACACTGTGCCACAATTACATTTCAATTAATTTCCAGCGGTTGAAAATCAGCAGAGATTCAATTTTGAACAAAAGTAAGAACTCAGAAATCACAAATTTTACAAATTTTTATAAAATCTATGAACAGATCAGTGCTGTTGCTCAGCATTTTGTATGAGTCGTTTTAATCGATTTTCTGAGTAAAAATTTAAATTTCCTGCATTTCCCATATGGTTTCTCCGGATTGGCAAAAAATAATATTTTCTTCATACCAAATTTTTAGAAAATTAGAATAGTTGGTGTACCTTTGTGAATTTGGGAACAAAACTGGGTTGATTTTTACAATGGCCGCAAGCCAAACTCAACAATATCAAACATTTTTACAAAAACCCAGGTTGATATTAAACTAATAGAACCACCTAATCCACTTCTGAGTTAACTTCTTGCGACTATTTTTTTTTCTTGCTTTGATCGAATGAAACTTTGATACCGAACTTTCGATTAAATTGACCGTTGAGTTGTAATTTTTGCCTCAATAAGGTACAAATAGTCCACTCGCCATCAATGGTACGGTCCTTTCACATGCTTTAGTTTGCGTGAGGTAATAACGATTCAGGTCACGTGCATTCCCCGACTGAGCCACTGTTTTGAATGGGAGTTGTGAGAAAAGTTTACAATAAACTAACACTTTTCAGCAATTCGAAATCATCAAATGCGTTTTTTATCAGATGTGAGTATTAACACTAATAGGAGAAATATTTCTATTGTCTGGCCCTATATTCGCCCCACTAGTCTAGTTGGCAACAATCAGCTTATTATGAGAGCTGTTGATTTATTTGTTTAACATTATTGATAGGATGGCCTTTTTGTCGTTGGCGACTTGAATTTGTTTTATCTTGTGTGGTCGCACTCGAACCACATACTATGAACGCACACACTGTAAAGAAACTTTAGTCACGGATAGTAATTTGAATTCAGAATTATTTCAGATCAGCTATATATCTTTTCCTACCAGACAAAACATTTATTGCGGTTCTTTTGCTTTACCCACACAATTGTGATGGCAGGCAGGAAAAGAGATATTCTAAATAACTAAGGAAAGCAGCTTGTATTTTCCTCGAACGCCTTTAACATTGTCGTTATAGAAGAATAGTCTTATCCACCATCCTCCCTTCTTCAATACCATCCTCCCTTCTCAATCTACTTTTGTTATAAACAATGGAGTGCTGATTTCGAAAAAATCTAGAACCTATTGGCTAACATTGATTTTATTGAATAAAAAATAATGACATTAAAATTTAGACAGGTTGTTTTTACTATGAACATTTTGAATATATCAAACAATCAATATCTTACCTTCGCCAAAATATAATTTTTCCAAGTCCTCTGTGATACAAAATAAAGATTTAAGAAGCGCAATTTTAGAAAAAACATTAGCGACAATTTCTTAAAACTAAGTTGAAGTCAAATTGCTCTAAATATATCGATTTAAAATTTTAAAATTAAAAAAAAATCTATGACTGCCAACCGCATAAATATGTTGTCTTCTAGAAAACATTAAGAATTGTTAAGCATAGACATCCCTACGATGCCTTGTCATTTACTATTGGACCTTACTACACATGATTAGTGTACGTTAAATTTAATCAGGATATTTACGTATGTATATACAATTTTAAGCTTTTGTAAGGTTTTTTGTCAATTTGTCGGAAACTTCACGGTACCATGCATATGTTATTCATCTTGCTGCTCACGTCATTCAGTTTGATTTCTTGAAAAGAGTCACACTAACTACAATAAAATGTCAGATGAATAACAAGACAACTGACAAACCTGTATACGCGGAATGTGACTTATCTATATCACATAATTCCCTCGGAATCATTAAAATCAAAAACACAAAAAACCGAAACGGAATAAAAAATAAAATAAAAATCCACCTACAATTGTCGTCGTAACATCTTAAACATGCAAAACCAAACCGAATTGCTTAAAGAGAGACACACACAATTTCATTTTATACTTATTCAACCAGGCCACCAAAAAAAAAAAAAACGACAACGACAACGATGACAACAACACTAACAACGAGAATACAGAAAAAGCACACACAAGTTGTCGTGTGTTGTGTAGTGGGGACACAAAAAAAAAACAATTTTTGTTGTATGTGCTCTATTCTGTTAGTTAAGCAAAGTACTTTTATGGAAACTGATGGAGAAATGTGGAAAACTAAACTAAAGAAAGAATAAAAAAATAAAACGAAATTGTTTTTGTAAAATTTTTTCCTCTTTCTTTAATTTCTTACCTTGTTTGTTGTAAATATACAAAATTTTATTTGATTTGGTTTTTTCTTTCGGCGTCTTCTTATGCTTCTTATGTGAACAAGGGGATATACAGTCGTATTGTTAAAATTTTCCCAAGTCCAAAAATGGAAAATGAGGAAAAAATTTTTTAATCAAAAAGTAAATACGAAATTTTTTTTTGATGTTTTTTGTCCTTTTTTTATACGTGTATAAATTTTGTGTGTAGAATTTTCCTTTTTGATTTGTTTGTTGCTTTTTCCATTTTCTTTTTATTAATTTATTTTTTCTTTTTGTACATTTTTCTTGAGTTGAGAATTTTTGTTTAGTTTGCTTTTAAAAAAAAATAATATTTTTAGTGTCTGTCTAGGGTTTTTTGGTAAAACTATAAACTAAATTTAGTAGTTCGGTACCACAAATAATTACACACCAGGTACACGTATAATTAAAAAGGAAATATCCTTTTGTTTTTTTTTTTATTAAGTTTAGTTTAATTAAAATTTCGAGTGATAATTAAGAGGAAATAAAAATTTTAAATGATTTAATTTATTGTAAAAATTAAAGTGGAAATTTAAACAATTCCGTCCAATTGTGCTACATGGGATTCTTATGCATGCATCCGCGGTTTCATAAAGTGATTATTGTTAAATATTTTTTGTGATATTTATTTATTTAAGAAATTATAAATTATTCTATAATTTTTAATTTAATTGTGATTTATTTGTTAAGTGTTTTAATAAAGTGAGTGTGTGTGCCGGGGGTGGTTGACAAAGCAAGGATAATTTTTTGTGATAGAATATAATGAGATCAAAATCAATCGCAAGAAAATTCGCTCAAAGTAAGTCATTATTTTATTTTGGTAGATTATAAGGAATTTGAAAATAATTTGCACAGCATAAAGGAATGTCGCTTGTACACAAAGATAGCGATTTGCTTTATATCGCGACAAAACCGCGAAATATAACCAACCATATACTGTGACAAATTAATTGACATATTTAAATGAAATTGTAAGGCATTTAGCGATTTAGTGTGACCTTGAAATTAATTTTTAATTAATTATTTTGTGCAAAAACTGTGTACTTAATACAATAATGTAAGGGTTCTTGATTAAATACTGTGCTACATTTATTGGTCGTTAAATTTTATTTACTTCGTATGTTGTATATAGCTTTAAGAAAGCTTTGTAAAATAACTCTTTTAACGTAATTTTAACCGCTAAGATGATTTAATTGGTTTCGTTTTTCAATACAAATAATTATTTTTAACAACACGTTGTAATGGTGTGAGTAATAAATGGGACGAATTTTAATATGATAATCAAGTACTGTGGAAACTGTGTAAGTTGGATACTCATGGTACCGTAAAAAATTGCTGAAAAGATTTTAAACAAAAATCAAAACTAACAACTTTAGGGCGTTCACACAAAAAATTTGTCATTGAAGAATAATTAAAAATGCAAGACAAAATCGTCCAACTTAGCCAGTTGACCAACGTAAAAAGGTGTCCAACTTAACAGGTTTCGCGTATCTAAATTAGAAATAAGCGGAACTTTTCCCGAGTCGATTCTTGCTATTTCGACGAACCTTTTGAATATAAACTTTTTGAAACGCGAAATGTTGATTTACCTCGCTCGGGTAATTTGTATTTAAACAAATAAATGGTATAAAGTGCTATTGATCTCAGAGATTAGCGGTCTTTAGACGTTTAGACGTCAGAGATATTTCAGCCGAAAGTTAAAAATAAATTGAAATATCCTAGCCAAAAGTAACCAACCTACAAAATCAGCAGAAACCTCATTTATAATAACAAGCAAATAAAAATTAAATGCCGATATTAATTTATAAGTTTCGAATTTCAAATATTTGTGAAAGCTTGACGTTTAACGTTTTGTCTCAGTTAAAGCAGCTTATAAGAAATAATTAATAACTTGAGAAACGATGATAATCAAAAAGAATGCTATATATCTGTTTCATACAGCCGAAAAAGTTTTCTAATGGTCAATCATTCAACGGTTTGTAATTGTTGTTAAAATAGTTTACAATTCGAGATTATGCCGGACGTGTAACGATCTGACTATGCCAACACGATGCCCTTTGGCCATAGGTAGATTTTGATTATAGGATTAAATTATGATTTGCCCCAGGTTTGGCGAGACAATCGTTCGTCATTTGAGGTTTTGGCAGATATACACCAATCTGACTATGGTAATTCGAAGGCCCGTGATAACAGCTATATTTTGATTGTATGGGTTTTGGTTGGTCTGAGGCTATAACAGAATCGTTCGTCATTCAATAAAATAACTAATAAGGTTATAGGTGTTAAAAATACCACATTTGTTTCGCAGAAAATTGTCGATAAAGAAATTTAATAATTACCAAGCGTTTAATGGTCTGTAGTTGTCGTTAAAATGGTTTGCATTTCGAGATTATACCAGACAAACACCGCCTGACTATAATTTCGTTGGCCCGCGACCATATAGGTTTTAATTATAGATGAGCTTTAAGGGATGAAATTATGATTTTCTCCAGGTTTGTCGACCAACTCGTTCGTTATTTGACGTTTTTGGAGATAGACACCAATCTGGCTATGTCGATTCAACGGTCCATAACCACAGCTTTGGTTATAGGTTTGCGGCGTGTCTGATGAGGTTATATGAGTGAACTTTTTATTTACTCCTCCTTCTGTCGATAAAATCGTCGCCAATTTGATGGCCTATTGAGTGGGTCTGATGAGGTTATATGAGTGAAATGTCATATCTATTACATACATTGCTGAACCTCAGATTTCAACCTGGATAAATGGTAACGTCATCTATATTTTTCTTTGATTGGACAGTAGGACCAAGTACTGGACAAATGTCCCGGATAACATCGGGCCTATTCCTACAGCCTGTTTACACATCGGGGTCGTACAGCACAATTCAACCCAAATGCAATCTACTATAGAGGAAGGATGAAGGATGTATGTGAAGTTGGCCCAAATGTCATCCCAAGAAAACGCAGTTGCAACACGAAAACTATAATTTCTGTCACGTATGAACTGTCAGCCCAAATAATTGTATGTCACGACATTTTAATCTGAATCGGTTTTATGAAAATCTTTTTTTTTTAGTTTTATGTAAAAGCCAACTCTACTTTAATTACTACTGATAAATTCGCCAACTATGATGAACAAATATTTTCGTTACTGGAAATTCATAAACAAATATTGCTGAAACCAAAATTGGCCTCTAACATTAAAGTTAATCGGCTTTGCGAAAACAAAACAGCTGAAATTGAAAAAATTGAATTTCGTTGATTACAACGCCATGAACCGAACAAAATATTTCATTCAAATCATACGTACTTTTACTGCGAGTTCATACGACGGATAAAAATCTCGGATTTTACTATCCCATCGTTTTAACCAATTACATCACATAAATTATACAACGGGCACGCCTCTTTTTATATAAAAAAGTTGAAAATATTGAAAAAAATATCTGGGATAGAAAAATCCGAGATTTTTATCCGTCGTATGAACTCGCAGTTAGTCGTAGAATCCGTATCTGCAATAAAAAATATGGCTTCCTATCTTAGTTTAAAAGTTACCCCCGCCCCACCTACAAAGCGGGGGTGGGGGACTATTTTTTTGCACTAATGTATTTCCCCCGCGGTATGATTACATTTTGATTATGGACATTTTTTCCGTAGAGTGGCTATTTTTCGAGATATTTGATCGTCTCAGTTTAAAAGAAACACCCGGTATATCTAAAATAAAGAAGTTTAAGGAGGTTGTGATGCTGATTTACGAACAACTATAATATTTAATGGAAGTTGAGATTTTCGGTGTTGGTCATCGTCCTCATTATCATTTTCTGACAGAACTGGTTCTAGCCTTTACGAGTAGGGAGTTTCAGGAGGTTTCAGCCGCTTAATGTTATGGTTGCTCATTAAGCGGCCGAATATAGGCCATTCTTTGTATAAGGATCCCACCACAACCTCCTGAAACTTCCTACTCGTAAAGGCTAGGACCAGATCTATCCTAAAATCATAGTGAGACCGATGACCAATACCGAAAATCTCAACTTCCATTATATATTATGGTTGTTCATAAAGCGGCCGAATATAGGCCATTCTCGGTATGAGGATTTATTGTACTATATGTATATTAAAATAAAACTTTCGAAATTCGAAAAACTGTAATTTTGGTTTATGTCAGTCTTTGAAACTTGAGACCGCATATTATTGTTCTTTAAAAATTATATTTTCACGAACCAATTTAAACTAATAAGAATTTCTTCTTGGCTGTATTACATTTATTAAACACGGTTACAATATAGTTCCTTCAACAAAGAAAAATTGAATTTTGGGTTGAGTATATTTGTCAAGATACAAAAAAAATTGTGCTTACTTCAAAAATCTATAACGAACGAAATATTTCTGTTATTTTGAGCTACCATCAAAAAATGTCGGGATATACGATTTTTTTAGGCTGACAGTTCATACATACCAGAAATTATAGTTTTTGTGTTAAAAAATTATTAGAATTTTGATAAATATACTTTGTCACTTTCATTTATCCCAGCACCATCATGATAGCGAAAACAGAATATTGTGAAACCAATTAGTAAGAATATGTTTGCGATAAATCTGTTTATTTTTTATTTTATTTTTAGTATAATTTTAGAAATTTAAAACACAAAAGAATTGTATTATTTATATTCATTTCATTCAAATTCATATTTAATCTTCGAATTTATGTGAAATTCAATGTTTTACAGTTTTCTGTCATGATAGTTATCAAACAAGATGACGGTATTGCCAGCGGCAAAAAATAAAATATTTTGGGCTAGAATTTTGGGCCAACTTCACAGACGTGGATGATGGGTTAACATATTTAAAGCGGATAACGATGACATTGGTCTTCAACAATTGCTTCTTTACATCAGCAACCTGAGAAAAAAAAATTATTATTTCACGTGTATCTGTAGGTTACCTTAAATTTAATTCCAAAGCTGTGTGGCAAATTTAAGATAAACCATTTACTACGATAAAAATGGGTTTTAGGACAGATGTTTCGATCAGTTTTGAAAAATTTACTTAAAATTGACTTTTACCTTAAGCTTGGCACACAGCCTAAATTAATATTTTCCGGCTTATAATAGATTTTCTGAAACCATATAGTTATTTGAATTTAATTAATAATTACTCTAAAATCCATTAGTATTTAACCCTCGAATTGGGCAACCACGAAATAGTAAAAAAAAATCTTTCAAAAAGTTGAAAAAATATGTGAGGCATCCCTAAGGCATTGTTCCTGAAAAATTATCAATGTTATTCAATGCCAGAATAACTACCGGATTGGATATATCAAATAAAATTAGCTTGTTTCGGGAAAATTTTAACAACTGATGGTCAAATTTGGTGTGCAAAGCTGAATTTAACGAACTTTTGAGATTCGGCTACAATGAATGGAACCAGGCCGTTCCTAACCGACAATTCTCCAACTTAGTTGGACTATTCAAGTCTGCAAAAAGAAAGAAGTCATCTACTCATAATATATCTTCTAACAAACTCACCCGCCCCCTCCCCCCCCTTTAATTTTTACTCCTGCGTTGTGTGAAAATACGCACAACTCTTAAAAAAATAACGAGAACCTCCTCAACTTCTTTCTTGGCAGTTAAAGATTTGAATTTTTACAGTTTGGTCGTTGCAACCTGATGAGCAGAGGTTTCACAATCTTTGCCTATATGCACAATTTTTTTATCGCGGATCCTAGAGATGTTCATGGCATTACAGTTTTATTTTTAGGTAGCTAACAATTTTTTCAAAACAAATATAAACTGAATCTAATTCCTAATGAACTTTGCTATGTATTGGCAAATTTGAAACATTACACGAAATTTGATTATTTTCAATAATTTGTACCGCCAGTGCAATATGGAGATGTTCACGGGTTGTGTTGCTTTAGGTTTACAACAGATTACACAATATTCTACTGTTATAGTAACTTACGTCCGATTCTAATGGACTTTGCTATGTCTATAATCGAATTCATGTTTTCATTTGTACTATGCCATTACAGAGATGTCCATGGAATCTCGTCTACATTTTTTGACAGCTTATACAATTTTCTATCAATGGGGCGAATATCGGTCAATTGTAATGAGTCTAACAATGATTTTTGAATTTCCGTGATTTTGAAAACAAAAGTATTATTTCCTTCTACAAGAGTTTAGCAATTTCTCCAATTAGATTTTAAATTGACATTACAAAGCTCAAAGTGTTTTGATGTATTAATAATGTCCGCGTGAAATGGGTAAAAAGAGCCGAAAGTCAAAGGGCCGAATGTCGAAGGGCCGAATCGGTCGAAGGGCCGAACTTTATTTTTTGTATTTAGAAATATAATTTTTTAAATTTGTTGTTTTATGGAGTATTTTGTAAATTTTTTTTTATTAAACTATTTTTCATATTTGGATATTCGTGAAATCCCACGTTTCCAGCTATAAATTTTTTGAAACAAAATTTTGTCATGCGCCAAATTAATTAAATTAAATAAACAAATAAAAAAAATATATTTCTAAAAACAAAAAATAAATAAAATTAAAGTTCGGCCCTTCGACCCATTCGGCTTTTCGACCCATTCGGCTCTTCGACCCATTCGGCTCTTCGACCCATTCGGCTCTTAGACCCATTCGGCTCTTCGACCCATTCGGCTCTTAGACCCATTCGGCTCTTCGACCCATTCGGCTCTTCGACCCATTCGGCTCTTCGACCCATTCGGCTCTTCGACCCATTCGGTCCTTCGACATTCGGCCCTTCGACATTCGGGCCTTCGACATTTGGCCCATTCTTCGACACATTCGGCCCTTCGGCACATTCGGCCCTTCGACATTCGGCCCTTTCACATCATACCTTCCGCGACTGTTCATGGAGTTGTCCAAGTTCATGAATATAAGTGAGAAGTATTCCAGACTTTCCATAGATGAGTATGAGTATCACACTATTACTTCCGATTCAAATAGGAAAAAATAGAATCGTATTGAAAATTTTATTACAATCATATAAGAGTTTTTTTAGAAAATGACAAATATATAATACTTTCTAAAATAAAAATTTATAAACAAACTTAACCACGTATTGTGTAGAATTTATCGAAATTTTTATTAAAACAGATTAGAAGAGTCGCGTCGCGACTTGTATTATAGAAGGAGACTTGTATTATAGAAAAATAAGTTTAACATAGATTTCTCATTTGTACAAACCGAATTAAATTCCAATGTCTTGATTGTATTTGTAACTTTACATTGCATTGCGCACAATGTAAAATCACAAATATAATCATGACATTGGAATTTCATTTTTATCTCTCGTTTTATACAAATGAGAAATCTATGGTAAACTTATTTATCTATGCTTGTATATTAATTGTATAACGGGATATACATTGCACAATCCACCTAAAATGTGGTTTTGCAAGGTATACGACGTTTTATATTTTTTTATTGTGTCTCTATGTATGGGTAAACGAATGACGCACAATATATGAGTCAGGGCAGTTTTTTTTCATTTAATTTTTATATATTTATATTTTTTTTATCTATATATAACATCAATACCAATACATAATGGGCCCGATTCCTGTGGCATAAAATTTCTGTTATGTTATTTTATTTCTCCGCGTCCTATTGGAATTTGTATTGAAAAAACAAAAATAACATAACATAACAGAAAATTTTAGATCCCGGAATCGACCCCATTATTATTATTATTTTTATATAAATACATGTATTTATATTTTTTGAGTATTTGTTTACACGTATCCCCGATTTACGCGGTACTTTTTCGCACATCTTCACTTTTGCGCGGTTTGAGGAAACAAAAAAAAATAATTATTGTATTTCCAGTTTTTGTTTGTTATTTATATATTGTTCTATATATTTTACGTTAAAGTGAGTGAATTGTTAGCCCTCGTGTTAGTGAAGATGGGGTGTCTTAGTTGAGTGACTGCGGTACGGTACATGCATTTTGTATGAAAACTAGTTTTTTGGAATTTTTGTTTTGCAATTATGAAATGTATAACGAAGAACATTCTTTAAATAGACCAACGTGTCACATCGGTGAAATAGATAATCGATAATAGTGGGGAATTACGAATGGCCTTTTTGCAATAAACAAAAATATAAACGTGGATCAAATGAAATAGATAAACAGAGGTGTAAACGGCGAAATACATTGACATATAACACAGAACTATAAAATATTTGCATCCCATTTGGGGGTGCAAGGGTACCTTGTTACTTTAACTCGTACAGCAAAGCTGCTTTTTGCTTTCAAGTTCGTCCAAGTTTTCATAAAATTTGGAGTTTTTATTGTGACTGAGACATATAAAAATGAACGTCCAAAAGCGTAAAGGGTGCCCGGCTGACGCATCACTCATATTAAGGTTATTTATGCGGAACCATTCTGGAACCATTCTGTGTAAATCGGGGGATGGGCGTGATAAAAATTATTTGCCAAAATTCCATATCCCTTTTCCAGCCCGCCATCACAATTGTGTGGATCAGGGTCGTGTACGATGGAGAATCATGTCATGGATTTGTTTTTGTGGCTATTTTAGACCAGCATACACATTTGTGCATACTTCTTGGATTGTTTTCGTGCGAAAAATAACACTGTACCTATGTGGTAATGGTAGAGTGATTGATACGTTTTCCAAAGTAAGTGATTGATATGTTAAATAATTTTTGTGTTGTCGGAATTATGATGCTTCTTTTAAAATGAATTCCGATTTAACTGGGATCCGATTTAATTAATTCCGATTTAACTGGGACATTTGAATGTGGGGTGGGATGGACTTGTATTGAGGAAGGGGAAAAAATCGTTTTCTGGCCGGAAAAGGGATATAATGGGCTCCTCAAAATGTAAAATCGTTTTTAAAAATGATTTCCCCTAACAATTTCGTGACCTTCTAAAATAATCAAATTATGTAAATTCCGTTTTTTATCAATAATGAGATCTGGAATATTTTTCGGAGTGGCATTCTTGTTATTTTTATTTTGAGCGTAAAAATAACAATTTAACGTATTTATTTATTAGACATTGGGCCCGATTCTCGTGGCATAAAATTGCTGTTACGTTATTTTATATTTTTCTATTGTAATTTGTATTGAAAAACAAAAATAACAGAATATTTTAAATACCGGAATCGTCTTCATTGTCTTTTATATTTTTGTGTTACGGTCGCTGATTCGCACCATTGGTGCTAAAATTTATTCGAAAAATAAAGTTAATTCAATATGTCAGGGGTGGGAGACCATAATCCGCACATCTTTGAATTTTGAGCGGGAAATATCTCCTGAAATAATTTGTAGAGAAAGGTTTGTATTCCTGCTTAAAAGCATTGTGTTTATGATAAATAGTGGAATTATTAGAAAGTACAATATCACCTCAATAGGTACCGTTCCATATAACACTAATTCCTCATTTCCGTTGCCTCGCAACGCAATATTATACAATTATACATTTATATTGAGTGTCGCCCGCCTGATGAGGTGCGATATTGTAATATTTTTTTAAAGCTCATGATTTCTCTATATAAATATAAACAAAATGTTAAAAGTTACGAGAATATTGCTTGTGATATCCTCGAATTCTCAAAGATGGAATCACAAGGAGAATATAACTACATATTTAGGTATCAATTTTCAGACAAAGTACTCTCCTCATCTTCATGGTGAGTCGAAGGAAAATATAAATTTTCCCATAAGTTAGAACATTTACCACATCTTTATCCTGTAGTACTAGAGACCCTCGCAGGTTCAGGATTCCTAGTCAGTTTGGGCACCGAATCGTGTCTTATGTCGCAGATTTCCTCGAATGCATGTGCTCAAAAATTCAGTTGCTGCGTTGTTCGGCAAATTTTGTGATCATCTAGACATGGGCATACGTAGCATGAAGTATGTTATACGTCACCAGCGTAACAGCTGCTCTGCGTTGTAAACATCTAATCTTAACTTATTTTTATTAAAACAGATTAGAACTTTAAAACGATTAGAATAAATATTGAATAAAATAAGAAAAAGGCTTAAATTCAAGCTTGAGTTAAAATGACATAAGAACTGATATCATTTTTACTCCAAGTTGGTCATTGAGTCATCTTACCAAAACCCGATCCACGATTTCGGGTTTATTGCTACGAATTTTCATATTCTATAGATGTGCCGAAGTCATTTTTACTCAAAATTTCGATAGCCTTTATCGGGAATTCCCCAGGGATCGTTATTCAGGTATGGCTAGTACACGAAGTTGGCACAAATTTTGTTTACTAAAACACCCGGGGCCCCCAGATTTTTCTATCGAACGGTGTTTATCTGTTAGTTTTGATCCAGAACAACTCATAAGTGCGCTTTGTATTTGGCAGCGGTTTTTCTATCGCACTAGGAGAAATTCTTGGAAAAACCATACGATACGCAAATTGGCCTCTTCACACATTTTGTTTACTAAAACACCCGGGGCCCCCATATGTTTCTATGAAACGGTGTTTATGTGTTAGTTAAATCAGAAGTTTCTCAGTTATTTTAAGTGAGTATGAAAGGGTTTTTGTTAAATTGTAGTCAATGAAGCAACACAACTCGTTATGTATATTGAGTTATCGGAAATTTGCTCATAACTATGAGATGCGAATATTAAATCAGCTGGAGAGACCCCCCATCCCCGCTGTAACGTGTTGAGCATTTGTGTGCTTAATTCTGATGGTTAGTGCATTAATTGGGAACATACCGTTATATCTACCAAACTCTGTAAACGGAGAAATTTTTGGTGATATATGAGCAAAATTCCGATAACTATGAGATGCGAATATTAAATCAGCTGGAGAGGCCTCTCATCCCCGCTGTAACGTAATGAGCATTTGTGTGCTTAATGCTAATGGTCAGTGCAATATGTAATTAGTCATATACTGCTATATCTGCCAACTTCTATGAACCGAAACTAAGGTCGTTGAAAAATTTTCAATCTATTTTATTTGAAGGATTTTGTTTTTAAATTTCTTAAGTTTAAGTGTGGTAAATCTCTTCTTGTAATAGATTTTCAACTTAAATTTTATTTTGTGTACGTGAGACTGTATTTTTTTCGGGATGGAATTTGATTTTCTTCGTATATCTTTTAATTTTTCGGGCTGAAGAGTCTTTTAATGAATTTAGTGGAGAAACACACCTACACTGAAAAGGCGTTTTCGGGATGGTTTTCGGGCCAGCTTCACATACGTAGTTTATTTTTATTTAAAATAAAACAAATCCTTGTAAACAAATTTTCATAAAATAGTCAAATTATGAATTAAAATATTTCACGAATTGAAGCCCAACGTAAAGAACTGTAAATCCACGTATAAGTTAAATGAAAACGTATTCACCTCACACAAATTTCTAAAAGTTTTAGTTAATATCAAAAATTCTTGTAGTCAATTAACATAAGTCGGCCCTTCGACACATTCGGCTCTTCGACATTCGGCTCTTTGACGTTCGGCCCTTTGGCGCAACCGGTAATTCGACATTCGGCCCTTCGACATTCGGTCTTTTGATATCATACCAATGTTACCACTAAACAAAGTCAATGAATGAGTTTTTTTCCAAAAAATTCTACGCGTTTAATTGGTTTGGAAAGCCGGCAATGTCATTTATTTATTTAAAGAAATCTATTTTGTAATTTACATGTATGATTTCAGAATTTTTTGCAATAGTTAAAACAGTAATTTCAAACAAAAAACTTAAAAAAAAGAAAATATAAACCAAATTTTAGTTTGACAATTAAAAATTTAAAAAATAGTTATTTAAGATATTTTTAAAATTATTCTTTGACAAATTAAAGTCAAATAGATTGTCTATTTAGTTGAATGATGTTGTTGTTGTTTTCTCCATAGTTAGTAGAATGGTGTTTAAGTGCTAAAAATTCATGGTTTCGAAATGTTTTGCATGGCACGTGAATGGATATGTTTTCCAAGATGTAAGCTGAATCAACGTGGCCAAGCAAACGTTACCAATAAAAGCCGCGCTCAAGAGAAGTTGTCTATTTTCAAGCGTGCATATTTTGTATGGAGATAAGCGAGCCACATTTTGTCGTAATCCCAGTCACTTTTCTTTAACAAAAAATCAGGAACTTCTTTTGAATGCTTTCAATACTTTTTATGTGCACAGCGTAGTATGAATTCCACACCGTTACAGCGTATTCCAGTTGAGATCGAACATAAGCGAAATATAGTGAACATAAGGTTTGAATATCCTTAAATTCACCTGTCCATCTTTTAACAAATCCGAGCATGGCATTCGCTTTCGCAATACAATTTTCAATATGCCTATTGAAACTGGCGTTTTCGACAAATGTAACACCTAAGTCTATAATCTCATTGACTCTTTACAGTACTTCGTTGTTGACTTTGTATGAAGTAATAACCGGATTTCTTTTACGATGAAAAGACATGATTTTGCATTTCTTAATATTTAAGTATAGTGAGTTTCGATCACACCACTCACTTAATCTATCTAAGTCTTCTTGAAGTTTCTCCGTATCTAACAAACTATTAATAGTACGAAAAATGTTCACATCATCTGCAAATATGAGCACGTCTGAGTTTTTGATTATCTCGGATTTTCGGTCTATGAAAACAATAAAAATCCAAGGCCCGAGGTGTGATCCTTGGGGATCACCAGATGTAACTTTAATAACGTTTGATTTCTCATTTCCCATTATTATAAATTGTCGCTGGTTTGATAGATCTGACTTAAACCAATTTATGTAATCGAGAGAAAACCCAAAATCGAATAAACTCTCAGTTTACTGGTGAATTCAACCAGATTAGTCGATGTGAATCGGTCAGACATAAACCCATGCTGGTTTATTGATATATGACGTGCAAATAATTTCGGAATTGATGATGTAGTTGATATTCCTCTGTATCATGTGATATCATCACGCTTACCCGATTTAAAAATTGTAGCAATTTTTGAAATTTTCCTTTTTTCGGGAATCACGCCGGTGCTTAAGGAATGATTGAATAGATAGCATAATGAAACTATTAAAATTTCAGCATACTCCCTCAGAATAGAAGAGGGTATATCGTCAAGACCGCAACCATCTCCAAACCCCCTTAAAACCGATAAAATGTTGTCCTAAAAAATAATAGGAGGAGTTATTGATGTGTTGTTGTTGCTGGGTTGTTCGTACAATCTACTAGTAACGCTGATTGAAAGAACGACGCGAACATGTCAGCTATATCTTTGGCGTTTGAAGAGTTGGTATTGTTGTAGGTCATATTAGCAGGGTATCCTTCAATTTCGCGTTTATTCCAAAATTGTCCAAAATTGTATTTTGATTTAAAAAAAATTTCAAATTCGTTACTATGTTGTAGAAACATAGTTTTGTCCGCTTTTAACCCGCTTTTTAACATTTTGGCGTACGCCTTAGACTTCCGATTTTTAAAATTAACAATTAATGAGTTGGGATGAGAATTTTGTGGTTTACAGCACAAAGGTACATAAAGTTCGAAGCCTTGAAGCATAATGTCATTAAATTTGTCCACATTTTCGTTAATATCACTGGAATTGAGAGTTGTTTGCCATAGTTGATGGATTCAAGGTAACTTTGTAGCCCCACACGGTTTGTTTTTTTAAAGTTGTATTTGATTGGTTCTAGGTGTTCTGATCTCACCATTTTAGTTAAGTCAAGTAATTGTATTTGATTTGATTTTGTATTTTTATCCAAAGATTTGTGATTGACATCGAATTACGTATTCTTACATTTTAATTTTTTTATATTTTTTGTACAGATATTGAGTTTTTTTTATTTTTTAGTTTCTTTTTAATTGATTAATTCAATCTTATTTTACCACAAATATTTAAATAGGGATGCAGCCTCAACGGAACGAGATAGTTATTGGGATCGTAGATATAAGGCATATTCGATTGAACTGATTTAACTGAATAATCTGAGTTAGCTGAATATATCACATCAGTTTACCTCAGTTAACTCAGATTATTCAGTTAAATCAGTTCAATCGAATGTGCCTATAGTAAGGAATCTAAGTATCGTAAGGAAAAAACTAATTTTTGTTTTCATGAGTTTTTTTTTATTTCACTCAAAATTCTTAAAAGAAATATTTTAACAGTGTACTTACCTATACATATTTATTTTTGTTAATAGTTAAAAACGACACTATCATAAAAAAATTTAGAAAGCAAAAAAGAAGTTTTTAAATTAACCGAGAATCATTTTTCTGCGGTATTTGATCGTATACTACTATACGTCAAGATGCCCAAAAAAATTTTCAATCATCTTGAGTAAAAATAAAATTTTCTGAAAACTTACAGTTGCCGTCTTAATAAATTTTTAATTTAATTCACAGCACAATAATTTCGTATAAACAGATACAATCGAAATTAAATATAGAAAATGACACTAAGCCAAAAGATTAAATTTCACATACGCCATTGATCGTCAAGACGATCGAGTCTTTATATAAAAAATTCACAAAAACACACAAAAAAAATGTCATCGAATGATCATCCATAACATTCTAACATAAACAAATGGCCGAAATTAATCGTTTAGATGGCGCCTTAATTTTTATTTTATATTATTTTTTTTAAAATATTTAAATTTTATTGAATTGATGATTAAGACGTTTCGATTATTATAATAAAACGAAGAGACATTCGATTCATATAAATTCATATATACTTAATACGTAAGTATCTATTTATAAACCAGATACAACAAAATATTTTGTAATCAATATATGCACAAAAAACATCGATGATTGTGTTTTTATATGATTTGTTTATGCTGAAATTGGATATATATGTCTGGTGCTATAAAGACATCGGCTATAAAACACTTCCCAGAATTACACGCGATTATATGCAAGTATCTGGTCTTGAATTATATGGTTCGGTTATTCCAAAAATTCAAACATCCGATTGTTCATTCCATTTTCCACACACATAGGGCATAAAATGATAAAAAAAACTATATAAGATAAAAGCAGATCAAGTACAATAGACATACAATGGCATAACACAAAACAACAAATAAAAAATAGACAGGATATAAATTATTTTAAGAAAGGAAGAAGATTTTTTCTTTTATTAAAAAAAGATCTCTAATTCATCATCATCATCATCATAACGTCGTTCGTACTTAGATTTGTGAATTGTGGTTTATTTCATTCAAGCGAATTAATTGTAAAGATTTAATTGAATGAAAAAAAAAATATTTTTTCACGAACTATAAGAAGAGGATGAGCTGTGTTGAATTGATGCAGTTTTTATTGTTAAAGTATTTCCTCTAAGACATCCTTGAATCTGTATATTTTCTATTATTCATTCATTTATAAAATATTCTTAATCATTTTGTGTAATCCAAGTTTATTGAACTACCTGGTGAATATATCGTGAAAAGGGGTTGACAAGTGATGATCTATTATAAATGTATATACATACTAGTACGCGGTGACCACAACAATAACATACATAAATCATATATACGAGTACGGGTATAATTTGTATATATAAGAAAGTGGGTGAAAAAATATTAAATTGTAATAATAATTATCTAAGAGTTTGAGGTTATAGTTGATAGTAAGATTGCATGTCTATTTGACATGCGAACCTATTAACTTATGTCGCTTATGTCAATTTGTATCTTATGTTAAAATCTACTTTGCTGCTACCCCATTGGTTACATACATATACATAATATAATGGACTTAAAATAATGGAATTATTATTCCTTTGCTTATTTTTTTTTTTACTTTAATTTTGATTATTATTATAAAGAATATATTTATATGTTACATGAAATCGTCGACGGTCGTCCTATAATAATGGCAATAATAATATATAAATTAATGGGTTGAAGTATAGGTATATAATATATGTGTATTCACTGTACAGTAACGTTGTATATACCACGAATACATCGACGTTGTATATACCACGAGACATTAACCGTGCCATACCGGTTACTTTAAAGGACATTATTTTCGAAGCTGCTCGTTAAATTATACATTTCACGAATTGTTCAATTTGCCCATTTTTCAAATTTCAAAAGCAACGAAAAGAGCTTAAAATTGGGTACCCTTAAAATACACATTTTCTCTGCATGAAACTCTTTTCAAAGCACAACGTACGAGTAGCTAACGTATGTAAAGTTATCCCACGATTCTATCCCAGAAAAAAAAATCATCATGCAAATCGCATTTGCTCTGGCGTGAAGTTAGCCCAGCCTAGAATTTATTAAAAATTACGTTAAATACAAAAATAAAATTCGTTACTTTTAAATTATGAGAATTTAATCCAAGGTCAACGTTATATGGTTTTGCACTCCAAATTCATCCTTTTACAAATCATGTTCATCAATTTCCAAATAAAATTCACCATTTTCCAAAAGACTTTCATCGTTTTCCAACTCAAATCCAACTTTATCCAAATCAAATTCACCTTTATTCAAAACATATTCATCGTTTTCCAAATCAAATTCACCTTTGTTCAAATCAAATTCACGTTTATCCAAATCATATTCATTATTTTCCAAATCAAATTCAACCGGAGATGAAATAAAACCAACAGAACCTATTTAATTTAATAAATTTATTGTATTTAAATTCTAGATTCAAAATAACAAGTATTTTATTTTTTGATCTTTGCAATCTGTTCTCGGTTCAAAGCACTCCCAATTTCTCGCGAATCCCTTTTCACGTCCTACCTTATGCAGTTGCTAGCCAAAATATCAAATTATATAGTAAAGTAAATTAACCTTTACCGTGTAACCAAAATGCTCGATGTTTCATTCAAACTAGCTGCGTCTTGATAACCTCACCTGGATGTGAAGGTGGTATCCGCCTATCGCCTATAGAAACCCAAAAATTTCATAGTAATTCTGCTTTTTGAGCGCAATTACTATAGTTTCGAAGTAATGAAAATGAACTCAGCGATTTTTGACAACAGTAGAATTTTGGCTGGCCACTGCGTAAGATAGGACGTGAATAACGAACCGCGAAAGAGTTCGCGTCAATTCGCGTTCCGTGAAATAATGAAAATGAAAAGTTTTTTTCATTAGCAATCGAGTAGGTTTGCATTCCCCATAAGAAATTTTGATTTCATACAGTAAAATTTAAAATTACGTGCAAATAATTCAAACTACTAGATTGCCAATGAAAAAAACTTTTCATTTTCATTATTTCACGGAACGCGAATTGACCTAAAATACTTGTTATTTTGAATCTAGAATTTAAATACAATAAATTTATTAAATTAAATAGGTCATGCTAGTTTTATTTCGTCTCCGGTTGAATTTGATTTGGAAAAGGATGAATATGATTTGGATAAAGGTGAATTTGATTTGGATACAGTTTCATTTGATTTGGTAAAGGATGAAAGTCTTTTGGAAAATGTTGAATTTTATTTGGAAATTGATGAACATGATTTGTAAAAGGTTGAATTTGGAGTGCAAAACCTATATCAATAGATCATTTATTTGTACAAAATAAAATTACATTAGACATGATATAGGTACTTGGCACGTCAAAAGTATAAACTGGTCGGATTAAGGCTATGTGCTTCTGAGATCGTCACACTCCTGTCTTACTTTTAGAAAAGTTAGAAAAAAATGGTTTATAATTTTAACGTGCAAAATTTAAATGTAATTTTTATTTAAATACGAGTTGTATGGATATATCCGGCACAGGGCCCAATTTCACAAACGATTTTTTCTAACTTTTCTAATGATGCTAAAAATAATGTGCTATAATTAGTGCTCACGGGGAAAAATTAGTGCTAGTCCAGGAACCAAAAAAAAATGGGCAAATAATATTTCAAATTTCACATGAAAGACGAAACAAATAAAATCCGATTTCTAGAAAAAAACAGACATAAATTAAGCCTAATGTTAAAACTTTTCAAATGCAGCTAAATTGGCGAAATTCAATTTAGTCCCTAAAAGATACTATGTAAAAACATACAAAATATAGAGGTTGAACAACAAATTAAAAAATAGAAATAAAATTTGTATTATAAAATCCAAGAATAAGCAAATCAGGCATTGGTTGAAAATCCGCCAGTCTAGCCGCATTTGGAAAGTTTTAAAATTAGGCTTAATTTATATCTGGTTTTTTTTTCTAGAAATCGGGTTTTATTTGTTTCGTCTTTTAGGCGAAATTTGAAAGGCGTATTTTTTCTTTTACCGTTTTTTTCGATTCCTGGAGTAGCACTAATTTTGTCCCGTGAGCACTAACTAGCACAATTGGGCTTAATCGGTATGCATAGTTTCATTTTGAAATTCGAAAGTTTCCCTGCTGCAGTTACCCACACCCACAATTTGACTCACCAAATGATTTGTGTTGAATGTCAATCTTTCAATAATGTTTTTTACGGAATGATATTAGAATATTTTTTTTTTTCGTTCATATTGTGGTTTTATTTGCTTTTAGTTTGCATTTTTATTTAGATTTTTTTTTTGAAAATCATCGGTTTGTTGAACTTATATTGATTTGTTAGTGTAATGCAATTGGTAGATTTTATTTGAACTGAATTCGAGATGTTGTTGACTTCTTACTGGTTTAATTTCGATGATTTTAATGCCGTAAGTCGGCTTTAAACGGTTTATTAATATTGAAATGTTCTTTCCGTTTATATCGACCATAGGCGACTCGTGAACTGCAAAGTAGAGAAAGCAGAACCTTTGCGTTAATAAAATGGAATTTTGATTTTCTTGGAATTTAAATATAAAAAGTATTGTTGAGCCAAATTATCAGACAAATTGATGAAATAAAATAAAAAATTAGACTTAAAATACACAATAAATAGGAAAATTAAATTAAGCCTGATTTTTATTGATAACTTGTTTTATTTACAAGATTTATTCAATTCGAATGTATAGAACTCTGGCGACATTTTAATCTGAGACAATAGTTTCTTTTCAATAGAAATTAACGAAACATGAGAAAGCCGTTCATCTCCAATAGTATTTCTTACAAAAGTCTTAATTCCACGTAAAGCAGAAAAGCTTCTTTCGGATGATACACTTGTATAGATGGAATCGTTAAGAAAAGCCGACATAAGGTTGATACTTGATTGAATGAACTTATTAAATCGTTGTTTAAGAAATTCTAACATCTCTAATATTGATTTGTTCAAATAGTCCTCATCGTCATACACAACAATTAAATCGTTTCTCAATTTTGGAAAATCGAATCGTTTGCCATAAAATTGTTGGAGTTTTTGAAATTGTTGCTACGGTAAATTCAATTTAAATGTAGAAAAAAAATTTGAATTTATAAGTTCCAAGAACGTGAATTCAGCAATATTTTGAAATCTAGTACTTGATTGGATTGAAATATTATCAATTATTTCAAAAAATAATTTTCTATAAGACGTTTTTAAATCTTGGACGAAATCAATTCTCACTCGAGTGGTGCACGTTTCATCAATATCAACAACAGCTTTAGGTTTTTCCCAAAAATTCTCAAATTTATCCCGAAAAAGTATTATCTGATAGGTTTTAATTTTCAAAAGACTCAAAGACCGTATCTGAATACGGGAAATTTTCCGAAAAAACAAACAATAAACAATTAAATTTAAAATCTCGCAGACATGTCAAAAATCCGCGAGTTAAATTAATGGTTTCACCGTCCCAATCGAAAGGATTTTTCAAAATATCTTGAAACAGTTCAGTTAATTGTTGCTTATACTGAACAACAACACTGACGACTCGGGCATTTTACTGCCATCTAGTATAGAAGCAGAAGCTAGAATTCGTTTTTTTATGATAAAATCCAAAGCACTCGTTCGTTTCGATGACTTTTTAAAAAAATTGCTGATCCCAGACAGAGCCGTAAAAAAATGATTTGCTTTCTATAATATTTGATAAAGATTGCGACAAAATCAAATTAAACCTATGAGGGTAACAATGAATAAATATAGCTTAGTTGCAAATTTGTCTAACTCCAGTTAGTAGAGTTATATGTACAGCCATAACAGCCACTCCATCATAGCTCTGAGCAACAACTTTGTTTGAACACCCACATTCCAGAAATACTTCTTTTGTTATTTCAAATAAATTTGATGCCAACAGATCAGCAGACACATTCCAAAATCCTAAAAACCTCTCTTGTATAACTTCTTTTAAATCAATGTATCTTAAAATTATATTGATAATTGGGATTTATTTGATATGGCTGATGTTTCGTCCATTATGAGCGCAACAAATTTTGTAGAATTAATTTCATTTTTAGTTTTGTTTTTTATAACAACTGCGATACTGTTAATTAAATCATTCTGAATTTCACTGGAAGTTCCCATAAAAACGTTTGAATCGTTTATTTGATTTTTTAGAGGGGAAAATTATTTTGAAATTAATTTAACAAGTTCGCCATATTTTTCTTTATTATCAGAAGTACATGTTTCATTATGCCCTCGAAACGGCAAATCTTGTTCGCACAAGAAACAGTAATGGTGACTAAGTAAAGTCACCATTACTGTTAATAATTGTCTGGCTCCTTTTGTCCATACTATCAACTAATTTTTCGGCATACTGTGGTGTTACATTTTTCCATATCTTTCGGACCACTCGCGCTAGAGCACTCAAACTTTTTATGTGGTACATTTTCAGCTTAATCTTCATGAGTGCCCATTAATTTTGATCGGATTGGAATTAGGGGCCTGAGACGGCGAATCCAATGTTGTGATGCCCTTTTGAGTTTAAATTTCGAACAGAGTAGGCTATGGTGTTTTGGATCGTTGTCTTCCTGCAAGATCCAATTACAGTTCCCCGCTCTAAACCATTTCAGGGTCTTAGATGGTAGCAAACCTCTTGAATATATTTTATTCATGAAAAGTGCGTTTAGGTTCCGTGTGGCAACGATTAATTTACCAAAACCTTGCTTGGTGAAGCATCCCCATACATGCACTGAGAAAAATTTTGGTTTGTAAAATTAAAAAACGAAGTTTTTAATTTCTAAAAGTTATAAATTTTTTTGAATTTAAAAAGTATTTTTTTGAAATTAAATGAGATTTTTACAAACTAATGAATAGTTTTTTTATTTTAATAACATATTTTATAAAATGATTTATAAAATACTTTTTAAATTTAAAAAGGTAATTTATTTAAACAGAATAATTTATTTCAAAAGAAGAGTTCTAGAATTTTAAAACAATTTTTTTGAACTTATGAAAATGTTTATATTTATTGGTTTGCCAGAAATCCCGTTGTTTTATTTTTAAATTCGTCTATATTTAATATAATTCGCCAAATCTATATGTTCTTGTGTTATGCTTAACGTATGAAGGTTTGAATTTTTACAGTTTGGTTTTGGACTTTTGGTCGTCGCAAGTGACCAACATTTTATCAGTACGAATTTACGAAACCAAACTGCCAAGAAGAACTTGAGGAAGTTTTCATTATATTTTGGGTTGTGTGTATTTTTACACAAGGGGGATAAAAATTGGGGAGTGGGAGTTAATTTCTAATTTTTGTGGTATAGATCTATTATGTTATAAGTAGATGTCCTCTTTGTTTTTGCTGGCTTTTGAACAGTCTTAATTCGCAAACAGTGTGGCTGAGGCTGTGGCATTTGTTAAAAAATATTTATTTGAAAATTAAAATAAATCTTTAAAAACTAGCCAATAGTTTTTTAGTTTTTAAAAACAATCTCTTAAAATTTTAGAAAACTCTTTGACAAAAGTAAGGAAAGTATTTTTGAAAATAAAAACAATTTTTTAATTTTTATAACTAAATTTGGCGAAAAAATTTATTTTAAAAATAAAAAGATTATCCTTTTGATTTTAAAAACGGGACTTTTCGCTTAAAAAATATATGTATATTTTTTTGATTTTATGTGTATATTTTTTTATTTTTACTGGTTTTTTTTTCTCAGTGTGGAGATATGCTTTTTTGTAATGGTTCGGATTTTGCCCCTATCTGGCAAATCGTGAACATTTTTATACATTGAATAATGTGTAATCCTCTTCTGTACAAATGTTTTCAACATTTTCATATAATTTGCTTCACTTGCGACCGACATTTTTGGTCCTTTCGGATGTGCACTTAAAATCACCGCTTCAAACTTTTTTTTATAAATCAGACTCATTTCTTTCATGCCTGGTATCCGCTAAACAGTTGCAGTTAAACCAATGATTGTTTTAGAGCGTCCAAGAGGAATCAATAGAAAACCAATATGAGCCCCTCCCATATTTGTTTCTATAGTTTTAAGTATAGTTAATGCCGTACACGCTCTTGTTGAACATACTGTAGTTGTAGAAAGTTGGTACTAGTTTTAAGTATAAATGCCCAGATAGTTCTATATGTCCAGAAAAAAATTATTTTCTTCTTTTTAGTGCATTAGAAAAACGTGGTATTTTAATAAGTTTTTTTTATATATATTTTACTCTTGTTAGTTGTACGAATTTTGAATCTTGTTATCAAATGAAACAATTTTTTAAAATAGATTTCATCTCTTTATTCAAGTAAATTTATATAATTTATCATAAACATTTAACATTGATTTCCAAACAGACAATCAGTATATAACATTATTCAATATGTGTGCTAAATTCGTGTCATTATACCAATTGTCTATTAGGCATTTCATGCCTTCTTGGTTTTCAAATTTGAAGAAAACTGTAATGAAACTTAAAGTTAATCAAAAGAAGTTAAGGGTCTTATGGAGGTCGATATTGTCGCATTCTTTCCATTTCTCTGATTGCACTTTCGTTACAAGGCGTATTTCCTGACAATTTGATGCAGTCCAATCCCTCAATTTGCAGTCCATTTAAAGATCTCACTCTGCTTAATGCGATTTAAGCTTGGCCGTCTTGAAAAAGTGATCTTCCTAAGTAAACGACTGCATGATCGACGGTATATCCCTGCATTTTGTGGATTGTACATGCCCAACACCAAATTATTGGTAATTGTTTACCCTCAATTGTTCCATAATTAGATTTCGGCTCGATATTTTGAATATTCTCATTGCCAAAATCTATTCTAACTGATAGAACGTCAGTATCGTACATTTGGTCTCTGCGGAAATGCAGCAAGATAATCTCTGTGATATTTCCAATAGCGCCGTTGGCAAGACCCTTTACAACATTGATGTTTGAACATAACCTCACTTTGGCACCAACAAATATTTTCAGCTCTTTGGGCAATCCTCCAGTTTATTTACATCTGCTGGTACGATATTAACCATGTTGACATTATCAACATTTCTTGTTGCATCAATATTTGTTTAGTGCATTAGAAAAATGTGGTATTTTAAAAAGTTTTTTTTATATATATTATATTCCTGTTATATTCCCTTAATTCTTTATTCAAAACAGAATTCGAGGAAAAATTACCTGCTTCCCAATGTACTATATCTAAATTTTTTTTAAAATTAAAAAATATGAAATGAATACAATTTAAAATATCTAGAAATTTTTTAACAATTAAAATTTTCTGAATTTGATTGTTTTGAAATATGTTCAGACATCACTGATGTTGAATCCTAAAAAAAAATTATTATTGAGACGCAAGACAAATTTTTTGGTAAGTATTTAAGGTACCTAAAACAGGTCACACAACATCTACTTGATTTTGCTTATGTTGCATTTAATATTTTTATTTTTCATATTTTTTCATTGTAAAATATTAATAACGGTTTTCTGAAATTTAAATGTTTGAAAACCTTACAAATTAAATTGTATGGTTTTAAAAATCACGTGTGTTTTGAATTTTTGCACTAACACATACAAGTTTTCTTAATTGAAATAATTTTATTTATTTATATTAGATTTTTGTTTCGAATGTTTGATAATATTAAATTGTCAGGTGCAACAACCAAGTGATAATAAGTGCTTCAAATTTTGACCCAAACAGATAGACAGACAAGAAAGCAAGTTAAGAAAAATGTGGTAAAATATGATATGCTTATGTCTGTTGGTCTTTCGGTATTCAAATAGGCAACCCGAAAATTATGCGCTAACACAACCACAAAAGTGCAACAAACAATTGTTAGAAATGAATTCAGAGAAGGACAATTTTAATACAAACAATTTTACACGAAATAATTCTACACTGAACAATTCATCGAAAAGACTCGTAATGCAATTTAAAAATATTGATCAATTTTCTTTTAATTGTTCAATTGTGTGGTACGGAAAGCAAAGTAGGACATCAAAAGCGGGGGTTTGGGGGCAGCCTCTATCCTCTAAGGTATACAACGAATTAAAATTATATTAAAAAAAGTTTATATTTACAAAAGTTGATTTTTTTTAACGTTTGTGGCACTATCAGAAGAAGCGATAAGAGCGATAAAAACTCTTTGATCTGTGTCTGCAAGGTTGACGAAGTAAAAAAAATGCTAAAAAATTAGCTGAAAAATAAATTATGCACCTCATTAACCGTACATTACAGTGAACAATTTTGTTTCGATGAATTGTTTGTCGCAGAATTTTCGGGGAACCATTCAAATATTTGCAATACATTTTGCATGTGCTTTTTGGGGTTTGAGATGTATGACGTGTGTTCTAATTTGGGGTTATTTGTGGAAGAAAAAAAAAATCTTCATGTACCCAAGTCTTTGTCCGTAGACTAAATCAGCCGTGGAACATTTTTAATCGTCCTTGAATTCAGTACGAACTCATAATAATACTAATGGAAGGACCTCACTCCAATTAATTGTGTTTGCATGAATTATTAAGATTTCTTTTAAGTTACGATGAAATCGCTCGATAATCTCAATGTGGGTAATTTTGTTCTTGATAGATAAAATAGATTTGAATTGAAGACCTTTATCACTGGTAAGTTCCAATGAAATAACGAATCTAGCAATGTAGGCGACCAGTACTCAGTACTGGTTCAGTTTCTGTGGTAGGGTGCGAAAAATATACTTGTGTGGTATTGTTTGCGATGTTTCGCACCGTATTTTTACTGAGTTACCATTCGGTGTCATTGTTCTAACTTCAGTCTTTGATTTAATGTTTTTGACTCATTTAGGTATTCTTTTAGTTTAGAATCTCAATCTTGCAATTGAGCTAATGTTTTAACATCGAACCCTATAAAAGTTAGAGCAGATATGTCGTAGGATCGTGAACGAGTATCGGCCACTATATTTTCTTTCCGCCTGTCTGACAGCGTCAGTTTTTTGATTGAAAGGCAATGGCATGATGGAATTTCTTTACTTTTATAAAGCTCAGGATCAAAAGTTGAATATCTTTATTCCGTTGGTGAGATTATTTTCGAAAAGAAAGCTTGTGGTTCCTATTTGTTATTGATTCGTTGTTCCAGTACATCAACAAATTTGTGTGATTGCGTAAATAGGTGATAGTTGCTCAGCCAAATTTGGTATGAATCGATGGTAGCTGTAATTCTATCGCTTGATGATAGAATGCTGTTTGACATAGATTTCATGGCTATAATTAAATTTTACTTTTTTACACCAAATTCACATTTGCATGCACGAATTGTGATTCCGTAATCTGATAGTCTTCTAAACAGTGTCTGTAACTGCTCTGAATGTTCTTCAGCTGATCTACTGGCGACTAAGATACCGTCGACGTAAGCGAATAGGAATGGCAAATCTTTCGTTACTTCATCTATCGCTGGCATGTCTGATCTGCATTTCTGAGGCCAAAAGTTAGTCTACAGAAATCAAACATGCCAAATGATGTAGTTATTGTAGTCTTATATTGATCTTCGCATGCAAAGGAATTTGGTGATAAGCTCAACGCAGATCAATTTTGGAGGAAATAATGCATCCCTGAAGATGTCTTGAAAAATCATGGATGTGAGGTAGGGGATATCTATCTGGGACGGTAAAACTGCGTTTAATTGCCTGTAATCTCTACATGGTCCCAAATAATTTTAGTCATTTTCATTTACCATGTGATGGAGTGGTGAGCATGTCGATGAACAGTATTGTTTGCAAAGATCTGCAAGTGCTGGTTATCGATTTTACTAATGAGAACTTCTCATGGAATATAGACGACGTGGTTTGCAAAATGGAAGTTGGCCTTCTGATACAATTTTGTGAACTACGTTATTTTTTACTGGTACGCCATATCTTGGCGATTGAATAAGTTGAGGAAATCAATATTCTGAGTGACGGTAAGGTATAATGTCTGACATTTTTCTTATGGTAGATCTGGTTGTTGCTATCAAGCGCTTATTTTTTAAATCGACCGTTAAGCCAAATTTAGCTAGGATTTCCCCACAAATAATGGGTTTGCTAACTGATGCTACTATATACAAATGGGTGCCGAAATTCACGACGAAGCCCCAAATTTAAGAGTAATAATTTCGAACCATATACGTTTTTATTGGCGAGCTATGTGCTGCCGTTAACTCTAGGTTGTTGATGTTTTTCTGAAAACAGTATGACATCAAGTTATAATGTCGAGTTATTGTTTATACATTTGGCGGATGGAGTGCGGATTGACGAGGCTCCAGCATCTACCATTGCAAATAGTACTTAGTTTTTTTATATTCTCTATTCTCGATTGTTAGTTTTAATATGATATCGGAAACTTAGTTTGATTGCGCTTCGTTTAGATATTTCACGATAAGCCATGAACGATTCGGCCCGTTTGAACCATAACTGTTCAATGATCACTGTCCTAGTTTTTTGAACTTTCCGAGAATGAATAATGTTTAAGAGGGTGGGGTTATAAATATGTTAGATGTGACGAATCATTCGGATTCCTACAATATACAAATTTTTTTTTATCAAAATCATGGACTCGTTCAATTGAAGCAGGGAGTATATTAAACAAAAACGAAAATCAAATAGACCTAGCTAATTAAGACGATTGTCAGAGGGATTCTCATATATTGGACAAATTCCGAGAATGGATACTGCTTTTCTAACTATATTTCATAAAACCAATAGCCAGGACTACAACTGCTGATCCATAACAATAAAAACTAATTATATATTATATATTTACAATCTTTTTACTCAAAATTTGTATCCTAGATTTTGTAATAATCATTCTGATTGTCATAAACTTTGTTTATTAATTTATTTAACAATCTTCCTAAACAAAAAAAAAAAAAGTAATTAATTTTTTGTTCGCACAACACAAAAAAATTTTCCAGAGGGTGAAAATTTGTATTTTTTTTTTTGTTATTGTATTTCCCATAAATTTTTCCCATTTTAAACTTTTTACGAACTGATAAATTTTAATCATATCAAAACAACAAAAAAAAAATTATAACAAGTCGATGTGTTTAGAAAATTTTATATTTTATTAGTAAGAAGGGGGTTCAGATATGATTTGTTAATTATATTCCGCATATTTTCCACTCTCAATTAAAAGAATCACAATAAATTTTTTTTTTTACAAAATCTTACATTATTCTGTTTCTTGAATACATGAACATAAGAAACGTTAATAATTGAGTGACAGATGCAAAAAATAACTTCACAGTTTTTCTGCTTTTCCTATATACAATTTTTTGTTTTTGTTTTAATTAAAGAATATAAAATTATGAAAAACGCTTTGGAAATTATGAAATTATAAATCAAGAAAATAATTTTCAAGAGAATTTGTTTTGTTATAATTAAAATGATAATTGTTTAAAATAATAGCAATAATTATAAAAAAACATTTAAGAGAACTTGTAACAGCGGATGGTTATAAAAAAATTGTGTGTACCCAGTACAGTTCAAAAAATGCTGCGTTAGTTAAACTTTTCTATGCTGCGGTACAGTGGGACAAGGAGTTAAGCGATTGTTTCGTAAAAATAAGAGACCTGTTAATTTTATTTTTCGCTTCAAGTAGCTACGGTCGTTCCTACGAATGAAAAAAATAAGCTTAGCCGTCTCTTGGAGGAGGAAAGAATTTTTTGAAGGATATTTGACTAAAAATTAGAGGGGTGAAAATTTTGTGGCCAACATTCGACTTTCTTTTACCTGCACGAATGTACATAGAACTCAGATATTCCTCTCTTGATTTCTAAAGCGAAAAATTAAATTTACCAGAATTTTGATAAAACTCTCTTGTATGTATAATCATAATCAATAATCGTTATTTCTGCATAAATTTTCAGAAAACCAACAAGGTCAACCCTTGTTAAAAATTTAATTTTCGTTGATAAGATATAAAAGATGCTATACGGAAGCTCGCACTTGTGATACGCAGATGTCTACCAAATTTCTTTTGGATCTTATAATTTATGAAAAACCTTAAGTATGAAGGTGTCATAGAAATCTTGGAAATCTTGGTCTTTGGAAATCTGGTCTGGTCAAAATTCATGCAATAAACTCAAGGTATGGAGCTTCTTCCCGATTAATTAGTTCATTTAGGCTGTACCGGGCCAATTTTTTGTTGAAAAACAGTATTTTGGGAAAAGTCGTAATTTCCGCTTAAATTTTGGAAAACTGATCTGGGCCAGTATTGTTACAACTCTAATTGGATCCTTATGGATATAATAATTAGTCGCGACAGTTATCTTGGCTCCAACAAAGCAGACCTCTTAGCCAAAGCAATCTACTTTTATAGAAGAAATAGGTCGAACGATGTGTGGCACTACAAATCAGTTGCCAACATTTTTATTCAAGTGGTTTATTCAGGTTATTCAGATGGCGAAACGGATTGTTGTAATCGTTTTGGAAAATTTATCTGGGCCATTATTGTTGCTAATTTAATTTAAAATATTTTAGTTTATATTTGCTTTTCAAAATATTTACATAAAACGAAATTTCCGGTGGACCTATTTCGGCCAAAATTCTTTGGGAACTCCTAATTAAGGAAAAATGCTTAAATTTAAAGTTTTTTTTTCGATCAATCAATCTGTCTGGGCTGTACAAAGCCGAATTTTTGTTGAAAAATAGTTAATTACCAAAAATCGCCATTTCCGGTTAAATTTTAGAGACATGATGGTTTGGTCCGTTGCAAATTTAATTTAGAAGATTTAAGTTCATGCTCGTTATTCTCATAAATTCTGTACTTCCAGGAAGCAGCTCCCTTGCTACTTTCGGCAGAAAAACGAAAAAGCTTTTATGGAAGCTGTCACTTCCCGTGGACCCGTGGATCTCTTAATTAATGGAGAAACCTTAAGTTTAAAGTTCCATTCCGTTCAATCAATCCGATAAAAATAGTTTATTGCCAAAAATTGCCATTTCCGTTTAAATTTTAGAAATGTGAACTGAGCCGTTGCAAATTTAGTTTGAAATCTTTTAGTTCATAATCGTTTTCACGTAAATGCCGTACATTTTAAAATATTAATAAAAACGAAAAAGCTTCTAAGGATCTCCTAATTAATGAATAAAGGTTATAAGATTAATCTTCCATTGTGATCAATTAATCCGTCTGGGCTGTAAAAGGCCGAATTTTTGTTCAAAAACAGTTTTTGGCCAAAATTCGCCATTTCCGGTTAAGTTTTATAAAAATGGTCTTGGCCTTTGCAAATTTTATTTAGAATCTTTTAACTCATAATCGTTTTTCTCTTAAATGCTGTTCTTTACAGCGTGGACCTACTTTTTCCAAAATTCACTTGGATCTCCCAATTAATGGAAATGAAGTTTAAAGTTTCATTCCGATCAATCAATCGGTCTAGGCTGTCTAGGGCCGAATTTTTATTGAAAAACTGTTTATTGTCAAAAGCGTCATTTCTGGTTAAGTTTTATAAAAATGGTCTGGGCCTTTGAAAATGTAAATTAGAATCTTATAGTCAATAAGCTTTTCGTAGTTTTTTCGCAAATGCTGTACTTTTCAAAATATTTACAAAAAGGGAAAACGTTCCTAAGGAAACTGCTACTTTCGGTGGAAAAACAGAAAAGCTCACACGGGAGCCGTACTTCAGATTTTAATTTTTTTCCAGAATATTTTAGTTTATTTAATTCATTTTAGTCCGCTCCTATGGAAGCTGCCTCCGAATTATTGAAAAAGCTTTAGTAGAAAGTTTCATCCCTACCTAGTATGCGCACACACACACAGATTTTTTGATGATGGTAAATCTACAAAACTACACAGATGATGGTAAATCTACAAAAATCACGAGGTCAAAATTTTTCATGATTTATAAATATATTTGAAAATTTCTATTAAAGATACATATTTCAACACTACTAAATAGAAAAAAAATATTTTTTGCGGAAAAGTTTTGAGTGAAGTTTACAAAATTAAAATTTTTAAATAAAATTCACTGCGAATCTTACAGAGGCAAGCTAGCATTTGATCTCGGAAATTTCAAAATTTTTTGTAAACATTTAAGTATTTAATGGGGTCGATATACATAACGGATCGCACAGGTATAGTGATTCTGAGTTAGAACTTGATGTAAGAAACCAATTTTACTTAGCAACATGCTTGGAAATCTCTTAGATTTCTGTTGCTCGAGCAAAAATATCATTGAGTAAAATTCATAAACTCTTGAACATTTGAATTGCAATGATATCCCCTCTCGGAGGCACTAGACCCCTACTAATCGCATATAGGTGATCGAAATGATTGTGAACTAGTATTTCATGTCTGAAATCAATCTTAAAAACCTTTGTGTGATCCGTAGGGGCCAAGTTAAATAATTTAAAATGTTTAAGGATTTTTGTATTACACTCAATGACATTCTTGCTCTAATATTGTAGAGATTTTTGAGCACATGGCAAAATACAGTTGATTTATCACATCAAATACTAATTCTGTACCACTTATAAACTCTCTGCGATCCGTAGGATGAGGGGCCGAGTTAACTATTTTAAAATTTTTAAGAATTTTTGAAGTTCGCTCACAAATGTTCTCCCTTGAATAACAAAAAGCTCTGAAGTTTCTGAGCACGTGGTTAAGTAAAATTGGTTTCTTTTATTAAATGATGTTTAATTTTTTTTAAATTTCGCTCTCTGATATTTTCTCCCGAATATCAAAAATTTTAGAGATTTCTGAGTACATCGCCACGTGACACACAGAAATGGTTTATTGGTTTTCCTCTGTAAAATCAGCATGGAGAAACAATAATAAAACGAAAAACCTTTTATCTATCGTTCTGAAAAAATTAAAGATCGTAAAGGGCTTTTTAAATGGTCTGTCTGTTTATCCCATGGTAATAAACAATTCAGCGAAAAATTAACGCAACAAAAAAATCCCAATTTTATACTTTAAAGAAATCTTTGTTGCGCTAACATTTCGTTTCTAACATCACAATACTTATTCAGAACCACTTCGATCACCTCGAGTTAAGTAATTACAAATGTTTAAAAAATTTTGAAATTTTAACTCAAATTTTTTTCACTCTAAAATTTTCACTCAATGATACTTTTTATCGAATAAAAAAGAATCTCAGAGATTCCGAGCTTGTGGCTATTATAAATTTATTTCTCACATCTAGTACTAGTACAGAACCACTTGCATCACTTCCGCGTGATCTGTAGAGGAAAAGTTAATAATTTCAAATGTTGAAGAACTTTCGAGTTTCACTCAATTACACTCTCAAATAACAAACAACAGCAATAACAATTTTCTTACATCAAATACTAATCAGAACCAGCATTTCTTGCATCAAATACTATTTAGATCAAGATTTCATCAACTTTGCGTGATCCTTAGTGTGTTTTGTTTTAAAAATTTCATTTCGAAACTTTCACTCAAAAATATAATTTAGATATTTAATAGTGTTTGAGCATATTTTGTTATGTTGGCATAAACTTCAGCCACTTGTGTTATTCTAGAATCAAGATTGATTTTTTTAAAGCCTAAACTGCTGACTAAAAAATATTATCCGCGCATTACGCGTTACACTTTTGTTCCGCGGACGCTATGTTAAGAATCATGAGTGTAGTGTATATTCCAATTCCCAATATAAAAATATATAAATAAGAAGAGAGAAACTGATTTTTAAGATATCTTTATTACTTGAACGTGAGATTACAGTAAATTAAACAAAAATATTTTTTCTTAATATTATAAATGTAAATAAATTGTCATCTGGTTGAATATTTTCATCTTATTTAGAGCTTAACATTTACACACAAGGTTTTTTTTTGTTGAATTCAGTTTAAGCGACATAAAATAGCTTTATACATATTTTACGAGATAATGAGTGTGAATGGATATACGATAAAATGTTAATACAAAACTCGACAGAATAATGTCATAGATTTGAATCAACTATAAACCATTTGCCATATACAATTGAAATAATTTTTTTAAAAGCGATATTCTAGATTAGGTCATGTATGAATGTACTAGGGTGGAGTGATTTTTTATGTTTTTTAGATTTGGTAAATGTGCAAAATGCTGTTTCCATACATAATCACAACTATATTGTAGTGCCACAAAGGCTATGAAACAATTCGCAAGCGATTTTTGATACTCGAAAATCCCCTTTTAGCAATTTTCATTAAAGTAGATTGAACTTAGAAAAAATGATGAGAACTAATCCGAACCCCACTAAAGGACCCCGTAAACCAAATTTTGGAAAAAAATTAAATAATGTAACTCGATCATTACGACATGGTGCAACACCACGCAACATGTGTTCTAACATGATGCAACATCCCACAACATGCTTCAACGTAATGCATACATAGTGGAAGGTCACACATTATCCCTCAACATGATGCAACGTCACGCAACATAGTGCAATATAATGCAACTTACCGCAACTAAATTTTCCGGATATCCGAACTTCTTATAATCGTTTTCTACCATTCAAAATCCTTTTCTCGCCAAATTGCATAAACGCGTCATTCGAGCCATGTACAAACAGTCCATCGCAATTGATTTCCGGCACTCGAAAACCACCCTTAACCAAATTTTATTCAAAATCGTTTGAGCCAAAAAATTTAAAATAACTTTTTTTTCGAAAACCGCGCTCTCAAAAATTTTAATAAAAACCATGTGAGCCGAAAACAAATTAAAGAAAAGAACACCCTCTGTGACACTATTCTGGTAATTCCCGGAGAATAGGGAACTGGGGAAAGAATTTATTTGTAATTTTTATTTAAAAGAATCTCTGGCATACTGCGGTAAAAATTTAGTGTTAATTTTTTTGAAAATAAAATTAAATTGGAAATAACTTTCCCTACCAATTTAGGTATGAAAAAATTATTCCAAATTTATAAATAATCACATCAAACTTTACTCCTCAGTAGGCCGGAAAAAAATTATTTGAAAGAGTTTTCACGAAATCAGGATAAATCGCAAATGATTTGTGACAATCGAAAACCCCCTCGCAACATGTTCCAATATGATGCAATATGGAGCAACATCACGCAACATGGTTCAACATGATGACATTTTCGGGAGTAAAATGAATTTTTGAGAAATCAGATATCTTTGTAATCGTTTCCTTGTGATCGAAAACTATTTCTCGCCAAATTTTTTCAAAATCGTTCACGCCAAATGGGATGTTGAAAAAATTCCTCAAGCCTTACCAAAACCGGTCATGAATAAGAGAGCAGCAGAATCATCATTCCAGGTACTCGAAAACTCCTTCAAAAATTTTTATAGAAATTGTTCGTGTTAAGTTTTTTTAACGGATTTTCTCGAACTTAGGACTCATCAAAAGAAATTCGTGGGATAAGACAACTGTTATCACCGAAGTTTTTATAAAAATCAATTGAGCCGCAAAAATTAAAAAAATGCAAGACCCTTGGAACTGCTAAACGAGTTTCATTTAAATTAGCAATCGAAATCGATTCCTGCAATTTAGAATTCCACTTCACCAGTTGTTATAAAAATCGTGTGAGCCGAATAAAAATAATATAGAACCCACTCCCTGTAACGCGAAAAATAATTAAAAAAGGTACCCCGGCCCCACTGTACTACCCCCTCATATGATTTTACTTAAATTATCACTCATCACAATCGCAAAATCTCCTCGTACCAATTTTTGTAAAAACTGTGTTAGCCGTAATAAAATACAGAAACGTACTTGGGGACCCACGAATGAGTTTTCCTTAAATCTGGAATAATCGCAAATGATTTCTGGCATTTGAAATCCTCTTTCACCAATTTTTATCAAATTCGTGCGAGCCAATAAAAATTTAATAACGGAATTCGGGCCCAACCCGAAGGTAGGTTTGTTCTCAAGTCCCCATTCGTGTTTCTAATGGCTGTGGATCTTGGACGGAAGTGCTTAGTAAGATTTCTGGCATTGGTAAAGCAATCTCTTAAACGTCTCTTTCCTGCCTGGAAGCTAATTTTTTGGATACAGGTTTTCATATATTCGGGCTTCTTTTTGCGGAAGTATTTGGTCACATTTTTCCTTCGGAGATACTCTGTTTTAGCTCCTAGTGTTACCAGCTAACAATTTTCCGCCGATGGCAGACATTCCATGATGTGATGTTCAATTGGTTTTTTCGTTCTTCCATCATTCGATTGTTACTTTATTTTGTTACACAATTATGTTTTCATATTACACAGGTATACATCTATGACTTGTCCGCCAGGTAAGGTTAGTCTGTCATATCGAAAAGGACAGAAATGTACGTGATACTGACGGGCGGTGATAAGTTGGATAAACAGATCTGACTTAGCCATCGAAAATTACAAGTCACAGGCAATGTAGTGAACCGATATATTTGTGCGGACCGTCAAGCGGTGGTTGTTCAATAATTAAAATTTTCTGGTTCAATTGGCAGGTTCACAAGTCAATGATAAGAATGACAACTTAGGAAAAATTTGAAAGAGTTTCCAGAAGTCAATCCCAAGATAGAGTGACTATTCCAGAGAAGGTACTATTAAAGCGGCATGTTAATGAGAGGTGCCATTAAAACTAGTGAGACCATTGATGTACCCAAATAAGCGTTTGTAAACGACGGAAAGTGATGCAATTCGGGAGCAGTGTTTGACAAGAAAATTTTCGAGCCCTTTCCTAAAACACTTATGCTAGCTAGCCCCACTGTCTAAAAGGCCTTTATATGGAATATCATTTATGGTCTCAAGTCCCCCTTTTCTGAACAAATTATGGACGATGTAATCAGAAATTTCCTGTATTTTTGATTATTCAAATGTGGAATGCCCTGGAATGTAGATTAAATCAGCTACTGAACTCAGTAAGCTGGAATTTGTATCTCTTTCCGTATTAGTATTAGTACCGGATCCAACCTATGCGAGAATATTGCAATTTGGGGGAACTTTGTTTGTATCATGAACACGTGATTTCCATATTTTGGATGAACCCTCAGGTCACTTAAAAATGTATTATTGAAGTTGGAATTTAATATATGTAGATTAGATTCAACATGGGGAACAGAGTCACTTATGGAGGTGTCAGGGAAAAAGTCATTCATTTGGTTAGCTCCTTACACTGTGGGTTGATTAACCTGAGTCTGAAATTCGTTTTGACGTTGATTTAACAATTCTATCTGGGCTATCATAGTAGCCATCATCAACGAGTTATCTTCCGACGATTTAGATGAAGTTGAGTGAGGCTAAGGGAGATAACTTTTGACTGTTGTACGTAGATTTTATCAGTATTGTGATCTATCTGTATTGCATCGACAAGTTTGTTTATTGCTTCTGCAGTTATCGGAGACGACCCTGGCATATTTACAGAATCCTTAGGAGAGATTTCGGCTGGAACCATTATGGAAAAAGTAAGAGGAACAAACTGGTAAACTGTTCGACTTGGCCTGTCATGGGATCGCAAATGGAATCCACTAGACCCTTCCAGAAGTTGTTCATAGATTTTTTCTGACCCTATCCGCAGTCAAAACGAGGAAATTGTTTCATAGTGATAGTGCTGGATCATTTTTGTATAAGTTTATTATGATAAAACCGTTAAGAGTGGTTTCTGCTTCTTTCAAAATTATTTTCTCATGTTTGTACTCCCGTTTAGTCGTCCCAGAATAATGCTTCGGAGCGAGTAAATTGAACCTCACCATCCGCCATCCGCTCTTATATCGACGATCGAGAACACACTGAATGGTATAAGTACTTACCAGAGGTGGCAGCCACCTCTTTGAAGCTCGTTTCAAAATTCATTCCCACCATCGTATATTCAAAGTTGGGGAACGTAGCATACGTACTTAAGAATTTAGATGGAAACATTTTGGGAACTTACCATGCAAAAGGTATTCGTAACTAATAGAAGACAAAATTTTATTCCTACTATTGCGTTAACTATTTGCCCGGTTCTATGTCGAGACTTTTCTAGGGTGTGAGTCGTCCCCACGATTGAAACGCCAATTGAATTTTAATAAATGCCGTGCAGAAATCATTAAATAATTCCGAAAATAAATTGTACATTTGTTTAGTAAATAACGCCAAGTGTATAGACTATAGAATGCATAATATGTTGATGCGGTACCACTTTTAAAGTCTAGTGGAAAAAGCTACCGTGAATGTAAAATATTAATGTTAAATTAACGTTTTATAAAATCTCAAAGCGAAAAAAAAGCTGAATTAAAATTAAAAGAAAATTCATACGATTGCTTTAACCGTTTTCACAAAATCTCGATGGTGTTCGAAATAATTGAATGTTTTTCATGTGAATTGGACTTGTTACACAAATTATTGGTGAAAACTAAGCTAAAATTAGTATAATATTTAACTAATCATAAGATAAATAGTTATATTAGTGAAGTGACAATCGTGTATATGCAACATTTAATTATATTATTTATATCAACACCTCTTAACTTTATTAATGTATGTATATTGCGCAACAATTATATGCAACACACATATCTAAGTCCACAACCAATTATTCATTGCGGTATTTCATTTGGGCATACAATAACTAGTTTTGCAAATATTTTTATTTTAACCACGCAACAATTGTTGCAAGTTTATGTTGTACGGATAAAGTAAAGTAAGTCCTGCGGTGAACTCCAAGAACTCAAATTAACTTATTGTGGTGACTTGAATTCGCATTCGTTGCGGCAATTTAACTAAGCATGCGGTCTGACAGTTTTCGCTGAAGTTGGTATCGGTTATGTATTCCAAAGAGTCGGGACTTCATCCGATCACACATTCTAACTATTTAAAATTGAATGAAGTTAAAAACATGCTTTACAACTATTTCGTGATGACGAAAACACATTAATACGGCCCATCCATCTATCAGATCGGCTCTTTATTTGATGTGACTAAAATCATTTTTATATATTCCGAGTTCATTCCGTTTGAAATTGGGGCGGACCAATCATTAACTGATAAACGATTTTTCGTAGAACGATATTCGAACTATTCTACCGTAAATGTTGCTTGACGATAAACATCGAATGCTAGATGATAAAGTAGCATGGTTATCAATTATACTACACCGCACACTTATTTATTAGTAGTAAATATTTATTAGGCTGAAATAAACTTCATTGCATCACCCTTTGCACGTTGGCAGCTAAATTGCTTTAAACTAGTTTTTTAGGCAAAGTGAATTAAAAATTGAACCTAGCCTACTATTTAATTATCAAATGGGCCAACTGCGCAGTCGCTTATCTTTAGCGCATCTGCGCAACCGTTCTATTTTATAAAACCAAAATTGCTAAATCCTTTAGGTGAAGAAAGCGGAAGCGAGAAACTTTTACCCGAAATAATAAAAAATAAAAAATAAAAAAAATAAAAAAAAAAAATAAAATTGTGCACCTACTTGATAAATTGAATGCGATTGAAAATAAAAGTTAAAATCACTAAATAAATAAATAAGCAAACTCAAAATCTATACAAATAAACATATAAGTAAACGTGGAAACAAATAATTAAACGGCTTCTTCTCGGAATTGTCTTATCAAAAATCACGATGTACAAAATGATAACAAACTTGGTTATAGATATTTTTATAATATCGCGGTGCGATGCATAACAAATATTTATTCAAATGTTGTACTTAGGCATCGTATATGCAAACACAAGACAATTTAAAATGTTCCGGTATACCATGTAAGTCTCTGTATAATTTGCATACCATATGTTGGTCTTGAAAGTGTTTTTTTTATGTTTAACCGTATCCATTTATGCTGCGTTTAGTGTATAACATTTGAGTTTATGAGTTTATGTTTTTTAAACTAAGCAGATAATTTCTTGGCGTATCTGATGCTTATAAATATTTATTCAAGGTAAGCGAATAAATCTGTCGTCTAAAATAAATAGGACTTTCAAAATTACGAACATTTTCTTGATTTGCTGTGTAACAGAAGAGTCGAGTACTCGGGGATGAAATAAAAATTAATTAGAATCGTTCCGACGATTTGTAATTTTTATAGATTCAAATTATTAGTTTTTGCTTATTAAATATAATTTAAATAAAATCCAGAAAATTCCATTGAATTTCCTTTTAAATTACAAAACGCAGAACTAATAATAATCACAATTTATACCTTCAACTATGTACAAAAAGTTTCCGACTTCTTACTTTTAGCTGTTTTTTTTCAAATAATAATATTTATTTTTGCGAAAGCTCTTTTCTACTCTGTGCATAGTAGAAAGCTAATGAAAAAAGTGTCAAACTTTTTTACGAATTTTATTTTGTTTTGTATTCAAATATTTATAAGCTATAGAGGTTTTTTTTGCTTTTGTGTGTTATTGTTATTATTATTTTTTTACAAAACTTTTTTATTATTATTATTCGAGAATATATAGACTGGTAGAATGAATTAAAGAAATAAAGTAAAAAGCTTTCTAAATAAGATTTTTTTTTCAATTTTTACTAGCTTGTTTCTATGCGTATATAACTTTATAAAGTTGGCAGGGCTAAGATGACAAAAATTGAAAATAATTTTTTGAAAACGAATGAAACCATATTTTTTATCACAATTATACATTTTGACAAATATTTTAATGGAATAACTGATAGAATTACAAGAAACCTGCATAATTATTACGAATAATTTACAGTCACCTATAAACGAAACCCTACATGATCAAAAAATCGCGCAGGTAATTAACGATAGCAATATAAATTAAACAAAGAAATCAAAAGATTTCAATTTAAATGACAGAGAAACGTCTCCCTTCTTTATATAGATACGTTCATGGAGTTCACCTATCTCTCTCCATCTACGCAAACATATTCATTTCCAATTAAACTAACTATCGTCTATTATTATTGTGTTATTACGATTATGATTTCACCCTCAACTCAAATTATGTAAAAAATTGTAAGGGAAATTGAAACACTTTGACCCCACTTATGTTGTTTTTATATAACATACAGGCATACCTCGTACACAACGGGATTTAATAATGAAAATGGGATTGAAAAAAAAACTATTTCTGTTGAGAAATTTGAAAGGGAGTCGAAATTAACCAAGCAAAACATTTAGCTTTTATTTGTTCTTTTTGAGATCAATTGAAGGCCGCTCAGATGTTGGAGACGACAGGCCAACATATTGAAATCCTCGTAAAGAAATATCAAAATGGCTCCCCCGTCCTAAGATAAAAACAAATTGTCAGTCCATCTGTATCAATCATATATTTTAAGTAAAATAGTCATAAACTACCACAACATTGCTCTAAGTACAGCTAAAGCGTCGATATTCTTTCCATTATTTTATTTTATTTTTCGCAGATGATAGACATGTTGTCTGAATCCTCCGATTTAATTCATTCCAAAACGAGTTCGATCGGGTTTAGATCAGGTGAGTGTGGCACCAAATTCGTCAAACTCAGCTTTTCGGTAGCGTTTTACATCTGCTATCTATCACCTGCTATCTATCAGCTTATATCAGTAAAAAATCAAAAACCAACAAATATTTTCAAAATTTCATTTCATATATTTATTACGTATTTTTTAATTACTCAACACAAAGAAATTCATTTATTTCCCTTTTACAGTTTTCTAGATAAAAAATTTTTGTAGAAAATATACAAAAGCGAGAAAGAAAAAATCTGCGTTCACTTGTAGAAAGAATTATGGGATTCCCCCAATACAATTACTTTTAATGCATTCTTATACGATATTTCGCAATTATCATTAAGTTCTTGGTATTCTGTCATAAATGCACTTTTTCTTGCTATGGAAAATAAATGCAAAGAAATTAGTGTGAGTGAAAGAAAAATCATAGTAAAATTATGGAAATATGGGAGCAGCTACAGAGAAACAGTGAAAATAGTGGAAATACAATATTCTTCTGTACAAATGGTTATTTATAATTTTAAATTGACATGAAAATCCACCTCCAAGCTTCATTCCGGCCGTCCGTCAAAATTATCTTGCAAGGAAAGGCGACGTATTTTGCCATTAGTAAGAAAAGATCCACGACAGACCGCATCCCACTTGGCAAATGAAATAAAAGAAAAATTTAACAAAGTTATTTGTCCTGGTACTGCAAGTAAAAATCGTCAAAAAAGCTGGATATCATGGACCAACCGACAACAGCACTTGATTTTGCCAAGCAGTACATAGATAAGTCTATAAAGTTTTGGAAGAATGTTTTTTTTCGTGACGAAAGTAAATTCTTCATTTTTGACATAAATGGATGTAAGTTGGTATGGCGAAAGTTAGGAACAGAAATCCAGAAAGAAAACTTGGTATACCCACTGTAAAACATGGTGGTAGTGGAGTAATGATGTGGAGGTGTATGGCGAGTAATGGCGTTGGAAATATGATGTTTATTGAATTGACGATGAATAAGTATGATTATCCCGATATTTTAAAAAATAATTTGAAGAAAAGTGTTATAAAACTTAGCTTACTTGGCTCTGGTTACTTTATCTTGCTCCAAAACAGCTACATACACCTCCACGATCTCCAGACCTAAACCCTATCGATCACTTATGGGATTCTCTATTGTTCGAGAACACCCAATAGCAAACTAAGAAATGTTGAAAACTGTTTTTAAAGAGGAGTGGGAGAACCCAAGTGCAGAGGAGACAGCGAAGCTCGTCAATTCGATGCCAAAAAGTTTCCGAGAAGTCATAAAGAATCGAGGTTACCCTACGAAATACTATTTATTTTTTTAGATTGTTTATTGTCTTCGTTTTATAATTTTTATTACAAGCGAACGTAAACTTTTTCTTTCTCGCTTTTGTGTATTTTCTGAACAATTTACGGTTATAACGTAATAAATAACGGGTGGTTAAATTTTAAGGGCCGATGTTGATTTTGAATAAAACACAAATTATTTAGGAAATTATTGTCAATTCTTTTTATTATGATAATATGGTATGGTTCAATCATGTATGGTACAAAATATCGGCCAAATGGCCGCCGCGACCTTGGCGGCACACCTCCACCCGATAGTCCAAATTTTCGATGACGCTTAGGCATAATTGAGGTTCTATGCCGTTAATGTGCCGAATTATCTCATCCTTTAGCTCTTGAATTGTTGCTGGCTTATCGACGTACACCTTTTCTTTCAAATAACCCCAAAGAAAGAAGTCCAACGGTGTCAAATTACATTATCTTGGCGGCCAATTGACATCGCCACCACGTGAGAAACACGGCCATTGAATTTGTTGCGCAAAAGAGCCATTGTTTCGTTAGCTGTGTGGCACCTGGTACCGTCCTGTTCAAACCACATATCGTACACATCCATATCTTCCAATTTGGGCCATAAAAAGTTCGTTATCATCTCACGATAGCGAACACCATTCACAGTAACTGCCTGACCGGCCTCATTTTGGAAAAAATACGGCCCGTTGATGCCGCCAGCCCATAAATCGCACCAAACAGTCACTCTTTGTGGGTGCATTAGTTTTTCGACAATCACTCTTGGATTATGATTCGCCCAAATGCGGCAATTCTGCTTATGGTCGAATCCACTGAGGTGAAAATGTGCCTCATCACTGAAGATGATTTTCTTCGAAAATTGATCATCCACTGTTGCCATTTGTTGCCACCATTCTGACCATTGACGACGTTTGGAATGGTCAAGAGGCTTTAGTTCTTGAGTCAATTGCACCTTATAAGCGTGCAAATGCAAGTTTTTATGCATAATGTTCATCAACGACGAACGTGAGAGGTGCAATTGTTGGGCACGACGACGAGACCTACAGACCCGGTTTGCTCAAACTTTTGCACGACTTTTCCGATTGTACGCACATTTGGACGATTAAATTGACCGAAAAAATCACGAAGTGCACAATATGCATTTTGATTTGAACGCCCATTTCCATAATATGCCTGAATAACTTTAACGCGTTGCTCGATTGTGTATCTTTCCAGGGTTCAAATTGAGTTAGTCTGAAATTGAGAAATGTCAAATTAAATGCAGAAAAAAACTTGACGTTTAGGTGTGGTCACATTCAACGTCGGCCCTTAAAATTTAACCACCCTTTAGACGAAATAAAATTTTGAAAAATATTTGTTGGTTTGCAATTGTTTAATGATATAATCTGAATATCATTGTGTCGTGTTCGTACATAAATTTTGTTCTGATTATTTTTAGCCCAGAAGGAACATCATGGGTATCTAATATTGATTGATAACCGAAGTGATCCAGTCGTCCCTTAATTTCAATCAAATTTCGTACCGTAATATCTCCAAAACAACCCCATTTTGCATTGATCCAGCAGGATAGCTAATTAAAATAACGCTTAAAATACTATATAATACTATATACTATAAGTATTTTATTGTCTAACTTATACCATACTTCATAAATTTAACAAGAATTAAGCTATAAAATCATATTTCATCATACAGAAAAATTAAAAATTTATAAATTTAATTCAGTCTATCAATCTGTTAAAAAATTAGATAAAATTCTATATTTGTCAACACTTTACTAGTGTATATGTGAGCAACACACCGTGGTCTTCTACAAATAGTACAAAATTTCCGTGAATTGCGTCTTTTTTCGGATCCGCAGACTAACAAATTAAGAATTTTCCAACTTGAAAAAATCGGCTGCTACTGTCACGAGACTCATTATATGTCTGAGACGGTGTCAAGAATGCATTCTATCCCAAAACGTGAATTAAAATTTCTCAATACATTTGGAATGGTTGATCGATTTGAGACATGTGTAAAAGCTATACCTGCGAAGTGCTAAATCTTTTAAAAATTCTCGACGATTATGTGTTTTGTTTGATCTGGCTGGATTGTTCTCTATATAAATTTTGTAAGCCACGACCCAAACAACATCAATAATATGCGTCCACCTTTTTCACTTTTTCACCGTAGTAATAAATAATTTTTGGTCTTGTTTTTTCTCCGATTACTGTGTTCGTATAATGTTGGGTTGATAATAATAAAACATTTTGTTTTTGTTGGGTACGTAAAAACAGAGAGTATAACATTAGCTGTGTTCCAATGGAGAAAGCAAACTACTCACAAGTACTTGTATCTACTCGCAGCTACCCATGCTCAAATGGTGGTGTAAATGTTGAAAGTAGTTACGCATAAAATTAACGGTAGGTAGTTTGGTTCAAAAAATTCTAATAGATGGCTTTGTGAGGGGTAGGCTATGTTGAAATGCCAGGACAAACAATATTTTTTGTTTACTTCTGTGAAATACCAAGCGATTTTTGACATATTCTTCTTTTCGGCCGGCGTATATCATAATCAAACCGGCGTCTTCATTATAAGACCAGTTTTACTCAATTTTGAGATTTTATTGTGGATTTTAGTTAAAAAAATTAATTTTCCAAAATAAGACTACAGCAAAATTATACACATAGCTAACTTTGTACACAATAAAGGTTATGTTTTACTTCTGTCATAGTTTTAGCTCGTTCCATTGGTTATCTACTTGCAAGTACTTGTGAGTAACAAATTTGTCCCATTGGAACACAGCTATTAGCATCACTGAATCAAAACATTGATGAATATATGTGTTACGGGATCTGGATGATAACATTTCTTTTAAAACATACGATTTCTTTTTTAAGCTTCCAACTATTGAAAAGCCCCAAGAGATCATATAAACGAGCAAACGGCAATATTGTAAAAAAATTGTACGTTAATATCCATTTTATGGACATGTGATGGAAATGCGTCACGAGCTTGCTTTGAATATCAACACAGGTTTCAAACGCGTCGCATTCTTGACACAAGAGTATATTCAATCAAAAATTGACGTGATTGTTGACAGAGCTGCTGAAAAATTGGACTTAATAAAAAACTTAAATAAAATTGAAACGGAGGTAGCTGAAAACCGCAAATTGATCAATGTCTTGCTGGATAAAAATACTGTTGATATTGCTAATAAACCATTATCTGCAGTAGTAGCGGAGCCAGTGTCCAATCCCATTAGATATACTTCGCCAGGACTAACACAAGAAGTCATGGGTACTGGCACACAGATCAACTCGATTAGAACTGCACCTTTGCCGAGCAAAACATTTTTATATATTAGTCGCTTTGATCCATCTGTCACTACTGATCGAATTGTGGAGTACATTTGTGACAAACTGCAGAACTGTTCACCAGAGGACGTTGAATGTAAATTATTACTATCCAAGGATCGTGTTATCGATAACTCACTAACATTCATTTCATTTAAAATCGGATTGAAGGAAACCCATTACAATATGCTCAATAATTCTGAGGCTTGGCCACTTGGGGTAATAATCCGGCCATTTACCAGCTATCCACGCGTAGCAAAAAACCGGACTGGGGTAACATTCCCAACCAAACAATAACATCTGCGCCTGCCATCACACCATCTTTTAAGCCTTTCAACTGCGGAACAAATCCCCAGCCTCATTCATTCTTAAATATATATTACCATAATTCGAGCGGCATTCGAACTAAATCTAAGTCTCTATATCTGTCAATCTTGGAGGAGAATTACGACGTTATTTGCATCACGGAAACGTGGTTGACTGCCCACTACAGAACCGAGGAGTATTTCCCACCAACTTATGCAGTTTACCGGAGAGACAGACATCTACAGCAGGACACTTATGCCGTGGGGGGTGGTATTATAATAGCCGTCTCTAACAAATACTCATCTATGCCGATAACATTAACCAACTGTGGTACTGAAATTGTTGCTGTGCGCTTACGGTTTTATTCATATTCGTTGATCATCTGTGTCACATATATACCATGTCATTCAAACGTTGCGGTTTATAATATGTTTTTGGATACCGTGAAACTTAATATTAGTGCACTCCTTCAACCTGAGGACCGCTTATTTATCTTCGGTGATTTTAACTTGCCAGGTATTGTATGGGAGTACATGGATAACAATTTAACTCCCATAAACATGAACAATGATGTGGAAAAGTTCACATCTGAAATATTTTCGTTGGGACTGAAACAGTGTATCAATGTCAAGAATTGCAGTAACAACGTGTTAGACCTAGCCTTTGTGCCAATTGATCATGAGATGACCGTCACAACCTGCGATGATTTAGCTGGATCTTCAAGTATTTATCATTTGCCGCTGAATATTTCAGTCTTGTTTGAATACAGTGAACTAATCGAAAATAATACCGACTCTGTCATCTATAACTTTAAAAGGGGCGATTATGTTTCTTTAAATGCATTTCTTGATGGGTATAATTGGTCTTCATTTTATAATTGTAATAATATAGACGATATGTTGAACGAATTTTATAAAATTGTTCAAATGGGCATTGAAACATTCATTCCTAGATTGGTTGTTTCAGGCGCCAAGAAGGAACCGTGGTATAACAATGAATTGATAAATTTAAAAAATAGAAAGGATAAGGCTCATAAACTTTATAAACTATCTCCGAATACAGCAAATTACAACTCATTTAAGGTCTTACGTAAAAAGTATATATTTCTTAACCGATTTCTTTACAGTAATTATGTTTTGGAGGTGGAATCACAAATTAAATCGGAACCCAATCACTTTTGGCATTTTGTTAACTATAAAAGAAAATCTGATGGTTTTCCTTCCACAATGTATTTGAAAGACAGGTTCTGTGATAACAATCTAGATAAGGTTAATTTGTTTGCTGATTTCTTTGAGAGCGTTTATAATCCAAATTCAGCTTCAAATTTCTGCAGCTTGAATAATGTCAAGAGTAATAAGAAATTTTCAATGTTTCGTTTGGAAATTGATACAATCTTATCGGAATTGTCAAATCTTGACATTAACCATAGTGCCGGCTTTGATTCGATACCGCCTTTATTTTTAAAATTGATCGGTAACGCAATTGCCGCCCCGGTGTGCTTTCTATTCAATAGAAGTCTAAGAGATGGATATTTCTCTACTCTTTGGAAGCGATCGCTTATTAAACCTATTTTCAAATCCGGGATTCGTGGTAATATTGAGAACTATAGGGGTATTTGTATAATTTCAGTCTTACCTAAGTTGTTTGAGAAACTTGTTAAAGATCAATTATTCTTTCACCTGAAAACTTTTATCACTCCAAAACAGCATGGTTTTTTTCCAGGCAGATCAACTGTTACTAACTTACTCTTGCTTACAAATGGTGTTTCTAATGCCTTACATAGGGGTAAAATTGTCCAGGTTGTGTACACTGATTTCTGTAAGGCCTTTGATAAGATTGATCATGACATGTTGTTGAAGAAACTTGATTCCTTGAATTGTAGCTTTCTCCCACTGGACTGGATCAGATCTTATCTTGATTCCAGAACTCAGATAGTAAAGATTGGTGGTTTCACGCCCAGAATTATTGATGTCACTTCGGGTGTGCCTCAAGGTAGTCATTTGGGTCCTATGCTTTTCATATTATTCATCAATGACGTAGTGGATTGTTTGAGTTATTCCGACATCCTCATCTATATGCGGACGACATTAAAATTTTTAAAACCATTTCATGCACCAATGACGCAAGGGACTTGCAATCTGACTTAAATAATTTCAGTATGTGGTGCACAGCTCAGAATTTGACCCTTAATATTTCCAAATGTAAAACAATCCGTTTTACCATGTATGTGAAGCTGGCACGAAAAAACCAGCCCGAAAACACCTTTTCAATTTTGGTGTGTTTCTTTGCTAAATTAAATACTATCCCGAAAAATTTATTGAAAATGTAAGAGAAACGAGAATTTCATCCCGAAATATTTTTGAAGTTGTATTAAATAAATAATAATTAATATTGGCGAAAAAGAATAAATATCACGGTTTTATTTGCTCTATTTAGAATACACATTAATGTAAAGTATGTGACTACCAACCACCTTACCTGGTAAACTATGTGATGTGTTGTATAACAAAATCAGTTTTTCTTATTATTTAATTTTGTAGTTACACAAAAACAAGTAATCATCATTGTATCGACATTGCCAACAAAGATATAAAATTTTTAAAATATTTGAGAATAAGCAAATCAAGCAATTTGTCCTTATGGTTTCAATGTACCTTTGGTTTGATATGAAAAATCGATTAAATTAAATAATTATTTGTGGAAATCCTAGAAATAACCCATCGGGAAATTAAGTTTAAAAGTTAGGTCTATCTATCACCTAAGCCATACCAAAAGCTCATCTTGAAATTACGACTATAAGATCCTCATCTTAAGTAATTTGTCCTTATGGTTTCGATGTTCTTCATGTTTGATATGAAAAATCGACTAAATTAAATAATTATTTGTGGAAATCCTAGAGATAACCCATCGGGAAATTAAGTTTAAAAGTTAGGTTCATCTATCACCTAAGCCATACCAAAAGCTCATCTTGAAATTACGACTATAAGCTCCTGATCTTAAGTAATTTATCCTTATGGTTTTGATATTCTTCATGTTCGATATGAAAAATCGACTAAATTAAATAATTATTTGTGGAAATCCTAGAGATAACCCCATCGGGAAATTAAGTTTAAAAGTTAGGTCCATCTATCATCTAAGCCATACCAAAAGCTCATCTTGAAATTTCGACTATAAGATCCTGATCTTAAGTAATTTGTCCTTATGGTTTCGATGTTCTTCATGTTTGATATGAAAAATCGACTAAATTAAATAATTATTTGTGGAAATCCTAGAGATAACCCCATCGGGAAATTAAGTTTAAAAGTTAGGTTCATCTATCACCTAAGCCATACCAAAAGCTCATCTTGAAATTACGACTATAAGCTCCTGATCTTAAGTAATTTATCCCTATGGTTTTGATATTCTTCATGTTCGATATGAAAAATCGACTAAATTAAATAATTATTTGTGGAAATCCTAGAGATAACCCCACCAGGAAATTAAGTTTAAAAGTTAGGTTCATCTATCACCTAAGCCATACCAAAAGCTCATCTTGAAATTTCGACTATAAGATCCTGATCTTAAGTAATTTGTCCTTATGGTTTCGATGTTCTTCATGTTTGATATGAAAAATCGACTAAATTAAATAATTATTTGTGGAAATCCTAGAGATAACCCCATCGGGAAATTAAGTTTAAAAGTTAGGTTCATCTATCACCTAAGCCATACCAAAAGCTCATCTTGAAATTACGACTATAAGATCCTGATCTTAAGTAATTTGTCCTTATGGTTTCGATGTTCTTCATGTTTGATATGAAAAATCGACTAAATTAAATAATTGTTTGTGGAAATCCTAGAGATAACCCCATCGGGAAATTAAGTTTAAAAGTTAGGTTCATCTATCACCTAAGCCATACCAAAAGCTCATCTTGAAATTACGTCTATAAGATCCTGATCTTAAGTAATTTGTCCTTTTGGTTTCGATGTTCTTCATGTTTGATATGAAAAATCGACTAAATTAAATAATTATTTGTGGAAATCCTAGAGATAAACCCATCGGGAAATTAAGTTTAAAAGTTAGGTTCATCTATCACCTAAGCCATACCAAAAGCTCATCTTGAAATTACGACTATAAGCTCCTGATCTTAAGTAATTTGTCCTTATGGTTTCGATGTTCTTCATGTTTGATATGAAAAATCGACTAAATTAAATAATTATTTGTGGAAATCCTAGAGATAACCCCATCGGGAAATTAAGTTTAAAAGTTAGGTTCATCTATCACCTAAGCCATACCAAAAGCTCATCTTGAAATTACGTCTATAAGATCCTGATCTTAAGTAATTTGTCCTTATGGTTTCGATGTTCTTCATGTTTGATATGAAAAATCGACTAAATTAAATAATTATTTGTGGAAATCCTAGAGATAACCCATCGGGAAATTAAGTTTAAAAGTTAGGTTCATCTATCACCTAAGCCATACCAAAAGCTCATCTTGAAATTACGACTATAAGATCCTCATCTTAAGTAATTTGTCCTTATGGTTTCGATGTTCTTCATGTTTGATATGAAAAATCGACTAAATTAAATAATTATTTGTGGAAATCCTAGAGATAACCCCACCAGGAAATTAAGTTTAAAAGTTAGGTTCATCTATCACCTAAGCCATACCAAAAGCTCATCTTGAAATTTCGACTATAAGATCCTGATCTTAAGTAATTTGTCCTTATGGTTTCGATGTTCTTCATGTTTGATATGAAAAATCGACTAAATTAAATAATTATTTGTGGAAATCCTAGAGATAACCCCATCGGGAAATTAAGTTTAAAAGTTAGGTTCATCTATCACCTAAGCCATACCAAAAGCTCATCTTGAAATTACGACTATAAGATCCTGATCTTAAGTAATTTGTCCTTATGGTTTCGATGTTCTTCATGTTTGATATGAAAAATCGACTAAATTAAATAATTATTTGTGGAAATCCTAGAGATAAACCCATCGGGAAATTAAGTTTAAAAGTTAGGTTCATCTATCACCTAAGCCATACCAAAAGCTCATCTTGAAATTACGACTATAAGCTCCTGATCTTAAGTAATTTATCCTTATGGTTTTGATATTCTTCATGTTCGATATGAAAAATCGACTAAATTAAATAATTATTTGTGGAAATCCTAGAGATAACCCCATCGGGAAATTAAGTTTAAAAGTTAGGTCCATCTATCATCTAAGCCATACCAAAAGCTCATCTTGAAATTTCGACTATAAGATCCTGATCTTAAGTAATTTGTCCTTATGGTTTCGATGTTCTTCATGTTTGATATGAAAAATCGACTAAATTAAATAATTGTTTGTGGAAATCCTAGAGATAACCCCATCGGGAAATTAAGTTTAAAAGTTAGGTTCATCTATCACCTAAGCCATACCAAAAGCTCATCTTGAAATTACGTCTATAAGATCCTGATCTTAAGTAATTTGTCCTTTTGGTTTCGATGTTCTTCATGTTTGATATGAAAAATCGACTAAATTAAATAATTATTTGTGGAAATCCTAGAGATAAACCCATCGGGAAATTAAGTTTAAAAGTTAGGTTCATCTATCACCTAAGCCATACCAAAAGCTCATCTTGAAATTTCGACTATAAGATCCTGATCTTAAGTAATTTGTCCTTATGGTTTCGATGTTCTTCATGTTTGATATGAAAAATCGACTAAATTAAATAATTATTTGTGGAAATCCTAGAGATAACCCCATCGGGAAATTAAGTTTAAAAGTTAGGTTCATCTATCACCTAAGCCATACCAAAAGCTCATCTTGAAATTACGTCTATAAGATCCTGATCTTAAGTAATTTGTCCTTATGGTTTCGATGTTCTTCATGTTTGATATGAAAAATCGACTAAATTAAATAATTATTTGTGGAAATCCTAGAGATAAACCCATCGGGAAATTAAGTTTAAAAGTTAGGTTCATCTATCACCTAAGCCATACCAAAAGCTCATCTTGAAATTACGACTATAAGATCCTGATCTTAAGTAATTTGTCCTTATGGTTTCGATGTTCTTCATGTTTGATATGAAAAATCGACTAAATTAAATAATTATTTGTGGAAATCCTAGAGATAACCCATCGGGAAATTAAGTTTAAAAGTTAGGTTCATCTATCACCTAAGCCATACCAAAAGCTCATCTTGAAATTACGACTATAAGCTCCTGATCTTAAGTAATTTGTCCTTATGGTTTTGATATTCTTCATGTTCGATATGAAAAATCGACTAAATTAAATAATTATTTGTGGAAATCCTAGAAATAACCCCATCGGGAAATTAAGTTTAAAAGTTAGGTCCATCTATCACCTAAGCCATACCAAAAGCTCATCTTGAAATTACGACTATAAGATCCTGATCTTAAGTAATTTGTCCTTATGGTTTCGATGTTCTTCATGTTTGATATGAAAAATCGACTAAATTAAATAATTATTTGTGGAAATCCTAGAGATAACCCCACCAGGAAATTAAGTTTAAAAGTTAGGTTCATCTATCACCTAAGCCATACCAAAAGCTCATCTTGAAATTTCGACTATAAGATCCTGATCTTAAGTAATTTGTCCTTATGGTTTCGATGTTCTTCATGTTTGATATGAAAAATCGACTAAATTAAATAATTATTTGTGGAAATCCTAGAGATAACCCCATCGGGAAATTAAGTTTAAAAGTTAGGTTCATCTATCACCTAAGCCATACCAAAAGCTCATCTTGAAATTACGTCTATAAGATCCTGATCTTAAGTAATTTGTCCTTATGGTTTCGATGTTCTTCATGTTTGATATGAAAAATCGACTAAATTAAATAATTATTTGTGGAAATCCTAGAGATAACCCCACCAGGAAATTAAGTTTAAAAGTTAGGTTCATCTATCACCTAAGCCATACCAAAAGCTCATCTTGAAATTTCGACTATAAGATCCTGATCTTAAGTAATTTGTCCTTATGGTTTCGATGTTCTTCATGTTTGATATGAAAAATCGACTAAATTAAATAATTATTTGTGGAAATCCTAGAGATAACCCCATCGGGAAATTAAGTTTAAAAGTTAGGTTCATTTATCACCTAAGCCATACCAAAAGCTCATCTTGAAATTACGACTATAAGATCCTGATCTTAAGTAATTTGTCCTTATGGTTTCGATGTTCTTCATGTTTGATATGAAAAATCGACTAAATTAAATAATTGTTTGTGGAAATCCTAGAGATAACCCCATCAGGAAATTAAGTTTAAAAGTTAGGTTCATCTATCACCTAAGCCATACCAAAAGCTCATCTTGAAATTACGTCTATAAGATCCTGATCTTAAGTAATTTGCCCTTTTGGTTTCGATGTTCTTCATGTTTGATATGAAAAATCGACTAAATTAAATAATTATTTGTGGAAATCCTAGAGATAACCCGGGAATTTGCGTAATATAATAAATCTATATTTTGAAAATTTTCAAAATTACAAGTAGATACACTAACTTTATTTAAATTGATTTTTTAAGCTTATTGGTGATAGACCAATATTATTACTTCAGCTGCTCTCTATCTTGACAAGAGATGAAAAGTTTTAATTGTTGTGTTATTAAACTAATATCGCGTGTAATATTAAAGGTATATCAATATAAATCCCATTGCAAATCCTCTTTTCTGCCTGATTCATTTGGCGTTACCCGGGGTGCACCACGTGGAGGTATGAATCTCGGTCTTCGCCCCCTTCCCCTCGTTTTTAAGTTTTGTAAAGGAGAGTAAAATCATTAATTGAAAAAAAATTGTCTGTATTTCATTATTTAAATTACACGAAAATCAAAAATTAAATTAAATGAAATTAAAAATTATAAGTCAAACATAACATAAAATAAAATAAATTTCAAAAATACAAAATATTTACTATTCGAATATTAATTATTAAAATAAGGTTATTAAGGTGATTTTTTTAAAAATTTAATTTTTTTATTAAGCTTTAGTATAAATTACCATATGTGGATGAATATAATGGTTATTTGTACTTCTAATTATCTTCACATACGTTTGGAGGTCGTCGTATTTTTCCCATTTTGTTTTCCTCTTTCCGTAGCAAACATAGTGGGATTGTGCTGACGGTTCGTAGCCTATTATTGATTTCAATTCGTACTGATTATTTTCTATTTTGATGCAAGAAGGGATATCATCGATACTAATTTTTGTTTCATTTGAACTATCGAGTTCGGTATATATTGATACGTATTTTGAATAAGTTTGCAATTCAATGAACGTTTTTTCTCCACAATGTTTGCATTTTTGTTTTGGAACTTCTTCTATACAGTCTCCAAGATTGGATATTCCTAGCTCTTTGATTTTTAACAAATTTATATATAAAAATTTTCTCTTTTCCAAAAAAAATTTTGAACATACTGTACATTTAAAATGTACTGTACAGCTTGGGAAAGTTGTAAGTACATGATCGGCAGGCTCGGTTATATTTGATGTACAATTTGTATTAACGCCATAAATTGCGGCTAACATTTCTTTTCTAATTTTATATGAATTTTGCATATTTCTATCAAATAGGTTCGAAATTAATTGTTTGGCTCGGTCGTTGCATTCTTTAAAATTTACACGGTCTATATCCTCTTCTGTGGCAACAGCTAACGCGTGCATTAACGAATCGAACGTACAAGAATTTGTGAAATAGTCACATGTACTAGAAGCGTTTTGCATTACATAAAATCTTCTGTCCGTGTTGGTAGCAGCTTTATTTAAAAATTTTATTTCTTTTGGTTTTGTTCTATTAATCTTTCGATTATCCGAAATAATTTCTGGAGTTCTTGAACCTTTGCTTAACATACAAATTGACTGCACTTTTCTTTCAGCTTCAGATGAGTTAGTAAAATTTGTAATATTTGTCAACTTAAAACTCGATGTACCTCGTTTTGGAGTCATATTTTCAATCGACCGTTTACGTTTCCAGACCGACTCACTATTTTGCAAACTGTTGAAGCTTTGCTCGACTGGATCATGTTGTTTCGTTGTTTGCTTATTTTTTAACGAATTTTTCGGGATTCCGGTTTTCATTCGTTTATGAATGTTTCTATTTCGACAATGAAGTTCTCGCACAAACCGTCCAATTTTTGTTGGAAGCTTCCCTATTGCTTTCGCATTTCGTAACCTCCGCTTTATCTCGGCAAAATAATTTTCAACATGGCTATTGCTGTGTCGTAGCCCATGTCTTAAAAGTCCTGACCATAAAGGTAAGTACGTAAAGTATTTCTTTAAACTAGTCTCCAAAAATTTTGGATTGAAGAATGTATTAACACCTCCTGCCTCAGACGTAGATTTTGATTTCAAAATTATTTCATCGCTTATTTTTTTTAAATCTAAATAAAATGGACTTTGCGCATATAATGGGTTTGTTTTGTTTCTTAAGTCATATTCTATAGTATTTTTTATGGAAAACTCCATACCGGCTGAGAAAGAATCATTATTAACTTTGAAATTACTAATAACGCTTGTTAATTCAGTTAAAGCAGTTTGTACTTCTGTTGTAATGTATTTACTGGTAAGCAGAATCGAAAATAGTCTCCAGATTTTTTTTAAAGTATTATAACTACAAATTATGAAAATGGATGCAAAAAATTCTTTTAAAAATTGTTGATTGTTTTTAAAATTGATGTTAATATCATCGGCTATTGTATGACTTAAATGGGAGCAACATAAATACACTTTTACAATACTTTTTAAATTAGTATTAGTTGAACCAATAGCCCATTGATGAGTGATATTTAAATATTCTATTATGTCCATTCTATTAAATGTTTCCAAAATGGAATTTAGCTCAGCAAATGAGAAATCTATAATTACCGAATTAAATATTGGCCATTTTTTTAAATGTTTTTCCACGTACAACCGATACGATCTTAACCATCCACCGATTGCGTCGCTATTATGGCTAGAACTTACCATATCAGTTTGTAACGAACGAGTTCATTAAGACACTGTGGTACTTGCCTATCGTGAGAAGGTACTAGCAATTTTAATTATTCAATCCAAAAATTCAAACCAACGTCTCTCACGGATACATCGAAGTTGATTTTTTTTTATAATCTCCAATACTACGTGATCTCAACGCAATAACCAATTTGGGTGTATTGATTATGAGCAGCGTAATCATACCTTGTACCTGTGTATAAGTACGATTGATGATGTGCACATTTAAAGAATGATTAAATTTACTATTTGCACACCGTTCCATCTGATCTTTGTTAGTGTACTGTCAATTTCCCCAATCAATATTATATGAGAGGTATCTTAATATTGATGTACCAGTATAAGTATGCAGATCAAATGGTGAAGCCTCTCATTAAAGTTAATCTCTTTCGAAATAAAAATAATATACCTCTCTTCATTGCGATTGCTACCATACATTTTTTCCAAGTATCGATTAAATCAGTTTACCGCCAGCTGTTAAGGTGTCATAACATTAAGTAAACTAAAGTAAGTGTAGTGTCAGCTAAAATTAGTTTAACCAAACGCCAGCTAGAAATATCATTATACTTGATTTGTTGAACTTACAACGGCCGCTTATTTTCGGATTTGGGTTTCCTTTATAACACAGCAGGTATGATACTAAATTGTTTATACTTACTACTGGGAAATCTAATTGGCTTCTATTTTTCGTATAGCATATACAATTTTCTTAAAGAAAAGAGTGCTAGTGCAACGAAAACGCATTATACCCACGCGGGTGCGAAAATTGCGGTTATTCAAGGACATTAGACCCTCCGTTGTGAGTAATTGGAAAAGAAACCAAAATCAACAAAATTTGGTTTTTGCATGGTAACGACCGCTACTCAACCACATGCTAAAAAAGCATACAGTATATTGGATATAGTACGGATGGTCGGCGTCTTTCTCTATAACATCTGTGCAAGGCGTACAATCATGTGTTATGACTTTATGAGCAACTTATGTTATGCACGTGCGGGTTAACCAATAATTTTAGTTTAGTGAAATTTTGTTATAATTTAATTAAGTCTCCTGAATTAATTGATTAGTTTAATTTAATTAAGTTTCATCAATTTCAATTCTTAATTAATAACCAATATTAGGTTAATGTTCGATAATTTAGATTCTTAAGTTAAAGACTTTAAAATCATTATTATTTTTAGTGATGTTGTTATATTAAGTGATATCAATTTGGATAAAACACAAGCCAATATAATTTGTGACAGTACAGATTGAGTGACGTGAACTTTACGATTTTCCACATTGTATATTATATATAATATTTTAGTGCCAGCTATAGAAAACCCATCTTATAAGTCTACGCGGGGAAGCGCTTCATCGTCGCAGCTATAAGTGGTAAGTTTGTTTTGTAAATTAAATTTCTTGTTTTTATTGATATTATATTGTATTATATATTGTGGTACCGAATAACTGGCACGTCATAATTTCATTTTATTACTTCTGGCAAGGTGTCAGTTTACCTTTGAACCTCGGTGTACGGTTGTAATTCATATAGGGAAATTCATATCACTTAGTTTAACTCATTTTTAGTATTATGAAAGTTTATCTCAGATTGAAGATTGTTTATGAATAAACAACCGGTAATTATGTTCCAGATGTAATTTCTTTTACTTTGTGGAGGGAGATGGGTTGAGTGAACAAAATTCTCAGTGATTGTCCGCCATTTGTTTGTTTTTTTTTTTGCAGCTGTATATATCCGTTATTATCCGAAGTACCCCGCCCTTCACCGAAACCAGCTAGCGGGCTAATGGCTGCTCTTCGGAATTTAATAATGGATTTCTGTTAACGTATACGCGGCATTTCCGGGTGACCTTCTAATAGGTGCGTTAACAAAGTGTAGTGGGTGAACGTTCAAAGTTGTTTAATCGATACCGGTCACCCATGTATTTGTGTCCAACCCGGTGGGGTGGTCGTGTACGTTACAGTGGCGCCCAAAGGTGCACGTCCTTGTGCATTCGCACGGCTTACAATTTATTTATAAAACTGTTACTGCAAGACGTATGAAGCTGGCATTCAATATGTTCTTTGTCAACATATTTTATTTAAAAATGCTGTGTCAAACTGTTTTTGTTCTGTACAACCATTTCCAAATATTCAATTTATTATTTAAATTGTTGAATTTGTGAACGGCTTTTAGAGACAACTATGTGTTAAGCGATCGAGTTACGAATTATTTGCAGTCAAGTTTTATGTGTTTGTAAGCTTTTGTTATACCCCCACATGTTGCATTGGTTTATTTTTTTTTGATGATCTATATGTGTCTTATTCTTAATCCGATGTGTTGAACAATTGTTGACGACGAATTGTTAACGACTCATTAGTTCCGATTGTTTAATACATTTTTGATAAGAATTATTTAGCTTCGATCATACTATGCTAGGAAGAATGAAAAGTAAATCTCGAATTGGTTCGGTCGATTATTTTGCTTATTCCAATTAGGGGACTATTTCTGTCTTATAATCTGTAATTTTACCAATGCCATATCTGTAACAAATTTTCTTTTGCCTTGTAATTACTATCTCATAATTTTTTTATTTTCTAATTTAACCTTAGTAATAATATCCAAAAGGTTTCCTTACTTGTTGAATCATTACTGGTAGCTGTTATATTAGAAATTGTAAATTATATAATGTATTTTTTTTGCCCTTAAAGTAAATCAATTTTTTTTGTGTGGAACATTACTGAGAATTTTGTTTAGACTTTACTCTTTCCCATATATCCCTCCATATGAATTATTATATTTTGATCAATAACTAACTATCTTGCATTTAAGGTCTAAATATTGAAACCCATTAAAAAGTTAATTTTAAGACCCTATTTTGATAAAGTAAATCTAATTATTTAAGTATTAACGTAGATTAAATCATTTACTAAATCGTTATTTTTTTTTTTTTTTTTTTCCTTCAAACTCCACCCGGAATTTTCATGATGTGTGATAACGAAAGTACTCCTAACGGTGTTGAAAACAACAACAGTAAACAATCACAACAGCTAGTTAAATCCTCATCTTCCGAAAATATTCTTTCGGTACTTAAACGCAGAACAAACTTGAATATTATGAATATAGATCATTTAACTCACGATGAATTTAAAATAGAATGTGACGTTAGGAATTTGACAGGTCCTGCTCATACTTGCTATCAAACGCTTAAAACTCTGTTTGAAGAGGAGGCTCGTACACCAGTAATAAAACCCAATCGTGCCCATAAAAATGCACGAAAGAACCCAATACGTGAGGTCGAAATTTGTAATCATAAGTTAACTCAGATTCAGACAGCCTTAACCGAAAATAATGACGACGAGTCGCTTCTTGCTAAAACTGAGTCACGTTTGAACCATGTCAAAGATCGATTATTGCGTATTCAATCATCCGGGGTCGCGAAAGATTCTGCCACTCTGTCCCTAGAGGTGTGTATTAAATTATTGGCGATTGTATGCGAAGCGACTAAAGCTCACCAACCTGTAAATACTGACTCCATCAAAGAGATTATTCCTAATACATCAATCCAAGTAGAAAACCTTGAATGGGAATCAGCCGATGAAGAGGAGTCTAACGCCTCACTTGCTGAATCGGTTAAACCAACACAAAGTACCGGTTTTCTCAGCAGTTCCAAATTACAAACCAATTGTGTTAATCCTAACGAACCTCAAGCCGGCTCTTTGCAATCTATGGCGTTTGCTCAACCGCTTGTACATGAGCCGTGGCAAACAATACCCAACCTCCTTCCCAATCTCCAAAGCGAGTTTGAAGACATGTCCGAGAAGCTTCAGTCTCTACAGCTACAACTCGCCGCAATTAAACCAGATCCTCGCTACACTGCAGATCAATTTTCACCGCCTGAAATAAAAAGTTTAAAGACAGGCAGTGCTAATTTTAAAGCAATTAAAGGGAGCTCTTCCAAGCCAGAAGATACCCTCCGTTCAAATGTAGGTCCTCATATGAAGCCTACTTCAGTTTATTTTTCACAGCCCATTGCGAGCGCAAAGAGCGCATCTGGGTTTATTCCAATTTCGTCACAGATTGCCAGTCAGCGTAACCAAAATCCCGATCAGAGCTTTTTGTACAACTCTTATGCCCCGCATACTGAAATCAAGCTCCTCAGGAACTGGAATATTAAATATGGAGGTGAACGAAAAGACCGTGCTGTCGAAAAATTCCTATTTCAAGCGGAATATTTAGCGAATGCTTTTAACGTGTCTCAAAGCCGGCTCACTAAAGAATTCGCGTCGTTGCTCGCTAAAGATGCCTTGGAATGGTATTGGGCGTTTATCCGACGAAACTTTGATAAAGAAATCACTTGGAACCATTTGCGGGAGGAAATGTTACGATATTTTCGAGACGCTAAAACGGACGATAATATAAAGACTGATTTCGATAAGCGACAACAAAACTATAAACATAATGAATCATTTATGGCGTATTTTCGAGACATGTACCTAATATCTAGTTCTCTTCATGTACCATATTCAGACGCGGAATTCATGCGAATAGTTAAGAAGAACATGCGGCCTGGCCTCAGAATAGCTACAAGGGGAGAAGTATTTCAGAGTATTGATCAGATGCTACACCGTTGCCGTGATTTGGAAGAAGGGTGGAAAGAGGAAGGTTTTAATCCCGAATATGGCTTGCAAACTGCTCCAGCTAAGAAAAATAGAATCGAAGTGAACGCAATTTCCAACTGCGGTCAAAAAAATTTTTCCACTCAGACCACTTCTTTTCAGAGTCCATCCTCAGAGGATTCCAACATAGCACTTGAAAATTTACCCCCGCCGTTGTTACAATACTATGAAACCCCGTTCCATGAACAAATTAATAACGAAAACTCAACAAGAGATTCCAATATTTCAGCCATGGTCCAGAAACAAATGTATAGTCGACCATATCCAACTACTTCATCCCCTCCGCTAAAACCTTTTACTACTCCCAGACCCATATTTTGTTATAATTGTGTGGAGTTAGGCCATACCTACACTCAGTGTCCATATGAAAAATGGATTCATAAGTTCTGTAAAAAGTGTGGTTTTCCGAATACAGAAGAAACCATCTGTCCAAGATGTAAATTACGGTCGGGAAATGTACAGGGGGGGAGCTCTTTAGCTGGGAAAAGTCCCCTACCGACGCAACCAGCGCAAAAAGCGGGCAAACAGACGGAGGATTCGTCGGCGAACACATGGCCGAACAAAAACAAATCTTAAATTCAATCGCCAATCCCTATTGCAATGATTCCCTTCCTTTTCATCCTTCAACTTCCCCTACGGAAGGGATAGCCAAAATGTCTCCCCATCGTTTGCGATCATTTAAATATTGGAAATTACGGAAAAACATATCCCATCAAATACTTGCCTCAATTATTACCGATTCTAATGATGGCCGTCCTCGTGTCGATGTACAGCTCGGTGAATATAAATATTGCGGCCTATTAGATAGTGGGGCGAATTTGAGCGTGTTAGGGAAAGGCTGTGAAGTTTTCTTATCCAATCCGGCCTACAAAGTTACAAATCTTCTTTCAATGGTGAGAACGGCTAGCGGACAGCAGAAAAGAGTTTTGGGTTACCTGACCATACTTACAACCTTCAATAAGCATTCTAAGCCTTTCAAGTTTCATTTGTGTCCGGATTTAACTGAAAAATTATACCTCGGCATCGATTTTTGGCATGAATTTGGCATAGCCCCGATTATTACTGCACCTCTTAAACCAGTTCCTATCTCTTCGGTTTCGTTATCTTCGGTGACCGTATCTCCCACTGAATTAGATAGTAATATGCATAATCTCACCGCAGCAGAAAAATCTCTTCTCGATGAAATTGTTAATAATTTTCCTTCTTCCGAAGCATTGGGTCTTGGGAAAACAACACTCACCAAACATGAAATCCAACTGGTTGAGAACGCAGTTCCAGTAAAGCAGCGATATTATCCTGTTTCTCCTGCTAAGCAAGCAGATCTCGATTCCGAAATTGACAGGATGCTAAGGCTTGGGGTAATTGAGGAGTGTCGTGGGAGTGAGTGGAGTTCCCCGGTCACATTGGTCCGAAAGGCCAACGGGAAAATTCGGTTGTGTTTAGACGCCCGAAAGGTTAACGAGGCCACGGTGAAAGACGCTTATCCCTTACCTATCATTGAGGGGCTGCTAGGCCGCCTTGATCAAACCCGATACATCTCCAGTATCGATTTGAAAGATGCGTTCTGGCAGATTCCTCTCGGTGAGGGGTCTAGGGATAAGACGGCTTTTACCGTGCCCGGCCGGCCATTGTATCAATTTGCGGTTATGCCTTTCGGGCTCTGTAATGCCCCGCAACGAATGTGCCGACTGATGGACCGGGTGATTCCACATCACCTTCATGACAGAATCTTCGTCTACCTTGACGACCTATTAATTACGTCTGCTACCTACGAGGAGCATTTGGTACTCTTGCGGGAAGTTAGTCGTTTACTAAAGGAGGCTGGTTTGACCATTAATGTGACTAAGAGTAAATTTGTTCTCAAATCCACAAGATACTTGGGATATGTTATCGGTAATGGTACTATTCGAGTTGATTCGGAGAAGGTTAGATGTATTAAAGAATACCCAGTACCCAAAAACATTAGACAGATCCGAAGATTTTTGGGTATGACTGGATATTACCGACGATTCATTTCTAATTACTCGTCAATAGCTGTCCCACTTACCAACATGTTAAGTAAAAATAAAGCCTTTCGTTGGACATCAGAAGCCCAATTGGCTCTGGATAAATTGAAACAAGCCTTAATTTCAGCCCCCGTACTTCAAAACGCCGATTTTAAGAAACAATTTTTTATTCAGTGCGACGCTAGTTCGGTGGGTATAGGAAGCGTATTATTCCAGGTTTCGGACGATGGAAGTGAACACCCAATCGCGTATGCGTCAAAAAAGCTTAATTCCGCCCAGCGAAATTATTCCATCACGGAGTTAGAATGTTATGCGGTCGTGCATGGAATTAAGAGCTTTCGTGCCTATGTCGAGGGATACAATTTTGTAGTCATCACGGATCATGCCAGTCTTAAATGGCTTATGGCGCAACGGGACCTCACTGGACGACTGGCAAGGTGGGCATTAAAATTGCAACCATACACCTTTCGTATTGTTCATCGTAGTGGTGCACAAAACATTGTTCCAGATACTTTATCTAGGATGAATATGGAAGAGTTGCTCATTTCTGGCGATATTCCCGACAAACATACTAATACTTCGTGTGATGACCACTCAGCTTTGCATATTAATCTTTCTTCCCCGGCGTTTTCAAGTCCCGAATATCTGGCACAAATACATAAGCTTCAACAACATCCTAATATTATAACTAACACCCGGGTTGAAGATGGAAAAATTTTCATATTATTAAATACTGGAATCTCATATGATGACTCAATTCCCAACCAGTGGAAGCTGTTAGTGCCCTGCTCTATAACTCCTGAATTACTCGCCAGAGCTCACGAATCACCAACGGCGGCTCATCTCGGTATTGCAAAGACTTTGGAGCGTTTACAAAGGCAGTTCTATTGGATAGGAATGATTAAACAGGTGAAGGAATACGTCAACAATTGTTCCATCTGTAAAACCTGCAAACCAGTTAATTATGTCACACGTCCCCCAATTGGAGATTACCATGAGGAAATATTTAGGCCTTTTCAATTTTTGTATATAGATTATCTTGGTCCTTATCCTAGATCCAAGCTAGGAAATGGCTATATCCTAATAATACTCGATAAACTGTCTCGATTTGTGTGGTTATACCCGTTGAAGCAAGCTACTACTAAAGGTACAATAATAATCCTCGAAAAACTTTTCCTTAGATTCTCAGTGCCTCAAAAGGTATTCACCGATAATGGAACGCAATTCACTGCGGTGGGTTTTAAACATTTTATGGATAAATTCGGTATCAATCACACTTACACTCCAAAATATTCGCCTCAGAGCAATGCCTCTGAACGAGTAAACAGAACGCTATTATCCGCAGTTCGTTGCTTTATTAAACACGATCAAAGATATTGGGATCAGTATTTGTCTGAATTTGAATCTGCCCTTAATAACGCTGTTCACAGCGGAACTAAATATTCCCCGCACTTTGTGCTGTTTGGCCAAAACCAAATATTAAACGGTAAAGAATATGATTTGTATAAACTGCTAGGATATTCTGAGGATGGGTATTTCTCTGTCACCAACAAAGCTAATAAACTTAGTAATACCCGACAAAAAGCTCTTGAACACTTAAAAATTTCGCACGCGAATAGTGCCAAATACTATAACCTGCGTACACGGCCTCGTAATTTTCGTCAAGGCGAGTATGTGTATGTCAGAAATTTTGCGCAAAGTGATGCTAGCAAGCACTTTTCGGCAAAATTAGCGCCAAAATTCATTAAAGGAGTCATTCACAAAAATGTCGGTAACGTAGCTTACGAAGTTCATGACGAAAAAGGGAAGAACCTAGGGACTTATCATACCAAGGACATCCAACATGCTTAGCGAAATTTAAACCCGGCTATGAGACATCTCAGGGGTAGGTTTCCCCACGAATGTAACGAACGAGTTCATTAAGACACTGTGGTACTTGCCTATCGTGAGAAGGTACTAGCAATTTTAATTATTCAATCCAAAAATTCAAACCAACGTCTCTCACGGATACATCGAAGTTGATTTTTTTTTATAATCTCCAATACTACGTGATCTCAACGCAATAACCAATTTGGGTGTATTGATTATGAGCAGCGTAATCATACCTTGTACCTGTGTATAAGTACGATTGATGATGTGCACATTTAAAGAATGATTAAATTTACTATTTGCACACCGTTCCATCTGATCTTTGTTAGTGTACTGTCAATTTCCCCAATCAATATTATATGAGAGGTATCTTAATATTGATGTACCAGTATAAGTATGCAGATCAAATGGTGAAGCCTCTCATTAAAGTTAATCTCTTTCGAAATAAAAATAATATACCTCTCTTCATTGCGATTGCTACCATACATTTTTTCCAAGTATCGATTAAATCAGTTTACCGCCAGCTGTTAAGGTGTCATAACATTAAGTAAACTAAAGTAAGTGTAGTGTCAGCTAAAATTAGTTTAACCAAACGCCAGCTAGAAATATCATTATACTTGATTTGTTGAACTTACAACGGCCGCTTATTTTCGGATTTGGGTTTCCTTTATAACACAGCAGGTATGATACTAAATTGTTTATACTTACTACTGGGAAATCTAATTGGCTTCTATTTTTCGTATAGCATATACAATTTTCTTAAAGAAAAGAGTGCTAGTGCAACGAAAACGCATTATACCCACGCGGGTGCGAAAATTGCGGTTATTCAAGGACATTAGACCCTCCGTTGTGAGTAATTGGAAAAGAAACCAAAATCAACAAAATTTGGTTTTTGCATGGTAACGACCGCTACTCAACCACATGCTAAAAAAGCATACAGTATATTGGATATAGTACGGATGGTCGGCGTCTTTCTCTATAACATCTGTGCAAGGCGTACAATCATGTGTTATGACTTTATGAGCAACTTATGTTATGCACGTGCGGGTTAACCAATAATTTTAGTTTAGTGAAATTTTGTTATAATTTAATTAAGTCTCCTGAATTAATTGATTAGTTTAATTTAATTAAGTTTCATCAATTTCAATTCTTAATTAATAACCAATATTAGGTTAATGTTCGATAATTTAGATTCTTAAGTTAAAGACTTTAAAATCATTATTATTTTTAGTGATGTTGTTATATTAAGTGATATCAATTTGGATAAAACACAAGCCAATATAATTTGTGACAGTACAGATTGAGTGACGTGAACTTTACGATTTTCCACATTGTATATTATATATAATATTTTAGTGCCAGCTATAGAAAACCCATCTTATAAGTCTACGCGGGGAAGCGCTTCATCGTCGCAGCTATAAGTGGTAAGTTTGTTTTGTAAATTAAATTTCTTGTTTTTATTGATATTATATTGTATTATATATTGTGGTACCGAATAACTGGCACGTCATAATTTCATTTTATTACTTCTGGCAAGGTGTCAGTTTACCTTTGAACCTCGGTGTACGGTTGTAATTCATATAGGGAAATTCATATCACTTAGTTTAACTCATTTTTAGTATTATGAAAGTTTATCTCAGATTGAAGATTGTTTATGAATAAACAACCGGTAATTATGTTCCAGATGTAATTTCTTTTACTTTGTGGAGGGAGATGGGTTGAGTGAACAAAATTCTCAGTGATTGTCCGCCATTTGTTTGTTTTTTTTTTTGCAGCTGTATATATCCGTTATTATCCGAAGTACCCCCGCCCTTCACCGAAACCAGCTAGCGGGCTAATGGCTGCTCTTCGGAATTTAATAATGGATTTCTGTTAACGTATACGCGGCATTTCCGGGTGACCTTCTAATAGGTGCGTTAACAAAGTGTAGTGGGTGAACGTTCAAAGTTGTTTAATCGATACCGGTCACCCATGTATTTGTGTCCAACCCGGTGGGGTGGTCGTGTACGTTACAAGTTAGTGGAAATGGTGTAGATATATCGGTATCCTCTACTTTCGCAGCAATTATTAGAGCGTAGTATAATATTGTTTTACACTCTTTGTAGGGAGCTCTAACTACACTTCCGGTTGCGTCGAGATAAACAGTTAACTCGGCGTCTTTGTTGTGCTCACGTATAGATTTTAATACTTCAATTTGCATTTTGCTGTAAGTAATAACCTGAAATGGAATGAAACAAACTTTTTGAACAAACCGTTCATCTTCTTCATACTTATTTGCCTCTTTAGCGATGTCAATTACGTCATTAGATGCATTGTCGTTAGAGCATAATGCTTCCGATCGAATTTTCCTGAGTACATCCTGAGTTTTGGCTGTTGTCACAGTTTTGGTTTTAACAACAAAATCGTGGTCTTCATCTTCGATCAATTCTTCAGCAAAAGCTTCTACTGAAGTTTTTAATAATTTCTTTTTAAGAATATTTCTGCAATATGCGGAAGAACGTCTAAATTTTACAAATGGATGAACTATGGACTTACTCGTAGAAAAGACAACAAAACTACCCATAGATAAGTTCCTGTTAACTAATTTGAATTTGTTGCAGTGGCTTTTTTCGGTAGAATGTCCACAGTATGCTCTAATGGTAAGATGTTTCTTTGACACATCATATCCCTTAATGTTTATCAAACAACCACTTAATTTGGTTAAATGTTCCGCTAAAATAGACGGGTACATACATTTGTTAAGTTTTTTTTCAGACGAGTTATACATTTTTTGCCATATATTAGCTGGTATCTCAACCTTATATTTCTGTCTCTTAAATTTAGTTTGGTTATTACCATTCAAAGCGGATGCACATGCTTCATTTTCGAAATTACTTGCATATCTTAAAACGGTTTCAGGCACTTTAGTTGGTTCTAAAAAGACATTTTTCGTAAGTTCATTAACATCAACTTGTTGCTCTTTTTCAAACTCAACATTTGTATTTGGAAAAATACCATCTGCATCAAATATATATATTGTTTCCGAAAAATTAAGATTTTCATCATTACTTGTAAGAAATTCACTGACTTCAATCGGAGTCGTGTTATTCGTATTGCACAATTCCGCTATATTTGTATGTTGCTTTAAATTCACGATAGGATCTTTCATTGCTTCAAAAATATTAGAGGTTTCGTTTTCGATGTTAAAATCAGAAATGTCTTGGGATAATAAAACGTTATTATTAATGCATACATTCTCTAAACAATCAGTATTATTTGGTACAAATGAATAAATGCTGCTGTTGTCATTTCCACATTCCTTGTACATTTCACTGTCACTCGGTAGCTGTTTTTCATAATTAGATACTACATCGTTAGGTTGTACAAAAGATTTCAAACGGTTAGTAATTTCTAACAAACTACATTCATTTTCAGCATTAAACAAAAGTGGAGGTGGCGAATCATTATTATCACTAACCAATTCCTTTAGAATATTTTGTTTGTTTTTAATCCAACAGAAATATATTTTTGTTCGATTGGCTTTATTATTCATAATTTTTAGTAAAGAACATAAGGTTGTCATGTCTTCATTAGATGTTTTACTGATTAACACATTTGTCTTCCCCAAATCTTTAAAAGCTCGTTTTAAAGAATCTTTATTAAAATGACTTTTTTTTCTCTTATTGTTATATCTGGTTATTGCTTTAGACATTTTATGTCGTGTCTAAATAATCAATATTATTTTTATACTCAGAAAAACGAAAATTAAATTTATATTTGTTTTTATATATGATTTCAATTTTAATATGTGTACTGATTGATATGTCACTCTATGCTAATTTTAAAAATTTTAAGTAAATTTTAAAATTAATTACTTATTTCAAAGTGCAATATTGAGCAAAATATATTATATAACACAATACTAATTAATTGAGAAATATTCGAAAATTACTAATAATAATTTATAATTAATATTTATTCATATGAATACTGTATAGTACAACAATATTTATTATTTAAAACAAGAAGTTTCAAAAAATAGTAACGTTACAATTGAACAAGTACTTTTCCAAAACTCGATAATCAGCCAAACCTTGTTCCTTGTTTATTAAAAACAGTTTATGTAAAATTGTAAAATCAACTTGACCGAACTAATAATAATAATTATTTATTTTTTTGTATTGTTACATTAGAATAAGAATATTTTACTTCCATTTTTAATTGAGTACATAGGCGAGTATAATGAAAGAGAGACAAAATAGTTTTTTCTATAGATATGTATTGCAGTTAATTTAAAAAAATATGTACTATAAAGTAAAATATAAAAATGGGAATCCCTTAAATACTGTACTAATAAAAAAATTTCACTTGTGTTGTTATTTTCATACGGTGTCGGTTTTCAATTGATAGTAGGTATTATTCCTAATAATTGATACATGAATAAATATTATTTTCATATAATTAACATATTTTATTGTAATTAGGCTGTAAATTTAATTCGATTTTGGTTATGGGGCGGAATACCCGGGATTTCCCGATGGGTTTATCTTTAGGACTTTTTTTGTTCTATTCCGCCCCATAACCAAAATCGAATTAAATTTACAGCCTAATTACAATAAAATATGTTAATTATATGAAAATAATATTTATTCGTGTATCAATTATTAGGAATAATACCTACTATCAATTGAAAACCGACACCGTATGAAAATAACAACACAAGTGAAATTTTTTTATTAGTACAGTATTTAAGGGATTCCCATTTTTATATTTTACTTTATAGTACATATTTTTTTAAATTAACTGCAATACATATCTATAGAAAAAACTATTTTGTCTCTCTTTCATTATACTCGCCTATGTACTCAATTAAAAATGGAAGTAAAATATTCTTATTCTAATGTAACAATACAAAAAAATAAATAATTATTATTATTAGTTCGGTCAAGTTGATTTTACAATTTTACATAAACTGTTTTTAATAAACAAGGAACAAGGTTTGGCTGATTATCGAGTTTTGGAAAAGTACTTGTTCAATTGTAACGTTACTATTTTTTGAAACTTCTTGTTTTAAATAATAAATATTGTTGTACTATACAGTATTCATATGAATAAATATTAATTATAAATTATTATTAGTAATTTTCGAATATTTCTCAATTAATTAGTATTGTGTTATATAATATATTTTGCTCAATATTGCACTTTGAAATAAGTAATTAATTTTAAAATTTACTTAAAATTTTTAAAATTAGCATAGAGTGACATATCAATCAGTACACATATTAAAATTGAAATCATATATAAAAACAAATATAAATTTAATTTTCGTTTTTCTGAGTATAAAAATAATATTGATTATTTAGACACGACATAAAATGTCTAAAGCAATAACCAGATATAACAATAAGAGAAAAAAAAGTCATTTTAATAAAGATTCTTTAAAACGAGCTTTTAAAGATTTGGGGAAGACAAATGTGTTAATCAGTAAAACATCTAATGAAGACATGACAACCTTATGTTCTTTACTAAAAATTATGAATAATAAAGCCAATCGAACAAAAATATATTTCTGTTGGATTAAAAACAAACAAAATATTCTAAAGGAATTGGTTAGTGATAATAATGATTCGCCACCTCCACTTTTGTTTAATGCTGAAAATGAATGTAGTTTGTTAGAAATTACTAACCGTTTGAAATCTTTTGTACAACCTAACGATGTAGTATCTAATTATGAAAAACAGCTACCGAGTGACAGTGAAATGTACAAGGAATGTGGAAATGACAACAGCAGCATTTATTCATTTGTACCAAATAATACTGATTGTTTAGAGAATGTATGCATTAATAATAACGTTTTATTATCCCAAGACATTTCTGATTTTAACATCGAAAACGAAACCTCTAATATTTTTGAAGCAATGAAAGATCCTATCGTGAATTTAAAGCAACATACAAATATAGCGGAATTGTGCAATACGAATAACACGACTCCGATTGAAGTCAGTGAATTTCTTACAAGTAATGATGAAAATCTTAATTTTTCGGAAACAATATATATATTTGATGCAGATGGTATTTTTCCAAATACAAATGTTGAGTTTGAAAAAGAGCAACAAGTTGATGTTAATGAACTTACGAAAAATGTCTTTTTAGAACCAACTAAAGTGCCTGAAACCGTTTTAAGATATGCAAGTAATTTCGAAAATGAAGCATGTGCATCCGCTTTGAATGGTAATAACCAAACTAAATTTAAGAGACAGAAATATAAGGTTGAGATACCAGCTAATATATGGCAAAAAATGTATAACTCGTCTGAAAAAAAACTTAACAAATGTATGTACCCGTCTATTTTAGCGGAACATTTAACCAAATTAAGTGGTTGTTTGATAAACATTAAGGGATATGATGTGTCAAAGAAACATCTTACCATTAGAGCATACTGTGGACATTCTACCGAAAAAAGCCACTGCAACAAATTCAAATTAGTTAACAGGAACTTATCTATGGGTAGTTTTGTTGTCTTTTCTACGAGTAAGTCCATAGTTCATCCATTTGTAAAATTTAGACGTTCTTCCGCATATTGCAGAAATATTCTTAAAAAGAAATTATTAAAAACTTCAGTAGAAGCTTTTGCTGAAGAATTGATCGAAGATGAAGACCACGATTTTGTTGTTAAAACCAAAACTGTGACAACAGCCAAAACTCAGGATGTACTCAGGAAAATTCGATCGGAAGCATTATGCTCTAACGACAATGCATCTAATGACGTAATTGACATCGCTAAAGAGGCAAATAAGTATGAAGAAGATGAACGGTTTGTTCAAAAAGTTTGTTTCATTCCATTTCAGGTTATTACTTACAGCAAAATGCAAATTGAAGTATTAAAATCTATACGTGAGCACAACAAAGACGCCGAGTTAACTGTTTATCTCGACGCAACCGGAAGTGTAGTTAGAGCTCCCTACAAAGAGTGTAAAACAATATTATACTACGCTCTAATAATTGCTGCGAAAGTAGAGGATACCGATATATCTACACCATTTCCACTAACTGATATGGTAAGTTCTAGCCATAATAGCGACGCAATCGGTGGATGGTTAAGATCGTATCGGTTGTACGTGGAAAAACATTTAAAAAAATGGCCAATATTTAATTCGGTAATTATAGATTTCTCATTTGCTGAGCTAAATTCCATTTTGGAAACATTTAATAGAATGGACATAATAGAATATTTAAATATCACTCATCAATGGGCTATTGGTTCAACTAATACTAATTTAAAAAGTATTGTAAAAGTGTATTTATGTTGCTCCCATTTAAGTCATACAATAGCCGATGATATTAACATCAATTTTAAAAACAATCAACAATTTTTAAAAGAATTTTTTGCATCCATTTTCATAATTTGTAGTTATAATACTTTAAAAAAAATCTGGAGACTATTTTCGATTCTGCTTACCAGTAAATACATTACAACAGAAGTACAAACTGCTTTAACTGAATTAACAAGCGTTATTAGTAATTTCAAAGTTAATAATGATTCTTTCTCAGCCGGTATGGAGTTTTCCATAAAAAATACTATAGAATATGACTTAAGAAACAAAACAAACCCATTATATGCGCAAAGTCCATTTTATTTAGATTTAAAAAAAATAAGCGATGAAATAATTTTGAAATCAAAATCTACGTCTGAGGCAGGAGGTGTTAATACATTCTTCAATCCAAAATTTTTGGAGACTAGTTTAAAGAAATACTTTACGTACTTACCTTTATGGTCAGGACTTTTAAGACATGGGCTACGACACAGCAATAGCCATGTTGAAAATTATTTTGCCGAGATAAAGCGGAGGTTACGAAATGCGAAAGCAATAGGGAAGCTTCCAACAAAAATTGGACGGTTTGTGCGAGAACTTCATTGTCGAAATAGAAACATTCATAAACGAATGAAAACCGGAATCCCGAAAAATTCGTTAAAAAATAAGCAAACAACGAAACAACATGATCCAGTCGAGCAAAGCTTCAACAGTTTGCAAAATAGTGAGTTGGTCTGGAAACGTAAACGGTCGTTTGAAAATTTGACTCCAAAACGAGGTACATCGAGTTTTAAGTTGACAAATATTACAAATTTTACTAACTCATCTGAAGCTGAAAGAAAAGTGCAGTCAATTTGTATGTTAAGCAAAGGTTCAAGAACTCCAGAAATTATTTCGGATAATCGAAAGATTAATAGAACAAAACCAAAAGAAATAAAATTTTTAAATAAAGCTGCTACCAACACGGACAGAAGATTTTATGTAATGCAAAACGCTTCTAGTACATGTGACTATTTCACAAATTCTTGTACGTTCGATTCGTTAATGCACGCGTTAGCTGTTGCCACAGAAGAGGATATAGACCGTGTAAATTTTAAAGAATGCAACGACCGAGCCAAACAATTAATTTCGAACCTATTTGATAGAAATATGCAAAATTCATATAAAATTAGAAAAGAAATGTTAGCCGCAATTTATGGCGTTAATACAAATTGTACATCAAATATAACCGAGCCTGCCGATCATGTACTTACAACTTTCCCAAGCTGTACAGTACATTTTAAATGTACAGTATGTTCAAAATTTTTTTTGGAAAAGAGAAAATTTTTATATATAAATTTGTTAAAAATCAAAGAGCTAGGAATATCCAATCTTGGAGACTGTATAGAAGAAGTTCCAAAACAAAAATGCAAACATTGTGGAGAAAAAAACGTTCATTGAATTGCAAACTTATTCAAAATACGTATCAATATATACCGAACTCGATAGTTCAAATGAAACAAAAATTAGTATCGATGATATCCCTTCTTGCATCAAAATAGAAAATAATCAGTACGAATTGAAATCAATAATAGGCTACGAACCGTCAGCACAATCCCACTATGTTTGCTACGGAAAGAGGAAAACAAAATGGGAAAAATACGACGACCTCCAAACGTATGTGAAGATAATTAGAAGTACAAATAACCATTATATTCATCCACATATGGTAATTTATACTAAAGCTTAATAAAAAAATTAAATTTTTAAAAAAATCACCTTAATAACCTTATTTTAATAATTAATATTCGAATAGTAAATATTTTGTATTTTTGAAATTTATTTTATTTTATGTTATGTTTGACTTATAATTTTTAATTTCATTTAATTTAATTTTTGATTTTCGTGTAATTTAAATAATGAAATACAGACAATTTTTTTTTCAATTAATGATTTTACTCTCCTTTACAAAACTTAAAAACGAGGGGAAGGGGGCGAAGACCGAGATTCATACCTCCACGTGGTGCACCCCGGGTAACGCCAAATGAATCAGGCAGAAAAGAGGATTTGCAATGGGATTTATATTGATATACCTTTAATATTACACGCGATATTAGTTTAATAACACAACAATTAAAACTTTTCATCTCTTGTCAAGATAGAGAGCAGCTGAAGTAATAATATTGGTCTATCACCAATAAGCTTAAAAAATCAATTTAAATAAAGTTAGTGTATCTACTTGTAATTTTGAAAATTTTCAAAATATAGATTTATTATATTACGCAAATTCCCGGGTTATCTCTAGGATTTCCACAAATAATTATTTAATTTAGTCGATTTTTCATATCAAACATGAAAAACATCGAAACCATAAGGACAAATTACTTAAGATCAGGATCTTATAGACGTAATTTCAAGATGAGCTTTTGGTATGGCTTAGGTGATAGATGGACCTAACTTTTAAACTTAATTTCCCGATGGGGTAATCTCTAGGATTTCCACAAATAATTATTTAATTTAGTCGATTTTTCATATCAAACATGAAGAACATCGAAACCATAAGGACAAATTACTTAAGATCAGGATCTTATAGTCGTAATTTCAAGATGAGCTTTTGGTATGGCTTAGGTGATAAATGAACCTTACTTTTAAACTTAATTTCCCGATGGGGTTATCTCTAGGATTTCCACAAATAATTATTTAATTTAGTCGATTTTTCATATCAAACATGAAGAACATCGAAACCATAAGGACAAATTACTTAAGATCAGGATCTTATAGACGTAATTTCAAAATGAGCTTTTGGTATGGCTTAGGTGATAAATGAACCTAACTTTTAAACTTAATTTCCCGATGGGGTTATCTCTAGGATTTCCACAAATAATTATTTAATTTAGTCGATTTTTCATATCAAACATGAAGAACATCGAAACCATAAGGACAAATTACTTAAGATCAGGATCTTATAGACGTAATTTCAAGATGAGCTTTTGGTATGGCTTAGGTGATAGATGAACCTAACTTTTAAACTTAATTTCCCGATGGGGTTATCTCTAGGATTTCCACAAATAATTATTTAATTTAGTCGATTTTTCATATCAAACATGAAGAACATCGAAACCATAAGGACAAATTACTTAAGATCAGGATCTTATAGACGTAATTTCAAGATGAGCTTTTGGTATGGCTTAGGTGATAGATGAACCTAACTTTTAAACTTAATTTCCCGATGGGGTTATCTCTAGGATTTCCACAAATAATTATTTAATTTAGTCGATTTTTCATATCAAACATGAAGAACATCGAAACCATAAGGACAAATTACTTAAGATCAGGATCTTATAGTCGAAATTTCAAGATGAGCTTTTGGTATGGCTTAGGTGATAGATGAACCTAACTTTTAAACTTAATTTCCTGGTGGGGTTATCTCTAGGATTTCCACAAATAATTATTTAATTTAGTCGATTTTTCATATCAAACATGAAGAACATCGAAACCATAAGGACAAATTACTTAAGATCAGGATCTTATAGACGTAATTTCAAGATGAGCTTTTGGTATGGCTTAGGTGATAGATGAACCTAACTTTTAAACTTAATTTCCCGATGGGGTTATCTCTAGGATTTCCACAAATAATTATTTAATTTAGTCGATTTTTCATATCAAACATGAAGAACATCGAAACCATAAGGACAAATTACTTAAGATCAGGATCTTATAGTCGAAATTTCAAGATGAGCTTTTGGTATGGCTTAGGTGATAGATGAACCTAACTTTTAAACTTAATTTCCCGATGGTGTTATCTCTAGGATTTCCACAAATAATTATTTAATTTAGTCGATTTTTCATATCAAACATGAAGAACATCGAAACCATAAGGACAAATTACTTAAGATCAGGATCTTATAGACGTAATTTCAAGATGAACTTTTGGTATGGCTTAGATGATAGATGGACCTAACTTTTAAACTTAATTTCCCGATGGGGTTATCTCTAGGATTTCCACAAATAATTATTTAATTTAGTCGATTTTTCATATCAAACATGAAGAACATCGAAACCATAAGGACAAAATTACTTAAGATCAGGATCTTATAGTCGTAATTTCAAGATGAGCTTTTGGTATGGCCTAGGTGATAAATTAACCTAACTTTTAAACTTAATTTCCCGATGGGGTTATCTCTAGGATTTCCACAAATAATTATTTAATTTAGTCGATTTTTCATATCAAACATGAAGAACATCGAAACCAAAAGGGCAAATTACTTAAGATCAGGATCTTATAGACGTAATTTCAAGATGAGCTTTTGGTATGGCTTAGGTGATAGATGAACCTAACTTTTAAACTTAATTTCCTGATGGGGTTATCTCTAGGATTTCCACAAACAATTATTTAATTTAGTCGATTTTTCATATCAAACATGAAGAACATCGAAACCATAAGGACAAATTACTTAAGATCAGGATCTTATAGTCGTAATTTCAAGATGAGCTTTTGGTATGGCTTAGGTGATAGATGAACCTAACTTTTAAACTTAATTTCCCGATGGGGTTATCTCTAGGATTTCCACAAATAATTATTTAATTTAGTCGATTTTTCATATCAAACATGAAGAACATCGGAAACCATAAGGACAAATTACTTAAGATCAGGATCTTATAGACGTAATTTCAAGATGAGCTTTTGGTATGGCTTAGGTGATAGATGAACTAACTTTTAAACTTAATTTCCCGATGGGGTTATCTCTAGGATTTCCACAAATAATTATTTAATTTAGTCGATTTTTCATATCAAACATGAAGAACATCGAAACCATAAGGACAAATTACTTAAGATCAGGATCTTATAGACGTAATTTCAAGATGAGCTTTTGGTATGGCTTAGGTGATAGATGAACCTAACTTTTAAACTTAATTTCCCGATGGGGTTATCTCTAGGATTTCCACAAATAATTATTTAATTTAGTCGATTTTTCATATCAAACATGAAGAACATCGAAACCATAAGGACAAATTACTTAAGATCAGGATCTTATAGTCGAAATTTCAAGATGAGCTTTTGGTATGGCTTAGGTGATAGATGAACCTAACTTTTAAACTTAATTTCCTGGTGGGGTTATCTCTAGGATTTCCACAAATAATTATTTAATTTAGTCGATTTTTCATATCAAACATGAAGAACATCGAAACCATAAGGACAAATTACTTAAGATCAGGATCTTATAGACGTAATTTCAAGATGAGCTTTTGGTATGGCTTAGGTGATAGATGAACCTAACTTTTAAACTTAATTTCCCGATGGGGTTATCTCTAGGATTTCCACAAATAATTATTTAATTTAGTCGATTTTTCATATCAAACATGAAGAACATCGAAACCATAAGGACAAATTACTTAAGATCAGGATCTTATAGTCGAAATTTCAAGATGAGCTTTTGGTATGGCTTAGGTGATAGATGAACCTAACTTTTAAACTTAATTTCCCGATGGTGTTATCTCTAGGATTTCCACAAATAATTATTTAATTTAGTCGATTTTTCATATCAAACATGAAGAACATCGAAACCATAAGGACAAATTACTTAAGATCAGGATCTTATAGACGTAATTTCAAGATGAACTTTTGGTATGGCTTAGATGATAGATGGACCTAACTTTTAAACTTAATTTCCCGATGGGGTTATCTCTAGGATTTCCACAAATAATTATTTAATTTAGTCGATTTTTCATATCAAACATGAAGAACATCGAAACCATAAGGACAAATTACTTAAGATCAGGATCTTATAGACGTAATTTCAAGATGAGCTTTTGGTATGGCTTAGGTGATAGATGAACCTAACTTTTAAACTTAATTTCCCGATGGGGTTATCTCTAGGATTTCCACAAATAATTATTTAATTTAGTCGATTTTTCATATCAAACATGAAGAACATCGAAACCATAAGGACAAATTACTTAAGATCAGGATCTTACAGTCGTAATTTCAAGATGAGCTTTTGGTATGGCTTAGGTGATAGATAAACCTAACTTTTAAACTTAATTTCCTGATGGGGTTATCTCTAGGATTTCCACAAATAATTATTTAATTTAGTCGATTTTTCATATCAAACATGAAGAACATCGAAACCATAAGGACAAATTACTTAAGATCAGGATCTTATAGTCGAAATTTCAAGATGAGCTTTTGGTATGGCTTAGGTGATAGATGAACCTAACTTTTAAACTTAATTTCCTGGTGGGGTTATCTCTAGGATTTCCACAAATAATTATTTAATTTAGTCGATTTTTCATATCAAACATGAAGAACATCGAAACCATAAGGACAAATTACTTAAGATCAGGATCTTATAGTCGTAATTTCAAGATGAGCTTTTGGTATGGCTTAGGTGATAAATGAACCTTACTTTTAAACTTAATTTCCCGATGGGGTTATCTCTAGGATTTCCACAAATAATTATTTAATTTAGTCGATTTTTCATATCAAACATGAAGAACATCGAAACCATAAGGACAAATTACTTAAGATCAGGATCTTATAGTCGAAATTTCAAGATGAGCTTTTGGTATGGCTTAGGTGATAGATGAACCTAACTTTTAAACTTAATTTCCTGGTGGGGTTATCTCTAGGATTTCCACAAATAATTATTTAATTTAGTCGATTTTTCATATCAAACATGAAGAACATCGAAACCATAAGGACAAATTACTTAAGATCAGGATCTTATAGACGTAATTTCAAGATGAGCTTTTGGTATGGCTTAGGTGATAGATGAACCTAACTTTTAAACTTAATTTCCCGATGGGGTTATCTCTAGGATTTCCACAAATAATTATTTAATTTAGTCGATTTTTCATATCAAACATGAAGAACATCGAAACCATAAGGACAAATTACTTAAGATCAGGATCTTATAGACGTAATTTCAAGATGAGCTTTTGGTATGGCTTAGGTGATAAATGAACCTAACTTTTAAACTTAATTTCCCGATGGGGTTATCTCTAGGATTTCCACAAATAATTATTTAATTTAGTCGATTTTTCATATCAAACATGAAGAACATCGAAACCATAAGGACAAATTACTTAAGATCAGGATCTTATAGTCGAAATTTCAAGATGAGCTTTTGGTATGGCTTAGGTGATAAATGAACCTTACTTTTAAACTTAATTTCCCGATGGGGTTATCTCTAGGATTTCCACAAATAATTATTTAATTTAGTCGATTTTTCATATCAAACATGAAGAACATCGAAACCATAAGGACAAATTACTTAAGATCAGGATCTTATAGACGTAATTTCAAGATGAGCTTTTGGTATGGCTTAGGTGATAAATGAACCTAACTTTTAAACTTAATTTCCCGATGGGGTTATCTCTAGGATTTCCACAAATAATTATTTAATTTAGTCGATTTTTCATATCAAACATGAAGAACATCGAAACCATAAGGACAAATTACTTAAGATCAGGATCTTATAGTCGAAATTTCAAGATGAGCTTTTGGTATGGCTTAGGTGATAGATGAACCTAACTTTTAAACTTAATTTCCTGGTGGGGTTATCTCTAGGATTTCCACAAATAATTATTTAATTTAGTCGATTTTTCATATCAAACATGAAGAACATCGAAACCATAAGGACAAATTACTTAAGATCAGGATCTTATAGACGTAATTTCAAGATGAGCTTTTGGTATGGCTTAGGTGATAGATGAACCTAACTTTTAAACTTAATTTCCCGATGGGGTTATCTCTAGGATTTCCACAAATAATTATTTAATTTAGTCGATTTTTCATATCAAACATGAAGAACATCGAAACCATAAGGACAAATTACTTAAGATCAGGATCTTATAGACGTAATTTCAAGATGAGCTTTTGGTATGGCTTAGGTGATAGATGAACCTAACTTTTAAACTTAATTTCCCGATGGGGTTATCTCTAGGATTTCCACAAATAATTATTTAATTTAGTCGATTTTTCATATCAAACATGAAGAACATCGAAACCATAAGGACAAATTACTTAAGATCAGGATCTTATAGTCGTAATTTCAAGATGAACTTTTGGTATGGCTTAGATGATAGATGGACCTAACTTTTAAACTTAATTTCCCGATGGGGTTATCTCTAGGATTTCCACAAATAATTATTTAATTTAGTCGATTTTTCATATCAAACATGAAGAACATCGAAACCATAAGGACAAATTACTTAAGATCAGGATCTTATAGACGTAATTTCAAGATGAGCTTTTGGTATGGCTTAGGTGATAGATGAACCTAACTTTTAAACTTAATTTCCCGATGGGGTTATCTCTAGGATTTCCACAAATAATTATTTAATTTAGTCGATTTTTCATATCAAACATGAAGAACATCGAAACCATAAGGACAAATTACTTAAGATCAGGATCTTATAGTCGTAATTTCAAGATGAGCTTTTGGTATGGCTTAGGTGATAGATAAACCTAACTTTTAAACTTAATTTCCCGATGGGGTTATCTCTAGGATTTCCACAAATAATTATTTAATTTAGTCGATTTTTCATATCAAACATGAAGAACATCGAAACCATAAGGACAAATTACTTAAGATCAGGATCTTATAGTCGAAATTTCAAGATGAGCTTTTGGTATGGCTTAGGTGATAGATTAACCTAACTTTTAAACTTAATTTCCTGGTGGGGTTATCTCTAGGATTTCCACAAATAATTATTTAATTTAGTCGATTTTTCATATCAAACATGAAGAACATCGAAACCATAAGGACAAATTACTTAAGATCAGGATCTTATAGTCGTAATTTCAAGATGAGCTTTTGGTATGGCTTAGGTGATAAATGAACCTTACTTTTAAACTTAATTTCCCGATGGGGTTATCTCTAGGATTTCCACAAATAATTATTTAATTTAGTCGATTTTTCATATCAAACATGAAGAACATCGAAACCATAAGGACAAATTACTTAAGATCAGGATCTTATAGACGTAATTTCAAGATGAGCTTTTGGTATGGCTTAGGTGATAAATGAACCTAACTTTTAAACTTAATTTCCCGATGGGGTTATCTCTAGGATTTCCACAAATAATTATTTAATTTAGTCGATTTTTCATATCAAACATGAAGAACATCGAAACCATAAGGACAAATTACTTAAGATCAGGATCTTATAGTCGAAATTTCAAGATGAGCTTTTGGTATGGCTTAGGTGATAGATTAACCTAACTTTTAAACTTAATTTCCTGGTGGGGTTATCTCTAGGATTTCCACAAATAATTATTTAATTTAGTCGATTTTTCATATCAAACATGAAGAACATCGAAACCATAAGGACAAATTACTTAAGATCAGGATCTTATAGACGTAATTTCAAGATGAGCTTTTGGTATGGCTTAGGTGATAAATGAACCTAACTTTTAAACTTAATTTCCCGATGGGGTTATCTCTAGGATTTCCACAAATAATTATTTAATTTAGTCGATTTTTCATATCAAACATGAAGAACATCGAAACCATAAGGACAAATTACTTAAGATCAGGATCTTATAGACGTAATTTCAAGATGAGCTTTTGGTATGGCTTAGGTGATAGATGAACCTAACTTTTAAACTTAATTTCCCGATGGGGTTATCTCTAGGATTTCCACAAATAATTATTTAATTTAGTCGATTTTTCATATCAAACATGAAGAACATCGAAACCATAAGGACAAATTACTTAAGATCAGGATCTTATAGTCGTAATTTCAAGATGAGCTTTTGGTATGGCTTAGGTGATAGATAAACCTAACTTTTAAACTTAATTTCCCGATGGGGTTATCTCTAGGATTTCCACAAATAATTATTTAATTTAGTCGATTTTTCATATCAAACATGAAGAACATCGAAACCATAAGGACAAATTACTTAAGATCAGGATCTTATAGTCGAAATTTCAAGATGAGCTTTTGGTATGGCTTAGGTGATAGATTAACCTAACTTTTAAACTTAATTTCCTGGTGGGGTTATCTCTAGGATTTCCACAAATAATTATTTAATTTAGTCGATTTTTCATATCAAACATGAAGAACATCGAAACCATAAGGACAAATTACTTAAGATCAGGATCTTATAGTCGTAATTTCAAGATGAGCTTTTGGTATGGCTTAGGTGATAAATGAACCTTACTTTTAAACTTAATTTCCCGATGGGGTTATCTCTAGGATTTCCACAAATAATTATTTAATTTAGTCGATTTTTCATATCAAACATGAAGAACATCGAAACCATAAGGACAAATTACTTAAGATCAGGATCTTATAGACGTAATTTCAAGATGAGCTTTTGGTATGGCTTAGGTGATAAATGAACCTAACTTTTAAACTTAATTTCCCGATGGGGTTATCTCTAGGATTTCCACAAATAATTATTTAATTTAGTCGATTTTTCATATCAAACATGAAGAACATCGAAACCATAAGGACAAATTACTTAAGATCAGGATCTTATAGACGTAATTTCAAGATGAGCTTTTGGTATGGCTTAGGTGATAGATGAACCTAACTTTTAAACTTAATTTCCCGATGGGGTTATCTCTAGGATTTCCACAAATAATTATTTAATTTAGTCGATTTTTCATATCAAACATGAAGAACATCGAAACCATAAGGACAAATTACTTAAGATCAGGATCTTATAGACGTAATTTCAAGATGAGCTTTTGGTATGGCTTAGGTGATAGATGAACCTAACTTTTAAACTTAATTTCCCGATGGGGTTATCTCTAGGATTTCCACAAATAATTATTTAATTTAGTCGATTTTTCATATCAAACATGAAGAACATCGAAACCATAAGGACAAATTACTTAAGATCAGGATCTTATAGTCGTAATTTCAAGATGAACTTTTGGTATGGCTTAGATGATAGATGGACCTAACTTTTAAACTTAATTTCCCGATGGGGTTATCTCTAGGATTTCCACAAATAATTATTTAATTTAGTCGATTTTTCATATCAAACATGAAGAACATCGAAACCATAAGGACAAATTACTTAAGATCAGGATCTTATAGACGTAATTTCAAGATGAGCTTTTGGTATGGCTTAGGTGATAGATGAACCTAACTTTTAAACTTAATTTCCCGATGGGGTTATCTCTAGGATTTCCACAAATAATTATTTAATTTAGTCGATTTTTCATATCAAACATGAAGAACATCGAAACCATAAGGACAAATTACTTAAGATCAGGATCTTATAGTCGTAATTTCAAGATGAGCTTTTGGTATGGCTTAGGTGATAGATAAACCTAACTTTTAAACTTAATTTCCCGATGGGGTTATCTCTAGGATTTCCACAAATAATTATTTAATTTAGTCGATTTTTCATATCAAACATGAAGAACATCGAAACCATAAGGACAAATTACTTAAGATCAGGATCTTATAGTCGAAATTTCAAGATGAGCTTTTGGTATGGCTTAGGTGATAGATGAACCTAACTTTTAAACTTAATTTCCTGGTGGGGTTATCTCTAGGATTTCCACAAATAATTATTTAATTTAGTCGATTTTTCATATCAAACATGAAGAACATCGAAACCATAAGGACAAATTACTTAAGATCAGGATCTTATAGTCGTAATTTCAAGATGAGCTTTTGGTATGGCTTAGATGATAGATAAACCTAACTTTTAAACTTAATTTCCCGATGGGGTTATCTCTAGGATTTCCACAAATAATTATTTAATTTAATCGATTTTTCATATCAAACCAAAAGTACATTGAAACCATAAGGACAAATTGCTTGATTTGCTTATTCTTAAATATTTTAAAAATTTTATATCTTTGTGGGCAATGTCGATATAATGATGATTACTTGTTTCGTGTAACCACAAAATTAAATAATAAGAAAAACTAATTTTGTTATACAACACATCACTTAGTTTACCAGGTAAGGTGGTTGGTAGTCACATACTTTACATTAATGTGTATTCTAAATAGAGCAAATAAAACCGTGATATTTATTCTTTTTCGCCAATATTAATTATTATTTATTTAATACAACTTCAAAAATATTTCGGGATGAAATTCTCGTTTTTCTTACATTTTCAATAAATTTTTCGGGATAGTATTTAATTTAGCAAAGAAACACACCAAAATTGAAAAGGTGTTTTCGGGCTGGTTTTTTCGTGCCAGCTTCACATACATCGTTTTACCCGTACGATCACGCCCGCTAGTTTTGATTTTTTCCTGGATGGCCATATTATTGGTAATGTTGATACGTTTATGGATCGTTCAATAAGCACATAGATATTTGCATTTCTAAAGCGAATCCCATGCTTGGGTTTATTAAAAGGTTTTCGAGGGATTTTCAAGATCCTTATTCTATTAAAATATTATATATTTCGTTTGTGCGTTCGTTGTTGGAATACCCGTAAAACACAAACCGACCGAAATTTATATTTGCCTCCCTACAACGGTTTAATAACAGTCCGATATATCAGGAAATCAATTCATTGAATTGAGTTACATTTGAACCAACTTTAAACTGAATTTAGACCGAAATGTTTACCAAAAACCGTCTTGTAAGGTTGGTTTAGCGACTGGCGTGAAATTACGGTCCAATAACACTCCATAATAACCCGAAGCCAAAATTTTGCTTTAGTTGTATTTGGGTCAACTTTATCCTTGATTTAAACTGAAATTTTGGCCAAAACCAGTCTTCCATGGTCGGTTTATAGACTGGCGGAAGCATATGTTTGTTTATTTGCCATATCATATCATTTACATTTTTTAGCCGGTTTGGTAGTGTCTAGTATAATAATACAAATAAAATTAAAATTTTAAGTATTTGGTTTAAATTACAATAAGTGCCGTTTATCATTAAATTTAATATACATATTATAAGTATTCAATTTATTTAAGTAAGTAGTTAGTTAAATTGAATTAGTTTAATAATTTATCATTTAATGCAAATAATCTATGCGTTTTTTGGGCCACAAGAAGACGCTATGATGCAAGTAGCTAATTGTTCTAAAGTTTTTATTGAATTAAGTTTGTGTGTAAAAAAGTGAAAAATTATCAATAAATTATGTATTAAATGTGGTTGTGTATATATACATAATTATATACATAAATTAGATTGTGTAAAAAGATTCATAAATTAGATTGCATAAAATATTTTCGAAAAATTTAAGGCGTCCAAAATGGCGCCCGAAAAATTGCATTATTTTGATTAATTTTTTTGTGTGAAATTTTTTTATATTTTATTACTTATATAATATATAGGAAAATTATAAATATGTATTTTAGTTACACAAAAAATTTAATGAAATGTAATTTCTGGGCGCTATTTTCCTTACAAGTTTACGAAAATTTATACGAATACTTTTTATCTGTTTAATTTTTAGATTTACTAGGTTTCGTGACATTGAACGCGATCCAGGGAGCTATTTTGGAGGTATTAAAACAACGGAACCCAAAGGTTATTGTAACGCAGACTGATGTTCGTCACGCAGTATATAGGAGTATCTAAAACGTTTACTAAAACACTGCTTACAAAATAACATTTATTATGAATTAAACTATTATAATATTATGTGTATATAAATAAAAATTGCGGTAAAAATGTAAACACATAAATTACTTTTGTTTTCAATTTCTCTAACTAAACCAAAAATTTTATATTTACTAAAATCAGTCTGTAGATCACTGAAATACAACCGAGGAAGTGCTACTAAAACTAGTTGAGGTACGACGGGTTTAAAACGTACATTTAGGTGGGTCTTTAGACATACTTGATCAGTCCTGTGAGAGACTGAATATAATCTTAAACACGTCTACGAATGACTGACTTTCGTCTACTCATTATACACCCAGATATTCGGTCGGGCGAAGACTGGAAGTATCCACGCTATTTGACTGTCTGATAACCAGCTAAAAACAGGCATTCATGCCCGACCGAAATTGATTTTGAGTCGTATGTTGGTCGTAAAATGGTAATTGTGTTTCACGGGATATGGTGCAGTAATTTGGAATCCGTTTTATGGTAACTGTTCAGACCGAATAGAAAGTGTTCAAAAGCGCTTTTTAAGGTTTTCTCTGCGAATGTTGCCCAGAGATCGGAACCTACCCGCTTTTATACTCCCACCGTATCGAGGTAGATGTAAATTAATAAATATTGAGCCGCTCTTTATCCGCAGAATCGAAATTGGCGCGTTATTGGTTAGAGACTTGTTGGTGTCTAAAATTGACTGTCCTGAGATTTTGGTGTTGTACGATATATATACTCCATTACGGACCCTTCGCGTTAGAGATTTCCAAATTAAGCTGCCTTATATTAGGCATAACTACGGTAAATATGAACCTGTTTATCAATCTAGTGTTTCTTTTAATAAAGTTCGATTGGCTTTCGACTTTAATCTATCCAGGGATGCATTTAAGAATTTAATGTCTAATGTTCTTTTAAATTATTGGTAATTTTTCATGTTTGTTTAATTTTACTTTTTTTTATTTTTTTTTTTTAATTAAATTTTTAGTATACTATATTGATGTATTTTTAAAATTGTAACCAGATTCTATATAAGTATAGAGTTGGTAAATAAATAAATAAATAAATAAATAAATATCAATATGAAATACGCGGGTGCAGATTGATTCAGTCTCACCAAATCATTTGGATGTCGACGAAGAAATAATTAACACTTTTGGAACAGCTTTTCCATCTATTATCATAAGGATACTCGCTTTACAATTGAACGTATCTCGGTACCGATTTTTCCTTGTATTGCACAAGGAGAATCTTCATATACATACCATACAACACCCGTTGGATTGTTGGTTGGATTGAAAGACATTTTGGCAATGATAGTCTTCTGAAATGTATATTCTATGGATAGATGAATATCAATTGGACAGCATATAGCATAACAAACTTTCACAATCTACACACGTGGGTTGCTGAAATCCTCATTCGGAAAAACAAGCACCATTTCAGCACCATTTCAGTGTAAACGAATGGGCTGGTATTCCATAATTTAATTGGAAGGTTATTGGAAGGTTATTATTAGATTCTTCAACACGTACCAACATGATGGCACACTTAGTTACAACGGTATAAATGTTAAGAATTGGTTAAACGGAAATTATCTAAATAATTGGATTCGAAGAAATGGTCTAATTCATTGTCCCGCATAGATCACCTGATGAAGCTATATTAGATTTTTATGTAAGTGGAACGGTGAAAACGCTTATATACTACAAGGAAATTGAAACAAAAGAAGAACTGAAGAGTGGTCCATCTAACGTTTCCAATTTAATTTGGCTCTAATTCAAAGACGAATGGTATTTTTAAAGTGGTTTGTTTTATTAGAAAGGGTATACATTGCCATTAAGTATGGAACACAATTTAATTCAAATGACTTCCACGGCTGGCTTTACAGTATCATATTCTGTCAACCCAATTTTTCAGAACATTTTAGATTGCATGAACTCCTACCTCATTGATGTTAACTTCGATTTGATTTTTCTATTGGAGACTATCCAATAACCCTGATGGTTAGCGTAATACTTTAATATATAATTAACGGCTCCCTACAAAAAAAGTTCAACGGGGCCAAATCGCAGCTACGTGGTGGCCAATTGAAATCTCCGTTACGGCCTATTATTCGATCCCCGAAGACTGTGTGCAAAAGACCGATTGTTGCGTTTGCGGCAAGTTGCACCGTCGGTAACGCATACCTCGATAACGCTCTCCACTGACTGTAAAGGCGGCTCCTAGTTCAGTTTCGAAAAAATGGACCAATGATATAGCTGATCCAAAATTCACACTAAACAGTCCACTCGTTGTGGATGTATCCTCCACGGTGAAAATGAGCTTCGTCGTAAAAGATGATTTTTCGGTAAAAATGTTCATTTTCTTTCAAGCGTCCCACGGCCCAATTGGAGAATCGAAAACAATGCGGATAGTTTTTTGCTTCAAGTTATGTAGTGATTGAACTTTGTACGCCTTTATATGCCGACCTCGGTCGTTATGCAAAATTCTCATCACAAAACTGCGTGAAATTTTCAATTCTTGAGATGGCGGGTTGATCGGACACATTCTGAGCAACAGCTGCCATATTCTTGGCCAACGGACGACTCATCACTTTGAAAGTTTCCCCGGATTATTTCCCAATTTGGTTCGACCCATTCCATAAATGTCCCGTTGCGACCCATTTCATGAATGTCCAACATTAAAGCGCCTACACTGCACAATCTCACTTGTCGGGCCGACGGTAGGTCTGACCAAATCAGATGTTGCATCCACACGATCCAATAAACCTACCTGATATTCATTTTACCTTTTGCTTGCGTTGAGCACAAATGATAAAATTTTGTCGTTTGTGATTTTTCTGTTTTAATTATTGGACATGAAAGTTTGTACAGCGAAATACAAATTGGTGACAAAAAGCGCAAAATTATGGTTGTTAGACCGTAAAATATTAGTCATTTATTATTGTTATTTATTTGGGATGTCATTTGTTTATGGAATTCAAATTTTTAACAAAAAAATTATATATTATTTCAATATTGTATTATTATTAAATAAAAATTTAATAATAATACAATATTAAATAAAAATTTATTAAATACCATTATATCGTTAAAATTTAATTATTTATTATTAAAATATATTTATTAAAATTTAATACATATTATTATTAAAACATATTATTAAAACATATTTAATATGTTATTAAAAAATTTATTCGATTTTTCACAAACCATCTTTTTTGACATAAGCAACCACCCAACAACGCTACACACGACCTGATTTGGTCAGGCGGTTGGATGGTTGGATGACGGTCGGATGGATTTTCCACCTGACATCACCCGCCGGAAGAATTATCATACGACGAACCTACACACGACCTGATTTTACATCGGATCAAATCAGCCCGACCGCCTGCTCAACTCAACAGCTTACTTTTTTTGCAAAAAAGGTTTTTTGCAAAAAAAAAAAATCCTGTATTTTACAAAAATATTTTAAAATATACTTAAAAAAGGTGATAACTCTCATAACTAATTAAAAGTATTGAATGTTTAATACAAAAGTGTTTTTATAATTATAATTAACCTCATAAAAAATTATCTACATTTAGAAAATAATAATCATCTATCCCTTTTACAATGCCATCTGTTTTCGTCTTGAGCAACCTGCAAAATAAGATAAGATGTCTACTGACATCTAGCTACATTTTGATAGAACTTATTTGGAAAATAAATTTAAAAGTGTATTGAGACTTGTACCCCTGTGCTCTCGCGGAAAAATTTATTACTACGAAAATTAGTTTTCTATGAGTTATCTAGTTTAATATTATTTGTATATTGCATTAAAATATAAAAACTATAATTTTATTAACAATTTATATTGAAATTATCAATATAAAAATGAAAACAGTGTCTTAGGTGTATCTGAAGCAAGTTTTTTTTTTTTTTTTTTTTATATTGGAGGCATAAATAAGTTTTGGGGGTTTTTGTTTTGTAACTTGAATCTTTTTCAGAGAAAGTGGTACAATTTAATTTATTTGACGTATTCTCCATCGTTAGCTATTACTCTTTCCCATCTTTCAGGCAACATACGGATTCCATGCCGAAAAATTCCTCGTGTTGTGAGGCGTTCCAAGAATAGACCCAATTTATAACTTCTTCGTAAGCAGTGAAGTGTTGCTCAGCCAGGCCATGAGCCATCGTCCGGAAGGAGTACTGTCTAATGAATACAGCGGATGAAAAATCACTTTGTCTTGTGTTTTGGCATATTGTGGGCGTTTGAGCTTCCATGCTTGCATCAATTGCTGTTGATAATATTTTCCCGTGACGGTTTCGCTAGGCTGTAGCAGCTCGTAATAGATCACTCTGAACTGATTCTACTCTTGCGTTCATACGGAACCCAATTTCCTTGTTATTGCACCATACTTATGGCCTTGTCATGGTTTTTAATCGCTTGTTGAGTCACTCCCAAAGTTTCAGCGAGCTCTTCTTGAGTTTGGCATGAATCTTGGTTCAATAACGCCTCCAACTCAACGTCTTTAAACTTTACTGGCCTCCCTTAGCGTTCTATGTCTCTGGTGTAAAAATCGCCACTTTTAAAACGGCTGAACCACTATCCACATGTTTTTATTGATGGAACATGTTCCCCATATCCGTCATATAGCAAGCGATGTCCATCAGGTGCAATTTTCGTCAAATTAATATAGAAAAGCAGCGCTTCCTACAAATTGTGCTTTGTTGGCACAAAGGTTGACATGGTTAGAACACAAAAAAATATGTTGTTTACACTTTAGCGGAATAACACATACTGATTTTTAGAAGGAAATGATGAAGTTCTATAACAACAATATAGTTACCAGACGGTTCGATGCGATAGTTACGCCACCTTCTGTAAATCCCTCAAAACTTATTTGTACTCCTAATATTAAAAATCGCTTAGGTAAAACTCAAAACAAGGTTACTTTCATCGGCTTTGCATTCAATTTAGTCGAAACTGAATGGGTGCTTAGCGATGTTGAAATTTGTAAACAAATCTTGATCATTCTGCAATTGTGTGAGATCGACGTAATAATGCAGATGGCCGGATGAAGCAGTCGCAAATGCAGATTTTATCGGCCCATGCTTGGGTGTAATGGAAGCGTGTCTCATCCGCATGACCACATATCATCTCGATTTGGCTCCTAAGGAAAAACAATGATATGTGCATTTAATGGAGTACTACCAGTTGTAATGAAATAATAGAACGGTAAACTTAAGGATAATTTTTCATCGAGGCTGCATGCACCCAAGAAAGTTAAAATGCTCCATGAAAAATATAAAAAGTAATCCCGTAAAAACCGAACATGTTTTATTTTAATACGAGTAAAACTTGATATGTTCACAAAAAATGCAATAAAATAAATTAAACTTTAAGCTAGGTATCCAGCTCGCGCTAAGATAAATTTTAACGCGGTCTCCACAAGTCTCCACTAAATTGCAGATAAATTGTAAGCTAAAAAGTTTGTGTGGAGACAAATTTTGATGTTTGTTTTATTTCTCCTACAACAAACAAAAACATAGTTCAATCGACTATTTAATAAGCAATTTTATAAACATTTAAAATTAAAAGTTAAAATTCCCGTTTTGGCTTCCATTTTCCACTTTCTAAATTTTCTGTATCCACTTCTTCGTAGTCAATCAAGTATTCTTCTTGATATTCAAAACTTTCATAATCTATAGAACTATTTAATTCATCCATTTAAAAAAAAATTAGTTTTCACGTTGTGCTGTCAAAATTTATCTCAATTTTATCGTTCTATAGGCAGATAAATTGCTGCGAAAACGTTTGTAGAGTTTTCACTAGCGTAGTCTATATGTGAATGAGATAACTACAAATTTTTCGCTTCAGCTGCGTCCCGCATCTGCGAAATCGCGAGCTAAATATTTTTTTGTTATTTCGCTAGGTAAATTTTAAGTCAAATTTGCATGTAAAATTTATCTTAGCGCGAGCTTGATACCGACCTTTAAATGGGAATGACTTTTAATTATAAATTATTCAGACTTTTTTCTCTATCCACTTTTGGCTACTTTGATTTGATTTCATTGATCGACGTGCGGATCCGTTTGTTAAATTTAAACCGCTTGCTTTTTAATTTAATAGCCTGGACTTTTGGTTGCGGCTTGGTGGTTACTACACCATTCATTAAACTTGTTAGTTCTTTACATAAAACCTTTTCGGTAGTTCGTCTTTTCCCTTATGTTTACCTTTTGTATTATGAACCGTTTTTACTATTTGTATTCACAATTGTTTTGGCTAAAATAGACTGAAGAATTTTTATAAAAATATGTGTATACATTTTACATGTAAAAACCATGTAAATTACATTTTGTAATTTACGCGCCCAACTGTAAATCACTGAATGTTAACTTCTAATATTTTGGGGTAACATCAATTAGAATTAAAAACCAACAAAAACGATATTCTACATTTTCTACGAACTATCGACTTTGTCCACGCAAAAATAAATTATCTACACTATTTTTGACATGTAGATAAATAAAATCCGAAATACGCATAAATGCACGACACTATTGTGACATAATTTTTCCGGGATGACATTCAAATATAATGCGACATTTGTAATTTAGTGTTGATATCGCATTTTTGCGGGATCGTTTCCGGATTAAAATCACAGATGTCATGTTAATTGGCTGATTATAATATCACTTTTTAAAATTACAATAGATTTCCAGCACAAAACCAACGTCATTCGAGGAAGCCCTGTATATCACAAAATTTATTACATTAAAACACTTCAAACCTTTTAACAACTAAACGCTGTATGCGATGGAGGGAACATTAAACTACTTATACATTTATGAAAATATAATCACCTCGAACAGTTTTTTTATTGACATTGATGCATGAAACATTTTTAAGTCTAGGTAGTCTAGTCTGGCAGTGACTATAGATAGATAGATAGATAGATAGTAGCGCAGGTGAAGAGATTGGTTGCGTGTTTAAAAAATTTAATTTTAATTAATTACAACTGGATTTATATACAGTGAAATTTTTCAGGTTAGGAAGGAAATAAACTTAACTGTTAACTTAGTATAGATATACAGACATAGAATTTTCCACTTTATACGAGTATATACGAAGACTGTCAATCTCGCACATACGTCGTTATATATATATATAGGTACTCCAAAATATTATTAAAAATGAATATACATAAAGTTGATTTTATGCAGGAAAAACTTTTATTATTTCATTAATATTAAAAAATATTGTTTCTTTTTAAATTAATTTTTAATGACATTATTTTATACAAATATACAAAAACAAACAAACAAACATAAATAATTATAAAATGTGAAAATTTTACTCTAAAATATACACCCGTGTGTATGTATACGTATGTAGAAAACTTTTTATGTCTGTTTATCAAATGTATAAAAGGATAATGAAAATAAATTTAATTTTCCTTATTTCAAATTAAAAACAAAAAGTGTTAATTAAATTTTGAATGAAAACACCGCTTGGTGGGTTGGCATTATATGATGATGTTTCATTAATGAGAATTTGGAATGAGATTTTTAAGCTGCTTATATGCATGCATATATGAAAATATGTAATACAATATTATCGGGTTGTATAAAAAGTTTTCGTTTTTGTTATCAAAATGATTTATAGTCCCGCAGACGATACGCATATTTTAAGACAGAATGTGATATTGCATAAATTTTAGATATCACTCATACAAAATTGAATTCAACAACATACGAGTATATAGTACTACAATACGAAAATAAAAAGAGTTATCTGTCACATTATGAATTCATAATTTTGTTTTTGTTCAAAAGGCGATATTCTTTTTATTTATTTCAAGTGATAATACCCAACAATGAATGACAAGATAACAAATAAATAATTCTGAGAATATGATACCAAAATTATGTATGTCAAATGTATAAACATTTCTTCTTTTTTGGACATTTGTTGTGTGATTAGATGACGCATTTTGGCATCATTTTCCGGCGATGATAAGAAATCGATTTGATCCGACCGCAAATATCTCGTGTATTGTGTCCTAGAACATTATTATTAATATATAAAGTGTGCTGCATAAACGAATTTCAAATTAATCATAATTTTTGCTTTTTAATTATGTCAAACACACAAAATTTTACCCTTTATATGATACACAAAAGGGATCCGTTTTTTTTTGTACGAGTGTATATCTTTTCTTGTCAAATTTTTAAGGAGGATGAACCCAACATGATTTTATTCTTTGCGCATATTTTTTTTTTTTTTTGCGATGTCATGTTGACAACAGAAGTGAATATGATGTTTTTGATTGTAATCATATAATACATAATGTGATAAAAAAGGATTTAACATTGATTTTTTTTGATGTGTTCATCCGCCACTGTGTTTAACAACAACATCAAAATAGAGATGATTATAACACGATAATAAAGTGACATGACAATTTAAGATGAATATTAAGAAACACGCCCTATACATGCTAGAAATTTTTCTACAACATTTTAAATATATTTGTTTTATTATGATGTGCAAAGATTTCTTATAAATAAAATTATTGTGCACGATAATATAAAGGAGAACACAACCAAGTAAAGAAAATCTACTGTGCTATTTTATGGTTGCGGAATTATTTAATAGATTTAAGGAACAACTTTTTTGACACGTGTTATAAATGTGACAAATCATTCAAAAGCTGCTATTTGAAAAAAAAATGTTAAGACAAATTGAATTTTTTGTTGCTGGTTTTAAAATATATTAGTATTTGATCATTTACGATCTTTTCGGAATGGAAGGGTTGTTTTGTAATTGAACGCAAAATAGTGGGTTCATCGTGAGGTATAAGTTTTATCGAAAATAACTATCAACAACTGTTGGCTTACGTCAAATGCGGCTGTTACCGGAAAGCTAAAACTTAGCGTGGCGGCAAAACCGTTAAAGCAACACATGGTTTAATAGATAACAGTTTTTTGATTCCACTAAGTTAACTACCGAAAAAAAAAATTTCAAGCATCATGGTTTCTTCACATAATTTTTATTTACGTTAGATTGGCTGTTGTTTTGTTTGAAAGTTTGGGCTTAAAAAATATAAAACAAAACTAGAATATCGAATATCAAATGTTTTATAAATTAAATAATCCTTTCTATAAAAGTTTAAAGTTACCATGCCAGATACCCAGCGAGAAGAATAATTTAATTGTTTCTCTAAAGAATTAAACTTGTAAAAATGTAATGTTCTATGAAGGCCAGTCAATATTCTGTTAATTTTATTGTTAACAAATGAAGTAGTTTTAAATCTGTCTTAACATCGTTCGTTGGCTCTTTTTATACCAAAATTTTTTTTTCTGCTCTTCTCTTTTAGTTATGTCAACTAAGCCTCAGATCCGTTGGTCCAGAAAATGTATGTTGACCATACAATTCTTCTCCAAATGAAATTTGAGACTATTGGGACTATTTACTAATATAGAAGATCCGTACATCCACCGTTGCTGTAAAATATAATGTGTGTTGGACAATTTCCTTCTAGCAACAATAAATGGAATCGTTGTAATTGTGGATTTTTGTCATTAACTGGAATTGTCAAACATAACCCCACTCCTTTGTTTTGGATTATAGAACGGATTTCGGCCCAGACGTGGCAGTTTACTTATTTCAGTACTTAATAATCGTTGTTTTATTGTTCTAAAAACCTCACGAGCACTCGCCTACATCAAGGTTATGAAATTCGGTGTTGTCTCCGTTAAACATACTTGAATAAACGATCAACGTAAACGGTTTTTGGTTTTGCACGTAGTCCGGTAGTCGAGTCCGTCTCTTCAGATTGTATAGCCACAAAAAATCTCATACTCTAAACGTGGGTTAGCATGAATGTCATATCTGGTCTTCATCCTGTCAACGGCTATACGGATATTTTGGTTTCTTGCAAATGAAGAAATTCTTCCAGGTGTGTTTTTAAGTTCTTTACATACCTTCTCCAAAAGTAGAAGTAGCATGATTAAATCATACTACTTCTATTTTTGAAGAAGGTATTGGTCCTTGCAGTAAATGAGTCTTAGTTTTTTTCTGAACATGATAGCTGCTGGCGTTTGACACGTGGTCTCATGGTGGGCCGATCGATATGACATTAGGGCGGCATTTCATCCCAATTATATTGCTCTATCTTTCAAGTATCCCTTCCGACTGAGGACGTAAATTAAATTTTTCTGGCCTACTGATGAAATTAGTTAGGTGTAAATATTTTCGAAACAAAGTTGATTGGGAAACTTTTGTTCCCAAAAATTTTTATAGGGAAAAATAATTGCCAATATATGTTTGATTCAAAAATATTTACACCCAACTAATTCCAACAGTAGGCCAGAAAAATATAATTTAGACAAAAAAGCTATGAAAATATTTTTCCCAATTCCCAATTCCCAGGGAAAAGCAGGATAGAGCCACTGTGGTTTGAGTTTTAAGAACACTCAGTGTGTTCATTAGGGTTTCGAACATTGCTGACTCGAAATTTTTGGCCTTGGTCTGAATGTAGTTCATGAGATAACAAAATCGAATGGCCAACGCATCCACTACCACTTCGGTTGTTTGATTGGGTAGTTTTATTGCTACGGGCCACTTAGTGAAATAGTCCGTAACATTAACATGTATTTATTTCCTCGACTGATCAATTTAAGAGAGCCTACGATATCAATGGCTATATCCTTTCGAAGAACTCTCCAATTTGGTATATTTGTAACTCTTCCTTATTTTGTAACTGCGGACTCTTTTCGGCAAAACATGGCGACTCAAATATCTTTCCATGTGAAACAATATCGTAAAAATCAGGTGTCCAAGGTCAGGCAAGTCAGAACGAACGTCATTAGTCTTTCAAACGTAGCCGCAAATTGAAAAAATCAAGTGTCGGTGTTCCTTCTATAATAATCCCAGGATGTTTGAGAGTTGGTATTGGCTAATTACCTCAACCGCATCAATATTATCTCCTGCTTGTAGTTCGACGGTTTTTCCATACCCAGCCTTGTGGTATTGTAAATCATTTTTAAAACGGCTTTTCGGCACGCTTGTTCAAAATTATGTTTTATGGGGATTTTCTCTTCACCAATCTAAAATTTGGCCATCTCTAGATTGATTATACAGCCATGCTGAAGTGTGATTTTTTTTGGCCAATATGGATATCCTGCCGCTTCTGTCCCAAAACCATTGCTCCCTTTGCAGTAATCGTCCTCAGAAACACATTGGTTCCTTCAAGGAAATTGACTAGTGATTTGTAGGGGAGCCGTTTTCTTTGTCGAAGTCGGATTTAGCCTCTCAAGTCAGACGGAGAGGAGTTTACCGCCATTGTTGTCGGTTTATTTTCTTCCGGTTGTATATCTTTTCGCTATCTCCAGAATGGCTTTTTCTATCTTCCTCTAACTGCAGGAGATATTGAGGTTTGCCAATCTTGGGCTGATTTTTCTTTTCAATGCAAATTGCGGTCCACCGCTAAGGCTTATGCGCTTAGCATGGTTGATAATTGTATCGCCATCTCCTTCTCTTCGCGGGTATTCGCTTCGCGATGTTGAACTTTCGTAAGGATGTGGCTTAACTTTGCAAGGGCCAATGCTGCTGGTCAGACTATCTGACTTCAAACTGTCTTCCTTTCGTTTTCTTGAAAAGCTTTCTTGAAACTCGTTTTTCTGAGTCCCATTGTTGCTAAACTTCTCCTTTTTAGTTCCTTTATCTTAATAATAAAGAATTTCTGCTTTTTCTTACATTCTGCGTATGCAACTATTGAAGTTTGATATTATAATTGCATTTGGTCGGAAAACGTGTAACTGATCAGTATGACTAATACCTTAAAATTACAGTAAATTTTTCAAATATTTTGAAAATATCCAAAATATATTACTAATGCATTTTTTAATGAAATATTGGAATGCAAACAAATATTTAATCGTTAAAAATTCATCTAAAAATGAACAATGTTAGTGTTCTTTAATTAGCATGGTGTCATCTTCCGACAACATGGTCAAAATAATTTATTTCCAATAATTTTCCATATACAACTACTTTCAATTCTGGTAATTGGGCCGATATCAAGAATTCTTTGAGTACTTCATCCTCGCTTGATAAATTCGGTATAAGTTCCGTTATTTTCAAGTAGAATTTTCCTAATTTTTTTATCATGCATTTTGTTGCGTCGATCACGCAAGTTCGAGTGATGAGTTTAGCAATAATAATAACTATAAAATCCGGCTTTAATGGAACAAAACTTTATTTATTTCCCAAATTAAGAGGAAATTGAAAATAATACAGAATTTAGAATGTTTAGTGAAGCACAAATGAAAGCCGCGAACTTATAGCGCCGTACGGTGTTATGATTAGAAATGAATCCTCTATGTAACGACATTTTATTTGGTTTCGTCAAAACATATTTTGATGAACTCGATTCCAACTATAATATAAATTTCTAATTTTATTAAAGCTGCACTGGATGCAGAAAAATTCTTTGAAAACGCTCTGATTTACCGGGTTCTCAAACAAATACTCGAAGTGGATTATATCGGTGATTTGTAGTACCGATACTACAAATTACGATTCAAGGAATATTACTGATTCGTGGTAAATACCGGGTACGCCTTGCTGGTACCGCGTACGCCTTGCTTCTGTGTACAATTATTTACCGATAAGCAAATCAGCGAGCTACTTGGAAATCTTTTTTGAACCATTTCCCACAAATGAGCGAAAATTTATGTTAATCCAAAAAATTTAAAAGATAAACATTTGATAAGTAATGTTATTGGTAGGAGCGTTGTCTTGCTGGAAAACCAGTTTTCCTCTTGATGAATGACTAGAAAAGGTTAGAGGTGGTCTTCTAAGACGCCAATGTACGCCACACTGTTCATTTTAGTTAATGGAAAGGCTAACATTAGACTTCCACCAGCAAGTTTAACTTTTAGAAATACATTGGTTCCTAAGATCCCTACAACATAATAGTACTAAATACCATCTGGCCCAACCAGATTAATTTTTCTTTCATCGGAAAAAATAACCTTTTGATTATAATAAATATAGAATTAATTTTTTTCAGTAATCTTTGGTCAGTTGTTACGGATGGCTCTCAGCCAACCCATAGTTCTCAACTAAGCAACGCGGGGACCTCTCTCATAGTGATGTTTTGCCGACTAGGTCTCATGGTAACGGCATGGGTGGAGGGGTAATCAGAAGCTTGCGTGCTCCTGGCCTACACGGTGGAACAGAAAATAAAAAAAAGCAAATAATAAAAACTGAAATTAATGTAGAAACGAACGAAAAAAGAGCAACTGATATTAATTATAACGGCGTGTGCCCATCCGGTTGCGACCGGATATTCCCGAGCGCCAAATACCCAGACTGTTGAAGAGAAACCACCCCCGTCCCGAATGACCCATCGACCGATGCCCAGCTACAACGAAGCAGTACAAGAGGGTAGGGACTTCTTCTCAACAGACCAGGCCTCTCTTTATCCGGGGAGAATAGGCGACACATCCGCTGGACTCATCACTCCGATCCTGTGAATGTCCTGGCAAAAAGATTAAGTGGAGTGGCACGCCCAGCCTGTAAATATGGCACCGGCACAGAATGAGAGTCCCCCCCCCCTCATCATATCAAAACCGAGAAAATTTGTTATTCATTCTATTTGAATCCAATAAGAAAAGAGAAAAACAAACCCAGTAAATATAGTAATCAGCGGATCTGAATCATAACGGGATCCCGCTCTCTCTCTCTCTCTCTCTCTAGCTTCACATCCCATGGAGGGATTTTGCCGCCCGCACTATGGTCCTCCAGCCGTCTCGGTCCATCGCTCTCGACCTCCAGTTTCGACATCCTAGTGCATGTAGATCTTGTTCGACGTCGTCACGCAAGCACAGTCGGGGTCTTCCTCTACGACGCACCCCGGCTGGCTGTTGATGGAACACTTTATTGGTCATCCGTTGTTGTGGGGACCTTGCAACGGGATCCCGCTCACTCCACCAAAAATAAAAAAAAGAAAATTCTAGTAACGCCGAGCGGTCCTTTATTTAAATGAATAATTTTCAAACGATAAAATTCAAAATCATGAACGAAAAACTAAAAGGGTCGAGCGAATAACTTTGGAGCGGGAATCCAACGCACATCAGACTTGTGTAACAACCGCCAGTTGGTGCTCGACAAATATATATGTTTAAAACAAAAAAATTTAAGAAAATAAAATCTAAAATAAATCCAAAAGAGACCAAAAAAAACTCTCCCACCAAAAAAACATTCTAGAAAAATATTTCTGTTCGTGGATGGTTTTTGATTTTGTTTTTTCGCGCATCAGTCTGCTTTCTTTCGCACCGCGCGACAAATGCACCCGACAAAACGAGAAAACCCAACAAAATTCCTATATCTACGCTGTTGCACACCCGCACACATGGTGGACATTGGTCTCGCTCCAAAATTAATCGTAGTACACGCCTACAAAACACGTTTACAAAAGGGATGGACAAAAAGAAAATACAATACAAAATGTCACGATAGAAAAAATCATTTCAGTATTGTTACTTTCTCACACATGTCAATGCCATAACAAAAATGCATTTTCGAATAATGTTATGACTCTCTCTCTCTGGCACTATATCCCATCAAAGGATTTGGCCGCCTAAAATGAGGTTTCATAATGATATTTTCATTTCGGATAATGAGTGATTAATTCATTGATCATAAACCAGCCGTGAAATTTTTTCTTTGTCACCACCGGGAATCGAATCCAGGACCTTCGGTCGCTGGAGCAAGCATGCTGACCGTAACACAGTGAGTCGTAACACAGTCCTATCTCATATTTGCCTTAACAAATTCACGTCGTGCAGCTTTGTGCCGTGTCAATAATTTTGAATGAACTGCTTAATTTTTGTGTAATTCAGGTGCCCAACACCTTTTAAACGTCGACGGATCGTATTTTATCATGGAATTTCTGACGGCTTTAAGCCATCATAGTAATCTGCACTCCATCTTTTTTTGGGACCTCCGAGTTTTCTTGTGTTTGAAGTTATAGTAGGATTTTTAAATAAATTACAACCGTTACATGATGGCGGCCTAAACTTCTGAATATTTCTGAAAACAAAACCGTCTGCAAAAAGGGCTTGGATTTTGCCTTTGCCTCGGCCGATAAGTATTTTCCATGTGCAATTATTTTTATGCAGCACTTGGCTATTTGATAGACCGAATAGAACTAAAATATTTTTTCATTTATTTTGCTGGAAACAAACGTGCAAAATTTACGCATGCGAAAACGCAAGTTATAAATTCTGGAAAGTTTTCAATACAATTTGTTTTTGATTTTCTGTCAAAACATTGAAAAGCCGTCGTGATGTTAGAATTAATTCATGATATTTTCTTTTGTTGTGTGGTCAAGTGAACACTGCTGCGGTGCGTTTTTTTTTAGAAATAGGGACAACTTGCAAAATAACGCATGCCATGCAAAATGCATGTGTTTTATTTCATATAAAGTAGTGAGCGAGAAAAATATAATGAAAGACCACTATATGTGGTTATTTAGTTACGGAACTGAGCAATTTTGAAAAACTGCTTCTCCTTAAAATAATTGAATCCTAAAACGGTTGCCCCATTAAGAATCATATAAAATACACACTTTCGTTTATTTTTTGGCATTAATTTCATGAAATTTTCAAAATCAGTATTTTAAAAAAAATGGAAAAACGAGTGGTTATATAGTTATGAATCGCACTGTATAATAATATACCAAAACACGTGGAAAAATAAGAAAAACAAGAAAATACTGAAAATTCAAGACAGGGTTTTAGCGAATAGTCTTAAATTTTACCGTATAAAATTATAATTTAAAGATTTTGTTCTGAAATAGTGGAGGCATGCGAAGCTGACGGTTTTTATCTGCTGGTATTTCAGTTTTTTGCAAGTGGCAGTTGAAATTTTGATAATTTCAAAATACATTTTTTACAGTTTAGTTTAGTTCGAGTATTTTTTCGGAATGACTCTTTTATTTTACGTTTTGGTAAAGAAAGACAGATGGTGACATCTGAAAAGTGGTAAAAAATTAAATTTGTCTGGTAAGAGAAAAAAGTTACTTATTTGTCCACAATGCAATTTTTTGAACACATATACTGTTTTGTAAAAATTGAAATATGTTTTTACATAATATTGAAAAATCATAATTTGAACTGGAAAAGTATGAGCTTGGTTTTTACAAATTTTTAAAATTTGCACGTGTATTTCACCCCCACCCCCTTCCCTCCATCAATTGTTGCATTGTCGATTTATTTACTTTCGGCTGACAACTTTCGGTTAACTTTAACAAGGTTCACGGTGAAAAATTTCTTAAACACAACCGATTTTCTGAAATAAAATTATTATATGTTCATTCTAGACTGTGCAGTGCAATCGATAACATCAAATTATTTAAATTGTGTTAAAAATAAAAAACAAAAATAAAAAAAAGTGTTAATAGTTAAAAAAAATAGACACATATTTGTAATCTCAAATATTGTGTAGTGTTTTTTAGTTCAATAAGTAATATTTGATAAGAAGACGATCTGCCACGATCAGGCGGTGATCTACCAAAGAAGAGGGGTCTTGATGACCACTTAGATAACTCAAGTAACAAATCGCACAATCACAAGCTAAAAACGGTAACTCTTTTAATAGCCTGACGGTAGATGTCGACTTGAACGATGATACTGTAAATGGCGACGTCATCATCAACAAAAATAATAAAAAACAAATAGTACCACCCCACCAGTCATAATAAATGATGATCAATATAAATTGGGTGCTGAAATCGATAGCTAACAATAATTTTCAGATAAAATTACAACCAGTATAGGAATTAAAATTCTGTTTAGTGCAAACTCATTACAACCAATTTATTGCTCTCTTACAAATTAGAAACACCAAATTTTTTAGCTTTGAGGCTAAACTAAATCGACCAAATAAAATAGACCTGTCTGAATTACCAGATTTAGATATTGATGAGCTTAAAGAAGTTTTAAAAACGGATGTCAATATTATTTCTAGCAATATAATCAAGTTCAATATGAAACATAAGAGGCCCAAATGAATTATTTATTATAATTTAACAATGGCGAATAACTACCTTAAATGAATTAAAGAAAACGAAGGCTGTATATATGTAACATCATTGTTGATTGGAGCTATTGTATTAATCGTCGTTCTAGCCCTAAACAATGCAGAAGATGCCACATGTTCGGACACGGAACCATTTATTGCACATGACACATAAATGTTATCTCTGTGGGGATTACCACCTTATAAATGAATGCAGTCTTCAAAAGTGTAAGAAAGATGAGCGTCGTGAAAAACTGAAATATACCAATTGTAGTGAAAATAATAGTGCCAACAGCCCTCTATGTCGAAAGAGAGACGAATTCATTCGGATAAGGGAAAATATTTTTTTCTTTTTAGGCGCTTTGGTCCATTGGCGCGATCCAGTAGGTTCCGCAGCTCCTCGTTGTCATGCTGCTGCAGTCGCAGTACATGACTCCTTGCAAATTTTTTTATTTCATCGCTGACGTATTCCATGTTTAGGTCTCGATGGAGATTGTCATTTCTAATGTACCAAGGAGCATTCACAATGCTACGTAGTACTTTGTTTTGAAATGTTTGAATGATCTTCACTGTAGTTTTTCTTGCGCAGCCCCAAAGCTGAATACCATACGTCCAGATAGGTTTTAGGATTTGTTTATATAGCAGCAGTTTGTTGTGCGTTGTAAGTTCGGAGTTTCTTCCAATAAGCCAGTGCATTTTTCTGAATTTTAAATTCAGTTCTTGCCTTTTCTTTTTAACATGCGCTTTCCACCTGAGTTTAGAGTCTAGCGTCATGCCGAGATACTTAGCATTATCAGAATATGGAATTGGTTGTGAATTCAAACTAATCGGAATATGTTCTAATTTCCTATTTGTAAAGGTGATATGTGTTGATTTCGATTCGTTAAGTGTTATCCTCCATCGTTTTGTCCAGCTATCCACTATATTAATAGCATTTTGTAGTTTCCTGGTGGACTCAACGATACTAGCATCGGTGGTCATAACAGCTGTGTCATCAGCAAACGTTCCTATTCTAGCTTCTTCTATATCTGGTAGATCATTCGTATACAGGAGGTATAATACGGGGCCTAGAACACTGCCTTGTGGAACCCCTGCCAATATTTTCTTCAGTTTAGAGTATTCTCCGTCCTGTCCCCCCCCCCCGGAAGTAACGGTCGTTGATGTAAGACTTTAGCAATTCAAAATGTTGTTTTGGCAGATCTCGTTGGAGCTTAAATTCTAGACCGCGGTGCCAAACCTTATCAAATGCTTGGGCTACATCTAAGAATATTGCTGAACATAGTATCAGTAATCCTATGTACCTGTTCTATCGTTGAGTGCCTTTCTCGAAACCCAAATTGATGTTCTGGTATAAGATTTCTGCTCTCTATAATTGGCTTTAATCTCTTGAGAAACAGTCTCTCGAAAATTTTTGATGTTGTTGTTAACAAAGAAATAGGCCTATACGACGTTTTGTCGTTTAGTGATTTATTGGGCTTTGGAATCATTATGATTTCCGCTACTTTCCACTGTCTCGGAACATAACGTAGTCTAAAGATAGCATTGATTATGTGCTGTAGTTTCCTTAGGGCTTTCTCTGGTAAAGCTTTGATTATTCGCCCCGTTATCAAGTCGTATCCAGGGGCTTTTTTATCTTTGAGGTTTTCTACTTCTTGTTTGATTTCTTTCAGAGTAACTGGTAGCACAGATGCCTCGTCTGCTTTGCTTATAGGTGTTAGATATTCATTATCCGCTTGTCCAGTTGGTGGTTTGAAGGTATTTTCTAGGTGTTCGGCAAACAGATCAGCTTTTTGCCATACCATTCTAATGGGTGGCACTTGCATTTTAGACCTTTTTAAACCTTTGGTGGCTTTCCACAGGGAATAGTCTGTGTCAGGTTTACCTGTCAGGTTACTTAGGAAGCTTGCAACTGACTCATTCTTAATCTCCTTTATAAGTAGTTTAAGTTTGTTGCACAAGTTGTTTAGGATTGTTTTGTCTTCAGGGGCTCTGGTTCTCTGCCAAGTCTTACGAGCTCTTCTTTTTTCGTTAACCAACTCTCTCACTTCAACTGGATAGGTTATACTTTTTTGTAATATTTCTTGCTGGTCAGGAGTACTTTTCCAGGCCGCTTTTTGCACACTATCAATGAGGTTTTCTAGTTCTTCTTCTATCGTGTAAGCGTTCGATATCTGCACGTGTAGGTTGATGCTTTCTTCGACTAGCTGTCGAAAGTATTCCCAGTTGGTTTTGTTATTTGTTAATCGTGGAGGGCTTGCTTTCCTTATTATCGTGTCACTTATTGTCAGTAGAACTGGAGAATGGTCTGACGATAGCCCTTCTTCATTTTCAACTGCTAAGTAATTTTCGGAGATACCTCTTGATATATAGAAATCCAGAAGATCAGGAATTTTATTAATGGGGGGAAAATATGAAAACAAAAAACGTGATTAAACTGAATAAATCACCGAAATATTCTACACATTTTAATTCGAGATATTTCTCTGAACTTAAAACAAACAAAAACCTATGGCTTGAACAATTCTCTGGTGCGAAAAATTCATCTACTATATACCAAGTTATTATGAAAATACCTGCAAAACACCAACTGCAAACAACAATTCACTTTCCATGGACGAAATGATGAGCATCCTCACTGAAGCATGTACAATACTAGCTACAGGTTAATCACGTCTCGAACAAATCAACACGCTTCTTCAATTGGCCTACAAACAGGTCTGTGGTTCCAACAAGATAACTGAGTTTTATAACTATCTAAATTTTAATCCCATAGATGTGGTTTTGATTAATGAAACTGGTCTGAAAAATAATACTAGACTGTTAGGCATTTCTAATTTAGAGTCTCTAGACTTGATAGAGAAGTAAGGAGAATAGGTGGTGTAGCCACTTTTGTCCATAAAAAACTTCACCACATTCTATTACCAAATTTAAACACATCGATAATCGAATCAATCGGTATTCAGATAGATTTGTGATACTACCAATATAAATTTAATGTCAGTTTCTTTTCCTGGGTCTAACAACCTACACAATCTTAATATTTTTAAAAATGATATTAGTAAATTAACTAATTCTGATTGCAGTTATTTCATCTGTGGTGATTTTAACAGTCGGCACCGTTTCTGGGGTTGTAACTATAGTAACAAAGCAGGCGATACGCTATATAATGAATTCAATATAAACCGTTTTCAAATTCATAACCCATCATCGCCAACATGTTATCCATCCAGAGGGTCGCCATCAATCCTAGATTTAGTTTTATCGAACAATAAACACCACTATCTGTAATACCAGACTTCACTTCCGACGAATATCCTGGCACATTTGAAATAGATGTACAGCATATTATGTCACAAAGCATTCATCTTCGATTTGCTTATAAACTGGCTAATTTGACACTCTTTAGAAGACTAATTGGTCTGAAAATTTAGTATTAAACAGTGAATGCCGTAATTATAATACTCCCGAAAACCTCGAAAGGAAAATCACACAAATAACCAATAATACCGCATTTTATCCGCAACTTAATTAAAATAAGAAATTCGGCAAGAAGGAGATGGCAGTAAGCTCGTAGACCAGAATCTCATGTGTGTTTTCATCATCTTAACAAAATGATTAAATTCCATATCGACCAAATTCAAAACAAACGATGAAATAATACACTATAACCCTTTGATACGGGCTTAGTTTCATTTTATAAATTAACTAAAATAATCAAAAGAAAGAATAAGTCTTTGCCACCTTTAAAAATGTTTGAAAAGATTTTCATTACATACTACGAAAAATGTAATATTCTAGCTAATATTTACGTTCGCCGAGGCACATAGATTAACACGTAGTCTTTCAAATCCTGAAACGGAAAAACTTGTAGAGGCAAGCGTTAAGTTTATATGTGCAATAGAAAATAATTTCAACTCTGCATCACTAATACATCCGCAATAATAACACCGGTTCCTAAGCCAATCAAAGATACGTTCGACCCAACCAGTTTCCAGACCAGTAAGGCCCCTATCCGCAATTGGTAAGATCTACGAGCGCTGTATATTAAAAGAATATAAAGAATATATTGACGACAACAATGTAATACCTAATGAACAATTTGTCTTACGCTTTAACCATTGTTCAGCTCACTAAATTTCTAAAACGTATCAGTCCATTAGAGTGGGGTTAGCAGCTGAAAACTCGATAGGCATTGCTTTGTTAGATGTTGAAAAGGTATTAGACAGTTTATAGAAAAAATCCTTAATTCACAAATTAAAACTTATAATAAACATATATAATAAAAACAATATGGCCCCTCTTAAACGGGCGAATCTTCTAAGTACGAGTTGGCAGTTGGCTTTCTGAAACAGCATCCTCAGCCCAACTCTCTATATAATTGTTTCATATACGATATTCTGAAACTACAGAATATTAAGTGGTTCTTGCATGCTGATGACACGGCTTTCTTAACCCAGTCAATAATTCCTATCACAATTATCCGAAGGCTAGAAAAGGGCCGAAATGTCATTCAGTCTTACTACTATAAATGAAAAATCAAAGTTAATAAGAGTAAAACCCAACTAGCATTTTCCACGAGGAGAAGGCATAATAGATCTTGCCATCCAAGAAAATAATTGTATATTCTGAACTCTCACATATTTATTGTAAAGTTTCATTGTAATAATTTATAATATGTATAACAAATTTGAATTTTAATTATTATCTGTTACTGAATAATTAACATAAAAATATATAACGATGTGAAACTGGTCCGAAAAGTAGCCCAAAAATTGTGTCTTTGCTAAATCAGTAATATTTTATTTAGAAAAACTGCATTACCTTTAATTCTTATCGCTAAATTTTTTTACATCAATATACTACAACAAGATTTGATTTTAAAAGCCAACTCTAAAAAATAGCAAATATATTTAATGAATTAATATATAATAGGTAAATGAAAAGCAAAATTAGTCGGTATTAAAAATACGAGTATAATGATATTACGTAAGATGCTGAAAAAAAATACCAAAACATTTTGCTACGAAGCGGTTTCCACAGTGAATGCATGAGGCTTCGGCTACTGTCAAGAGTTAATTTTGGCCATCTGGAATTCAAATAATGTAGCTCCATTACTGTACCGGGCGGAAAGGAGGTTCGTGACAGTCTCAGTATGTAACGATTTTCAACATAAAATTTACTAAGAAATTTTCTTCTGTGGCGGTTGTCATAGAGATTACCTGAAACTTCGGCTACTGTCGAACATTAGTGTAGGCCATCTGGAATTCAAATAATATTGCCCCATTACTGTACCATGCGGAATGAAGGTTCGTGTCAGTCTAAGTATGCAACATTTAAAAAAAAAATTTACTAACAAATTTTCTTCTGTGGCGGTTGCACAGGGATTACTTGAAACTTCGGCTACTGTCGATCCCTGTGACAACCGCCATAGAAGTAAATTTCTTAAAAAATTTTATGTTGAAAATCGTCACATACTGAGACTGGTATGAACCTCCTTTCCACCTCGCACAGAAATGGGAGAAAATTATTTGAATTCCAAGTGGTCTTCGATAATTTCATACGGTAACCGAAGCTTCAGGTAGTCCTTTGACTACCGCCACATAAGAAAATTTCTTAGTGAATTTTTTTTGAAAACCGCTACATACTGGGACTGGTGCGAACCTCCTTTCCACCTTGTACATTATTTGGATTCCAGATGGTCTCCAATAATTTTTGGTTGTAGTAGAAGTTTCAGGTAATCCTTACAACCAAGTTACAACCGCCACAGAAGAAAGTTTCTTAGTAAATTTTTTGTTGAAAATTTTTACATACTGAGACTGGCACTAAATTAGATTCTTCTTTCCACCTCGTATAGAAATAAGATTACTTTATTTAGTCCCAGGCAATACCTGTGAAAAACGCCTCATTGCAAAATGTTTTAACATTTAAAAATGCTACGTAATATCATTATACTTGTATTTTTAATAGAGACTAATTTTTTGAAATTTTTACTAAATTTGCTTTTCTGATACATACTTTACATATTTTCTTTCTATGTTCTCGTGTTGGCTTGTAAAATCAAATCATGTTGCAGTATGTTGAGGTAAAAAAAAGGGTCAGCCCGAAAATATTACTGATTAAGCAGAAAAATTTTTTTCCGGCTACTTTTCGGGCCAACTTCACATACATAAAATATATTAATTTACCTATAGTGTTACTGGAAAATTATTGTATTTCTTACTGCGTGCGAAATGAAAGAGAGCGACAAGCGAATCAAAACAGAAACAAAAATTTAAATTTTACATTTACTTCAAATACCAAAGAGGAAGGAAAAAATATAATTTGTCATCGTTTACTAGACATCAGTAAAATTGTACCCGAGACACAGACAACGGAAACAAATCATTTGCCGGGGTTAGATTTCCTATTGTTTTTATTCAGTTGTTGGTTTTTTTAAAGCTCAAAAGAAATATTTGTTGTGCGGTGCAACCCGAAAATTTATTGACAAAGAAATAGTCAAACCTTATGCCATTTTTAATCATGTGTCCGTTTACAACATAAAACGCCGTTTGGTTATAAAAAAACTTTATACAAAAATGAAGCATGTGAAATTATCTTAGTTTTTCATCCCAGGATTTTTTTATTATTATTTACACGGAATAGAATTTCATCCCAGTTTTTTAAGACGATTAAATTATAAACACAGCAACAAAATATCCCATTCCAGTTTTTTTCGTTTATTTGTTTAGAATATTAAGGGTAACTTGTAATGAGTGCCCCAATGCCAGCCGTATGGTAGAATTTGCTCAGTTTTCCATCTTCGAAGCTGGAAGATTGTGCCAATCCTAACATACGGCTGGCACTGGGGAGCTCACCATACTTTTCCCTAATCATTACCAACTCGAAACATACAAAACCATTTCTGGCCTAGAAAGTTCTTAAGAGATACAATTTTTTATTTAACTTAACCTGAGATTTTGGAACTTGGCCATTTCTTCAAATTTGAACATACGACTGGTGCTGGCCACTTTCTCAGCAATTACCTAATTACGTACCATTTCAAAACATTAATCGCTATTTCCGGCCCAGGAAGGTTTTTGAAGTTATAGACGATTTTCATATAAATTTATATGGGACCATATCAAAGCTGGAAAACTGAGCAAATTCTAACATACGGCGCTCATTACAAGTTACATTTAATATTCTAAACAAATTAACGAAAAAAACTGGGATGGGATATTTTGTTGTTGTGTTTATAATTTAATCGTCTTATAGAGGTATAAAATGAAAAAACTGGGATAAAATTCTATTCCGTGTAAATAACAATAAAAAAAATATCCTGGGATGAAAAACTGGGATAACTTCACATGCTTCAAAAATGGTCATTCTGTAAAAAAAACACTTCGTAAATTACTATTAAACGTTTTGAAGAAACTGTATCAGTTGTAAGCCGTATTCACACCATCGTCCATTTCGTACTCGTGGATCAATTACAGCTGTAAGTGAAAATATTCGTGAAGAGCCAAGCATCTCTTTGAGATGTCGTTCACAACAATTATACGTGTTGTTAACCACTTTTTATCGAATTTTACACGTTGATTTACAACAAGGTAGTACCACATGTGACGCAAATTGAGAAACACTCGGCTTATTGGCAACCAAGTTCGATGGTTGTATAATTTCAAGAAATTCTGAGGTCAATTGGCCGCCAAGATTTGATACCATTAGATTATATTCGTTGAAGTTAAGAAATAAAGATTATTGGAATGTTCTATAAACAATTAAAAATCTTAAGAACATCATTTGAGTTAAAATTGAAAGCTTAAGCAAAATATTTTTGGAAAAATTAGAGTACACCAATAAAATATTAAAAATAACTCAATAATATTATTAATTAAACTTGAAGCCATTAAACTGTTTTTATTGGAAAAATTCATCAACAATTTTGATGTTCGGATGCAGGCCTTTAACAGACGCCATATACATAAATGGAATAGAACCAAGTTTCATTTTCAATAAAAGCTTCTGAATTTCCAACAAACATTATGGGTTTTTTGTTTGATATAAAAAAACTAACAGATGGAACACCTTTTATAATATGGGACTGATTAAATGATCTATAATTTTAAGAATTCACTCATTTCTAAGATATTCGAATCAAACGATTCCCAATAAAAGATATTTTAATTATTTTGTACTAAAACATACTCTCTTGTGTAGTTATTTCTAGCAAATTAGGCAAAATTCCATATCAAATATCACTCAATTCGCACAAATTAATATTCTAAGATATTGGAAACTATCCTAAGAAAGTTTGCAAAATTTTAAAGAATTATAAAAATTAAGATCCTATTATGGATGTAGGAATAGAAAAAAAATATTTTACTAATCAGAATGTATTTTTATTATCTTTTAAAAAACACCGTTTTTACAAACAATTTTGAGTGATATTTTCAAATCGCTATACTGAAAAATTAAAAATTTTGAATTGTGTCACTCTTGCAGCAAATGAGCGTTATGCTCTATTTCTTTGTTATTTCAGTATAAATTTGGAGATTGCACATACCCGCAGGCATGGGATTCAATGAACTTATTTTTCACTAAGTCATAACACGAATTTTATGGCACGAGAATCTGTGTCAAGATGCAAAATTTTATGTATACTCTGTATATTCAACCGTATAAACGCAATATCTTGTATTATACATCCTGTCAATTTCTGTAAAACTATTATCGTGAAATCTTCTACATATTTCCAAACCAGACCAATTTAATTGCAATCTGTTCCATTTACACAATAAGCAAAACAAAACTAGAAACAAAAAAGTCACCCTATAAAAACCCTTAACAATTTTTTTTATATGATATACAATTTACAATAAATTTCCTGTTTCGACTAGAATTTCAAGAAAATTGTGTATTAGGTACGCGAATTTGAAGTCCTTGATCTATTAAACAACAGAAATCTACTCCTGTACTCATTTATTATGATATCGTGTTACATAATTTATTTATTCCCCATAATATACTGATTATATACCAACATGACGATACAAACACACAATAAGATTTTTTTTTTTATTCTTTTGACAGTGAAGATATGTAACATAAGATAATAAAAATAAAATATTAAATTGGAAACAAATGGATGGAAGCGCGTGCCATATCATATAATTTCACTTTAATTTATTTTTTTGTTTCCCTTAAGAAAATCTGCTACACGAAACACACGTTGCCATCGTCATCTTCTTATTATTATGTTGTAAGATTTTAGATCGTGAAAGATGTGTGAATTGATAGTATAATATATATGATGATTAGAATGATAATAGAATATGAATTAAAGAGTTTGAATAAATATACGGCGGTGTGTTCGCACACCTGGTTTTAATATAACATTTTTTTTTTAGTACAGCTCTGATTCATATACAGCATGAGCAATATAGAAAATCAATTAATTATGCAATTATATGTGTAAGTACAATCATTGTACTCGTATGTATATACAGTGTGTGTGTGTGTGTGTGTATTTGGATATAATAGAGCTATATAGTACACCGAAGAAAACATTATTTTTATAAAAATTATGACCTTATTCGTAATTACTTTTCGTGTCTTAACTATATTCCATGTCTAATTTCTGATAGATAAGAAAATACTAAACAATATTTTTTTTGTTGATTGTTGTTGTTATTTTATTACATACAGCAAATTAGAATGATATATTAAGTTTAATTTGCATAAAAACTAATTTTTAATGATGATAAGTAATTATTGCTTATGTATGTATAAATTTCCAGTGATCACATGATTTTTCCATGAAAATGCATAAAAAAAATATAATTTTATTTATTTATTCCCTTTATATATAACTACGAGCATATATATATATACATATTTTGACTTTGATAGAACGACTTTGTTATGTAAGTATATACTGTACATTATAAATAAGTAATGCAATTATTAGCCGCATATTCACTTATGATGTATTTTCTGATCTGTAATTAAGATAATAATTTTTTTGACCTTATATAAGGGCTGATGTTTATCACACGTAAATTTACAATCACACACAAAATGCAGTACATGCATGTGGAGGGGGGATAATTATACTGAGGGTGCGAGACAGTCAGCGTGTGACGTATGTATATAAAAATAAAATTTCCATTGCAGTGCCATAACCATAAACCGAAGAGGACAAAGTCGCGTACAAATAAAGTTTGAAAGTAGGCTTAATTAGATGGAATTAAATTGTTTATAACAGTAACAACCTCTTTTTCGGGGGAACATATCCAGAAAAGTTCACAAAAACGGAAAATTTGCGGAAAGCAAAATATAAAAACAACTTAAAAGTCTATCCAAATCAAAAGTTATTTTTAATTATTGTTGTATTACTTAAAAGTATATACCAAGAGGAAAATCGACAAAACATTTCAAAATTAACAAACAAAAAAAGAAAATAATTATAAAGTTTTTTCGTCAAACTAATTATAAAAACAAAAAAAGATAAAATTCAATTAGATTTTCCAATTTAAACTGTGTAGTGTATACGTAATTAAAAAAAAAAAAAAAAAAAATGTCGAGTGGTTTTGGTCTTTCACCGCGCTCGGATAGATCGCCACCGCACAAGATCAAGATTATAGGAGGTATAAAAAATAGACATATATAGTGAGTCAGCTCACAATTTAATCAGTATATAAAATCAACCGCAAACAATATTATCACACCACCAAAATCAGTTGTCAGTTACAAAATTCTTAAACCCGAATTTATCGTATCGTGTCGTTTATATATATATATATACATAACATATATGTACATGGCTAGGTATCATATACGTCGACATGCATCAATCAATAAATTAAAGTAAGTTAATTCACTTGTACACGAGTATATTTAATTTTCTGTTTCACATATTTCCCTTGTCTTTTTCCGACCCTCTGTGCAAAAAAAAAGAAAAAAGTACAAAAAATTTAGAAAACATCATAATTCTCAATTTCGCAAATTTTATGAGGGTGCGGAAAATTTATACGTAGGTACTATACAAAGATTTTCATTTATGTATTTATTAAAAACGAAAAATATGTGTGATAATGGATGTATATACAGCAGCATTTAAAGATTTTATTGTGATTTTCCTGTGACATTTAAGAATAAACGGAAATGTACAGAGATTTTCATACATATATTGTATGGTGCAAAAAAGTATCGGGGGATTATGTAAAATGCGAGATTTTAAGAGAATTACGAGTTGCAAAGTTATTTTTTATTGTTGTTTTGGGAAATGCGGAAAATGATATTTATTGAATTATATGGCAGATAATCTGATGAAAATATTATTTTTGTTGTTGTTGGGTAAAATATTGAGGTGATTTTTCATTTTTTTGCAGGAAAATTTGCATATATGTATATGAGGGTGTATAATTTGTAATATGATTAATTGTGTTAAACAGGGATGAGAGTAAATGTATGTATGTTACAAAAGTGAACACTAACAACACATAATTTTTGGAAATTTTACAATTTTACCAAAATATATAAAGTCCCGAAATTCCATCCCGAATTTTTTGGTGCATTTCTTGGCTAAAGTGTAGTCAACCCGAAAAAAGTGTAGTCGTTACAAAAATGATGTATCACCTGATATGAAAATGAAATTCGCAGGGTTTATTAGCACAGCCAAGACCAAAATAGCCGTACATACCATTAGTGCAATTATTTATCTCTGGTATTATGGTTTGCTTATTTTATTGTCATGAATTGCCAATGCGCTTTTCGATTTAGCTTAATTTTCTAATTTTAATTTTTTTTATGTTTTATTCCAATAGGCTTTTTAAAATTTTAAGAATTTTTTTATTAAATTATAATATTGCACGGTTAGTTCACAATAAGTTCCAACAATTTTTGACAGTTTTCAAAAATGTTTATTAAAAATGTGTAAATTAAAATTAAATTTGTATTAGATTTTAATTTCGGGATAATCCTACATTTTTATGTAACGATTGCTTTTATGCAAGAAATACTCAAAAAGTTCGGGGTTTAGCACTACATTTTTGTAACGACTACACTTTTTTCGGGTTGACTACACTTTAGCCAAGAAATGCACCAAAAATTCGGGATGGAATTTCGGGCTAACTTCACCTACTTAATATATAGCGGTATAAAGAAGAATAAAATTGTTGCCTGTTAATACTGTTACGAATTTCGAGCATTTGATGCTAATCGCAATGGATTTTGTAAATAAGATACTCAGCGTTTTAAATGTACTAACTTTATTTCCTATAACATCTTTCACACTACAATTTCACTATTTATCACTGTTCACTACATATTTCAATTTACTGATTGATTTTACCTTTGGCACTTCTATTTTTTGTATCTGGCGGCAATTCCATTTATTGTGACCTCCAATTATTATATCTGGCGATGTAAGCGTATTGTAGTTGAAAATCACTTGCGCTGTAGTGATATTCGCGAACAATCCACATCATCAATTCCCTTGTCTTGATGAGTAACGCCGTTGTCAATTCCAGTATTTTCCTTGATGACTATCGTCGCCGTTTACAATTTCTTTCGTTATTTCCATATTCACCTGCAGATGGAATGCCATTTTTAAATCCAATTTCCAATCAGTATTAGAGGAATATACCGTGGCACAATCAGAATAATAATTACTCAATAAAATTATTGCCTCGAGTTCGTCTCGAATCAGGGACATTTGGTATCGTAACAGTTAATAGTTTAAAACGTCATAATCTATCAATGTGGAAAACGTTCTTCTTACTTCTTCGGTCTAGTTGAATGCGACAAACATCGTAAAGCTGATCCTCCTAACAATTTTGTAGGACTTCTTCAATCTCGTTGGGCTTTTTGAGATCTGTTTTTTCGCTTCCTGGGAATGTACAGCCACTCTAAATCATCTCACCGAAAATTGGTATTTCTCCTACGGTGGTTGTGTTGCGTCCTCGATTTATCAGTGGCGCTGCGGATTAATCGTTATAAGCTCTCCGCCGTAGATTTGCTACATTGCATTTACGGATCCGTTTTTTTGAACGCTCATAACTGTCGGTTCATCCTTTTGCCTCATTACATACCAGCATTCCTTCTACTCAATTCCAATGCGTTTCACTTTGGCACGTTGCAACCTTCTGTATCGCTCTCTATCCAGCGATCATCTCCACTGCCTGACTCACCCTTAACAAACGTATTTAACGAATCCGAGCTTGAACTGAGGTTTGCCTCGGTATTGGTTGTTCTTGAACCATCTGAGATTTTTAGTATTCCGCGAATCTCTTTCTTTCGACAATTTTTATGTTCGGAAATCAGGCTGACACTTCTTTGTGATTCCAATAGCTTTGTGTTATTTTTCTCAACTCTTCTCTTATAATCGCCTTTATCTCCGCAATATCCTCGGGTTCAGTTTACGCGACTCTAGTTTATATGAGTATTAGATGATCGCCCTTAACAGTCCTGATAAACGCATCCACTGACATATGACCGCCCATATTTTAGTTCCAACTCAGTCGCTACCTGCTCATAACTCCTTTCTGTTGTGGGTGCAGTTTGCAAAACATCTGCCATTTTGCCTGTACTGCCGCTATCTGCACTTTAAAATTCTCAAATGAGATGTCGCCAACGAATCTCGGAGGCTTTACAATTCAATTTCAGATTCGGCCGCTTGCACTGTGAAAAGGTTTGATTTAGCTGGCGTTCCGAAATAGTTTGCAGGGTTTGAGTTTCAAAGCGGACCTCCACTTGCCTAATTTTATTTTCAATCTCCTTAATTAAACCAACCGTTAATTTTTTCATTAAAGTTCTTCTTCTCTCGTCTAAGCTCCTGCGTTTGAAGCTCCTTGTCGTGCTTAATTTTATCGAGTTCCAAGTCGTGCTGGTCTCCTTCTCGCAGGTCTGCCAATTAAGAGCGCTGCTCGCCTAGTTTGTACATTTTTGTACCTTGTTGGTCTAATTTGGTGTCTATAGGTGATTGAACTTGGCATTCTGGTAAACGCACATTTCCTTAATTTGAATTGACAGCGCCTTTATCAGATATTTCCCATATCGAATAGTTTCTGTTGTTCGGGAGTAGGCGGATGTACCCAATTGGTTGTTGTTGTTTGATACACTGCTCCAGTTCCCTCACTTTTTACTTGATCATTGCAAGGCTGGGTCACCTGCTCATCGTTTTGGGTAATCGGCATCTTCTTCCACAGTTCCTTATAAAATTTCGATAGGAGCTCGTTTTAATTGCCTCGGAGTGCCCGATTATTCCTTAACTTTTTTTAGTTAGGGTTCAGGATTATTTCTTAATTACTGTGATGGATAGGCATCTATGTTTATGGACATTGCTGTGGTATTTGCAAAATTAAAATTCTAACACTAAATGTAGGGATTATGCAAACACCACACTCAGCGTGTGCACAGAGAAAACCATTGCGGTGTGGAACGCAAAGGTCGGAATGGAAGACATAGCAATGATAATAGCCCTGTATGAAAAAAAACTTTATTTTTAATAGCATTCTTAATTGTTTAAAAAATCCATTTCCAATACGTAAACTTGTATATGAATATACCGCACACACAAAATTTGAAAATTTCTAAAAATTGACCGTTTAAAGTGTCATGGTTGGAAATAAATTCAAATGAAAGGTCTTATTGATGTTCACACCTGGAAAAAATTTCAGGTCAATTTCCATGTGGGGAGAATTTTTGAATTTTTAGAAATTTTCAAATTTTGTGCGTGCGATATGTTCAATCGAGTTTTCCCGAGCTCCCCACATGGAAATTGACCTGAAATTTTTCCAGGTATGAACATCAGTAAGATCTTTCATTTGAATCTTTTTCCAACCATGGCACTTTAAACGGTCAATTTTTGGAAATTTTCACATTTTGTGTGTGTGATATATTCAATCGAATTTCCCCGAGCTCCCTACATGAAAGTTGACCTGAAATGTTTTTGTAAGTGTGAACAACAGTAAAACTTTTCTTTTGAATCTATTTTCAACCATGACACTTTAAACGGTCAATTTTTAGAAATTTTCAAATTTTGTGTGTGCGGTATATTCATATACAAGTTTCCGTATTGAAAAATGAATTTTTTAAACAATTAATAATGCTTTTAAAAATATAGTTTAATGTTTTGTTTTTAACCATTTCAGTTGAATTTTTTTTTTTGTAGAATACAAATATTTTTGGTAAAAAAGTACTTTTGGCTGAAAAATATCGACTGAGAAATGTCGGCTGAGATATGTCGCAAAGACACTATCTGCATTATCGATTTTATTTTTACTTTCGGCTGGAAACTATCGGCTAACTTTAATAGGGTATTTTAAATAGATTATTGTCGAAATCGTAAAATTTTGAAATATAATTTAAAGCCTGCGTATGCGTCTCTATTGCAGCAACAGTGAACTTATTTTGTTCTCGAGTATTAAAATTTAATAAAGCAGTTTTAACTTTGTTTTCAAAAAATTTATCCCAAATTCTGCATTGCAATAGAATGTAACTCCGTTGCTGTAATTGATCCCCCTTGTAATTTTACAAGTGATCGACACATAAATAGCGTTTTTGTCAAAAATATCATTTTCTGTTGCACTATTCTGGTTTTCCCTGGGAATAGGGAATTGTGAAAAATATTTTCATAGCATTTTTGCCTTAATTATATTTTCCTGGCCTACTGTTGGATTTAGTTTGGTGTAAATATTTTCGAAACAAAGTTGATTGGGAAACTTTTCTTCCAAAAAATTTTTATAGTGAAAAATATTTCCCAATATATCTTTGTTTCAAAAATATTTACACCCAACTAATTCCATCAGTAGGATAGTGCCACTGTGGTTTGAGGTTTAGGAGCAGTAGGCCAGGAAAATATAACTTAGGCAAAAATGCTATGAAAATATTTTTCCCATTTCCCTATTCCCAGGGAAAACCAGAATAGTGCCACTGGCCTACTAAGACATCATGTTTGATCTAAACTTTTATAATTTAGGAAATATTTTTTCCATATCCAAATTGGATAGGAAACATATTCCCAAATAAATTTTGTTTTTAAAAAAATTTATACCAACTGTTTACCATAGTATGCTAGAATTTTTTTTTCACAAAAATACTATGAAGATATTTTTGTTAATTCCCTTTTCCTATATGAAAGCCAGAATCGACCTTCTGGAATAGTTATTGAAGTCATATAATCTTCCATTTCAACTTCTTGATGTCTAATAAACTTCCAAAAAACGTTGTCATAATTCTCTTCGCCTTGCTGCAAAAATACAGTTTAATTGCAGGCCAGCAAGTTAAAATTCTGTCTACTGCCAAACAAGCTTATTATCCATCTCGTAAGTACAACCGGATTTGGATGTGAGTTTTGTTTATTTTTGGTAGGACAGTGTCTAAAAGAGAAATATAGTACAGTTTATAGACGCAACACACGTATACTATAAAAATTTTCCTCTTCGGAAACAACATTTTTTTACATACATACATTATGTATTCAAATACGATATGTACTTTTAATGATTAGAAAAAACCCTTTATTCAAACGGTTAAAATTAAAAAATACCGAGTGATACGTATATAAAGTTAGCCCAGCTTTCATCCCAGAAAAATAAATAGTGGCAACACTAAACTATCACGACAGTTGTTCCATCCCAGGATATTACTATCAGCCCAGGATTTCGTCATATCAGTATTTATCATCCCAGGAAAAACTATAACGATACTAAAACATCATCGAATAAAATAATTTTAACCCAACTATCGCTACAGCGGAAGTTATCTCTCCGATCAATGTCAGCCCAGAAATTGGATATTAGGATAAATTATTTTTAAAAATTATATAGCGATCACATTATATAAAATCTGTATCCGAGAATAACATAGTCAGCACGTCATTATAATTTTTCAAAAAAATAAAACGTATAAAATGTATGCAAGTCATACACAATAACAATTTATTTAAAATAATACAAAAATATGCGAGTTAACATATACATACATATATTAATATAAAATAGCAAAATGTTTTATAGATGTTGAATGCGGTATTTTGTATTGGGTTTCTGGTTGCACCAGTTATTTTGGGATTACTCGAGGATGTTTCTTAGATGAAGTATACCCATATAAGCATTAAGGGTTGATTTCAAGTAACTTCTATGGTTTCGGCCGACACAACTGAGCTTTAAACACAAAAAAACTTTAATTTACTTGAACAATCGATATTTGATCGGATCTACAGCCCGTATTATAAAAGGTTCGGATTAGGGCGAGTATTTTTTAGATGTGACGGACCAACATCTTAAAGTCAGGTTAGTTTCAAAAGACTTCTATGCGTACGAGCGACACAGTTGAGCTTTAAGCTCACAAAATCATTAATTTACTCGAACAATCGATATTTGATCGCATCTACAGCTCGTATTATAAAAGGTTCGGATTAGGGCGAGTATTTTTTAGATGTGACGGACCAACATCTTAAAGTCAGGTTAGTTTCATAAGACTTCTATGCGTACGAGCGACACAGTTGAGCTTTAAGCTCACAAAATCATTAATTTACTCGAACTATCGATATTTGATCGGATCTACAGCCCGTATTATAAAAGGTTCGGATTAGGGTGAGTATTTTTTAGATGTGACGGACCAACATTTTAAAGTCAGGTTAGTTTCATAAGACTTCTATGCGTACGAGCGACACAGTTGAGCTTTAAACTCACAAAATCATTAATTTACTCGAACTATCGATATTTGATCGCATCTACAGCCCGTATTATAAAAGGTTCGGATTAGGGCGAGTATTTTTTAGATGTGACGGACCAACATCTTAAAGTCAGGTTAGTTTCATAAGACTTCTATGCGTACGAGCGACACAGTTGAGCTTTAAGCTCACAAAATCATTAATTTACTCGAACTATCGATATTTGATCGCATCTACAGCCCGTATTATTAAAGGTTCGGATTAGGGCGAGTATTTTTTAGATGTGACGGACCAACATCTTAAAGTCAGGTTAGTTTCATAAGATTTCTATGCGTACGAGCGACACAGTTGAGCTTTAAGCTCACAAAACCATTAATTTACTCGAACAATCGATATTTGATCGCATCTACAGCCCGTATTATAAAAGGTTCGGATTAGGGTGAGTATTTTTTAGATGTGACGGACCAACATTTTAAAGTCAGGTTAGTTTCATAAGACTTCTATGCGTACGAGCGACACAGTTGAGCTTTAAACTCACAAAATCATTAATTTACTCGAACTATCGATATTTGATCGCATCTACAGCCCGTATTATAAAAGGTTCGGATTAGGGCGAGTATTTTTTAGATGTGACGGACCAACATTTTAAAGTCAGGTTAGTTTCATAAGACTTCTATGCGTACGAGCGACACATGTCATCAGCTGTTTCGGTAATGCGCCGTAAGTCTTTTCCGTTCGATTCCACACATGGTTTTTGGTCGAAAAATGTTTGAGTGAGCGATGTCACAATCGGAGTCATTTTATTGTAACGACTACATAATTTGTCCCATGCTTCTGAATAATTATTTTCAGTGACGGTAATATGCCGTATAAGAGAGGCAGCATCACCCGATAGTAGCCCTTTCAACATTTGTAGTTTGTGCACATTACTGATATTTTTGTTGTTATGCACAGTGGAATTAAATAAATCGTGGAACGAGGCCCAATTTCGATAATCACCAGAGAAATTTTCTATTTGTATTTTTGGTAATCGTACTTGTTGTGATGTATTCACTCCTTCATAAAATGTCCGTTGCTGGTCGATAAACTGTTCCAAGGTTGTGTTCAAAAAATGTGTAGCATTAACTTCATCTCGACCTTCACCTTTACTGCTAATAGCTGTTGTTAATAATGCTCGTGCTTTGTAGTACTGTTGATCCACTTTATCGGTGATTGATTTATACGTAGGAAATTCAAATAATTCGACCTCATATTCATTGAACGTTTGGTATCTAACCTCCAAAATATCAAGCCGACCTTTAATGTCTTCGATGTTGGTGTCTTCCTTTATCTCTTCTGCAAACCGCAGAATTTGAATTATTTGATTGTAAGCGCGATCGCGGAGTCGTTCTAATCTGTCCATTGTAATTGCACAAAAATAAAAACACTTTATCACACTTTATTACTTCACTAATTTAAGCTCAATTTTACGAATAAAAGTTCCGCACGGTAGATAGAATTAATTACTAGAGTTTCACTGTTTTGCGTTTAATTTTAGTAGTATATTTAAGATAAAAATTCTACTTAGCTGTTTTCTGTGGGATAATTCCCAGGTTTCGGCACCAAAAATGTTCGTGATAAATGTTGTTGACAACGCCAGAAGTTATAACTCGACCCAATAATTATATTTATTCGATTCCACAGTGATCTTCTCTCCAATAACAACCACAATAAAACTTAATTGCAGGTAATAATTATCAATACTCAAATTTTTACAATTTTATTTTTATAATAATTTTATGATTTGGTTTATGATGTGTATCGTTCGCCAGGTAGAAAAAGAAGAATTTGTTTTACAAAATTTCTTGAAAAAATCGATTCAATTTTGTCATCTCATGTATACTAATTAGTTTTCGGAATTGAATCATTTTATACTACTACATACTAATTAGGAAATTGCATTAAACATACTCGCTAATCTAGTACATTAGATGACAAAAGTGATTGACATTATTTTGACATATCAAAATAAACAATAAGTTTCTTAAAGTAATTTGTGTTAACAGTTTGCAGAGAAAAAATTACAATAGGCAAACGAAAAGTGTATTAAATTAGTTGACAAGATAAGTATTTGATTTTATATGACCCATTTATATAATACTAAAGTTAAGTTAATTCCATTTTAGATTGTTATTGTATAAGACTGGACTAGTGAGTGAGTTTGAATAATTTAACTAAATTTTAGTGGAGAGATACATTGGAAAAGCTGAAACGTTAACTGCTTAAAATGTCTAGCACAAATTAAATAAAGATTATTAAACAATTAGCTATTTGTGTTTTTGCTTCAGTTTCTCCAACACTAACCGAAAATCATCTCATAATTTTACACATTCATTGATGTGTAACTCTCGCCTGAGGCCCTCGAAAAAGTTGACCCAGTCCTGTAAAATTCCAAATGCTGGGTTTGAATAGAGCGAAGAGAATTACGAGAATAATCTCCGGCTAGATCTCCGAACTTTGCCGAGCGGCCCTTCACTTTTTTCCCAACGCTCGAAACGCTTTTGTGTAGAAAACAGTAGAAAACCTTTACCGAAATACATTACCAAAGTTCCATAGTTGTGTTTATTTTCTTGATACTTTTTGAGCATTTATGTCGTCATCCGAAGACTTGTGGTTGCAGGAAGCACGGCCTCCTTTATAATCTTGCATGTAAAATTTGTGAAGGCTCAACTTGCACCAAATCTGAAAGATATTCAGTTGAAAACGTTATTGCGGCAGAGAGAGGTTTTAGATGAAGAATATGTTTTACTCATGAATACATCAGTCGACGACGAAGAAAATGTGCAGACTAGCGATGTGTCACTTGATTAAGAATTTGATATATAGTTACGTATCTAAACATTTAAGTTATTAATTAATGAGGCAAGGCAAAGTTGCAGTTAGATAAAATTTGATTAGAGTTCAATAAAAAAAATTTTAAACGCCAATTACATAAATATTGGCTTTCTATTCATTCGATGTCTTCCCTCCTCACATAATTTAAATAGAATCAAAAATTTCACTCAGATATTGCAGTATTGATGTCCGTCTCTAAAACATCATGTTTGGTTGACATTCATGGGAGTGACATAGATGTCAAGATAAAGGTGCTAATGCACCAGGTGTTGAGGGGGTCGTTTTCGACGTGAAATTTGGATTCAGTGGCCCAAAAAATGCCCCAACAATGATTTTCGGGTTTTTTTTGTCGATATTTTCATGGAAATTCTCGGGGATGACGTCCGCGTATAGGTACCGGTGCACCAGGTGTCCGGCGAGTGTTCGCCGACGCCATATTTGGATTCAGCTACCCAAAAAACCTCCGGCCGCCGAGTTTCTCTCCTTCCCCGCGTGAATTTTGGGAGAGTCCCACGGAGATGCCGTTCAGGGCCAGGTTCTGGTGCACCAGGTGTTCGGGATGGCTTTCAAAAGACAATTCGGATTCAGCGCCCCCAAAAAACCCCCACACCAATTTTCGGATCGCTTTCCTCGATTGTGTGAGGAATACCCTCGGAGATGACGTTCGGGCCCAGGTTCTGGTGCACCAGGTGTTTTTGGGGTCGTTTTCGACGAGAAATTCGGATTCAGTGCCCCAAAAAATGCCTTCACAACGATTTTCGGGTGGTTTTTGCCGATATTGTCAGGAAAATTCTCGGGGATGACGTCCGTGTCCAGGTGATTTTCAGGAGAGTCCCACGGAGATGCCGTTCATCGGCGTTCCTGAACTCCAATACTCCTAGTTCTGACTTATTTACAAAGTTCTCTAATCTTCCAAAAGCCGTCTCAAAAAATACATTTTTTGAATGCATTTTTGGCTGCAGCAATGCAATTTCCGGCTTGTTCAAAAATATAAAAAAAATAGGGGCGATTTTTACAAATAATTTTTGGAACCTAATGCAAAAAACCGCATTCCGATCCGTCTTGCTCTCAAAAACTTCAAAATTTTTTGCTTCATTGCCTCGACTACGTGCAAAGGTAGCATAATCATTAGTTTTTGAATTGGAAGCTTGTATAAATAGTTGGACGAAATATTGACTGTCATTATCCAATTTATAATAGAATTTAACTTTTTTGTTAAAAGGCAAAAATTAATTTAAAGGACGAGATGACCCCATGGGGCTTTATATTTTTATAATCTTATTTATTTAAATTTTATTAAAAAAAATATTTTATTGGGGTGACAATAAAGTTTATTAAACTTTTATTAACTAATAACATTGATTTATGGTTAATTGGTTCAATTTTATTGATTAAAAATTTAAGCTACCTTGGAGATAACAGCGTTATTTATTTAAAGAGTTAATATCGACAAAAAAGATTGCGACCTCGATGTTGGATTAAGAGTAGTTTTAGGTGTAGAAGTTTAAATTATTATTAAGTATTAAATTCTTACGTGGTCCTATCATTAAAAAGTTAATTGTATTGAAAAGTTTTTGTCTGGTGGCTATAAATAATTGAAGTCAAATTCGTGATGATATTACTAATAAATTATGCTCCCAACGCATAAATATCACAAATTCACAAACAATAGCATCCTAAATAAAGATTCAATTACGTAGATATATGAACTAAATAATAAAAAGATAAAACAATCATTGAGAATTTTCATAATTTTTTCATAATTAAAACGTCACATATTCTGAGGCGTCATCATTTTCTTATATCATCGACTTTGTATATATAACTGCGCATTAAAACGAAATAAATATTACTCGAATCGCTTCAATCCTCTCGTAATATCATTTTATCTACTCGTCATATAAAATATGACAACAACAAAAACATCTAGAATTTTTAATGATAATTAAAATTGTGTGGGAATCATAATTATAAAATAAGAACAAAACCCATTTTTTTTTGTGTTTAAATAATTATACTGATAGATAAGTCGCCCATTTATAATTTGTATATAGTGTCAAGTAGTTTTTGAATCTTATCTCACATAATATGTATATGTGCAAGCTAAGACTCGAAAAACGAATAAATTAAATTTTCAGTTGGTGTGCGGTGAATCTGTTAAATTCTATTTCCCAGATGCGATATTATGTGTTGTGACTATTTTGGTTTTTATGAGTTTCTCTCAAAATGGTAAACATATAATTACCATGTAATTAAAAAATATGTATGTAGTACATAACCACATATTAACACTCGTATATGTTGTGTACATTATAATATGTTAAGTGAAAAAAAAGGGCAAATATAACAAGCATCTTGTTGGAGGATCTGTGTATAGTAAATATTTTACACAGTTTGTGTTTATTGGTTTTTAATAAGTGTGAAATTTTTACTAATAATAAATTTTTTTGTTCTAATATCGTGTCTGTAAAATTTCCGGTTATATGATAAAAATCTAGTTGAATGGAGAATCAATGTTTAATGGATAACGCACATATAATTTTGTAAGGTAAGATTTTACTGGTCGCGCGCACGCACGCATTTCTTATCAAAAATGCATTTTCTTAATACTCGCGGCGGAAATCTTGAACGATACAAAAATATACCCATTCCATAAGATTAGCGATTACAAATAAATATGTGCATAACAATTATATTATTAATACGTAAATACGAATATCTATATAGATTTATTTTTTTATAATACTGAGATTATCTGAATTTAATTTTTCTTTTATGTACGTACATTGGCATAAATTGTGTGGGCGACCCAGTTTCATAGAATTTACACAATTTCTTACTTCGTCATAGCGGACAAAAATGATAACAAATTATAGTTTTCGAACTAACCTTAAACATGATATACGTATGTACATAATTATGTTTTACATACTGGCTATATAGTTCTTTTCCCATTGCGCGAGAACACATAGCGAGTGATTTCCTTTTAGCCCAAGATAAAATGCTACAAAATTGCGAATTACAAAAAAAACTAAAATATTTTTTTATCTATTAACAGTTGTTTTTAGTTAAGTTTTAAGAAGAGATACGGTTTAAGCATATTTTTATTACAGAGTAGATATATCATTGTTATGTAAACTACTTGGTTTTATAAATTATTCAGTATGTTAAAAAACCCCAAGAGATTCTGGAATTTTTAAGAGGATGTAAGCGACTACAAACCATTTTTTAGGATTTTTTTTTCTATATACAATATACAAGTGACATAATCTTAAAGATATGTATTTTTCATCTCTTTGATAATATTTTGTGTGTACACGCAGTAGGAGGAAATCATTATTCTATAAAACCGCACCAAATACGATATACTCGTAATGACAGATAAAGCATAGTCATGTGGAAACCCAGAATTTTAACTATGTGCGGTCGTAATATCTTGTTGCAGACTGTCTACACCATTCACAATTTATTTTTACAGTGGTGATTCACCTAAATATAATGCATGTATGTTTATTGGCTAGGTATTTGGATATGGCTATAATAAAAAGTTTGTTTTTCTGCAACGATATAAATTCCACGTTTTATTGATTTATATAGATACGGAAGGTTGGGCGTGCACATTCTTGTTTTCTTGCCAGATAAATCTTATCGCCATATATTTGATAATAAAGCAAAATTGTATAAATATCCTGTCATAATTGATTATTATATATATTTCTGTTGATAATCGTCTAATCAAACACAATGACGGCATGCACATTTTGAAGAGCGTACGTACCTTAAAAAAATTACCTTCTGAAGTGGGCTGGTATCTATCTATATTAAGGTTTATAATATTTTAGACATATACGAGCGTGCCTAGTTTAATTTTACTGATATTTGCGATTAGATTGAGCGATTGGTCAAAATTAATTCGATTGTCTACAAGAGGTTAGCTTAACTTAATTGGCATGAATTATAAAATATTACGGAATTTAATTTAAAAATAAAAAAGCTTGATGTAGTTTAACACAGTTGTTACAACTTTACTCTAAGGCTACCGCAGCTTCGATAGGGTTTTTATTTTGAACCAATCGATAAATATAACTTTTTCGAAAATTTATGCGAAAACTTGGTATAGTATTCAAAAGTTGAACAGTTTAAATTCGAAGTAAAATTGTTCTCTGTTTAAATATTTTACAGAAGAGAAATTTAATTGCTGGGATATAATAATTGCACTTTGTACTAGACCCAATCCAACAACGATGTTCCCAAAAAAATCCAAGGGGCACTACCGGCTTTAGATTAGATTTGTTTCGCTATAAAATAATGCTGTAAAGATGAACAGAAAATACTATGGCAACACCAAAATATACGAATTAAAACTATGTGTCATAAAATATTGTACATTACACTTTTTTCCATAGTCAACCAAAAAAAAAAAAAATTATACACATTGTAGGTGCAAAACTCCATAACCACTCGTTTTTTGAATTTTTAAAATACCGGATTAAAAAATTTCCAATCGTTTACGCAAAAAGTTGAAAAAGGTGGTAATAGAGCAATTAACTGAAAAACCCGTTACAAAATTCAAAATAATTTACTAACAAAACAAAAAAACAATTTTTCTTAAATTATCTTTTTTCATAACTACAGTGAGTCAGAGTGAAAAAGGTCCATCCTTAATAAAAAAACAAATCGTGAACAATTTCTAAAAATCAAACAATACACAAAACTAAATATAGCTATTTGTATAAAAGATTATTATATTTCTGTTAAAAAAAATGTTGTGAATTTAATAGCAGTAGCAACTACAATTAAGAAATGACCAAAAAGAGATTTTTATTAAATCTCTGTTTGAATTTTTAAAATATTGGTTGTCTGGGTGTTCAAATTTGAGATACCTTTTTAAATTTTAAATATTTTTATTTGTTTTTTTTGGAAATCAACGTACATTGGCTGCGGTTAATAATGAAAAAGAATATCGTTCAAATGACGTCCTCTGCTATAGCCTAGCTCGGCAGGCTGTCAATCTTTTACCAAAATTTTGAATAACTTTTTCACATAATGGTGGTTCATTATAGTGATATTTGTTCAATGATGTTGTCTTTGAGGTGTTGAGTAGTTTGAGGATTATCCGCGTAAACTTTACTCTTCAAAAACCCCCAAATACAAGAAGTCCAATGGCTTTAAATCGAAAATCTTGGTGGCCAATTCACATCTGTTCTTCGAGAAATTATTCGATTATTAATTTTTTTATTCAAAAGATCGATTGATTCCGTTGCTGTATTGCATGTTGCACCGTCCTGTTGAAACCACATATTCTGCACCTCAGTATCTTCCAATTGACTCCACAAAAAGTTTATAATCACCTCACGATATCGAACTCCATTCAAAGTAATTGCATTGACATTTTGATTTTCGAAAAAATATGGACCAATTACTATTAGGAGCTATTTGTTTCATTGTCTTTTCAAATAATTCCCTAGGATTTTCCTTTACTACAGTTTTGTTTGTTGACAGCCGCCAATTTCAAAATGAGCTTCTTAGGTGGAGATAATTTGCCTGAACTAATTCTCATTTTCTTCTAGTTTTTATGGCCCAATTAATGAATTGTTGACGTATGTTTACTTGGCTTTAATTCATGTGTTTAAGGTGTTGAATCGTTGTTATGTTTTGTAAGCCTTTGTGACGAAGATCTTTGTGTAAAATAATGAACAAAGTTGCTGGTTTGAGTTTTTGTTCCAGTGCACGATGACGAATTGATGTTCTTGGATCTTCAGCAATACTTGTGCGCTAACAGCTGAAATATTTACACTTGGACGATCACTACGATGATAAATTCTGCTTGTCCGATCTTGAAATAAAATTTCTTCTAACTTTTGAATAACTTTTACCATATTTAAAATAAGTTTTAATAATAAAAACTCGCTGTTCTAGCGTATAACTATCTCTCCATTTTAACTAACCAGAATGTTTCTACTTCTCATCTATCAAATAACATATGATATTCTAGTACAAAAAATATAAATGGCGGTTAACTTTGAAATGATTTTCTATTAGAGGGCGTTCAAAAGTATACATGCCAAAAATCATTTTTTGGGGAGTCGGAAGTCTGGACTGTCCCCGTGGCATATATATATATATATATATATATATATATATATATATATATATATATATATATATATATATATATATATATATATATATATATATATATATATATATATATATATATATATATATATATATATATATATATATATATATATATATATATATATATATATATATATATATATATATATATATATATATATATATATATATATATATATATATATATATATATATATATATATATATATATATATATATATATATATATATATATATATATATATATATATATATATATATATATATATATATATATTGTATGTATATATATAAATATATATATATATATATATATATATATATATATATATATATATATATATATATATATATATATATATATATATATATATATATATATATATATATATATATATATATATATATATATATATATATATATATATATATATATATATATATATATATATATATATATATATATATATATATATATATATATATATATATATATATATATATATATATATATATATATATATATATATATATATATATATATATATATATATATATATATATATATATATATATATATATATATATATATATATATATATATGTATACAATATATATATATATATATATATATATATATATATATATATATATATATATATATATATATATATATATATATAAATGGCAGCCGAATGAGGTGCTCAAGGAGAGATGGCGTTGCACCAGTTTTTTGTTTGAATCAAAAAAAAAAAATTTGGAATAGTGGAAAAATGAAAAGACAGCAAATGGAAGAGCCGAAGGAAAAGAAGGAAAAGAAAAATTGAGGTTGCTGGTTCTGGGGAGTCGGATTTTGGAGGCAAAAACGTGACGACGAAAAAAAGCAAGAGGTAGAAAAAAATGGAGGAAAAACATTATTGTAAGGAAGGAGGATAACAAAGAAATTTATCCTATTCCTATAAGAGTTTAAAAATAACATAAAAAATAAGAAAACCATACATCGAAGAGAAAGGAATAAGAAAAGAGCGGGAGCGGTAAGTACGTGGGCCAGATGAGTCCATCTTGTTGTCATCCAATTTAATCTTCTATTTGACTTTTACCCCACATTTCTAATCCGACAAGAAGGGGAAGAGAAAAAATAAGAGGGAGACCGCCCTTAGTCACTCTGCTCTTGTAGTCCATCACCCGGCAAATCATGCCAGGTAGACTGGCGCCCGAGCGTAATACAAATTGTTGTCTACCCGCGTAACGATGTTTTTCGTGAAAAATAATTTAAATGGATTTTACAAATTTGTAATTGGGTACCTGTTACTTTTGAGTTACTATTTTCTCTAATACGCTGCTGAATTGATATGTAACTCACAACATGTATAAAACGAAAGTAGAATTTAAAAGTTATTTGTTTTAACTTAAAATTCTATATTTTGGAATGTTAGATAAATCACATTTAACCGAAAACTAATTGATTCTTGGAATGACACTCCAATTTAATATAAACATTCCATTCTATAGGCCGCCTTAATTGCTGCTGAAACGATTATTTGTTTTTATCACCATGTCAAAATAATAATTCAATCATTTTATAATAAAATTTGGACTGTAAAATTTTAAACCGTGATTTATCAATTATTTTCACCAAGTTTAACAAAAATGTAAGAAATAATCAAATTTGAAATTAATCCTATAATGAAGATTAAATAACATAATTTCGCTCGCACTCATTAGATAACAGAAATTAATTTGTTATAACATAATTTTTGCACAGGTATTGAACATATTTGCAAAACATGAATTAATAGATTATTTTGAAATTAATACTGAAGTTTTATTTGAAGGATTTACACAAGATTTTGTGACGTGATAAGTAAGGCTGCCTATAAGCTTAACGCTTTATATAAAATTAATTGAATTAAATTTGATATTTATTCTGAGTTTTACGCCGGAAGAGGAATTATTTAAATAATTAATTTATCATTTTACGGATTACCCATTTTGCTCTTACCCCGAATATATTATCAAGAATTCTATCCTCCCGTATACGTAATATTAACCCCAAAACATTTTTATTTTGTAAATTTATCTTCCGCGTCTGCCTGATAAGACGTGATAACACTTAAAATAATAAAAAAACACTTCTGAAACCTCCAAGTACACACATATTTCAATTTTTTTTTTTTTTATATCCGAAAAGATAAATCACCCAAGCTCTCCCCATCACAGTACCACATATTGTACCAGAGACCAGTGTACAAGTGTGTGTAGGTATATCTCGTAACTTTAAGATAAAGTCTTAAATGAATATTTTTTTTAGTATTATACAACTGTTGTAATCTAGGGTGTATATGTGCTCAGCTTCAAAACCGCAACGGATGCAAAGTAAAATTATTTGTTTTAAACTAAAATAGAATATGTATACTATTATAGTTTTATAGTAATTAGTAATCTACTTGTTGCAAAGGTTGTGTGTGGTATAAATAATATAATTAATTATAATTCAAATTTATAGTGTCTTCAATATACGGTGAAATAACATTTATCTGTCTTCTGTCACTATCTCTATAAAATTTTGATTGATTTGTTATTATTTTGAACATTTTATTAAAATTGACATTTACTTTAAATTAATTAAATTATAGTGCTACCAAATTTATCACAATAAAATTGTCAATTATGTGAAACTGATAATACGCATCGGGAATACAATATTTTGTTGTCTTTTGGAACTTCAAAAATTCAAAGTCAAGAAGGTACGTTAATTTTAATGCTTGATGATTAATTAGCTAAAATATATCATATATCGAGTATCGTGAAGAAATATTAAAGAATTGCGGTTTTGCCTACACTCAAAACCATCTGAAGATATATGACGCTATATAAATGGACAGACAGCGGTTAGTAATTTTAGACTGGAACCAGCGATGAGCTAACTCGTAAATTATGTATATATAAAATTTGTATACGTTATCTCCAAATGTACAAAATTGTATCCGATAAATAGTCAACATTAATTAATTAGTATAAATTGTGTGATGAGACCGATAAACTGAGTAATTGAGACAGTGCAAAATGTGAATAAATACAAAAATTGATAACAGGTCGGCCAAGCACGCGCAAAAATAAAAGTCTAAATATTATTTCATATTATATATCAGATTGATGGTGATAATAGGACGTGCAGTGCCTGCTCGCTTTCTTACGATAAAGATGGCACTCTAAGGCAATTGAGTTCGCCACTTTTATAAATTTACGAAAGGTTCTGTTATCTTGTCTCTTGTATTTACAATATGCACACAAAAAGTAGTACACTACCTCGGCCAGTCGGTTGTTTTACGTAAAATTTTTCAAACGTGATAAAAAAAAATTTGTTATTTTTATATTTAAATTAAGTAAACACTCAATATATTTTGGCGATGATATCTGTGAATTCTTAGGAATACTCGTTTATTTTTGTATTTTCATATCAGAGGTGGAATAACATTGAATATAACTAGTGAATACTATTTTAAATTTATTGGACACTTAAAAGGTTTTTTTGCGTCTGTTAAATTTCAGTATAGAGGTAAGTATATTGTGTTAAGGGTATACAGGGCGAATTTCTTAGTAAGTGTCAGGCTTTTATCTCGGAAGTTTCGAATAGGAAGTTTAGTGTTTAGTGAACCTATACTTTTGAGTACATCTTTTGCATAAGCGGTTAAAAATAAATATTTTTTGTCTATACGAAATTTTTCGTAAAGTTTATGGTTCAGAAATATGACAAAAAATTTATCAGCATTACAGCAAAACAATTTTTATTTAACCGATTTGAACGTTTTGTACATTATAATGTACATCGACTTGGGACGCACAAAGCAGTCTTAATATATTTTTTTTTTTGCTTCAGAAATGTGTGTAAAATCTTTTTCTTTATATACTCTCTATTGTTTTAGTATTCTTCAAGAATGATTCAAAATTAATCAAGTATTCCAAAAAAAAACAAAAATATTTGTTGCTATATTATTTTAAAATGCCGTTCGAAAAGGTTAAATTCTCGCTGCTTCGATGTATATAAAAATTCTCAAAAAATTATCTCAAATACGCAAAACCTTCGTCTATCACCTGATGGAACCCAGTAGTCTGGCCAACGAATAGTTTCTGCTAACACATTTACACACTTACACATTTTAGATTTTATACAGATATTTGCACTCGTATAGATTTCTAAAAAGTGTAAATCTAAAAAACAATTTTGTTTTATTCTATTCAGAAATTATTTTAATCATCAAAAATAAAACGAGGGCTACGGCTTATTTCGAAATGATATTAAATGATTTGAATTACGGAGTGAATGCCTTATCTACTATGGAAGACAATTTCTAAGATTCGTGTAATTTTTTTTTATTAATTTAAATTAATACAACTGAATACAATTCAACTGCAAATTTTTATATTCCTCCCAGAACCGTCTGGATATTAAAGTCCCTATGAAGGTCATTATTCCTACTTTACCATGTAGCGTTAACTGTAACCACGTAGCACTTTGTTTTAAAAGTTTGTATTATTTTGTTGTTGGTGTTCTTTGTACAGCCCCAGAGCTGTAGTCCGTAAGTCCATATAGGCGTTAGCACCTGTTGATAATAGAAATTTATTTTCGGTTGACAATTCCGAATTTTTCCCGAGCAACCAATACATTTTTCTTTTTTGCTCTTTCCATCTGTGCTGGGTATCTAAGCTCATCCCCAGATATTTAGCCTTATTTGCACACAGAATCTGCTGACCGTTAATGATTACAGATTCATCGATACTATATCCTATTGAGAGCACTGTACTATCATTAGCATAAGTTGCAACGGTAACATCGTTTTATTGAGGTAAATCTCTAGTGTAGAGCAGACAAATAATAGGTCCAAAAACACTATCCTGCGATAGTGAAAATCGTGGAAAGCGTAAATATTAAATTTTAGCCCTATGGCTCATTTCGAAATGGCATTAGGTGATTTAGTATTCCACATTGTATGCCCTTTGAAACCAATCTACTACTCGCACCTGAACTCAAAACCAACCAAATTTCATGAAATGCTTTATGGCTGGCCTTTTGCAAATTTTTTAAAACATTTTTTTAAATTAATTTTCTAAAAATATTGCCGGCCCCTGGCGAAGTTTAACTGCGCTGATGTGCGGCCATTAAAGTGTTAACTATTACGATGGTCGCAACGGAAACTAACCGATTAAGGTCTCCAAAGGGAGCAAAATAATTTTATTAGTTAATGCTTAGTGTTGACCGCCCCCCCTGTATCTACAACAGTTCGCATGCGGTTCCCCATTGACCATATTAAGGTTTTGACAAATACTTGGGGGATCGCATCCCACTCCTTATCCGACGCATGTTTGAGGTCTCTGATGTTTAATGGTACCGGATTTCTGACTTGGCCTCTCCGTTTTAGTTCGTCTCATAAATGCTCAATTGGCTTCATGTCCGGACTGAGGGCTGGCCACTTTATCGTCTCGAGTCTAAGCTTATCCATACACTGCCGAGTTCGGGCTGTGTGACTCCGGACATTTTCATGCATCAATTTGAGTTTTTCCTGTATATATCCTGCCTAAGGCACTACATGATATGAGAGAACGTCCTTGTTATATCTTTCAGCGGTCAGAACAAGTCCACGGCCTCCACCAGATATGAAAACAATATCGGGTTTTCCCTGAAGCGGGTCGTTAAATCTATTATCCCTCTCAGACGTACACCGAAACTAGATGGAATGTGGTCATCGATTGAAGATACCAGTTTCCTGAAACCTTCTGGATCCTTTTGAGACAGCAGATTGTGTTCTCCCTGCAATAAATCGAAAAAATGTGCGGCTTTTTCTGGGTATAACAACGAATGAAACTGGTGCCCTATTCCTGAATATACACTTTTTGAGTTTTGACCTTTTGGTTTGTAATTGAAATGGATGCAATAATACAAGTATTATTTTTCTCCTAGGTTTCCTAATAAGCATCACATAATTTGGGGCTTATTATAAGCTGTAATATAAATAATAAATAGTGAAATAAAATTTGAGTGTTGTGTAAACAAAATATTTTGTATTTTTGTGTGGCCGACTAAATTGTTAGGATCGAAAATATAATTGAACCACCGAGTAATTTCTTGTGGTGTGATAGTGCCTCAGGCGTCTTGCAACTCCAACCTTTTAAGTTTAAATTTATTGATTTTATAAATTAAATATAAATTAATTGTGTTTTGTAAATATTTCAATATAATTTTTTAATTATGGTTCCCGTGTTTTTAACAGTGCTCTTGACCCCGTTCTACGTTCGGTTATCTACTGTAATATATGCTTATTATATGCTCATATAAGTTGACGTAAACAAATTATACGGCCATATTTAAGTTTCAAAATAAAATATTTTCTTTAAAATTATTATAAAATAATGCCTTTTATATTTAGAACTCAAATAACTTTTTGGTTTTTCTATGGAGTCGTTAACTAAATATTCATCGTACAAAAATTCGTTCATGATCGTACAAAAACTGGGGCTGGTGTTTGTTCAGGCATACGTCTGATATGTGACTGATGGACAATATTGGTTAACGTGGTATTATACAGGATATTGCAACACGCCAATTGTTTTCACCGAAATATCGTATTTTGCTACGATTGCTCTAATTTGAAAAGTAAGTTTTTAATAATAAAGCTGTTCTTTAAAGATAGTAAAAAGAAAAAAGTTGTTTTACCAAAAATACGCCTTTTTGTATGCACGGATGTTTGAGTCGATTTAGTTGCTCACGAGTGTATTCATTATGGAAGGCCACAAATACTTTAAACGGCCTCAGCAACCAAACCCGTAAATCTTTCTTTCTAACAGTGAATGGAGCAGAAGTGATGAGCAAAATGCTAAAACCTTCGCTGATCTCCTTAAAAGTGTATTCACTCCAAGCCTCGGATTATCGGTGGTTCAAACGGATAATGTAACAATCAGACCTGGGAGGAAATTTAAGATAAAAAATCACTAGTAAAGTTTGTTATTGCACCTCAAATTCAATTAAAAAAAGCCCTTGGGTATGGTCGAGTTACAGGTAAAATGCTTAAAAACCCGCCCGAGTGTGCCTTTGGACCTTTTGGCTCGAATATCTAACTCAATGAATCCTGGCAAGGATCCTAGTATAAGTCTCATCATATAGACTAATAAGCCTACCAATCATCTCGAATTTAAGAGTCGAACACGGAACCCTTGAGCGTAGCTGCAGAAATAAGGTCAGCATACGAAGAGAAAAATACTGCTCCGCCATCTTCTTGGATGTTGCCCAAGTATTCGATTAAATTTGGCACGAGGGTCTGTCTCATAAAATTAGTCTTAATTTACCAGAAATTTACCAACTTAAGAAGTCGTATTTGTCAAATCGCCGATATTATATCAAACACAATACCTCTAAATCGGAAGAGAGACACATTCTGGCAGAAGTACCACAAGGCAGTGTGCTTGGTCCAACGATATATTTAATATTCACTTCAACTGCCAACGTCTTTGTAAATTATGACGTCTACTTTCACAGATGATACGGTAATCGTATGTCCCCATAAAAATCCACAAACGGAATCAAAACTCTGCAACAAAATATGCATGTCATCCATATCTGGCTAAAGATATGGAAGGATCTTATTGTACAGAAATAGAACAAATTAATGCCTCTAGACCGACGGTTAACTTGGTGAAAACCAATTGAACTGAAACAAAACCGTATCAAATTAAAAGGGGATACAATAAAAATATTCAACCATTGACCTAGAATACAAACTTCTCCTGTACAATGATTAGACCAATTTAGTCGTATTGGTGTCAATTATGGCAATCAACCTGTAATTCGAATCTTGACATTGTCCATCCATCGTTCGTAAAAAACAAAAATATACATAAGGACCTTAGCATCCTCCTTAGCATTCGAATCGGCTATGCAAGGAACTGCATCTCGTCCGAGTTTGGTGGCGAGAAATCTTAAAGAGATACCTTCACGTTTAAAGTATATTGATAAGTATATCCTGCTCTCGCGGATTTACGAAATTAAACCTTAGTGATTTAGTTATTTTTACACTGATCGCGTTTGCGAGAGACACATTTAACCTTTATGTGACTGAATAAAAAAACACCTTTAGCAGACTGGAATGGGTACAATTGTACCCAAATATAAATTAACCGATAATTTGACTAAATACCTATTTATAAAATTGTTGTACAAAGAGAATAAAAATTATATTTCTCCACAAGCAAATCGACAAAAAAAAGGAATAAAATTCAAGATTGCAGAAAGTTTCAGTCACCTACGTAAACTGTATCATAAAAAAATTTAGAGTAAAATATTCTCTTGGGTACAATTGCACCCATTCAGTCACATAAAGGGTAAAACAAGTAGTTTTTAAAAGTGTTATTTTTACTGTCAGCCCCGAAAATTTTGACTATCATGACAGTTTTTAACTGTCGTCATAGAATATATTTTCGGGGTTGATAGTAAAAATATATAGCGATTTTTTTGGGCTGAGAGTAAAACAAAGTCATGGCGAGAACGATTTTATCGGTGTGCTGTAGCAAAATATTCAATGATGAACACGTGGTATGTTTCAGCTTTTGGTAACAAATTATACTCAAATGCTTGAATTAAAACAAAATGCTTTCTTGGTAGTATATCTAAAGCTGAATTATATTGCCGTATGCAACTATAAAAATTTTCGGGGATAGAAAATTGGGCTATCTTCATAAACGTGTTTCACCACTGTACGGTGTTCACCACTGAAGGATATTAAATGTTAGCCAATTAAATTCTTTAGACAATCGATCGAATTATAATTTTTTTGTTTATTTTATGCTTTTCGCTGCGAATAACTGGCGTGTAAACTTTAAATTTTAAGAAAGAATACAACCAACCAAAGAGCTTTCACCATGGAAGGATTATTTAATTTATGTAACGGTTTTTAAAATTTTTTTATAAATTCTAAAATCTCAAACTGATATTAGATAGGTATTCTTGATTTGTTTAATATTTTTTTAAGTTGAAAACTTTGAAACATACCAAATTTGTTTTGTTGGAACATAATAAATCTGAAACAAGTGACCTCTGGTTATCAGAGTGCGATATTCAAAATCTAAAACTTTATTTATTTCAAGAATCATAAATTACAAAACCCAACTACATGGAAATATTAATTGAATTTATATTTGAAACTGAAAAGGAAAGACAAATACTGAGAAACGCATTTGTATCAATGGTTCCAAAGATAAGGCCACGTAATATATTCTAGAGTTCTCGTATAACCTTTACATAATGTCTAAATTTGTAAGCCTAATATTAGTATTTATTCGTATCGCTAAAATTTAATTCTTATCGGATATTCATTTTTATATTTTTTTCAAAAACAACTTTGCCAACTGGCTATCACAGAAATACCAATTAATCCATTACTTGAAAGGTTGAATCTTAAAAATCAAGGTCACCAGAATTAATATTGTGATTGCAACATACAAGGAATATATAAATGGTACGTTCACAGTTGTTGTCGTAATTATCGAGATTATTCAGATTCTGTCATTAAAATTTGGTTTGATTTGTATAATAGATTCCATGTTAGAATACGATCTATATTGGGTTTACCACAGTTTTTCCGAAATCTAATCGAAATTTGATCTGAGATTTCATTTTCGTAATATTGATTAAGCAAAATTAATGTTAACAATTTTTGTTTTAATCTTTTTAGATGTAAATTTACAAAAAATAAAAATTTTGACAGAGTTGTAATAAAATCGAGAACCGTTTTTCCAAAACTCAACAAGTCAAAACATAAATTTTGCAAGGAGAAAGTTTTTTGTGATTCATCTGAATAAAAATATACAGAACAAGGAAATAATGGTCTGAAGTTTAACTTATGGGCAGACTCAAAGCAGATATAAAAAGCTATATTATAAAAAAAAACAAATTCAAAATAATTTTGACTTCAAAATTTGCGATCTTTTTCAATTTAAAACAAATTACATTTTTGTTGAGTTCTGAAATAATTTTTATTGAATTCATGATTAAACAGACATTAATTTAATCTGAAACTTCTTGCTCGTTGTAATGTTTCTCGATGTCTTCTGTCAATTCATCTGCGTCCTAAAATCATAAAATTTCGGAGCATATTCTGGTACTACGAAAAACTTCATAAGCTTCTTTACATCGATCATCTTTTTTTTGAAACTTAGTTTCTCTTTGATAACAAATCAAATTCTGGGGAACTCTTAGAAATATTGCATATATTTCTTTTAAATGGCTCTACTTCAATGATCGATCCAGAATAAGTGTTACTAACACCAGCCCTTACATCTCCACCAGGCTTTTTTGTGTACTGTCATTTTGACATTTGGACAAAATCCTCTATATGAGAGATTAAAGATAGGGGTTTCATAAATATTTTGAAATGGTATATCTGCACAAATAACAAACTAGAACTATTAATCATCAGACGAAAAGAATTATATGCTTTGAAGGTATTTAATTTTTTTGACACTACCGTTCAATAATAAGTATGAACTAATCAAAATCAAACTTTGTAAATAATTTAATAACAACAAATATATAATCAATAAATTATCAAAATCGGAAAGTCGGCAGTTTATCTCATTAATTTATTATTTATTTTACAACGTGCACAGCTCGTATCAGCTCAGATTAGGCCTAAGTATCTGGATTTTTGAATATTATCGAAGTTTTGATTAATTATAATTTTCGTAAATTACTTGCAACGCCGAGATTAAAGTGTTTGTTTCAATGTAGACATTGCGTGCATAAGCTCATTTATGTGGCATTTTTTCCAAAAACAAAAAAACATATTTTAAGCATGGTAACAAATTATATCGCGCTAATCACAGTGAACTAAATACCATTGCTTATTTATGTATGCGAGCTAATATAAAATGACGCTGATTGTGTCACATGAATTTGCACGATTTGCTAAAATTGATATAAATTTTAAGTATTATATTTTTTGCTCTGGACTCGTGTGTGCAAAAGCCAAGTTGAGCGCGTGGTTTAAGGAAATGGGCACTTATAAAAGTTAAATAAACAAAACAAAACATTTTTTCCACGTAATAAAAAAAATTAATTAATTTGGTCGATGGTCTTATTCCTGTGTAGATTACCCTAAATAAAGCCAGTCCCTATCAAAAATTGCATACGTAAATACATTACGGCAAAGCCTATACACGAACAGGTCTTATCTCCTAGATATCATCAATATTTGCATTATCATTTCCTAAATTATAGACGTACATCGATATAAAATATAAATAAATAATTAAACATACGTGTATACTCGATCGCTAACAAAAATCATTTCCCGATCAATTATACAACGCTATTAAAATGTCAATATCTTTTTATTTCCAATGTCACTCCTACCGCACTCATATCATTCGTCCAACAAATGTCTACAATGTTTTGTTTTTGGGTATGCAATGCCGTGCCGTATCACCATCGCATACAAATTACGGGAGATTATGAATTTTATCATACATTGCCATAACGAACTAATACAAAATACTGATTAGAGACATTAGACTTAATATCAGCAAGTAAATAAAAACTGGTTGTAACTAGAATTATAACGGTCGATATCTATATACGATGAATAATAAAAGGGGCTTGAAATTGGGGGCAAATACGTTGCGTTTCACCTTGGAAGGTGACGTGATATGAAATGTATTCGTAATATGATTACTAAAATATTGAGAAGGTGTGCTTAATATTTGGCGATTTTTATCGATGAAAATGTTTTCGTATATCATTGTGTCCCATTAAAAAATTATCAGAATTTATTATTAAATTGGAAAATATGTCGATTACTGCAACTAGCTGTATAATCAAATCTACGACTAGACTACTTTCGAATTACATATCGGCGTGCGCGTAATGTGAAAGTCTCGGGGTACATTTTTCTATATTTTCAATATGGGGGGCAAAATATTCTGTGTCTTTTGGCAATCACCAAAATGATGAACACATTATCCCTCCTTGTCAGTATTACACGGTTATACGCGTCACAATTGGTAATGGAGTGAAACATGTCGACAAATAGTAAACTCTGTAGAAAAATTATAGGCAGTGTACAATATTGCGTTTTTTGTTAAATGAAGGTTATTTTTTCAGAATGCGAAGATCTTTTTGTTTTCCAGTTAAATTTGTTATTTTTCCATATATGTACATATTTTGGAATAGATCAAACGGCTCATTAATGGTTAAACATAATTGTTCAATATGGTGTGCTCTACTGCTCTCACGGAAAACTATTTAATTCGCTAAATGATTTAATTTATACATTTATTGTGGAAATGTAGTTTTTAAATATAAAATATTTAATTTATTAAGGAAGGCCTTATATAAATAAAATTAAGTATTAATTTTAAATAATTAATTATTAATTAATAGTTATTTTATTTCCCGGTAGATGTCGCAAACTCAACTTTGGCATTTTATCAATTCTTTTAAAATTTTAGTTATCCACAAACAACTGCACTTCATTCATGATAAAAATTAAATGTCATCTGTTCTTATTCTGAGCAAGCTCTAACATTTTTCAAAATGAAAGTCTATACTTCCAACGAAATATGATCTAAACTAAAAGAAAATATTTTAAAAGTGTAAACTTTAAAAAATTTCTAATTATTTACATAGAGTAGTTACGTTTAATATTTTTTCAAATAAATATCAGTAAAGCAATTGCATTTAACGTTTGATAATAAAAGTTGGTTGTTGTAGTATGGTATTTCTTTACCTTGCACAATATTATCGAGTAATATTAAATCTACATCGATGAAACTGAGGTTTTTTCGAAATTATTATGCATCGGGAATTAGTTATGTATGTGAAGATACTGCTAAAGTTTTACTAGTAAAAAAATTATCAAAAACTTCACATGTATATAAAGCAGTGTGAAGTTTTTACTAATTTTTTACTATTTTATTATAACGTGTATATGTGCGTTGGTGCGTATCAAAATGGTACCTGTATAAAGCGGAAATTTTGTTATTTTTATTTTATTAACATTATTTGAAACATTTGGCAGTTAACTTCAAAAAAGCTGAAAGCAACTATATTATATTTACCATATCATTAATATCAATATTCACTAACTAGAACATTGGGGTAAAAATTTTAAAAATATAACTAGAAATTCGGGGATCCGTTCATAACTGCATATTTTAAATTGCATTTTTCAAAACTGCATATTTCAAAACGGCATAAGGTACAAATTTGCATTTTTCAAAACTGCATATTTCAAAACGGCATAAGGTACGAAACGGCATAAGGTCCAAAATTGCATTTTTCAAAACAGCATTTTTCAAAACGGCATTTTTCTAAACGACATATTTTAAAACGACATTTTTCAGAATGGCATTTTTTAAAACTGCATGTTTCAAAACGGCATAGGTACAAAACGGCATTTTTCTAAACGGAATTTTCCAAAATAGCATTTTTTAAAACTGCATATTTCAAAACTGCATATGGTACAAAACTGCATTTATCAAAACGACAATTTTAAAACTGCGCAAGACAGAATGAAATATTTTAATCGATTATGAATCTAGAATTATATTTTCATTAATTTCTAGAATATGACCAACAGGTACGGTTATTTATTACACGATGAAATTTGAGATGAATGAAATTTTTGAACATTTGTGAACGATTCTTGGATTACATTCTAGGATAAAGTCAAATGAAAAGGAACTTGACTATTTCTTAATCGAGTAAGATTTAATTTCACTTGTTTAGGTTTAGTATAGGTATGTTATAAGAAACGACCTTCATGGAAATTAGAAATTATTTGTAAGTATGCATATAAGATTCTCCTTCACCTAAAATTTTCTATCTATGTCGTTTCGAAAAATGAAATTTTGAAAAATGCCGTTTTGAAAAATGTCTTTTTAAAAAATGTCGTTTTAAGAAATGCCGTTTTGAAAAATGCCGTTTTGTACATATGTCCTTTCGTACCTTATGTCGTTTTGAAATATGCAGTTTTGAAAAATGCAATTTGGTACCTCATGCCGTTTTGTACCTTATGCAGTTTTGAAATATGCAGTTTTGAAAAATGCAATTTTGTACCTCATGCCGTTTTGTACCTTATGCAGTTTTAAAATATGCAGTTTTGAGAAATGTCGTTTTTAAAAATGTCATTTTAAAATAAGCAATTTTGACCTGGTCCCAAAAAATCGGTATCCGAAGCAGAATAGTAATACACACTACACGCTGAACTACGTGGGATGAATTATTGAAATCAAATGAGATAAGCGGAGAAATCAAAATTGAACCTCGAGTAAAATGAGTGTAGTAATAGAAAAGTTCGAAAAAATAATACCAAGCTCCAAAGGGAGGGAAACCCTTAGAGAATTCTTTTTTTTTTGAAAGAAAGTATTAATCATCCAGTGGATTTAATGTCCTTTTAAGGTCAATTAATACACCGCTTTTTCATTCACGCACACATCCACCCATTCATCTACTCACACAATTACATAGTATACCACCTGCACGTTGCAAGCTCCATGTCAACCTGCACACTGACATGAACGGTGGGTCGGCGCTGAATTCTGCACTCCAACAGAGGGTCTAAGTTGTGTTTATTATCACCACCGATCGTAATCGATGAATAAAATTCTCTTTACATCCTGCCTCTGGTGGGATTGGAACCCCCTCCCCCCCCCCCCCCCAGGATTCGAATTTATTTTTAACGTATACATTCGTATAGACATAAGTAGATGAATTTATTAATTTTATGTGAATAAATTAAATTAAATTGTTTTTATTTAAAATTTAGTGATTTATGGTATTTAAAATATTTGATTAGTGACAAACAGAAACAAAATGTCAAAATTTCACATGAAAATAATTTGGAGAATTTATGCGCTCCATCTTTGATGTATTGAACACACTTGGTTTTTTCGCTGGTGAACTGAGTACTACAAAATGAAAACAGAAGTGGGATTCTTCATTTCTAATTTCACTTTAGTCAAATCGTATGAAAGTTTCACGTGAAATCGAACTGAGTAGTAAGTAGGCTTCAATTGAATAAAATTTTAGTACACACTGACGTAATTGGTTTTAGTACTAATTTTCGTATAGCAACATTCATGTTTTGTAATTGGATTTTAATTTAACAGTGTTAAATTAATGTAGAAATAAAAATGAGAATTCATGAAGTAATTACATACGCAATATTATTATGACGGACGGCATATTGCTTAAAGGATTTCTTAATGAAACTTATTTAGTATATAAACTTGTTATTTGGTTTATGCTTTTTACGTCCTTACTTTACGCCCTCGGCCAACTCGAGGACCAAAAAAAACGATTTAATTCGGTTCTAACCGGAACGGCAATTAATACTTTAAAGTAGCAACGGTGACCTGAAAATTTTGTCACATTTAATAGTTATTATCCATCCATACGTAATTAATACAACAAAATGCTCACAAACTATTGTACCACATAAATTCTATTACTAAAAGAATTGGTTTTTTGTACCAATTTTGTACCAAAAAGGTTTTTTGTATACCAATTGTTTTGTACCAATTTTGTACTAGAACTCAAGAAATTCAATATAAACGAAAGCAAAGTAAAGTGTGATTTTTTTTGACACAATCGTTATTTGCATTAATTTTCTAGTCATGGAGCATTTTTATATGAAGAATTTAGAATTGGTACAAAGTGCGGTTATAACAAAATAAAAAGGTTGCTTTGGTGCGATCGAAAAATTGGACACTTAGGGGTTATCCTTGCGCGGAGGAGATTAATGCTAAGAGGCTTTGAAGAGTTCCCAATTTTGGTACATATATACCTACATAAAACATTTACATTTTCTAAAAAAAATTGCAATCTTATAGTAAATGAAGAAGCGGCAGCTTAATATATAAGATGAATGCAATCAATATTGAATGTTGTTTTTTATAGATAGAAAAACAAAATTAAATATTTAATATTTTTTATACCTACCTACCAGAGTAGGTGTCATTAATAGATTCTATATAATCCGCTCTTACGTGCGGCATGCAGTGCGACATGTTTGCTGATCCTGGCTCCTGGTCCCCCGAAGTTCAAATCTAAAGCCCCTTGGAGGGCTAGTGAGAGTTATGGAAGCCGTTAGCCTCTACAATTATTGCATTTCAAAATGCCGGCCCGCGGGCGCCCGAATTCATATATTTTTTTTAAATCGGGCTTTTGAAAGCCGGGATTTTGAAAGACGGGATTTTAAAAGTTGGGATTTTAGTTTCGGGATTTTGAAAGTCGTGCAACCGACCCCAACCCCAAAATTTTCATACATGAAAATATATCGCTGACTGGAATTTTATGAATGAAAAGATGAAAAATAGTAAAATACATAAATTCATAAGGAATTCATTTATGTTTATTAAAAAAAATACAAAATATTCCATAAAACAACAAATTAAAAAAACTATACTTTTTTATTAAAAAAATTAACAAAAATAAGGCCTTCCAACCCATTCGGCTCTTTGACCGGTAATTCGACATTCGGCCCTTCGACATTCAGCCCTTCGACACATTCAGTGCTTCGACACATTCGGCCCTTCAACCTTCGGAACTTCGACATTCGTCCCTTCGACACATTCGGCCCTTCGACGCATTCCTTCGATATTCGGCCCGGTACATTCGGCCCTTCGACATTCGCCCCTTTGAAATTCGACCCTTTGTACCCATTCCGTTCTAACATAAGTAACTTTCAAAATTAACAATTTTTTCATATTTCACGAGTAGTGAAAATTTCTTAAAATTATTCAAGAACCTGAGTAATTGATACTTGACATTGAAAATTCTAGTTTTCAAATAACACGAAACAATAAATTTAGTGAGTTGTTATGGATACACGGGTGTTCTACATATATAGAACACAAAGTATGAACATTGTGTCGTAATATTCATTCGCCATGGCCTGATGAGATGATGGAATTTTTTCGCAACTGGATATTACTTCTGTTACAAAATTTCATTGAAAATCTAGCTTCAAATAACGTGTTAAAAAATTATTTTGATTAGCTGATCATAATTTATCAGAATTTCAAGATTAATCGAGGGCATTCATTTTTTGTGATTTTCCGCACTTGAGGTGGTAAAATTTATAGAATACCTTGAAAGTTTTAAAACGATTTAATAAGATTCCCGTTGCTGACCAATTACTGGAAATAACTGAGAAATTGTGACTAAATAGAGTTATGACCGAACTTTTGTTTTTATGCAAAATTCGCTTCATTTGGTTTTCATGTCATTTGGTTTTATTACCGTTTCTTACTCGTTTTCAATGAATCATCGTTTGCTGAAAATGATTTTTTCAAAGAATTAACGTTTTCGGTAATTGTCGTTATCTATGAATTAGCGTTGATGTTAAATTTTCATTTTAGGTGAATGGTTATTGCTAGTGGATTATTTCTTTCGCGTAAATGTCTTTTTCAGTCAATTGTCGTTTTCAGAGTAATGGAATTTCACAGCAAATTTAGTTTCATTTTAAAGTATTGTTAGTTGCGTGCTTAGAAAATGTTTACAAGAGACTCCATTTACGTTGAGTCGCATAAACATTACTCCCCTGCAATATTAAATTAAACCACACATTACTTTCTAAAATTCAAACTGTATTTGTGAACGAGCTTAGGTCCACTATCATCAATGAAAAATTTCATTTGGAAGGTGCGTGGACTTTCGATGAGTTTCTGTTCCAACATCATATCATAGAAACAAGAAATATAAAACGCTTATTTAGAAATGTGTAATAAACTGAGAAACCAACCTGGGTCGATTTCGGCCAACAGTTTTTTCGGTGAAATGTTAATTTTTTTTGAATTATAGTTTTGGTGAATTGTCGTTACCATTGAATTGTCATTATCCAGATCTTTTATTTAGAGTAAATAGCATTAAAAACTGAATATCTATTTCACGATGTATATTAATCGTATATTCTATTTGTACTAGGCTGTGGTGACGTACTTGTAGGTTGTGGTGTTTCAGTGAAATAGTAATAACGATTTTAATTGAATGGCACAGAGTTGACTTTGTGGCCTTTGAATTGGGATACACCGGGTCCAAATCCCGATAGACGCAGAATGAAAAAAGGATGTTTGTTTGTCTGATAATAAACACACCTATAACTCTGTCACAGTACAGAGCTCATGTCGAACCTATAGCCGTACATCCTCGGCTACTTCGAAAAGTAGAACGTAAGTGAATCGCAAAATAACTGAATTACTTTAACCCGGTAGCTGATGGCACATATTATAAACCAACAAACAATCAAGAATGAAAATTTTGTGCCGAAAAACCGACAAAACATATCGATCACCTTATCGTTTAACTCACCGCGTATAATAATTATAATCAAATCAACTGAATATAAAATTTAAATCTCTAATTTTTTGATTAATAATTTATAAATATTTATAAGTCAAGTAGATATCATAATACAAATATGTTTTTATCAGGCACAACAACAATTTTATTTTTACTTCACAAGCCCAATCAAAATTCTGCTATCTTTAACTCAATACAAATGTATATTATACAAATAATATTCTAATCTCGATAAAAAGCCAAAAATATATTTTCGAACAAAAAAAACAAACATTTAATAAAATTATTTTAAATTCAATTAGTACACATTGGGTAATTGTTGTTTATTCACGTCAAATTATTGTATCGCGAATTTTTTAGCCGGTATATTTTTTCGTGTACAGCAAGATTTAAAATTTTGTGCAATTTGTAAAAATTAAAAAAATATATAAAATTTAAACACAACTCGATACAGAATTTATAAAAATTAAATTAAATTAAGGTTATCAAAAAAAAAAAAAAAAAGTTAGTGGTATGATGATTTTTAAGTGATTTTTTGTTATAAACAATTTTTTTTTTATTTAAAAAACACTCAAGCGAAATAAAATATTTTTTTTTTGGTTGTTTGAAATTTTCACTTTGTTCCACTGTTCTGTAGTACATATAAATAAAATGTACTTCAAAATTGAAAATGAAAAATTTATTTATAGTTTTGTTATTGTTGTTGTTATAAAATTATATATTAGTTCATTATTATATGATGTAATATATATACATATATACACACATACAAGAGTTTTGTTTGAGCACCGCTGTAATACATTTTTATGATATCGAAGTGTTTTGATATTCCCGTCGTGATTCACCCTTTAAATTCACCACCACCACCTCTTGCCTGATGATTTCCGAAAAAAAAAAATGTTAAATTTAAAAAAATGATCCGCAAACTCGCAAATCCAATTCAAATTTTTTATTTGTATTTTTGTTTTACCATTTTATTGTTGGTAAAAATGCTTTTCAATATAACATTGAAAAGCTAACCCCTAACTTTTTTATATAATATGTAGGATTTTCATTGTTTTTACTTCGAAATAAAATTAAATGAGTTTATGTTGAGAGAAAACAATAAAAAAATCGTTATATGTTGATCATATCTTTTGCATAATACACAGAGACTTGAATAGAAATAAAAAAAATAAAATGAAAAATTACTGAGTGGTGGTTGGCCTGATTGCGATTTAATGTAAGATGTTTTTATATTTTTTAAGTGATGATTAAGGGTTATTTAAATTAAATGATGGTTGTTTGTATATGCGGTTGTATATACTGAGTGATTGGAGGGAGTTGATAATAGAAGAATATAATATCATTTAAATATATATTGATAAGAGGCTTGAATTGGGAGTTTGCAAAAGGATTTGAAAGCTAAATATTTTTTTTTTTTAAATTGGTTTTTTCAGAAAATGTTCACTCCCATGTTAAAGTTAATTTAATTAATTGGCGTGGTGATTCACAATATGCCTCGTTGTTATGAGCAAAACAGGACATTTATTTGTTTTAAAAGTAATTTATTTCACAATTATTTGAAGCAATATTCTGTTTTAACTAAATGATTATCAAATATGTGAACCGCCTATACATATTTTAAGACACACCAATTGGTACAAAAAAGAAGATCTGTAAGATCATAGGATATTATTTATGATCTTCTTATCAATCCCACAGATGTGTTTATTGTTGCCATTTCTGTGATTGATGTCTTCAGAATTTCTAGCATGCCGAGCGGTAGGCAACTCAATAAAATGTATGCTTTGTTCAATATCGGGCTAAAACCGTTGTAAAACCGATCGAAATTATACCGCCCACGTAATGGCCACATGTTGAATAAACTTTGAGACATTTTCATGTTAAAAAAAAAATCATGAATATATTATTTTTTTATGTTCGGTCATGTGCTCTGTCTTAAGACTGTGTATATTACCTCGCAAGAAAATGTCTCAAAGTTTACGCAAACTGGGTCATGTTTTTGATTCTATTTTGAAATTTTTTTATTAAGTTGACTGCCCTTTGACGCAATTGTCCGGATTTTAATTGAGCATTTCTGATTATTGTTCCATTTTTCCGAATTTTAAATGTTTCTGTTCCGATGTGTACAAGTCAGTGTTACATTTTTATATTCTACAGAAAGATGTTTTTGTATTACCCGTTTATGTATATTTTAAGAAAAGGCGTTTTGCAAGACGATGTCCATAACGTCGTCACTTTTGAATATAGTACGGGTAGAACTTCTGATTAGGGTCGACAATTCCGTGTCGACATTTTCTAAAACTCGCGTCCTCGAGAATCCGATCGTAATCCAAACGAAAAAAAATATATATATTTTACGTTTTTCTAATTTTATGATTACTTATTCCAATTTCGATTTCAATTTAATTAGGTAATTTTATTTATTTTTTGTTATTTTTGTAGTTAGGGTAAACTTTTAATTTTTTTGTTACTCATTTTTAAACACATTCAGAGAGTTGTCTGCAAACAAAAAAATCCGGATTTTTGTTTTATTTTTATTCTGTACGATTATTTTGAAATATCCATTAGGATTTTTTTCATTACTCGCGTAACACTTTTCGTTGTAAGAGAAACTTACTCTGAAAATTATTTTATTTTTTTCGTAAATTCAAATGTTTTCTGATTTATCGAAGTTTAAAATACACAAAATTTTAAGTTTTTTTTTTTTTTTTAAATAATTCGCTAGAGTAAAATGTTTATACTATATATAAATACATAAATTATTTAATTTTATTTTTGTGGTTTGGTCATTGCGATTCCAAAATATCTACGAACATTTTGAAATTTCATTCCGTGGAGTGAGGGATATATTTGATTTCTGTAGACTAACTTTATATATTCGCGATTGGTACGTTTTTACACCGAAAAGGCTTTAAATTTAAAACGAATTGAAAATGTACATTAGAATATTCGTTTAGATTTAGTTCTTTTATCCAACGAGCGTGTAATAAGTTTATCCAGAGAGCGAAATTTTTATTTTTAATTGTAAACATTTTTACCTGAAAAAGAGAATGACCATTAAAATAAAATTATTCTTTCTGATAAAAAAATATTTAATCTGATCGGTGGGATATTATTTGACACTGATTCGGTGTCAGGATTGTTTCTGTGTGTTTCTCTAGTTCTAATATTCGTGTAGAAAGGTATTGATGTACTCATAGCATAATTTATTCTTGATTTGTATTAGTAATAATAGTAAAAGCTTCTCCTTTGTAGTTTATCTTCATAATACTATGTTCCGGAGCGGCGGAAATCCCCGGAATATATTCGGTTGTGTTTGAATATAAAATTTTAATTTGAGGTTTATTTTGATATTATTTTCCAATTACAAATTTTCTTTTAATATTTTAAGGACTCTATAAGAATATTTGCAAAAATATTGGTTTATCTTTTTTTCTGGTAAAATTGCGCTATCAGTTTTATATAATAAATTTGACCATTTGACCATTTCAAGTGTTTAGAAAAAGGCAAGGTTCCATTTGAGATTAACAAGCAATAGCTTACTAGTTCCTTTCAACATGTTCAAATCCCTGAAATCCTTTTTAAATTTATGCTAGAAGCGCAAGCCCAAAAGACACAAGAAATAGCCAATTTCCATTGACCAGTGCAAAATCGAGAACTTCATCCAAAATTAATATTACAATCCCAATCCAGCTTCACAAATCAAATTTGGCCATAAGAATCTATAATTATCTGAATAGCCTTGTACCTTTTAGCATGGCCGAATTCCAGAATTTCACCTAGTTAAAATCCTAATTTACTTCTGCATATCATATTTGGCAATAATGGGTTAAAAACGTTCAAATCCCATTGAGCAAATTACAAAATTTCGTACAAACCACATCCCATAATTGAAATTTGACCATGTTCAGAAATGGGCGAGTTCATAATAAAACCAAAAATATTTTTATAAACCTTAAATACAGAAAACAGATTTTTTGGTGAAGTTGCACCAAAAGTGGTATTTTAAAAAGCAAAATTTTGGAAAAGCGCATTTTGGGAAGGGATTTTGGAAATTGCACGCTTCGAGTTTTGATATGTTCCCAGTGACCACTAATTTAAGTTGAATTCAAAAATTATATTTAGAATTTTGTAATTTTCCCACTTATCTCCGTATTATATATACTTCAAAAGCTAAATTTTTAATATTGTAATTTTCATGATGGCCCCCTTTTTTCGTATATTTATTTTATTTATTTACCTACAGTAATACAATCGGTAATGCAAGAAATACAATAAAACAAGCATAACGCTCATGAAAAATCAAATGTGTCGCATACTGAGCTAAACATACGCAATGCCCTCAAAATTGGTAGTTTGTGTATGATTAGTCGATATTTAACCGTTCTAGGAGATTTGGGCAATCGGAATATCCTAACTAATACTGCAAATGCCACATCAGTCGATAGTCCAAAAGTTGTATTTTTTTATAAATTAAACTCGGTTCTCCGACTAGATGGTAGACAGACATCGAAATGCGTACAAACTGTTTTTGGACACTCTCAATTCTCTTCGAATAACCCTGGTATGATGGTGATCATACGGTGGATGCATATTGTTAAATTGATCATTACATAAAACGTATGTCGAAGATAGAATTATCGAATCCCGAAAGTCTTTATAATTTCGTTTGATGCCTAGCATAACGTAAGCCATTGGGACAAAACGGCTAATATGCCTGTTAAAAGTCGTATCGGTTGAAAAAACTACTACCAGGTCAGATTTGAACTCCACCCTGTCAATAACTTCGTTATAAAAACGATATTGCTGCAATATAGGGGAGCGAATACGATAAAAGGTCGGCGGATTATAATTTGCATTAAAATTCTTTCTATTATTTTGTTTTCGATTTTTGTTTAGTAGTGAAATAAATAATAGAAAACTTGGAAGCAAATATAAAAAAACCATTAAAGTAGTCTGCGAAAATTTCGAATAATATAAAGAATTTTAATGCAAATTATAATCCGCCGACGGAAATATCCACCGAATTGGTATGCGACCAGATTTTCACACTTACTCACATTAAGTTGTAGTATATTGTCAGTTGACCATTTACAAAATTTATGACAATCTTGGAGCTTGTTACAGTCGGCTGCGACGCTAACCCGAGCAAAATTTTCATGCCATTCACGAAAAGAAGGCAACTTGTGAATTTAAAGCAGTGGCACACCTGATGTCAAGCAAAATTCTTTAGAAGATTGATCCAGAAGTCTTGCACTTTGCCGACAGTTTGAAATGTAAGAGAGCAATCATTCTATGGGGAGGAATTGGAATCTCAAATGCCCCAACTTCGTAAAATCTAAATAAACAACGACAAATTATTGTCTCGATTTTAAACTATCAAATAAGTTACAATAGAAGTTACAAAAGTTTGTAATTGAAGATCTTACTGGATAAAAACCATGCTGTATCGAAAATATAATATATTTGATGTGGAAATTTGCACAATACTTAATAAAAAACGGAGGAAAGCCGTCGTGGCCGGCACTCTTTTTATCATCTATTTGAAGCATTCAATTAAGAACTTTCTGTTCCGTGAAGCTAAAAAATTTAAATTCTTCAACGAATGCAGAGAGTTGCGATACAAATATCCGAGGCATGACTAGCGACCAAACTCTGATAGATCATTGGAGATGGGAAATCAGCAACTTTTTTCCTAATATTCATTTCAGAGGTCTTTAGGACAAGTTGTCAACTTGACCTCAATTCGCACTATATATTTACTATATACACAAAAAAACAAATTCTGGTTTTGAACTCTTTCCGGGCTATATCAAAATCTGGGCAGTAATCTATGCCGTATAATTTAAACAATATATGTATGTGTCTTGATGCGACGTTGAGAGCAGCTGTCGAAATCCACACATAAAGAAACCTTGGAATACAAAGCATCATTAGATGTACGGACTTACCTCAGCTGTTGTTAGTACGGCTTAGTTAAGTTGTCGGTATGCTAGCAAAGTAGAGTCCGTACAAGATAGGGTAAAGATGCGTTTTCCAAATATTAAAATTTAAACATTAATCTTTTCTTAATACATAGGCACGTACGCGTTCAGTTGAAATTTGGTAAAAATTTTAAATTCTGATTTTTTCCCATTCGTCCCCTCGAATTTGTTCATAATTGATAAATAAAATTTTAATTTTGATAGTTTTTAACTGGCTCTTTATTGAAATTCGCGAATCATTTTTCCAATCATTATACTCCAAAAATAAAGTAACGATATTTCCTCAACAACCTATCCCTTTGCCTAATACCATAAAATTAAAATTTTGGAAAAGTACCTAACTTTCCGAATGGCGAATTCACACTGAAATTACACTTCAAAAATAAAATTTCTAATTTTGATATTTGCCTGTGCATTGTACTCAATTTTTGTGGTTTTTTATATGGTTTCCATTTTCCCTTTTACCGAAAAATTAAATTTCGCATTTTGATATTTCCCCAATTCCCTTCCCCGTCCTATTATGCTTTCCATGTATCCCAACAATAAGTTTCAAATTTATATAATATTATCCATGGTTTCCTCTTTGCATTATACCTCAAAATAAAATTTTGAAATTCCAAATTTTGCAAAATGTCATTCCTCTTCGGATTCATCAGAATTTATATATTTGTACTTGTTTATAAAATTCGACTCTTAAATTATGCATATACTTTTTTGCACTATACTGTTCTGATGGTTATGTTTACGAAACGGATGAGATTTATTTTCTTAAAGGAAAGTAAAAAATTAATTTGGAGTGCGCTTACTGAAAGTGAGTACGTCACGTCATGTAAGAAACAGTTTTATCAGTATGATTCATTGACACGAATGCTATGCTGGCCGTTAGTTTTGATATTTTCTCAAATTGTTAGCATTAGATTAGATTTTAGAAATGCACTGATCATGTTTGTTATGTGCAAAAACTCAGTTGTAGAACTCTAACATGTTCTGTTCTAATAATCTACTATTATACATAGTTTGAATTATTCGCACGTAATTTTAAATTTCACTATGTGAAATCAAAATTTGAACCATTTTATATTTAAACCTTCTCGATTGTCAATAAAAAAAAAATCATTTCCATACCTATGGTAAACAGTTGGTGTAAATTTTTTCAAAAACAAAAAAAAAATTACATTTCTGTTTTCACTTTGTAGGACTCAGTTCACCCGCCAAGTGTATTCAATAAATCAAACATGTAGTGCATAACTCTCCAAATTATTTTCATGTGAAAATAATATCTCGGCACATTATTTATTTTGACATTTGTTTGTGTTTGGCACTAATTAAATATTTTAAATCCATAAATAATCTTTAAATAAAAACAATTTGATTTAATTTATTTAATTTATTCACATAAAATAAACAATACATCTATTTATGTCTACAAATGTGTACGTTAAAAATAAAAAATAGGAGTCCGTGGTAAAATTTGAATTCATTTTGAACTGAGAACTAAGCTTTAACTATAAAAATTTAGATCAAACATGATTTCTCAGTAGGCCGGAAAATGATATTTTTGACAAAAGCTGTTTTGCTTTCGCAAAGCCGCTTAGCTTTAATGTTAGAGGCCAGTTTTGCTTTCAGCAATATTTGTTTTGAATTTCCAGTAACGGAAAATAATTGTTCATCATAGTTGGCTTTTATGTTAGTAGAAATTGTAATCTGAATCGGTTTTATGAAAATCTTTTTTTTTTAGTTTTATTTAAAGCCAACTCTACTTTAATTACTACTGATAAATTCGCCAACTATGATTAACAATTGTTTTCGTTACTGGAAATTCATAAACAAATATTGGTGAAACCAAAATTGGCGTTTAATATTAAAGCTAAGCGGGATTTGCGAAAGCAACGCAGCTAAAAATACCAGAATAGAAAGTTAGCACTAACTTTTTACCTAAGTATGTCAGAAAAAAAAATGTTTAAGTAAAAATTACATATAAATTCTTTCCATATTTCTCTTTTCTCGGGGAATTACCAGAATAGTGCCACAGGACTGCAAACATGTGTCACCTTTGACGGAAAACCAGTACTAAAGAACTCGCAAAACGTTATATCAAAATATATCACCTTTTTCCTCAATTTTGAAACAATTTCTGTTCTTTCGCGGTTAATATAAAATTGTAGTTACTCTTACTGAACGGAAAATATAATAAAACTCAGAATTGCTGAAGGATATTTTTTTTTTGTACAGTGGAAATAGGATGAAATGTTGCACAAATCAAAAAACCTCAATAATTTAAAGTTTATTAAGAGATAGCAAGAGGAATTTAAAATTTTCTGTTTGTTTCATACGAAATTAGAATTTTCAAAAATATAATTAAACTTTTGCGAACGCACAAACCCCGCCCCGGTGGCAAAGTGGTCAGCATTATCCGAAATGAAAATATGATAGAACGTACAAACCACAATATGATAGAACGACAAACTTCACGGTTCTGTACACTTTGGTGAAGTTTGTCCTAAATATGCCCTAAAAAACAAGAATAACAAAATATGTGTATATATGTGTTTGTATAATGTTTCGATAGAACGAATTTTACAATAAATAGTTTCATAAAAATATTATGTAACAAAAATTTTATTTTTCTGAATGTTTTCGGGAATCTTCTATAAAAAACCAGCATAATGGGGTTAGATACTCGATTGGTTAGCAAGCAAGCAATTTGCTATTAGCAAATAGTCAGGCTTTCCGCTCTATCAATTTTACCATGGAAATTTAAATTTCAAATTATATTTTCAATGAGCTTTTTTTTTTTTTTTTTATTGCGATTGCGCAGTAGAACAACACAACAATTTGCTGTTAAATTTTTGAAATTAAAATTTCCTTGATATAATTGATTGAGTGAGTAGTCAGGATTTTGGCTAGAGAATTGCTTGCTTGCTAGCCGATCGAGTATCTACCCCAATAAGTGAAGTATACGGGTGTCCCAGAATGAATGGATAAGCCTGAGACACCGTATAATAAAGCTATTGGGCGCTCAAAACAAAATACAAAAAAAATATATCCCTAGTAGTACCTAAGATATATCATTTTTTTAAAAAAAAAAGTCCTTTTTTTCACATTACTTTACGTTTCCGATCACCACGGCTACAAATAAATTAAATCCATCGGGTTTTTGGTGTTTTAATATTCTTAATGGACTTTTAAAAAATATGCAGTAAATAGGATGAGTAGCTGTTGCACTTTTTTTGAATAAAAAATCTAAACTTCAATTTTCAGCATGAAATGTGGTTAATATTTTTTTTTTTTTATAAAAGTTGCGAGCGTCTTTGGTGAAAGAAATTTATGAGAACCTAAGTGGTCAACTATATTAAAAATATGCATGTTTAATGCAGATTTTAAAATAGTATAATACATCCTTTTATCTAATGTGAATACGAGGTTATTGCTATTAATATGCAGAAGGAGTAAATTCGATTTAATAACAAAATTTTAAAAATTGGATTATTTCGTGTCTTAAACTGTATCTGTCTCAAACTGTCTGCCACCGACTCTGATACACGCCCGACATCTCCGAATAAATGCGCTCTTGAGAAGTCGTGCATAACGTCGTTGAGTAATTTTTGAAGTGGCTTCCTGGACACGGCTACGTAGCTTTTCTTAACTCCAAACTCCTGATAAGTTTAGAGTATACCTCTACTTGAAGGCAGCTCCAGTGAAAGGAATCCAGAGGATTTAGGTCCGGGGAACGTGGAGGCCACAAAATGGACCCCAGACGGCCAATCCATCTATCTGGACATGTGGAATTCAAATACTCCCGATTGTTTACCGCACAGTACCTATCACGATTGTTTACCGCATAGTACCGCATAGTACGCATAGTACCTATCTTAGGTACTACTCGGGATATATTTTTTTTTGTATTTTATTTTGAGCGCCCAACAGCTCACGGTGTTTCAGGCGTATCCATTCATTCTGGGACACCCTGTATATTGAGATGTTACTAGCTCCTAACTTATAGAAAAACTAGTTTATTTTGTTAAAATTGGGAGTATAGGGTGTTTAGGACAGCTAAAGTTTTCTCGGAAAATCAAAGGAACCCAACACCAAAATGACTTATATTTTAAGAATCTTCTAGGTCACGTTAAACAGAAAAACAGCTCAATTTTGACCAAATTGGGAGATTATTGTGGTTAGGACAGTGAAATTCGCTTCTACTCTATATAAATCACAAGTTCGCATCTTCTGTCTATAAATCGCTTGTAAGGGTTTCCTAAGTTTTCTTACAATCGATTTATAGAGAGTAGATGCCAATTTCGCTGTCCTAAACACACTAATTACCCAATTTGGTCACAATTGATGTGTTTTTTGTTTATTGTATCTAGAAGATTCCTAGAAGATTCTTAAAATGTAAGTCATTTTGGTGTGGGTTCCTAGGATGTTCCGAGTAAACGTAGGAAAACCTTACAAGTAATTTATAGAGAGTAGCTGCCAACTTCACTATCCTAAGCACCCTAATCTCCCAATTTGGTTAAAATTAAGGTGTTTTTATGTTTCATATCATCTAGGAGATTCTTAAAATATAAGTTGTTTTGGTGTTGGGTTCCTAGGATTTTCCGAGAAAAACTTTACAAACGATTATACTGCCGTACTAAACACAAATGACTTAACTGCATTTTTGGCCAAATTGAGTTAATGATGCCATTGGGTAGCTATTATTAATCTCTGTCTTTAACATCAATAAAATAAATTAGAAAGAAAAACAGAAACCTGTTATTAAGAAATATGTATTTCAATTTAACACAGAAAGGTTACAAGTTTCAAAAGTTTTTTCGATTCTCCCAAAACCCATTTTTTGCAGTTAAGTCATTTACGTTTAATACGGCAGAGAGTATGGATGTCAATTACGCTAAACACCTTATACCCCCAATTTGAACAAAACAAACTTGTTTTTCTATTAGATAGGACCTAATAGCATCTCACTATATACGTCACTTAGATTGTTGGTTTTTAGAAAATTCCTGGAAAAATTCATAAAAATTTACATTTTTGTTAAAAAATATTTTTACTTAACTGTTTATTCTAAAATTCGTTCTATACATTATACAAACACATCTACATATATTTTGTTGTTATTGCTTTTTAGAACAGATCTCAAACAGTTTGAGGCAAATCAAGCCCAGTTTTGTAATTAATACTTAGGTTGCGATTCAATATGTGAGTTAATTTGCTGAAGACTGTCTTATTTGAAAGTCTACAAAATGTCTCCTGTCTAATTGGCTTATTGAAATCTTGCTTGAATTATTTTGATGAGTGGTGATTAGGCGGACGCCTCCCATAAAAGTCCAACATGTGTAGATTTTCAAATAAGTCAGTCTCCACAAAATAAGTCACGAGTTAGACCGTCGCAGTCATACATTTAAATAAAACATTCAAAATATTAAAATTCAGTGTACACTTTTTTTAATACTTTAACCAACAAAGTGGTTCGTAGAAATTATATTTTCAATAGTAGTTATATTAGCAGATTGTATCAAAACGTATATTTTATCAGTTGTATAGTGAATTCCATCCCCTGCTAAAAATGTTGCAATCGATAATTTTTTTAACCCCCAATTCTGTTCACCTTGCACAAAAATTTCCGCATCACTTCCATCAAAAAAAAAAAAAACTCACAAAGTAAAATGTATAATATATAGGAGAAACTCATTTTTCATACCCAAAAATCAAATGGACATTTTTCACTTTAAATAAATGAGAGCAAACACAATTCTAAAGTGCAAACTGCGGTTAAGTCACGTGGCGGAGACAACCAAAGCAAAAAAAAAATGTTTTTCCTTCTTTTAACACTGATATGATGGTGCGATGTTACATTATTCTAAAAATGAAGAAGTTTTAAATGAACCATAACTTTTACAATTGACAATTGATGATGGTTAGTTATTTTTTCTTTGTAACTAGATTACAAAAACACTTGACTCTTTCCACTTGCGTATTGTGCTACGATATATTATTTGAAAAGGATGTGGTTTCATTACTATTAAGTATTGTGCATCAAAGGTTAATGGCATTGAGAGAGCAAATAATGTAATTTATATATAGTTTTTAAACAACAACAGTAACAATTAATTAAAATAATAATTAATTTTTTAAGATATTCGCACTTCTAATTTTTTTTTTTTTAAACAAGTTTGTGGAATCCAAAATTTCAACAGGCAATAATTGATAAAAAATTGATTTATTGAAAAAATTGTACCGCAAAATTAAAATTTTTAAAGTTTTTTGTCAAACAATATTATTCGAGATAGTTGAATATAAAAAATCGATTTAATGCACGATATAACGAGCTTCGCTTACGGTTCCGAGAAATTTGCCTTATTTTGGCAAGATAATATGGGTAAGTGTTATAATTTTATATACATTAACGCATTTATATAGATAATTGAAAAGAATTTGCACAGTATGTGTGTGTGTTTGTAGGTATAAAAATAGAGTGTAAAGAATTTTTTATTGTATGCAGTGGACGACATGATTTTTTTGTCGTTTTACAATATTTTGATAAAAAAAGATTCTCGGAAATTTGTAAAAAAAAACTTCATACACAAAAAATTAATATTGAAGTGTTTATACTCGTATGTATGCCAGTCAGATAGGGTCTGGCTTATAAATTATATTCGTGCGTAACAATTTATAAAATTAATATTTGTGATATTGAGCGTATGACACTCCATTTCCGACGAAAAATATTAAAATTTGAGCTTTATGAGACTCATCTTATCAAAATGTTTTTAATAAATTCACCTACTAAAATTTTATCAATGGTATTTAAATTTGGATAAGATTTAGCCAAAATAATAATAATAATAAACAAAAACAGCTTGATGGATTGATAATAATTCGAAGAAATAGCTTTATAACGTATCGATAGACATATGACAAAACAATTTTTGTTGTGATATCGATTATCGATATGATATAATAAAACCAAAATTTAAATAGATTAATTAGTGTAACGGCAACAAAGAGGCACATGGCACACGCTCTCTAGTACTTAGGTTTATAGTTCAAGAGGGAATGGAAAACTTTTAGTTTTAAAGGTACTTCACACTTTTATTTGATGACACCAATCAAATTACTTGATAATGTTGTTATCAAGTAATAATTTTTTTTTTGTAAAATGAATTGATATAATTATATTATTGCTGTGCGACCCAATCTTATCAACTATCAGTTATACCGTTTTATTATCAAGTGTGGGTTAGATTTGATGTTAAATTGATTACAATTTAGTGAATGCCACAATACATTATAGACAGGATATCCTAAATTCCATTTATCGAAGTTATTTGGTTTTGAAAGCTTTGTACATAAATATGTTATTAATAGATAAGCATATGAATTGCGTTACGTATATAGTACGTTGAATCATCCATTCATGCGACTTTCAATATATAACATCAAGAAACTTAATGTACGAGTAGTAAAAAATGTATACGTGACGGACAACCGATTAATTTGCATAAACATATGTGAAATTGAGGTTAAATATAAGCATTGAAGACTTCGACTAATTCAGTTATAAACTAGGACGATTATCGAACTTTTTTATTACGCTGTTGTATAAAAGATAAATCTTTTTGTAAAATCCACAACAACGTTTTAAAATTAAATATTTTATTTTCTTACCTTTACCGCTTTGTTATTTTTCCAAACTTTAAAAGCGTAATGGAAAATTTCGTGTAAGCGGCTGGCCTTACCGATTCCTAGAAATTGTAATTTAAATATGAAAATGTATTTTGTTCATTGAAAGCCCAGGCTTAAGTTGGATTTGCAGGATTTGTGAGTTTCTACTAATCAGATGTGACGAAATCCTTTAATCTCTATAGATAATAAGCCTGACTTAAAGTAATTCTTATATTATTGAAACAATAAGTTCGACGTTGTTTTAATAATAGCGTCAAGTGTACTGTAAATCTCGAAAAACAGAAGTTACTTTAGAACTGCACTATAGTATTCCATCTCGAGGAGTGGATATATGTTGTATGGCAATAACACCTGACTTGGGACCGATTTCGTACAAAATTAAAACTTTTGTAAAACCTAAGCTAAGAAGGAGCTTAGGTATGGAGTTTCTTCTACATTACTCAATCCGTATGAGCTAGGGCATAGAACGTCGAATCACATATACCACACTTCACTAACTACTTTTTCGGCCTTCGACAATACAGCGAGTTGTATACATTTTCAGGAATCCCTGGGCCGAACGCAGCCAAGGGCTGATACTCGTTTCCGAAATTCACCAAAGCGTATCTAGAAATAATGCTTATCTAATCCGATATATCAATATATTGTATCTCATCACTTTTATTGATATGGATTAAAATATTTACGATTGTTGATAAAATAAAAAATGTGGATTCGCAGAAATAAAAATATGATAACAAATTTGTTCATAAATGACCCAGTTTGATCATCTAAAAGATACTCGTATTAGTAATTTTTGCTCAGCACTTTATTGCGGGTGTGGTTTTGAGCTTAAATGTAGACCCATTAAATTATATCTTTGTGAAAACTAACACTGCTTAGTTTTGACGAAAAGAGGGTTTCAATCAAAAATCGGGTTAAGACTAAGGAAAGCACATATTTATAGCATATGAAATTTGATTTTTTAAATTCTTTCAATTTTTTGTACATGGCAAGGCAATGTACCTCTTACGATTTTAACTAGCTCTAGGGCTAAAAGGAACCGCATATTAGGCATCATTATAATTCTATAGGCAAAACATCGAGTTCAAAATTGGTTCTTTAATGACAGGTGATCGTTATATGGTATAGCACTGCAAAAAGCTCCGCTGATTAAATAAACTTTCATTCTCGTGTAAAAAACGGGTATTTTACAATACATAATAATTTTTTAATAACTTTTTCGAAGTAAGCCAGTTTAAATGGTTCAGAGGGGCACAATAGAGGATTTGCCATGATTTTTTATAAAACATGTGATATCTACGGCCTCCAAAAATTTCCAGTAGTGTTGATTCTATGAACAAATCTGATTAATAATTACTATTCAGCTCTAATTGCCGAAGTAATATCTAATAATTCAGCTCTAATTGCCGAAGTATTTATAAACAATTCATACGATTTACAAACAAAAAAATCAATTTTTCATTGCAAAAGTAGTTGAGTTGGGCCAGCATTAATAAAAAAAACGTTACTAATATTTATCAAATTTTTTATTTTATTCTAATTTAATAGTTAGTTTGGCCGCCATTGTTTAATGCGACCTGATTCAGTCTTTTGGGGATGGTGTTAATTTAACTTAGAAATAAGTTCTGTGGGTATTTTGCTCCATACTTGAACAATATCAAATCTGGGCCTGGTGATGGCCAATTTATGCGTTGCTGGTCTTTACCATTTAAAAACTTTTTCACTGCTAAACCTTTAATGGCAGGGGCATTGCCTTGCTAAATTACGATGTTAAGTTCAAGCATTTTTGAACCAGCTGTCAATCCTACATCATTCAGCATTTCCCAAACAACTCGTTTGGTTCAATTTCCTAGATACCATTACTAGTGGACCTACACCGACCTTGACTATCCCCAGGCTAAGCCAAAGCCGCCTTGGCGTTGTGTTGCATAAATACGATGTTTGTTTAAATTTTCTGGCTCTGAATAGAAAAACTTCTGAACCAAGATCAATCTAACGATACTGAAGAGTTGTCGAAAGTCAAAATGTTTCTTCAAAATTCGGTTCTTCGCATACATCAGTCGTTGACGTACCCAAATATTTTGCACCGCTCCGTGAATTTTATCTCCACGAATTTTACCCAAATAGTATTTTTATCGCACTTGTCCTTTTTCAAAAATTTTCGACTGGAATTCCACAATTATATTCAGCCACAATTGCAGATCTGGTTTCAACACCAATTCAAAAAAAAAAAATGTTGCTAACACAAATACCTTTGCAACAGTAGTTTGTAATACAAATACTTTTGCAACGGAGTAAACTGATTTTTTGTTTGTAAATCGTGTGAATTTGTTTGATAAATTGTATACCACGTGAAACGTTATTTTATATTTAACACCATTGCAAAAAGAAAATTTGAAAAAACAAACATTTGAACCTAACATTTAAAAATTTTATAGCCAATTAGCTAAAATAATTTTTTCATGAACACAAATATTAATGGAAAGCATAGTATGTCATGGGATACTAATTTTAATATCAGGTTTGTGCTGCTAATTCTTGAAGAACCCTAGATATAAGAATGGTTTAGGTTAAGGTTTTTCTGGTCTCACGCCTTCACGCTTGAAAAGGCAATTTAACAGAGTCTCTTGCATTGGAGGATCTTCGAATGAGTAATTGAAAATAAGTGGAACGTTTTAAAATTTTGGGGTGATAGCAATATGAGGCCGTTGCTTGCATATTCAATAACATAGAGGACCCAAAGCGATCAGGATTATTTTATTTCTTAAATTACCAATGTCAACCCTGGGCAGCGTTGTGCCGTATTGTTTACACCGCGTAAACAATTAATATTTTTCACGTGCAAAGAATGTATGAAGACAATTAAAAATGGACATCGACAATGTAGAGAATGTAGACAATGTCGAAAATTATTTTTTTCTGTTACGAATAAGCAAATTTCCCTGCATTCTTTTGTTAATGGAACCATTTGCCTTCATTTCTACCTCACATTAAAAAATTTAAACCTAAATTTTAAAATCGCAATGACATTTGATTTGAATTCAAAAATTTGAAATACCAGAGCAGGTGAAGCTGGTGGTTTTTGATTTGCTGGTAATTCTAATTTTGCAAGTGACGTTGGCAATTTCAAAATAAACTTTTTAACATTTTAGTTAGCCTCGATTATTTTTTCGAAATTATTATGTTTTCGAAAAGAAATATCCAAATGTTGCCATCTAACAGCGGTAAAAAGTTAAATTTTTCCGATAGGAGAAGAAAGTTTCTATATGTAAAGCATTTAATATATGGCGCTAGAGCAAATAACACATTGAAAAACATATGGTATTACAAATAAAATTTTTGAAAATGGTTTAAATTTTACAATATGACACGTACATTTTTCTTAAAATCGATATCTTCAGCTGACATTATAATAATGCAGCGCACGTGTTGTCGAAATCTGCTCACTGCAAAATAAAAAATGTTTATGTTTTTTCACTCAAACAAACTCTGCTATTTAAATTCCTTTTCATCAGGAGAGACAATTTGCGCTTTCCCTTATCATGGTGCTACACATTTTCATAAGTTGGTCGCGATTTTACTCAACGTGTCCTCAACTGTTGGATTGCATAATGGTCAGGATTTGGTACAAGAACGTCGGAATATATTTCTGAAAACTATTGGTCTTGGTCGATATACTGTTGAAAGGGCCCCTTGGGCTAAGGAAAGCACATACCGAATGAATGACACCAAATGCGGAAAAAAACCAAAAACGCAAACAATGGAATTCTCGTGTAAAATCTTTGCCTGGGGTAAAAAAGAAAAGATCAAGTTGTTGGACAATTTGCCAAAATAACTTTACCATTATCTCAGAAATGGCAAAATGGCAAGCAAAATGAACCTTGATCAGTATTACGTGGTTTTAAATCAATTATATGGATTATATAAAGATATTCAAATTACAAGGTTTACAAAAAATCCTCCAATATTTCAGATGGCTGCGTATATTTCAAATTCGCAATATTACTTTGACAACTGACTAAACTTCGCTAACATGCACTTTGTTCCAATAACACGTGTCTTACAAAATTACAAACTCACATGAAATGCGGTTCTGTACAATAGTTACATTGAAAGGAACTTTAAAATAGATTAATTGAATTTCCAAGCGATTATACAAGCCAGACCCATTTGAAGTGATTCAACTCAATAATTAGTTTTTAAAGATTCCACTGGCTCAGGAATCTCAACGCTATATCACAATCCGACCAAACAGAGACACTTATCTTGTGACAGAGATAAATGCACTTTTTTATGATCCTATGAGAAATACGGGTTCAATTAAATTTTAATCAAGGTGAAGTTACCAAGACTTTGGGGAGGTTTGGTTTCGAACTAATTTTTATTTAAAAAATTCGGTCGTCTCATCAGAATGCAGTGACCAAACTACAAAAATTTTGAAAATACTTTGAACTAATCAAAGTATAATCACAAATTCGCTAAGGCATTGGTAACCTCACCTTGATTAAAAACACTTTCTTGCTATTATCCAGAGTAACCCAAAATTTCAAATTAAAGTTTAGTATTTCATTTCAAGACCTCCCAATGAGTTGCAAAACTGTTTAAATTATCAACAGTTGATTACCCCAAAAAATAGAACCTTCTCTAACCACAAAATTTGTAATATCACAGGATTGCCACTCGTTTTATGATTTACTTTCATATTTTCGGGAAAGTAACTCCCATAAAAAATCTAAACAAAAAACCAATAGTTTTTAATCCTGTTTTGAAATAATTTCAGAATAATTATGTTATAGTTTTTTAGTATGATTACTTGAAATAGAAAGTTCCTCTTAGTTCTTAATTTTAAAATTTTTAATATGTAACATACAATTACCTTATATTATCTACGTTTTTCTGGCAATCCTGGTGATCTAATCTCACTTATTTGGTTTGTAAAAATTAAATTATAGCCTTCAAAATATTCGAAATTCGCAATTTGATCTGGAAAGCAGTGAGTTGGCAACACCGTTCTGAAAAAATGGAGAAATAATAAAAAATCAATAATTTACATTGTCTACGAATATTGTACATGCTCTACGAATAATCGACATTATCTACGCCAAAATGAATTGTCTACACTATTTTCGACACCAATACTGGGCCATGGTTTCGTTATTGGGATCGGGATTTCTAGTATGAGTAAATGCAGTGGGAAAAAGTAGGTTTAATCTGTATCAAAGAAATTTATCTTCGAAAAGCATCAGCAGCGAAAAATTTTAGCTTTTGGAATTTTGACTTTGGAATTTCGTTTTTGGAGTTTTGGATTTTGCAAATCGTACGTACCAACCCAAACAATTATATGATTTAATGTTTTAGGTCTAGTAGGTAAGTAAAACAACTGTAATTCTTATTTTATTCCCATTTTTGACCAAAATTCGGCCCATGTGACACTATTCTGGCTTTCCCTGGGAATAGGGAAAAATATTTTCCTGGCCTACTGAGGGAATAAGTTTAGTGCAAAAATTTTCGAAACAAGGTTAATTGGGAAACTTTTTTCCGAATTTTTTTTATGCAAAAATATTTTCCCATTTAACTTTGTTTCGAAATTATTTACACCAAACTTATTCCCTCTGTAGGCCAGAGAAATACAATTTAGACAAAAAAGCTATTAGAATATTTTCCCAATCCCCTATTCCCAGGGAAGCCAGAATAGTACCTCTGTGGCACTATTCTGGTAATTCCCTGGGAATAGGGAATTGGGGAAAGATTTTATATGTAATTTCTATTTTAAAATTTTTTTTCTGGCATACTGAGGTAAAAACCTAGTGGTAATTTTTTTGAAAACAAAATAAAATTGGGAATAATTTTCCCTGCCAATTTAGATATGGAAAAATTATTCCCAATTTATAAATATTTGCATCAAACTTTTCTTCTTAGTAGGCCGGAAAAATAATTTTTGAATTGAAATTACATATAAAATCTTTCCCCAATTCCCTATTCCCAGGGAATTACCAGAATAGTGCCACTGGTAGACAAGGACAATCTATTTTTGAGTAAAATAAATATAAATAATAATTTTTCAGAACAATTAAACTAATTTTAATTAATTGAAATAAACCAAAATTTTTGTGAAATTCGGAAAATATTATTAAACTAATCAAAAAATGCAATTTTGTATATGGATTTTTTTTGTAAATAAAAATATTTTGAAATTTTCTCGATTGGAATTTTGAACTTTGATTTTTATGTTATGGTATTTTGTAAAATGGAATTTTATATTACAATTGTTAATTGGGGTTTTGAAAATTTAGGTCAGTTGGAATTTTTTTTGGATAACCGACCCGTTCCCCAAATTTACTCATTTGTCCTGTTGAAATTGATTCTTATTTTTAGCTCATAGAGTGTAATGTGTTTATTGGATAAATATACTCGTACCACAGTATTTTTTCAATACACACATTGCACTCTCTGAGCCATTTTTGCTGACGAAACAGCTCAAAGTAATCGTGTGATGAGGATGATTCAACAGGATCTGGCACCAAAACGGAACCTCTCTCAATCAACAAGGTAATCTTGTTGATTGAGAGAGGTTCCGTTTTGGTGCCAGATCCTGTTGTAGAAGCCAAGCTACATAATTCTCTTCAAGCTGCGTATTTCTAGGTTTAGAACTATTCCCTAGATTTGCTGTTGAAGCAGCTGTTATCGCCAATTTTATTTTATTCCACTGTTCTGCCGCAGAAGAGAGTAATAGTTGGCGTAGTAGTTTGCTGGTCCAGGGTTTCTGGTATGCTTGATGCGATATTGGTTGTTAAATGTCCGGTATTGCAAAGAGAGATTCGTTTTAATCGGTTATTATACGTGGTGCATAGACGCAACTACCAGAAAGTAGTCACTTTCAATATTGGCGCAGCGTTCCGTTTTTATATCCTTGATGCTAAAAAAATGCCTTATAGACAGGCGGATGTGGTTCATTTGGTTGATCGAAATTCTATACTATCAAAGAATATATGCGAACACTCGGTACAACATCTCTGAGATTCTTGGAATCGGCCATAGTGAAGCAAGTATTTTGACGAAAATTAAACTTTATTAAATTTTAATGACATAAAACCACCCAAGTTTTATATTATCCATCAACAAATAATTTTTTAAAAATACTTCAAAATACTTGCTATACACTATGGCCGATATTAGAAATCTCAGAGATGTTTCCAAGTGTGGGAATAAATCCCTTAATAGTGATATTTCAATTTTCAAGATCTATTGCAAATATTTTTATTTAACTGTGGTTACTTTTCCAAATATTTAAATCCTCTTTCTATCAAGCGTAAAATGCCCGTAGTTGGTAACATCCCACTGTTGGAGTGCACGCTCGACTCATCTTCTATACTACACTCATAGGTTGGTTTGGAGCTATGCAATGCGCAGACGGTTCTAAGTAAATCGGATCTATAGCCGTACGTCCGAAAGAGTTAAGAGTGCTTCGGCCCCAGAACAGACTACTAAATAAAAAAAATAAAAAATCTTTCATATTTATGGTATCCGTTCATAGTGTAGCAAGTATTTTGATGAATATTTGTATTTTTCAAAAATTTGGCGCTTTAAAACTTTTGTGCAGCCATCCAAAATGGCTTTATTTTATTGTTGTTAACTAATTTAAACAGGCCAATTACTGAGCAGTTTTAGTATTGAGTGATTACTAAAAATACAGAAATTATTGACAAAGGCCTTTATTCAATCTTAATATTTCACAATCATAATCCGTTTTTGTAGTTTGTAATTTCAATGCACGGTGATACGGGACGAAAAATTTGCCGAGAATTACGAGATACAAAGTAGATGTGGCAAACCACTCCGATGAATTTAAATTTTAATACAACTTTCTTTCAAAACGAATTACTTTCGAGGAACTATTACGCATAGTTGGTTTAAACGTTTGGAAGAATAGCGAAATCGCAGATTCCTACAGGTATTTATATAGACTGCCTTTTGCCTTCAATATGTCGAAAAGATTTGTTATTGAAATGCTTTGTGCATATTGTCAATGAATTTTTGGTAAAGGGTGAGCCATCTGTTACTCCTTTTTTCATTTGTAAATAAAACACACATTTTGGATGAAAAGTCAAAATTTATCTACAATTGATAAGAAAAGGTGGTTCTACACAATTTGTGTATGAAAAAACAATATAGTGTTTATATGCCTTTCGACTACAGGTCTGCATCCGAACAACAAAATTTTCGTTGTCTTCTCCCATAAAAGCGGATAAATGGTAACAATTTCAGCTCGAATGTTGTTTTTAAGCTGTTGAATTGTTTGTGGATGATTAGTATACACCTCGCTTTCAAATAACCCTACAAAAAATAATCAAGTGTTGTTAAATTCCGGCAGCCCATAAACCACACCAAACATCGACTCTTGGAGGATGAACTTCTGCTTCGTAAACAACATTAGGATTCTCCGCACCCTCAATTTGACAATTTTGCTTGTTGATGTACCCATTAAGATGAAAATGAGCTTCATCGCTTAAGATGATTTTTGATGAAAACCATTCATTTCGTTCAAGCGTCCAATTAACAAAACGACGACAATTTAAATGGTCTGGTGGCCTAATCTTTAAGTTAGTTGAATTTTGGATGGTCTGGTGGATGCAAATGAAGCATCAATGATCAGCATGATTAACATGCAAAATGCGCCGTAATGTGCCTCGTAACATGTTTAGTTCTTGTGAATGATGCCTGGTTGATTTGCCTGGTATTACGAACTACGAACACTTTCACTAATAGTAGGAGGAATACGAGCTGGATAAACACGTCGATACGGTCTACGACCTTACTTTGAACCGGTTTGAAGAATTTTTTTAAAACAGATAACATTAAGTACTAAAATTCATCGATTGAAAAAAGGACCAACAGATGGCTCACTCTGTATGTTCATTATACTTACCGTGCAGGTCGAAAATGTTGTCCAGGCTGAGCATATACGCACTCACTAGAATAACATGTTTGACAAAGATTGTCGTAAAATTACGTTCTTTTATATCTGATAGGAATTTAATATCGTGGCCGGGAACAATTGATGACCGCCATTTAAGCGGTTGTCCATTATCTGTCCTTGATCATAATCCGAACAATTGCTTCAGTTCAAAGTTGTAAATGCATTTTGACAAAACTCTCTGTAATATTTTAACGTCGTTATATTCGTTTACATATTCAGAAAAATCATATAAACGAATTTAAGGCCACTAATCATCTCATCTGATAGTGAATGAATGACCAAAGAAATATTTTTGGAATATATTTTAAAACATCTCAATTGGATTCTAGTTAAAAATTTAATAACTTTCGAAATTATTATAGCTGCTAGAATTTTGTGACTATGCCGGATTCAAACCACTTTAAAATTATTGAGCCTAAATGTTCTTCGATTGCGTAAAGATGCTTTACCCAGAAAACATTACTTACGTATTATTATGCGGCCTGTACACATGGAACTACTCGCCAAAATCTTTCTCAAAAGTATGTGGGAAAATTTTTTGAGATCTGAGTGCCAAATATTATTCCGTTTAATAGGGGTTTAATAAACAGTGCACAATTTATTGAAATTGTCGTATACAGTCGAAAATAGCAACGTTTGAAAATATTTCATAAATCCCACTTCATTTAGAAAGATATGATGAACACTTCAAAATAATATTTAATGCAGTATTACCTGGGGTTTACCGAATGGTAAATCTGGTGTTTACCAAATGGTACTAATTTAGTTAAACTCGACGTAAAATAAAACCATGAACAGTTGCATTTAAACTACAACATATTATTTTGAAAATTTGAAACAAAATTAATATCTCTGTCTGATTTAGAGGAACAATGTTTTTGGAAGCAGTTTCAGCACCTGGAAACATTTCCTGAAACCGACCCAATTCAAAGAAATCTCTAGCTCATATATAACCCTCCTGAAGAAGCATATATCCTTAGGGCTGTAACCAATCCGTATAAATAATATATTTCCGGTAGTCCTTATAACCGCATTAAATCACTAATTAATAAAAAAATGTGCGATCCTGCGTGTCTTGCTGCTCCATATAAAATATAAATGGATGGATAAAGGAATCAGTTGATCTTTGTCATAATAATTAAGTCACATCTGACAATTAGAATTCTCACAAGGTATTTTCGGTTATCGTCTTTATATAAAATATATATTATATAATATTCAATTGAAATAACTATCAACTGAAAAATTGAAAGTTAAGACCCCTAATGGTGATAATAATAGTTATTATACAAAACTGAAGAAATAAAAATAAAAAATTGAAATCACTTCACATCACTATTATTGTAAGAAGGCAAAATACAATAATAATACACAAAAAAAAATCTAATCAAACATAACCCGAGGGTATTTTTCAAGGTACACGAAATTTTTGGCGGGAATTTACTTTTAAAATTTTATATCTACTTTTGTGTAAAATATGTATAGATTTCCACATCATATGACATAATTTGCATGTTAACAAACTATATATATATATATACACAAAAAATCAATCAGTTAACAATACATAACCCTTTTTGTTGTTGACTTAAATTATGATTGATCTTATTTGCATATACAGAAGATTATTATTATAATATTCACTCCTATATAAAATTTATTTCTGGTATGCATATATACGTACTGGGGTGCAACGACAGAGATACTTGTCACCAATATAATTTTATATAGTTTTTACGATTTTATGGCCTGTGTGTATAAATACGACAAAAAATGTTTAAAGTCACGTTTTGACCATTACTTGCTACGCAGAAAGTCATAAAATTAAGAAAATTATGAACTGTTTTATTTTCTTCAATTTATGTTTTTGTATCGTCTTGTGTATTATGTACTGCTCTACATAAGATAAAGTGGACACCATATAACATAATGGGAATAATAAATAACACAAAAGAAAAATAATGGTATTATGTTATAATATACGCGATATGCAGATATAGAGAATTAATCTGAATTATTGTGACATGACACCAGCTGTTAAATATGTATATATGTTGGTCAATTGCGTACTTCAAAAAAATATTATTTGACCAAAATATGCATTCCGCCTATATATACTCATGTACATCATATTATAAGACCCTTGTACACAAAAGAAAATTGCAGATGATTTTCCTCCCATATATATTCGAAATACAAAACTCGTTTTTCAAGAATTCCATATAACAACAATTTTAAATTGCAATCGAAGGCGTTTCACGATCCTCACTCACTCAAATAATATAATATGTAGTCTCAAAACTAGTACGAGTATATAGAAAAGTACTATTCGTATCTTTTATACAATCAAATTTTACATAAAATTTTCTTCATGACGAAGTTGATGATGATGATGATGTTGGTGAAGAAGTAAAAAAGGTGAACGGAAGTCTTTTCAAAAAATTATAATTCAAGACTCAATAATAATAATGACGAGGAATAATATAACCAAAAAAAAAAAAAAATAGTTTGCCGGAAATGAACTGGCGTGCGCCGTGTCATTTCAACAACATAATAAAAAAATTTTTTTTTTTGATTTCATGATAATTTTTTATTATTATAAGAAAATCATATACCGTCTTTCTATTATTTAAATTAAAACATTCCAATTGTTATATAACACACACACAAAAAACAAATAGGATTGAAATGAAAAACTGCAATGTGTGTTTTAAGATAATCACCTTTACTTATATATATGTACCTTGTAAATTGTAGTTATAAATTTCAAGCCAAATGGGCTGTATACAGTATATATGGGGTACAAAAAATTAGTGGGTTGAATTCACACAACAGAACAAAAATACATATACATACAAAATACAGTAAACTGCTAGTTATCTTATATTTTAATCATTATTTCATGATGATCATTATAAAGCTTTAAAGCACGAAATTTTATTTTTTTAATCGTTTTAAATTAAAATAATAATAATAAAAAAAGCTCAAAAGAAATATGTCACCCAATACATACCTATATACATATATACTCGTCATACAATGTGTGCATGCACATTTTCTTGACCATATTTTTTTTATGATTGTATTTGAAAAGTTTTATGATTTAAGTTCTATTCGCTCAATCAAAAACATGATTCTAACGTTAAACACGCCACAATTCTAATCTATATTATATATTTGTATATGTAACGTATACTCAATGCGCAATGCATACGAGGAAAAATAAATTATTTGTCAAATGTTACGACCCTTGTAATAACTAGAAAATTGTTTTACTCATCCCGATGAACTTCTAACCGCGCGTTCACAATAGCACCGCAAATTGAACACAAATTACATATATGTGAAGAAAACCAATAAATTTTAATTAAATTATCTTTGCGTGATCAGGGACACTATCTTTAAAAATATTTACGTTAGCAAATAGACATATATCTTAATTTAATAAGGCTAAAGGATTTAGTATAACCCCTTTGATTGATATGACACGAACCCTTTTCATTATTTTTTTTTTACAAATTTTTGGAAAAAAAAAAATTAAATTAAATGTCTTAATCTGAAGAAGATTGTTATTTAATTTGATACAAAGAAAATCAATTTTTATTGATCGGAACCCCTTAAATATTTTTTTTTATTATCTGCTACTATGTAACTTGTGCGCGCCTATATAATCTTAAAGAAACATGCGATAATAAATAAAGGAAAAAAGGATTGGTTAAATAGGGCTTAAATTATTGATTCGTGTGAATCCGATTTTAAGTAATTTTGTGAATTTTTACTGCAGAAAAGGGTTTTCATTTGTGCTAGGACTATAAAGATAGAGTTAATTTTTTAAGGATTCGCACATTTTTGGGTTGAGTAATGGCGAATTAAATTAAATTTAGATTTATTGAAGAGTGTGTGACAATTTTATTCTCTGGGAAATTTAGATACGCTTTTGATGATATAAAAAGGGTTTTCTTTTGAACCATTTATAGATTATTATTCATGTGTGACGCAGATGAATTATTTTGGATCAACTAGTCCATATGTGCAATGTACGAAATGAATGAAGAAAGCGGAAAAAACATCATAAAATTTTAGTTTTTCGCCCAATATATATTGAAAGGAATAAGACAAGCTAAAGCTATAGAAAGAAAAATCAACAAATGCTCAGAATTTAAAATTGAACAGCATTAAATTAAACACAACAACATTGATAAAAACCCAACTTAGCGAGATTACCTTGTTACATTTTACCGAAAATGAAAAGTACATTAACGTCCTTAAGCTTATAATTATAAGCTAATTAAATGCTCTATTACACAATTTTAGGCTACATCACTTCCAACTATAACGCGGATTCTGCTATAGCTTTAGAAAACAGTTAGCAGAAGCCATATAAAAAAACAATTTAAAAACCATTGGACAATTACAGGTTAATTTTAGGCTGATATGCCCTATTATCTAAAATGTCCTATTTAATTTTTTTTGTTCTGTTCGATCTAGAAAATGCATATGGTTTTATCATTTCCATAGCTAGCAGAACCCAAATCAAAAATCGGTCAATAAATGAAATTGGATCGCAAAACAAGATCAATTTCCATATAACTAATTTTAGGCCCATTATGGCCTAATCAAATGTCCCATTCGGTCATTTAATCTAAAGCTGTAAGTGAACCAAAATCGAAAATCGGATAAAAATGTTAGAATCAACTTCTCGCCACGAATTCTTTGTTTTGTCTTCTACTGAAAACGGGTTCCTCGAAGTTGTAAGCTAAAACTATTTATATGTCAATTGATCTTGTTTCGCGTTCTAATTTCGGTTTTGCTCCGATTTTAAATTTGGATTCTGCTAGCTTTAGATTAAATGCCCTAAAGAGCCTAAAGTTTTTAACAGGGCATTTTGTTAGACCATAATGAGCCTAAAATTATTTGTATATCAATTAATCCTGTTTTGTGTTCTAATTTCGGTTTTGGCCCGTATTTCGATTTGGTTTCTGCTAGTTTTAGAATAAATGCCTTAAAGTTTGGTCAAGAACGAGTCGAGCCCAAAGTGTTTTAATAGGGCATTTGATTAGGCCACAGTGAGCCTAAAATTATTTATAGCATTTTTTAATGGGCACTTGATTAGGCCCTAATGATCTTATATGTCAATTAATCTTGTTTTGCGTTTTGATTTCGGTTCTTGTCCGTTTTTAGATTTGGCTTCTACTAGCTTTAGATTAAATGCCCTAAAGAGCTTAAAATAAAATAAAATAGTTTTTCAAATTCAAAGTTATAAAATAAATAAAATTTATAATAATTAAAGAATATTAGTATTGAATTTAAGTGATTTTTGTTAATATTTATTAAAGAAGACTAGAAATATTAACGCCTGTTGCCAACGACACTCTACCTATACATTAAACTATCTTACAGTACTACAATTAATTCAATATTAAAATTAGTAGGTGGAAACTTTTCGAAATAGGTAAACAACGTTGAAAAGCACTGTCGAGCAAAAACTTTTTTATGAAGTAGGAAATATGGCGCAATACGTGCGTCTGCCAAAGATAGACATTGAAAAGTTTTCCGAAGAGTGTGATGTTTGTGAGCGGAGCTGCGATCAAATCGGTGAAAAAAGCTTCGTATTACCGAAACCGCAGACACAATAATTCCAGATCTTCGACCCTTATCGTAACCGAATGCTGCCATTTCTAAATAAAAGAGGTGCATCGTTTAGATGTCTTATAGTATTTAGTTGGCTAGGGTCTAAAAATAAAATTGTTTAAACTGGGGACATGTAAATGTTTTTCAAAATCATGTCTCATTTGCAGTAGACGACATCAAACTTTGCTCCACACGGGCCACCTAGAAGCACAGCATCATAAAAAATGATTTTATTGTTTTCATAAGAAGAAATGATTTTAAAGAAGAAAGACAGGATGCGATACCGTTGCAGATGCCTTGGACTCAAGTATCAAATCAAAGAAATTTTAAGTAAAAGCGGATTCATTCTTTGCAATTAAATTGGAGATCGAACTCTGAATTTCTGAATACTTTTTCCAGAGAGCAAAAAGAAACTATTTGAAAAACGTTAGAAATTATTAGGAAACGCATACATACGTAGCAATTTTTGTATGATTAAGAAGCGGTACATCTTGAAGTAGTGAGAGATCTCCATGCAGAATCATTATTGACTATTCTTAAATGTTTCGTTTCGTGGATCAAATTTGATGTGACAATGGGTCAAATTTTTTTTCCAATAAAAAGAAAAAGTATTAATTATCCAATGGATTTATTTTCCTTTTAAATTAACCTTACTCCCCTTTTCATTCACTCACACACCCACCTATTCACCTACTCAAACAATTACAGTAACCTGCACGTCGCAAGCTCCATGTCAACATGCACACTGACATGAACTATGGAACGGCGCGGAATTTTGCACTCCAACAGAGGGTCTAAGTTGTGTTTATTATCATCACCGATCGTAGTCGATGAAGAAAATTTGCTTTACATCCTGCCTCTGGTGGGACTCGAACCCAGTACCTCCCGATCCAAGTGCCGAAGCTTTAACCACTGCACCATTTGTTCAGTGAAATGAAAATACTTATGATAGACGATTGCCACTCTCAAAAGTTTCCAAAAATTCTATCAACGTATATCCTCTGATCGTGGATAAATTGAACTATTTCTGCTTTCTTAACAGTTAACCACGTGAAAATAACATATTCAATTAAATAAATCAATTTTTAGAAGAGAAAGTTCAAATATTGGATCAAATATTTACTCTGCGGCTGATTAAACGAATCTCAAAGAATTTACCAAGTCTGAGCCTATGTCCTCTATTGGTGGACGAATTGAGCTGATCATAATGTGGTCAACTGTTTTAAAATATTGTAACAAATATAAGAATTTTCTAAAACTGAACTACCTAAAAACTTGTGTCAGACTCGCAATTTTTTTTAATGTGACTAACTGTTATGAAAAATTGAATTCGTCCAACATTAGAGGTAATAAAATTTAAACCCAATACTTGCAACTGATGAGCTTTCAGCGAAGATTTGTTGCTTTTATTTTTAATAGTTACACTTTTTGTTAATTTGTGTAGCTACACTTTCGTTAAAAGCTTACTTTTTTGTCCCGTTTTATTTCACTACAATTTTAAAAAGTCAAATTTGGTCAAAACGCTTGCTAGAAAGAAAAATCAATATGATCAGTAATTTAATGTGGAACAGGATTTACGTCAAAGGAATAATTACTAAACTAAAAAAATTACACAAACTATGATAAATATCAAACTTACTGGCAAAAAAAAATCTGTGAGTTATTGCGAAGTTTTTTCGAGACTACCTTGCCACAGTTACTTAGTAGTATTCCAATTTCTAATAATTAAATTCTCATTTAAGTTTTATTTATAACTTGAACACGTTTTATTTATAACTTGAACGGTATACAAATTTATATTTCCGATTGAAAATAAAGAAAAACGGTCAATTCGTTAGTTTATGTCTTGAACCATGATCTTTTTTAATGTTTTTCTACAGAAATATAGATAAAAGTAAACGATTCGCATCATGGTTATACTATAGTCCATGTTCAAGGAGCACACGGTTCATTATTGCGATTAGGAACAAAAAAAAATTATAAATTGTATATTAAACCAGTTAGACTATACACTAAGATTTCTTTGCAAGCTTATATCAGCAAAATGATCCACAGCTGAAAATGTAGCGGGAGTTCATCCGGCAAACAGAATGATTCAAATTACACTTTCTAAAGCTTTTACGATATGCATGTGTATTTAAAAAATTGAAGGACTCCAGAAACCTGTTTAATAATGGGTGACCTAACATTTTTCTACTCATGTATGTTTAAAACCTGGGCAATTTCGGTGGAATTTAGAGGTGTGCTTAAAATGCCATTTTCAGTCGATCCAAGATAAAGATAAATGTCGATGATAAAGAAAGGCTTTTACCGGGCTTAATATGGCAAGGAACAGAATTTCTAAATACACTTAGTACGAGAGTGAGTATTATGCTTATCCGATTACACAACGTAATCAAAAGAGGAATTATTCCTTATTGCTTGGAAATCCTTAAGTACCAGTTGAACTGTGTTAAATTTTGTTGTGTGAATCAAATTTTCATCAAATTGGCATATTTTTATTATATTTCCCACACAAAGTTGATAGAGATCATATGAAAATTGTAGAAATGTCATAAACAATAGCTGAAGTTGAAACCCAGCTTAAAACATACATATTTCAGAAAGATTTTATAAAAGATCAATTCCTTCCGGAGTTCGGATTGAAGATTAAAATACATTTGTATGCTACTTGAATTATGTTAAAAATATGTAACCGAAGACTAGGTGTGCTTTCTGTTTGTAAACACAAATAGGGCATTAGTTATGGCATCTAATATATTTTCTACAGTAGTGGCTCGTACGTCAGATCAACTATAACATACACCACATAACAAAATTATTAATCGGTCGCTCATTAACTATATTATAGACATAATTGATTGTTATCCATCTTTGGTTCGGTGGTCTTCGGTTCAGTTCTGGTTTGATTCTCTGCAAGTTCTATAACTCTAACACTGCATTAAGTAAATAAAAAGAGATCGCAAATCCAAAATTAAGAAAGCAAATTGCTGCAACAGACACCAAGATAGAGAACAAAATTCAATACGATTTGGGATTTGGGAGATATTGATACGGGGCGGTCATCCCTTCCCAACAAAACTTTTTAGAACCGAAAATCGAGCATACTTTTTCAACAACCGTTCCACATAGACAAAAGTATGTAACTAGTATTTTTTAATGCTTTATTTAATTGTTTCTAATAATATGAAACGAACGCCTAATTGAAAATTGAAGGATGGTTCCATAAAAGTTGATAAACATTACAAAAACGTTAATCATTCCATTATGGATAATATTGCGATTCAAATGTTTACAATTTTTGTTCGCTTTTGAAATTAGGCTCCAGGACAAAAACGACGTGTAGTCATGATGGCAAACTGCAAATGGCAACTATTTTAAAGTAAACAAATAGGTAACTATTATATTTTGGACGTTGGGGCTTCGAATTGTATTTCGGATATTATACGGTTGACTTTATCTTAACCATTTATTTATTTCTTATTTTTTATTTATTTTTTATTATTCATTCTCATACAATAACAACGGCGGATTATCCAGTGAATTTAATGTTCCCTTAAGGATAATCCAAGTTGTTATACACAAATATACAAAAGTTCCAAATTTACATAGATGTATAAATATTATAAAAATTAAAGATAACGGAGATTTATGCTGTGTGCCTGATACCGATTTTTTTGTCTAAATTTCCGACTAACTAAATTCATCGTTAGTTCACCCAGGTATTGCTAGATGTCTCTAATATTTATAAACCAAAATCTAAAAGATATTTAGTTCTAAATTGCAAACTTAGTTTCGATTTATCAATTACTGATTAGAAATGTTTGGTAGGATGTTATATTTAAGTTTATATAGCAGATTTTAATTAAACATCATATGCGGTTTATTTTGTGCCATCTTTGAACGATTGGAATGAACTAACAATCAATTTAGTTAGTTAGAGAAAAATTTAGACAAAAAAATGGACGTGAAGCACACGGCATTAGTTCTAAAATAATAGAATATTTTTAAAATAATTTTTAACATTTTTTTAAACTGTAAGTAGGTTTCAGATTCCTTTATAAATTCAGATACTTGATTATAAATAAATGGGCCCATAAACGTGATCGATTTTCTTCCAAATTCAGTTTTAATAAGATGCGAATCAATTCTGTAACAATTTCGAGTTGAATACACATGATGAGCGTAATTAAAGCTTATATTAGACATAAATGACGATACATTTAGGCTTTTATACATATAAAGTGTTAATTGAAACTTATATAAGTCATTTATGGGCACCGGTGTGAAGTTTTTGGACAAAAGTTTTTGGACAAAAATTTACGCGAGTGTTCTTTGTGAAGTTTTTGGACACATTTTTATTTCTTGGACAAAACTTTTTGTAAGTGTGCAATTTTAACAGTGTATTTATTTTATATTAAAATCGAAACAATATTGATAATAAATATTGATAAAACAAAAAAAATTGTTTAACATTAAAAAATCTAAAATGCTCATTATTATAAATTTTTCAATAAATCACGTTCCATATACTGTATAAAATGATACACCAAATAACAAAAATCTCAGAGATTGGCTCGCATAGTGACTATATACGCTCAAAAGAGGATACTTTGAGCTATTTAAATCAATTAGCTCCATCTCGAAATGATGAACTAGGCTCATGTATTGAATTTTTAAAGTTTTACCAATATCGCGAGTCTGCGTGTCCACGGATATTCTACTGCTCTAAGCCGAATAGCAAAAATCTCAGAGATTGGCTCGCATAGTGATTATATACCTTCGAAAGGGGATACTTTGAGCTATTTAAATCAATTAGCCCCATCTCGAAATGATGAACTAGGCTCATGTATTGAATTTTTAAAGTTTTACCAATATTGCGAGTCTACGGGTCCACGGATGTTCTACTGCTCTATGCCAAATAGCAAAAATCTCAGAGATTGGCTCGCGTAGTGACTATATACCTTCGAAAGGGGATACTTTGAGCTATTTAAATTAGTTAGCCCTATCTCGAAATGATGAACTAGGTTCATGTATTGAATTTTTAAAGTTTTACCAATATCGCGAGTCTGCGTGTCCACGGATGTTCTACTGCTCTAAGTCGAATAGCAAAAATCTCAGAGACTGGCTCGCATAGTGATTATATACCTTCGAAAGGGGATACTTTGAGCTATTTAAATCAGTTAGCTCCATCTCGAAATGATGAACTAGGCTCATGTATTGAATTTTTAAAGTTTTACCAATATAGCGAGTCTGCGTGTCCACGGATGTTCTACTGCTCTAAGCCGAATAGCAAAAATCTCAGAGATTGGCTCGCATAGTGACTATATACGTTCGAAAGGGGATACTTTGAGCTGTTTAAATCAGTTAGCCCCATCTCGAAATGATAAACTAGGTTCATGTATTGAATTTTTAAAGTTTTACCAATATTGCGAGTCTACGGGTCCACGGATGTTCTACTGCTCTATGCCAAATAGCAAAAATCTCAGAGATTGGCTCGCATAGTGACTATATACGTTCGAAAGGGGATTTCTTTAGACGTGCTTTCGTTATTTACTAATGTAGATAGTCATATAGTTTCGGAAATTATCAAGAAAAATTGGAGAGACATTAAAAAGAACGCAAAATCAAAATTGACGAAAGTCCAATTTCTTGAAGGTTTAAGTATTGTTTTAGATAATTCGGAATTTTCTTTTGACAATAAAAATTATAAACAAATTTTTGGTTCTCTAATGGGTTTACCCATAAGCCCTATATTAGCAAATTTATTAATGGAAAATTTGGAATATTTGGCATTAAATTCTTTAGATTTTCAGCCATTATTTTACTATCGATATGTTGATGATATTATAACGGCTATTCCTGAAAACAAAATTGATATATTTTTGAACAGTTTTAACAAAATTTTTAATCGAATAAAATTTACTTTGGAAAAGGAAGTTGACAACAAAATTCCATTTTTAGATTTACTTTTGATCCATTCCAGCCTGATGGCAAAATTTCATTTGATTGGTACCACAAAGATAGTTGGTCTGGTAGATACTTAAATTTTCATTCTTGGCTTCCTACTTCCTATAAAATTAATACAGTAAACATTTTGGCTCAAAAAATTTTAAAACTTTCAGATCTCAAATTTCACAATAAAAATTTTAACATATTAAAAGAAACATTGTTAACTAATCATTATCCTGCCAAATTAATAAATCAGTGTATTTGGAAACAAAAAAATTTTATTACAAATTTTGAAATTCGGCATTTTGTTCAAAAATTATAATTTCAAAACTGTCGGTAATTCTTCATCTTGTGTAAATGATTGTCTTTTTTCTAAACTTAAAGATCCTATACCACTCAATAAGCAGTCAAATTTAATTTATGAAGTTAAATGTGACTGTAATGTTGTTTATACGGGTCAAACAAAACAATTTTTGGGAAAAAGGATTTATCAACATAAAAATGGTGTAAATAAAGATGAAGAACAAGGTACTAGTGCACTTTCTACACATTTAAAGAATTCAGGTCACATAATTAGCCTAAATAATGTTAAAATATTGGAAAAAGAACGAAATTTTAGTAAATTTTCGAGATGCTATTTATTAAATCTAGCATTAATTCTATAAATATAAATAGTGATTGCGCCTACATTGGCAATTGCTACAATTATTTTGTCTAATTTCGTTTTTTGTCTACTTTATTTCTTTTCTAAATTTATTTCATTGTTTAATTTATATATACAATTTTCATTTATATTTTTTTTAATAATTTTAAAATCATATTCATATTTTATATACTTGTTTGTAAAATTTACTTTAAAATTTACTTTGTATTTGCTATTTGAAAAAATTGTATTTACTGTATTTTTATATTTATTTTTAAGAAATTTATATAAAAAAATTTTCATTAGCTTTGAAAATGATGTCGATGAGACATCGAAAGCTCAGTCTTTAAATTTGTTTTACTTTATTTAAAATAAAAAACGAGCCCTAAACCATTACCAACTTTATTATAGTTATTATTCACTCAATAAATAATTTTTAATTAATAGTTTATTTTGTCGTTTCTACTAGATTCCTTTTTCAAAACACATTGCCTTTCGTATTTTCTTACAAAATTTATTCTACTATTTTCCTTTTCTATTCTACGTCATCAATTTCCTGTATTTTTAATTGTTGTCGTTGGACAGCAAAATTCCCATATATTTTCCTTTTTGTAGAAAATGAGAAACCATGCTGATTGCGTGGTTCAAATGAGATGAAATATATTATGTGTATCTGTCATCGATTAAACTCAATTTTACAATATTTTTAATTCATGCTTTATTTAACAAACGTAATGCTATCTCCCACACAAAATGATTACAAATTTAGCTTTATTATGTTTTATTTCCAGTATTTGAAAGTGCGATTTAATAGTCAGTCTTGATTTATTTAGATTGGCTTTGCCTTAATATAAGACTATTTTTCGCCTAGCGGTTTGAGTCCCGGTTTGAATCCCGTTTGAGTCCGTTTGTGGTGCAGATAACAATCGCTTCTTGCGTATTTGTTAGGTAACGCGATTCTCGTGTTTTTCTCATCGGTCCGTCACATTTATTTATTTATTTTTTTTTGGGGGACTGAAACGGTTAAATTTGAAAAATGATGTACCTTTAAGGCCTCTATTGCTATTTTACCATAAGCTAACGCTGGTTGGATTTATAATAATTGCAAAGCGGCGATGATTCATAATACGATTTATTTTTAATGTTATTTTGTTATAATTAATAAAATGTCATAATCATAATACCATAGTGAACTTTGGTTTATGGTATTACGGCCAGAAAATAGATTATATACGTTTATGACATCCAGGGTACCAAATTTGTGTGCTCAATAAATCAATTAAAAACAATTGCAGTAAATTTCAATCATGTGATGAGCAAATAATTTTAAAAATAAAATTAATCTTTAAAAATGTATAAGACAGTCTTATAGGAAAATTTTTATTATCACCACCAATGAAATTGCCAAAAATAAAAGTACGTGATTATCTATAATGCAACAGACCTATATTTTTGGGTAGCACTATCTTATACACTTGAAATATAAAATAAAATTAACTAAAATTCCTTTTACCCATTTCTGTTATCAATCATATTAAATTTGAGAACGTTGCCGATTGGTTGACAAGCTCATAAACCGCGAAAACATGTATAGTTCAATGTACACTTCAGCCGACCAATCCCTGTAAATTGATTTTGCAAATAGATAATTTACAAATAGATAATAATTCGCCATTATTTAGTTGTTTGTACATCAAACATGGGCTTGTCATTGTCAGTTATACAAAAGTGGTGACAGTGAAACCATTAAAATTCATATAATAATAATTAAAATACCAAACGAAAATCAAGGTAAAATTTTTAAATATTACTTAATTTTAAATATATGAGTTACAAAGGTCTTGGTCTGGACCACATAACAATAATTAAAACTATATATGGTACATTAGTGCTCAATGTGTCTCAAGTATTTTCCCATGTTCGTATATATACCGCACACACATTTTTAATTTGTATTTGGTCGTTACAACCATTATTGTCTTAGAGCATGAAAAAAGGAAAATTATTATTGAAAATGTATATAGATATCGAACGTACTCGTACCAACATAAAACATATTTTATGCTACTATATATACTGTATAGTATAGTAGTTCACAAGTCTTTAAAACGATGAAAAGAAAAAAGGGCGGTTGATTTTTGTTGTTAATAACAATAAAATAAATAAAAATATATGTATGTTTTTTATGTAATGACATATGTTAAGAGATATGTACGTACTCATATGTATGTTTTCATTCAAATCGTACATATATATAAATAGGGAAGTATATCGCATATAAAATTCGATCGTTACAAATCTAAACTGAATATTATTCTATTGATAAGATTTTTTCCTTTAAGTATTTTACTTATGATATTTTAGTTGAGTTGAGAGTTAAATTATTTTTTTTATAGATCTTTTGATAAAGACGATGAGGGGCCAATCATTTTGATTTTGTGTATTCAAATTTATTTGGTTTACGGTTATTTTGATATAAAAAATTAACTTTATGATGATTGAATGATTTTTATCAAATCAAATGTACTTAAGAAATTTTATATTATAAAATTGAAAGAAATGGGGCATAAGAATTATATAACTTTTTTTTTTAATTTTAGGTAAGTCAATGATTCACGGGTCATGGGATAATCAGTATAAATAGTGAATGGTACCGATGGTATACTGCTACGGCGGACAGGTATTGTGGTTATTTTTATATTAAATATTTTGCTATGTACTATAACTATATTGAGCTGCATCAAATAGGCCAGAATTACACTATAAAAGATCTTTGATAAAGATGTTTTATAAAATATTTGTATCAATTTTTATTTTAAACAATTATTCAAATAATTTTTAAAAATTACACTCTGGGACAGCACTAGTTTTGAATAAGCTCAAATTAGATTTTAACGATACACGAGCTTCCGTTAAATAAGATTCACAATCGAAAACACAGATTCTAGTGTTGCCTCCATAGTACCATGTTCATTCCAATTAAAATTTTCGAGTTACTTTGTCAAGCTTATTCCAAAATTAATTTATCGTTAAATCATCTTTAAAATCTCATCATGACGACCCAGTTATTTTTTTTTGTTTTGTTATTATTTTATCTCCCATCAACAAGCACCAACTGTGCCAAACACCCGTGTTATTATTTCATCATCACTTTTATCTTTTTACCGAAAACAGGATAAAAAACGATTTCCTTCTTGTATTTTTTATTTTATATGTAATAATTTTTAACTTTTTTTTTGTATTTTGTTTTTCCATGTAACATTTGCCAGAAAGTGTTGTCAAATGTCAAAAACATACATAATTTTTATTTTTTATGTTTTTTTTTATGAATTTTCTCGCTTCTACCATTCTCGCACCGCAGCATTATTATACACTTTTCCTTTCACCATCAAACAGATATTACTTATAGAATCACACGACGACGACTTCGGTATGGCAAATTGAGATCACAGACAGATTGTAATCTTAGAAAAAAAAAAATATTTTAAATTGAAAGTCAATTTGATTTATGGTAAATGAAAAATAGATTAAATCGGGAAAAATTTGTTTATGGTACGTGTCGAGTGCGTATGTTTATGTACAGTGTATTTCAGATGTTGATGGAAAATCAATAGTTCGATTATTTTATTGTCGAATATATTTTTGTTTTTAAAGGAGATACAAATTTCTTATATACCGCCGTGTCACATAAAATAAATGTTATGTCATTAATAAAATACAACAACAATTAAAATTAATTTATTATTTTTAATAAACTTTATTTTATAAAAATGGGGTACTACCATAAAATTCAGGAAATATTCGTAATTTGCTATTTTTATTTTCTGTATAAGATAAATCCAATCAGAATTTTTCATTTTCCAAATAAACACAAGAGTATTCTTTATGTCCTCCTTACACACACACACACAAGAAAAATATAACATTAAATAAATAAAAGCTGGGAAGGAAGCAAACAAAAATTCTTTTAATCATAAAAGTTTCCCAAAAAATAAAGTGAAAACTTTATGGAAGGTAAAATGGAAAATTGTTTTTCCTATTTATTGTTGTCGTTTTTCTTCAATTGTGGTGATGTTATGCGGCTTTTCTTTTATTTTCTCTCCCTCTCTCTCTCACTCTGTTTCACTATTTCTATGTTTTTGCTTGTTATATTATATTGACAAGGTAATTACATGAAAATTGTTGTTGGGAAATGGGATAATAGAAGAAATCAAATATAATAAGAAAATATTTTTTCCGGTTTTATATTTAGGTATGTAAGGGTTGGACATGATGTTATTATCACATTGAAATTATCAATTTTAATCTCGAAACCTTTTTAATTTTTATGTTTTGTTGGTTTGTGTTTTAATAATTAATTTTCTTCGTTGGTGGTCTCGACATCCAACATCATCAGAAAAGTGCCATCACCAAGAGACAAGAAAATTAACTTTTTGTGTATAAAAATTCTTTTAGCTCATGACATTTTTGAATTAAGTATACGTATTATGAGAAAAATCTAATTAATAGGAAGCCGTCAAAAAACAGTATAATTTGACGATGAAGATGTTACAGTTCATATTTATATAGGGTGCCCCAATTTAGTGTCGATTAAACCAAAACTTTAAGATTTATTATACTGTGCCACTCTATACGTAACATCAGCATCATCACAATTCATAGAAAAACAATACACTGGAACGGAAAAGGTTTCCTTATTTTTTTGGTGTGCTCATCTAAATATACACGTCTTTCTGTTGGCGTTATTATGTGCACTCGGTGGTAATATGGTGATTGCGCGGTGGGTTATGTTATTGTGCCAAACAATAGAAATGACAAAATTATATTTTTTTTTCTCTCGTTTTGAACAAGCAAATTTTTATTTTATTTAATAAAAGAATATAAATAAAATAACAAATAAAATAAAAGTTTTAATTGTTTTTTGAAAAACACAAACACAGTGTTTGTGAACAAACTCAAACCAGAAAGGCATTATCATTTCTAGGGCCTCCTATTGTTTATGCAAATCATATACGAACGAGGGAATTTATTTATTTCTTTACGTTTCGGGATAACAAAAACACAAAACAATAAAAATACGGAAAATTAGAAAAACTGTGGCAGCAGCATATAAATGTATTGTGCGTCGTTAGCTAAAAATCATTGCGATGCATGTGACATTAAAGAAATGTTTTTCATTATATTGGCCTACAATTTTGGGAGAAATGATATTTAAAGTTACTTGATACAGACTCAGGAATTGGTTTTCTATCTATTCACAACTGTGTTAACCGCGTCCTTGGCTCAAACTTTAATATTCAGTGCTAACTGTGGCTATCTCCGGTGTCCAGGAATTCGCGACATTTGGTGTATTACGAAATCTTTCTGTATCTACCCCATTGCCTTGAGAGATATATCCTAGATTATTCGTTGGAGAAATGCCGTTGGGTTGACAAAATTTTACGAACTCAGCTTAGTTGAACTGACCATGTGTGACCATCTTAAGACTGGAAGTAGTTTTTCGAATTTACCAATCACGTCAGCATCTCTTGTTCGGTCAATTACCAGCAGTCACTCGTCGGTCATGAGGCTTCATTAAAATCAACGGCTCGCTGGTACTTTTGATAGTACCACATGATAAAATCAATTTTTGAGAAATATTGTTAACATCTGATTTTGTTCTCCATGCCACACCTTCAGAACACATTGGTGTTCCACCGCACAAATCATTGCATAAATTTAAGGCCCATTGTTGGAGTCCAGAAGCAGCAGTGATTGGTATCTCATTTTTAATAACAAACGATGTCAATGGTTGATAGTCCGTCACAATATAAAATAGCGAACAAATAAAAAGTTATGCCTTCAGTTGCGATGGAATCGGTGCATTTGGAACGGCAACAATTTTATTCGGCAACCCCCGCATAGTATTTCATTCATAAACTGTTGTAACATTGTTTTAGCTCTTAAGATTCCATAACCCAATGTGGTGTGAATTGAAACAAGCCATAACGAGAGTATTAATCTTGAAAAGTTCCATCAAGTTTTCTGTTATTTCAACTTGAACAGTGAACCAGTGAACAAACAGTGAATCCAGAAAGTTTCGCCAAACCGTCGTAAATATTGAGGAGTTGATAATGATGGAATGAAAATTCACTCATTTATTGACTGAAACTACTTGTGTAGACATGGAACGCAAATTCTAAGATTTTTGGGATTTTAAGTGGCTGCCACAATTGGACTCGCTTATTTACAGTGTTTACCGGCACAAACACACCCGTCATAGCCGTATTCTTCAATTCCTTCTCTGCAATTGATTTAAATGCACATGCCACTGAATAAAGCTTGGTAACTACAGGCTTAACACCTTCCTTCAAGACAATCTCTGCCTGTGGAGGAACAGGGTCTTCAGAAAAGTCTGATGGAAATTCCTTTTTAAACACTACCGTATAAGTAACAGCTTGATGCTCACTAAGAAATTGTACACCATCACCACACATCATTTCACGAAACCGACGCGTCAAGGAGGCTAGACATGATCCAACCGCGGTCTGGTGAAAGAATTATTTTACAAGCACCGTATACGGCTTTTAGTCCGATGTCAACAAAAAAAAAAAAAATCGGGAAACATTTTAAATACTGCCGCACTGTAACAGCCGCACCGGAATCTATCTCCATACCAATATGAAGGTTATTTATTAATAACTGCACGGTTTCCGATTTAGAATTTACATTTAAATGGTTTAAAAAGTTTAGCGACTCGAAGAAATCACCTGCTTCATTTACCGAATTGATTTTTGTATTATTCGGACACATATTTTTCGTGTGACTTTTTAAAATACCAGGTCCAATTGCTCACCGGTCACAATTTACAACGTGATCGACCGAACTGATCACACTTAAAATCTGTTTATTAAGTGGCCACACTTCATACTAAAGTTTTTACCGTAAATTGAGATACCCGAGTGATGTTTGGCTGAAATCGGTCCACTAGAAGTTGCAAAATCGAAACAATTTTGAGAAAATCATCTATAGGTATTTTATTAAAAAATAATCGACCTTGTTACTTTCGCTTACGTTAAAAGTAAGTACCTAGTAATCAAGGAAAATTTTGACCTCGAAATTTACAATTCACTATATCGCCGAAGTAAATAAAAATAGTTTTTATAAAACTGTGTGTGTGTGTGGTGCCGAGGCCACTAAATGTATGGCGGGTATAAATATTTGGTTTGCAATATAGTTTTCGATTGAAATTAAACCTCTGTCGATCGTTAAAGTGCTGGCTTGTCCGATTGTTGAATTTATGGATTAGTCTCTCTTGCTCGCTGAGGTTTGCATTTTTTTTGCACAGTTGTTTGCTTTTTAATTCTTTCTGTTTTCCGACTTTCATTTTCTGTTTGAATTGTTCGAACAACAAAACGTTTTTTGATTTTGTTCGGTTTACATCCCTTCCCCAAACGTGTATCCGGCAAATTTAAATATTCGTCCAGTGATCTGTATCTGATTGCACAATTATATATGGAATGACGCTGGAGTTGAACTTTACTTCGGGGCATACAATGAATATATGCCCAAATACTGCTATCTATAACCTCGAGTAAGATATGATTAATTTTTTTCTTCGTATAGGCTCATCCATTGGATTATTCTTCAACCTCAGCGACATCGGCTGCTTACATCATTCTTGTAGCATTGCGGTACAGAGCCACTAAAATGATTGCCAACTTAACACATAACTCCCCCACCGTTAATGTTAAATGTGTAGTATGTCCGTCTACAAAATCAATTATTGGAAATTTAGTACCCATATTTGCACCAGATATGGATGGAGAACTTTGGAGATGTATTCGTTGAATATCTCATCTCATTTTCACTAACACGCAAGCCCCATCTTTTGGGCAACGGTTTACGAATCTCCTCGAGTACTTTTTTTGTATAAGGATAAATTACCATTGATGTGACATCACTCCAGCCGATTCGAAGTTCACTTCAAAAAAAGCAGTAGCTAAATCTAAGGGCTTCCTTAAAGGGAAATTTTTTGAAATTATAAGAAAAACCCAAATTCTAGCTTTTAAAGAGAATGGTTATAGCATCGTCAAAATTGCTGTTAGAATTGGAAGAGGTCTCACCGTGATGTATAATACTCAACAATATTCGAAGCTACGAAAAAACATTAGGGGCGTGTAAGCATGACTACGATCCCGGAAATAAATAAAACGGCTACGAAAGGGGAAACATTTAATTTACATGAGCTCAACGGCTATAACTATTATTTTCACAACCTAAGGAGAGAAGGAATCATTTTTGAACTATAGCACAGTAAAGAGTGTGGCATGATGGTGTAACGAGTGATATCATATTTTGGAACTTCTTAATTTAATGTTGTGAAATTCTGGTCACGTTTTGTGCTTAATTTTTTTTGTTTTTGTAATAAAACACTGCATCCAGCTTCTGTTTTAATCCTTTATATATATTTCGCCACATTGGCATCTTCAGAAACTGTTATAAATTAATAGAAATTAATAAAAATTATATTAAATAAAATACAAAAATTTAAGTTATAAATCATGAAATTTTTGAATTTTTTTTTAATAAAAAGTAAGAAAATAAATAATAATAATTATTTGGACCAATGACAATCTGTTAAGCAATCTGTTTAGAAAATGTAACACGCTACTAAATAAATTCACAACATACGACCCACAGACGAACAATCATTCTTGAAGTTAAAAGTAACATATCCCGTACTACCGCAAGAATGCATGGACTTTCAAAACAACACAAACCCAAAATTCTTTTGAGACCCATAGTATTCACAATAAACTCTCCGGTTTATAGCAGAATAGGAAACAATTAGCAGTTGATAGTATTTTCAAGGTCAAAATTTTCCCGGAAAATGTGATAATTTTCTCAAAATTTTTGGCTTGCACTTCCTAAAAACGATAGATGCACAGTCCTACAAAGAAAATTTTTTAAAAAAATTTCATTTTACCCAAATTTTTTTATCAAAAACTATGATTTTTTACTCACACATTTGTGTGGTTTGGATTTAAATATTGCCATTTTTTTTGTTTGAAAAAGGGATATAAAATAAAATAAAAATCGGCCCTTCAACCCTTTCGGCCCTTCGACCCATTCGGCCCTTCGACATTCGGCCCTTCGACATTCGGCCCTTCGACATTCGGCCCTTCGACACATTCGGCCCTTCGACACATTCGGCCCTTCGACACATTCGGCCCTTCGACATTCGGCCCTTTGATATCATACCAAAAATTGTACTATATCATAAACATAAAACAACAATTTTTTCAAAAATTTCATAATTTAGCATTCGTTCACGATTACACCCAACAAAGAAAATATTAACACATATAGGTGAAAATTTTTATACAAAAGTTTTTAATTTGTACCGAAATAATGAATTTTAAACTATTGACGATTCGTGACATTGTTTTTCAATTTAATAATTATTTATTGTGAACTATATTCTGTTTAGTTTGTATGTAAATTTCAATTTGACAAATGTAAGTAGTAACTCAATGAAAAAAACCACCAATTTAGAACTCCATAAAATTATAAAACCGCAGTAATCCCCCAAAATACCAAATTGTTACACTGTGCTTGAATCGCAAACTTTTTTTGCGTGTCAAGCTGGGCAGCCAAGGGGTAAACCTAATTAAAGTAAGCTGAATTTAATGGTGCTAGTCCCACTTTAAAGTTAATCCCCATTTTTGAGATATCGCTTTCGATTTTGGCACTGAGTCAAAAACTGAGTCAAACATTCACAGTTTTGTGTTATTTTTTTTTCTTTTCATTTCGACAAAAACACGTTTTTAATCATTTTTTGTCCATTTATTAGCTGCGTTTTTTTTTAAAGCAATCGAGTTCGCGATAGCTATTTTCAAATTTTTTCCAATTTAAAATTAAAAATTTAATTTTTTTTAAATTAAATAATTTAGATTTAATAGAAATCTATGTATAACCAAAAAAATCTATCATAAAAAGTTGTATAGTTTTCTTGTAATATCGTTGTTCTGTATAGTTCTGTATAATAACGGAGTAGTTTAGTTTAGAACTATACAGAACAAGTACACTACAAGAAAACCATACAACTTTTATGATGGATTTTTTTGGTTATACATAGTTTTCTATTAAATCTAAATTATTTAATTTAAAAAAAAATAAATTTTTAATTTTAAATTGGAAAAATTTGAAAATAGCTATCGCGAACTCTACTCGATTGTTTTAAAAAAACGCAGCTATTGTATTTAAATCGATCGTATAAACATCTCATCGTTCGTGTCGTCTTCAGGATCTTTTTCCTTTTGCAAATTTCAACAAATGTCACCCAAAAGTGCATGTAGCTTTTTGCCGATGTACCAATGTTTGAGCCTAGCCGTCACCTGGTGAAAACGCTCGCCGTGCTCATCGCATTCTGCTGGTCATTGTTCGGCGAATTTTGACACGTGACAATGAAAAAAATGTTTCTTCAATGACAAAAACGGTCAGCATATTTTCAATATATTTGTGCCAATCTTTGGATCGATTAATTCCGAGAACACTTTTAATAACTTCGTCCCTACTTATTGTGTCAATTTTTTAACTTTTTTAGAAATATCGGTTTCGAGAATAATCTCTTCGTCTCTTTCGCACCTCCTTTGTTTTTAAATTATGGATAATGGGGTAGATACTCGATCCGCTAGCAAGCAAGCAAGTAATTTGCTAGCCAAAATCTTGACTACTCATTCAATTTTACCACGGAAATTTAAATTTCAAAATACATTTTTCATAAATTTTTTGTTTAGTTTTGCGATTTTACTGTAATAATTTACGGTTTCAAAAATTAAACAGCAAATTTTGTGTTGTTCTACTGTTCATTCGTACAAAAAAAAAACAAAAAGCGTATTGAAAATATAATTTGAAATTTAAATTTCCTTTGTAAAATTGATTGAGTAGCCAGGATTTTTGCTAGCAAATTGCTTTCTTGTTAGCGGATCGAGTATCTACCCCAATAAGTCGTAAATTTTATTGGTTTTTGTGTTGATTTTGTCGCTAACTAAATTGTTGGTTTTTGTTTTTGTATATTTTCAGGGTGTGAATTTTGGCCGTACAGTATACAAATGACTCTTGAGTCATGAGTCAAATTGTGCAAAAAATTTATACCAAGATCTTCTAACCTGGATCTGCTTTTCCGGTCTTGATATATTCGAAAAAGTTGTTTTGTCTTGGCTTGCACAACAACTTTGCTGAAAAAAGCAAACTGAAAATCTTAATGGTTCAAGAGTTATAAACGTAAAAATGAGTATATTTTGAAAAAAATTTAACACAGAGCTATAAAACATATCGAAAGTGATATCTCAAAAATGAGGACTAACTTTGAAATGGGACTAGCACCATTGAATTCAGCTTACTTTAATTAGGTTTACTCCTTGGGTGCCCAGCTTGTCACAAAAATAAGTTTGCGAATCAAGGACAGTTTTATTATTACTTATTTTCTTACTTTTTATTATTACTTATTTTATAACTTCAATTTTTGTATTTTAATTAATTTAACTTTTATTAATTTATAACAGTACCAGAAGATGCAAATGTGGCTAAATATAATTAAATAAATATATCTAGAATTAAAACAGAAGCTGAATGTAGCAAAAAAAAAAATTCAAGCAAATTTTGGAACAATTTACTTGGATTTTCAGTTGGGCAAAGTCACAGCAAATTCTTATAAAATCATTCTGAGTCGAGGTTTTATGTAATTTTCAGAATTTCTTTAAGGGGCAGCTGTGCACTTTTCGGCAAGACAATGGCCCGATTTATAGTGCCAGAATAATCGAAGTACATTATTCACTCGACCTAAACATAATGACATTCGAAGAACAATTTAGTTCTCCTCCAGAATTGGTCAGGATTTTTCCTAGAACGGCTATATCCGCCATAGTACATTTCAGCAGGCATTGCCAATAGAAAATCCTTAATTCAACCCTGTTTTAATAAGGTAAATTTTTGAAATACGTTTTATGAATGATTTCTGGAAATCACACATTTTATTTGTGAAATCACTTAAATGAACATTCTGCTCAAATTTCATGATTGTGCCTACTCCCCGTCAAAATCACCCCATAGAAAACCCGTGAAATTTTTCAGAATTTTCCAAAATTTTACAGAAATGTTATTTTGATGTGGGGTTTGCTATACGTGATTCTGGCTGATAGTATGTGAACACAATCATACAATTTGATCAAAAAGTTCATTTCAACTAGTTTAAGTGATTTCATAAATAAAATGTAGGATTTCCAGAAATATCTCATTAAAATCGAGTTAAATGAAGGGTTTTCTATGCTGTTCTAGGAAAAATTCTGTTAGACCCACAAAATTGCACAATCAGTACTCGACAAAATAAGAAAACCGTGGTGTTTCCAAAATGGGATTTCTGTTGTGACCCACACGAAATAATGACCACCATTACGGTATCGGCCTAAAATTTATTGTTTTTTGGATTTAGTATAAAAGTCAGAGAAAGACATCCCCGTCAAAAATATAACACTAAACTTGACTAGACCAACAGAATTTGCAGCGATGATCAAATGATGGTAATATGCTGATTGTGACATATTTTAGAAATTATTCTGAATAAGCTGGATCACTTTAATTATTTGTAGATAATTGAATGTGCATTGAATAATTCACATATCAAAATTTTTAATAGTTTGAGGCGTTTTAAATAAATGTTATTGTATATATGTATAAACCCCAAAAATAAAATTATTAATTTTTTCTATGAAGTGTGTCATATGCCCGTTTCTTCATATATCCAGATAAACAAAAGCTTATGCAAACTGTTATTGTTACAATATTCCTATCATAGAAACAAAACAAAAAATTATGATCTTATCAAAAATGTATTTTATGTAATTCATAAATTATTTTTATTTTGTGTTCACTTAGGCCAACCGTAAATAAATAATGGGATGGTTTTGTTGGTATAACATAAATATATACATAAAATAAATAAACGCCCCAAGACATTTTTTGCTCTACGAGTACAAAATAATTAAAAATTAATCAAATTATGTAAATATAGACATTCTGATTAAATGATGAGAAAATTTCGTGATTGCGGGTGGTACTTAATATACTCGTACATCACCCCCTTCCACTTATACGACTATATAGGTACAGTAAAATCGTATATATATAAAATAAAAACACTTAAGATTTAATGTTCCATCCAGTTTTTTGGACAATAGAATGAAAAATTCGAATCGTTTCGAAACTTTTGTCTTTTTTTATTATTTTGATCCAATTTAAAATTCGAAATCTTTCTTATCGGAAAGACTATAATTTTGCGAGTTTTTAAATTGTCTTCAATTTAAAATACAAAACACGTTTTAAACATCAAACCATTCGAATATTTATATATATGTATATAGAGGAAGAAACAAAACCGTCTATATATAAAAATCGTAGCGATTTGCTTTCTATTGTTCCCGTCGCTCCGTATATATATAAGCAAAACGATGTTGAAAGAAATTGCTTCTGCTATTATTGTATTGTGTATAAGATTAACACCTCCCATCATCTCAAATAGGTCCATCTTTATATCGAAAATTGATTTTATTTTTATGTACTGTATACTGTGCGCTATATATGATGCTAAACAACCCTCTTAATGTTTCGAATTAAAACTTTATTTTTTTTTGCTCAGATTTTGCGTTTTTTTATATTTTCCTGGTCAACTTTCGATATTAAACCCGTAGCGCATAGTACCGAATGATGATGGTGGTGTGGTATTGTTAAAAAAAGAATTGATAAGAATTGAATTTTCCAATTTTCCCAACATTATTTTTATTTTAAATAAATCGAATCTTGCACATACACACACACACACACAATACATGATTTGAAAAATCGGAAAAACCTTCTTATTGTGTTTAAACACCAATTTTAAAATGGAAATTTTATGTTTTTTTTTTTGCCGAGCATTCGGTCGGTACATGTGTGAGATCAGTGTATTTATATATATAGGTGCTTTATTGTGGTTATTATTGTACTTGGCTTGGTGATAGCAGAAAATTGGAAAATTAAGTAAATAGACGAAAATTTAAAAATTCAATTTGGTAACGTGTATAATCCAAAAGATAAACATTGCATTTATATGGAAACTATTTACAGTAGTTTTGATCAGATAACACCTGAAAAGGATTTGGTGCGCTGTTTGGCGATTTTAAAGTGAAAATATTTTAAATTGAATTTTACAATTTTATTGCTATTTTAGATAGAAATGGTATGATTGTGACTTTAAATCCCAAATGAGTTGCCGCTTTTGGAGATTTATGTAGGTGCAATGTAATTTTCAATTCGGATTTAATTTTGTTTCATCTCCTTGACGAACAAAACAAATATTTCGTTCGTCTAATGTTGTTGTTATAATCGGGAGACCGATTCGACCCCGTATACCAGCATTTAGCAACATCAAACCAACGGGTCAAACCTACGTGCAAATTATACTGCTTCAAGAGGAAGCAACCTTCAACCTAGAAGAAGATCGAACGATACCTCCAATACCCAGGGAGATCTGGCCAAAACTAGACCAGCAGGTTAGTATGGTGGTGCGTGCTATTACGATACACTGTCTTCTGGATAAGCAAGCGAGCAGAATGAGAGTCTCCTCATATGATTACTGTCGTAGTTACGAAGACATATAGTAGGAAGGAACTGTTCACCATTTGCTTTGCACCTGTCCCCGTCTAGTGCTTCCCAGATTGAAATTCCCAGGAACTCCTCTCCTAAATGATTAAACGGACCTCAATAAAATAGACTTCTATAATATCTCGAGCTCAAGATGGTTCGATGACAGCTTGAGGAGAGAAAACAATGTGACACGACTAAGGGCCTGATTGTGTCTATATCCGTCTTTTAGGACAACAACCCTAACCTAACCTAACCTAAATACGATTTATTTATTTTTATTTCCAGGCGGACAAAAAATAGTTTTCTTGTATTTTGCGACTCAGAGTTCTTCAATATGTCGAAAGAGTGGTTGTAGACCTAAGTAATTTTTATCGTTTTTATCAAAACTTCCAAAATTCTGGAATGACTTTCTAAAAGCTTAAAACGATTCGCTATGCATGATCATATCAAAATGAGAAAATTTGTATCTATAATCAGCGCTCCAATGGTAATTTGTAGTACTAATATGCTTCAGCAATTTTGTTACATTATTCAAGACCTTTCCAATATAACATATATTTTATAAAAAAAAAAAAAAACGGTTATTAGGAACCACAGCTAAAATGGTCAATTTTTCAGCTACAGCGCTAATAACAAAATTATTTCTTTTCCAAGACCTTTCACATGATATGCTATAAATGATTACATTGGAATGAGAAAAGTTGTAGCTGCTTCAATAGCTAACACGAAAGTTTTGAATACTTTATGGTGCTTCAGAAAATTTTACATTAATCTTTAAAACCTTTTCAATTGTACACGAGACGATTGTGTTTTGTTATAATAAAATATTTAGTTACCAACGCCAAAACGGTAGATTTGTGAATTAAAGCGCTGATTACAAAATTGTTGTACATGCACTGAGAAAAACAATCCAGTAAAAATAAAAAAATATACATATAAAATCAAAAAAATATAGCTACATATATTTTTTAGGCGAAAAGTCTCGTTTTTAAAATCAAAAAGATAATCTTTTTAATTTTAAAACATATTTTTTCGCCAAATTTGTTTATAAAAATAACAAAATTGTTTTTATTTTCAAAAATACATTCCTTACTTTTTCAAAGAGTTTTCTTAAATTAAAAGAGATTGTTTTTTAAAAATAAAAAACTATTTGCTAGTTTTAAAAGTTTTATTCTAATTTTTAAATAATTATTTTTTAACAAATGCCATACAGTTTTCTTAAGTCAAAGTAATCCGTAAATCGTAATATACTTTTTAATGACATTCATAATGTTTGCGAATTGAGACTGTTCAAGCCAGCAAAAGCAAAGAGGCCATTCATGATATAATAATATCTACCACAATAAGTAGAAAATTAACTCCCCCTCCCCAATTTTTAACCCCCAGGGTCATTGTGTAAAAATACACACAACCCTTAAAAAATATAAATGAGAACTTCCGCAAGTTCTTTCTTGGCAGTTTGGTTTCGTACTGATAAAAAGTTGGTCTGCTCATCAGGTTGCAATTGCAACGCCAACGATTAGACATTCCAATTATTCGGTCAAGTGAGCTATTCGAATATCGGATAGTAAAATTGAGAGTATTCGATTATTCGAATTATTCGTCCAAACAAAAAAAAGTTTAATGTTAAAAATAAAAAAAATCGGTTTCTTTCAAAACATAACAAAAAATAAACGTTAATTTAGTAATAATTAATATATGAACATTACACTTCGGTGCAACATATTCGCACATTGCTCAATTTTCACCAAAATTTCAAAAATATTAAAAAATTCAATGTTTGTTTAATTTTGTGCCGTGGTACTTTTTGAACTTATACCGTGCTAACAAAGGGATTTTTAGGGTCAACCTCTGAAGTACACGTTTTTTGTGAATTTGTCAGCATGAAGATGAATGGTAAACATCGAATTAAAACATGGAATTAAGCAAAAAAAAACATTTTTACTAATAAGTAGTATTCCCTCCCATAGCCCGAATGACAGTTTCCATTCGATTTTTCCATTCGCCTTTTTTCAGCCCGTCCCATAAATGTAAATGTTCCATGGGATTCGACAGGAAGTTTTCACCAATAAAACTGTTGAGAAATCAATACTGTTGAGAAATCAATCCTCTTGATCGACAACCAGTATTCGCTCCGGAGATGAATACAAGACCTATCTTCACCACGCAGTGACATGCCACCCCAGAACATGCACGATCGACCGCCATACGAGACACGTTTTTCAATGCAACATTGTGCAAATCACTCTCCTGATCTTCTGTACACTCTTCCCCGCCCTTCGTTGCCATGTAAACACATCCTGCACCTGTCAAAGAAGAGGACTGTTCTCCATTGTTCTTCTGTAGAATCCAAATAGTCTTAAACGAACTGAACGCGGCTCATCGGTGGGCTGGGATCATTTTTGGTCCGATTGCTGTTCTGGGTACAGTCAGATCACCTTCTCGAAATCATCTTCTAACTATCCACCGACTGACTTCGACTTCATGAACATCTTGGAGCGCTGTCCCAGTTGAACCACATTCAAAGGACCATTTAGCGACGAAGTCGTCACAAAATAGCGGTCATCTCGCTGTGTTGTAACACGAGGTCAGCCAGATCCTTGTCGTTGTCTGTAGCTGCCAGTTTTTTGATATCTCTGCCACACTCGACGATCGGAAAATCGGTTGACATTTAGTCAACGAACCACTTCACTTTGGTTCTGCCTCGCATCAATTAGTGTAACCACTTGAGCGGCTAACTCTGGTGTGGTTCAGGCTAAGCGTTGATACGTGAATGATGACAATCGTACCCTTTTATATTTGCCACAAGCTCCGCAACTGGTGCTACTTAGAACGAGTGATTTCGGGTTGTTGGGTTCTATTGTTGTTATTGCTCTGATTTTCAGCAGAGAATACGCACATGTGGCATGATTGGATAGGTGATGAAATGATCTTTAACTTGACATGTTTTGGTTCAAAAAACATTTCGATTCACGAGAAAATTAAAAAAAAGAAAAAATGCAATTGTGCGAATTTTTTGCATTCAAGTGTATTTTAATTTTTTTGGCAAAATTATTTTACTTTAAAAAAAATGTATTTTAAAAATAGTAAAAGGTTGAAAGTTTCAAAAAACAGACGGTTTTTTTATTTTTATGACATCTGCTGTGGGAAAAACTCGTTACGATCTCTTTATTAGTTGTAGAGTTTGGTTGTTGCGTTATTCCGCTAATGGTTCTGGAGTTCTTTCTGCAGTTCATTCGTTACCGTTGGTGGTGTTTCACTTTCTTCTAGCAAAATATCTGAAACCCAGTCCCCCGATAAGCTCATAATGTTGGCTTTTTTTACCGTCATTAGCCGATTGTGGATCGATTGCTTCCATTATTTTTTGCGCTAAGGAAATCGGAGCAGATTAAAATATTCATTTGAGCGTATAATATTTCCTATTTCAAGGTAAAAAATAAGTGTCAATAATGTTTCATCCCACCCAGAAAGTTTATTGAACAAAAATTTATAGACGCCTTTGGCTGTTTCTACCAGCATGAGAAAATCTAGTATCTTATCTTTGACCAATATTTCACTTTCAGAAACAGTTTGTCGTTTTCCTGCCTAAGCATAATACTCAACGAATTCGAGGTCGTTTTTATCTCCAATTTAAGCATAATTTTTTCCCACATTGGAACGTTTCGTTACAAAATTGAGTATTTTGCAGGAGATACCTTAAACATCCTGATAATAGTTCTTACTTTTAAGTTGGACCAAATTAGGGCTTTTAACATTTTGCTTGAGTATAGTACGATTCAAATTTTTTTGTATCTGAAATTGAACCAAAAAATTAAAATCGAATATTCGTTACAAAATATTCGAATATCGAATAGTGCAAAACAAGCCGAATATATTCGAATTTCGAATATTCTAATATTCGCTTGGAATGTCTACCAACGACTAAAACCAAACTGCAAAAATTCAAGCCTTCATACATTTAGTATAACACAAGAACATATAGATTTGGCGAATTATATAAAATATAGACGAATTGAAAAATAAAACAACGGGATTTCTGGCAAACCAATAAATATAAACATTTTCATAAGTTCAAAAAAATTGTTTTAAAATTCTAGAACTTTTCTTTTGAAATAAATTGTTCATTAGTTTCTAAAAATCTCATTTAATTCCAAAAAAATACTTTTTAAATTCCAAAAAATTTGTAACTTTTAGAAACTAAAAACTTCGTTTTTTAATTTTACAAACCAAAATTTTGCTCAGTGTGATTGTATGGGAATGGTTGTATGGGCAACGGTTGTTTTGAGTACTACATTTACGGTTAACACCTTTTCAATGATAAACGACATGTATATATAATTAAGGAAAAGTTCGTTACCAGAGTCCAACCGGAGAACTTATGAAGTTTAGTCGTAACGTAATTGTTACCTGATCTAAGAGCTTTCAAACTATGTACTACACGAATATATGGGCAAAATGTAGTAGCAATATCCCTCTTCAGTTAGGGATTCCAAACGCTTTCAGTTCCCTGAATTACAAATATAAGAAAAAAATATATAGAATTGCATAAGCCAGTCTTTAGATATAACCGTCTCGGCATCATGTATGTGAAGTTGGCACGAAAAACCAGCCCGAAAAACAACTTTTCAATTTTGGTGTGTTTCTTTGCTAAATTCAATACCATCCCGAAAAAATATCATAATTGTTATGGAAAAGGCATATTTCATCCCGAAATAATATTTTCTTCTATTTACGAAATTTATGTTACATAATTTTAACATGAGAAAGCTAAAATAATCCCGAAAAGTTACCAAATTGATAACGCCATACTATTCAAATAATAATTTAGTAATACTTAAAAAACAAATGTGTCACATTGTAAATCTTTGTAGTAAATTGTTTAGTTGCTTATAACGATTAAATATAAGATAAAAAACTAATATGAACTTATATAAACTTACAACAAGAGTTGGTCAAATATTTATTTGCATAATGAAAAGTAATAGCCTCATTCTCAATGTAACAATAGTTAAGCATCAGTACAAAAATTTATACTCAAAATTTAATTGCTGGAATCCAGGAGATATCCCCCTCCAGATTATTTGCTCAAAAGTTAGGTCCTTCCTTCTCTAAAGCATAATTTGAAGCAAAATTTCAGCATAGGTTAAATTAAAAATTTAATTGCTGGAATCCCGGAGATATCCTCTCTCTCTCTGTCTCTCTCTGGCACTATATCCTATCAAGGGATTTGGCCGCCTCAAATGAGGTTTCATAATCATTATTTCATTTCGGATAATGAGTAATTAATTCATTGATCCTAAACCAGCCGTGAAATTTTTTCACCACCAGGAATCAAACCCGGGACCTCCGGTCGCTGGAGCAAGCATGCTGACCACTTTGTCATCGGGGCGACGATAGTTCAAGTCTCAACGGCGGATGTAAAGGTGTGATCTAAAGCAAAATCTCAGCACAGGTTGCATTGAACTTTTCCATTTTATATAAAACAATAAGTTAAATTAAAAATGTATTTGCTGGAATCCAGGGGGAAGGGGATATTCGAGATTATTTGCTCAAAAATTAGGTCCATCCGTCTCAGATATTACGCCAATCGTTCAAGTATCAGATATAACAGAAGATAGTTTAAAAGAAAGAAAGCGAAAAAAATAAATTATTAATCAAAATAAAAATTGTATTTAGAGAGCTATGATTAGGAAAATGAAAAGGTTAAATATATGTACTAAATTTAGGAAAATGATACTCCGCCGCAAAAGGGATACCAACCCGACCGCTGGTTCGCCTAGAGCAAGCATATTCAAAACTGGATAAGGAGGAAAAGAAAAAAAAGAGAGAGAAATAAAAACAAAGTTGAACAAAAATAAATTTAAAAGAAACGCAAATGGAGAGAGTAAAAATAATGTTAAATATTATAAATACTCTAAGTATTTAAGTCAAATAGATAAAAACGAAAACAATTAATATAAAAATAAACCGACCAAATGGCACAGTGGTTAAAGCTTTGGTCCAGATCCAAAATCGGGAGGTACCGGGTTCGAATCCCGAAAGGTGCAGGATGCAAAAGTAAAATTTCATAACCGATTACGATCGGGGATGAAATGTAACACATCTATGACCTCCTGTTGGAGTGCAAAACTCATGGGCCGACCCATCTTCCATGTCAGTATAGACTGGCATGGAGCTTGCAATGTGCAGATGGTTTTAAATCGGCCCTATATCCGTACGTCTTCGATTTGGCAAGTGATGCGTAAAGTAAGACGAAAAAAATAAACCGCGAAAGAGCAGGGAGTGCTTTGGCCCCAAAACAGATGGCAGGGATAAAAACAAAAACAAAACAAACAAAAAAATTGCTAATGTGGTAGTTAAAAAGTTCGAAATATTTATTAGTCTCTCGTAACATTCTTGTAATAGGCTCGTTCTGGTCGTAGGTCGTTTTGCGAGGAGCAATTCTAAAAGCTGGGATCGTTCTCAAAGCACGAGCATTTACATTAACATTTACCTTTTCAAGTAGAGCTGAAAAATTTACACCGGAAGATAAAAGTTAATGAATGAAAACGATGTCGACAAAAGATCCTCGCCCACCTAGTGGCTTTAAGTTAATAAGCTCCAAGCCGTCGAGATAAGGAGGCAAATTGTAAACGTCCAAGCCTGAGTAGCAAACTCGAGCAGTGGCCGAACAAATGCCTTGTGGAGAGCCCTCGTAACATAAGCGTTTAAAAATTTTATAGACCATCGTTTCACAAATCCAATCGAAGAGTTTGGTATAAAGGTGTGATCTTAAGCAAAATGTCAGCTTAGGTTTCATATCTAAAAAGGGTCAAATTGACAATTTAAATAAAAATTGTCAGAAAATAAATTGCCCAAAATAAATTGTCAATTTAACCCATTTTGGATATGAAACCTGTATGCTGAGATTTTGCTTTAGATCACACCTTTACATCCGCCGTTCAGACTATTTGCGTTATATCTGAGATGGATGGACCTAACTTTTGAGCAAATAATCTGGAGCGGGATACTCCTGCATTCCAGCAATTAAATTCTTAATTTAACCGATTTTTTATATAAAATGGAAAAGTTCAATGCAACCTGTGCTGAGACTTTGTTTTAGATCACACCTTTACATCCGCCGTTCAGACTTGAACTATTGGCGTTATATCTGAGATGGATCGACCTAACTTTTGAGCAAATAATCTCGAGGGGGATATCTCCTGGATTCCAGATATTAAATTTTGAGTAAATATTTTTGTACTGATGCTTAACTATTGTTACATTGCGAATGAGGTTATTTCTTTTGTAAGTTCATATCAGTTCATATTAGTTTTTTATTTTATATGTAATCGTTATAAGCAACTAAACGATTTACTACCAAGATTTACAATGTGACACATTTTTTTTAAGTATTACTAAATTATTATTTGAATAATATAGCGTTATTAATTTGGTAACTTTTCGCGACTACTTTAGCTTTCTCTTGTTAACTAACTATGTAACATAAATTTCGTAAATTCGTACGCAAACCCACCAAAATTGAAAAGTTGTTTTTCGGGCTGATTTTTCGGGCCAACTTCACATACATCTCGGCATCTAGACATCCACGCGGACGGACAAAATGTTTTTTTGAATTTGCGGAATCAGAGAGAATCAAAAAAGGTCGAGAAACTGGTTCTGGACCAAGGTCATTTTTGATCATTTTACTTTGATATTGAAGTCCTGACAAAAATTAGGAAAATATAAAAAAAATGAATGCCGAACAAAAATACTCTACATTTGATCGCAATTTATTTTGCGGTTAAACATTTTAGATACTTTGTCGAAGTCGGTGCTTCACCATTTACAATGACCATAAGCCAGTAACTAAAGCCATTTTTAATCCTATATAAGCATTCTCCGGCACGACCGATATCGATACAACAACAGTCGATACCGTACAAGAGACAGACTTGGAAGAATTTAATTTCTGGTTCTTTATGTCACGGTTTCAGTCTGAATCTTTTTAAATTCTCCGATTATGAAATATACTGCGAAACATCGCTACCACTTCAACGAAAAATTTACGATTCTTTACAACACGTAAATGTCGACGAATGAACGATGCTCATCTTTTAACCTGTGTCGACCGACTCACACGATTGCCCGAAGCTTAATTCAACATCACGACTGATCAAGAAACACAATTCGAGTTCAAGTTTTTCGCAGAGTTAACGAAAGTATTGGGCTATCACTGGATACGTGCAACAGTCGAACGCTTTCATCGACAGCTTAAAGCTGTTCTTAAGGCTCGAGAAAATGCCATTCTATACGAAAACACGTAACTCAAAACCTGCGATGGGCGAGTTTAAATTCGCAATGTAATCTACGCAGTTGTCGACACGTAATCTATTATACGTAGATTACAAAGCGATTTTTTGCGTAAATTGGTAAAATAGTAAAATTAATTGCACAGTGTTAAAATACGTGAAAATGGGTACTTAAAAATAATTTTAATTATTACAAGCCTTTCTGAAATTAAACAGTTGAAATAAAATTAAATCTATAATTAACTTAACTTATTAACTTATTTATCGAAATGGAAGTGTACAATGTTTAAAAGAAATTCACTCGTTTCATTTGCTGATTTTCTAAAGTATCCTTCTTCTATGTAACGCCCATCTCATTTGATCAAAATCGAATGGCATATATTTGTTCCTAAATTGCTTAACAATTGCAATTTCGTTTTTATACGGGTAGATACTTCAACTGCAGATTCACCAGCGAATAAAAACCAAAATCAGAACGTCACATTTACTCTATACGAGTATGCGTTCGGTATTCTTGTAAAATTCATTCACGTCCACATCCAAAACCAACAACAATTAAAAGCCCTGAACAAAGTCTGAAACGCAGATACCAATATGCAACAAACTACAGAAGATTGTATTGGTTACACTAACAATCCCATGTTATTTTTTTTCTTTCGCACCACTACTTATTAAACTAGTGCGCACATACGATGTACGCATATATTCTAATACAACTATCTATAGTGTAGTTTTTTCTGTATTTGTTGCATTAGCATGGCTTTATATTGTTGTTGGTTTTGCCACATCCCTAGAATCTCAATCTCCATCTCCATAAAAATTACGTGTCACGATGTTCGAGATTTAAAAAAAAATCTTTTAATTTTTTCAAATTTTTTTTTTACATTTTCCATTTAAAACTACATACAACCACAAATTTTAACTTCCCTACTCCACTCATAAATATTTTTTAAGCTATTTTCTTAATTCTTAATATATAAAAATCACGTGACACGGTGTTCGTACACGCAAATCTCCGAAAACGCCCAACCGAAGTATTGTAGATTCTAGCTGAATATTCAATTTCTTGTATGGGTGCAGATTTCCATACGTGCTAAAAAAAAAATTGCGCAAAAAATTAAAATACGAAAAGTTTATGAAAAATATAGAGCAAATAAAAATGTTTCGTATACAAGATGCGATGACTTATCGCATACGCACGCCATTACGGTCGTCCAAATTTATTTATTACATTTACATGTAATCCAAAATGGTAGGAAATACAAACTTTGTTATTGCCAGCACAACAACCAATACATCGCCATGCTATCACTCACTGCACGTATGTTCAAGCAAAAATTAAAATCATTGATGGATTTGATCGTAAATTACTCGATTTTCAGTAACACACGTTGGTGGATATACTCGGTTGAGTGGCAAAAGCGAGGTTTGCCTCATGCTCATATTTTGTTTTGGCTTGAAGGTTAAATCCGCCCAGATGAAATTGACCAAATAATTTCGGCAGAAATTCTAGATCGATTAATTGACCAAGAATTGTTCGATATTGTTTCCACAAATATGGCCGCAAGGACAATGGAAAATGTATAAAGCAGAGAAAGCCACATATTTACAATGCGAATGTCGAAAACTACAAATCAAATTGAACTTGATAGTCAGTGGGTTATTATACCATACTCACGAATAATTTCAAAAACGTACACGGCTCATATTAATGTCGAGTATTGCAGTTCTGTATACAGTCCATCAAGTACATTTGCAAATATGTTAATAAAGGCAGTGATTTGGCAGTATTTGAAGTACAAAATATAAATGAAAACGACGAAATATAGCGATACCAAATGGGAAGATACATCAGCTGCAACGAACCTGTTTGGCGTATTCTTAGTTTTCCCATACACGAACGAAACCTAAGTGCTATGCCAACGAGCATTCGAGCCACCAATATTGACACTTAACGAATTTTTCAAACGGTGCCAAAAACCTAATGTTTTCGGACATTTCATAAAAACATTGTCAGGTAAAAAAATGATCCACGCAGACAAGGCGAAGCACTTCCAACAATTATTTAAAGCCGTACAAAAGCTTATTTAAAGGCAATACATTGGAACAACTTTACACGAAGTACATCCAAAACAAAGTGAATGTTTCTATGTTGTTGGCGTATGTTCCAGGACCAACGTCATTCCAATTTTTGTGAACAGTCAATGGACAAGTGTGCAATACATACCAAGATGCATGTCGCGAGATGCAATTGCTGGAAGACGACTATCATTGGGATCTGACACTTGCAGATGCAGCATTTACATCCACGCCGAATAACATTCGTCGACTGTTCGCCATTTTACTAGCGACAACATGTTATCCAACACAATCATCGGCTTTGTGGGAAGAATACAAGAATTACATGGCTGAAGATATACTACACCGAGTTAGATACACAAACCAAGGATGATCAAGGATTTGTATGCAAATATTTTAATTTCAAATTGGTCAATAAATCAATATGGTATGCCATCGCCTGACTGTCCAGTGATGTGCAGCGAGAAGAACATTATAACAATGTTGATTTAGCTACATTTATTGTGAACAATGAGCCATTAATGACTGCTGAGAAGAAAAGTATTTATGATCGATTTATGCTGTCTTTTGCTGCTAAACAAGGCTGCCTTTTCTTTATGTATGCACCGGGCGGAACCGGCAACACGTTTTTAATATCACTTATCCTTGCAAAGATATGTTTACAGTATTCAAAATTGCTTTGGCAATTGCATCATCAGGCATTGCTGCCACTTTGTTAGTTGGTGGACGAACGGCACATTCAGCGCTTAAACTGCCATTAGACGTTCAAATAACAAACGCATTCGGTGGTGCTATCTTATTACTAGATTAACGCATGTTTAAAATAATCATTTCTATGGCGAAGCGTAGATACCGTTCGATTGACCATCACCATGCGGGTACAATTGCAAAATGACCCGTCGTCACAAATATTTCCTGAACAATTGCTAAATATTGGCAACTGTAATATCGAACTGCATTTAAACACACAATGCATCAAACTGCCAGACAATCTTTGCACTATCGTTAATCCAAAACATAAATTAATTGAGAAAATCTTCCCGGCTAGCGAAAAATGTTGATGTTGGCGAAAATGACACAGTAAATTATCCAACTGAATTTTTAAATTCAATAGATATGGCACCACACAATATTAGATTAAAAATTGTTTCGCCGATAATTCTGCTTCGTAATTTAAACCCACCCAGATTATGCAACGGCACACGTTTGGTCGCATCAAGCGGATCACCGGAAATGTTATTGAAGCAATAATTTTTAAGAAAGTTTAAGGGAGAAATTGTGTTTTTGCCACGTATCCTAATGATGCCTCGGAAACGACAAACCTCTTTAAACGCCTACAGTTCTACAATCGTAACCCAAAATAAGCTATTACGCATGGTCGTAAGTATTATACCCTTATGTGTAAACCATATTTCTAAACAAATCTCTTTGGGGATAATTCAAACGTGTATCCTTGTAATAACGCGATAACTGACGTACTTGCCGTTTTCTAGATTAATTACATAAAATAAATAAAAGATGACGTTAAATCAAATAATCACATAATTCTTTTCTTTACACAGCTCGTTTCCATTTTAAGATGATGATGAATACTTCTAATTATTCGTAACAAAACATCACACTCGTAATTAAATGTGTTGATTCGTTCACGTTTTCATTTGTATGATGTTTGTACTTGTTCGAGTTACAACAGAAATTTTTATTTTGCCTTCGAGAAGACAAATTTTGTGCTACTGCTGTGTAATGAACTTAAAGAATCCGTAAAAGATTCTTGTATATATAACTCTTGCGTAATGGTTGAATGCAATTTTACTGGTAGCTGCTTTAAGAACAATAATAAATTCTAAGTAGCGAGTCGTCATTCGTCGGTGAGATCACGAGATTTCATTTTGGCTATTTTTCCGCTAGTTATCCTTGGACTCAAGCTATAGTAAATAAAGCGAAATCTCTTGTTTTTACATTTTGTATACAGAAAGGGTAAAATTTATATTTTGGAATATACCGACGAACCCCGTCAAAAATTACAAATTCATAATTTTACCTTTATTTTTTTGTGCCGTTGAAAGCATCGTACAATAGAATAGACACGGCATACATTTTATATTTTTAATAGACTCTAAATGACAATAAATATTTTTTTGTGTATATATGATTTGACTGTTAATAAAAGGAGAATAAATATAAATTGTGTACACGACGACGACGACGACAACGAAATCGGCGCAAAAAAAAACATCCCGCTGTGGTGATTTACGCTCATTGTACGCTGAATGGAATATCCGAGTATATAAAGCATATTTTCTGCATAATGCAAATTTATGTGAAATTCAAAAAAAAATATTTTTTGTGTGCAGATTTTTGCTCGTTCCTAATTTAATTAAATTTAATAATAATTTTATGCATTTTACGACTAGGAGGGGCTCGTAAATGATACACTATACACCATCAAATAGCCTAAAGGTAATCAATGTATTTCAGTTGTGTTTGCAGCCGTGAGGAGAAAATCAAACAATCAAATTGAACAATCAAACTGATATGCTTGCCTACGTACATACATAAGCATGAACATATTCGTTTTATTTACATTTTCCGTTATTTTTTTTTTTTTTTTTGGTATTCAGGAAAACATATTTTCCCTATAACATAAACAACAACATACTTACGTACATGCACAACACCAACGGCAGCAACAAAAATAAAATTTTTCTTGTGGGCTTATCATCCGAGTTAAAGTTAATGCTATGAAATATTAATTTGTGTTGTTGATCTTTTTTTGGTTCAAAATTGAATAAAAAAAAAATCTTTATACGCATATTAGGAAAATGTGGATGGAAAAAGGGGTGGAAAAACGTTAATGTGGGTTTATGTGACATGGTACATACAGAAGAGAGTATATACATACGATGGTAGATACATGATGTGGTATTTTAACGAAATGTTGAATCAACTAAGTGAATTGTTTATTGTGTGTTCTTATGAATAAAGACAATACTTGAACGGCCTACATATCGATATGCTTCCAGCTTTGTTTAAAAACCTTGTCCTTTTTGCTCAGGTAAATAAAAAATTCGCTTAAGGTTTGAGTTTTTTGTCAACAACCACCAATAACTCTAAAATACTCTCTAAAACGGGTTCAACTATGCTAAAATCATACATATTTTTGGTACATAGCGGTTTTTAAAATTTTATAATTGAGCTGAATCCAAATAAATAATATGGTCCAGACGGTATACATGTACCATATCAAGAGTTGCTGAAATATACTGTAACTCGATATTATTTTCCATAAATGGCTATTTTTCTTTCAAATTCTCAATACGGTTATTGGAAAAGTTCTTTAGATAAACTCTTGACAAATATTACGCAGGTACAGAAGATTCGGGAAATTTGGCAAATTATTTATTGAGCCTATATATGAGGTAAAATTACAAATATGTCACAAGGATTATTCTTCTACTATGGGCCTCCAATTGGCTTATATAAAAGAGAAAGGAAATCAATACTTATCCGATTACGTTTCCGGAAGTTAAAAACATTCTATACATGTGACAGCAGAATAATCACAACCAACATGCAGAATGATCAGTCTGAAATATTTATTTCCAGAAACCTGTCACCAATGCAGTAAATATTCAAAAATGGATCCAGAATCTAGGATTTATGAAACAATGTTATCTAATCCAAGCGAAATATGATAGAATTTTGACTTCATCTGCACCCAATGGTGGGTTAAGACTAGTAGAGAACGTCATGGCTAAGAACTTTGCAAGCAATTCCAGAAAATGTCAACATTAGATAGAACAAGGATGGTGAAAGGCTGTGGCTTTTGAGTACATTGTCTCGCTCAGCATAAAAAAGGTAGTTCAGATCGACATCGTGCATTGTTTACAATTGACATCATCATACACTTCTTCATTGCAATAATGCAGTGTCTTAGAGTATAGGTACAACTGAAACTCTTCTAGTTAACGAACAAGGAACTGTGTTTCTACCCATCGCGTTCATTAAAGTAGCTACCGGCATTGGATATAGCTCGGTATTTTAAGAGCCTCGAAAGGCTCAGATTTCTAAATCAAATTGACACCAAGATTTTCTGGAAACCTTCCCTAGACCAACATTAACATACGCAATTGGAAGCATCAGAAAAGATACAATTAGCCGATCCCCCATATAATCGTTCGCAACCAATTGATTTAGCATCACCCGTTAATAATATTCAACAACATTCTGAAGGTCAAACATTATGAATGTGTTGCTCAACATATCGAATCGACTGAATTATAACCGGCGAAAATCCCATCAAATTCCGTTTAAATGAGTTTTGGAACTCTAACAGAATTAAGAAAAATGAATGTAGCCAGATTATCACAGGCCGAAAGGAAGTTTATAAAACATGCAACATTCGGACAGATGCATCATCGATTCGATGATATAGGAAAAACCACCACGGGAGTATCTTTAAACAACTTAATGATGACTGGTTAAACCTGCAGCAAGGCATATCGAAAAAATTTACAGACAGGGATGATTTCGCCAAACTTATGACTGTGGCTAGATTAAATACGGTTATTTATGGAACCACAACAGCCTGGTTCCCAGAAGTAAGAGCCTTATTAAAACTGGCACAAGATTGTAGCGTAGTTTGATGTCTCAAGATCAACTTTCGTCAGATCATCCAACTAAGCGATCATTTTTATCGGATGCAACCAAATTATTCGACCTTTTATATGATGGGAGAGGGGCCTTTCAAAAACTAAATAAAAACAGAAAAGTACGCACACTTCTATATGGTCACTATAATCGGTGACAACGGACAATACTAACCACAAAAAACTTTTTTGATTTCTAGATTAAATATCTGTGGATTCCGATGATGGTGACTGCAAAAATATAAAAGGTGAATTATGTGACTGACACGAGTCCTACTTTTATCATGTCCATGTATAAAAATATTAAAGTCACCCAACCACACTGCAAATTAGTTTGCATACACTTCAATGAGTAAAACACCAAAAAGGTATGTAACCCATCGTAACAGGACGTTATCCGCCGGATATTAACCCTCCCTTCCCCCCGTATACACCTACGTCATTATCGCCCAGTCAAACACCTCCAGATCCATTTCGAAAAATATTTCAAAATTGGATTAGGTTGCTAAAAATTAACTGATTATGGCACAACATACTCGTATCATTTTGCCACAAGTAAACTTTTGTGTTTTTATTTTTTTATTATGATTTGAGTTTAGCTTCAAAAGCTGTTACTCGTCGGTTCGAAATTGTTATTTAACATAGTCATGCTAGGGCCCTCTATCAGAACAGTAAGCCGTTGCATGAACTAAGAGCTGAGTATGGGGTTTCTCTCAAGTGATGCTCCAAAATCGAAAAAAACTCTTGAACGATTTCTTTTCCCTTACAAATAACCATTTTTTAGAAATGCTCCAACTATCATTTAAATTCACTTTCACTCCAACTATCATGAAAATTCACTTTGGTATTCTCTATGCCATGCCGAACTGTTAGGCAAAAACTAATTTTGTCTAAAATCACGGAATTTAAACCTTACCTGTGGGTCATCAGGTGGAACATTGAGAATTCCCATGTGAATTTTCTTGAAGATTCGAGCATTTTTAGAAAATGGACATTTATATGGGAAAATATATTGTCAAATGTTTGGATTTACACTGATAGAATTTACTATCAATTTCATATATAATTCGATGGTGGTAACCGTTTCACAACTTAAAATGCTACTTGGGCTATTATTGCCAGAAAGCTCTTGTTGTCGATTCTAAACGTTAGGTTGACAAGCGGAAAAGCCTAGTAGACAATTCGACGGCACACTAGAGGCAGAATATTTTATATAGGTTCGAAAGGTGAGTAGGTTGTTTTTCATCCATCGGTATTTCTGTTTGTTGCACGTTACAGTTTTGGCATCTTGACTGTTTCGTTTAGTTAGAATGACTTTTCAAAATTATCATATTTTCGATAAGAAATTAGCAAATTGGTCCTTCTGTGAAATAAAACAAAAATCATGGAAAATTGGAAAATCTGAAAAAATTTTAAACCTAAACTAATTTCACCTATTTGTTTTGAAAAAAAAATTAATTTTAACTTAAAAAATATTGCTAAACTGAGATTTAAACTGAAAAAGTATAAAATAGCAACCTCGTCATGAAAAACCAATTCAAAAACAATCAAAATAATCAAAAATCTATATTTTCTAAAATCAATTGTCTATTATCGACAACAACATGTAGACAATTTCGAAATACTGATGCACAACACTGCAGGGTACACCACATCATGCACGAAGAATTGCATATGAAATGCAATTGAAATTTGAAAGCTGTCAGAGTGATGAGTGCCATGTTTGTTAACAAATTTTGTTCAGGGTAATCCAGCTGAAATTTTGCGTCGATTTATAGCTAGCGGTTCATGAAACATTAAGTACAAGCTAGTTCATGTGCTCCAAATTGCTTACGCTTCGAATTGCTTACCCACTTGTGACTTTTTTCTATTTCAAAATATGAGTAAATGTTGGTTGATAAATTATATTTTAAAGATGGTTTAATGAAATTGGAAAATCGTCATAATAAGTGTATCAAGCTAAAAGGAGGCTGTGTTGAAAAATAACGTGAATTTTACTTAAAAATATTATACGTTTACTAAAATGTGATGAAATTTTTTAATTGAGATCTCGATATGGATGTTTCATAACTTTTCCGGAATGTTACAAACTGGCTTCGGGAAAAACATTTTTTTTTTTCTAAATCGTTTATGGTCAGCATATTTGTCTGTGCTGAATTTTGTGATCAATTTTTTTTTTGGAAATTTGCGATATTTTCAAATGTTTCTGATTTTCCCGGTTATAAACTTTCAGACCGAAGTTCTGATTGTCTCGTAAGGTTTCAGTTCCAATCATTTGCACTGTCGGAACGACAATTTTTTATAAGCGGATATTTAATAAAACATCAATCAGCGGAGATACTTTACCCTAATATCTAAAGGCATCTTAAGGCATACAGAAATGACAGAAAGAAATATGATAATATAGATAATTTAATTGAATTTATAAAATCATCTTGGACTGAAGTTTCCATTCACTATTTTTCGTCCCTTTATGATTCCATCAAGTCCACCCTTTGCTAATTAATTAAATAAAAAAGTTTTAAAAGGTGTCTATTTTATTTGATGGGCAATCATCTACAGCAATCATTAAAATAAGACACCAAATCAAGAGAAAACGACATCCAGCCAATTTAAAACCACGATTTTTGTCTATGGAAAAGAAAGCAGCTGATGTGTATAAAACAGCTATTACAGCGCCTTTTGGGTTGTACGAGTTTGAATACAAGATTTATTGGATTGAGAATTATACAATAAGGCTTGGTCGTTAGGTTCTTCGCTGACGATTTACGCGGTTTGGATTTTGTTACATTTTATATTGATGATATTCTGGTGCTCATAAAATCACACCAACGAGCATTCAACCTTTGCCAGCAAATTAGAATAGATGATCAAGCGTAACATGAAAAATTACTAAATGCTCAACCGTATGAACGTGAACTACTTGCCATTTGCTTTGGAGTGGAATATTTCAGTGATATGATTGAAGCACGGCAATGTCGTATTTACACCGATCATAAGCCGTCGGTTTATACTTTCAAGCACAAAATGAATAAAGCATGAATGGATATCAACGACGTGCAAATAGCTCGAAGACGAGTGAGTTGCCATTTAAATTAAGAAAAATTGAAAACACCAAGTTGCAATTACATTGCGACGTTCTACATAAGGAAATCACGAAGCATAACAAATCACAAATTTTGACGGTGGTTCCACCAAATCATCCTTTTGAATAAATTAATATCGATTTAATTGGTCCGCTTCCTTCAGCAGAAGATAATCGTTACTGTCCCTCAACCATCGACCGTTATTCTAGGTGGCCGGAAGCAACTCCATTTACAAATATGACGGTTGAAACGATCACAAAAAATTTAATTTTGGGATGGTTTTCGCAATTTGGTATACCTACACGAATTGCCACTGGAAAGAGACGGAAGATCAAATCGTCATTATTCCATGAGTTATCGAACATATTAAATATTTACCACTGGGAACAACCAGCTATAATTCACAATCAAACGGGTTAATCAAGAGATGGCACAAAACTCTTAAATGAGGAATAATATGTCACCAAAATTCCAACAGATCTAAATATCTGTCAGTTAACATTACTTGGTACACAGGTAAATTTTTTGAGGAAACTCAAAATACATTACATCATTCAGAGTTTACTGATAAGTTCCGAAACATAATGAGCAAGTTGAACAAAAGCCTTGAATCACAGCAAAGTAGATATTAATTACGGCGGGTTTTTTAATAGTTTTAAGAAGTATTTGTAGTTCTCGATGGCAGATGGCAATCGTCTTTATGGTTTTTATGACCAATGCACACAATCACATCGAGTAAGCTCCAATTAAAAATGTAAATTCCGACGACACTAAAATAATAAAATAATCAATATAAAAGGGATAATAGTACGAAAGAAATCAATTCATCCGATATCTAAGAATTATGTAAATCAAAAAAAAATCAAATTAAAATGTCTTATTCGCAGCAGTAGCAGCACCAACCAACAGCAGCATAAACACAAAACATAAAAATTATTATTATTTATTCATTGGAATTTATTATTATGATTATATTTTTCAATAATGGAAAAAGCATAAAATAATTTTACAGATTCCTATTGAATGAATATCGGGATACGTTTTTGAAATAAAGAGAAATCCTTATTTCGTATTCAAATTATTTATTATTAGAAAAAAAAAATATTTTTATTTTGATTGAAAAGAAATCCCGATACAACGGTGAGAAATATGACATGACGATTCGTACACAAGTCAATATATAAGGGTGGAAAAATATATCCCTTCTGACTATACATAAATATCCATTTATATAAAAGACATTATTCGTCTATCATTTTGACAAATATTATTCATGTAAAGTATAATGAAAAATCACACACAAAAAAAAAAAAAATTGTCGCACTGTGGGTGATATTGACCGCCAATTGAAAAAAAAATATTAAATCTTAACAATAAAACTAAAGTAGGTTCATATATCGTGACATGTTTCGTGTAGGATTTGATAATATAGCCCCCTCGCATGTTTCATTTTTTTTATCATACCAAGGGTGTCAATTTTTTATTTGATGTTTTTACTGTTTTTGTGATAATTCTATAAATTGATAAAAATTTTAAACTAAAAAGTTGTCACCTTCCGAAAAAAATATAAAATTGATATTGAAAATGTCACTTGCACGAGATAGAACAGGGTGGATGGAATACTCGGTAATGAATGTTTAGGATATAACCGTACTTTTTTGTTAACTTTTGATCTTTTTTGAAATTGATTTTATCGGTGTGGGCAGTTGCAGTTTCCAGAGAAATGCATTTTTAAATTATTATTTGACATTTTGTAAATTCAAATTAAAAAATAGTCAGTAAGCGATTGGCAAAAAAATGAGTTTGGTGGCAGTCGAAGCAATAAACTATTCTACCAATAATGGGTGGCTTCTTTCTATTTATGATTACGTATTCTGGTTCCCAACTGTTTTTTTAGCGATCAATTTTGAAACTTTTCTTAAGTTGGGGGGGGGGGGACTTTATATATCTTTTAATTCAGGCCTTTTTAGCACTATTCCTTGTTTTCGTTGTAAAACTCAAGCAGAAAATGAGATTGTCTCTTTGTTCTCAGTGTTTGTACCGTATTATCTATATGGCATATTTAAATAAAATTCCACAGTTTTTGTATGGCAGTTGCGTGTATATAATAAATAGTGTAAGCATAAAATTCAAATCACTCACATTCCTTCTCTGTAAACCTATCCATAAACTTTAATCTGAATAAACCACACTATTACCACAATATTTATACGAAGCTGAATTTACAGCGAGCCAAAAAATTGCCTTTACGAAACCGTGTTCCATAGATGTACGTGACAGACAACACATTGCACAGCCACGCAAAGAAAAATATTTCGCAAATCGATAAGTAAACCTAAAATTGGAAAATCAACCTTTTTTGAAGTTAATTTATCCTTCTCTTTATAATACAAGTTAACATATGCTATGTTAATTTAACTAAATTTATAAAGTAAAATAATAATTTTCGTAAAATAAACTATTTTTTGAAAAATACTAATAGATTTGTAAAATTAACTAAGAGACATGCTAATTTTACTAATCTAAAATGTAAAATAAATATTTTAACAAAAATTTTCTCTTGCAATGTAAAGTTAACAAATTGGTGTGTTAAATTTACTTCGGCGATAAGTAACAATTATTATTGCATTTTCAATATAATTCGCTAAGTCAATTGATGTTTACTTCATTTAAATATTTTCGTAGTTTGATAACTACATAATCTGATGAGGATATCGAAACTTTTAATTAAAAAGATTCAAAATGTTTACCTCATTGTTTTTGAAAAGATGAGACCTCATCTCGACGTGATAACAAATATTTTGTTATCATGCAAAAGAACCAGTGTTGCCAGATAATTTTTTTAAAAATCTGTACATTTTTCAAAAAAACTCTGTTTTTGAGCCAAAAAATCTGTTTTTTTTTTAATTTGGTAAAAATGTGCCTTGCAACAGGAGTAACATTAAGATATGTATAAGAATTGAATTGTGAAAATAATTTAACAAAGCTAATTATGCTTGGTTTACATTTGGTTTTTTATATAAAGTTACTAAATCACCAAATTATCACATATTTCAGTAAAACAATTAAATTAATTAAATTTAAAACAATAAATAAATAAAACAATTAAGCAAATCACATTTTAATTTTTAGAATCACAACAAATTTCAATAATTTCTGAACAAAAAACTATGTAGGTATTAAATCAAACTACAAAATTGTATGCACTTTGGTGAAACTAACTTAATAAAACTAAATACACTTTGGTGTTTTACCGTTTTATTTAAAATTTCATCAAAACTAAACAAATGTAATAGAAGAGTAAAACAAAAAACAAAATCTTATTTGTACCCATACGTTTCCTTTTAAACATAATTTGGACAGAACAAGAATAATATAGATTTTGGCATCAAATCTGTAAGAATAAACATTTCACCAGAAATCTGTTAATATGACAAAAAATCTGTTTTACTGTTTTGCCGATTGAAAATCTGTGAAAAACAGATAAATCTGACAATCTGGCAACCCTGAAAAGAACCCATTTCACATTTCAAAATTTGTGAAGTTTATTTAAGTTACGTAGGCAGGCTCAATTTTATAATACAGATTTTAAGTTAAATTTACTTATATTTGTTGTAGACTTTACCTTATTCTTTTTACAGTGTGGGTTTTATTTACTTTAAAAGGTTGTCGGTTTTACTTAATCGTTCGGTTAATTTTACCAAAATGCTATTCATATTTCACTTTGTATTGTAGTAAAATTTACATATATATTGGTTGAATTTACTTACGCAATAGTAAACTGGAAAAATATTTTTTTCCAATTATTTTACTATTCAGTATGTTAAATTTACCATTTCAAAATGTAATATTTACCAAGCAATAAGTAAGTTGAGTTTGTAACAATTTTTTGGTAAAATTAACTTACTTTTTTGGTTAATATGACCAATTATTTCTCTGCGTGGAATTACTTCCAAATAGCCGGAATTAGCCTAAGACGTTTTGCGATGATTAAGCAAATTAAAGGATATTAGATAACGACATTTTATTCTCACTGATTAAAAATGTTGTTCGATTTCGACAAGAATTGAAATTATTAACTCCTAAAGAACAACAGAGGATGCAAAAAGTTCTTTGATTATGTTCTTCTTTTGACGGCTGTGTTTAGTATCGAAACTACAAGAGAGCTAGACCGGTGGTATGCACCGATCATTAGATGTTATGCAAATCGCGTATGTCGCTGATTCTACCGAGGTCATAAAAGCCATAAAAACTATTGTACTCGAAAGTTTTAATTTCAACTACGGGGTATAAGTCAGGTAGCACAACGTAGTGAAGCGTTAAATTTTCTGTGACCGCCGGTATCAGATAGTAATTTTGGAAATATCTAACGGATACCGAGTATCACATTTATTCGGATTTAGACTGCTGATGGTTTCAGGTTCCCAATAACTTGTCTTGTTTTATGGCACATGCCAAGTTTCCTTACATTTAAAACCACCTTACATTTAAAATCATGAAACCACTTGCAAGTACCAAATCTAGATAAGCACAAGTATATATTTTATCAAAAAAATATTACCATAAAAAAATATTTTTTTAAGAGAAATTGGAGAAAGCAAAGGCTACTGGGTTTATTTTAGTTTCAAAATAAAATATATTTAAAAAAAAACTTTTTAAAAAACCACGTTTATATTTAAAGGCTCTAAAAAAAAGATAATATAATAAAAGGCGTTGAAAAGTAGAAAATAAAATTGATTTTCCTTACTCCTATCAAGGTATATTTATAACAAGTAGAAATTTAAAATTAATATGGCTAAAAATATAAGCGTGGGGCGCTCCTTTACGGTATTAGTAATTAAGACTACTAGACAGATGAAGTAAAGTCTTTTAGTAACACTAATGGAACACTCTATTCTCGAGAAATAGTATATACATTCAGAAGGAACGCCCCACGCTTACATTTTTAGTCATATTAATTTTAAATTTCTACTTGTTATAAATATACCTAGATAGGAGTAAAAAAGAAAAATTTTATTTTCTACTTTTCAAACCCTTTTATTATATCATCTACTTTTTAGAGCCTTTAAATATAAGCATGGTTTTTTAAAAAGTTTTTTTTTAAAATATATTTTAAGTTCTACTTTTGTCATCCAAATTTTTTAATGTCCAAAAATATTAGAATCTTGTATTGTCATCGGAGCTAAAGCCTGCATGAAAAATTTCAGCTCAATTGGACTATCGCAAGTGGTTGAAAAATTGATTACAACATTTGACGATACAAACAGACATATTTTCCTTTAGTATCAGGATGTGCCATGACAATTCATAAATCCCTAGGTGGAACATTAGTTGATATCATTTTATTTTAATAATTGGTTAAAAAAATTGGAAAATAAGAAAATAGGAAAATTGGAAAATTGGTAAATGGAAAATTGGAAAAATTGGAAATTTCGAAATTTGCAAAATTGGAAAATTTGAAAATTTATAAATTGGAACATTGGAAAATTAGAAAATTGGAAAATAGGTAAATGGAAAATTGGAAAATTGGAAAATTGGAAAATTGGAAAATTGTAAAATTGGAAAATGGAAAATTGGAAAATATGAAAATATGAAAATTGGAAATTTGGTAAATTGGAAAATTAGTAAATTGGAAAACTGGTAAACTGGAAAATTGAAAAATTGAAAAATAGTAAAATAAAAAAATATGAAATTTGGAAAGTTGGTAAATTGGAAAATTTGAAAATTGAAAAACTGGAAAATTGGAAAGTCATAATATAGACTTCTATGTCACTGACTGACTCACTCGAGAACGCACAGGGTGACCAAACATTTTTTTTCTATATTATAACATCTATGTCACTCACTCACTTACTCACTCCAGAATGCACAGGGTGACCAAAAAAATTCGTCCGTGTGATATATTTTATATATGTACTTTTTTCTATATTATAGCTCCATTCCACACGAGGTATCACAGAAACCGATTCTTTGTTCGTTTCTTTCCCCGTTTGCCTATGATACAGGTTTCAATGTGACTTTAATAAATTTTCGATGAAACCACACTACACAAACATAAATGAAATAAAAAATATTTCAAGGCCATGCGAAGAGATTTCAAAAATGATTTTTTTGTCCATTTTGTTACACATACATAAACATTATCTATTACGACTAGTTGGCCTTGAAAAAGTTACCAGGCTAGGTGACACTCGAGAACGCACAGGGTGACCAATTTTTTTTCAATATTATAATTTTTCTATATTATTTTATAAATATTAAATATATTTTAGAAGTTTTACTTCAGTAGTGTGGCCTAAAGCACACTTATTTTTTTTTTAATTTGGCACTTAATATTTCTTTTTTATAATGTGAACTATCGTGACATATTTTTTTCGGGATGACTCGGTAAAACTACCTAACTAAAACGACCACTCATTCCTCGAAAACGGTAACTGTCACAAAATCGAGATTTGTTGTAATAACTTGTAATAAATGTATATCAAATTGTGGTATAGAGTTCCTTGAGACGGGCTAATTTGATCGGTGCAGGTTTAATGGCACTATATAGTTCACAGAAGTCAGAAAGCATTTGTTGGGTTAACTAGCGAGTGATAGTAAACTTTTTGTGTAAAAGGAACTCGGAATTTGTGAACATGTTTTGAATTCTATTTCTTGTTTTATTACTTAATCCTAAGTATACTTTTATCACAGTTTTCGAAATATTCTAAAGGGTTCGTAAAATTTTAACGCACATCTTTTTAATATCGGGGCTGGAATTTTGGGCTATTTTCAAAGTTCAGCTCGTATATGTTGAATATTACAAAATTTATTAAGATACTCAATACCGCCCGTGTGCTCACTGTTAGAACTCTCTTTCTATAAAAAACTTAAATTTTTGTATACAAAATCTGTATAAAATTTTTCGAATTTTACGAAATACTTTACGAGAAAATTACAACATCATGCATAGGCAGGGTTTTAAAGTGGTTTTATTAGGAAATGACGGTGCAAAAGAAAGAAGATTCAAGAGAATAATCGCACAAGCAAATAATTGGCGTAACATCGCCTGAATATTTAAAGTTTAAGAATATTTTTTAAATAATAATTTAGTTTCCTCCAAGTCTAGAAAATAAATATATTTCTCCACAATACCATGACTAATGTACTAAATAAAGTAATTATCTAAACTATGCCAAATGAATCATCCCACTTGTGTTTCTTGTGTGTTACACCGGGCACGTCATAACAATACAGATATCACAATTATATTTCACAGAAATCGTAAATTATAAACGATCTCATTTCCCATGTACATAATGTCTATATAACGTTTTATAAAACAAACAAAATCTCATATGCAAACACCCCCCGATACACCGCGCCACCTCACTACACAAATAATTAACTATATGCACACATCATCTAGTGTAATAAAAAAAAAAAATCCAATAAAAATATTAAATTTAATATTCAATATTTTTTACGACTGAAGCTTTTTTGTTTTGCTTTTAACTGGAAACCGTAAAATTATTATCGTATTTTGTGTTGTATATAGAACTTTAAGACGTCTTGTCACATATTCAACATAAAAAATAATAATTTTTTAATTGAAAATCTCGTCTATACCGAAGATTATGTACAGATGTCGCACCGCATCTCTTATTTAGCTGACGAACCCCTTTATATTACATTAAACTGAGTATCGAGATATAAAAATGACATAAATCTCGTCGGGTAACATCCCAATGTCATATTACTAAAAATTTGTTAATATTGCTTTGTTTGGTAAAACCTTTAACCCTTTCGCTATATATATAATATGTGCGTACTGCGTACCTAAATAACCTATAAATACTTAGATGTACCTTTTGTGTTTATGTGATAATTGAAAAATCATTCAAGTTCAAAAACCATAAATAAATTAAAATGTCTCGTGAATCCTTTATAAATACATAAATAAATTATGTGTATCTGTTACTCAGGTACCGAACGAGGATGTGTAATTAGCATAATCACACCATTCAGATTTATTGACTCGGAAGAAGTTAAGCGCAGTGTGCTTAAGGAATTGTGAGAAATTGCAACTGATTTTTATAGTTTAGTGTACGTGAATCTCATTAAAAATACAGCACCGATTGCGTGTTGTTGAACATTTTTTTTATCGTTCGTATATCTGTTATCTGGAATTTATATCAGGAGTGCAACAAAAAAGGTTTATATATAATTGACTGGAAATGCGTATATTTTTATGATAAAATATCCCCCCAAAAAACACTGTTGTGTAAAAATACAAACTTCTCAGAAGAAAACCACAGAGCTCGATGAATAATTGAAAGATTAAAAATGTGTTTAAGAAAAACATTTCTTAAGAAAACCATTATGTATGGTGATAAGACTGAAGAAAATGCCATTCGATCGAATTCAACTTGGTATACTCAACTATAAAGTTAAACCGGTATCGGTATACCAAAACATCTATGCCCGAGTTTTAAGTATCTAAAAAAGGTATCTTAACCCGTCCCGCTTTCTTATACATCATCCACACTCCATATGCGCACACGAAATCTTATCTACCGCGAAAACGTTAATATTTGGTCACATTTTTTAAATATTTGGCATTTTGGCTTCGTCTAAAACTTTCGTGCGGACACGCGAAAACCACAACAACCGATGATTAAGTTTTGAGATTAGACGAAAAAAAAAATATTTTTATACATTGTATATGGAGCTTGATAAGACGTTACATGCTGCTAATTAAGAATTTTTTCGTAGTCCTCCATATTAAAATGTTTTGTTATTTTTGTTATCAGTTCTCATAAATATCTTAGCCATACGGGATGGGGTTAATATATTTTTTTACGTTTGAACTGGGTTGCGAAACATCAGAAATTACGTTAGGTTATAATTTGGTAGTTCATATAAGTTGCAATTTTTATTTTTAGCAATTCTCGTTTATTAGAAACGCTAAATTTACTAAATTTATTGTTTTGTGGGGCTTTGGCATTTTCGCACAAGTCTAACGATGGGGAATATTATCAAATTTATTTGTAACAAGAATAAACCATCTATAATTTCCAGAAGCATGTCACAAAATAGAGAATGTGGAAGATGGCTTGAGCGTATGGTTATAAAAATTACTATCTTTGAACCTCACCGCTTTTTACAATTATAGCGACATCTAAATATTTTTCACTTTCCAGACATGACACAACATACGGACGGTTTGCTATATCTTTATCCAAATTATATGTGCAGCGTGAAATTTTTTATGCCACACAACAAACATACTCCCAAAATTAGATGTGGACCACACTTTTGGGCGAAATTTGTTTTATTAAATAAACTAAAGCACATATTTTAAATTAAATAAAACATTTTTTTTAATTCATAGAGCACACAAATAATTTTGAAATGAAAATAATTAAAGTTTTCATTATGTATAATATGAATTAAAAAAACTGTTTTCTTTAATTTAAAATATGTGCTTTAGTTTATTTAATAAAATATATTTCATCCAGAAATGTGGTCGACATATAATTTTGGAAGAAATTTAATTTTGAAATGCTTACTAAACCTAACCAATTTGTCCGATCAGAAACACATCAAAATTTTGAGTTGGCAGCTAGTGCCGTTAGTGCCAATGACCACAACAATTTTTTTAGTCGTTCGACCCGGAAATTTTTTTTATATAAGATATGTGCTTCACTGAAGGAACCCTAAACTACTACTTTTTACAAATACAATTTAATTTATGGGTTGGTCTCACTCGAAAATTCCGTCCTACCAATTTTGATTAAAAACGTAATTTTTCTACAATCCGGACGAATCACAATTATTTTGTGGTACTTGGGAACTAGCCCAAGGAAAATTAAATTCGAGAAACCTTGGTTCAAACAAAACAACCCATTTGCATTTTTTCTCGAAATTAGAATACACTGAATAAAAAACTCTACTTGCACCAGGATGCTCCAAACCATTTATCTGAAAACAACACCTATTGGAATCGCATATGTTGTTACTCGAAAATTTACTCTCAGAAACACTTCAAAATTTTTGTATACTGAAAAACTGGTGCCACACAACGGGCGTGACTCAATTTGACGATGCTTCACCATCACTTTTCCTAATTTTTACAAAATTTCTCGAGCTAAGAATAAATTAGAAAAAGGAACTCATTTGAGCCCCTAAACAAACTTTTCCAAATTCAATTATTCGTCCAATTTTTCTGAAAATCTGTCGAAATCGTTCGAGTCAAAAAAAGCTTTTGAATAAGATATGTGTTCCACCGGAGAGGATCTCTAAAAATACTATCCTCAAGCTACAGCTTATTGCAATGACTTGCACTCAAAAATTCCTTCTCACAAATTCACCATTCCCTCTTATTAAAAACGATGTAATGAAAAAAAATATGTCTGAACTCCACAGAAATAATTTTCCTGGAATCCGGACGAATCTCAATCACTTGGAATCGTAAACTTTATTTTTTTATGAGATCCCCTCACCTTTCAAAATATTTGAATCGCTTCCTGGCGTTCGAAATCTTCCTGTCTCCAAATTTTATCAAAATTGTCATTATAAGTATAAAGGAGGCATTTGCTCCACCGGAACTACCCCATAGAAATTTATCGAAATCTTGACTGTGCTATGAATTTATTACAGTCGAACGACAATTTTTATCAAAATTTTTAGCCGTAAGATTATGGTTTCAACTTTAAACATAATTGATGTCTCATGTTTTACTAGTAAAATTGAAATCCAATCGTATTCGCTTCTCAAAATACGAAATTATCTAATCCTAAAAAAAAAAAAAAAAAAAAAAAAAAATAAAATAAAAAAAAAAATGAATTTTCTCCTTTGAGAGTACAACGCATTCTACCTTTTCGTGCAGTCCACTTATGTATAGAACTCACACGATCAAGAAAACATGCAATCAAATCAAATGAAACATTTATTTATTAAGTCTAATGGTAATCTATGGAACACTTCAATAGTGGAACACGTGAATAGTTAAGAAATCACGATTGCTATCATCCTTCATTGTTATTAAGAATTTTGCCAATCATTGGACCTAGTATTGCTACCTTCCAGAATGAATACCTGTTGGACAAAGAAAATTTTCCAAAATTTTGGAAAAACGGCAGAGAAATAATCATAAAAGGTGCGATGATAAACCACACTAAACGTGAAAGCATACAGATCAATCATGCTGGAAAATTGGAATTGAAAGTTCACTCAAACTTTTAAATCCGTTTATTGATGACCATATGGATACTGAGAGTCGGAGGGCAAATCAAAAAATTATAAATTCCATCTTGATTGACAAAGTTAATAATCGAGGGCTGCCATAACCTGTAATATCATGCATGGCAACAATTAGTATTTATACCACGTTAAGGTAACAGTTCTGGTTAATATAAGGCAAGTAAGAAATACGCCATGTGATTATAGGAAATGCTTATGTAGTTTTCGAGCCAATCCACTTCCGCTTTCTCAAGAGATGAGAAATCTTCCAGCATGCAGATTATAACACATTAAAGCGTTAATCAGGGTGAGAATTGAGTTTTTAGGGCCTATCCATGTTTTGAAAAAAAAAAAACGAGGAATAGGTCAAAGACCATTCAGAGCATAACTACAATGTTCCTGGATGCGTTAAGAAGGTTGGTCGCAAGAAGAGGGCTAAGTTTAGTTATTTATAGTGAGTATGGTTCTAATTATATGGAGCTAGTAGACATTTTTAAAGTCCAATACTAAATATTTTTCAAGCGAAACAATACTGGCATTTATATCCACTAAATGCCTCTCATTTTGGAGGATTATGGGAATCCGGTATACAATCAATGAAACACCATTTAAAATGAATCGCTGGCAAAACCATACTCCCCGTTGAAAAGTTGGAAACGTTATTGGCTGAAATAAAAATAATTTTGAACTCCAGACCTATTTGTATTCTACCAGTGTACTAAAACAAATATAGCTGTCGGGGAAATAGTTTTGCGATCATTGATAAAAACCTTCCATACCTGGAAAGTGGTTACTCGACAAAATAATTGAAGTATTCCCTGGATGTGATGATCTAATCAGAGCAGCGGCAGTTTAAGCAATAACCGTCATATTCCGTCGAGCTATTCATGAACGGACTGTGCAAAGTTGCTATTAAATTAAATGATTCAATGTCCGGGAGAATGTTGAAGCTGAATAAAAATTTGAGATTTAAAGCTGTTTATAATATAACGTCTCTAGAGATGCATACTGAATTATAAAATAACACGGTCGAATCCATTATGATAAACTAGACACCTATAGAATAATTCTTATATTTATAATTTAGTGTATGTGTTCATCCATTTGTCATCCACCTTAGTGAAGTGATAGCTATACGAGTGCAGTTGCATTATCCTTCTTTAGTGACTTGAAAGTTACGAGTTGGTCTATCGCGAATTTAACACTTCATGCATCGACATTATTTTTAGGTTGTTTTATTGATGGCTATCTCTTCTTTTCGCATCGGAGTGAAGTTTATGCCAAAATAACAAAATATACACTGTGTCCTATAAGTACTTAGAATTGAAAAAACACTCAAATATTGAACTTTCATAATAATATCTGACATTTTTAAATAAACACAAATATTTTTACCCTATACGTAACAAACATCTAATTTTTGTGGAAAGTTTCGAGTGAATTTTAAAAAATGAAATTTTTTACAACAAACACACTATGAATTGCACAGAGATGATCGAAGTTGTTCTGAGCTGCCCCTACGGATTGCACAGAGAAGGTCGAAGTTGTTCTGAACTAGTAATTGATGTAAAAAATCAATATTTTTTATCCACATTCTCGGAAATCTCTGAGATTTTTGTTATTTGAGACAGAATGTCATTGAGTGAAATATGAAAATTCTTAAACATTTGAAATTATTTATCTCGGCCCCTACGGATTGCCCAGATACGTTTGAAGTGATTCTGAACTAGTAATTGATGTAAGAAATCAATATTTTTTATCCACATTCTCGGAAATCTCTGAGATTTTTGTTATTTGAGACAGAATGTTATTGAGTGAAATATGAAAATTCTTAAACATTTGAAATTATTTATCTCGGCCCCTACGGATTGCCCAGATACGTTTGAAGTGATTCTGAACTAGTAATTGATGTAAGAAATCAATCTTTTTTATCCACAATCTCGGAAATCTCTAGATAAATAGGGGCCGAGATAAATAATTTCAAGTGTTTAAGAATTTCATACCATACGCAATGATGTTCTCTCGCAATTAGCGATAATCTCAGAGATTTCCGAGCATGTGGATATACATAAGATTGGTTTTTTACATCAATTACTAGTTCAGAACAACTTCGATCATCTCTGTGCAATCCGTAGGGACAGTTCAGAACAACATCGATCATCTCTGTGCAATTCATAGTGTGTTTGTTGTAAAATATTTAATTTATTAAAATTCACTCAAAACTTTCCACCAAAATTAGATGTTTGTTACGTATAGTGTAAAAATGTTTGTGTTTATTTAAAAATGTCAGATATTATTATGAAAGTTCAATATATGAGTGTTTTTTCAATTCTAAGTACTTATAGGTCACAGTGTATATTTTGTTATTTTGGCAAAAACTTCACTCCGATTTGAATGAATGCTGCAATGACCTGATCAACGGATTGCTTGGTTGACATCGGTATTTGGTATAAATGTGGTATAGAAATTCAATATTCCCAAAAAAGTTCTAAGCTGTTTAACGTTTTCTAGTCTTTTAAATTTGAGTTTATCGATAGCAAACTCAGTGGATGGTTTGATTCCTGCTGCAATGACTTCATGACCAAAAAATTGAATTGCTTCTTCGCGAAGTGGCATTTGCAAAGTTTATTACTAAATCTGCATTGCCTAATTTCTCATGTTATTGATTGTGGAGCAATTAACTAGTCTTCAAGACAAGAAAACCCAAAATTCAGGCCGTCGAACAAAACGTTATTCGAGTTAAGTCAAACAAAACGTTATTCGAGTTAGGTCAAATAGTCCGAACGGTGTTGGTATTAGTATGCACGAAGTGGTTGAAAACACTGTGCATCCCCATATCCGATGAGTAAAATCCTGGAGGTATGATACCGGTTATCACACATTCCAGATAATGCTAATGTTATTAAGGATTCGATAATCGCCGCATGGTTTCCATTCGCATCTCTTTTTCTCTACCAGATGTAACGGATTGGAGCAACGATTTTTACCCCGATTTTTAATTTTTACCCCGTGTGATTTACGTCTAGTTTTGCATTCGATTGTAGGACCTCGAGTTGCAACAAGTTGAGTCACGGGATGTTTAGCAGCTGTATTATCTTGGATTTCGATTGTAATTTTTTTTCAATTCCTATAATAAAGTTCACACAATTGCTGATACTCGTAGTGAGATTATTGGGTCGATTAAACGATTGTTTTGTTTATCGATTATTAATCGCCATTGTTAGATCTGCTGAACTGACTGCGCATGTGGATCGCCTTCGTTGGCAAAAATCTACACTTGGGTGCAAAAAATCGCACATTGCTTAATTTTCCACAAAAGTTCAAAAATATCAAAAAAAAAAAAATCCAATATATGTTTAATTTTTTTAATGCATATTCAAAGTCTATTTCAACACCTATCTAGTGGAACCATTTTTGTATTTATACATGCCTACAAACTGATTTTTGAGGGCAAACATCTGAGGTTCACGTTTTTGTTAATTTGTCAGCATGAAAATTAGGGGTTCAAATTGAATTAAAACATGGAAATAAACAAAAAAAACAGTTTTATTAATAAGAAGTATTTCCTCTCCTAGAGACTCGTTGGAACAATATCTCTGGCTCGAACCTTTCTTTTCAATTCGTCCCATAAATGTTCGATGGGATTGAGGTCCGGGCTTCGAGCTGGCTACTCCATAACAGGCACATCCACCTCTTGAAGGTACTGGTATGCTACACCAGTTGTAGAGCCACTTCACATTGGTGCTGCCCCGCATAAATTAGTGCAACCACTTGTGCGGCTACCTCTGTTGTGGTATCTATTTCCTTGCTCCGGTTGAAGACGTCGGCTAAGCGTCGATATGCAAATGATTACAATTCCGAGCGAGATATTTCATGGCATGCTATTGTATTGATCTTGTTGAATTATTTTTAGCATTTAATTCGAAAGCCTGCTATATGAATTTTTGATATTTATGAACTTTTGTGGAAAATTGAGCAATATGCCATTTTTTTACACCCAACTGTATTTCTTGAGCACGAATTAGTAATCGTTTTAACTAATTTGTGCTCAATAAATATTTCCTCGGCGAGCAACTGTGATGGCTTTAAATCACTAACCTCAAGACACTGCAACAGTTTATGGATTTACATCTATTTTGAATCGAACATCCATTGTAGTAAAAAAAAACGTTCTAAGATTGGTATATGGTGTGTTCGACCTTGAACCTTTATAATGACAACGCGTATGTCATTAATTACACGATCATTTAATGCACTGATTATACCGACCGATTTTCGTGTTGATTTCATCGATGTAATATTGAGATTCGATAATGTGAAACCAAACTTTGGGATCCTGGGACAATAGCGGAGTTTCAGAGAAAGGGGTACCATAATTACCGCTTTTGTCTCGTGAGTTACTCATATAAAATGAGTGAAGCAAAAAAAAATCGAATACATACACAGTGTATAATACACAATTATGTCTTTGTATTTTTCTTTTGTTTTTATTTGTGTCATTTGTATGATGAACAGTATCAAAATAACGCGATCCGGGCGAATCGGTTTAATTGTTGTGGTGCTTATTTCCTTTTCTCAGCACACTACGTCAAAAAAATTAAATATAAAATATATTAGCATGTTAAATAATGACACTTCACAGCTCGAGGTGAAGTGTCATTATTTAACATGCTAATATATTTTATATTTAATTTTTTTTTATCATTAATTAATTTTATATGTATTAATTAAATTTCATAAATTTTAAAATAAAATGTTAACTAAAAAAAAAATCAACAATACATAAACAACACAAAAATTAGGCGTTTAATGCCCTCCTCAATGCACTAACCGAAATCATTTTGGCACTCAAAGGGTTAATATGAATAAACAAAACAAGAATGACACGTGGCTTGCATATGCAGTAAAACAATCATACTCACCAAACTAACACAAATGATGCTACACTATATCTTTGTGGTTACACTCATTTCGTTTCGCACATTTCGAAACAAAATCGATATACTGGATTGTTGATATTGTTGGAAGATTTTGCTGTCGTTCCTGATGTTTGGTTATTAGACGTTGCTAAAAATATTCTCCTTATTTTTTCGTTTTTGATATCTTTTCTTCTATTCTTTACGTAAATAAGTGGCTAGTTATTGTCAATGACCAAAGTATAGCACTGTATGATATGAATGGAGTATAAGTGTGTTAACTGGAATACTTGAGCTGCTTATTCTAAACAGAGCGCTTTCCGATGACTGGGCTGTAAACTAAGAAGTTAGACATCGTTTAATATCTTCTGTACATTTCCGAGTGTGTGTTGCTGCTAGAGGCTGTTGAAAAATATTTTAATAAAGTTCCCTTTTATACAATTATACGTTGAGGAAGGTTTCTTCGAGGATTACTAATTAATAGTGGCACTATTTTGAAATTTTGTTCACCATCATACGAATTTTTATAAAGTAGCTGGTAAGGTTTGTCTCGTTCTAATTTTACAACCTTGACTTCACTAATCTTAAAAAATTCAAGACCAGTATTTTTTTATTACACTACTCGTTGAAATTCTTCGAATCCAAACAATTTTGGTACCATAGTTCATGAACCTTATACGGTCTACCAGTTTTTCTCACTGACTTTACAATACTCTTACTGATCGGGAACATAAATAGGTGCAGACTTTCATGCTTTCTTGATCTGTCTTACAATTACAGCATACGGGTAAAGTCTCCCTCATTTTGACTATGGCCGAAGGTCGCATGCATATATATATATATATATATATATATATATATATATATATATATATATATATATATATATATATATATATATATGGTTTTTATCCTGAATAGTGTGTCAATTCGCGTTCCGTGAAATAATGAAAATGAAAAGTTTTTTTCATTGGCAATCTAGTAGTTTGAATTATTTGCTCGTAATTTTAAATTTATTATGGAGAATGAAAAACCTACTCGATTGTTAATGAAAAAAACTTTTCATTTTCATTATTTCACGGAAGGCGGATTGACACCAAGTTGTCCGAATAAAAATTACATTAACTCGGGGTACATTTGGTCGTGGTATCGCCATATGTATGTAGCTATTTCGTTTGCTCCTCTTTTGGTTTATCCTTCATGCCAAATATAACAGCTAACATAATTTGTAATGAGGTCGAAAATCGTAAAATTAAATATATTTAATGTTGAGACGTACAAAAATGATGATACGTTTTCCCATGGACAAGGCAACACTGCTTGCAGATCGAATACTGATACGAATCTACCGGTTTTTTGTCGTTTTCTTTTTCTAGTATCGAAACAAGACAAGGCTTCTTTTCTCATATTTTTCTTGAATGTTGACTTATTCAGCCTCATTAGAATTTATAAATTGCGAGCAAAGTTCACATTGATCCTTTTTAGGACTAAAGAAGGAGAGACTAAATTCATGATTAAATATAGTTTATAATATATCTGATAATTTCCATAGTTAATTTTTTCACAGATTTTTGTAATCTCTGAATAGATCACTAATTGTTTTTGTCGGCATCAATATGTATTGTTTCTCAGTACGGGCGCGACAATAGTGATTGTCGATTCTCGGAACTGAATTTATGGAAATAGATTTTATGGAAATCGTTCCGGTTTTACTAGAGTTTTGTTTGTCTTGGACTGCTCGGATTGCTCTACCACTATTATAACCACGCTATCTATTTCCCAATTAGTAACGATATTTTCGTGTCACGGTTGTCGTATCTGCGGCAATAGAAACGCGTTATTTTTGTAGGTTGGACATCTTCCAATATTCGTCGAAAATGGTTTGCCTGATCTTTTAATATGAACATTTTAGTCTATACTTTTCACTACAAGGAGGCAACAATTTCCGGACATCTCTAATTGCTTTTATTTTTTTAAACGTTCCGTCATCATTTTTAAATATTCTGGTATATTGGTATTTCTGACCCTTGTTCCTTAGCAGCTTCGATTAGAAAAAGAAAGAAGAGCAAGACAACTCTTTCGACTTTTGCTCTCCATTTCAGAATCAAATTTTACTTTTATTTTTATTACCTCGTTTGATTCTGAAGAATACGACTTTTCATAATTAAGGTCGACATCAGAGTCATCGGAATCACCATTAGAACTCACACTGCCTTGCTTATCATTATCTGAAGTAAGGTCTAAGTGTTTGCATTTTGTTGTACGTTTGTGTAGCACCGTAAAGAGATGAAAATATTATTTTAATTTCTATTTGTAATTTTTGTTGATTACCAAAGAAACCTCGTTCAGAAATGATAATTTGTTTTTTTAATTTGTACTAACCTCCAAAGTTGTATTATTTCAGTCTCATCTCTAATCGCATTTTGCTCGTGAGTATGCCAGTGGTATTTGATTCGGTTTCGACATCGCGTCCAACATGATTTGGGTTGGTTTAAGCAGAAACGGTTGCATTTTGATGGATTCCGAGTTTGGTAATGACTGATTCCGTTTCGAGTTTGGTAATGATTGGTTCGGTTTCTTCGGCATCATTGTGGGCTGCATATTTTTCGATCTCTTTCTGATTCGTGTTCAGTAATAATTGGTTCGGTAGGATCGGCATCGTGTCTAGTAATAATTGGTTCAGTTTCTTCGGTGTCGTGCTTGGTATTAATTGTTTCGGTATCTTTGGCATTGTATTTGGTATCGTGTCCGGGAGTAGTTGATATTTCTTAGGCGACGTATTCGGCAGTAATTGGTTAGGAAACTTCCTCTGCGTACATCACAAAATAATGCAATATAAACTATCAAAATTCAGGAACCTTTTTTAGGAAATTAAGTCCCAATTCAAAATATAACACTTTTCTCGACAAAAATTAAATAAAACTATGTCGTAATCAAAAATATGACTGTTTAGAGTATACAATTTAATGTGTACGATTTAAACTACTCGAAACAAATGAACTTGTGATGAAGTTGAAACAAAGTCTCAAATGAACCTCGTTTTTTTCAAAAGTGACATTTATGCTATCTGTGGCCCATTTGTGCTATGACATTTATGCGACATTTATGCTATCTGTGGGAATTTTTTATTCCCCAAAGTGTATTCTGGCGTTTGGAAAATTTTTTTATTGCGAAAAAATAATTCAATTTTATAGCAGTTTTGAAGTTAATTTTTTAAATTACTTTTTTGGGGAATTGTAATTCGTACTTTTTTGAATTTTGAAACATAATTTTTGCTAATAAATGTATATTTAAAAATAAATTAAACTTGTAATTAGATCGCAATACGTGTTTTAGTTTATAAATATTACAAAAAAATTCCCAAAAAAAGTATTCCCTGTCTGCCAGAACACACATTTGAGAACGGTAAATATATATTTGGGAATTAGAGCAATTTGTAATTACAGCAAAAAAATTCCCAATTCCCCGGGAAAACCAGAATAGAGCCACTGGTGGAATAAAGTGTGAATTTAATTTGTGCCACTCTGCCACATAAAAATATATTCGATTTAGCATAGTTTCGTGCAAAAAAAAACAAAAACTTATTTTTTTAGTTGTGCCGGTATTTTGCCGAGGTAGCGATGTCCCTTTTCCGGCCCATGATTACAATTGTGTACGTTAAAATCGTTCACGAAAGAGTATCTGGAAAAAACAAAGCGGCTTTACAGACTATTATTATTTACATACACATTTGTGGACTATAAATTGAAGCAAAGAAAAATTTTGTTTAAATTGATCTCAACACCTTAGTTATGAGAAAACTTAATTTTAGCCAATGAAAGGTTTCAGAAACGTAACCAATTTGAAAATAGCCAACGCTTTAGATTTAGTTTTAACACGTTCGTAGACCTTGTTCACCAAGCACCGATAACTTGTTAGATCAAGTGTCATCCAAGTGAGTCATTCTATAATATTTCGACCAATATATTTACAAAATATATATTTTTATATCTTATCCAGCAATATAACTCCCACTGTCATATAAATCGCACACCGAACAAAATCCATAAATACCACAACCAAACACAACAACAAAATATTGATAAACTTTATTTTTATTTTGTTCATACCATAAAACCATAGATTTTCCGACATACCACACAATCTAACCTCCATTTTTCACAATTGTTCTCCCTTCTATATAAATACAGATCTCCCCAAAAAAAAAAAACACACACAAAAAAAAAATATAAAATAAGATACACACAACACAGCATCGTCCAATGATATTTTTTTACTCGGGTATCTCTCTGTTTCGGTTTTTCTTTATTATATAAAAAAAATTTCCCAGCTTTTACAACAACAATATATTGCTAAATAAAAATGAAAAATGATGGATTTTTCTCGTTGCACATTGTTGTTGTATTTTATATATACCAAACGAAAGAAAATGATAAGAGAAACTAGATTATATTGTGTGTGTGTGTGTGTGTGTGTGTGTGGGTACTTACGACCGGAGGGTGGAGGAAAAGAAAATCTACTTTGTATACGAGATGAGGAAAATATATTGGTGTGTTGTTGTACAAAAAAAATTATTATCTTTTTAAATGTCGGAAAATACTATCTCACTCTTCATATTGTATAAAGCGTACATGTTTGGGGCTCATACCAAAAACACACCGAAAACGATATACTGCGCCAACTCGTTGAATCGATATGTGATGTACAAAAAAAAAAAACATAAATTGGATTCTGTTTTTCACATTTTCTCTTCTCGTTGTTTTTGTTGTATGTTGGAAGACAGATCACATATAATCATGTCCTCCCTATATATACATACATATATACATACTTATATATACATAAACCAAAATATATTTTTATAATCTCATCTCATCATTTGGATTTTTCTCTTATTTGGCTTTTTTTTTTGGTCTATTGTGCTCTCGTCGCACACACAGCATCCCTTAAATCCCGCCTTGTTAGCTCCTCCCTTTTTTCTGGATTATATTTGTATATTTTGTTGTTGTTCGGTTGTTATTGTTGTCGAGATATCACACATCAAATTATTTGTTTTGTATTCAATTTCGAGAAAATATACAGAAGTAGAAATAATAAAAAAAAAATAAAATCAAATCATATCTTTGGTTTGGGAAAATCGAGGGGTAGGGGTAATATTTGCCCCTTTATATATATATATATTTTTTGCTTGCTGCTATATTATTTCACAATACAATGACAATAATTATATCATGTACACATGCAAAGGCACTGAGAAGAAAACACACAAAAAAAAAGAAAAATATTTTCAGTCTACCCTTAGCCATCCGTGTGCTGTAGACAGACAGACGAGATCAGTTTTATATGTAATATAAATTTTTTTTTTGTTTTTTATTTGGGAAAATTTTTAATTTCCACTGTGCACAGTTAGTACATTTATATACATAAATTAATGTAAAATATTGTTGTTATTTATTTATATATTTAAAGTGTTTTTTTAGAATATATTTTTATTGTGTTGTGTGTCTTGTGTGTGTGTACATATTATATAAAATATCTAGTTATATATAAGAAAAGTGAGATAAAATTCTAGTGAAAAATTTACAGTGTGTACAGTGATTTTTCCGAGTAAAAATGAAAATTGGATAATTTATTTAAAAAAAATATATAAACAAATACGATAAATATTAAATGGTTGATATTGATTATTGTATAATGCCAGGTAAAACATTTTTTTAAAATGTAACTAAATGTTTAAAATCTTGAGTGTGATGGGCGCGCGGGAGGAAACCCATAACACACCGAAATACTGTGTGCCGTATACATAATATTAAACCACAAATTAAGAAAAAGTTTCTTTTTTGCATACAGCATACGATTGGAGATTTTTTTTTAATTAAAACTGTAACTATATATAAAAAAAAATCTTATAAAACCACTTTGACCAAATTAAGAAAATACAAAAAATATTGTGATAAAATCTTCATATGAACAAAATAAAATTCTTTTAAATTAGAGGTTTTCACTATACATTCTTAAAAGTGTGTTTTGGTCTATTGGTAGATAAGAAATATCTTAATCGCGTGTGAAATTTTTGGTTTAGGCTTGCAATATCCGTTTCTTATAAATTCAGCGGATTTCTTATTCGTAATAAGAAAAAAAAAACCTAAAGAAACCAAAACAACAAAAAAAAAATTAAATTCTAAAAGAAGGTTTTGTAATTCTGATGTTAATTAATTAATTAAACAGTTTGATTGTGCTCTTGAATCAAGACACATTTAAGCACGAAAATATATTTATAAATTAAAGTGAAGTGATTTTTGTTGTGTTCTTAAAAATTATCTCATTGGATATATATTATAAAAAATTTGGTAAAAATAAATTTATAAAAGTATTTATTTTGGGTGTGGTGAAAATATCTTATCTAATCTCGTGTATACATATTATATAAAAGTCATATGACATTTTTGTGCTGCATTACGTGTCACACGACAAAATATCTTGATGTCTGCATGAGATCACTAACCTCGTGTAGTATATATGACTATTATACTATCTATTATAAAATATTTTTAGGATATGTTATTAATTATTTTAATCAAATCCACTTGAAATGTAATTTTTATAATATTTTTTTATATACATACGTTACACTCTGATAAGAGCGGAGCGCAGGGTTCTCAAATCTCAAGTGGCACTATAAACATGTCTTGTAATTTATTACTAATAACATTTTATCATTGTTTACTTTGTTTTGGTATAAAGTCAGTTCACACATCTAATAATACTTGTATATAGATTCGTATCCGTATCATGCTCGGCATGGAGTTTTGTTATGTTCGCCGAAAGTCGTATTTACATATCTAGAGTACACAAAAGGATATTTATTTATATAGATTGTCTTTAAGACGAAAAGGTACAAAAAAAAATATATTTTAAACAGGTACGCAGGGAAACCGCTTCTTTGTGCTAAAATTTCTACTTAGGTACTATTTATTATTATTATTATTATTATTTATTATGATTGTTGTTACTACGACTACTTCTTATTTGCTAGATCCTTTATTCTTGTTATAATCTTTTTTTAGTGAAATAAGGAAATACATTTTTTTTGTGAGAGATAATCCGATATCTTCCGTTAAATAAATATTGGATTCAATTGTGAAATGATCTTTTGGATGATTAATCTGATTGATAAGTAATTTGAGATTTTTTTTTTGTAAAGGACATTTCTTTCTATCCGGATGATATATTATTTATTTAAGCGCGCGGAGACAAAGAGTCTGGTTTGTACGAAATCGAGATATATAGGTAATTTATATAGTGTGTGTATATGTGTACACAATATGCGGTTTTAGGATGTCCTATATAAATTCATTTTATAATAGAATATATTTGGATTAGCGGCGGCTTATCGAAAGTAAAATTAAAATTTTGTCCGGCGGTGAAAATTTTTAGAGTTAAAATTTCTAATTACTACCTATAACTCCAAAAAATATAATTCACATGGAGCAACAAATGCTTCAATTTAATTATTTATTTGGTTTCATTTAGTTGAACATTTGGTACTACTTAACTCGATAATTTAGAGAACTAATGTAACTGTCTCCAGAAAATAAATGCATCGAGCCAATTCCACAGAGTCAGAGCTATTTTTTTCCATGTTAAGATCCGACAAATTTTATATTTATATTTAATATAAATATATAAATAAATATAAATATAAATATTATATTTTAAATGTGAGGTACATGACAAAGGTCATTGAAATTTTTTTATTTGAGGAACATCAAGGCCAATCCGCACAACTGTTGCATATACAATTTTTATCAGCATTGCTGCTCATTTTTTTTTATATGTGACGTGAAGATCAACTATCACAAATGTGATAGAAAATTTTTGTGTGCGCCTCGAAGTCACCGAAAAAATGATACTTCGAATTTTTGCCTAAAATTTCTATGCCCTCACCTTTGTGTGATGTGGGCTTTTTCCTATATATCGCTCATTTTCTGCAAGATTGACACAATCCAAATTTTAATTTTTTTCATTAAGTGTGATTTGAAAATATCACTCAAAGTTGTTTGTAAAAACGGCGTTTATCAAAAGTAATTAAAAGTAAAATATTTCTATTCCTATATCCTCAATCGGATCTTAATTTTTAAAATTCTTTAACATTTTGCAAATTTTGTTAGAAAAGTTTCCAATATCTTAAAATGTTAATTTATTTCGCGAATTGAGTGATTTTAAATCGAATTTTACCTAATTTGCTACACTAAAAAAAAACATGATAAATACATGATTGCATTTACTATATTATGATAATATTAAATAATTGTGATATTCCCTATCATACAATGATTCGAAATACTATCAAACTTAGTTTAAATGATTAATATCATCACTGTGTGTTAAATACAATTATTTAAATGATTCTATTATTGATTATTCTTTTTCATCATAACAATGATGATCACTTGTGATTTTTTTTCACAAATGACCATCATTGTTATGATGAAGAAGGATGCTCAAGAATACCATATTATGATACAATGAATCATTTAAATAATTGTATTTAACCCACAGTTTGATAGTATTTCTAGTCATTGTATGATAGGGAATATCACAATATTTTAGTATTATCATAATATGGTAAATGCTGATGCATTTAACATTTTTTTTTTCTGAGTGTAGAAATAAACACATAAGAGTATGTTTTGATATACTCTTGATGTTTTGATAAATTAGTGAATTTTGAGTTGTGTCACTGGTACAGCAAATAAGCGACATTTTTCATTCTGCATGTCCTGTGCATCTCTAAACGGTCACAAGTTGGCCAATGATAGTATCCATCATACCTTCTACCAATGAAATGGAAGCGGTGTTGTTTTCGTCTTTTTATTTACATTTATATCTGTTTCTGAATTATCATCGACAAAGTGAATGGCACAGTGGGTAACACTTTGGCGTTTTGATCGGGAGTTACCACGCCGGGTTTGAATCCCGCAGGATACAAAGGTAGTTTTCACCTACAATTTATACGATCTATGATGAAATGGAACACATCTATCACTCCCTGTCGGAGTGCAAAAATCATGGGTCAACCCATCTTCCATGCCAGTATAGGCTGGCTTGGATCTAGCAAACCTATAGCCATACGTCCTCGAATTGGCTGGCAATGGCGTAAAAGTGAGGACGGAAAAAGCAAACCTCGAAAGAGTTGGAAGAGCTTTGGCCCCATAACAGCTTGCTGGGACATAAAAAAAAGAATTATCATCTTCGCTACTACCGTCGCCTGATCTTTACTTTTTTTTAATTTGGATTATTATTCGCTTTACAATCCGCCCTGCATCCTATTGAAATGGGACATTTTAATTGACCACTTCACGGTTTTCATGAAGGTGCAATTGTACTCCATAATTTGATCGCAAATTTTTTATTCCGCCCATATTATAATTATATTCTGTGATTATTAAGGGACAGGCAATATCGATATCCTGCAGTTACTAATTCCAGCGATCGTTGAAACAGCGAGTACGAGGTTATCCTCGTTAGAATTCATCCCTTTTAATCTGTTTTGCAGTATCGTTTCTCTTACTTTGAATTTAAGCTCCTCCAATTGTTTTTAATGAAGGTATGGTCGTTAGTCGTAACATATCTAAAAGATGTATATACGATATCTATATCAGAGTAATTATACCAAAGTACAAAAAGGAATCTTCCTGATAAAGTTTTTTTGTAATAAGTCTCAGAACCACTGCATTTTTTATTTAGATCGTTTTCTTATGTTGTAACGATCAAATTTTTAAGACTGGGCGAGCGAAGTTTATTTCGAATAAACTGTCTATGGCTGGGCAGCGGTCAGTGAACGATTATCTGCTTGTCGAAAGAATAATTGCCTACAACTCGTTTTAATTGATGATATCTGTTTCTTACAGCATCAATATTAAGTGAAACATGCTAAAACAAGTTGGTTGTGGCTACTTTTGGTATTTTGGATGAAGCTGCGTAACGGACTGCAGGTACGGAGTACCTTGAATCGAGGGCGTATCCCGCTTTCCAGTACAATGCCATACGCAGATATGGAATTCAACCCGTGTTTTTAAATATGCCATATAATTTTTGCAGTTCACTATGTCTGTAGTTTTAAGAAGGATTCCTATTTTTTTAAAATAATGCCTATTCGTGAATAACGCTGCATCCTCACAATGTTTCAAAAAAAAATATTTGGTAGGTTATTTAACATCTTCTTTTGTAAGGAAGCATGAAGGAAATATGTACTCGTAAAGTACTTCTTTCGAAATCCGTAACAATCTAAGCAGATGGTAAATTCCTGTTTGACAAACTATTTGAGACAGCAACTTGAGTTATACATATTAGACGAGGTGCTGTTTAGATTAGATACTGTTGTATTAGATACTGTTTCCAAATTATCACACTCTTCTACATCATTATTGTATCAGGCATTATAAAATCAGGATCATGGACATCATCAGGGTAATGGCGCTCAATCCAAATAGTAAATATTATTGTTATAAGTGTAAAAAAATATTTGAAAATTAGTAATTTTCAGCCATCACGATTGTGATAAGATGGCTTTAAGATGAAAATAACAGTGTTCTTCAGTTAATACAACCACAATCAATTATAGGCGCTGCAAGTCCCAATCTCACGATTGTCGCATTTGGACCACAAAAATGTAGATAAATCATAAAAGATGGACTCGAAAGGGATATAAACAGCCTGTTGGTTATAAATGGGCTTCTATTATTTAAATTTTACAACACATCCTAAAGTTAGCAGCAGAACATTAACAACATGCTTTGGGAAATCCAAGGCTCATGAATATACTGAACCCCCTAATAAACATTTTTAGTTTTAAGTTCATACCAAAATAATACACTGTGGCCCTCAAGTACTTCAATTTATAAAAACACTTACAAATTTTAGTTTCATTATAAAATTTTTCAAAACTGCTTTGGATAGAAATATTTCATCACTTTTAGAAAAAAATTACAAGTTTTCTGAACCCCCTCTCTCTAGAAAGTTCAGTTTTTCAGATCAAATGCTATTTCAAAACCATTTCGATCATTTCTGTGTGATCCAAAGTTGTAAATTACTCTCAATGCTATATCTCGAGTTATTATAAGATCGATCTTTACATTAAATAGTAATTCTAAATCAGTTAATCATCATATGACCTTTATGCGATATTAAAGGGTGAATTATAAAAAAAAATAAATGGTTAAGAATTTTGTATTATATTCAGAGATACTTTTTCTCAGAAAACGAGATTTTCAGTATTTTCCAATCATGTGGATTAGTGTTGTTACGAATTTACTGGTGTAACTGATTTAGACACCACTTCCGGAATAATTTATTAATTCACTATTAATAATTAATTTTAATTACACCACCAATTTCATTTTTACACCACTAACATTTAACCAGGTACTCACTTTCATTTTTACTCTATTTACAATATCGCGGAGCGCGACATAACTATGAATCGCCAAAGATTAAATTAAGCCTCCCCCAGATCATTCCAGATTGTTCACAAACAATTACAAGCAATTTTGCTACGATCTGCAATACCTTAAAACTGCTATAACACTAGTTGTAAATTTACGACTAAAACCTAGATCTCACAAAAATTATTATTAAATCAATTTACGATCATTAATCAGGCAGTCCCGGGCACCCAAGTACCGAATTGGAATCGAAATTTCAAAAAAACCGGAGACGAGGTTAACAACATTAGTTAAGCTGAACGGGTTAACAACTTATATAATAATTCGCTAACTCATTGTGGGTTTATTTTGTTTATATTCCCAAAGCATTTAGCTTTATTTGTTGAATTGAATTTAGAAAAGAAAAAATTTTCAAATATTATTTTTAAAACTTTTAAGTGGTTCCACAGCTACTTAATTTAAATTTGCAACACGTTCTAAAAAAACTTAGTCATTATACGTAATCCATACATAGACGATTCCGAGGTATTAAAAACACAAAATTAGTATTTTTATAATTAAAAATAAGAGAAATTCAATACAATTATAGTAAAACTAATACATTTTTTCAAAACCATCCAAATAAATTGTCGAAGCGTTTTCATAAAACCCATAACTTTCAGGGATCACGATCAAAGTCAGTGTCCACTACGACACTGGCAAGTGCGTGATCCCTGTTGCGAACTTATTTTGAAACTTTTAGATTTTGATACTCAGGTGTGAATTAGGTATAGCGCCTAATTAGAATAGGCAACAAGGAAAACAAGAGGAGGTTAATCTCTTAATTTAAAAAATGGGAATCATTCTAGCCAATGTCTAAACCAATGTGTTTGTGCCAAACTATGGTTAAATTTATTAAGTGGCAAGTCATATCTTAGTTTAAATTTAATACTACTTTATTAAAATTTTAAATTAAAAATGTTGGATTGTGACACTCTTGCTTGCAGCAAATGAGCGATATGCAAATTATATTTGCAAAGAAGGATTTTTTCCAGATGCATATTATATTTTTGGAATATTGAATTAAAATGTTGATAAAAGAACTTATAGTTTTCTGTGTAAATTACTGTCAGTTTTGAAGATTTGTTCCTCTTCTATTTTTACCAATTCGAATTATTTCACAATGAAATTCCGGGATTTGCAAGCTATTCGTTGCAAGCTGCATTCGATTTAATCGACACCGAAAACCAATTAAAGATCGGTTGTATCATTCAGGTATGCGAATCATCCGAAATCACACCTCTCTATCTTCGTTAGTTTACCGTGAAACTAAAATGTATAATTAAAGGTATTTATATTTAAGGGTCGGTTCGTCCGACATTAACTAACTTTCGAAATTACCTTCTCAAAATCTTGAATTCAAAATTGTTAAAAGTTTAAGAATATGTCGCATGCCATTAAACTTATTTTCAAAATTAAGGCTATGTGGAAGAGTTTGGGGCCATTACAAATTGTGAATTATTTTCTAAGGACAAGAAAGTCATAAGATATGATCAAAACGGTATTTTAAAATTTAATTTTTAATTATGAATTATATTTTTATGTTGATAAAATTTTATTTTTTTTGAGAAAGGGATTTAAATAAAAATAAATTTAATCTGTGCTTTGTTCGCTTTTAAAATATTGTGAAATCGTGAACTAAACTCTCAAGTTTATATTTTATTTTCTTCATCCGAGCATTGTTTGGTTTGAAAGTATTCTTGAATTATGCACGTAATTCTCAACTTTAAACATTCTTCTTCTTGTTTTGAGAATTGTTATCTTTGAAAGTATTCTAAAATCGTTTAAATACTTAACAATCAACAATAAATTTATATTTCATTTTCTTGATGTGAGAATTAGATTGAGATGAGATTATCAATACGATTGGAACTTTGGATTGTAAAATTAAAAAATTCGGTCGTCTCTCTACACTCGATGTAAAACTAACTTAACCAATAATGAATTTTAGAATGAATATAATTACAAAATATTTTGTAGTTTGGTCACTGTAGTCTCATGAATGAGACAACCGAGATTTTAATTTAAGCATTCAAACCAAACTTCTAAATGTCTTGGTAACCACTCCTAAATGTAAAACGAATATCGAACTGGCACGCAGAAAACTTCGTTTTGAGAATTGTTTGCTTTGAATATTCATTTTGGAATCGTGCAGTTAATTCTTTAGTTTATATTTTCTTTTCTTGTTTTGAGTTCTGTTTGCTTGAAATTTATTCTCAAATCGTCATAATCATATTGTCAAACTTCTATTTTACTTTCTTGATTTGAGAATTCTTAAGTTTAGAAGTGTTGCGAAATCGTTCTTTGTGAAATTCTGCAAGTTTAAAAAATAAATTTTAATAAACTGCGTCCTGATCTCAAAAACTATATTTGGCTCAATCCGTAAATTGATGAATTATACTGACGAAGATAATAGTTTTGCAGATTTTTGTGTAAATTTCTGCCTATTCTGTTTAAATTGAGCCAGTTTTTTACAGTGTACAATTTGTTGTGATTTGTTGTGTTTTGATAAAGTTAAACTATATTATGAATTTTACTTGTTAAAAATTAAAAATTCAATTATTAAAAATTTCACAATATCTCAAAAGACATTAAACTTACTTTGAAAAACTAAAGCTTATTGGAACAAATCCAGTCAATACAAACTGTTAATTGTTTTCTCGATCGGAGACTCCTTTGCTTAAGGAATTTGGAGTAACGAAATTGTATTTTTAAAAAATTGGTAAATTTGTTCCATAGTTATTCCTAAATCCAGAATAATTAAGCAAACAAATAAAAAATTGTTTTTAAAATATTACAAATCTCATTTTGCTAAATTTTGATTTGAACTGAGAAATTTATGACCAAAACTCGATTACCAAAAAATTTATGGATTTTGTTGTTTTGGCAATATTCTGGAATCGTTTAGAGTCTTCTCACATTTGTATTTTTTCTTGTTCTTTTGGAAATTGTTCGCTCTGAGAATATTATGAAATCGTGAACTAAATTTTCAGGTGAAAATTTTCTTTTTTTCTTGTGAACATTGTTTGCTTTACAGTGTTCTTGAATTGTGCACCAAATCAAATTTATAAGTCTTTGTTTTTTTGATTTGAGAATTAGATCGAGGAGAGGTGAACAAGACGTTTGAAAGTTTAGTTTCAAACTAATGAAATTTTGAAATCTAAAATTAAACAATTCGGCCGTCTATCAGAGTCAAAATAAAACAAATATTTGACCCATACAGAATAAACAATATTTCATATCCAATTCGCACATATGCGTCAAATAAAATAAAACCCGAGCTAACTAAAGGGTTAACAAATGCCTAGCAAAACATAATATTTTTGTAATTTGGTAACTGATAAACTGGTTGAATACCTAAAAGTTTGGTTTTTCTAAAACGTCTTGGTAATCCTTCTTGATCTGAAACAAATGTCGGGCCATCATCCAGAATAATTCAATTCTTGGAATTAAAAATTGTTTGTTTTGAATGTATTGTGAAATTGTGCAGTAGATTTTCCAATAAATATTTATTTTGTTTCTTTTGAGATCTGTATGCTTGAAAAGTATTCTCAAATCGTGTGCTATATTCTCAAGCGTATGCAGTTTATTTTCTTGATTAGAGAATTTTTAGTTGAAGAAGTTTTATTCAATTTTGCACTTAATTCTCAAGTTTAAATTTTAATTCTTGTTTTTACAATTTTTCTACGCGATTGCCAACGAGTAATCTATTACGTAAATCACAGATTAACTTTTTACGTCCTTTACGTCGACAATGCAGACAAAGTCGACAACAGAAGAAATAGTATTAGAAACTCAATTTCTCATTATTTTGCGTTAGCCGGTCTAATGAAGCTTCCTAATTGCAATTAGGTAATTGTCTAATTACGTTAGGGCCAAATCAGTTTACATTTTGATACTAAAAGTAAGTGGACCACCCGGGATAAATTTTATTTAATTCTACTCAACATTATACACTTAGTTGTACACTATTAAAATACTTCTAAATTACATTAATAATTACTTAAAATTGATTCTAATTTTTGCAAGTAATTTTAAATTAATAAACTTCAAATAATTTATCGATGAGATGCCAATTATTCTCGAAGAGTGACCATGAACGTCGCACTTATTGAATCGCCTCTTTGCATTTTTCATTATGAATTCGTCATAGTGAATTGAACCAGTGATAATTCAGTTTAACTTAGTAATTTATTTGTTTGTTAATTCGTTCGACCATGCAGTTATTAAAAAAATTGTCGATTTCTAAACTACCGTGTTCAAAAGTACAGTGTACGTGGCTTAACTAGCGAGCTTAAAAGTTGAAGTATAAAACGAATCTGCCAAAGAAGGTAATGACAATAAAATATTACCAACAATTTGGTCATATTATTTTACCACTTTAAGTCCAAACAAGTTCCCGGTTTGGTCTAAAACTCTGTATTTATGGTAATCTGTCTCACGTCCCGGAAAAATAACACTAAATTTAAACTTTAATCAATTATGAATAGTGTAGAGAGCTCTAAAAACAGTAACTTCTAAAAATCCGCAAATTTCTCATCGGCTCTTTATTTTTTAATTGGTAATAGTGGGTATAAATGAACCCTTTACCTACAATTAAGCCATTTCTTCATGAGAACATGTTGACAAATTGAGAACGGCTGTAATTGAAAATTCGTTTAGGTTGATGAAAACTAGACTAGCATTCTTACCCCCGCTGGAATTAATCATTGACAATTATGTAAAAACCGTAGTAGCGTTTGCGTGTGGACCAATTGGTATATCAGGAAAAGCTTGAAGTATAAATATTTTTAAAAAAGTAATTCTAATTTACATCTTCAAATTTTAATTATTAATGAAGAAGACATTTTATTAACATTAGCTATTTTAAAACCAATTTTAAACTAAATTACAACATATAAAAAAACAAATAACGAAATTTTACAATTATTTATTTCTTGTCGATGCTGTTGGCATGAGTATCGTAAGTAGGTGTCATTACCGAGTTGAAACCACTTCTAACGCCCGTTAGGGGTTCAACGATTGACTCAACCAAATACATTTTAACACTCGTAGTTTATACAATAAAATTATATTGTAACACAACATGGTTCTTTACGATCTGCACTATAAAATATTTCTTTTAATTTGTCAAAATGGTGAAGAATTTATGTCTAAAATTTTTTTCTGAGTAGACCAGAAAAAATTGATTCTCTATTCCGAGGGATGGTATATTCTCTAGAATAGAGCAGCTGGTTAATACGAAACCTATTAATCACTTTAGTTTGCTTGGCAATTTAGTCAAACATTTCGATGTTTGGAACGCAGTATATCTATAGAAAAAACTGGTATTTAGTCTTAAACGTTTAAAAACTCTAATACTGTGTACCTCATTACAACTTTTTCGGCTGAAGTACATGCGTATGCCGTTTTTACAGAATTCCACACTTTTCTTGTATGTGTTAGTTTCACACTGTTAAATCCGAAGCTAATTAGACAACATGGCTAATTGTATTTTTGTACATGTTAAACTTAAATTTTCTTTGTACGATTTAACAAATTAAATTAAAGTTATATTTGGAGGATCGAAAGTACATTTCTTTTTAAATAAAGTATAATAAGATTCATTCAAGATTTATTATATTTTTCTTTACTCAAAGTAGTATTTGTCATACTTAACAGATTTAGGGGTATATCTTCCATCCAGTCGCAAGTTAATTTTTTGCGACCAGAAATATGGTTACTAGATTTATTTTGCCATGCCAATTGACACATTTTTTTCAAATTTAAATTTGTCTTGCGATTGTTAAGTTATAGAAATACATAAAAAGACTGCGACCTCGGAAAAGGCGTAGCAGTCTTTTCGTGGATTTCTACTTTACAATCGCAAAATAAATTTAAATTTAAAAAAAATGTAACAAATTAACAAACAATTAACAACAATTAGCATGGCAAAATAAATCTAGTAACCATATTTCTGATCGCAAAAAATTAACTTGCGACTGGATGGAGGATATACCCCTTAATATTTAATATACGTTAAATTTATAGATACATGCACGCCAAATTATACATTTATTTAGGCTTGTAATATAATAAATAATTTTTATCAAGTTAATTCCCAATAATTGCCATTTTAATGACCGTTTACCATTTTCGTCCAAACTCAAATTATTTTGATTTTGATTGATTTAATTAAGATATACGGCCAAGTCATTTGACAAGTAATCCCAGATATGGCCGGGGCCCACCGTATACCTTTATTACACATAACAAAATTGAGGGATAGGAAAGGTTATGTTAGTAAGGAGAGACTCGACCCGGTTACAGACACCTAAGTAGTCGATAGTTCATCGTCATTGTGTTATGACGACACAATTCTAACTACGAAATAAATATTAATAATGTAACTGAAAAACTTCCGGTCATCTGAAAATTAAAAATTGTTATTTAATTTTGCAAACTTATCTTCTTGAATTTTCGTTAATAACTATTTTTAATAAAATCTACAAGATCTAAAAAAATAAAAAAATTAAAATTAATAATTATTATTATATACCACCCACTGGATGCAATACTAATAATTTAAAAAATTCTTACTGAAACGCCTATCTAAAAAAAGAGCCAAGCCACTGGAAAAACAGAAGTCTATACTACAAAATTGTCCATTAAATGTCTTTAACTGCTTCTGAAATTAATCTAATTTTTAATCAAAACAGCATATCTATCGTGTAGCTAATTCCAAATGTCAATCAATAATGGATGTTTGGCACAGCTCCAGAACCCCAACACCTAAACAAATTAAATAAAACTTTTAAAGCAATCACGAATCTGTAAGATGATAGAATTAATAATAAGTTGCTAACACAACTGTATCATCCTTCATCGTATCGTATCACCTAATCGTATAAAATAAATCATAAAAAAAACAATCAGCGATAATTATTTATCCAACCCAGAACAATATAATCAAAACCTTCACCAATTTACAGTCTCCCGAAACAACCTAGAAAACCATTTAATTAAAGAAATGCCATGATCCTTGAAAAACTATCTAAAATGTAGTAATCAAAAATGTTCATTAGAACCAAATATATAACCTTAATCAGGAACTGCAATGAATAAAAGTATTAATAATAAACATTTGATAAACCTCGATAACTCTAAATTGCAAGCAAATTAATAAATATAATAATTTAATATTCAAACGTTGAATAAAATTAGATGAAAGAGTATTAGTAAAATTAGTCAATCTCTGAAATCAAATTGTTGAAAGAATCATTTTTATAAATAATCATAGTAAAATGTACCAAGAAAAATATGTAACGTTTATAAAGAAGTGCTCGATACCCGCTTTTCTCAAATGAAAACCAAACATACGCCAACCTTAAAGCCATTTCCGAATCCCAATACACGGTAACTATGCGGTCTCTCACTAACATCAATAATCAACAAGCTTTATGCTTTACAATGCCGTGATGAATCGTAATATAGCTCAACATTTCATCGTACGACTGATCATCCTAAAATTTTAAAAACGATGCCACTCCCGCGAATTTGATGGCAAACCTCAACAAAAACATCTATAATATTCAGCGGAGACTAATTTGAACATACAAATCTGAAAATCAGACAAGGGTTCTATGTAAAACTGCAAATTTGCTTTCCTACTATAGCAAGAATCGATAACCTCATCAACTCCCAAACAAACAAAACAATTTAAAATAGCTAAAAATAGCCTACAAATACAAGCAACGACAGAGCACATTACATCAATACAACCTTAATTCAAAGCACTCATCCATAAATATCAAAGAAAATTTATTGCAACACAGGTCCACCATATCCTCGCCGCCTCTGCGCAAATTGATCACACAAAATGAAATCAATGAAAAATTCAAAAATGCGTATTTGAATAGTGCATTCGGTAGCAAATAACAACAACAAAAATCCATGTTTCAATCGTTTTTTCATATATAAACATTTACACACACACAAGCACAAATATTAAATATATAACAATTATGTAATGATATAAATAAAACAAAATGAAAACAAAAACTGCCCTGATCTTGTACTTTGTTCGTAATCAATACATACATACCCAATCATAGTAGCCACAGCCAAAAGCATATAACAACTATTTATATACATCGCAAAACCACATTTTCGGTGATTATTGAAATGTATATCCCGGTATACACCTCCAATACTAATCTCCATGCAAAATATAATGTACGTACATACGTCGTACGAGTATATATAGAAAACAAAAGACAGGATTCAAAATTACTATGGCAATAGCAGAAATAGCAGAAAAATAATTGTTGCAAAACAACAACAAAAATTGTTAGCGAGTGAAACAGAACAGAATTGAAGAACACTTTCTCGCGCAAAAAATACTCGAATAATACTATCGACATGAAAATACTAGTACTCTACACCGTTATGTGTTACAAAATACAGTTAAAAAGTTTATATACATTAAAACTTATTTGAAAAAATATGTATGTAGTAAAATATGTGTTAAGACAGTGAAAAAATGAAAAAACACTTAGCTTATACATCATCTGGAATCAAAATAGTCCTACATATTGAAGGTTTGCATACAATGCGTATGAAGCGTTAAAGCAACGGTGTCAAAATACATACAAACGAAAATTGTTATATGCATACATATTCTATACTATTGCAAGCGAACCACACGCAAATTAATACAAATATACAATATGTTAAACCTTTTTACTTTACATATTAAATTACACAATTTATTATTATTACTTTTTTATTTTTTTATTTATTTATTTAACCATCAAACACTATATATTATTTATTTATTAGTTAATTAATTATTACAAAAAATTTAAATTAAATTATTTATTTATATCGAGGAGAGACAAAAACACCTTGTTAAAGTTAGCCGAAAGATTCCAGCCGAAAGATAATGCAGATAGTGTCTTGACTATTTTTAAACTCTCTTTATATTCTCGCTCCTATCGATTTTTAAATTCCTATAAACTGAAATAATTTCTCCTTCACCCGAATGATGTAATTCGATCTTAAATTCTCCTAAATTCGAGTTCACGACTGATTTTTGCTGTATTCAAGACACTATCTGCATTATCTTTCGGCTGGAAACTTTCGGCTAACTTTAACAGTATACAAAAACACGTCTTTCCTCGACGACAAACAAATGCCGACCCCATTTTCGTCCAAACTCAAATTATGAATAAAAAATTCGTTGCAAATTTGCTGATCTGGTTAGGAAGTGGCAATCAGGCTAACTAGACGAGCAATTAAGTAGTCTATTGGAACTGCCCTCGGAATCTGAGTCCAAATCTCTGGGAAGGGGCGTTGATGGCCATTTACAATTTTCGTCCAAACTCAAATTATAAATACAAAAATTCTTTATAAATTTGCTGATGTGGTTAGGAAGTGGCAACCAGACTGGTTGGACGAGCAATTTAGTAGCCTATTAGAAGTGCCCTCGAAACCTGAGTCCAAATCTCTGGGAGGGGGTGTTAATGGCCGTTTACAATTTCCGTCCAAACTCAAATTATAAATACAAAAATTCGTTACAAATTTGCTGATCTGGTTAGGAAGTGGCAATTATAAATCGTTCATCCCAGGCTGGATGAACGATTTAGCAGCCTATAAGAAGTGCTCTCGGAACCTGAGTCCAAATCTCTGGGAAGGGGCGTTAATGGCCGTTGGTAGCTGTTTGAGAATTCAGACGCAAAGATAACACATATTGAGCTCCTTGAGAAGGATTGACGACATTGAGAAAGTCGCAGAATTAAATGACAAGTAGTTCTCTGAAATGAAACACACACAAGTGTGAAGGAAAGTCACGGGTGGAAATCAAAGCAATAAAACTCAGCAGAGTTTGATGGTCCAGCCCAGTAGAACCCCTGTGCTCCTCCTAAATTGGAGATAAAGGAAAATAATATTGCTTAAAATGTCAAGTGAGCCTTCGATCATATTTTGGCATTAGTTAGGATTATGAACCCGATGAACTTGTACTCGCCTCAAAAATTTCTTTGTGCTTTCTATTTTGTTACGTGGCAACGATGTTGAATATTTTTGAAAAGGTTCTTTCAATCGGGACGCTCGAAATTTGTTAGGTAATAGCAGCCATTTTGCCAGATGTTGTCAAATTTGTTGTGAATTTTTCAGTACAAAAATTGATCAGTACAGTACAGTTCAGTACATACATAACTTTCACGATCATGCGGCAAGTTCTTGCACCAAACATAAAAATGTGCTTCATTACCACCATATAAAAGTTTTGGGTCATATTTTTAAATGTGAAAAAAGAATAAACTCCATCTTAAATTGGTTTGAATTACAAACAAACAAAATAATTTTAATAGTTACTAAAAGAAAGAATAATTTTCGACATTGTCCACATTCTCTACAATGTCGACGCCATTCTCTAAATTTTCTACATACATTGTCTATACCAGTGCAGAATATTAATTATCTACGCCGTGTAGACAATACGACACAACACTGGCTACACGACGTTAGGCCGACAGGCGTTTACATTATTTCCAGAATTCATAATCATTCCGATATACCACATTTTTTAATAAAGCAATAGAAGGGATATGTAGTACAAAATAACCTCAATTAAGTTAAGCCAGTAATTTAATAAAAAAAAATCTGTTTAAGTCACATATAAATCTTTTTTTATAAAAATAGAAGTATGCATCAAATGAAATCTCCGGAAGAGCGGTTGGCGTTGTCGAGGAATAGTAGACGTTTTAGACGCGTAATCGACGTTGTAGACGAGTTATCGACACGACCACGTCGAATCTAGTATATATATACTTTAAAAATAAAATTTTAATAAACTATGCGTTATGGTCTCAACGTACTTTACTGAATTTGACACAATTCGAAAATTGGGGAACTATACTAACGAGGAGAATAGTTTTACTAAGCGGATATTTAAGAAAATGTTTACGTCAATATAATGCCTATTCTTCTTAAATTGCGCATATTTTGTTTTCCTTGTCACATTTGATGTTTAGTTTGATCAAATAAGGCTTTAAACATTTGGGTTCAGTTAAGCCGTTGTTTATTCTGCACAGAAAGTATGGCAGCTCACTGTTTTAACATATCAATAAATTTTCAAGAAAAAAAAATACTTTGCTTACTTTTTTTCCTGCCAAACAAATTGTAGAGTCATTATCTATATGACACTATTTGATAAAATTTAGAGTAAAGTAAGGTACATTTCCCACAACTTTTAAAACACTAAACGAATTTTTTAAACGTTTACTTATTTTGAAGAAAGTAAGAAGTAAGAATGTGTGGGCGGCATAAACGTTGAAGTAACAATGAATTTTGATAAAATATAGCAGAACCGTGGATGGTGCGCCTACCAAGATTTACAATTGCAACATATCCCAAAATTATTCAAGTTTATCAACAATTTTATAACAGTAATGATATATCGAAAACCAAATTAGGCATTATGAGATTCGAAATTGTTCTCAGAAGCTCCCAAATTTTTAATATTTTTTTTTCAATTTAATTTGACAAATAAATTTATTATTAATTGATGGGGCAATCACATTATTTAACACTCTAATTAGTTTTGTGCCGTTTAATAAATTACTAATTACATTTTAGTAAAATGGTGAGGAAAGTTATAGGAACGTATAGATTACCGAATTAGTGCGAAAATTAAATATAGCCGTAAAATTTTCCAATCAATACAAATATATCGAATTATAATTATCGTATAATAAAACCACCAAATTGCATTATCTCCTTGTGTATACAAATAAGGCTAGATATACACTCATATAAATAAAGAAGACAATAATAATCATAAAAAAATCAACTAAGCCATATACAATCTAAATATACAACATAAACAGTCATTATCAATTTACCCAATTGACACAATCATGATCATAATTGTATAATTTTGCTTATCAGTAATCAAATAGATATCAGATATACTTAACAAAATCATTTTTGTGTACATTTGTTTTTGGGGTGGTGGGGTTTATATGTTATATGATTGTGCAGGTGATATTATATATTCAGATTTATAACTATATAGAAATAATACAAATTTGCCAAATTTTTTTTTTTATGTCATTCCCAGGTAGCAGTAGTGACGAATTAGATAACTCACGCGATATACCAAATCATTGTGGTGTGCAAATAAATTTTCATGGTACACCGCTGAGCAGTAGTAGTCCAACAATGGAAATGCCCCATAAGGATCGAATAAAAGTAAGTTTTAATTTTTTTCTTTTTTTAATTTTTTCATACAAAATATTTTATTATCGAATATTTATATATTATATACTAGGTTCGTGAAGCGGAGCAGTTACTAAACGAAATGGCACGATTACAATCACCGCCCCAAGAGTTAGATATACGAAATGGTTCGGTGTACGCAAATGCGATAGTGCCGCGGGGACGACGGTTTGGTCCATTTTTAGGAAAATTAACAAATGAACCGATTGATCATCGGTTTGCATGGGAGGTAAGATTTTTGTTTTTTTTATAAATTTTCTTTCATCTCGAATTACGTATAATTTTCAACCGCACCAACATGTGTGTGCGATATCCGCAAAAAAAAACACATGAAATTCAATTATTTTATATAAATATGTATTGCGCTATATGTGGAGGAATATAGAGAAGAAAATTGATATTGTTAGTTTATATCACGATTGGTTTTTATGGTTTTTCCAATTTTCTACTTATATTCACCGGAAGTAATTGCTTATGTACATATAAAAAATCCAAAGGGGGATAGTTTTTTTTTGATATATAAATATAATTTAATTAAACCATCAGCATCTTAACCAAACCGTATCCCAGATTTATACAAATTATCTGTCATTTCATCACTTTCACTTCAATCATATTTTCGTATGGGTTTATACATGTAACACAATGGAAAATTGTATGTCACGATGATGTCATTGCGAGGATTTATTCGAAAAAAAAATGTGTGAATATTAGATAAATGTACAAATTACCCCTATATATAGCCAGTTGCCAAAAAATTTGTTAATCTCTAAATATTATATTCTTGACTGTGAACGTCTATATTGCCAATATTACAAAAAAAAATATTCGCGCAGGTAATAAAGCAAAAAATAGGATTTTCAGTTTGTCCAGGTGTCTGTACGTGTACGTACGAGTATATATAAAATTCCAAGTACTACTAGTTACATACGTTTATTGTTATATTTAGTGTAAATATTATATCGAGGAGATAATTTTAGATAAAAATGTGTGCATATCCAATCCCCCTGTGTCTATGATATATACTCGTACGAATATTTTGATTGACATAAAAAACAAGATTTACTTTTTTTTTGGAGGTGATAGCTCTTTTCATTCCGATCACAATAACAATTTGTTACCTGAGGTTTTATACGTTTTGACACCTTAATTTAAGGGATCCGAAAATTGTAAATGTATTTATATACGCGTATATGTCGAGAGAGTCGAAGAAATAAATCTTAATAAAAAAAAAAAAAAAAAGGAAGCAAGTTTTATTTAATATTTCATGGTAAATACCAATTACAGAGGACTTTATACCGAGGCACACAGGTATTTGATGAAATGATTTATTATCTATCTATTAACGATGATTTATATGTATTTATAATGATTATGGGTTTTAATTGTTTAGACAATTTATGTAATATTTATCATATTTTCAAGTTGTTTTCCATATAGACTCGTAATAGACATACAAGTGTGTGATTTGTTATCAGTATTAATGATGATGATACCGTGACCACTTTTTTTTGTATATATGGTGCCTAAGTGCTCTGTTCGATAATTCCCTAGTACTTGTTAATTTACGCACGTAGATAGGAGAGAGCACATACGAATTATAGATAGGTTGTTCAAAAAAAGTTCGAGTGTTTTTTGTGGTTTTGATTAATTTCGGTTTAAGAACGATTTTTTTATGATCTAATCTTTCCAATCTGTTCTGGAGCCAAAGCGCTCCGAACTCTTTGCTGCCAAATCGAGTAAGATTTGAGGTCATAAAAACTTGGACAACATGGCTCTCCGCATTTTCGAAGATAAATGGGCGAATTATGCCACCACTCCTAAATCCACACCAAATAACCTCTCTCGGTGCATGTCTTGGCTTCTGTACGATTACGTGAGGCTGTTCCGAACCCCAAATCAGTTCTGCTTGTTTACGCAGCCTCAAGATGGAAATGAATTTCGTCTGAAAATATGATTTTTCGAATAAAAATCGACGTCATCACGAGGCTGGCCTCACTCACGTCGAGAACTGATATCGAAGCGGATGGTCATTTGCTTTCAACTGCTGAGTCATCTGAATACGGCCATCCGACGGGCGCACTGTCCGATATCGGTGACCTCTTCCATTATCCAAAAGCAAGCTTTTATCATGAACTTTCTTAACCAATTTCACAGCGGTTCCGCTTGGCGCTCTTTCTATCGACCCATATTTCTTTTGAAAACTCGTACGGTTTTGCCTACACAATTCCGACTTTGAAAATAAGTGTTCAATATTTCGAAACGCTCCTCAAGCGAACACATAATTGTTTCGTGACACGGAATATCAGACTGACAGGTTGTCAAAATTTTAAGTAAATCATTCAAAATAGTGTTGCCTTAGCCTATGATTTAAAAACAAACCAATAGATGGCTCACCCTGTACAATAATAAGTGAAACTGAATTATGAAATGAAGTTTGCGAGCAAAATAATGCTGGACTTACTTTTCGTACAACTATGAATATACATTACAAGAAAATTTCTCTTCTTTTGAAATTAAAGAAGAGAGAGAGGCAAAACTACTAAACTAGTAAAAGTGTATTGTCAAGTTCTGTTATGTGATCAGTATCCTAAATTTAAAAGTAATTGAAAGATGTTGGCCAACTTTCTACATAATTGGCAATGGGCGCTATTTTGCAAAGCACAACTTGCTTTTTTAAATCGAAATTTTTGAATTTATCAGTCATGTCTCTGGGTACGCTGCTTTTATTTTGCTTCAGCTTAAGGTTTGATGCCCGATATGGGACAAACTTGCTTGGGAATATTCGAGAAATAGTTTAGTTTTTCGGTCAAGCTTTGGTTCATTTTGAATTACAAATGTGGATTATGAAAATTTACTTTCTAGTAATTGTAGTAACTTGCCACAGCATTTCAGTACCAGATGTTATATTTTATCTTCAAAAGATTTTGTTGTGGAAAAGCTTTTTAAAAATATACAAAAGACTTAACATTCTTACTCAAATTCGAAAATCGGCGGATGAAAATTTCCTCTGAATGGTAAAAAATAACACAATCAATAACTTTTAATCATCTCTGATGTACTGCCCTCAAAGTTCAGATTGGCATGCTGATCATGGTTCTTTTAATCATTCTGGTGAATTTTGTAATCGAATAAAATTTTAAAGGGGTTAATGTTGTTTGGCAAACCTCATTGCCTCGTCAAAAATTTTAATTAATAATATTTGGCGTATTAATTTTGTTTATGGGCTCTCATATTACTAAAACGGGATTATAAAAATCTGAATTTCGTTAGCATCCCTGATAAAATAATTTGACAACCTCAGTAGCGAAATGAAACCAAGATTCAGAAAATCCAGATGCTGAGTTAAATTTAAGAGTTTATGTAACTAGCGTTTTTGAAACGGTTCTATCATGTCTTCAACTAATTTAAACGTTTCTGAACGAATTTTATGAAACCTGTTTGGCGGGTTTGAAATGGTTGCGAAATACCCAAAAATTTAATTTGAATCCATCCGTAAACGGTTTTATTTTTGAACAAGTGCAATGTATTTTAAACGGGTTTTAAAATCCGTTTTGTAAGCTTTAATTTAAGTAAAATCAAATTTTATTGTTTCTTACAATTTACTGGTATTTTAACCATGGTTTAACATTTTATAAAATAATTCGCTAAGTCAATATGAATTTATTTTGTTTATAAGCACAATGAATTTAGTTGTATTTTTACAGTTTGGATCATCTGATAAACGTGGCGAATGGTAAATCTTTTGATAAGAGTAGACAAATAACTTGGTAATCTTACCTCTAAATGAAAAAACCAATTCAGTTTTATAAGAACTCCAACTATTTTTTTTAAACTTATAGACTTATAGAGATTTAAACTTATAATTTAATTTTTTTGTATTTTATAGTCTTCACAAGCCGTGTTAAGTAGAATTTTTCGATTTTTTTGTTATGGTATTTTAAAAAACCAAGAACAAATAGGTTAATCACCTTTTCAAAAAAACTTAAAAGTAGTTTTAATACAAATTATACAAAACCGTTGAAACTTTTTAAACTAACTAAAATTGGTTCCTCATTAAAAACAAAATAAGATGCCAAATCAGTATCTGCTAAGGTTCTGTAACGTGTCACCAATTGTCTAACACCATTTCAAAAACATTTTAGTTTTAAAACCAAGGTTTCGTATTGGTTTTAAAACGTATTTGAAACCAAAATTTGCTACCATTTCTGATATACATTTCCAACATCAACGGTTTTAATTAAATTGAGCCTGCGATACTCTGAAACAACGAGATCAGACACAAAGTTTTCGGTCCAATTCTTTTCTTGGTAAATTTAAACACTTTCATAATATAAAGATTCGATTTTATAAAAATAATAAAAGTTCCAGGTTTTTACCGGACTTTATCCAAGTACTTCAACAGTGAAAAATTTCAGTTCAACATTAATCGGTGGAAAACTTTTATCAATTTAATGATAATAAAATTAGCTAAAAAAAATTCAATAATTTTTCAAGATAATGTCAAGCAGTCTCAATATATTTACGCAGTCAATTTAACCACGATGATCGCGCGATGAACGCTCCTTTCAGCATTTAAAATCAAAATTTTATAAAGATATTATTAAAACTTGATTTTTGTTAAAAAAAAGTCCCAAGTTTGAGCCTAAGGCTATAAATGTAAACATCGAAGATGGGGCTTGAAATTTTACCTTATGCCTAAATAAAAATTTTAAGCATACTGATTTGTTTTGGGCTAGAGTACTTGAATTTATATAGACGTAAAAATAAAAAATAAAAAAGTTTGGGCCCAAAAATTGATTCTTTCGTATTTACTTTATTTTTTTGTTTTTTTTATTTCGTTGTATATTTCTATATAATGCGACCCCAAAAACATCTTCGATGTTAAAATTTTATCATTGGATTTGGGGTTAAAATACTTTGTGTCACTCCAAGACTAAATCATTTCTATTTTGCGTTTATTTTTTAAGTTAACTATATCATGATTTTCTCATACTATGAAATTCTTGATCATTCTTCTTGATCTTCTTCATCATAACAATGATGATCACAGCAAAAAATTTTTTTTTGAGTGACCATCATTGCTATGATGAAGAAGATCAAGAAAAATGATCAAGAAGATCATAGTATTTCACATACAATGATGATATTATTGTAAATGCAGTCATGTATTTATCATATTTTTTCTGAGTTTACCATAACTACCCTATATTACATTAATTAACCAAAAAATTAAAAATAATCTTACTACTTTGGCCTAGATCCCTAACACCCCCTACAGCCCCTAGCCCGGTGTCGAAGTACCTATGCAGCTTCCGTTCCTAATGGTAGAGCTCACATACCCTTAGCCAATTGGGCCTTGAATGTTAATATGTTGGTTACTGCATAATTATCAAAATTTCGAATCCGAACACTTCACAACACAAAAATACGAATTTGAATATTTCGCTATATTTGTAAAAAATGTTCTGTTGGTAGATCTGGCAATACTTTAAAATATTTTACAATTATGTGACCAACATAACTAACGAGAGAAATAATCGGTGGGCTAGCACCATTATTTTACAAAATTAAGATATAATTTCGGATTACCATAACAGAATACCGGACCATAACATTCGTACACGAAAAACGCATTAAAAATGAAACATCTTTACCCTATTAAAAATATTATTCAGAATGAGACTCGTCCTCATAATTTATGGTTGGTTGGTAAGCTGTTGCGGCAATGTTCATCTACCGAAATCCAATTTCAATTTCTCGTAAACAAAATCTAGTTTTATCTGGTTTTTGTTTTTATTGAGTTTTCGTCTGGGCTGCCACATCATATTACCGATGGACATTTCTTTAAAAGTATAACATATTATCATTGAATGACCGAAATGCCATCTCTTGCATAATATAGCATTCGCGCTGGATGTTGGTTTGCACCAATACGTTTTTTTATCATTTACTGTAATATAAATGTTTGCTATTAAAGGTTATGTAAAATTATTTTGTGCTGCATTTAATTTGGACGAAAAAAAATCCGCGTTTTTGTAGAAATAAAGATTAAGGTTTTGGTAAATTATCTTAATTTAAATAAAAGTACTTTATTGCGCGTGCACGTCGAAAAAAAACATTTTTCGAACTATTTTTTACATGGTTTCCTTCAAGATACATTCAGTCTAACGCTTCTCTGACATTTTGATGCATTTTTTGTCGAACGATTTTAAGAGGTCTGGAAAGCAATTATAACTTAATTTCATGCAATTTTGCTATCGTAGCCCACGCCTTGTGAACGTTGCATTGTCTTGATGAAAAAACACTTTTTTATTTTGTATTTTCTGTCGCAACTCCTTCATTCTAACGCAATAATACCGCTTTATATTGTTCATTGTTGATGGCCTTTCGTTTCTCAGGATGGACCTCGGAATCACACCGACGCAAAAAATCCTGTTTATTATCGTTACTCAAATCCAAACAGTGCTATAAATCAAAAACGCGTTCCTGTTTTTGATCCAAAGTGAGCAAGCGCGGCTCCCACTTTGGGGTCTTTCTCATGGACCATGCAACCTCACGCAACTTCATTTTACGGTCTTTCAAAACAATTTTGGCACTTCTTGAAAAACATATAAGTTTTTCATTAGACGTGTCATTTATGTGTCAGCACCGGCAATTACATTGTGCGGCATTTCTAGTAGTAAAAAAAAAATAAGCCGCGAGAGGAAAAATGCTCAGAAAAATCATTAGATACTTAAATTTGCCATTTACCAATTTTATATACTAAAACACCCTGAGCCCCAAGTTTTTTCCAAACGGAAAGGTGTTTATCTCTTAGTTTTGATCCAGAGCCAATCAAAACTGTGCTTATTATCTGGTAGTGATTTTCTGGAATCAGGAAAAATCTCGGAAAAACTATGTAATACGATAATTGGTTATTTACCAATTTTATGTATTAAAAGATCCGGGCCGCTCGATTTTTCAATGAAATGGTGTTTATCTGATAGTTTTGATCTAGAATAAATTAAAAATGCTTTTAGAATGTTATTGGTGTTTCTGGAATTAAAAAAATGCTCGGACAAATGTAAACAATATCAGTTAGTTTTGATCCTTAATATTTAATTTATGACCTAAAATTTCTTAGTACGTTTGACCTTTCCAGCGACATAACCGTAGTTTAAAATATTTAGGTCTTCCGATCAATTTACGGCATTCGTTAAGACCTTTATATAGCTGAATAGGACAAGTTTATATTATATATTAATTAAATTAAATACTAGCGTCCGAACGATAGATTTATGAACTAAAGTTATCGAAATTGTTGTCTGATCCAAGACCTTGAAAATTGTAAAGCGATTCTTTGGCATTGATATATACAGATTCCAAAAGCTTTTTAATTACCCAAATGAAAAATAAAAATACATTGGCGAACAAATCGAATTGCATAACCTATTCTTGAGAGAACATCGGTACAGATATCGCATTAACCATTCAGCCATTCATCCAGACAGACGGACAAACATTTTTTTGCATTTTTGTGATCAGAGACCTTGAAAACGTCGAGAAACATGTTTTTGGACCATGGTATTTTCCATTATTTTAATCAGGATTTCAATAACTTGAAATGATTCTGGTTTGTTATTTGACGAAAAATTTAAAAATTACAAAATTTTATGTACATATAACAAATTCGTGTTAGTTTATGCCCATTCCACACGAGATTTTTGGTTTTTTGATTATTTTTTCAAGGCCAACTAGTCGTAATAGATAATGTATATGTATGTGTCTTTTATTTTGTTTTGTTCTGCTCTCTCGAAAATAAAATGTAAACTAAAATGAGTCAAAAATGGCCTTGAAATATTTTTTATTTCATTTATGTTTATGTTAGACCTTGTTAAAGTTAGCCGAAAGTTGCCAGCTGTAAATAAAAAAAAAAAAATGCAGATTGTGTCTTTGGTTTGATAACCGGAAATGAAAATTCAACAATGTTGATCAATATACTTCAGTCTAAAGTTACAGGCGACATTTAAAAAAAATTACATTTTTTCTTCATATTATCTACTTCTTTAAGTTGATATTAAAATAATAGATTTAGTTATATGTCGTGTCTACTCCAGCCCAATTGTGAAGAAATTCTGATGGGGACACGGGAGTGTAATTTGGCAAGATTTCCATAGTTCAATTTCTGAAAAACTCATTGAATGTCCCGGCGCTATTGTTTACCCCTAATTCGCATTGATGCCACTTTGGCCATTTGATAGGCCCTAACGCCTGTTAACAACAGTCCAATTTTGAAGACATTGTGGGGATACCTATACCTGGAGGCCTATCAAATAGCCATAGTGGCATCCATGCGAATTTAGGGCAAGCAAGAGCGCCGGGCCATTCAATGAACTTGTCAGTAATTGAACAATGGAAATCTTGTCAAATTACATCCCCGTATCCCCATCAGAATTTCTTAAAATTGGGCTGTTGCTAACAGGCATTAGAGCATATCAAAGTGCCATAGTGACATCAATGCGAATTAAGGTTAAACAAGAGCGTCGGGCCATTCTCCACAATTAGGCATCAATGACAAGGCACGTTAACCTAGAGCGCCGGGCCATTCCATGCATTTTCGATGTATGGAATTAGCGAAATTTTCCTAAATTAATTACACCCCTGTATCCCCTTCAGAATTTCTCCACGATTAGGCCGAATTTGACCAACATTATGATATATGAAATGGCCATAGTAGCATCCCCACCATAATTTATGTTCATTTGAAGCATAGTTAAAATATTGCTTTTTAAATTATGATTGACTGATTTAAACATTTGTGTTGCACAAGTTTAGAGAATGTTGATCAACGATGACATACACTTTTGGCTGAGAAAGCGAAGACACTATCTGCATTATCGATTTTTTTTATCTTTCGGGTGGAAAATTTTGGCTAACTTTAATAGTATTAGTGTTAGTGTGGGTGCAACGAAAATTCGTTTAAGACGCAATTAAAACCCGTATCATAGGTAAATGGGGAAAGAAACGAAGAAAAATGCGGTTTCTGTGATACCTCGTGTGACATCAGTGTATTAGATTCACAGCAAGCTTCTTTGTTTCTCGATCACCTCAAAAATATTCAATATTTTTTTTTCAAATAAATTAATAAAACTGGGTAAAAATGATGCCAAGCCGACATTGAGTGTCAATTATATTATCGTGTTTGAGTGTCAATTATATTAGCAAGTAAAACATTTTTCTCTTTTTCGATTTATTACTTGTTCAATCTTTTATGAATACTAATACTATAGCCGAAAGATATATTACTTGATATACGTTTTTCTAGTATCATCTCCAAATAATCTGACTACATAAACAAATTGTTAGGAGCAATACTGTGGCAATTTAAAATAAACACTTAAGTCGAGATAAGTGGTTATGTTGAACTATGTTTGTTGAACTCTAATCGATAGTGTTTCCCGTTTCTTCTTTTCCTTCAAATTCTCATCAAAGTGCGACTTTTTGGCCGAGATATAAGCAAAATCAAAATCACTTATGTTTATTGTAGGTGTTTCGTAAAACAACTTAATTGATAATTTGTGTTATTGTAGCATGAAATATGTGAAATTTAAAACAGATATGATATGTAAAATCAGAAATAGATTTATAATTATCTTGAAATAAGTTTTTATTTTAAAATGCTAATTAAAGTTTTTGGGAATTTCTTGTCAACCCAAAGCAAGTAACAAGTATTTGCAGTTGTTCAGTTTAAAAACCTTGATACCATGAATCCAAAAATAGTTTAGTTATGTCCTACAAAAATTTCATAAACTAATTTAAAATTTAAATTTAATCCCTTGAAAAGTCGTTAAAAAATTGATAAGTGGTTTTATTGAATTGCCACAGACATAATTTTACCAGATTGGTCCAAATCCTTAAAAATTTAGAAATTTTCGAAATTAAATTAATAAAATATTTTGTAACTTTTGTGATACTCATTTTCCCCCCATCATTTCTAATATGACCATTAGATAAGTTTAGTTCCTAGATAAACACAGGTTGAATTTGGAGTAGTCTGAAACCATAGCAGGATTGATGGAACAACCGAAATGTTGCAAAACAATGTATTAATTTAGTTTCGAAAATTTCTAAATTTTTAAGGATTTGGGCCAATCTGGTAAAATTATATAGCACGTGACAGATTTTTTTCTGTAGACTGATTATTTAGAGGTGATAGTAATAAAAGGTATACCAAGTAATTTATCTTTCGGCAAAAGAAAAAAACTATTTCTTCGGCTGTTTTAGAAAGGACATAATCTGCATTACCATTGTTCAGTTGGAAATTTTCGGCAAATTTTAATAGGGATTTCATCTCATTTTTTTGCACTAAGTGGACTACTGAGGTTTATTATTTGAGTAAGAAAGTTTCCATAAATCATTATTAGCTTTAAAAAGTTCAATATCTAAACATTGCAAGGTCACATATTGGAATAAGTTCATCTCCATAAAAAAGTCTCTAAACGAAATATACCTCATTCTGTATTTTTTAATTTATTTTTTCACCGCTTATGCAATCCGTTCTGGGGTCAAGGCTCACCCAACACTATCGTTCACTCCTCGCTTTTCCGCTCATTACTTTCACGCCATTGCCATAGCCAATTTGAGCACGTATCGGCGGTCCGATTTTCGTACAAACATCTGCACATTGCATTGTTCCATGCTAGCTTGTATTACTGGCATAGAAGATGGGTCGGTCTATGAGTACTGCACTCTGACAGGAGGTCAACTGAAATGTTACCAATGGTGGGTCGGTGAGAAGTAAAAGTATACCTACACAAATTAGGGAACAATTTTAATGTACTCGAAATTTGTCTTATTTTTGAGTTCCTAATTTTTAATTCCACAATACTTAGTATTAACTACTAATGTTTCACAAAATTTTAAAACTCAACAAAAAATTAACAAAATCAACTGATACTATTACTTATCATTGTATTTTTGTGTAGCTACACTTTTTGTAAACTATATATTTTCTCATTCACAGCGGTGATTGTTGCATTATATTTTTTAAATAGATTTTGGATTGATCATTATTGAAAAAAAAATGAGTGAGTCCATTAGTACTCTCAAGGAGATGTGTAAACATGGCGTGTGCATAGTACGTGGGTACAGTTTACTTTGAAGGAAGAAGAAATGCAATTTTACTAACCAGAGTTTTTCATTTGTTTATTATCGTTAAATTGGTCTATTACTCTTTCGGTATAATCGACGCAATTGGATTTTGGTAGCTAAAATAAGATATATTATATACTGTCGACTCTAACTTTAAAAATTCTCATTGAAAAACTGCACAATATGGTCGTCCCATATCTAGTAGTAAATATGTTTCGATCTGAGTTCATGTGCAAATCGAATTCGTCTCGCAGGAAGTTTATAAGTGGTTCAAACAGCAACATTAATATTGAAATCCCCGCTCATAATCACCAGCAAAAGATGATAGTCTTCTTGGAGAATTTTTGAAATTCTTTAGGATATGGGGCAAGGACGAAATGTATGAACTTCATTATGTCTTCGAAAGATTTATTCGGCGAGGTTAATACAACTACAGAAAGCATCTTATTCCCATTGAGAAGCTGAAGTTCAGCCGTATATATCATCAATGAGTTGTGTTGTTACGCTCATACCAGTTGTTTGTCCAACGATGATTTCTTTATGCGAGGTGACTGTATGGTATGAGTATTCTATTTAAATTTTTATATATTGTTACTCCGGCAGCTCACTCACCGTCTCTCTTGAACTGAACGCAGATCTGGAAAAGCAAGAAAAATGAGCATCCTTGCGTGACTGTGTCAGTTAGGTCGAGGTGATGTGTATGACTTAAGACTCTTACAGTTCAATGTTAAAAACCAGATGTCATTATTATCTCGTACAAAATTCGCCATTACAACGGATAAAGCGGATTTGTGGTACGGCGCGATAGCTAATTTTGAAGAAGACCCATTGAGGTCCCATTTTTACGTCCATGGTAGACGACATGATCATCGATAGCCGACGTGATGAACAGTCCTTCGAGACTCGTTACTCGTGCTAAAGCAATATACACAATTTGTTAACTGTGTCTTTTATCGTAAGAGTATATACTGACTATCTCGTTGTAGGTACCACCGTGTGATGCATGAATTGAGGTGGCACATGAAGGTACGACGCTTTACATTAATTGTTGTTTATGCTTAACATTAATTGTTGTTTCGATTAATAGTTGAGCTTTTTCTAGAAATGAGCACCAAACATCGGTCGATATTCGTTTTCTGCGCCCATCCAGTTTCAAGCCACCTGACCTTCTTGCCAACTTGTGAATTTGAACCGAAATACATCCAGAGTCGTTTGACATATTTACTGTCGACGTTTTCATTGTCCTGGTTAGGATGCCTATGCAATCGATATACTTTAGACAGCCCATAGTTCCATTCGCCAGTCCATTTGTTACGTCAATATTGGTTTTGAAAAAGTACGGTAAATTATTTGTGTCCACTATGCTCATTTTATGGATCTTTTGACGGAATTGCTACTCCGGCAGCCCACTGACCATCTCTATTGAACTGAAAACACCATTCAAACGTAGGAATATTAACAAGTTCGTCATTGCGCTGCCAGGTCTCGAAAACCAAATGAATTGAGCATACCTGCGTGACTGTGACCTGAGACTCTGGCAGTTCAATGTTAAAAACGAGATGTCATTATAACCCCATTCAGTAGAAGACATGATCATTAATAGCCGACGTGATGAACAGCGCCTATAGAGACTCGTCACTCGTGATAAAGCAATATACAGCAGTTGTTGACTGTGTTTTTAATCGTATGAGTATGCAATTTCGTAATCGTAATTCGTATTTCGTATCGTAATTTTTTTTTTTGATTTTTCTGATCGATGGAAATGTCGATGGTTTCTATTTCATTCATTAAATTAATTTTTTCATTTTCCCTACTATTATACATATACATAAAAGCATGCCATGTATAGCAAAAATTGTTTTTGTTGAGTTTCTTGCTTTTTTTTAAAGCGAAGTAGGTATACGTCATTTCCGTTCGTTTCATTTACAAGTTTACTCTAATACAAAAAATTTTGGTAGGCGCGCGTAAAGATGTTTACACATCAAAAATGTATTTTACATCGAAGAAATAAAAAACCAATATCCAGGATAACACAAAATTTCAAAAAAATAATTAGTTTTCACGCATTTATCACCTCATTGAGAATGTGCCTAAAATGTTTAATAGCAAGATATGTTTCGCCCCTGACTTACCGATGTTGTCGGAAATGACTTTGCGTATCTTCTAGTATAGTTTTAAAAATTTTGGTATAATTTACGGGTTAAAAATTATTGTCGAGCAACCCCGGCAATAATTATTTTAATGAGGTTAAAGTTTTGAGAATGACAATAGTTTTGTTAAAAAAGTTACTTCGGCGGGCGGTTCTTATTTATATTTTCCAAATTGCAACAATAAACAAACTTTTAAAAATATATAAAAATTAAACCAAAGTTGATGAAATTTTAAAATTTAGCAAATGCCACTGCCAATAGAGAGGGTTGGTTATAAACAAGTGTTCAAATATTATGAAAAATTTGGCGACATGATATCATATTTATCAAAATTTTATTTCACTTTGTACATAGAATAACCCAACTATCTGAAATACCACCAAATGCTTAAAATAGAATTTACACATGAGTATCGCATAAAATGACAACCGGAACTCCCAAACGAAAACAAAAAAGATTTTTTTTTTGTAATGAATTTTATAAAATTTATCAAAATTATTTTTTTATGTTATAAATTAATTTGTAGGACAAAATGTGTTTGTGTCTTGATGATAAATATACAATTTTATGAATATATTTGAATACATGAAATATAACTGATGACCAATCATCAATTTTTGGTCATCGCATATCGTTGTACATATTAAAATTTTAAACTCCCCCTTTTATATATATATATATATATATATATAAAAAAAATCAGGATAGTGTATAGTAAATAGTCGGCTCTTGTAAAGTATAGAGCTACTTGACTTTTAGTGGGCCTCTAGAGAACCCGATCGATTACACAATTTAAGAATAAAAATCCAACCGTTTTTATTTTGGCCAAACAATCAATTAAAAAATTAAAACTGCGGTAAAGTTAATCTCACCCTCCTCGTTATAATATATATATGCTTATATATGTAATGATGACACTCATTAAATCAGTCATTTGGAAAAACGACGTTATTAGTTAAGAGACCCTTCTAGTATAATAAAAATAAGGGATTTTTTTATTAAAAAATTCGTTTATAGTGCAGGATTCTATATATAAATCGCTGATTGGTTTGAGTATAAAATCGAAATTTATACCGACCACATGAGGTTATACAACACCTACGTACATAAAATATAAAAAAAATCTCTGTATATCCTTTTTAAATTATCACATCAGACTTAACGTAATCCGTGCAAATAAGGATACAAAACGTTCCAGTATTTCTTTTTTGTATTTATATATAAAGAGGACATACAGACAATTGAGAACTGACAATAAAATCATCTTATAATCCTATTTTTGTGCGTATCCCAAAAACCTAAAATAGATCTATAAGGATTTTAACACGTTCAAAAAGGTGTTTTGTACGTGTTTATCACAAATAATTTCGAATTGAGATGATTTTTGTTGTTTTGCCGACAGGATGTTTTACTGTGTAGGATTACAATCCCACTTTACGTATACCTAATTATTAAAATCCCTCGATAAATATTTGAAACAATTAAGTTAATTTATTGCATAAAGCCATCATCATTAATTGATATGAACCGCACACATCTTCTTCATCTTAAAAGTCGTCCGTGTGTAGTTTATTATCATTCCCCCTTCATCTCACTATAATGAAACTATATGAAGAAAACAACTTAAATAAATAAATTACATCTTTTTTGGCATCGGGGCGAGGGGGTGAGATGATCAAAAGAAAAGTGAAAAATTGTGTGAAAATTTTAGGAGGGTGCGGAAAATTGTATTCTCCCTCACACTGTGTGTGTGTGTGTGTGCAGACGTTATGTTTTACAATTTTACAATATCCTCCCTATTCTCAATCATAAAATAATCATCATCATCATCATCATAACATAATAATAGTATTAGTTTGTTGATCTATAAAATTCACTTAGTTTTTTTTTTTTTTTTGTAATATTATGGGGATGAAGATGTTGTTATGTACCATAAGATTGATTTGGCAGAAGGGTAAGTTAACATTAAATTTAATAATACGAAAATATGTTTTTATGTACGGATAAGGGATGTAATCTTAAAAATTTATTTCCGATTTTTTAATTACTTTAAAATCTGGCCTATAATTTTTATTGTGTGCTCGAATTAATAAAACTAATTTTTAGGTGTCATCGTACACCCCTTCTGGCTATATAAACGCTATATATAAATCATTTTAAAGATTTTTAATTTAATTTCGGGAGACTGATAAATTTCGACTTAGTACCGGCACTGTGAAGCATGTGTTTCATATAAATATACATAAGAATTTAATGAGTTTATTGTACATCATATAATATACTGTGAGGCCAATGATCATAAATTGAAACATGAAAATTATTTGTTATGATTCAAGATCACGATCAGATCTAAAAAACATAAAACGGCATCCAGTGTATGTATTATACAGATTTATAAAGATGGTGCAGATATGAATATTTAAATCATAAACTATTTTGTAATTTATGAACACAAGCCAATATACAGACAGATTGATTTAAATATAAATATCGAAGGTTACTGAACGCGATGTTTGCGTCATAATTTGGAAAAGTGTGTACGCGCAAATATGTGCAGCTTCCATTTAGAACTAAATATATTTTAATAAGCGTACATTGTGTGTATATAGACTGTATGAAACCGGTCAAGTTTCTCATCCATCTCGTCTTTCACATATCAATGTCCACCTATATATATATTATTACCTTTCACATTACAAAAAATTTACTTCCCTAAAACATTTTCGTGAAGATGCGACAAAAGAAAAGTCAAATATACTCGCCCTTCATGAGAAAAAAATATTTAACCCGTTTTGTTGACCATTCGCTATATAAAAATCATCTGATGGTCACTTCATTAAATATTCATTTCTTTTTTCTTCGTGTTAATTTTGTAATTTATTCAAACTGACCATTGCGATGCGGAGTGTTATTATACAGCTTTCGCACAAGAATTCAATAAATAATCAAAAATTTAAATTTATTTTTGTCTAAACATAATTTTTATGTAAATTACATAAAAATTATGATATTTGACATTTGATTGACAAATCAAGATTGAAGGGTAATTGATTTCCCATGGATATTGATACCTAGCTGCGGTTCGACATTATGATTCAAATTTTTTGTTTCATTTACCATAATTGAAAATTATTTTGATCCGGAGAAAAAATGTAACGGAAATTGTACATAGCACTGTGTACTGCAAAGAAAATTAATGATTTTTTTTATCTCTTTAATTGAATATTGTGCGGACTTGAGTCAACATCATATCATATATAATGGACGTGACAATCCATCGATATTCTTTAAGAAAGGAAATTATCTCAAATCGATTAATTTTGTTAAGGGATTGTTTGACACACGTTTTAATGAATTTAGATAAAATTGATGACATTCTTTTGTAGTACGTACATATATAGGAATTATGTGCAGCCTTTGTTAACGTTTTATACAAATATTAAGGCATGCGTAAAATTTAACTTATGACACAAAAAAAAAATTAATTTCATCGTGCACAATTTTTTATACTCGTATACCAAGCGATATAATTTTTAATTAGAAAAGTTTTTAAATTAAATTTTAAACTTTGTTATATGTTAAATATGTCGCACTATATGTTAATGCTGTATATGTGACAAAGTTTATCGTGCAATTTTCATTATTATGAATTTCACGTTATGATTTATTACGTGTCAAACGTATAATACGCTGATTTTATTATTAATTAAAACTGGATTGTTTAATTGAAATGTTAAATAGTTGGGTTTAATAGGCCTCTACACCAATATTCAAATTATGAAAGATTTTATGATTTAAAATATTTTTGAAAACTCTGTTAAATTCTTTAAAATTTTTACTTAGCCGAAGCGGCCAGTAAGCGGATACATCCTTCCTTCACTCCACGAAATTAAATTTCAAGTTGTTGGTTGATACAGGTAAATCTCCTACAACGCGATATACATATTCCTGAAAAATGCCACGTTGTCAGAAATCGCGCTGAACTTCATTCAAAAATTGGGGTTATATTCTAAATAACAAAAAATCTTATTTTTGATAGTTTTTGTATCACATAAATATTGCTCCTTTTTAATTAATTTTAAAATACAAAATAAATTATTTCAGGCACGAAAATTATTTTTAAATAGTTCTGCTCTCTCCGCTATAGGGACTTTATCTAAAAAGAAACCTTCCAATTTCTGCGTCATGTCTAACCCTTCTTTAACATTTATCAGTGATGTTATTTTCTTCTTTATCGAATGTAGGATCGGACAGTAACTAAATCTACTTCATTCATTTCGATTGCTTATACTTCGAATTCTTCTCCACGAACTTTATATGTGCTAAGTTGACTATCGTGTTATATACCTTGGTGAGTCAGGTCTACCTTACCTGTAATTTTCGTCTACCGGACTCACCAAGTCGAGCTACAATGATTTCGAGAATGGGAAATATTTTTGTTAAAGTCATTTTTTTCAAAATGATTTGGAACGATCTCCGAATGTAGTTGGAATTGAATGTCGCAATTTTCGAGCGGCGGTAAAATTAAAGTGGTGTTGGGCGGCAAAAACTCAATTTGAATGTATGACTTAAATTGACAATGTGTCAGCATATTATTAAATAGGAATTGAACTTTAAACGACAAGTTTTTGTTTTTCAAGTAGACTTCTATATGCCTGTTTTTTATTATGTCCAAGTCCAACATATCCGATAAATCAGAGAAATTACTTATCTGACAACCCGGTTTTTTTTTCTGAAAAGGCTTTTTACCGATTTGTATACACTGTATTGAAAATATGTAATTTATAAATTTTACAATTAATTTCTCTCAAAATTTTAAAATATGTTTTTTCTCCGAATTATCTGAAAAAAATCAGTTGGAAAAATGACAATCTGAGAATGGTCAGAGAATATAAAAAAAAATCGAGAAAAAATTTATCGGGCCGATACGAAAAAATAAAAAAACGGAAAAGGCTTTCTTTTTATCTCTCTGATCTCTCCGATATAATAAAAAACAGGTGAGGAAAAAACAGCAATGACTGCATGCCTTTTTGTTAGATTTCCATCATACGACAAAATTATTTTTATTACACCCTTCCATCGCTCTTGGGTTTAAGTATCGATTAAATAACATGGGTTTTGTTAGAAATTCTCCAAAAACAACGCTGCATAAAAGCAATGTTACCTGATGTTTGGCAGCTTTAAATCCTGGATCATTTTTTTAATTGTTTCAAACATAGGTTCTGCATTTTTCCACCACAAACCCGCTTTTTTAGCATTGAAGATCTGATCTGCCGAATACCCCAATTTTACAACAATTTTTTCAGCTGTATTGGTTTCAGCGATTGCTTTCTTTCTGGATGTCTATATTGTGAAGACCTTGACGTATTTAACATTTTTAAACCACTCATTGCTGCCAACAAACTAATGGTTTTCATCCGTATACGATTATGAAGTTTGCTTCAACTGATTAAACATTTTTAACGAATTTTGTTTAATGACGTTTTTATCTAAAGGTACTCGTTTTTTCATCATGTCTCCAATCCAAATAACAAAGGCCTTTTTCATTTTTTTCGATTAAGCGGTTGTTCTTGAGCATATAATTTGATCGTTTGAACCGTCAACTAATTTAATTTTAAAAATCTAGCAAAATCTGATGTTCTTTCTTGTTTTTTAAGGCAACCAAAAAATTTTATTTTAGTTTCAAGAGAAATAACGAAATGAAAATATTGAACAAATATTGTTGATGTGTGTGTTAACAAACACAACTAAGACCCTCTGATGGAGTGCTGAATTCAGCGCCGACCCACCGTCCATGTCAATGTATACAGGTTGACATGGAGCTTGCAAGGTGAAATTTGTATACTGTAGTTGTGTGAGTATAGGTGAGTGGCTTAATGCAGCGTGAATGCGTGGTATCACAATGAGCCAAAAGTGGCCTAAGTGTCAACCACTGAAACTTAACCTAAACCATGGGTGCGTCTTTTGGTCTGAAGTGCATTTTATAGTAAGAAATTTTTAAAATTAACTCATTTTTAATTGAAAAGTCGTTTAAAAAATGTTAAATAAGTAACGAGTTGGATAGTACAAGAAGATGATTTTGTCTATGAGAAATGTGACCGCAACGACAGTATAAAGTCGAAAAAGCATTTTTTTAAATTGTATATTTGCTCGTGTTTTGAACTTATGCGATCTCTCCAATTCTCTAATATCATGAAGGTTACTGCGATTTTTCTAAGATGTAATCAAAAGAATACAAAAGTCCTTAGTACAGAGAATTAGAATGTGTACATGCAACGCTTTATCTTAAAAGAATCTACGCGACCATCATAATATTAGTCGATAGCATACTTGAACAGGTGAAAACGACATCCATACAAATTACGTTTAAAACTGAAGATTTTGGAGAAAGGCTGGTACAGTTGAAATCAGCACGCGCAACATTAATTAATTAAAATATTGAGAATTTGGGAGACTGCTTGGTTGTTTAATGTATTCAGTTTAATTCTCAGTACATGTAGCTATTGTATGCTCTTGATGAAGTCTTAGAACAGTCCATGTGACGCTATTGATATTTGTCGAAATTTAAATACTACTCAAACATTAGAAATCTACATGTCATGCATATCAAATTAAAAATTAAGAATTCGGCAGAACGTTGTATATATGGCATATGGGCAAAATAGTTCTTCTCACTTGAAACTCTTTGATGGCATATTAGAAAAATCTTTAAACGTTTCAAAGCATATTATTTTTCAAAATATTTCACTCAAAATTCTTATAAGAAATTAAGTTAACAGTGTTAGCTGCAAAACTTTAGATGGTAGAATTAGGTGGCGTTTTTCTTGGAATAGGAGATCCGAATTTTTGAGTCTTCCACCTACCCTTGTAAGTCCGTCGTTGTCCCTTATGGTTGATATTTCGAACGCTAAGAAAACACCTTGAACTGCTCTTACGATTGTGGTTAATGCTGTCCTGAGTTCTATTGCTCGAACACGCTGGTTTTTTTTTACTATGATCATAGATACGGATCGGAAAAAATAAACGGTTACTCGTAAGCACTTTTAAATAGTCAGATTTGCGGTTGATGAGGTTGATTATGGCATTCTCAGATGCAGACTCCTTATTAAGAACGTGAAGAATAGTTGTGGTTCGATTTAGATCAATACTTGTTACAAGTTTCCGGTCCACCATTATACCAGGGTAGTTAATTTTGATAGTGATCCCAAGGGATGCATGAAGGTCCGCTCTGTTTTGGGTTGAGGCTATTCGTTTCCATCCCCAAACTTTTGTGGTGTGTCTGATTGGTTCTGATATCTGATTGGAGACAAGCGTTTTCCATTTTTTCACTTTTTTTAGCCAACAAAGAGAATCTGCCCATTCATAAATATTAACCGATTTCACTTCTAGAGTTTTGACCAATTGGTTCATTAAACGTGACAAAAAATGTGCTCCGCACAGTTCCAAGCCTGGTAACGTTTGCTTAACTCGGGTACCCAAGTAGCACCAAATAACTTTATAGTTTTATGACCAAATCCCGACGTCGGTGCAACCATTTCGTAAAACTAAAATTTCTTATCTAACGGTCGGTAAAAAAACCATCATACGACGGTATCTTTTACCAGTCAATAACAAGTTATTTTTTATCGAAATGGCCAACTTATTTCACATTTTCTAACTATTACCCGACTACTGTAACTTGATGGTCATTATTTACCCACGTGTCAACTTTTTAGCTTACCGGTCGTTATACCCGATATTTATTGACCATTTGGCCACTTTATTGTCATTTAAAAACTGAAATCCAACTTAAATAAGTTATTTGACGTACGCACGACAACGAAACAATTTTGTTCACGTAAGTATCACAATTTCGTGACATAGATGACTGCACCATTCTAATATATCAAATTGCATTGCTACTTCCGAGGCTATTTCTCTCTTTGTATAGGTTTAGTTTGATGATGATACTGGGTTTACCTTGAATCTAAATGCAATCGAAAATATAATTCCAATGAATTCCTAAAGATTTAATAGTTTCCTCTTCTGCCAACCCCAAGTGTCAGATTAATTTGTTTGACGTATATACTGTAGTATATTGAGGGCTGCTGTTTTTTTTTTTGGAAGTTGTGCATATTGTTGGTTATCAGCACCAATTAGAACGTCATCGACATAAAAGTCCTCTATTAAGAATTTCTAAGCCATTTGATAGTTTTCACCTTCACCATTGCTAGCTGATTGAATGTCATTATGCCAAGAACAAACCTGCTGACCTGCCACATGTAACAGTAGTCAAGTTGTATTCTCGTAATGTTGGCTTGGTTTCACCCTCCATAGTATTCTTTGATAATATTGATGTTCGATATATTTTGATTATGTTATCTCCGAATACTATTTTGTATTTTCTCCACCGTAGAATAAGTGACCATAAATTTTTTTGCAGGGTAGCTCCGACATGCAGAGTATCATTCAAACTGCAATCAAATGTTGACTTGGTTGGGACGTCAAATACAACGGGAAATTTTATTTCCTTTGAATTTTCCTTCAAAATTGCATGATGCGGAATATAAAATTGTTTTGGATGATGGTATCATATGTCCCATCCTAGGTACTGGCCGCAGTCGTTCATTATTTTGGAACTTTTTCTTAATTTGCAAGAAACGTTGCGTGGCTCTTTGTTTTGAAGCACTAATTCATCCCCTGTAACCGTTTGGCGGTAAATTGTTTCACACTGTTCATCAGATTTTGTCGATAGAGACTCAACCGGTACCTCTTTTAACTCCCAAAACTTGTGAAGCTGAGCGAGTCCTGGGAGAGTCCTGGGATGAGCGTGCGTTTTGCTGGACCTACTATAAGCCAACCCAAACTTGTTTGCATTGCATTTCGATTTCCTCGAATGATCCGTGATTCTAACATGTCCGCGAAAACGGTTGCTCCTGTCCATGGAAGCTGGGCAACCATATTGTGGATCCGCCAATATTATTTTTACCCACCGAGAGTCGTCGTTTCTTCTTACCTTTTGCTCTTGCACTTTTGATGTTATTTTTCGCAAAACATATGCTTCTGTCTGTCGCTTAAACACCGATGGAAAATGTGGTTGAATTTACAGTTAAACTATATAGAGCTACAGGAGTTTCCTGTATTGCCTCCACTTCACATTGCTTCCACGTATGTAATCCTTTTCAGTAATCAATGATACTTGGGATCCTAGATCAGTTAATGCCTGTAGTGTAACCGTTTTGTTTGTGGAGATTTTAGTTATGATTTTAGGCGTTGAGAGCAGGGTTGTGGTATTTCCTTCGATTACATTGGTCGATACCTTTTTTTTTGCATCACTGTTGTAGATGTGTAGCAATTGATGATGTTTGTTGTAACATATGGTACATGCTTCTGTGTTGAGGCACCCTTTGATTTGATTAAAATGATTAAAATGAAAACAATTTGGAATTATGTGGCTCCTTCTTTTATAGTATTTACAGAATTTACCAGTGCAATCAGTTTTTTTTCTAGATGTCGTATTAAGGTAGATGGTTCTACTTTTAAACTTTCCTTAAAATAGTTTACTTTTTCGAAGTCTGATACATGGCTGTTATCATGTCGTTATCAAATTGTTGAACGTGTTTATGAATGATGTCCAGCTTTTAAAGTACCCATCGGATGTAGGAATTTGAATTCATGGTAATTTCGGCATACTTTATGTGCCTTGCTGATATTTTGACAGATTTTGCTTGATGTTTGATGCTACTGCGATTTTGATGGCATCGGATTGTTTCATCACTGTGCCAAAGTAGTCGTCTACGAAATATGGCTGAGATGGTTTTTTTATCCTCTGCTGCATCGATGTACATTTCTTCATGCAGCTTTTCAATTTCCGCTTTCTTGGGGGCCTCGAGTTTGATATTCATGAACTCGATGTTTTCGGGTTCCTTCTCAATTTTACTATTTGCTTTCTCTTATCATGGCGTGGAATTGCTTCATTTTGAATTGTTGCGCTTTATAGCGTTTTGCTTGCACTATGGTTATTTTCCCGATACTGGTTGTTTTATTACTGCACTTGAACTTGGAGCAGATGAGACTGTTGAATTTTTCGCCTCTAACGCTTGTGATTTCCTTAGTGTTTCTAACTCCTTTCTGACATTTTGCATATTTATGTGTTGAGAAGTCGTTTTTATTCTTACTTAGTATAAGTTCATCAGCATTCAATTGCGGTGGGTAGCGGTTCTCAAGTAACCGATATTTCGACCATTCCGTTACAAGCTGCATTATAAATTGTCTTGCGAATGCGTTGAAATATGGCTATAGGCTAGCAAACAAATTAGACTTTATCGGGAACTGTCAAAAATATCAATCATTGCGGAATATTTCGGCTGAACTTCGTATTTTCAGATGTGAAATATTGTGGAATTCGTCGTAAACTTGTCGTTGGAATTTTCTGGGTCTTGTGTACCAGCGGAAACGTCATAAAATAAAAATTGGCCTTTTCCGAAAATGGGGATTTGGTCGAACAACAACAATAATTTGAGTTCTTCGTCATTGCTCATCGGCCATGAGTATGAATAATCGATACCTACTGCCTGAGTTTGTTAATGTGCCAACGGTGACGGGTGATGCTTTCTCAAAATTTTTCTGTAACGCGTACTTAAATGGTTTATGATCAGTTTAAAGAACAAATTCGTAACCGTCGATTAAATATTTAAAAGGTTTTATTGCTGCGTACGCCGTACTGTATTATTTTGTTCCGCATGCGTGTTAGTTTTTGTGAAAATAGCTTAGGCTGTATGCCAAACTTAGGTAAAAGTCAATCTTTCGGTAAATACAATTATTTTTCGAAAACCTTATGGCAAATTGATCGAAAATTCTCGTAGTAAACGATTTACCTTAAGTGGCTTTTGAGGATTTCTATAAATCGAGTTTTCAGAGTTATTTTTAAGTGAACATTTACTCGTTATCTTTGAACTCGTCAAGTTCAGGAAATCCTGTCGAAATCAAATGAAGCGTCGCATAATAGTTGAAGGCATCCAAGCAGCTAATGTTATAAAAAGCATAAACTCCAAAATCGCTTTGCGCTTTTAAAGACTTATTAGCAAAACTTATGAGGAAGAATTAGCTTTTAAACTAAACAAACAAAGAAACAACTCTCAAACCCCCCCTAGAAAGTTGGTTAAGCGTGTACTATGTTTTAAAATGGTTCATATACCACCGTTCCACCGTTAAATTGATATTAATAACTAATCCAATCGCAGACACAAAATATGTAAATAAAAACCTTGATGTTGTCAAAACGAAGCCTTTATTGTTGTTAGTCAACACAAGACTTTCGTTGTACCAAATAGTATTTGCAAAATGCTCTCTAAAAGGCATCTCCGACAAATTCATTCAAACTTTAGCCATCTGCGAGGTAAAAATTAATTTACCTGATTCATATCAAATCTCTCATCCATTCTAACCTTATAAAAATTCCATATGAGGCAGTCATCTGTTCTATAAATTTATAACTTAACGGTTACTGGTGCTACCGCGCACAAAATTCCGACTCATTCAAATACTAGTACCATCAACGTTCGCCCATATCGCGGTTACCCTAATCACAAAGAAATGAGATTTATTTACAAATTTCTAAAATGCGCGAAAATGATGTAATTGGGCCTAGCAAATATCCTTGGAGTTTTCCCCTTCTAGTAGTTTCAAAAGGATCAAATACGGATTAGAGGCGACATTTTTCATCTACCGAATATTACAGATATCCTGGATGAACTCGAAAAAAGTTCATACTTCAGCACCATTTATCTAGCTGATGGCTATATCATTGAGTACCATACGATGAAACCGACCGAAATAAGACCACTTCTAGTGCACCTTTTGGACACTATCCTTTTAAAAGACGGCTGTAATTTAACTGACCATAAAATAATAAAATAAGGGAAATCTTTGATATATCTTTCGCATCCGCAAAGAAATAACCTATCTAGGACACGTTATAACTTCTGGAGGAGTTAAACATGATCGTAACCAAATAAATGTTCAAGTGGGTCAAATAAATCTCTGGACATTTTAGCAATTAGCGTTCGCTTCAGTTAAGCGTTTGAACCAAATTCGTTTACTACTGTGGTTTTTCTCAGATCTTGAAAATATTTATTTGAGATTTTTCAAAATGTGATTCCACTTCAAATGTTACCCAATATGACCCAATTTAACAATTTTATGTTAAAACTTTAAACTAGCTAATTAAATTTTAGTTTTTATACACAGCAACTTTAAAAACTGATTAGATTCACATTACAAATTTCACTGTAAACCCGATGTTAAGGAAGTTCTTTTCAAGTTATGTACCATTTATTCAGAACTGATTTCAATATTGAACTGCGAGTTACACGCAAACAGTGCGACCAGTTATAATTGCTTTCCAATTTTGACTATAATTTATATGGTATCTCCATTATACGTAAAGTTTACGACCTCAACCTCGCAATAATCCACACAAAAAGCCATTATCTAGCTTGTCATCGTCGTGTGCTTTATGTGTAAATACAACAACAACACAACTACAAAAAACGAATCAATTTGATATTTCACATTTGCCATAAACCGTCAGATATTATCCGCATATAACAACAACAACGACAGAAACCTTTTATATATTTTCCTTAAGCCATCATCATCATCATCATAATCATCATTGTGTTTCATTCAACCCACCACCCACACTTGAAATGTATGTAATATACATATAATTTAATATTGATTGAACTTTTTGTAGCTTTTTGTGTGTGTATGGCAGTGTGTGTCTGTATATAATTTTATACCAATGAGATATATAAATAAAAACGACACAATATCACAAACCGACAACGATGACGATGACGACGACTACGACGACACAACGCAACCGCAATAATACATAATAAATAATGATACCAAACACACATAAATTGTATACAGAAAAATCCACTCCCAAAAAATCGGGAACATTTTTTTTTCATCTTCCATTTGTCGAGAGCGAACAGAAAAACAATTTATCTAAATTTTTAACAGAACGTTAGATCCAATACCGTACACCAACAAAAAAAAAAAAAAAAAAAGTTTGCAGAAGATTTTTTTTTTGCTCTGTTCATTTTCATTTCATATCATTTTTATCGGGAAAAACGAGCAGTTCAAGATGCCTGGGGGTTGGGGTGCACAACATACATATATTCGATTCATTCATCTAGAAATCAAAATCACAAAATTTTATTATTAAATATCATAACTGTTATTGTTTAATGAATTATGTATAAGAAACATCTGTTCTTAAGTGAAAACAGTGGTCATCCATGCACATATAATATTAAGCAATGCTGGGGGGGCGGGGGTTATATATCCTCTATACTATACAGGAAATTTATGCGCAAGACGAACATCTTAAAAAAAAAATACAAGAAAATTATGGTCATCGTTGAGTTTTAATTAAACCAAACAAAAAAAAAAAGATAAAATCGATAAATTTATTATCACACACACACATACAACAAAATATATATATGTATAAATCGAGGGGTGCACGGTACCCATAGGCCCGTGGGTAATTTAATGTAAAATGTTTATTATTAAATATAAAAACGAATAATCGGGTTGGGTAATAAATCATATACGCATATATAAAAGAAAATCGGGTAGTCAGTCGCACACTTGACCCTTTGCTTTAATGTATTTTATGATTTTATGTTTGTGTACTACACATAAGTAATTACATTGTTATTGTATATCTATATATATATATATTTTGGGGGTGGGCCTAAAGTCATAATGATTTATTAATTTTAAGATAATTTTCTTAAATAACACTGAGATATGGACGTGATCGCGCACACAATACGTGACTTTCCAATTGCATTATCTCGCAATCATAATAGAGATACCTGGGTTGATTGTGTGTATGCACATTTCCAATTAACTCCCAAAAGAAGTCGAATAACAATTGAAAGCAAAACACATATAAATTTTTCTTAGAAATTTTTGGGTCGGTAAAATTTCAAACGCAACAATCATGTGATTGACATCGATGTCATATATATTTTTAATATTTTTCCCAAGCTCGTAAAAAAATATTTTTAATTAAAAATTTTAGTAGTAAAAAAATTTTATAATTAATATTTTTTACGCTCGATTTAATTTTAAATTTTTTGTACAACCCAATGTTACGTATATGTACTAAAAAGTTGAGAAACGTAGCAAATACATTTACGGGTTGTGTATTTGCTGTTTATGTGGTGACACCTATCGGAGAATAGCGTACCAATCAATATAAAAATATTAGGTTGATATAAAAATTATACCGGTGTATTTTTTATTTATTTATTTACAGATAATTGTTAGTTCAAAGGCACGAGGCTGGTTGGATGCGTCGTCCGATTCAACAAATTGGATAAAACATATACGGAGTTCCTCAAATCATAGTGAAAATATAAATTTACAACATTTTTTAATAGCGGGTTATGTGAGTTTTAATTTTTTATAAATTTTTGTACCGCCATATAGCGACATCTATCTAAATATTTATTTGGTTTTGTTACATTTTAGTTATGGTACGAAGTAATAAAGGACATACCACCGGGATGTGAATTATTATTAGGACCACGTGTCCCATTACAAATAGGTGATATATACAATGATGATCGGTCGGATCGTGAAACTGGTAAGTTAAACATATATTTTTTTTTATCAATTCGATATCTCCCTCATAACTTTATATAGATAAATAAATCTAATAATTGTGAAAATTACCCCTATATACAATAGTATCGTATATGATATGTGTTAAATCAGTTACATAATAATCCCATATTTCAAATAATCATAAAAATAACATCATCATCATCACCATCAAAGTCACCAAAAAAAAAAAAAAAAGGATTCCATTGTTATGGATGATGGGATGCTGCGACGACACACAAAAATTGATAAATGAACAAATTATTTGTGTGTACACACGACTAATGTTACGCAGGCTCCCACCAAAAAAAATAAAATTATGTCATATGCGTCTGGATTCATATAAAATACAGATATCATATGAGATGCGATCAACATAGACTCCTACCCCTCGGAAAAAAAAACACAATTATTAAATATTGGATATTAGATGTTTGTGATCATTTCGCAACCGACCCCTATCTGTTATACAATCGTTATTATTAATAGTATGCGGTGTATCCGAAAATCGTGCGCAATTAAAATATATTTGTGTTACACAATCACGGGGTGTGATTAGATTAAAATGTTGTTGATTGTCTGAATGCATATTATGTGTATGTTATAAAGGGGGCCACATATAAATATGTTACGCTGTATAAAAATGGGATCGCATGAGTCTGAAATGAAATCAAATTTTAATCCTTTTTGTTGTGTGTTGATAGAAAGAAATGAATTGGATTTCAAATTTGAATGAAGGGATATAAGGGATCGCTAATTTACGTTAAAATGTGTGGCCAATTGGTTTTTCGGGTTTTTGTAATTTGTCTGCATCGGTTGATACATATATATATAGGGAAAATTAAGATGTCTCGAAAAAAACTATAGATAAGGGTTGGGAAAATATGAAATTTTAATTGTTCTTGAATTTGTGTTACGCGATCTTGTATATACATATGTAATTGAGCGAATTGAATCACCTGATATACATACATCACACTTCTTTGGAGTCGTCGATATATGTAAAACCGAAATAGTTTTGTATGTCCAAGGTGATCAATAAGGAAGCATTTTCATGTTTAGGCGTTCTCTCAAAAGAATAAGTAACATTATTGGAGATAGAAATCCACAAGAAATTTTTTGAATACCTAGTTAAGTTTAAAGTAGGCTTGCGTAAAAGTTTTAATATTTCTTGACAGATCATTTAAGCTATGCGGCATTTGGATATCGTCCAATTTGTTGCTGCAAGCAAAACAATTCAATTAATTTATAAGTGCAAAAATAGACATATGTTTTTTAGGTGAAAAGTCTTTTTTAAAATCGAAATAACAATCTTTTTATTTTTAAAATAAATTTTTTCGCCAAATTTGCTAATAAAATAAAAAAAATATTGTTATTTTCAAAAATACTTTCTTTACCTTATGTCAAATTAAATTTTAAAAGATTGTTTTTAAAAACAAAAAACTAATGGCTAGTTTTAAAAGATTTATTTTAATTTTTAAATAATTATTTTTTAACAAATGTCACAATTTTGCGACTGTTCAAGTCAGCAAAAACAAAGAGATCATCTACTCATAAGTCATAACATAATATATCTACCACAAAAAGTAGAAAATTAACTCTCCCTCCCCAATTTTTAACCCCCAGGGTGATTGTGTAAAAATACACACAACCCTTAAAAAATTATAATGAGAACCTCCTCAAGTTGTTTCTAGACAGTTTGGTTTCGAACTAATCAAAAGTTGATCTACATCAGGTTGCAACGACGAACGACCAAACTGCAAAAATTCAAACCTTCATACCTTTAGTATAACACAACAACATATCGATTTGGCGAATTATATAAAATACAGACGAATTGAAGAATAAAACAACGGGATTTCTGGCAAAACAATAAATATAAACATTTAAAAATGATTTTTTTAAATGCTATTAACTCTTCTTTTGAAATAAATTATTCTGATTAAATAAAAAAACTTTTTGAATTTAAAAAGGATTTTATAATTCATTTTACAAAATATGTTATTAAAATAAAAAAAACTATTTATTACTTTGTAAAAGCTCATTTAATTTCAACGAAAGACTTTATAAATTCAAAAAAAAAATGTATAACTTTTATAATTAAAAACTTCGTTTTTTAATTTTACAAACCAAAATTTTTCTCAGTGATGGGTTCCTGTAGTTGAGCAATGGAATATTTACAATTGAGGATGGATAATGGTGTTTTATTTTATTGCGATCATGCGGAGTTGGTACTATGTGATCATTTTTAAATTAAATTATGTATTGAACCCTCAAACGAATAATTATGAAGTTTTTCAATAACAAAAGATTTGTTTTGAGAGTACACTATCAATGAAAGTGTGTGCTGAGAGAATGTCGTATGGTTGCTAAAAATACTCACATAAATTCTACCAAACAGAGATTCCTCCTACAGATCTGACGTATACGAAACAGCAAATATGATAATAAAGGCCCAGAACAAATATTTAAGTAATACGCTCATCGGTTCCTTCTGATTTTTGAGTAAATCTCATTATGACTAATAAATAACAAAACACCACAGATATAGCACAAGATGCAGCCATAGATAACTAGATACAGATTTTTGTGCAAATCATATTTAGAGGAATAACAAGACACCGCAGAGATTGTACCAAAATCGAATCATATATAGTAACACTTATTTGTCTATCTTATATCTTATAAAACGGCGTTTGCCCCAAAATTAAAAAGCAGAATGAGCGGATGAGAGGTTTGTCATGAAAACGCGATGAGCATGTTCACATTGGAAAAAACATGCCTCGTTTGGTAGACTAAACCTGTGGGAGTTGTTTCTGTATGGTAGCATTTTGGTGCAATCTGTATAATGTTTTCTTATTGAATTTTGAAAAAAATTCATATTAAGCCAGTTAATACCGAAACGGGTAAGATGCCGTTTGGTAAGTGAGACTAATCTTGGTAGTGGCTTAAATGGAATTCACTCAAAATTTGAAGAAGCCGAAGACATTTTTCACATTAAAACGAAAAATGCTTCGTTTGGTAGGTAGAACTATTACAGGTAGATGTTGTAGGTAGAAGTTACCTCTTAATGGTGGCATTTTGGTGAATTTCCTGTGATGTGTTGATATTGGTCATAATAAGATTCACTCAGAATAACTTAACGACTTAAAAACCAAAAATCATGTAGAGAAAGTTTAGTAACATTTCACTTGCTGTTTGATAGGTCAAACCTGTGGTGGAGTTCTATTGTACTTACAAAATCGTATACTGAGCAGGTTTATATTGAAATGGTTCATGCGTTATTTGGTAGACCAAACCAATGATGTCTTGTTATTGCCCATAATGAAATTCGTTAAAAATAGCCTATAAGTGTTTTATTTAAAAAAATATACTAAACAAGTCAATATCGAGATAATTCATCGTTTGATAGACCAGATCCTGGCAAGTTTCTTCTGTATCGTTTCCTGTTTGGTGCATAATCTCCGAGATGTTTTGTTAGTGGAATAAATTGAATTCATTCAAAATCGAAAGAAGCGGATGAGGGTTTATATCAAAAAAATCATACAAAGCAAGTCTTCAGTGGAAGATTTGCACCAAAATAAAAAAGAGTCGACGAGAATTTTCTAATGTTTGGTCTAACTTTTTGAAACGGTTTGTCAGGCTTGACTCCCTCTTGGGATTTGAATTTGCGCTGCACTAATCAACAGCGTTAGGATGAAATAGTTGCACAATTCCTTCACATTTTCTTTATCGTATATTATCTATCTTGGACGCATAGCCTCATTATCACGGAGCATTTTTTATATGGCTCCAAAGATTAAGGGCACTTAATGTATCAACTTAATGTTTCACTTAATGTATGGCTCTATAAACGGAAGTTTTGTTCTGTATAAGTTTGCAGCACCAAATTTTATGACGTAAAGTTACACATTACGATTTCAATAGCGAATAACTCGAAAAAATTGTCATTTGCTGAAACGCTTTTTGCATATATATGTTGTTACCAACAGCATCTCTATACACCAACAAAAGTTGAAGCTAATGACAATTGTAGTGTTAATGCTTTTAGATAAAAATTTTTTGTTTAAGGTTTATTTTTTCTTATATTCACCTAAATGTTGATAATGAAATACATAGAAACAGTAGACGGAAATAGTTTGTCTCCGATATACAGAGAAAAACAGAAAAAATTGTTTTTAATGTATACATACGCATGACACCAACTGTACTAATATGTCGTTGCAAAACTGTACAATACATTCTTATTTTAATTTAATTCTTAACTAATTTACGCAAAATTCAATTTGTTTATGATATACAAACAAAGCAAGTTTTATTTACAGCTCGAGTTTGTGTCAACATTTGAGTCCCACCACCGAATTTGATAGAATATTTTAAAATAAAGTCTAATTTGGTTATACAGCGGCGAATTTATGTCGTATTTATTTACAGCGGCAAAAAGTCTAGAGTTTGAGAATATCATTTTTTAGAACACTATATCGTTTTCTCTGCAGAATTTTTACATTTTCAGAATCGGACCATAAACCTCTCAGTCCTAATTCTGTCTCTTTTTTTTGAATGAGCTTGTCTAGGTTGACATCCCGTAATTTTTAGAACACTTTATGACATTATCGAGATGTTCCTCACACACTTATATTTTCCATTCATTGTGGAAAATTCTTTCTTTGGGATGACACTCTCTCTCATCTATATGTAAGGAAAACCTGACATCAAATCAATTGTTTATAGTATTAGTATTTAAAGATTTCTTAGCTGGTAATTGTCTTCGTTATGTCAGTTATCGGATATGGGTTCGATATATTCAACGGATTTAACCTTTTGAAATCGATCACAATTCTGTTCTTTTTATTCCCTGACGCGTAAAGTTTTGTCAATTTTATCATTAAGAAGTTTTATGGATTTGTTCGTTTACCGAGGCATACTCTTTGGGTATGAGGCCGAGGCCCTCAAATTAATTTAGTATGAAAATTATATTTTATAGTATTTTATAGTACTAATAACTTCCATTAATTAAATCTCCGGAGACAGAAGCTCAAAATATGTGGATCATCATACAATCACCATTGAAGTGGATTACAAACAGGGATGGGTGAGGTAGATTACGCAACGTAATATTTGTAATTTTCGACTCGTAATCTATTGAACCAAGCTACACGAGATTTTAGTTTCTGGTTGCAAACTAAGTCGCAATACATTTTTATTGTTAATTTAAACCCTTATTTTATATTAAGACACCAAATTTTTTTGTAATGTTTTATTTTGTTCTGTCGAAAATAAAATTTAAACAAAAATCTACATCTCAAAAATGACCTTAAATTTTAACATGGAAGATGTTTTTGGCGGGCGTCGCATTATATAGAAAAATGCAACGAAATTTTGTCCCAAGAATATGCAACGAAATAAAAAAAATAAAAAAATAAAGTAAATACGGGAGAACCAAAACACGCTGGTACGCCAATTTTGTTTTGTGCTCTCTCTATGCACCTATTTCTCATCTACGATATCAATTAGTGAGCGTAATATAACGGGTGTTTTTTTTAGCAACTTGAAAATGTAAAAAATAAAACAAAAAATTATATTTTTATGAAAAATATACTCTGGTAGATCTCGGTATACTCTGAAAAATCATGAATAGACTGACGCTTGAACAACGCAACGAAATTATTAAAATTTACTTTGAAAATCAGTCGTCGGTTCGCGCAACTTATAGACGACGTCAATGGAGATCATTACTTCACCGTGATCAATGATTTTTTGTTTGAAAATATGGATGACATTGATCCGGACCAGCTATGCTACACACAATTTTGGTTTCTGGGTTCAAACTATTGCGCAATAGATTTTAATTTTTAATTTTAAACCCTTATTTTAAAATAAATCATTAAATTTTTTTGTCTTGTTTTATTCTTTTCGCTCGAAAATAAATTTTAAACAAAAATCTACATCTCAAAAATGTCCTTAAATTTTTTTATTTTCATTTCAATTTTTTTCATTTCGGATTCACGGACAAAAATTTTATTACGTAGCTGCGACGTAAAAATTTTGACCGTGAATCCGAAATGAAAAAAATTGAAATGAAAATAAAAAAATTTACGGACATTTTTGAGATGCAGATTTTTGTTTAAATTTTATTTTCGAGAGAACAGAATAAAACAAGACAAAAAAATTTAATAATTTAATTTAAAATAAGGTTTTAAAATTAAAAATTAAAATCTATTGCGCAATAGTTTGAATCCAGAAAACCAAATTATAGTGTAGCATGGCTGGACGAGATGTGGTTTTAACAGGATGGCGCTACGTACCGGCGACCGCAACCATCGAATTATTAAATCCAAAATCTGGCGATAAGTTGTTTTCGAGAAATGGACCTGTCAATTGGCCGCGCGATTTGACATCTCTCGATTATTTCCTGTGGGGCTACGTGAAGTCATTGGTTTATGCTGATGAACCAGCAATAATTGATGCCATGGAGGCCAGTATGCGCTTCGTCAAGAACAGCTACGGTGCCCATATGCCCGAAACCATTTTTAAATATTAATGCCATGATCTTTCAAATAAAAAAAAAATTGATTAATTTTTTGTGTTATTTTTTACAATTTCAAATTTTATCGGGCTTAAAAAAAACACCCGTTACAAATAAAAAACCAAAAAATAAAGTAAATACGAGGGAACTAAAATATGCTGGTGCGCCGAAAATCAATTTTTATGGCCAAACTTTTTTATTTTTACTATATAAATACAAGTACTCTAGCCCAAAACAAATGAGTAGGGTTAAGCTTTTTTATTTAGGCATTAAGCAAAATTGCCACCTTCGATGTTTAAATTTTTAGCCTTAGGCTCAAACTTGGGATTTTTTTTTACAAATATTCTGTGTAGTTCTGTAAAGTTAGCCTTATTCGATAAGTTCACATTTGACACCGATGTAACGTTAACATTTTCGGCAATTAATATTATTATTCTCACGTTTTATTACCTCACCATATTTAAAGAATACATTTTTCAACTGCCATAGAAACACTTACGTGCAGCTAAATTGGCCACTGTCACCCACATTATTTGACGTAAAACTTGTGTATCCTTAAGGTGGTAATTATTCTTGAAAGATGGGGCCAGTACCATCGAAATAATATCAGTTTGATGTTAGAGCAGAGATCTCGACTAGTGCAACAGACGCTCCGCATATTTTCGTAATCCAGGTGAAAATTCAAGCGCCTCAATTGCCATTTTTCATTATGGATTCATTTTAGTGAAATGAATAAGGGGTACTTCATTTTAACATGCTCACCTTGGGTACGTATGTTAATCCGATCGGTATGCTGAATGAAACGTAATTTAGTCCTTCTCGTTGCTATTAGCTACCAAATCTGGACTGACCCACACCAGAATACACCATCTATTTCAATGCCAGTGGCCAGGCAATTACAGATTAAATTGGATAATTTGGGCTTAATATTTTCTATAAAATTAAAAAAAAACGGGTTTTTCTCGAACTCTAGAGGCATACGGTCAATCAGCGATACGTCACTGGAAGATAATGAACATCCGCTACAATGATTTTACAACAATCTTTATAAAAAGTGTGAGTTCAATACTTTCCTGTGGCCTGTATGTCCGATTTAATCCAGCATCCGTTTCAATCATCAAAGTTTTAGTCCTAACGTATCCGGTTCACATTTACTTAGCTCATCATTGAGGAAGAGATATATCAGCTGCCATATAGAACCAATTTGATAAAATTTATTTTTCCATGAATGTTTTGACATTTAACTGCACTGTTAAATCAAATAAAGTTCACTAAACAAAATATTTATAGTTCAGTTTCATTTCACATTTTTTTTTTAGTTTGGCCAAATGTCAATAGATGTCACCAAAATATTTTGTTTTAAGTTTTTTGACCATTTTTAAAGAGATGACACTGTGAATATTCTCAATTATGGGTTTGAAACGAACATGTATTTCTAGAAAACATTTTGTGACTAATACTAATTTTCCAACAAATTACTGACTAAACTAATTTTTTGTTAGTTCGCACCAGTTATTAATAGATAGCGTGAAACACTTTACACTAAATTAATTAAATTTGAGGTTTATCAATTGTTGAAGTACTTATTAACGATAGTAGATAATAATCATTTAATATGAAATTTAGGATTAAGTATTAGGTGCAGGAAGTTATACGCGACAACTAATGGCAATTTAGTTTCAGTCAGTAATTCAATAGAAAAAATCGGTGAGGCACACAGTATCGCACACAGTATTGTTGACGTTATCGACCGACGAGTTGTTCACCGAACATTACTAGTAGTGATCGACGTTATCTGCGAGTAGTTGATGTTGTCTACAAGTAGTGCACATTAACTTTTTATTCAACTTTAAAAGGTTATTTATCCGCGTTATTAGAATTTGCCTTTACTAAATAATTACTTGTACGAAACAACATAATTACAAACCGATCTTGGTTGTAATCAAAAAACCACTAAACAACATTTTATGCTACAAAACTAAACATAAGAAACGCACCAAACCTAATCAAACCATTAAACCAAAGAATTTTTAAATCACAAATGCATACACAGACACAGTGCAAAACCTATTCACAACATAAATTACATAAAATTGGTTGACTTAATTATGAGGTTTTTACAGTTGACTCAACAAATTTACGAAATATGTTTGTTGTGTACTACACAATGTTCTCTCTATAGAACAAATTAAATAAACATAAAAATTACTTCCCTTCTATAATCTCCCATATCCATAAATGTCTGGCATAAACCAACACAATAGAGATTGCGTGTAAGGGACGGGGGATACAAAACTTCCGAAATAAATTTCAATTTAGATTTAAGATTATCCGAATGTAACAACTACTGGATGTTTATCGTACATCGGCTATTGTCAAAACTCTCTATATATAAGTCTGACATTGCAATGAATATATTAGATTAGATTAGATTAAGGCTTATGACACTTTTTATTGTTGTTGGTTTTAACCAAATCGACTATGTATATACAATTTAGCAGATGTATTACATAATACATATGTTTATTCAAAAGATCACTAATGAATTTTATGTATAAGGGTGGGAATCTCAGTTTTATAGGCGTTATTTACTGATAACAAAACAAAATTTTAATCCCTTTTCACAGCCAATTTAATTCCTTATCTTATCACCGATATTTTATAATCTTTCAAAAAAAAAAACATTTTAATTTTAAAACCTAAAAACTATTTTTGGTTTATCGAAAGTTGCAATGTAAAGGATTATTGGGTATATCATGCGCGCATTGTTAAACAATTTAGATTCAAGTGGTTATGTTGTTGTTGTTGTCGTCGTCATTTTAATCCGATTAGGCATTAAAAATATTCGTGACTTTAGTGCGAATTTTGCATATCGCTATATGTAATATGCCGCGGCCTTTAACGGCAGACTGTAAGAGGCCACCGATAAATTTTTGTTTTATCAATCATTAATCATTTTATCACTTAGCGCTACTCCAATATTTGATTAACCAAAAAAAAAAAAATTTTTTTTTTGTACAAATAATAATTCAATTTCTAATCATGATTAGAAATTAGATTTATTGTGTTTTTTGGTTAAAAAAAATTTGTATTAATGATACGCATTAGACACTTCGGTTTTGCATCTCTTTATGCCGAGGTTTACATTTACACACGTTCCAATATCGTGATAATTAATCGGTATAAAAAAAACTATTTCCACCTTTTTTATGTTTCGTCTATACGATTTTTTTTCGCAGCCGACCCACCGATGATTATTATTATGATGATGATGATGATGACAATAAAATGTCCTTATACCGTATAAATTTTAATATCGATAATGAATTACTTACAATAGAATACGAAGCGTGTGTGTATATCTATAAAATCTATATAGAGCACAGCTAAAATCAAAGCACGTGACATGGCATTATGACTTATATGCTAACAATTTATTTATGTATGCGAGTCCCGATTTATAAATTAAATATACGCATACGAGGGGAAATTCAGGATTTTATAATTGTTTTTGTCCCGCGAACAAATAATTTCTTATTCAATATTATGTCATATATGTGTATACGGACGAACACACTCTCTCGTTTATACACAGGTGTACGTGGTCAATCTAAAATTTTCCAACGGTTTTATACGGAAAAACCACAAATTTTGACAAAATGATTTGAATTTTAGATAAAAGTGCATGACATCAATTATGCAGGAAGTGACCTGTACACACACACACGGTACTCAAGCGCACAAACTAGAGATAGATATATATTGAGAGGGTTGAAAATTTTAAATATTTTGTGTAATTGACGTACATTTCCGGGGGGGTTATTCTAAAGTTAAATACGTTACATTATTGGCTCATTGCAGTTAAACGGATTTTTTTGTTCGTTGCAACCTATACGTTTTTCTATAACTGGTATGTATTTTTATGTTGTGAGTTGCAGTAAGTTGAAATTGAGTCATCGATGAGTTTTTGCGGGTGGGGTGAAAAAATAATTCTTAATAAAAATTCTGCTAATCAAATTGACGAATTAAGATGTATGGTATGGAGAGGCCGTTCAAAACCTTTTTCAACCATTAGTCTAAAAGCCCAATATGGCACTTAATTAGCCTAAAATTTCTTTTAATTTTCCATTTGGGTTTAAACGAATTGTTTGTTTAGGCTCTACTTATTTTTGTAATTTAATGGACGTTGACTTTCGCTTTAACATTGGTTGGTTAAACTCAGTGTTGTGCCGTATTGTCTACACCACGTAGAATTAATACTCTACATGTGTAGACAAAATATGCAGACAACTAAAAAATGACGTCGAGTTTGTTAAGGAGCAGTTTTACTAGTTTTATTCTAAGTGAATGATTCGAATTCAAAACTGTTTTTTTGATACAGTTCTAAAATAAGTTCGATCCTTAGAACTTGATCATATCTTTTCTGATTATAATAAAACTCTACAAGTAAGGTCTAAATGGGATTCTATAAAATTTTTCTTGACATATTATGGCTATTTCTTGACATATTATGAAAAAATAGTCACGTGTGCTGGAAAGAAGATTCTTAAATGATTTTTTGACTAAGTTCTGAGATATATCGTCCTTTTTCTCGAGATACGCAGAGCTTTATCAAAAAACCATTTAATAATTCCATTTAGATCGTGTCAAATTTAAACATAACCGGTTAACAAATGGTCAAATTCCGTCTCTATTAACCAAATTCCACAGCTTTATCAAAAAATCATTTAAGAACCCCATTTCTATCGCACATGACGAGTTTCAACATAGTCGATTAAGAAATGATTTAATTCCATCCCTAACGACAATATCCCAGAACTTTATCAAACTTAATTTTAAATTCGCATTTTGGTCCCACATGTCGATTTTTGAAATAATCTGTTAAGAAATGGTCAGGTTTCATTCATATCCGCCTTATTCCAGAACTTTATCAAAAATGCATTTTTTTGAATCTTATTTAGGACCCACATGTCGGATTTAAACTAAATCGGTTAAAAAATTACCTAGTTCCATAGCGATGGCCATATTTGAGAACTTTATTAAAAAATCATTTTAAAAATCCATTTCCATCGCACGTGTAGAATTTCAACAAAACCGGTTTAGAAATGGTCTAGTTCCATCTCTATTGATCGCTTTATCGAAAAATCATTTTAGAATCCCATTTCCCAAGTTCAACAAAATCTGTTAAGAAATGGCCAAATTCCATCGAAATTAGCCATTTTCTAGAACTTTATTGCAAACTCATTTTTAAATTTTTAAAAAAAATTTAAGAGTCCCATTTTCCCCCATGTCAAATTTTAAAAATTCAAACCGGGATTTCCTGAAAGTTTTGGTTTTTTTTATACAAAACTGAGATTTTGAAAACCGAAATTTTGAAAACCAAGATTTTAAAAACTTGGATTTTGAAAACCAGAATTTTGAAAACCGGTATTTTGAAAACCGTTATTTTGGTGTGGGTAACTGCAGCAGGGAAACTTTTGAATTTCAAAATGAAACATACTGATTAAGCCCAATTCGTGCTAATTATTGCTCACGGGAAAAAATTAGTGCCCATGAGCCGAAAAAACGGGGAAAGAAAGTTTCAAATTTCGCGTGAAAGACAATTTTCTGACATGAAGTGCTCTAGAAACCAAGGAAGTTGGAAATTTTGATTGCACATCCTATATCAAATATGATCATTTCCATCCGAAGAATATAGTGGCTGAATATGTGCTAATCCAGAATTGGCCCAATTCTGTTGAACAACAACGACCGTTGAATGAACAATTTTCTGACAAAATGTATTGTACAAATTGTTCATTCAACGGTCGTTGTTGTTCAACGGAATTGGGCCAATTCTTGATAAGCACAAATTCAGCCATTATAATTTTCCGATGGCAATGAACATACTTGATAGGATATGCAATCAGAAGTGCAAAGTTCATTGGTTTCTAGAACACTTCATATCAGAAAATTGTAAATTCAACGGTCGTTGTTGTTCAACGAAATTTGGCCAATTCTTGATAAGCACAAATGGAGACACTATATTTTCGGATGGCAATGAACATTTCTGATAGTAATATGAAATCAGAAGTGCAAACTTTATTGGTTCCTAGAACAGTTCTTGTTAGAAAATCCTCCATTCAACGGTTGTTGTTGCTCAACGGAATTGAGCCAATTCATGATTAGAACAAATTTAGCCACTCGGTTTTTCGGATGGCAATGAATACACCTGATAGGAATGTACTATCTGAGTTGCTTATTCTTCGATTTTATAATATTTTATTTATTTTTTTTAATTTGTTGTTCAACAAAAATATTATTGAACGGTATACTTCTGTATTTTGTTGATTAGTATAGTATCTTATAGGGGGTATTTTGTTTTCCCTCAAATTATGAATGATTATTTATGAAAATTATATTTCTATGATAAGCACAAATTTCGCCAGTGTAGCCGCCTTAGAAAACTTTTAAAATTATTCTTAAATTATTTCTGGTTTTTTCTAGAAATTGAGTTTTATTTTTTTCGTCTTTCAGGGGCGAAATTCGAAGATTAGCACAAATTGGGCTTAATCGGTATGCAAAGTTCCATTTTGAAATTTGAATAATTTTCTGTTGCAGTTGCCCGTTATTTTGAAAACCGATATTTATAAAAAAACAGAATTTTGACAAACCGGTATTTTGAAAACTGGGATTTTGTTACACACCCTCTGTAGGCCTATAAGTGATCCAATCCGGGTACAAAAAAGTTTTCTAATATGTCCCGATAGCGGTAACTTTTACAGCATCGCCTCTAGTACCCTCAAAGAAATATGGCCCAATGAAACCACCGGCTCAAATGGCGCACCATGCATTTACTCTATGAGTTTGTAATGGTCTTTGGCATATCCACTGAGGGTTTTTAGTGTCCAAGTAGTTAATATTCTGTTTGTTAACAAAGCCAGCCAAGTCGAAATATCTTTTTTCGCTCATAATGATTTTATGACAAAAATGGTGGTCGTTTATGCCGAGCTGAAAAATTCATGCTGCCGTTCATGATCATTTTCCTGCAGCTTAACAAAAGAGCAGGGTAAATACGGTTAAAAATACAAATCTTCTTTGGGAATGAACATCATAGAGACATTCCTAATTCTTGTGCACGGCGCCGATAATAGCTAGTAGGACATTCAGCAATATACTCGACATCACTGCATCAACCTTTTCTCGTATATACGTTGGCTTAATTGTCTTTACTTTTTCTCCCAGTGTATGCAAATTTTCAAAATTAATCATTTCAACTGAAATCATTTAACTGACACCCTGTATAGCTCGATACAATTTTAATCACGTTAACGGTGATCATTTGCAATTGTTGCAGGCACATTTGCGCATTTTCGCAGAGAAGAAACACATTTTGGTACAAATTTGTGGATAAAAGTTTTACAGAATATTGCAGTAGTAATGTCACTTAAAATAACGTACCAAAAAAATTGGAAGATTTGGTAAATAATAAAATGCTAAAAATTCCATCCAGATCTCAGCCGAATAGCCTATTCAATTTTACCGCAAAAATTGTTATCTAACATTCTGATTTGAATTAGCAGAGGCAAGTGAAACATTGGTTTTAGTCTGCCCGTACTTCTAAATTTTTTTTGACCAGTGGCAGCTGATATTTTGACACTTACAATCTAAACTTTTTAATAATTTGGTTAAGTTCGGTATTTTTCAAAACTATTGATTTTGGCCTTGGCCAATTTTATGAACATCCTGTTGGTAAGGTCACCTAATTTTAGATCGTGTTTTATTCTTGATTGTAAATTGGTATACGATACTTAAAAACATTTCCTTTCACTAAAATTATAAAATGATTTCCAGACTTCATGACTAAAATCATATTAAAGTTGATATATTAGAAACCATTGAATTCTACTCCATTTTACAAACAAATTTCAGTAGAATTTTACAAATCTGTGTCTCCCCAGCTTTCGAATGTTTCACACAATTATTACACTCGGAATAGCAACATACCACCGCCGCCCCATTGAAAATTTTAGTAATTTTAGAAACAAATGTTACAAAATATTTTAAAAACTAGCTTTTCTTAATTCCGATCATTCCAATTCATCTCAAATTTTTAACAAATCGTCCAATCTTTCATATGGTCTCAAAACAGAAGATAATCGTTCCTAATTATTTCAAACCCTCCCAAATCGTTCTTCCTCATCTAAAAGCTTTCGAAATCATCAAAATTAAATCGTTCCAACTCTCAAGACTGTGACTCAAATAAGAATTAAATTGTTCATAATCATCTCTCTTTTTAGTCATCGAAATTTTTTAATGTCCAAAAATGTTAGAATGTTGTATTGTCATCGGAGTTAAGCCTGCATGCAAAATGTCTGCTCAACGATACAAACACACGCACAGAGTGAGCTAATATAAGCGTGGTAAAATCAAACAAAATAACGTTTACTTAAACTAAGAAAACTGTATTTGATATAGGAATTATTTCTTATCTTCCAAGAAGTAGTAACTAAAAATTTTTTTAGTCATCTTTTCAAATTGTCTTCCTTCAATAAAATAAAAATTCGTTATTTTTTAAAATACATTTTGAATGAAGAAATTTTTGGATTGGATAGCTTCGGATTCAAAGTGCTATGGGGCTCAAAACTTTACGAATCAGAACATCGGTCTGGAAATAGACAAAACTAAAAAGTTTACTTGGAAACATTGCAAATTTGCAATAAGAAAATTGGCCTAGTAAGAAAAATGACTAAGGAAACATGCTTTTAATATACGACCATCATGATTTTGAAAATTAAACCAGTTTTAACAGGTGTTCGTGATACACAATGATCGAGAAATTAAAACAGTTCTGATTTGTTTAAAATTGTTTAAAAAATATATGTAAAACTTTTATTAGATAATTTCCATTGTACCAACCCGGAAAATTCACATAAAATGAAAATCAAATATTTTCATTAAAAAATTATTCACAAAACGACTCAGAAAAATTATTTGATTCTTCTTTGATTTTGTAAAAGTATGATTTAGTTTTATTATTATTATAATCTTCACCAAAGCGGTGAATTTGTGAACTAAAGTGCTGGTAATAAAATTGTTGTTTTTGATCTTTATTGTTACTCGATTTTATTGGAATGAACAAAATGTAAGTGCTTCCGGCGCCACAGCGGTAGTTTTGAGTACAAACGTGTTTTAACATATTTTGTGATATTGTTTGTAATTATAGGACTAATTTTTGTCATCAGCACCAAAACGCTGAATTTGTGAATTAAACTTGCTAAAATTTTGAAAAAGTTAGGCCACCAGCACTAAAACGGAACAACTAATAACAAAATTGTTGCTTTTTCCAAGATCTTCCAAATGATATTCTACATGATGGGAATGAGAAAAATTGTAATAGATACCAGCGGTACAAATGGCACTACCCAAACAATGGACTTCAAAACGTTATAATAAACGAGTATATAGGAAAAATGTAAAACAATATCGTGGTATTTTGGGTGATATCCTATGGCAGGTAACGACCCCTTGAGGTACAGATCCCCAAAGCTTTCCAATTATCTGAATTATTGTTTTTTTAATTCGGAAAATGGGCGAAAAACTTCGAAAGTAAGCCTTTCTTGAGATACCTCGGTACAGATATCCAGACGGACGGGCAAAGTTTTTTTCCATTTTTGGGATCAAGAAGCTTCATAAACCGCACGAACCTTGTTTCGCAACGAGCGGAATTGATAAAATTATATGAATTTCAGATTCGGACGCACCTAGAGAATTAAACAGGGATACACTCCTACTATTAATATTTGAACTAACCCAAATGTTATGATCAGCATTCGTATGACACAACCAATTATAACGCGGGGATTTTTTTATTTAGATTCCAAGACATAAGTGCTACAAGTTTCTCCAAGGGAGGAGGTTCAGGAAAATTAAAAGGTATACGGAACTGATATTACTTGATAAAATAATGTATGCTCTGTTTTATATTGAGCATAGACATCGTCAAAAGAGGATATGGAATAAAGACTGTCGAATAATCCCAAACAGCGCAACTGCACCTCTAGATGAGAGAAGAAGATGAAATCTGAGCGCGCTACTTCGACAATCGGTAACGCACCGTCAGTTGTCGACAATGTGCGAAATGGCTGGCTTTTCTCGACATAAAATCTCAACAGCGCGATTGCTCTGCTTGGGACTCAAACGGTTTAAGAAAATCCTCTCCAATTATTTTTATTTCATTATTTTCATTAAGTTTCACAAAAAATATTATTTGACCGACCATCTAACTGAAAAATGCCCTAATCTTAAAGCAATGACTAATTTTAATCCAAAAACCGTTAAAACTACTCTTCCCACGAACATAGCGGGGATATAAAATAACATATATTTCACCTGATTTATGAATGTATATACATTGTGTACAAAGTCAAGGATGAATTCCGCTTATGAGTGCAATATGGTCTGACTGCTATTAAATCGTGGGAATTTCGGTTTAATTTATCATCCCTTCTTATATAATTTGTACTCGTACAGTTTTCCTTTCCGTATGTCAATCAAAATAATAAAATTAAAAAATTTGCATTTAAATATCACGATCATCCCTTACCTAATAGACTCGTACTTGTATAATATATAATAACACACACCTGTACACAATAAAAATAAAATCGGTTGACTTCACTTTTAAGGGTGAATTATGATTTTTGGAGAATACTTGAAGAAAGGCCATATGGTCAGGACATAGTCGCATGTAAAAAAACAAAAAAAATTTATTTTGTGTTCACGGCAAATGATTTCCTATAATTTTGTATACGTTCACTGTAAATGTATAGCGCATAAAGTGCGGCGGGGGTTGTAAGGATAATTATTTATTGTTTTCATATGTATGTACATACATATATCTATAGATAGATATTTGTGTTGATATGGAAAATAAATGTCCTAATCACACATATTTAACTTTTTTGTTTCGTTTTCGTTTTTTTTTTTATAATTTTATTGTCATGAAAATGTTTATGAATATCATTAAGGATATAAACAATATTGGTCAATTGTTGATGAGGTGTTTTGATGTTCAGATCGGCGCGTATTTATTTGTAACAAAAAAAGCTCAGTCGAATAATTTTTTTTTTTCAAAGTTAAAGTCGCGTACATTCAAGTGATCTATGTAAAAGTGTAATTACCAGTGTAATTTAATTAAATCGGTTTAATATACAAAACAAAAAACTATAAAAGAAGGTAATTGTGATTTACAATTATTTATTAAGTGTAATTAAGTGAAAATTTGTAGAAATCATAAAAGCATATTAACAATCATCATCATCATCATCAGCATCTACATACGGTATTATATATATATATGCATGTATAATAAATTTAAGATCATGATCATATAAAACGAAAATTATAACACCTTTTTAATAAGATTATTAATTGTAAATACCTGGAAGCGTAATTTGGAAGTTGGGGCACAACAACAACAATGCTATGGTAAACTATTTAGTTTTTTTAGAGCCATTTATCATAATTTTTAATGGTACCCTGTGTGCGCGCATATATTTACTACAAAAGGCGTTATAAAAAAGAATAAATTTCAAGTTGCTTAAGTGATGTGTTAACAAAAAAAATTTTCGGTGATGATGTTGATGATGATTGCAAATCATATATATGTAAATTAAATTGATCGATTGGAAGAGTTTCTTATTTTTTTTTTGACGAAGTCGTGATTTATTTGCGATGTATATGCAGTGTTTTCCGTGATATCTGATATGTAATATTTACCACATATATGTATTTGGCGGCATTTTTTTTATTATGTACGTAAATAGGCGGTTAATTATTTAAAGAGTTATAGACAAGAAAAAATATTTGAAAGGTTGGTTAGCGATATAAACGATTGTATCACACGATTCAAAATATAGTGGCACGGTGATAGTAACAAGTGTTATGCTAAAAATTTATTTTACCTCATATTAGGACCAAAATAAAAATTAATTTATTAGGGTTTTTCATTGCTCAATACGGAGCTTTTCATTGGAGCTTCAAGCGAGCGACTAAATGAGTCAGTTAATTCACAAGTATGAGCGTTTAAATATTTTATGCTAACAATTTAAATTCTTAGGAGCTGTTGCTGAAAATCGTTGTGAAGTCCTTTCAATTAAAAATATTTGAAATTTAGATTGAACAATATAGATTGGACAATACACTGCATAAACATTTTCGCCCGTAGAGTGTTCCACTTAATTTAATTTACGACGCTAAATTAATAAAAAGAGTAATGCATCACATTTAGTCTTTATTAAAAAAAAAAATAAACAACTTGGACAATTTTCAACCATTCCGACAATTTTTGTAAGTTGTTCCAAAGTCAATGTTTGTGGAAGAACTTCAACACAGTCTTTTTTGTCTCATTGGTGCTCTCGTTCTCTGTTGGCTCGTTATTCATCCCCAACGAAATCGTTTCAGCGTTGTTATGCTTCGTTTGTATTTTATATGACGTTTTAATGTTGTAGTTCTTCCAAAAAATCGGTAAAGTAAGCGGACTTGCTCCTTGTGTAGCTTTTATGACTTGTGGGTATGTGTGTCATAAGTAATATGCTTTAAATGTGGCGAAAGGAAATGTATTTGAACATGTTTATTTAAATGACAAAGACCAGTCCGATGGCCAAGAGCATTATCCAAAAACAACACAATTTTAAAATCCAATGCTTTTTCTTTGCAATACCCTTCTGTTATATAGGACAAAAATAATTGGTGAACCAATTTTCAAATTGGTCCAAGAAAGCTTCAAGATTTTGTAATCCACGCTTTCTTATTTGGATGCTACAATACTGGAAGACCGTTTGAGGATTTTGTGCACGGTACCCACAAGCATCAATTTTAATTTGATATCCCTATTTCCACCTAAAAATAGTGTAAAACGGTCTTTTGAAATTTTAAAACCAGGGCATAACCTATTATTAGCTATAATAAAAGTGTGTGACGGCAACTTTTTCCAAAATAATCTCCCTCTCTATCTGTGCTGGCAGATTCGCAGTGCCAACATTGTAGGCTTTATGTAACAACCACCTGCGGCTTGCCATGCAGTTTTCACTAGTTTTAACACCTTCATTTTCTTCTGTATCAACAACGTCACATCAGCATCATTACCATCAGCATCATCATCAATATTCTTATTCAAGCCATTGTAAAGACTTAATGCCCTAGCGTCCATTTCCATTCGACTAAGCGGAATTGCTTTTGATTCTAATCGTTGTTCTATATATGGATAATAGCGGCTCCATATTAACCAATCGCGCGTGTTTCTAGTTTTACTCACTATTTTTGATAAGTAAGAATCCATAGCCATACCTTCCTTTTTTATAAATTTTCTAACTGATCATGCGTTCATACCCTCGTCACGTCCTATTTCAGAAAATGATGTAGCTTTATGTTATTTAATTTTTGCTCTAAATTGAGCCATTTTCATTTCTTGCTTAACCCTTTGAGACCCAACATGATTTTTAGAGAATTAGCTAAAAGTGCCACGCTGGTATAGAGGAAAAATACGTTTCATTTTTCGAAGCATTTTATTTACGGAAAGTGTTTCAAAAACAATATTATTTTTAAAGTGCGATCGCGCTCTTGGCATTGTCGGATAGTGTATTGAGGGTCGCGATCGGCTCTCATAAGGTTATAGAATCACTTTGATATTTTCGTTTTACTCATACTGCACTTTCAATTACGATAAAGTTTATTTGAAAAAGGACTTTACTGTTTCACTGCGTATACAAAAATACAATTGCAAATAGTTACATATTTTAGGTGTGCATATTGGGGACTCCCCGAAAAATATAACACTACCGCAAAAATAAACCGAAAATTGGAAAAAACCGAGAGTTTTGATACAGAAAATATTTAATCGGATTAATGCAAAAAAAAAAACGAAAAATTTAAAAATAAAAATTTTTATGTTTGAATTTTTAAAGACTATACTGAATCCGGACTAACCAAAGCCGGACTATATTCCGTATTGCCTTACATATTTACCACGTGTTGTTTAATCAATCAATTTGTCATTAAAATACGCTATCCGTCCGTTTTTCAGAAGAAATTAGCTTTCCGTATTTCAAAATTACTCGACAAAACCATTATAGGAGCACTTTCGTTGTTCGTTTTTCTGACAAATTTTTCAAACTGTTGAGTATTATGTATTGTAACGATTGTAAAAGTTGGAAAACCCAGCTAGCGGGAAAAATAAAAATTAAATTACTTCATATGTTCGATGTCGCATGTTGTATGTTCGAATCGTTCGAAATTAGAAAAGAGTCGAATGGCTATATGTTATATCGTTTTCGAATCGCGATAATGATGGAATTTCATCATTTAAAGCCGAAATAATAATAAGAAGCAGAAATTTTATTCTCGAGAAAGTATTGCAAGATTAAAAAAACGATAGTAGTCGAAAATGATACAACATGCCGACTATCACTTTTTTCGATTAGACTCTCAAAGTCGATTCGAATCAAAGTGCTGGTACAACATGCCACTCCTGGATTATTTTCATATTAGTTGCTTTCCAATCGACTATCGCAAGTACTTATAAGCACTTATGGTTTTTGTCTTTGCTAAATTATAACTACTCACAACTGCTCTACCATTTTATTATGAGTAATTGAAATCAGTTACGATAAATTTGTCCGCTAGGTGATTGTGTATACTATTTTTCTGTCAAAAATATAATTGAATGTCGTATGTGAAGCGCTAATAAAATTTCGGTATAGATATTTTTTTATCAAATTGTTATCACAAATAAACTACACATTTGTAGGTTATGTTTTGCTTTTGTAATTGTTTGTGCTTTCCAATCGACACTTTCGCCAATACACATTTTTTGCATTTACAAGTACTTGCGGTGGTCGATTGGAAAGCAACTATTATCAAATTGGTATAGGTCGTTCATTTTCAAACTTTTCCGCTACGTGCCACTCGTGATCTTCAATAGTTTTCTTCTTTGGACAATAGAAAACAAGAGTCCCAAATGGTTCAAATTAATCAAAAAAAAAAATCGGTGTTCCGCTTTTGGTGTGAATTAAAACAAAGCCGACAATCACTTCAAACGGGTTGCATTCGCCCTCAGTTTATGACATTTATTTCACAAAATTTTCATTTTTTTTAATGTGAATTCGGTTTGGAAACCCAAATTTTTAATTTAACTCAGCAAACGTTTATCGCCTTTGATAAGATGCTACCAAAATAACATGGGCCTTACTTAGATTGCCACAAGATCCATATGCAACGTGTAATGCACTGTACGATTTATTTATAATGTCGGACAAATTAATTGGACCGCGAAGCTACCAGAAAAACATTATTTTATATTGGTTACGTATGGGAGTTTTGAGCGAATTGCATTTTTTCGTTTGACATTTTTATTAATTTTTCAAATTACAGTACGGATCTGGTGATCGTCTAAGTAAATTCATTGACCAATTAGTAGTCTCTTAACATAAGTATAAACGATTCTTTAGTTCTAAAATAAAATTCAAACTGAAATTTTCTGCTGCTGTTATATCAGCAGAAAGTTTATTTTTAGTGACTTTTAGTTCCATCTCTTCCAACTTAAACGATCGGTTGTACTAGCTTTAGAACCAATATCAAAAACTGATTCAAAAACAATTGGGAAATTAAAGCCTAATTAAATGCCCCATCCAATCCTTTTTGTTATGTTCGTTCTAGAAATAGCATTATACTTTTTTACTTCAAACGTATAGCAATACAGAACCCAAATCAAAAATAAGAACAAAACGAAATTAGAACTTAAAACAAGGTCCATTGACAAACAAATAGTTTTGAGCTCATTATGGCCTAGTCAAATGTCTTATTAAAAAATTTTGAGCTTCAATCGTTCTTGACCAAGTTTTAGATCATTTAACGTAACGCTAGCAGAATTCAAATTGAAAATCAGACCAAATCCGAAATTAGACCGCAAAACAAGGTCAGTGACTTTCAAATAATTTTGGGCTAATTACAACCATTATTCGTAACCGTCCTTAAATCATTTAATTTTAAAGCTAACAGAATTTATTTATTTTTTTTGTCGCCAATTTCAAGTTGATGAATCGCTAGTATGTTGCTGCACACCTATAGGTTAATTTTATAAATAAAAATAATTAATAAATTAAAATAAAGATTTGAAGATTGAATCTCAATATTAAAAAATTAAGATTAAGTAATTTGCCACTAATGGAATAAGTTCATAAGAACTTCATACATTTATATTAAATAAAATAAATAAATAAATAAATAAATTTAAATACAAAATTTGACCACAACCGAAATTAGAACGCAAAACAAGGTCAGTGACATACAAATAATTTTGGGCTCGTTATTGCCTAATCCAGATAATCATTAAAAAATTGTAGGCGTCATTCGGTTTTGACTAAGCTTCAAGTTATTTTCGGTTTTGGCCCGATGTTCTATTTGGCCTAAAGCTAGTTCAAGAACGAGGGGAGCCTAAAATGTATAATTAGGCATTTAGTTATTACGCCGTGCCGAGCCTAAATTTATTTGTATATGTCAAAGATCATGTTTTGCGGATTTGGTTTGATTTTAAATTTGGGTTTTGTGCGTTTGTCTTTGTTTACGAAATGTAAAATCGAAGGTTCTTTTCATTTTTAAAAAATCGAAACGAGTTTTAACATTTGCGCCTCCCTGCGACCAAGACCATTCAAACACAGCATTTTTATTTAAAGTTTTTCAAATATCCTAGACATATATCATAGACATTTGGGTTCACCAAACTACCTATTTGAAAATTTTGTTTGTCATTAGTTTATTGTGTTAATCATTCTAAAACTATTCTGAAGATATACATTTTTTGAAATCTAAATGTCATTTTGATGCGAATGAAAACGTCCCGTCCCATCCCGAAATATATTTCATAATGATATGCATGTTTCATTTGCAAATAATAAAAATCAAAATATCTTAAGATTTGCCCATAAACCGAGTCAAAAATAAGTACATCATCATCGATAGTGTTCCTAGAGATATTCGATACCACTATGGCATATACCACCAGTGGCACTATTCTGGTAATTCCACGAGAATAGAGAACTGAATAGAGAATGAATTTATGGGGTAGATCGGCTAGCAAGCAAGCAATTTTCTAGCCGAAATCCCGACTACTCAATCAATTATACCAACACGATGCGGTTCTCTTCGACTCTTACCTCTTTGCCTATGAAATAAATTTTAAAGTTGGTGTATTTTGCAGACGTTTACAGCAATAATCATCTCACGTGCGGCTCTTGTTGACTCTCCCTAACACCCAATACACACTAGGACAGTCTGGTCTGACCCTTCGTTTTATAAAACCAGAAAAAAGAAAAACGGTTTCATAAGTAAAGCAGGAAAAGACGAAGAATGGTACCAGACTCAAAAGTCCTAGTGTGTAAAAAAACAAAAAAAAATTTTAGAATCAGATTTTTTTTTGTTTTTACGCGATTAGTAAGAAAATGAATTTTAATAGAAAAAAAACGCCTGAGCAACTTTAAATTTTATTTCAAGACCTACTCGATTTTTTTAATTCTCTTTATTTTTTTCTATCCGGTTGGCTCAAGCATTCAATATAAAATGGAAAACAATTTTACACATACATATATACACGAGCGGTACTTGAATTTTGCTTGGAAGGCAAGTGTGCTTGAGTTTCTTGTGAAAAGGCTTATTCTTGCACAGAAAACAAACATTTTAAACCTTATAGGGTGTTTCATTTTGAGGTATAGAAATTTGAATTTAAATAAAATACAGAAAAATAATTTTAATGGCGTCGAATGTCACTTTATTTGAAGGATAATTTTAAGCCATTAATGTTTGAATATGTTTTCAGACATGTGTAATATGGAGGTCGTCGAATGTTGGTTTTCAAGTATTCAATAGTCTCTCAGTAGTGCTAAATCACCATCGTTTTTGAACACATATGGTACAATGATTGCTACATGGGCCGTAGCACACAAAATGGTAACTTTTTGACGGTGTAAATGTATGCCTCTTGGATTACATTCGCTCCATAAATACGACAATTCTGCTTGTTGACATAGCGATTCGACCAAAAATGAGCTTCATCATTTTACACCATTTCATTCACCGAACTAACAGCGAAAACGATTGTCGGATGACTTTAATCTTGTAACTCGGTTTAACTATTCTGATACGCGATTATAACGACCATAAAATGAAAGTAGCGCGCGATGAGTTTCACCAACTGAACCATGATTTTCAAAGTAAATTTGAACAATTTGCAAACGTTGCTCTGGCGTGTCTATTCATTATAAAATCTCAAACCAAACTAACGAAAAATCTAGTGCCACCTGCCAAATCTCTTGTTCAAAGTGTTGCCAACTTAAAGTTATATACCTCGAAATGAAACACTTTTTATGTTTTGTAATGAAAATTTTATTAAAAGTTATTTAACTTTATTTTGACGTCAATTTTTATAGCCATCGAAAATAATAGTTGGCAACAATGTATTTATAAATATGTCATTGCGTTCTACAACAATTTCAGTTTTAGCCCGTTTTCACATTACTTCTGGTAGCTTTGAAGTTATGAATGCTTTATATAAAGCGAGTTGACCAAATAAATTTTAATTAAGGGCATTTAATTAGCCTTTAATTGTTCAATTGTTTTTAAATCATTTTTTGATATGCGTTCTGCTGAATTAATCTAAAGGTCTGTCCCCTTTAGATTAATTCCAGTCCATTGTTTTAGACGGAATATTTTTAATTGAGCATTTTAATATTCTACTGGATTGCTTCTTAAAGCATAGAGTTTTGAGAAATCAACATATATTACAAAGACCCATTAGAAATAACGTTTTCCTTGATAATGCAGTACATCTCGGTTTGGGGCTATACATTTAGACTACATCATTGAATAAATTTTTAGTTATTCTTGAGTCGTGATTTTGCTATCTAATAACATCTCAACGATCAATTTTGTCGACTAGCCTTACCTTAATTTTTTAAATTAATAATAAATTAAATTACATTAAAAATTTTTAAAAATACTTTACATAAAATTGAGAGCAGAGAGCTTTTAAATTAGATCAGATATTTGGCCTAAAATAGCAGATATGAGAAAGATGTTTTAACTGTTGTAATATTTTCTTTATACTCTGTTCCATGGAGTAAAACCACCCGCTTCTTAAAATATTTTTAAGCTAATTTAAAAATTGCAATCGTACATGAGCGTATATCCAAAATAGTAACTGGTTTGTCTGGGATTCCAGTGCCACAGGATTAATTTAAATAAAAAGATCCAACATAAGGTTTATTTCTTTTATTTCACTGGCGTCACATTCCATAAAGGGATTTGGTCGCCTCATTGCTGATGTTACTTTATATTCGGAAAAATTATAAATTCTTAAATTAGTCTATACTGACATACCGGGGATGGGGTGTTTCCTATACTTCCAAGTTATAATTTATTCAGCACTGTTCCCATGCCTTTAGCCTAGATTTTACTAATCCAACAAATGGATGCTTTCTTATGTGGCAAATGTACAAATATATCTCTTTTACGTGCGGCTCCTGTTGCGTATTTCAAGCTGAATATATACCGACGGAAATAAAAATCATCACACTCGCTCCCGCACTTAAAACCAATCAAATTTCGTGAAATGCTTTTTGCATATCACACTCGAGTTGAAATATTTTTAACTTTGTTATTGTTTTAATACATTCCGCGGTATTTGTTCCGCATTCACTCCCGCAGGTAAGTATTCACCTTCACTAACTCAAACGAAAGAAAAATTAGGGTTATGCCTCAACTAGTCACGACTTAACAGCTTAAGTTACACGCCGGTTGGACCACTTCGGTTAGTGCTACAATCACCAAAATTGTATAGGCTTCTCGTCACAAATAAGCAACTGATCAACTTTTGACTATGGTTGAGGATTTATTATGAAAATGAATTTTGGTAGAATATAAACGCCAGAGTAATTGTGAAGAATTTTACATTTTGTTTCAAGACCTACTAGATTTAGAAAATTAATTTTTTTGTTTTTTCGATCCGTTTTGCTCAAGCATTGCATATACATAGTAATATGAAAATAATTTTTCACATGAATAGTAGACACGAGCCGCCCTGAGTTTTGCGGAAAAAGGCAAGTGCAGCGTGAGTTTTGTTGCAAAATGCGGTGTTTGGAAAGGCTATGGTTTGATGTTTGTCCGGCTCGACGAATTGTTAAAGCTTTTTTAAACAATTAATTATGGCGTTGTTGCAATGTTAAACTGTCCACAATTATAGGAATATAGAATCATGCATTTGCTATAGATGCAAAGGGTTGTGAAATATATCGACGTTTATGATTTAATTCGGTTGGTTTGCCTTTATTAGTTTCTGTTTACGTATCACACTTAGCCCTGAAAGTACTAACATTAAATTTTTTGCTTCATTTCCAGGTTCACAGCATAGCGGCACCGGTGAAGAGGATTACAATACATCAAACGATTTAGATTCAAATCAGCACATTGACATCAATAACGACCAATCGGATGATGAGGATGGAATAGATTGTAGATGTACTGTATGTGATCGACAATTTCATGATATAGACCAGTGAGTTTGTAATAAAAACAAAAAACCTATTTTACATAATTTTTATGTGTGTGTGTGTGTGTCTGTGTGTAATTATCCCGCAACTGATAATTAATTAATTCAATGTAAATTTAATTGTTTGACAGGTGGATTAGATAATTGATTATGAATAATTTTTTTCTACATTTTGGGATTGAAACAATTTATTTATTTATTTTTGTATATATAAGGCAATTAGAAATTATTATTAATAATTCCTAATACGTCCGCCTATAATTATCTTGTCTGCGCGTTTATTGTTGATGAGTAAATGTTTAATTAATGTGATTTTTGGATTTTTTGTTTTGTGAAAGGGACATGGTTAAATACTAAATAGGGGTACGTGATTTAATTTTATGTTTTTTGGGTGTTGTAAACTTGTCAAATTATAAATTATACTTTCGAATTTCGACTAAATTACTAAATCAATCGTATACTGTATATCCATTTATATATTTAGGTACCTATACACTATATACACTAGAACAGTATAAATCGGAATATTATGAAAATTTTATTTATAAATATTGTGATGGCCACTTGACACGCATTATCACGTGACAAAATACATAAACATAACTATAAAAATCTGTTACAATTAAGTACAAAGTGGAGAGGATACATTAAAAATATTGTTTTAATGTTGTGATTTGATTTTGAGCATTATAGGGCATACATGAAATGCACGGTAGTATGGTGTATATATATACGCGCGGCTAGTTATACACCTTTCAATTAGTTAATTTATCATCAATCCACTTTAAAATAAAATATTAAAATCAATTATGATTGAATTGGAATATTGTTTAGAGTGGTGTAGTTTAATATAAAAATTCATTAATTATTTATGTAAAATTGTCGTCGTCGTCGTCCGCTTTTTTTGTGATGTGATCGCATCACATAAACACAATGTATTTGCGTGTTTGATTCACCCGAGTACCTGGTATATATAGCATAAATATTTCATATGGTGTACCTATATATACAGAAATAAAAACTATATAGAATCATATTTTTATTTTAATTTAGCACGATTGATGAAATTTTAATTTTGTTATACAAGCAACGAATTTTATTTTCGTGGAGATATCGACAATTCAAAATATTTGTAAATCATTCTTATTGGTGGATCAAAGAATAAATTCCTTTTTCAAATTAGTCTGCTATATCTCAGTGTTCTCGTGAATTTCATCGTGAATTGGAAATTCTCGACACGTTTCACTATTTGAACTACAGAGCATATCTTAAATCAAGTATTTTGCAGAACGTGCAGAAATTTTAACTATAAGGTAAACTGAGATTGTTCCCTCGAAATTCTACATTTAGAAGTAGGTTAAATTTGATTTTACTGCGATCAACAGCAAAAAAGTGCCAGATACGATAACCAAGATTATAAAGGTCCTGTCTTCCTAGGTGCCGACTCCAGACCCTGATGATTTAAATGTTCCAATTATATCAAAGTAGGTTAGATGATTTCTGATCTCGAGATTCAGATGCGTCCTTTATCCATCCTTAATAGAGCTTAGTATCATAAGTACTAATTTCGCTCAAAAACGGCAAGCTTTAAGCTGCCTCGTGGCTTAGCGCCCAAGACGGGCTACTAAAAGTAACTACTTCCGCGATAACAATATATATAGTTTTCGTGGTGTGGGCTGTGGAAACAACATGAGAGCAGAACTTCTTTGAGAGACACGATATTACGTAGCTGTGCTGCACTATGTTGAGCTGGTGCATGACATCGTCTAACAAAAGCTTGAATATACATAATTTCGGATGTTGGTTATGAATTTTGAAGGAATGCCCAAATATGGCAAGGCACCCCATAATGTGCTTCTCTGAATGCGATACCCAAAATGTATAATCGTACGATCATTCCGTCTCAAAAGGTGTCCGAGGTGGTCACTATGATAAGTTGCAAAGGTCATATCTCCTTTGAGTGTGTGTCTCAAAAGCCAATTTCAAAATCTTGTCTTTCTTTTAGCTAGGAAACATGGAATATAATTTTGTATAGATAATTTGATCTTCTCCAAACACGTTCAATTAAAAATTCTCGGATCACCAGCTTCTCCATAACTCGACCTGCTTGTGGCAGCATCGAATTACTTCCGCTTGCATCGGTCGTGGTACTACCAAACTCAATGAAGCCTGTGTAAATATCCTGTATAAGCACCATTTTTGAGAAGTTCGATTACTTGAACGATGCTGCAACACGTATTTAAACTTTTACTATCTGAGAGCCCACAATCATTCTATACAATAATTTATCTCTTTCTTCTGTATAATGGTCAATCAAGCTAAGCAAATACACCCGAAATTTATTTATCACATACAAACAATCGCCAGTCCTTCCATTTGACAATTATCGTATCTTCCTGGACACATAGGTCACAGTGCTGCGTCGCATACATTTTCCAACCGGTTTTCCAATTTGTTTCAGCTTCATAAATGTTTTAATTTGTTCCCTACCCATTTAGAATAGAACATCCCTCCGACACAAATCTGGTGGTAGCTTGAATGAACATTTGGAAACAGGAAACTATATACTATGGTATTTACCTCCCTCTCGATCTTAAAACTCGTACCCTAGAAACAAAACCTTTTTGTCCAAAAATTGAAATTTACCACAGTTTATGTCTAGCCCGCTTTCAGCAGCTGACTCTATAATACCTTGCAACACATTTTTTAGTCGTTTTTCACTTTTCGAATTGAGAGATGCAAAATATTTGGCCCATAAAATGTCATCTTTTTATCCTCAAATTTATTAATCCCAAATAGTTCAAATTCTCTTTTGCAAATCTGATTTACGTCACTGTCATTGTCTATTGCGCCAAGAATTTTTGATCCCTGTTGAAAAATTTTGCAGTTTCTTAATATTAAGTCTGCGCCATGATTGAAGCTTTGCCACATTTCAGCACTAGAAGTAAACTATTTTCACGAGCATATATGGTAACTCGTGAGCAGCTTTCTAGCGAAATTATTTAGGTTATAGAAGCTCATATTAGTAGTGATTAAGCTATTCAAGCGCCAAATATGCCAAATGGCTGGATTAAATAATAAATCCGAAATAAAGCAACTCAATATTGTTCATTGTTCCAATTATATGTTGTCCACTTTCAAAGATTTATTCCTGATTAATGAATCACCAGAATAGAGTCGCAGAAATACCCATCAAGTGACTTACTTCATTTTTCAATTAATAATTTTATTATCAAATTTAAATAAATTTATAGTGATTATGTTTTAATGCAACATAAAAATGCATATTAAATTTTCACAGAAAATTCATAGACCAGCCTAGCAACTGTCTAAAAAACTAAATAAAATCAAAAATAAAAAGTTACAAAAATAAAATAATATTTTAAAGGTAACAAGTATTTTATGCCTAAAAATTATTTACATTTAATACAAACAATTCTGGAGCGCGATGAATCGCCAAGATGTTTGCACCGATATGGGGAATGTGATTCTTCAAATTAGAGATTCTATATTCTTGAACTATTACGAAAGCTTTTGGAACCGAGTTAGTGTCTTAAACTATAACGAAAATATGAAAAAGGTATTCTTGAAATTGGATTATGTCATTTTCGTAATTAAATTATTTATTTTTTTTAAATACATATTCGTTTTTTAAATACTTCCTAGGTAGTAAAAAATGTGATTTCATTATTTTCGTTAGTATTATGGATGATCATTTGGAAAATTTAGGTTCATTTTTTATAATTACCCTGGTTTTAATTTTTTTTTAAATACAACTCTATTTCTATTTGATGTCCAAAATATTGTTTTGTTCTAAGGAATAAACATTGTATTTTTTCCTTTACATTTTATTCCCTAAAACAAAAGACATTTTTGTTTATACCCGCCTCTATTCTTTAAAATATGGGAATATCTACAATTGGTAATTTGGGAGGAGTTTTTTTTTAGGTTTAACCACTTTTATCTTCTGTTTAATACAACTAGCGTAAATATGCTCAGGGTGGAGCAACTATACAGCCACATGGGTGCAGGCTACTGATCCAATGACGCCAGGAAATTGGTATTTGTTATAAAACCCAGTTGATAACCAAAGTTTCATTAGTAGTAAGATGTAACTTGTTGCAATATTTTCTATTTACTCTTGCCGAATTCGATTTGAATGTTCGACAATTTGGGGAAATTTTATTTTTGAGGCTTAGAGTCCGCTTGAGTGAACAGCGTTTATCACTTCATGTAATGAGCAACTAACCGAAGGCTGACTCAGTGAAACATTTTTGTTGTTCCTTTTATCCTGCTGGTAGCTGCCAGTCGCAAACATCTTAAAGCACACATTATCTAAAATTAACAAAATATGTACACTACCGCTCATAAAGGTTTTCATGTATTATTGATACAGAGTTATGTCTACGAAACAACATTTGAATAAAATCAAATACCAATCTGAAACGCAGTTTCATTATCGTACAAGTGGCGCAGTGGTTAAAGCTTCGGCACTTGGACCGGGAGGTACTGGGTTCTAATCCCACCAGAGGCAGGATGTAAAGCGAATTTTCTTCATCGATTACGATCGGTGATGATAATAAACACAACCTACCGTTCATGTCAGTGTGCAGGTTGACATAGAGCTTGCAACGTGCAGGTGGTATACTGTAATTGTGTGAGTAGGCGAATGGGTGGGTGTGTGCGTGAATGAAATTGATAAAAAAAATATATAACCACCAATGATATAGGGTTAAATTTACTACCCTCTACCTACGCTTGGTGGGATGGTCGTAAACTGTTTATTACGGTACAATTACAATAATAGTATGTAGAAATTTCCAGAAAAATTTATCAGTCCGGTTTATTCTATAGGTAATGTCGTTTAGATTGTTTTTTTGAAAAGATTTCAGTGAAATGAGTCAAATACGATCAGTTGCAGTCTGATATTTACACCGTTAGCATCGTAAGCGAAATATGAAGTGACAGTTATTTAAAATGCCTCCAAGAAAAGAACCAAGCACAGAAACACGTGCATTTATAATAGCTTGCCATATAGCTGGCATAAGTAATTGACAGATTGCCAAAAAAATGGAATTATACCACACTACGGTCGATTATAATGATAAAAAATATCGGGAAAGTGGCAGTTTTTATAATAAAAGAGTAGAAGACCAATAGCGACAACATAAGCAAAAGCGACTTAAATAGTCCCGTGAACACCAACATTCGACGATAGAAGAATGCAACAAGGTTTTATGGACGGATGAGTCCAAATTTGAATTTTCGCTTCCTGAAAACGTATATTTGTGAGAAGATCTGTGGATGAAATTACCAATAAAAAGTATATTGCCGCTACCGAAAAGCATGGAGGTGGTTCAGTGATGATTTGGGGATATTGTGCTGTTTCTAGTGTAGGCGATGTTGTGAAAATTGTCGGAATACTAAGAAAAGAAGGATACCTATAACTTTTGGAGAACCACGCATTACCTTCAGGAATCCGACTTTTGGGTCAAACTTTTGTCTTTCAACAAGATATAAATCCAAATATTCATGTAAATTATGTAAAGGCTAATTTCGCCATTTAGAGGATGAAGGAACGACTAAAATTATGGAATAGCCTCCTCTTACTTGAACCCTATTGAGTTATTGTGAGAAGAACTGGACCGGGAAGTAAAACAATCAGCTACAGCATTAGCTACTGTTATGTGGAACAAATTTCAATCAATTTGGAACTCAATCATGCCAGAAATTCTGGAAAAACTTATTGCGAGAATGTGCGCTGCGATTGTTCAATCAGGGGAGGTCACAGTTTATTGCCATAAATATATGTGTGTATGTACCCAAAAAAATATTTTCAAATTTTTAATGAGTTTTTATATATTTTATGCTGTTTCTGACAGTGCCTAAACACTTTTGAGCGGTAGTGTACATAATTTAAAATAATGTTAGATATATTGCTTATATGTTTATTATACATAGCTTTGTTTTAACACTTAGAGCAGACACCCGACTTGGTGTTATCATATGTGGATACAATGTTTCTACCACCTCTTCCGCAATTTTCTTAACCCGAAACAGCTTTTGAAATAGTTTATCCGGCAATTCAAAACAGCCGACCAACTGGTTTGATTACCGAATATCACTAATACTCCTCTCAGCTTGTTCCAGCTCATTCAATTGAAAAAAGGCGACAAGATTTTTAAAAAGCTTGGAACAAATTTCAATCTATAGTATATAATGAATTTTGGCCCTTCCGCAAATTATATAAAAGGTTAAACATAAAAATTTAACCAAAGCGGCTATATACCACAACTCATGTAGACATAATTAGAAAGCTTACCGTTCTAATTTAAATATTATGCTTCTATAAAAAATGATTTGAAATACTCAGCCAAATTTTTTTGTACTATTTATTTAGTCATGACTAACAAGTATATAGCTAGAACTATTCATCAATCAAAATTCAATTTCCTTTTTAACTGCTTGTTGCTATTGTTGCTGTATAGTTTTATGATTTGCATGTACACATTATAAGAACTAACTATATATAAAATAAAAATCGTGTCATTAACCATCAAATTGGTATAATGACGAAAATATAGTTTTAGGTACATATAAAATATCAAATCTATCATCATAACTATAAATGGGTGGTTGTCGTTTTTATAAAAAAAAAAACAAAATTTCGACACCAACACTTTTCTAATCTTTTAAATATTTGTTAAATTAGGTTTCGATTCGAATTCATCCATCAAATTTAAACACGTAAGCCTACACGTACGTCGAACATAAAACATTGATCTACATAAAAATGCAATAAAGGTTTACACCTTTTACGTGTGTTTGCCTATATACATATGAGAATTTTGTCATCTGGTATTTGATATATAAATATTAATTAGGCTCGGTTGCTTCCATAATATGTAAAAGCGTTAATTATAAGGATATTAAACCACCATGATGGTGATGATTAACTTCATATGATGATGGTGAGGTGGAAAATTAATGAAATATCGATAAAAATTTGAGGAATGTGAGAAGCGCGAACGCACACTGTATATAGTGATAGGTTGGTGGTTTACTTGATTTGTTTTGGTAATGACACTTTTTAATTATTTGTTATAGTTTTTAATTAAAAAGTTTTGTTTTTATAAAAATATGGGGTGTTGTAATTAATACGTGCCTACATATACGAATTAATTTATTATTCAGGTGTGTATGCGTATGACAATCAATTCAAATTTTCCACATGAGGTACTCGCTCACATATCAATATAATCATTGAAATCAATCTTTTATTTATAAATATTTATTTTATGTATACGAGGTGCGAGCAAGAAGAGGAATCGATATAATAAACCGTAAAAATGTCACACACTTTCACTTAGCGACAGTATTTCTTACATTTAAAATTTTATATATATATAAGAATTTATTTAACAAACACAACAATCTTGTAGGCTTGTATATATACGAGTACGTTGTCTTGTCTTCCTGTCACATCTGATTTCTCTCCCACAACATCTTTCAATTTTTATTTTTATTTTTTTTTTCTCGAATTTAAGTCTATTGTGTATTATTTGTATTTATTTATTTATAATTAATTAATTCTAAATAAAATTTTATTTTTAAATTTATTGATTTTATACATCACTGTGACAATTTTGTGTACAATAATTCGTTAGACGATAAAACGTGTGTATGTAACGTACCATAAAACATACATTATTGAGAGCGCGCGATGTAGAGATTCTATCATCGCGCGCGCACACAAAATTTATAAAGCCTATCGCAGACGTACAAAGATATACGAGAAAAAAGACGAAAACCCTCGCAAAATCTGTAATGTTTTATATGATGATCGAACTAGAAATATTAGTCAACTTCTTGTAGAGTTTTGCGAGACCACATAACTAAAATCGTTATACATACATATATTGATTGATATTATTTATGTGTGTTTATTGGTTACGCGAGAGACGATAGATGGGCGTCGGATTAAAAATGTAGAAATAGAACTCTATATACTATTTATCTAATCATGATGATCTTTCATTTGGTACTCAATACTCGTAAATTTGATTCATACTCAAATATTACATGATTGGATTTTGCTATTGGCCTCGATTTTTATTTTATTTTGGGTTATTTTAGCCCCGGAACTAAACCAACATAACAAGATTTATTAATTCTACAAATTATTCATGTTTTCAATCAAATACCACAGTGTGGCCACACTGCTCTCAAAATAGAAGCGATTTTGGTTATATTATAATATTTAAGTTAGTATATAGGTTAAAACACACAGCACAGGGTTTGGTTTCTTGACTAAGTCGGCAAAATCAATGTAGATGCAATGAAAATTTGCTCTGAGACTCGTTCTTTAACGCACTGATGCTCAATTTTTTTAACTTATTGGATATTTCGTACCATGACGGATGGTCTTAGATTTTTATCAAATCGCTGCATGCCGAATGTGATGTTAAGATGAGTAGCGCACCATCTTAGGTGGTCTTAACAATTTTATGTAGCTCTTAGATAGCTATTCGCGAAGTGAACAGCGCAGTTTATACTCAGACAAACAAGTTGGAGTCAAACGTAGCACATTTACGAAAAATTTAAACGATAGTCCGCCAAACTAATATTGCCTAACCCCATAATTCTAAACATGTGATTGGTATATTCCTGTGAGCACTACATGTTTACCTTGCTTAAAACTAATAAAAAGCTACTTCAGTAATTTATCAAATATTTATTCTAGATCCCCTGGTCTGGAGTATGCGCGTGCTGGGCATAATAATGATTAATGAGTATGATGAAATTGTGTTCGGCCTCCAGCAATATCGCTAAACGGTCGAAGCTTAAAAACGATTACAATATAAGATATCTAGTAGTTAATTGTTTCACAACAACCACGAAACACAAATGGAACATAATTTTTCGTTTGGTTTTTCTAAACCCAAAAGGAGACTTAAGAAATTGACCATTAACAGCCACATGTAAATCAAAAAAGATTATGGCAGTAACGTTTGTAAAAGAGGAATTTTTCGTCTTAAGAAAAAATTGACTAGCTGGGCATTTCGCTTCCGGAACCCACTTATAAAGCTTGCATTCAGTTCTTTATAAATTACTGCATTATCACGCAGTGTACTTGTTCGTTCCGGTAAAAACGATGGGATATTTACAACTTTCGACTACGTAGATTTTAATTTACTCAACTGGAAATAATGTAAAAACTCTTACATAATTTAATAACATTTCGTAAATGGCGCTGTATGCACACTTGATCGCACTATGCACTATGTTCAGAACCGAGACTTTCGTTTAATTTTGGCCCACTTTTCATTTTAGCTGCTAGAGAAAATAATTTAACAGAGATTAGTGATTGCTATCGTGACATATTGGTAGACTTTCTGCTGTTGGTACAAATTGAATATGATTCCCACAGAACGTTGCCGCATCAAACAGCGTTCTTGTTTTATGATGCAAATTTGCCAAGAAACTTTTTCCGGTCGAATAATGTTAAAGAGCGATGATATCGATTGGGCCCCGCACGGTCTCTGATTGAATTGTTCCGATAATATTTAGGTACTTGGTGGAAAGCACAGAAATAACATTTATGATAATCTAATTTTTATAAAAGTTACGTTTATAATTTTTAAAATTTTTGTATGGTTACCAGTTTAGTTTGCGAGAAAATTTTGAAAAATTTGATTTAATTGAACGCATTAAAATGTTTACCGACGTATCAAAAATTTAAAAGAACAGTCTTATTATATTTCCTATATACATATATAATAGGTTATCCAAAAACTCTCGAACGTAATACTGGAAAAGTAAATTCCAAAAATCTGAAATCCGGAAATTAATATTTATTAATAGCAAAGTTCTTAAACATTTCAAATAACTGAGAAATATTGTTAAAGATATATCGTTATGTAATAGCCCCTGTCGACATCGAATTAACTAATTGGACCAATTATCTTTACGTTTTATTTTCATTTCATTATGTCATGGGATTTCATATATGGAACTTTTCTTTGCAGATTTATTAAACTTATTAGTATCTAAAATTTTCGTGTTCCGGAATTTTTCCGTTTCACGCTTTTATATTTTACGAATATCATTTTCGGGATTTGCGCTGTTTTTCTCGTTTCGGGGTTTCGAATTTCGGGATTTCAGACCATGGCGAATAAACACGCATAAGAATTCGAAATGAGAAAGAACTATAAATCCCAATAAACGACTTACTTAATTACTGTTATTATTTACCCGATTTTTTAAAAATTGATTTCCATTGATCTGATTTGAAAATATCTTATATCAGCATTCAATTTATCAGCCCAAGATGTTTTAGCCAAAACTTAATATGGCGAACCGAAACATGGCCGATTGTTCTTTAAACTGAACTTTATTTTATTAAAAATATGTTTATCGGTTTCGTCAGGCTAGAAGTTGTAACGAACGACCCGCCTTGGAATCGCCCGTTAACAGATGCCCAGGAGTCACCACCAGCAGCATTTGGCCGGCTATCGCGCAGTCTGGCGTGGGGTTATGGAATTTTACACATTCATATAAAGAATTGGATATAACCAACAAGTTTTTTTCTTGACTCGGCGCACGAATACAACCCCCGCGGTGAATACCCTCGAGCTCGCTGGTTCCCACCGACCTGTAAATAAAGACAAGAAAAAAAACCTGCGCAACCGCAGTCGACGGTATTAGTACAAACAATTATTTTTCCGTTTGGAACAAACCAAAACAATTAATGTAACGACCTTGACAAAATTAAACAAGAGAAAATGGATACTGATTATGTTCAATACACACGCCGCCTGATCTGCTCCAATTCCGATTCACGTGTATCAAATGATTTACTCGTTCCTCCGTCTGCTTCTAAGTTGTCCCACGTTGAGGCAGGATTGCTCGTAAGCTAGATTTAATCCGCTGCTGGTGGATTCTAGGCAGTATCCCACTTAAGATCCGCCGGTTTATCACGATCGGGTGTGTATAGAGCGTTTATACGGTAAGTCGTAGGGTGGCGGGTTGTATCGGTATTTCCGCACAATAAGTATAGAATATAATAATTTTTTTTGTTTACCCAACACTACACTGTTACACCACGTAAACTGCAAATTGTTGTCCGCTCGTATATTTTGTGTCGTCGATGCGGTTCTATCTGGTGGTGGGTGTGGTTGTTTTGACCCCAATAACTTGTGTTATTTGCACTTTGTTTACACTTAGTACACTTAGCTTACACACTTGGGTATTATCCCGTTTACCCGAACAGTTTCCTATTATTTTTTTGTTTTATCACAAAGCTACTTTAATAATTTTTTTGAGACAATTTAATTTGGCGTCCGAACTTCTCGGGTGTCGATCTTTTTTCTCTCCCCGTTTTCTTTTTTTCATCACCTTTTGTAGCTGTCAAAAAAAATTTATTAATAATCTCCACTACGAATTTGAAGTATTGAACGAGCATCCCTGCCATCTATTACCGAATAGCTCAAATATGTTGTCTGCCACTATAGCAGTGCAACAGTGGTATTCCATAGTGCAATGGACGCGTAATGGGGGGGAAAAAATTGCCAAACAAATATATAACGAGTCAATCGTTACATCGTGGGGAAGACTCATGCCTTGAGATGTCTCATCAGCCGGGCTATAATAGAACATGGGCATATCCCTCAATGTCGGATTTTGAAATGGAATCATGTTATGTGGGATCGTTTTTATTGGTGGATATCTTTGGCATGGTAAATGCCAATGGTTTTGCCTGCTGCATCTTCTAATTGGTAAGCTACGTGTCCCACGCGTGCTTTGACCACAGCTGGAGTGAACTTCGGGGCTAGTTTCGCTGAGAAACGGTTTGTTGCACAGCTTTGTGGGAATGTTCTCAGGTACACCTTTTGGCCTACAACAAAATCGCGTAGTTGGCTCCTCGCGTTGTACATCCGCTCGTTCTTCACATGCGCCTTTCGTAGCTGTTGTAATACGGATTCACGTACTAATTCCAAGCGTGCTGATTTCGTAGTTATTTGAACGTCATTATCACCTTCGCAACCCAGGACTCGCCGAATTTCGTAATCTTGGCCATGCCCACTATAGTGCTGGCCGAAAACCAGGTAATGTGGAGAGAATGAAGTGGAGCTGTGCACCACGTTTCGCAGCATTGACCCAATTTCTGGTAAGAATCTATCCCATTCCACATGATTCTCTCCAAGGTATGCTCTAATGCAAGCTAGAATAGTTCGGTTCGCACGTTCGGACGTATTACATTGAGGTGCATGGAAGGGAGTTTTAATGTGTTTTATGCCAAATCCTGCAATTAGATTACTGAACAAATGAGATAAGAACTGCTTACCATTATCCGTAATTATGAACTCGGGTACTGAATATACATTGAAGACTTCGTCTTTTAGGAATTCGCACATCGTTGCGGCTGACGCTTCTCTCATTGGTTTTAATAGGACATATCTAGAAAATTGATCCAAAACGATTAGGATGTAGCAATTGCCCTTACTGGAGCGGGGATATGGTCCTAAAAAGTCCAAGTAGAGTTGTTGAAACGGCCGGATGCTCTCTCGATATTCACCCATATTTGGTCTCGTTCGATAGTTTACGGCCTTCGATAATTTACATGGCTGGCAGTTTTGAATATATGTTTGAACGTCTTTCATCATTCCAGGCCAAAAGAAGTATCTTTTCAATAGTTCCACCGTTTTTGAAATACCCATGTGTCCACCAGACAAATTGGTATGGGCCTTTTCAAGTAAAGCTGGGATTGCACGAACGGGTACAACTAACTTCCAATGGGGCAATTCTGCTTCCTCACAATATCTCCACCCTGTTGCTGGACAGATTAAAATTTTGCCATTCTCTATCTTAAAATTGGTTCTACCATTCGTCGTGGTTTCAATCTTTCGTATCCTTTCCAAATATTCCTCATCCATAAAGTAAGGTGAATCTACTTCGATCCAGGGTGTGTTATTCCATCGATCGTCTATAGTAATCGGTTCGGCAAGGAAAGCTTCACAGAAAGCTCGTGACAGAGCGTCTGGTACCACATTGAGGGTACCCTTACAATGTTCGATTTTGAATTTGAATGCCTGGAGTTTGAGGCTCCATCTGGCCAATCGACCCGACAAATCGGATTGGGACATTAGCCATTGGAGACTCGCATGGTCGGTTATAAGGGTAAATTCAGATCCTTCGATATAAGGACGAAATTGTTTAATACAAAGGACGGCCGCATAGCATTCCAACTCTGTGGTGGAATATTTGCGCTGCGCACCATTTAATTTTTTTGAGTAATATGCTATAGGGTGTTCCACATTCCCTGGTCGTTGGAATAAAACTCCTCCCACTCCGACAGACGAGGCATCAACCTGAACGAAGAAGGGGAGTGCATAATCAGGATGCACTAGGACTGGAGTAGTAGTGAGGAGGGTTTTTAACTCATCGAACGCAACTTGAGCTTTTTCGGTCCAAACGATGGATTTTTTTGATTTGAGGAGATCGGTCAACGGAGCAGCTACTGAGGAATAGTTGGGTACAAACCGCCTGTACCATCCGCTCATGCCTAAAAATCTTCGCAGCGCCTTGGTGGTCACTGGTTTTGGAAAGCTTGCGATTGCTTGAACTTTCTCCGGATCTACTCTGATACACCCTTCACCTACAATATGCCCCAAATATTTAATGCGTTTCAACACAAAATGGCTTTTCTCGACGTTAATGGTAAGGTTAGCCCTCCGCAACCAACAAGCCACGAGCCGCAGAAGTTCGAGATGATCCTCAAATTGACGAGACGTAATCAGAAGGTCGTCCAAATATACGAATACTCTGTCGTGATACTCGTGGGGGATCACTCGATGCATCAATCGACTCATGGTTTGCGGCGCGTTACATAACCCGAAAGGCATCACAGTGAACTGATAAAGAGGCCTACCAGCCACCGTAAAAGCAGTTTTAGGTTTTGCATCATCGTCGAGTGGGATCTGCCAGAATGCATCTTTAAGATCCAAACTGGATATGTATTCGGTGTGATCCAAACGACTCAGAATCCCTTCAATTAGCGGTAACGGGTAGGCATCCTTAACAGTTACTTCGTTAACCTTCCGAGCGTCCAGGCATAACCTTACCTTCCCGTTCGATTTCCTTACCAACGTAACCGGAGAAGACCAAGAACTAGCCGATTCCTCTATTACGCCTAGTTCAATCATCCGATCTAATTCGGTGTATAGAAGTTTTTGGATAGCAGGTGAAATGGCATAATGTCGCTGCTTAACAGCCTTCGCGTTTTGTGTGTCGATGCTATGACATAACAGATTAGTACGCCCCAAACCGAGTTTAACCGAAGAAGGAAACTGTTCGATTATACTGTTTAATTGCCGCTGTTGTGACAAACTCAAATTATGGGTTGCAAGTAACCCATCAGGATCGTTTACTTGGGGTTCGGGGATGGTTGAGTTTACCAATGACTGGGGTGCTGTTAACTCCGAGACTTGTATGGTTAGATTGAACAGTTTGAAAAAATCCACTCCTAAATATAATGTTTGAGCTAAGTTTGGCGCGAGAAAGAATTTCATACGTTTGGTTGCGTTGTTGAACGTAACATTTAAAACTACATACCCGAGTAAGCGTTCCTTTGAGCCATTCGCCGTAGTGATAAATGACGGAAAATTGTGAAGCTTAAGATTCTGAGTTCTAACAAAATTATGGCAATCCCTACCTAACACACTAACATTAGCGCCAGAGTCGAGAAGACCTCGAAAATTTTTGTTATTTAAGAGAATGTCGAGATATGGCCGATCGTCTGAATTAGAATAGTTGGACATAACGGAGTCGCAGATAGCCCGACGAAGATGTCTCCGTGTTTTAAAGAATACATAGGAACGATGGAATTTATGATTTTGCTGACTTGTGCATTTTGATATAGAATTTTGTTGATGAGAGGTTGCGACACCACCTTCTACCATTACGATTTCCTCCGCAGAATCTGGTATAATTCCGGATCTGTATTTGATGCGGATTCGGTCGTTGGGTTGCGAGTACGGTTCGGGAATGGACTGTCCTGAAGAATTGTATCCCGATTGTGTGAATTCTTCCCCTGGGCGTTTCCCTGATTGCAATGAGGACATTGAGAAAATAAAACATCTTTGTAACCACATACGGTACAGAACAAATTTCTGTCGTGGCTTCTACAATACCGATATGTATGCCCCTCACGCTTGCAATTCCAACATGTCAATGGCGGTAAAGCGAATTTTACATGCTTACCAGGGAACTGCTGTTGAAAAGATCTCGAATTTTGGAAATTAAAGGCATTTACGTCGGGTGCCATACGTTCGTCAATATTATCCTCCGACGTATGTCTAACGCGATTATCATGCATCGTAGAAGTTTGAATACTCGGTGCGACCATTTCGTGTACATTAATAAATTTAGAAGGTGGCCGGGTGCTACCGAAAGACGTAGTATATGATCCGACTCTTGTCCAAATGTCCTCTAGATTATTACATTCCACTGCCAGTTGACCAATGGTACGTATAGTTCTATTGGCTAGGTGTATTTGTAATTGTGGGTCCATATTATCCTTCAAAACTTCCAGAATTTCTGCATCCGGAATCGGACTTCTAGCTTGTAATGCGAGCTTAACGATAGCGTCCTGAAATTCTACAAATCTTTCCTTAGGTTTTTGTTTCCTCATGTCCATAGCTCTTTTAATATCTCGATCGGAACGCATTATATTGAACCGTTCGATAAGGTCGTGCTTAACCTGGTTCCAGGTCAGCGACTGACATGGGTGACGTTCTAAGTACGTCCAGTACCACTCGGAGGCGGTGCCGGTCAGAATATTACCAAGATGATCAATTAGGTTCTTGAGGGTAAGATTGGAAGCCTGTGCTAAAAACTCCAATCTGAACAGAAATCTGTCAACAGGGAGGTCCTGAATAGTTCCACCAAACTTCAGATTCCAGGAACTGATTATTCTGGAAACAGAGTTTTCACGTGTTTTATGGTCATATGTTTGTCCTTGTGGAGAAGCGTAAATCGGTTGCGGGTGCGACGTCGGTACTTTTGGTATATAGTAGTGATCGCGTATTTCGTGACCCGGATAGTTGTTTCCTTGAATATTATAATCCTGAACCGGTTGTGAGTTTAACTGAGACGTGTCGTAATTTAACAATGTCTGGAACCGAACATTATTGGTGTTTTGAGTGAGTGTTTCACAAGCAGATGGGTGGCGTGGACGCATCCACCTATACCTGGCGTCTTCTAGTGAAGTTCCGTACCTATCTCGTGTAATATTCTGTAAGAGTAGCTTAGGTTCTTCCAATAGAGATTCATTTCTATTATTGTCAACTTTTGTAGTTGGAATTTTTACGTGATTGGATGAACTTGGAGGGTCCTCAAAAGGATTATAAATGTTGGTCATAACCTGGTCATCAAATTTGAATTTGATGGGTTCCTGCTTTCTAGGACTAATATTTAAGTCGGAAGGATTTACGTGTTCGGCCCTCGCTTGACTACTTCCTGACATTGCCTGCAAAGGATCCAATTCAGAAAGGTCGATGGTCGCAGCACGGGTATTACTCTCTGTTACTTGATTATTAGGTAAAACTAAGGAACCTGACGAACTAGAATCATAAGGGACTAATGGAAGTAAAATATCTACCGGTGGATTATTTTGTATAATGTTAGCTTCCGATTTTTCCTGATGATTGCCGAATATAACACTGTCGGTCTCTTCTAAATCGTGTAAGATAGGTCTTTCTATCGATTCAACTACTGCACAACATTTGGCTAATAAATCCGTGATTGATCGAGCCAAACTATCTATATTCAAACTTTGGAGTCTGCGAACACGCTCGCGATAATGTACGATTCTTGACTTCACATTTTCCATTTGTTGTTCTGTGAGAGTAATAGAAGAATTCAATGGAGTGTAAATTCTCTGTACTTTAAGTGAACACAGTTTGAGATCGTACTCTGGATTATTAACAGCTTTCAAGTGAGGTCGGGATGGTATGAGAATTGGGAATGACTGTTCGGACTGCAATTTTGCTTTTAGCATACTAATCGAAAGATTTGTAATGGGAATGTGGCGAATTTCGCACTCTATATGGAACTCTTCTGGTTCCAAAAGACTTGGATTCATAGTGGAGTATGCCATATTTGATAGACTCGAAGGTAGACCTGAACGGTAAATAAGGTGCTCCTTACGACGAGGAGGAATAAGTTTATAAATTAATAAAAATAGTACGAGGTACTATCAAAGATTATAAGGGGATAATTAAGTAAAGATAAATAAATTTCGATAAAAAAAAAATTACGACTATTTTAATAAATAACAACCGAAATATAATCAAATAGGGTGGAATAATTAGCTTTGATTTGAATAACCCACACCAAAATGATTAGTTACCAAATAATTAGGGAATAATAAATAATAGAAATATGCCGACTATGATTTAACGTGATGACACGAGAAGTAATTAAATAAATATATAACAAAACAAATTGTAATAACTAAATATGTTTTACTTATAACTAAAGGGACAAGTAAACACCTAGGACTCACGTTTATAATCGTTTATCCTTTTAAATTTTAATTCTAAACTCACCAACAAATATTATCGAAGAAAAATAAACCAAAATGTGCACTTTGAAATACTTGTATTTTTATGTTTGATACTTCAGGAGACGAGTGACTGACTGCATGTGTGTGTGCGCGTGTGCAATAAGTTTCAAAATCTAAAAAAAATTAAAGAAATGAAAGGTTAATTTCGACAAATAATAAGAAAGTCGATCAGGAAATAACTGAGATATATGCTCGTACTTCCGAAATTAACTTCAAATTAGAAAACTATACATCGTAATCAAAAAAAAATTATCTGTCGTATGTGAGTTACTCGAGATAGATAACGATGCACGTTCGAAAAAAAAATTTGTTGGTCGGTATTCACACCCTAATTGTTTACTGAAAAATTCAAACTAATAAGGATATTAACCGTAACGAGAATGCGAATAGCGATAACAAATTGATGAAAACAATTGCGGTAATTCAAACATGTCCACGTTGTTATAATGCAAATTCAAAGACAAGATCGCCGATAATGTATTCCAACTGGACATGATGAACCACTCAACTGTAATTAGACAAATGGTAAAATAAAATATAAGTGTACAGAAAATTAAATTTCACATGTGCTTTTAGCTCGATTCTTAACTCGAAAATAAAATCACTGACCTTGATATAAGAATCTGGAAACACATGTAAACAAAAATTAAGTAATAACTGCAAACAAGATTTACGTTAAGAAATACCGTTTCTGACCCGGTTGGCCGCTACTTTAACAAAGCTATAATAAAAAAATTATAATTATTAATGATGTACCGTATACCGTGATTGGGCGCCACTGTAACGAACGACCCGCCTTGGAATCGCCCGTTAACAGATGCCCAGGAGTCACCACCAGCAGCATTTGGCCGGCTATCGCGCAGTCTGGCGTGGGGTTATGGAATTTTACACATTCATATAAAGAATTGGATATAACCAACAAGTTTTTTTCTTGACTCGGCGCACGAATACAACCCCCGCGGTGAATACCCTCGAGCTCGCTGGTTCCCACCGACCTGTAAATAAAGACAAGAAAAAAAACCTGCGCAACCGCAGTCGACGGTATTAGTACAAACAATTATTTTTCCGTTTGGAACAAACCAAAACAATTAATGTAACGACCTTGACAAAATTAAACAAGAGAAAATGGATACTGATTATGTTCAATACACACGCCGCCTGATCTGCTCCAATTCCGATTCACGTGTATCAAATGATTTACTCGTTCCTCCGTCTGCTTCTAAGTTGTCCCACGTTGAGGCAGGATTGCTCGTAAGCTAGATTTAATCCGCTGCTGGTGGATTCTAGGCAGTATCCCACTTAAGATCCGCCGGTTTATCACGATCGGGTGTGTATAGAGCGTTTATACGGTAAGTCGTAGGGTGGCGGGTTGTATCGGTATTTCCGCACAATAAGTATAGAATATAATAATTTTTTTTGTTTACCCAACACTACACTGTTACACCACGTAAACTGCAAATTGTTGTCCGCTCGTATATTTTGTGTCGTCGATGCGGTTCTATCTGGTGGTGGGTGTGGTTGTTTTGACCCCAATAACTTGTGTTATTTGCACTTTGTTTACACTTAGTACACTTAGCTTACACACTTGGGTATTATCCCGTTTACCCGAACAGTTTCCTATTATTTTTTTGTTTTATCACAAAGCTACTTTAATAATTTTTTTGAGACAATTTAATTTGGCGTCCGAACTTCTCGGGTGTCGATCTTTTTTCTCTCCCCGTTTTCTTTTTTTCATCACCTTTTGTAGCTGTCAAAAAAAATTTATTAATAATCTCCACTACGAATTTGAAGTATTGAACGAGCATCCCTGCCATCTATTACCGAATAGCTCAAATATGTTGTCTGCCACTATAGCAGTGCAACAGTGGTATTCCATAGTGCAATGGACGCGTAATGGGGGGGAAAAAAATTGCCAAACAAATATATAACGAGTCAATCGTTACAAAGTTACACAATGCACTCAAAATTAGACTGTCTAAATTACTCATATTTTGTTCACCATTTTTAGTAGATTAAAGAATTCATTGAACCATATAACTTCAGTATCAAAGTCCTATGGACTACTTTTAGACTTTATGAAACTACAAAAGAAGGTTCATTTATAAATAAAATTTAAAAACTTATGCACACTAAGTATTCTTCCATAGTTCTTTATTTGGGTTCATCGGAGCCTATTCCATTGCAGCAAAGATCCCATGCAACTTACTTTTAGGATAATCGAAGTCCTTCTTCCAGAAATAAAGCTAGTTGCAAGAAATATGGCTCATGCAAAGATCTGACTCTTATTTGCACCCAACTTTTTACAACAAATGTAATTTTTAAATTTAAAACAACCAGTCTAAAAATAAGTAGTTTTAATATCTGTTATTGTCGTTTGTGATGCTTCAGAACGGTAATTAAATATTTAAAAAAAATTAGTGTAAATTAAATTAACTAATTAAAAAGTTAATTTTTACCACATGCATCGAATTTTATGTGTAATTTCTATCATAAATAAAATTCAAATACCTGATTTTCTAAAGTAAAAAATCTTCTACTTTCAATTAATTTTCCAAGTTGACGCTGACTCAAAATTCAACTTTTATCCTTAAAATTTAAAGTACGTAAATAGTAAAATATTACGACCACTTTAATTAAGTTTTATTTAGAAGTTTATTACATCACTAGATTTAGTTACCATAGAACACTTACCGCAACTGTTAGAAACACCTTGCAAAATTGTAGTTATGAACTAAAGAGCGGCTTAATACCAAAAATTACCACTTTTAAAATAAAGATTTTTAAAATTCAAGTTTCACCAAAATCGGTTGAAAAATTGATAAGTTCAATTCAACATTATCAACGTTGATTCAAATTCAGTGTGCAAAGCTGAATTTGACGAAATTTTGGGATTCGGCAATAATGAATGGAACCAGGCCTTTCAGGCCTTTTCCCAACCGAAAATTCTCCAACCTAGTTTGTAGAGCTGGGCTATGATTGTAATAAATTATAGCCAACTTGGATTGTAATAAATTATGGCCAACTCTACAATTCGAGTTGTACCAACCATTGTCAAATCAGGTATGCAGAATTGGGTGGGAATTAAAATTGAGTTTAGAAAAGTTTTGAATTTCGGCCGTTCTAAATAATTTCTTAACCAATTATATTCGAATTTTGTATGTTGAGCTGAACCGGGATTCCAACATAAGTCCTAGATAAAGTAAGAAATTATCCAGTTCCACCACTCACTATAGCTGAACCAACGGCCTTGGAAATGACAATGGTAGGTTCAGTTTCACCAAAACTGAAATTATACTAGAGTTTCAATTCAGCCTAATCCATACTTAAAAATCATTTTGCGCATCTTCCTCGGTATACTGTCTAGAAACTGATTACTGAGACAATTCTGCACATCTAAATCAATCCAAAAAGATCAAGGTTTACGTGAGGTGATGGCTCGAATGGAATATGTGACCACCACGTAGAAGGCTTCTTACATAATTGGTACATGAGCCAGTCGGTGTTTGACGGTCCCATGCGATTGCGAACCTCTTTCGAGAAATATTGTTGATTGCAGATCAATCTAGCAATCTAAAAATCCACGTTAAAACCTAAATCTCATAGCATACGGCTACCGACTAATAGTCGTACATCATTTACTTAAATAGAAATCGATTTAAGTACAGACTTATTGTCAGCTTGCCATACAGATTTGAAAATCTATCTCTTATCTTATTACGCCGTACAACTTTCTAAAACATCCTAAATCTGATTTTGACTAAACCAGCAAGGACATGCCCAAGTTTCGAAACTCTCTAAAATTCATGTTAACATGCGATCAATTACTTAACACTTCATTCAAAACTCCATACAAACTAAATTTAATCGTAATCGGTCATAAAATAGGAAAGATTAATTCAGGAATTTAGTCATATTCCACAAACATTGCCAAAAGTCGAGTTTGAATCTGTTGGCGAAATAATTTGTCCAGAGAAAAATTAAATTGAATTATACGATAAAATAAAACTCGTTATACTATCTAGACGTTCAACACTGAATAGAAAAAACTGGATATTTAATTTTGTTACAGATATAAATTTGTTCTCTCATTCTCTCATTCCCACACTCTCACATTTATGTCAATAAGCCAAGTCTATCACACCATGCCGAATGTTGTCACTCCACACAAACTTTTGATCTAATATCAATTTCTCCCAATTTAACTCGCCCTTGCCTCATTTCTGAGCAAGATCGATGACGGTCTTATTGAAACACAAAATTTTCATTGGCTCACATAGATCAAATTCGCTTTAAAAGTTGTAACAATTTTTCCTTTTGGCCGATCATGAATTTCCGGGTGTGCTCGTCTCATGGAGAGTTCTTTGACCAAAAGTACTCAGTCGAATTGTCGCATAATAAGTTTATTTAGCGTTTCCTGATCTTCGATTGCGCTCTAATTGCTATACTCACTCACATCATTATAATTAATTAATGTAATTTGCCATATTTAACGATATATCACTTGACCACAAAAAAAAGAAACAAAAAATGTATCTAATATTATTTTATAAACGTTTTTAGTTCATTAATTTTTATAAATTATAATTTTTATGTTGAAATTTTATTTTTATTCACATTTTCGTTTATTTTATGTAAATTGTCATTTTACACAGTTACTTATTTCTTAAAATTCAGTGTTACAACAATTTTTTTTTGTACACGCAAAATATAAACCTATTTTAAATTTTTTTTCGACAAATCCCAAAGCTAGTACCAAATTTTATCAAACTGATTTTATTCCATTTTTTTCAATTTTTGTCTTATATAGAAACATTAACGAGCGATATAAGCAAAAAAGAAAAGGATGATCCTGCATTATCGTTACAAAGTTTTAAGCTACATCGCTTCCTCTGCAGCAGCGCCCGAGGATAAAGTAACCGTTTGTTGTTTTTACTGTTCCACCAAAGTGGGCTACATCATAAATACGTAGCCAGTAATTGGTCGCCTCTATATCACGATCTAGCTAACACTTCATTGATGCTAACACTTCCTGATCTACCCACATTTTTTGTGTTGATCACGGTCACGGGTGATATTTACACCCAAATACGATTAAGCGGCATCATAATCTTTCATTCTAAAATGATCGTTTAGCTCCGATTTCACTTTGTTTTTCAGTTTAGCAAAATTATTAAATAGTAGCCAATCATCCACAAGACGACCTAAAAATATCATTTTTGATTTAAGTATAATTTAGTAAATATTTGGATCAACGGATTGTCAATAAACATTTTTTCAGTTAAATCACAGTGTAAAAATGCTGCGACTGCATCCATGTGGCCAATGTCAAGGTGAAATTTAAATGCCAATGCCATCAAATAACGTCTGGAAATATAACGAAGAACTGGTGAATAAGTTTACTGTAATCTATTCTCCTGTTTCAGCACATCCTTTGATTACTACCTAGCGTTGCTTTGTAACGTACTGTATCAGAAGCGCCGCTTTTAATTTTTAAACCCCGCTTTTCAGCCCGAATATAGGGTAAGCTAGATTCTCCTCTGCCCATGTTTCTAGACGTAATCTCACCAAATGTGAGATTAAATTCGCCTGATGATTTCAATCAAGATTCACTGATTTAGGCTAATTAAATTTCTTATAAATTTATAAAATAAATTGTTTTGGCAAATAAATTGTTCGATCAAAGCAATTTGATGTCCTTCCAATCGAATTTAAATTTAATGCCACCAACACGATTTATTTATAAATATTTTGGAGAGAGGCAAGATATTCCTCAATTTGTTGTGGTGCAACACATTCTAAACAAAAAAAAAAACTAATTTCACGCGCGACAATCATTGTTTCATCCCACATATACGAGTACATAATTTTTTTTTAAATTGATTTAGAAATGAATCCATCCATCTGTCTTACAATAAATCTTAAAATTATGACATTTTTGTTGCTGTTTAAATAAATTTAAATAAATATTTGGTTTGAATGTTTTTGTATATATATAAAAATTTCGTCATCAAAATATTTTTGTATTTCTCATTATAGATTGGATGAACATCTAGTAATAGCCCATCATTATCCAAAAAATCAGTATCCGTGCGATTCATGCTCACGCAACTATTGTTATCGACCATCATTATTAAGACATCGTGCTCTCGTCCACGGTGAATTAAGAAAATATCCGTGTGAAAATTGTACAAAGGTAAGTTTTTTATTTTGTGTTTTATAGTATATGTAGATTGGACGACATAATCAATCACTGTATTTTGCAAACTTTCATTTTAAATCTTATCTCTCGATCTTGATCATCCCATATCAATTTATACAAGATTTCCATTAAACCACCCATTTAACGTAATATAAATCCTCATACATTATTATTTTGATGAATGTTACAATTGAGTGGTATGTGTACAGCCAAAATGATCGTCAGCCTTAAAACAAAATTGTTTTTAAAATTATAATTAATATGCGAGATTAAGATCAAACACAAAATACGCAAAATCCATTCTCTTCACGATCGATCGATCGATCGATCGCAAATTTTTTGGTATAATGGCTTCATTTCAATGCACTTACGTATACAAAACATATAAATTCGTGTTGATTATGGTAATTATATATGGAGTGACAAATGTCATATTTAATATCGATCATTTTTACCGATGGTGAAATTTTGTATAAATTGATCAATAAAATTAAATGAAAAATGTTTTACTTTCTGTGTACGCGGTGTCCAAACGCGCGATCGATGACACATTGTAATGAATTGCGAAATAATTATGTCACTCCCATTTTATATATTTTATATATTTCATGTAATCCGTATTTTGACCACCGACCGCTTAGGCGATCGTTAGATGATCAAAGGGTTTCGGTTCACATGAAACTTTCGATTTCGAGCTTTATGAGCTGCGATACCGAATCATAAATCATAATGTTTGTGAACAAACTGTCTCATGACCATTTGACTTTAAGAATATTTTAATTTTATTGTTTGGATCTTGTATACGACAACAACAACAAAAAATAAATCGAAATCATGTCACAAAAATATAAATAATCACAAAATTTCATCATTCACATAATTGTCATTAATTATAATCGTTGAAACAAAGCAAATTTAGAATAAAACTTCCTTTCATGATCGTTGTGTATACGGTGATCCCAACAATAGTAAAAAAAAACTACTATACACAATAATCAAATTAAACCGTAAAAAATCGTGATCAAATTGAACGCTTTCGATTTTTAATTTCCATCGATCGCAACTTTGTCTATATAAAACGTTAGATGTGTTGGCCGGATATGTTACATATATAGTACGTTGCGCGTGCGCCGCGCGATCATATTTAAACTATATATACTCGTAGAGTATACGATATTTTGATATTTTGATTAAAATTAATTGGCGCAATTTAATAATAAAATAACGGTTTAAATTGGCGGATTAATTATTAAACATAAAAATATTAAGAGATCAATGGGATATGATCTATTCAGTAACAACAACAAAAAAAAAATACAATTTGAACGATTTTTTACGGTATTAGAAAATTATTTTGTGTAATTTGAATATACAAAAAATTTAATAATTTAAAGACAATTTGTAACGATTACAATTTGGATTAAATGTGCGCGCGAAATTAATGATCTTTAATTAGTCACTGTTTTACTATATATTTACGAGTATATAGCTTTGTGCGCTATTTACGTGAATATCAAATAACGAAATTTATGTTATTTTTTTAGTTTGACGCGGTTAATGAACATTTTTGTACATAGTGATTGTAACGGAAGTTGGATCAAAATATTATGACGTTTGATGTTAAACTGAAAACTTAATAGTTTTGGTTTTTGTAAACACAAACTAAATAGCTTATAACAAACTCATCCTGCAAGCGCTTTATTGCAGGATGACATTGTTGTAAGCTAGTTTATGTTTAATTCTGTTGTAATCCTAAAGTTAATCAAAAATTGAGAATGGCATTAGAGTTTGGTGATAAGCTATGCCTGATGAAGCAAATGTGTTTCATATATATCGCGATAGATAAAATCGCGACTAGACATTCTGATATAATTTTCTGATATAACTCTAGATAATTGCCACAAAACTTGGTAGTCAATTTCTTGAGCGATTATTGTAATATTTCATTGGTTAGTAAGAATGGGATTCTTATCTGGGATATTTAAAGCAAAGCTAATGTTGACCGGAGTAAAATTATGAACCAAATTTATTTTTTGAGTGAATTTTGAAAAATTCGTTTTTTTTTATAAAATTCCGAAATTTTCTCGAGCTTTTATCACATAAATTTCATAGATATAATCTTCCGATTAGTCTTGAATCACTTTAACACCTATAATAAACTAATTATCATCAACAAGCGCCTTTATTGTTTCATTCTAGTTGAAAATATTCCGAAAATTACGTTAATCACATTACATTTTCCTCTCAATCGACACAATCGACATGATCATTTAAAAATGGAGGAATCAATAAGTTGTGATCAACACCAAAATTTGCCATGAATGTTTACTTAGATCTCGAATTCTACACTTGATTTGAACTGTGATCTTGAAATTAAACTTACCAAACTTTACCTTATATAAAGCAGGAAAAACAGTTTAAAATAATGGTTTGAGTTACCGCTCGATATAGTAAAAGTCCTATTAATTTTGTATTAATAACAAAAAATTTGAATCCAACACGAAAAAAATTATTATTATTAATTAGTTTAGCTCTGGATTTCAAAAATTTCTTCTATTGATTTTCAAACTATGTGGTAGAATAAATACTGTTAAAGTTAGCCGAAAGTTTCCACAACCGAAATATGGTAATGCAGATAGTGTCTATAATATACAGGCGAAAGATGGTGATGAAGATATTAATTCCAACCGAAAATACTTTGTCAGCGACCAGAGGTCCCGGGTTCGACTCCCGGTGGTGACAAGGAAAAAATTTCACGGCTGGTTTAGAATCAATGAATTAATTATCCGAAATGAAAATATAATTATGAAACCTCATTTGAGGCGGCCAAATTCCTTGATGGGATATAATGCCAGAGAGAGAGAGAGATAAAGAGAGGAAAAATACTTTAAAATGTCGATAATGCAAATTGTGCCGATAGAGAAGATTAACTTCAACATTCAAACCAAAAGATTAACTTCAACATTCAAACCAAAAATACAGATTTAAAAGTTACAAATGAACCATCAATTTTCTAAAAGAAAATGTCAATAACAGACATCTTTATAATAGCTATGAGACGCAGTCACGTTTAGCTGATGAATGGTTTGTAAATCGATTTTGACATATGAACGACGATCTGACTGAACCAATTTGATGAACCATGACCCTAAGTAGAATTTGATTATATGTTTGGAGTGGGTTTTATTAGGTTGCTAGCTGAATTAGCAGGCGTTGCTAGAGGAAAAATGGTAATTTGGTTAAATAAATTTTGCAATAATTTGTACTAACCAAATTTGGTGAAAAAAAATTAAACATTGAAGTTCATCCACCATCCACAATCGACCATCCAATATGCACCATCCACCACCCCCACCATCCACCATCCACCATCCACCATCCACCATCCACCATCCACCATCCACCATCCACCATCCACCATCCACCATCCACCATCCACCATCCACCATCCACCATCCACCATCCACCATCCACCATCCACCATCCACCATCCACCATCCACCATCCACCATCCACCATCCACCATCCACCATCCACCATCCACCATCCACCATCCACCATCCACCATCCACCATCCACCATCCACCATCCACCATCCACCATCCACCATCCACCATCCACCATCCACCATCCACCATCCACCATCCACCATCCACCATCCACCATCCACCATCCACCATCCACCATCCACCATCCACCATCCACCATCCACCATCCACCATCCACCATCCACCATCCACCATCCACCATCCACCATCCACCATCCACCATCCACCATCCACCATCCACCATCCACCATCCACCATCCACCATCCACCATCCACCATCCACCATCCACCATCCACCATCCACCATCCACCATCCACCATCCACCATCCACCATCCACCATCCACCATCCACCATCCACCATCCACCATCCACCATCCACCATCCACCATCCACCATCCACCATCCACCATCCACCATCCACCATCCACCATCCACCATCCACCATCCACCATCCACCATCCACCATCCACCATCCACCATCCACCATCCACCATCCACCATCCACCATCCACCATCCACCATCCACCATCCACCATCCACCATCCACCATCCACCATCCACCATCCACCATCCACCATCCACCATCCACCATCCACCATCCACCATCCACCATCCACCATCCACCATCCACCATCCACCATCCACCATCCACCATCCACCATCCACCATCCACCATCCACCATCCACCATCCACCATCCACCATCCACCATCCACCATCCACCATCCACCATCCACCATCCACCATCCACCATCCACCATCCACCATCCACCATCCACCATCCACCATCCACCATCCACCATCCACCATCCACCATCCACCATCCACCATCCACCATCCACCATCCACCATCCACCATCCACCATCCACCATCCACCATCCACCATCCACCATCCACCATCCACCATCCACCATCCACCATCCACCATCCACCATCCACCATCCACCATCCACCATCCACCATCCACCATCCACCATCCACCATCCACCATCCACCATCCACCATCCACCATCCACCATCCACCATCCACCATCCACCATCCACCATCCACCATCCACCATCCACCATCCACCATCCACCATCCACCATCCACCATCCACCATCCACCATCCACCATCCACCATCCACCATCCACCATCCACCATCCACCATCCACCATCCACCATCCACCATCCACCATCCACCATCCACCATCCACCATCCACCATCCACCATCCACCATCCACCATCCACCATCCACCATCCACCATCCACCATCCACCATCCACCATCCACCATCCACCATCCACCATCCACCATCCACCATCCACCATCCACCATCCACCATCCACCATCCACCATCCACCATCCACCATCCACCATCCACCATCCACCATCCACCATCCACCATCCACCATCCACCATCCACCATCCACCATCCACCATCCACCATCCACCATCCACAATCCACCATCCACCATTTCACTCCAATATTTGGATGCATGCATATTCGAGGATTAGAAGATTTTTACGGCAATTTGATAAAGAAACGTATGGGACACTCGACTTTTTATTTAATGAGAAAAGTGTCAAAACACCAAATAAAACAGTATTAGATATCATCAAGGAAAAATTATATTGGGATGGTAAATTTTTCCATGCCGTGAACAATAAAACGGCATATTTTAAACATTTAAAGTTTTTCTACGCGTTGCAACGATTTAATGAAGAAAATAATTTGAAATTTTGTTCACTATACAAATATATGAACTTTTGGCTGACATCATATAGAGCCACCACATGCATTTGTTTCCGGAAATGGGCTAGATTCTAAACATTTTATTATTTCAAAGGCTACTTAATTTGTACCCAAATATCCTTAATTTAGTCGTCAAGTTTTCCGATATTTTCCATTTCGCTGAGCAATTTTCTTATTTTTGTATTCCGTAAGAACCTTCTACAAAGTATGTATTAGGAAATTTAAAAAAAAAGATGAATGAAATCGGTAAAGCCGTTCTCAAGTTATGGCGTGACCAAGGAAAATAGGGATTCATTTTTATATATTTTCCATTTTCCGTTGTTCCGTCTTTATAATTGTCCACCATTCGAGATTTTGCCAGATGGACGCCAATCTGAGTGCCAATTCTATACCCCATAATCAGATGGAAATTTTGATTATAGAGGTTAGAAATGGGCCTGATGGGGTTATAGGGATGAGATGCAATACCTGCTTCATACAGCCGAAACTAATCGATAAAACAGATTAAAAATTATCAAACATTAAATGGTTTCTAATTGTCGTTAAAATTGTTTGCAACTCAAGATTATGAAAGTTTAACTATCCCTATTCAATAGCCCATGACCATATGTCAGGAAGATTAGGATTTTGATTATAAGTTAGGGGTGGGTCTAATGAGGTTATAAAGTTGAAATTTTGATTTTCTCCATTTTTCGTCGATAAAACCGTTGGTCATTCGAGATTTTGCAAGATGGACGCCAATCTGACTATGCCGATTCGATACCCATGAACAGAGGAAATTTTGATCATTACGTTAGGGTTGAATCTGATGGGGTTATAGGGGAGAAATTTTTATTTTTATATTCTTCTGACGATAAAATCCTCTATCACTCGAGATTTTGCCAGATGTATACCAATCTCACTATGCCGATTCGATAGCCCATGACCATAGGACGATTTTGATTATATGTTAGGGGTGGGTCTTATGGAGTTATAGGGGCTAAATTTTGATTCTCCTAATTTTTCATCGATAAAATCGTTCGTCATTCCAGATTGTGGCATAAAGATATCAATTTGACTATGCCAATTCCATAGCCCATGGCCATAGGTAGATTCTGAGTATATAGGCTAGGGGTGGATCTGCTGTAGTTATAAGGGTGAGATTTCGATTGTCCATTATGCAGATTCGATAGCCGATGACCATAGGTAGATTCTGAGTATAGGTAAGGGTTGAGTCTGTTTGGGTTATAGGGGTGAAATTTTTATTTTTATATTCTTCTGACGATAAAATCGTCTATCACTCGAGATTTTGCTAGATGGGTACCAACCTGACCATGTCGATTCAATAGTTAAGAGTGAGTCTGATGGGGTTATAGGGGTGAAATTTTTATGTTCCCTATTTTTCATCGATAAAATCGTACGTCGTTCAACATTTTGCCATATGTTATAAGTTAGCCATTTTATCCCTTTTTTATATGCCATTTCATCCCTATAACCCCATCAGACTCAACCCATACATATACTCATAATTTACCTATGGTCATGGGCTATCAAATCGGTATAGTCATATAGGTGTCTAAGCCAAAATTTCGAATGACGAACGATTTTATCGATGAAAAATGGGGAAAATCAAAATTTCAGCCCTATAACTCCATCAGACTCACCCCTACCTAACCTATAATCAAAATCTACCTATGGTCATGAACAATTGAATCTGCATAGTCGAATTAGTGCCCATTGGACAAAATTTCGAGTGATAAACGATTTTATTCTCAGAAGAAGGGAAACATCAAAATCAGACCCGCACCCAAAACAAATTTGATTATGTCCACGGCACATCGAATCGGCATAGTCAGATCTGTGTATGTTTGACATAGTCTTGATTTCCAAACCACTCTAATAACAATTACAAACAATTTAAAGCTTGATAATTTTTAAAATTCTTTACTGGCAAGCTTCGGCTGTATATGAAACAAATATTACCGCTTACAAACCTCTTCCAAACCTCTTCAAATGAGACCGGCTAGATTATTTCAATTTAATATATAATTTGTGTAACTTTCAGCTGAAGCAGTTGAGACACTATCTGCATTATAGATTTTGTCACTTTCGGCTGGCAGCTTTCGGCTAACATTAACAAGTTGTATAATTCAATAATAGAAATTCAATAATTGTCTAAAAGTTTATAAATTATTAAAGTAATTCCATAATTAGAAAAGCTTTCATATTTCGATCAATGTATCTCAGCCCACAGAGGTGTATGTAAATATTACGGACGTCTCATGTGCTTACGTATTACGCTAGACCATTGCAATACGATTGGAATTATGTATATGCCATTTGCTCTCCAATGGTTTCGATTGCACGATTTATGAAAACCATAACCATATGCAACCATATGCATGTATCTCTGAAAAGTCATGTTTGACCATGTTTGACCTGTTTAAAGAGGTTTGCATATAGATAACGGTATACACCCTTATATATCTGCAAACCTCTTTAAACAGGTCAAACATTGTCAAACATGACGTTTTTGACAAATGGCTCAACCGAAACAATTAGTTACAAAATGGTTGTTAATAGCTTGAAAAAACATATAAATATTCAATCTATAAAACTCTTTGACGGAGATACACAGGGTCAAACATGACCCTTTTCATAAAACGGTCAGACATATCAATTGATTAGAAAATGGCGTGTATATGACATTATTGCCATTGTATGGTATGTTACTGATCGTTATTTCAAGCTAACCAGCATATGCCGTTATTACTGCAAACCTATCTGTGAACAGAGATTTACAAAGTTAGACATGATTCTTTTTTCTTATGTCGCTCAGCCGAACAGTTGGATAGGATCCCAATCGCATGGCAATAGCCTTGCGAATGTGTTTTACTAATGGTTTTCCAAAATTTTTCATTTCCTTTAAAATTTAAATATGTGATCTGAACAAATTTTATTTGAAACTTTACAATCTTAATCGTTGGCCTATTTCAAAATACTTGCAAGAAATTATAAACCTCCTATGGAGGCTGCCCCTTCCGGTCGACCAGTTTTGACCAAAATAGGTGTCAAATTTCGGTTTAAAATCTGGTCTGTCAGTCAACATAGTCATTCCACTTCAAATTTTGGAAAACTGATTTGGACTGATACCGGACAAAAATCACTGGGATATCGAAACTTATGGAAAAACCTAAAGTATTAAGTTATACTTGGATTTGTCTCTCTGTCAGAGCTGTACATTGTAGTCTTTGTCTACACAGATTACTCACACAGTCAGAGATTTTAAAATATTTTTTTTTAATTCGGCAATATATAGCGAGTGGTAAATCTGCACAAATCTCGAGGTCAACATTTGTCATGATTATACTATGCTTTATTTTACTACGTAAAAGAAAGTGATACAAAGTGTTGTGCTTGTATAGGCTTTAGCCCCTTTCGATACACAGTTTTAAATTGGAAACACTGTAGTTTGAGACTCCCATCTTGTTAAATGGCTCGATATAGGTCAGGCTAGTTAGTTAGCCAGCGGCGACTAGAATGATCGATAGACCACCAACCCCTGTTGTAGACCTGAATGTAAAAGGGTAATGAAAAATGGTCGTATACTAACTACGGGTAAAACGGTAAGCGCTTCCATTAGAAGATTCAAGGCTATTTCAGCGTCAGGGGTCCAAATATTTTTTTTTTATATTTAGTAAATTGGTTAATAAGGCGGCTATTATGGAATTTTACACTTTGCATTACAATCGGGAGGAATTTAGCAAAAGGCATCCGTCAAATCTAAACTCGAGATGAAGTCCATCAACCAGTGACTAAGAGTAAGCCACCTTAATAGTTAAACCATTAACCCTTCGGGCGTTAAATAATGTTTTCGATAAAAAAGTCGAGTCTGTCAACATTAGTCAATCATAACGAATAGACTCACGCCAGAGCAACGCTTGTAAATTATTGAAATTTTTTATCAAAGTAATGGTTCGGTTCGCCAAACTCATCGTGCATTACGTCCATTTTAATGAAAATAAAAAATTAAACTTGGTAATTTGGTTAAATATGGTTCGTTTTCGCATTACGAATACTATAAATAATAAAACGCATCCGGTAAGGTATCGAACTGTGCGTACCGAACAAGCGATATACGCTGGACAGCATAGCATTAAGGAAGACCCAATTCAATCAATTCGACGTCGTTCTCTGATATTGACTGACTCAGTGAGTGACGCATCGGCCCATTTTTCAAAATTGATAAACAAGGTTAGGAATTGTTAGGTACTGCTCATAAAGCCAATGTAAAAATTCATCAAACACCGATTAAAACCCGAATTAATTAAGGCATAAATGCACGGTTAAAAAATTTATCTTTTTGTGTTTTTAATTACACATAAAAATCAGGACATATTTTGTAGCTGCATGGCAAACTAAAAACACGTGCGTTTTGGGAAACTATAATATCCATTAATTAATTTCAAGGGTTGAGATATAAAGTAATTCGAGATTATGTACTGTACACGTTTTGAGTGCTTTAGACCGTATACCCGATCAAATTAGCCCCAGACCGCTACCGGATTGTCGACGGTTGGCCCACCTTAACCAGGTGTGTAATAAATTATTTTTGTGTCAGGTTACATGGAATTTGCTCCAAACTGTAAGAGCTGCAAATATGTAGTTTAAAGGTTGATTTCACGACCTTTAACAATTTATGACACAAAACCGCCACCAAATATTGTGTCAAATGTTACTCCATGAATCCTATAGACGGCAGGTTAACCTTATCCAGGTGGATAATTATTTTTTTTTTGTGTAAGGCTAGACGAAATTGGCTTAAGAAGTTAAATGTTTCAAATATGTAAATTAAAGTTCACTAGATATTGGGTCAAATGATAATCCATCGACCTTGTGGAGGGTTGATTTGTCTTCCACAAGATCCAACATCCATTAATTAACATCTGACCTATTATCTGGTGGCGGTCTGGTGTAATAAATTATTAATGGTGGTTTTTGAAATAAATAATTGTTTTCGGGTAAAATTGTCCCTTATGCAAGTTATGGGGTGGTCTTAAACCAATTAATCAAACGTAATTAATTTGTAATAAATTCCGGATCAAGAACCATCCCGATATCATAGCTATATCCAAAGTTACAATTTTGCGGTGCAAGTTTAATTGTAGGCTTAACCGACCACTCGTTCCTCGAAATGGTGTAGGTCTCATTAGGGCGCGCTAATTTGGGCGGCACATATTTAAAGCACACAACTTTTGGTTTCTAATATCACCACTTATCTCTAACTATCCACTAAAGAACCACACTCACTACCTCCCGATCCCATAACCCGTATGGTTAGGTGTAATATCGTTATTTGAATGATTACCCAACAATTTAGCGGAACGAAATATTGTTACAATCAGATTGGGAGAAAGGCCCAACCAAAATAAATAATCGTCGGAGGGGTAGTGGGTAATTGTTATCTACTAACGTTGGAAGTTGTATATTGTTTTCACCAAAACTGGCATCAAATTAATTTGAAATGTTTTTTTTGTTAAGAGGGCTACCATGTTGCGTTTATATGATTCCGAGGGATGTGATTTAATTTCTAAATATTTGTCGATTTTTAACCTATTCCTACTTCGATCGCTTAAGGAAGACTGACAACCGTCAGTGGTTTGGACCGATTCCTTTTCCTTTTATCTAAGTATGTTATTTTGTTAAAAGAGTCTTATATTATTAATATCTCGACTTTTTAAACTTAAAATTTTCTTTAAATGTAGGGCCTTTAAAACAGTTCACACGTTTTTTGAAATTGATCAAAACATTAAAATATTTAAAAACTTTCCTCTGATAGGCGACCCAACAGTGTGAACAATATCCTCATCAAATATTCTTTCTACACTTGCTAAAATCTGGTATTGACAGACAAAATTTCACTTCTAATTTTAAATCGTTATTAATTTTTGGTTGGAATTCCAACATTAGAGAGATTAGCTATAGCCACTCATTCGAATTAATAATCCCATAATTACCATTATCAATCACATCATTGGTTCTAGCCCATGATGTCCTCAAATAAAATTTTTAATCAAATTTTTGTCTATGATTTAATTTTATAGTTTCAAAATGTCTATTTTCAAAGCTGTCTAACAATGTTAAAAATTTGAAATAATTCCTGAATATTTCACCTTTAATTACATTACATAAATTAATTATTAAACTATTACGTTATTTAGCATGGATGATTGACTTAACAATTTCCTGTGTAATGATGTACCTATGATCAACCGGTGTTGTAATTTTTTAAAAATTATCATTTAAATTTTTATTGTTCTTCAGACGTTTCCTTCTAGTAAACATTTTCTGTTTGCGGCTGCGTAATAGAAAGCGCGTTTTTTTTTAATTTCCTGTGCTAGCTTCAATTTAAGTTTCATTATAGTTTGGTGATTACAAGAAACAGAATGTTTGGTCTTCATCGTGTGATTTTTGTTACGTATTTTTTGCAGCAGACAGGTTGAATAATATGTAAGGTGGAACTTTTATCATATGTCAACGAACAAGATCCAATATTTCCTAGAACATTAGCAAAATTAGAATTTTAAATTATTCCGTTTAAGTTGTTATGCAGTTTCACGCAATTAATATTTCCAAAATTTCGAACAATTTGGAACTTTTTTTTGCTGAAAGGTAGTAGCTCAAAACCAAGCCACACATTAATGGAGAGCTCATAACTGGATTTGTACTTACCCGATATTGAAATATTTAAGCGTTGTAATTTTGAAAAGCTTTGTTATTTGTTCTTGATATTGGAGGCGCTATTCGTTCTTTAAACCGCATGTGCTCATAAATTGGTACAACTAATTTAATAAAGTTAACTATTTCCAATTTAGTTATCCAGTTATGTAATAATTCATTTATGGCCACATGATGAGGCCCTAGTTGGTAGTGATGCAGGCAGTATATTTAGCCTTTTTTGTCGCAAACAAACGAAACATATTTGATCAAGGCTATTTTGATGTTGGATCGAAGACCACTAATAAATATTTCGTATCTTATTCTAGATCCAACGGTTGAATATGTCGGCTTCAAAAGGGCAACATTATAGTCATATCAATACATTGCATCGCTTTCTTTAAACGACGTAGCGACTGATTTGGAGAAAACCTTCTATTTAATTTTTCTCGTAAATTGTGTGGTCCAAGCTAGTGTAATTCGGCAAAAATCGTCTCACCGGAAGTAGTAGCTTTCAGTGGCAGTAGACAAACTTTTTATCAGTACGAGAACAAGCTGCCACGAAGAGACCTAAGGAAGTTCTCATTTTTGTATGGGTTTGTGTATTTTTACACCAGAACCCTGAGATCGAAAATGAGGGTGTGCATTTTTCTGCTTTTTTGTAGAAATATTGTGAGTAAATGGCCTCTTTGTTTTTTACGAACAGAAAAGTGGTAAACATTGTATGTGGTTGCAATTAAAAATAATATTTTGACCGAAAATAAAGAAAAATTTATAAGCCAAAACTTAAAGCTAAAACGATTTTAAATTTAAGTGACTACAAAATTTTACCGCATCAATCTCCTACAATTTGAGCGGTAAAAAGATTTGGCTAAAGTTTTTTTATTCTTCTATATACAAAAAACCTAAGCCTACAAATTGAATTGACAATTCAATTTTCTCGTGTCAATAGAAAGGAAAATATGAGAAAGAAATCTGATGAGTTTTCCTTGTGGTAGTAATTTGGTTTTGTTTTGTTCAATCGGATTACTGTGATGCCAAAAATGGAATACGTCTATTTCCACAAATAAAGAAATATAAACGCCAAATAGTCATTTTTTATTTGACAATATTAGTACGGAGGGGTAAAATTTACGAAAATTGCGATTTCCAAAAATTAATGTAAATCAAAAATACACTGATTTTTCGCGTCAAAAGAACATCACATTAGTTTTACTTTTTTTTAATCCCTGCAATCTGTTTTGATGCCGAAGCACTCCCAGCTTTTTCACTGTTTAAATATGTCCTCTAAAGCTGCTTAAATGTCTGCTAAGCAAAATAAATTAATGATGTCAAGAAAACAAAAAACTGTTGCTTTGACAGTAAAATAAAAGACTTCACAAATGTTTCAAAGTGATAAAATACCAGAACAAGAAAACAAAATTAACTAATTAATAATTAAAATTATTAAATGCAAGATTTTGAAAACCGTACAAAACTAAGAATTTTCATATTAATCAAAATAATATACACGTTTGCGAAAACAAAATGCGTGGTTGAGAATACAGTGCACATTTCAGAATATTTTCAGAGCGAACAGTTCTCAAAACAAACTTTCTCTATTGAGAATTAACTGCACGAATCGAGAATACTTTCAAAGAGAAAATTTTTTAAATTTCTTGGGCAGATATTTGTTTTACATCAAGGTGAGGTTAAACGTTTGGAAGTTTGGTTTCGAAATTCTTATAAAATTAAAAAAATCGGTCGTCTCACTAAACTATAGCGACCAAATTACAAAAAAATTTAAAATCCGTTGATATTTTATTCTAAATATGATCTCAATGCCTTAGCGAATTATTACGTTTCGCTACGAATTTCGATGGAAGAAAATATCAACTTGTAGTAAGTTCACGATTTTAAAGTATTTTCAGAATGTACAATTCTCAAAACAAGGAAATAAAGTACAAGTTTGACAAGACAGTGTACTACTCCAGAAACTTTTTGAAGTGAAATATTCTCAAAATAAGAAAGAAAATTGTAAACTGAAAAATAGAAATAATTTCATTATCCGTGAGACTAATTAGATTGGAATTTTAATTGAAAATTCAGGTTTGATTATAACTTTCTAAAATCAAAATCGGTTTCGAAATTCATCAATTTCTACATTTTCGACCATACATTTCTTAAATCAAATATAATAATGCCACAAAGTATTGAATACAATCCGATTCGTGTCTTATTTTGTAGGGACTGACTTATTTGAAAGTCTACAATAAGTATCCTGTCGAATAGGCTTAATGGAAACTTGCTTGAAATATTTTAATGAGTTACCAGTTTGGGGCGCAAGCCTATAGTATAAATTCAAATAAGTCTATAACAAACAGGAGGCTTATTGTAGACTTTATAATAAGTTAGTCTCCAAAAAATAAATCATACAATGAACTGCAGTCTGAACCTTAAATTTTGAAATTCAATTTAATGCCATGCGATATATTCCGTCCCGATGGCAAAGTGGTCAGCATCATAAATCAAAATATACGTAAGAGGACTCATGTAGACATTCCGAGGTTAATCTATTTTACTTTTGGCAATCTTTGTAAGCCTAACAAGAACAAGTCCCGGGTTCGATTCCCGTTGGTGACAAGAAAAAAATGTTTCACGGCTGGTTTAGTATCAATGAATTAATCACTAATTATCCGAAATGAAAATATGATTATGAATCCTCATTTGAGGCGGCCATATCGCTTGATGGGATATAGTGCCAGAGAGAAAAAGAGATATATTCCTAGCTTTTTATCAATTTCGAAATCATGTTTTTGAGTTAGTAAAATTCATAGTTTTAGTATACTTTAGTATAATCTTATTGTAGAATTTCAAAATGTCAGATGAAAATCAAACGCTGGGAATCTTAAATTGTTTATGTTGTAAAAGACAACTACAGTAGTATTTAGGAGCAGCCAATAAAGTTCGTGCATGTACTAAAATGGTTATTCCCAAGCTCTATCAGTATCGCAATAATTTGAATAAAATATTTTCACCCTATAAGTTACTCAAAGTATGATTATCCAAATCTTGGCCTAGGCATACTAAACACATGCTACCTGAAGCTTTCCTCTAATTTATTGTTAATTTTCAATTTTAATTAGATCACCAGTGGTATTTGTATAAATAAATTACTACCTCGTTGAGGGACACCAGTACAAGTTGTTTGGTTATTATTTGTGAAATGTTTAAATATTCTAAGTAAAATTGTGAAGAATTGAAAGACCAATTAAATAGTCTGCGTTACAGTAATGTGGAAAAATTGATTTAGGCTCTTTTTTAATTACCGACTTATTGACTTATTTGACGCCATCTGGAATAAGTCAGTCAATTTTTTCTAATTCATTGTTCCGACTTATTTGTGACGTAATAACAAAAAAACAAAACGTTGCTACTAGATTTGAAAAAAGATTTGAACTGCATGTATTAAATTTAGTCAAGACACATTTTTGGGGAAATTTCTGTGTAGACATACTTATTCAAATAAGTCTCCTCGCGAGGTGACTTATTTGAATAAGTCGGTGTCCACAAATAAATCGGTAATTGGAAAAGGGCCTTAGTGCAATGCTAATCTTGCTCTAACATTGAACAGTGGAAAATTTTAACAAGTTGTAAATTTTTTCAGTGCTTGGAATAATACAAAATGTTATGAATGCGGTTTAAAATAAAATTCATCTTATCAATGGAATGTTCTTTATTTAACTATTGTCCCATGTGTGTCCAAAAAGTTTGCGTTCTCTAGATGGCAAACATCATAAATCAAAATATTGAAATTTAACTTTAAATACAATAACTACAAACATACTACATAAGCTCTTTAAAGTAAGATCTTCATTGTTTCGTCATTGTGATTTATTGACGTCACGAAATGGCGGGTGTAGTTTATAATTATTTGTTATGGGATTTGAGCTATTTACGAATTGAAATAAAATTTGGATTTTTTTACTTCTACCTACTGAAACCCAATTTGAAACCTAACAATTTCCCAATCCGAGTGCATTTAATTATAGCCTTAAGCAAAATATTCCAACATAAAAAATTAAATCATAATCAATTAACTTGAGAATCACAGAAGCATTTAACAGATTTTCCAATATATACCGGCACAACAAAGTGTACACACCTTTCAACCGCCGTATGCATATAAATTGTGCTACACATTTACAAAATCGTTCTAAAGTAGAGTCCACTTAAAATATATTCGTCTTATTTTACCATTATTTTTAAATTAACTAACTGTCAGAGATCAAAGTCACTTCAAACCATATACCAAACAAAAAAAAAAAGTTATATTTTTTGAAACGAATATCAAAACAAATATCTTTGTCAGATCAAGACAACAACAATAACAAAAAAAAATATGAAATAAAATTATCTTAAAATTAAATCTTATAAATATAAAATTTTTTATTGATTTCTATTTCTTAAATCATAAAACAATGATTTCGTAACATCTATAACAATCTCGCATTTATGTGAATATATGAGATGAAGAATTATGTTGAAATATTTTCTATATATAATATCGAATATTTTCTTTATATAATTCCAGGTATTTAGTGACCCGTCAAACTTACAGCGACATATACGTCAACGGCACGTGGGCGCCCGAAGTCACGCATGCCCCGAATGTGGTAAAACATTTGCAACATCGTCTGGATTAAAGCAGCACACGCATATTCATTCATCGGTGAAACCGTTTCAGTGCGAAGTTTGTTTTAAAGCGTATACGCAATTTTCAAATTTGTGCCGTCATAAGCGTATGCACGCCGATTGCCGTATGCAGATCAAGTGTACAAAGTGTGGACAAAGTTTTAGTACGGTCACATCGCTATCGAAACATAAACGATTTTGTGATTCGACTAATTTGCCAGCAAATCATTCGGCTCAGCCGACGGCGGCCGTTTCGCAACACGGCACGTCGACAGTAAATCGTATCAATAGTACGATAAATCCTAACAGCAGCAGTGGTAATAACAGTATTGGTGAAAATAATAATATTAATAGCTGTAATTATCCACCAGTCATGCCAACACATTTATTATTTTCAACGCCGCCATTTATGCCTCGATTTCCGCAGCCATACACAAATTTCTTTTCGACTAGTCATGTCCCAGGACCATTATTATTACCACCACCGCTAGGTGGCGGTCATCATCTTGGTGATCGTAAAACACCACCACCACCACTATTACCAAGACCATTGGGACTTCCACCGCAACGTATTAATTATTCACCACCAGCCGTTGATGAATTATCAAACAGTTTGCGACGTCCCATTCCGTTGAGTCACTCGATTGCGTCATTAAAATCAAATCATCATTATAATAATAACAACAACAATAATCACGTTACTAATAATAATAATAATAGCAATAATAGCAATAATAGTAATAATCATAATAATGAGGTGCACAGCTCGGATGATGAAAAATCGCAAAGGTCTCCGATTTATAAACCACAAAATTTTACGATGAAGCAGGAAAGCGAAGAACGCCGAAAACGTAAACTTGAATACGAAAATGAAAAGGAACGGGAAAAGATTAAACGTCAGACTCCCGAAATTAAAAAGGTATGTGGCCGAGGTTATAAGTGATCAAAAAATGGTGATTAATAATAAAAAAATTTATTTACAGAGAAAATTATCAACCGGCTCATCAGATGATAAAAATGATAATTTAGAAAATGGGCAAGGTGCTGAAGGTGAACAACCGCTCGATTTGAGTATGACAAAAAAAGAAATTAAATCATGTCCAAGTGCAACTCCATCGCCCGTGCCCCAGGTACATTCACCAGCCCCATCTGTTCCCGAGCATGTTAAAGTAGAATTTACACCACCATATCAGGCAAGTCCATCGCCATCTGTGTCACCAGGTTTAACACCATCACCATCACCGCCTGGTCCACCGATGGCATATCCGCTCCCCATTCACCCATCCAATCAATTTTTTCAAGCTATGTGTCGGCCAAATGGTCCTGCAGGTGCCTTTCAACGACCTTTTCCTTTTTTAGGGCAATATGGCCGCCCTAGTTTCGATTTATTTAATTTACCACCGTATCGTGCACCCAAACCATTTCACGAAGCGTTAATGGCGGCCGGTGGCCTAACCAGTGGACTCGGCGGTAATAAAGTTAAGGATCGTTACGCTTGTAAATTTTGTGGCAAAGTATTTCCACGATCGGCAAATTTAACGCGCCACTTGCGCACCCACACCGGGGAACAACCTTACAAATGCAAATACTGTGAACGTTCGTTTAGCATTTCGAGCAATTTACAACGTCACGTACGCAATATACACAATAAAGAGCGACCGTTTAAATGTCATTTGTGTGAACGATGCTTTGGGCAGCAGACAAATCTCGATCGGCACCTTAAAAAACACGAGGCCGATACATCAGGTGTCATGATGAGTGCGGCCGATTCCCCGTCATCGAACGAAGCGGAACGCGAAGATACGTATTTTGATGAAATTCGTTCGTTTATGGGCAAGGTGGGATACCCGGGCGGTAGTACTCATTTATATACGCCGCTAAGTCTTAGCAGTAGCATTATGGAACCGGAGCAGGACGACTGCAGCGACGTAGAAAATAATATGCTGTTGGAGCGTCCCGATAAAAAACCAACTCTTAACAATAATGAAGCTATTAAGTTAACAACATAAAATTGTTGGGCGAGATACTTGTCATATCACATGTCACGTATACATTTTGAATATTTGTTAGTTACACCACCTCCCGCATTTGTTAAACCTAATTGTTATTAAATATTTTATTATTATTATTATTATTATTTAAAATGATCAACATTATAAATATATATATATACTTAATCATTAAAATATTATTTTACATTATGCTCAGTGATATTTAAAAAATTTTAAAAAATATTTTAGTGTTTTAGTTGTCTGTAGATTTTAAGTTTTAAAATATTTTAACCAAAGTTTTTTTTTTGTTTTCTTGTTAGAGTGAATATTGTAGTCCCATTTTGATCATTTTAAAATTAAATTTAATACAAAAAAATTAAAAACCAAAAATGACCAAAGAAAATTATGGCTCAATAAAAATATTTATAAAAATTAAATAAAATTTAATTAAATAAAAAATATTAAACATAAGCGAAACAAACAAACACAAAAATTAATTTTTTTTTTCGAATATATCAATTAATATTTAATTTTAGTTAAATATAGACATATAAAAATCACACATTAATTATTAATTAAGTAATTAATATTATATATATATATATATATAAATAAATACATAAAATTAAAAAAAAAATTATGATAATATATTATTCAAAATTTCGATTTTTTTGTTAGATAAAATTTATTAAATAAATTAATTTTTAAATTATTATTATTATTATATTGTATTAAATTAAATTGTCACGAAAAATTAAACAACAAAAAACATAAACTAATTACTTACAACAATGTACTTTACATAAAAATCATTATTTATTATATTATGTAACAAAAAAAAATTATAAATAATAATTAAAATTGTAAAATTATGCATTAAAACAAACTATAATTTCAAAAACAAAATATATTAACTAAATAGATCAACATTAAGTTTAATTTAAAAATATTGAAAAACCAAAATTTGGAAAAATGATTACAAATGAATAAATTATTAAAAATTTAAAATTACTTGATTAATTAATTTTGTTTAATCGTGCAGCTATCCTTTGTTACAGCCGATAAATATTAAAATGTTTTAGTATATCTTGTTTATTGGTCGTTTGTAATTTTACCGTTTTCTTCTGGATGTGATTTTTCAACCCCAGCGAATATTTTGGTAGTTAAAAATCAGATTCAGGATTATCATAGAGAACTTATATCCGATATTGAAATGTACAGTATCAACATGCGTTCATGTCTTATGATGTGTTCTTGTTAACACCCTGTTAAAGTTAGCTGATAGTTTTCAGCGGCTCGATTTTGGTTTTCCTATAGGAACAGGTATTTAGAAAAATATTTACATATATCGTTTTTATCAAAAATATCATTTTCTGGCCTACTGAGAAATCATGTTTGATCTAAAATTTTTGTACTTTAGAAAATATTTTTTCCGTATAGAAATTGGTTAGGAAAAATATTTCCAATTTAATTTTGTTTTCGGAAAAATTTACACTAACTGTTTACCATAGTATGCCAGAATCCAGCTGCAGCCGAAAGTAAAAAAAATCGATAATGCAGATAGTGTCTTTGCTGTTTTAACCGAAAATATATGTCAAATTTTAATATGCTTCAGCCGAAAGTCATAGTCATCATTTTCCGCCGAAAATATTTTTTTATACTAAAAATATTTGTTTTTTATAACAAAAATCAAAAAATGTCCACTTAAACCGTTAAATCTAGAAAACTGAACTATACTTTAAAGAGCATTATTTAATGCTCGGAAAAATTCATTTTCATATTGGAAAGTTCAAATGACAAACATCACACATCCCAAATTTGAAAATATCTAAAACTTTAACGATTCAAGTGTCATGCGGTTTGAAAGTATTTTAAGTTAGAGGAAAACTTGCAGGTCACATTGCATGTGGAAAGCCTGGGAAAACTCGTTTGAATATATCGTATATACAAAATTAGAAGATCAGGATTGGCCAACACATTTTCGCATTTGGCCAACAATATAGATAATTTTTTAGTGCGGAAAAACAAAATCAAAATTGTATTATTTCACGAAATTGTATTATTTTACGAAACGATTTATTGTGAAAATGCGCTAAAAGCTCATCTTTCCGCACTATTCGAAGTGTTCGGGTCTGGAAAGTATCCAATGCTAATACTTTTATAAAGCAACGCTAGGAATCGAATTTTTAACTGTTATTGAAAATTGGTCACTTGTTTTATTGGTTTGGCCATAAATCTAATTCTCGCAATACATCCTTACGCAAGGGTGACCAAACTAAAACAACCAGTGACCAATCCTCAATGACAGTTGATCAAACGATTCCAATATATAAATTTATTTAAATTTATAAAAATATATTGGTGACTTTTCAGGCTCGAGCTCCTCGAATCGTGGGAAAAATAAGTTTTTAATGAATTTTCGCTATGAATCGTTATGTAGGGATGACCGAACGAAAATAACTAGTGACCAATCCGCAATGACAGTTTACCAACCGATTTTCATATTTGAATTTTTCAAATTTATTATTGGTCAACATTCCAGATAGGAAATTGTCGATCTGGAAATTGCAACTGACCTCAACATTCCGAGCACTCTGGCTAATATAATTCAAACTCTTGCCTGGTAGTTGCTCAGATTCTCCCACCTCCCGTAATACTCGTCTAGAATTTGAAATGAAATTTCTTATTTCAAACCCACCGAGTGAAGAAATTTGAATCACTTCGTTGTCAATTTTTATGGCCTCTTTTTCCGACGGGAAACTGTCAAGCCAGCGCCTTTGACACTTCTGGGTTCTCTTCCTGGAATTTCATTGCATTTAGGTTTTTACGAATTGTGCCGAGCTCGGATAGCATGTTATCCCGAATGTCTCCCGAAATCTAATAGTCCAATTTGATGCAATATTTCTTTTATGCCACCTGTTAGAGCGATGGGTCGTTGACGAAACCTAATTATAATGGCCCTTTTAGTAAAGCAGAATTTAACGACGTTCCGTTTACTTCTGCTGTTGCATCTCACACTAATCGAATTTTTCCTGGCTTATTCGAATTGGTAACTGTGAAAACAGGTATGTACCATGTTCGCTTGTAGATCATTATCTTTTTATTTTTGCTTAATTTCCGGACAAACCCTTTTTCTTCATAATCCTTCAATAGATTTTTAATTGCCTTTCAAAGCTGGCTTTCTTTCAAGTTTTCTTTCCAAACATGCTAGGGTAGCTGTTTGGGAAAGAAACATTATTGCTGCGCCATAAAAATCCGGTTAGTTCTTTCCATAATTTCCCGAGCACGTTCGTTTTCTTTTGATTCAATCACTTTCTTCTGGAATTTTAACGCCGAAATTTTTTAATGAGAAAAGCTCCGCCACTTTGTCATGTCCGCGTTTTGTAATTGATTTACCAGAATTAAAGACTGGATGCATTTCTCATCGAATGGGATTGAGATATGTAATACTAAACGCTCATTGTTATAAATACATTTAGTTTGGATTTGGTTTAGTTTACCGAAAAATGCCCATCCCAACGTGTTTTGGCAGCGATTGGTTTACCAATATGGCCTTCTCGAATCTGAAGTGGTACTGCTAAATGCAAGTATTGTAACTCAATTAAAATTCTAGACATACCAGTTTCATAGCAGACAAACGGTATATTTCATAGGTAGTGGTACTATCAATTTTCATTGTTTGCGCTAGAAGATCGAGGCGTGCAACCTTATAGACGATCGATATCTTGTACACGTCATTATAAGAAACACCCGAAATAGTCCATATCGACTAGACGACTGCGTTTTTCTGTTCATGTTATACTGCATGTCCATTTTAATTTTAGTTTTAATTTATTTGCCACCTAGCAAAATTACACTGGAACCCTCATCCAAGAAAGCTTATGTTTTGACGCTAGTTTCTCAACCCTGTAGTACCACTGATACTATTCGAAACAGAAATGTCGTTTTTGTGGTTGTTGATGAATCTCGACCACACCTGTTCATTTTGCTGCTGTTTTTGTGTACTTCGGCATTGTGCAACATTTGATGATGGCTTCCTTTACATCCATCAATCTCACATTTTCCACGAAGCTTGCATGTCCAAAACTGATGTCTTTTGAATAATTTTCGACACAGACCGTTTGCTAGTATGATCTTCCAACTTTCAACGCTTGTCATATTTTTAAATTTAGGACATTCTGCCAATAGCTGTGCAAACTCACATTTGACCTTGAATTCGGCCCATTGCAATTTTAGTTGTGCTTGTAATTTCTGAACGACTTTTCGCATAAGTGTTGGGTTGTTCAGACATTCCTCGTTTTGGGATGCTACTGCTGTTGTAAAAAGATATTGCACTTGCATTGAAAATTTAACAAATGCTTCTAAACTTTCTGGATGGACTGGTGGCCTTGATTCAATCTGCTCAAAACGATTTATTGTAAAAATGCGCTAAAACGATTTATTGTGAAAATACGCTCATCCCTCCGCACTATTCGAAGTGTTCGGGTCTGGTGTTCGGGTCTATCATCAAGTCGAGTACGACGTCGGATTGCTCAAAAAACATCTTTAATGTTTTTATAATTTGGGGTACGTTATGTGAAAAATATAGATAGGTTTTCACCAGACCCCTTGCGTCACCCCTCAAACATATTATCAGTTTTTCCAGGTTTTCATCATTAGTCAGCACTGTATTGTATGTATAGACGTTGATATAAACATAGGTCACTCCGTGGGACTGCCACAAAATTATGGTAGCACCTTTGAAATAACTTGCATCATTGTCACCTGCGTCATTGTTTTTCCTAGTTGACCGTCCCAGTCGGTTTTACTTGGATTTGGACGTGGATCGGGCAACATTCTAGACATTATCTTGTAAACGCACTTTGCCTATAGTTATCGACGGATATTGCTGCCGTTGATCCAAACTGTGTTGATTATCAAGCTTTGAATGGGTAAGCCAATTGCTGTTGGTTCATCCTAAAGTGATCTGGGTCATCGCTGGTTATTTGCTCTTGATTATTCAATGAATTTGATTTAAAATAAATTCCCCCTGTCATCTGCTCTGGAAACATCATTACTGTATTCTCTGGACGTTATAAATAAAGCGTCGCCATAACTGTTAAAGCAAAGATGGTACTAGGGGAATATAAACCAGTTAATGCAGAATATTCATATATAGAATATTCCTAGGACCAACAACAAGCCATCAACACACAGGCACACACAAGATAATATAAGGAACATATCACCTAACGACTTAATAACACACGTAATTAATAATCAGCAAGAGATGTCTCACATCATTACAAAGATGTTAATTCAAATAGAGTGGTGCGGACATATTCATTGAGACCCCCAAGCTAACTCAGGTAAAATCACAATTCAAAATTTAGCCTGTTGTATGTAAATTTTTAACTAAAGGATTATTAAAGCTGTCAAGCAAAAAAAAAAAAAAAAGAAGAAGCCAAGCCTGCAGTTTAGAAGTAATAATGGAAACACTTTGAAAAAGCCTGCGTATATGGAAAAAGCTAACACACCCGGTCTGTCATAAACTTGGGAAAAAATTGAAGAACGCCTGCAACTCAAATTGCCAATGTACTAACAACGTTGGAGCTGAAGCATTAATAAGGAAGTTATTTCACGACAAATTAAGAAAATGACAATGAGTGGCTGTACTTGCTAGACTACATATAATGCGTAATATTATAGGAAAATGGAAAATTCTCCGATATCTCCTCCCAGTAAAAGATGCGTCCGGTTCTCAGCAGCCAAATAAATCATAATTGAAGAGATGCCATTCGCATTACCAAAACCATTCGCTAATTAATATTCGAATTATATACCGAAACTGTTTAGCACCCACCCACCAACGGAGCAGGCGGGTCCAGTTCCCAGTAAACCGGAAAGGATATGTCCTTTCTAAACATATCTAAAAGATAATATCTTTAAGTTGCTACACATCTCCTCCGACCTAAGGCAAGAGGTATCACCAAGGGAGGTATGTGAATGGGTCAGCAAATAGGCCGTCAGCTAGGCCCCATTTATAGCGGAACTATTAGAAAAACTTTAGTTTCGCAAATTTAATGATTTCGCACTTTAACCGTAACTTATATGCATATAAATGTGGGACTTTGGATCAAAATTTCAAATATGAAGGTTCCATTTACAAGGAAATCAAGAGTTTGTTAATGATTTCTAACGGAAATAATAATTTTCGACATTAGCTGTGTTTCTTGATGCTTGATCTGATCCGGTTCAGTTTATGTTTCATGAAACAACGCAAAGCTGCTTACTAGATTTGATATCAAAATTTTTCATATAAAATAAACTTTAGATCAGGGGTGGAATGTTGTAACATCACTTTTTTCGATATTTATTGAATATTTTATCTCTTTTACCTAAAATAAAATTGCTTGCCATTTCGCTTTTCAATTTTGCTTTCAATATTGCGATCGCACGCTATTATAATAAATCTCAACGCTATTATAACAAATAACTTACTAAGTAGGATCGAAAAAAAAGGAAACTGACGAAGGAAGAATTTCCGAAACCAGTCTTCCAAAATTTTTTTATATTAAATTATTTGTTGTAATATAAGAAAGTTTTCTTATACTGTTTTTTAAAAAAAGTTTTTATACTTGAAAGTTTTTAAAAATAAAATTATATGTTTTAAAAATAAAAATAAAATTATTACTGATTTTGGGAGCTTTTTCTTAAACAAATTACTGATTTTATTGAATTAATAAAACTTTGATTTTGTTTTATCGCAATAAAAACTGACCGATTGGTGACCAAACGCCAAAATGTGGTGACCAATCCTGACCTAACGATTACCTAACGAAATTTGATAAAAACAGTATAATTTACTTGCAATGGGGTGCTACCCGGGAATTTTTTTTGAATTTTTCATTATTTATTTACCGGTTAATCGTAAGTGACCAAACGATAAAAACTACTGACCAATCCTGACCAAACGAATTCAATCATCACTTTTCTCAAAACTTTTAGATCGGGTACAAAAAAGGTCGAGGCCTTGGTCACACCAAGATGCCATGATAACCACTTGTCCATGTAATTTTAAATCCGGATCGAGCTACATTTTCTACTTACATTTACACTTTTTTGGGATAGCTACACTTTATCCGAGAAACGAACCAATTTTTCGGTCTGACAAATTTCGGACTAACTTCAACGTCTTAGCTTTTCCATATAAAATCTGATCTGATCCGGATAAATATTTGTCATGAAACACATTTTCTACATTGTCTACATACATTGTCTATACACGTGTAAAATCTTAATTATCGACGCAATGTAGACGATATGGCATAACATTGATTAAAGTGAACACAAATTTGATCAATGGGTAACCATCCACCTAAACCTTTCATTTCTTCTGCTTTCCAGCCATGATCACTTTAAACGTTGAATTTTTAAAAATTTTCAATTTTTGTAGGAATACGAGTTTCTCAATAGGAAAATTAATTTTTCCGAACATTAAATAATGGTGTTAAAAAAATAGTTAAGTGTTTTAGATTTAACGGTTTCAGTTAAAAATTTTGGTATTTTTGTTATAGATAACAAATATTTTTGGTATATAAAATAGTTTCGGCTGAAAAATGTCGGCTGTTATTTCGGATGAATGATATTAAAATATTTGATAAAACGTATTATATTTTCGGGTAAGATAGCAAAGAAACCATCTTCATTATCGATTTTTTTACTTTCGGCTGGAAATTCGGGTTACGTTAATAATATCACCCGTTTGGAATTCGTGATATTTTCTATTTGAAATAAAAACGTTGATGATCCTTCTCCAGTAATCATAGCTTCTCCTATATGCTTATTCGGTTTTAACAATGCTTAGTGTAAAACCAGATTCACACATGTCTTTTATATCAGTGAGCTGCGAATGTTGTACAAATTATTCGAATCCATCCTACCTCATGTATAATGTTCCCTTAAAAGACCATTTCACGTCAATGCTGTTCGAACACTGTCCATGTAACTTACTGTGTGCTCCAGAAAACTTTTCAAAATTATAAGCTTTTGCCATATCCTTGCTAAATGACAAGAAAACTTTTCAACTACGTGTACAGTTTAACAATAATAATTTTTTTTTATTTAAAATACGTTCACATGGGCCCTGAATTAAAAAAGGCTGACTTAAAAATAGTGTTTTTTCGGACTTAAAACCAGCGTTTTTATTTCATTTTAAAATTGACTTAAAATCTGTAATGAAAATGAAATAAAAAAAGTTGACTTTATTTATGCATATCATAAGTCATTTTGAAATTTTAGAAGTATGTTTATAAATGCGTATTTTTAAGTCATTTGAAAAATAAAATAAAATGTGTATTTAAGTAAAAGCCCAATTATCCGGCATCCAATTAACCGGAACACTCAGTTAACCGGTATTTTAAGTTTTATGAGTTTTTTTCCTTTTTTCACTTTTTTTCTCTTTGATATGCATTTTTTAATTCATTTTGAAATTTTCAATTATTTTTTGGAGCATATTAGTTGAAAATTTTGAATGGCTTTGATTTTCATATTACAGTAAAAGCCCGATTATCCGGCATCCAATTAACCGGAACACTCAGTTAACCGGAATTTTAGGTTTTATGAGTTTTTTTCTCTTTCTTTTCTCTTTCTTATGCAGTTTGAAATTTCCAATTGTTTTTTGCACATTTTCATTAATGAAAGCAGTAGCTGAAAATTTTGAATGGCTTTAATTTTTATATTACAGTAGCAGCACGATTATCCGGCATCGAATTAACCGGAATACTCAGTTAACCGGAATTTCAATTTTTAGGATTTTATTTTTGCTTATTTCTTTTACTTTTCTCTTTCATATGCATTTTTTTGTTAATTTAAAAAATTTCAATTGGTTTTTGCACACTTTCATTAATTAAAGCATTAGTTGAAAATTTTGAATGGCTTTAATCTTCATATTACAGTAGACGCCCGAGTATCCGGTATCCAATTAACCGGAACACTCGCTTAATTAACCAGAATTTTTATTTTAAGGATTTTTCTCTTTCTTTTCTCTTTCATATGCATTTTTTAATTCATTTTGAAATTTTCAATTGTTTCTTGCACATTTTCATTAATAAAAGCATTAGTTGAAAATTTGGAATGGCTTTAATTTTCAAATTACAGTAAAAACCCAATTCTCTGCCAAAGAAAGAGAATAACGCAAAAAACATTCCTAAACATTAAAATTCTGGTTAATTGGATGCTAACACTAATTAAACTGAGCACAACACAAGTGCAAATTTCAACATGAATTAAAAAATGCATATGAAAGAGAAAAAAAGAGGAAAAAGCAATAAAAAATCCTAAAGTTACATTTCCGGTTAACTGAGTTTTCCGATTAATTGGATGCCGGATAATCGGGTTTTTACTGTAATATGAAAATTAAAGCCATTATGAATTTTCAACTAGTGCTTTTATTAATGAAAATGCCAAAAAACTCAAAAATTCAAAAAACAATTGCGAATTTCAATATGAATTAAAAAAATGCATATGAAAGAGAACAGAAAGAGAAAAATTTTCCGAAAATTTAAATTTCCGGTTAACTGAGTGTCCCAGTTAATTGGATGAAACTGTAATTTGAAAATAAAATTCATTCCAAATTTTCAACTAATTCTAACACTAATGAAACTGTGCAAAAAACAATTCATATTCAAAAATGAATTGAAAAATGCATATGAAAGAGAAAAGTAAGAGAAAAAAGCAAAAAAAAAATACTAAAAATTTAAATTCGGGTTAACTGAGTGTTCCGGTTAATTGGATGCCAGATAATCGGGCTTTTACTGTAATATGCAAATTAAAGCCATTCAAAATTTTCAGCTACTCCATTTATTAATGAAAATGTGCAAAAAACAATTGCAAATTTCAATATGAATTAAAAAATGCATATTTTAATTTATAATTAATACACAAATAATAATTCACAATTGAAATTTATGAAAATGCATTTCTTCGTTTTTTAGTTTTCTATACAATACAGCAAAAAACTGTAACAAGAAAAACAAGAAACCATTTTCTTAAAAAGTGAAATTACGCATGCTTTTCTATGTGTATTAAAAAATATATTTGTAAAATGACATAAAATATGCTTTTGTTGTGTCATTTTGAAATTAAATTTGTTTTTGTAAAACACCTTTGTTAAGTCAGAAAATTTGTTAAAAGTATGACTTAAAAAAAATCCCATTTTTTCATATAAAAACACCATTTTTAAGTCCACCGTTTTAATTTCAACTTTTTTTAATTCAGGGAGCCGTTCACATGGCATAAAAGAAGTGGTGTCTTGAATAATGGCTGTTAAGAAAAAACCGATATACCTATATCCTGTGATATTTCGCAAGATAAAAACCATAAAATGTTGAAAGAAAATTAAATGTAAATTTTCGTGGTATTCCTGTAATTATAATACGGATATTTCAATATATGAACCCAGAATAATAGGTCAAAATACAAATTTAAAATGACAAACAGACATAACAAAGATAAATTGCATAAAATTTTCATTTATCCAAATTGAATAAAAGGTAAAATGTAAAACAAAATTAGACTGCGTGTTTTCTTATTTAAAATTTATTTGTATTTTGATTTAAGATTTCATGATTTTCTATTTTCACACATGTTGTTTTGTGAAATGAGAATCTGAAAACTTTTTCGTCTGTGAATCTGTGTACATAACATACAAATGCACTTTTTTAAGCCATGTATTCTTCTCGGTTTAAAGAGATATTTATATGTATTCGTGCTTCTTTGTTTGTGTTGCTACTCTTCTGGAAGGGCTATCATTATATAAAATATTCGTAGTCGTCGTCGTCGGCACAAACTGTTATTATTTTATTGTTTGTCATTCTTACAAATAGAGTAACTTCTTTATATACGTGTAGCTTGTTTTTATCATAATGACAGTATTTATTTATCGTATTGTTATTTAATATAAATGTAGCGTACAAATTACAAAACGATTGTAACATGAATTTTTTGTATTTTAAGGTCATTTCGCTGTTCACATACATTTTTCTGTATATATGGGTTAACCGTGTTTCTGTTGGCTAATTTTATTGTTGGCGATAAAGGTAGGCCAACAGTTTAAGGAAAGATGTTTAAAATGTCTCTAATAGCCGGATTGTGTATGATGATTTTATCATAATTATCAATGTCAGACAGAGTGCATTTTTTTGGTTCTGGGTCGATTTTATTTTCGAAAACATTTGTCAGCTCGCATTTGGCAGTCATAAGCAGTAGTCGAAAACAATTTATTATGGTGCATCAATGATGCAACAAAGTGTTGAAATTATTAAAACACTTTATTTAAATAAATATTAAATTGTGAACTAACTTTTTCGGTATTAATCATGCGCTGAGCAAGTCAACCATTCGGCGAGTAATTAATAATTTTGAAAATTGGCATACATACTGGGAGATAAAATAAAGGCTTGGCGATAATTAAGCAAACGTACACCAGAAGACATGGATGCAGTGAGGCATAATGCTTAATGTACAGGAACCTCTTATCGACACCATGCACAAAAATTGGAAATGCCATCATGTATCAGATGAGTTGTGAAATCTTATGGCAGAGGGATTTGTTTCAGGGAAGCACTATTACGAATTAAAATGCAGATGTCGCTAGTATATACGAACAATAGCTGCAATACGATTAAAAAGAGGGCGAGAAAATGTTGAGATTTGGTCGATTGTACATATGTTTACGATCCCTATAAATAATTTTGTGTTGATGGTTGGTTATAATGACGATTTTTGCAATTTAACCGATTTCGTTTTTTTAGTAATCCGATTTGGGTCATCTTTGACTATTCTAAAAAATTTTCGGTATTCTATATATCAAGTAGAACATTTGATCGTACCAATAAGTTATTAGCATTTTGAGCGAAATTCTATTTAACGAAAAAACTTAAACAAAAAAAAAAAAAAATTTTGAAAATTTAAAAATTAATTTTTCAGGATATTTTTGAAGTTGTCTTTTGATCAATTAAAGTTGAACACGTCGTCGATGATGTTAAATCATTTAAACATCCTATTAATGGGGTTGTTTTCTCCATAGTTTGTATAATGGTGTTCTAGTGCTAAAACTCATTGTTTCGAAACGTTCTGCATGGTACATGAGTTGTTATGTTTCTCAAGATGTTGGCTGAATTAGTTTGACCAAGCAAAACGTTACCAATAAAAGCCGCGCCTGAGAACTTCTCTTTTTTCAAAAGTGCATATTTTGTAATCCGTGCATCTTGTTGAGTGCGGAGATGACCGAACTACATTTTCATGGAATGGTAAGTTGTAGTCGTACTCCCAGTCATTTTTCTTTAACAAGAAAATCAGAAAATTCTTTTGAATGCTTTCAACCATTTTAATGTGCACAGCATAGTATGGATTCAAGACCGTTACAGCGTATTCCAGTTCAGATCGAACGTATGCGAAATAGAGTGAACATAAGGGTTGAATGTCTTTAAATTCACCAGTCCATCTTTCAACAATTTTCAATATGTCTATATATGTCTAATATGTCTATATTGAAACTGGCATTTACGACAAATGTAACACCTAAGTCTATAATCTCATTGACTCTTTGCAATACTTCGTTGTTGACTTTGTATGAAGTAATTACCGGATTTCTTTTTTTTTTTTTTTTGCATTTAACAAGTACGCTATTTACAATAAAATTATAATGTCAATTCCCCAATGGATTTACTGTCCTTTGAAGTCCCTACATCTTTAATTGTTTCTTGGATTGATGAATATTCATTACGATTTTCAATGACTCAGGCAATCTGTTGTAAATTGAGGGACCGGAAAATCGGATTGATCTGCGTCCAAATTCGTTTGAAATATATCCGCATGATATGTTATTAGCAAATCTGGTTCCAAATTTATGATTAATATTACTAAATTCTAAATTAGATAAGGTAGAAGAGACATTTAATGTCCTATACATATCTAATGAAACTTGGTAATCATACAACGCACCCAACGGCAAAACTCCTTTGGATTCAATTTCATATAAATACAATGATGAAAATCGTAAAGGGAGCTTCAAGATAGCTTTCACACGTTTGTTTTGCATGATTTGGAGAGGTTTTAACTTGCTTCGACTTGCCGTTCCGTAAACAATAATTCCATAAAGAATTAAGAATTCTTAAGAATTAAGAATAAGTACATAAGTCTCAATACATAACTAGGCACAAAATACGAGAGTTTCCTTACCAATCCTACTAACGGAGTCATTTTACTACAAACAGATTTAATGTGTTCAACCCAAGACATGTGCGTATCAAAAGCCACTCCTAAGTACTTGAAATAATCAATTCTATCAAGTACAACATTATTTATATTAAGATATGGCAAATCAATTGAACTTTTGTATGGTGAATGAAAGATCATACATTTTGTTTTATTTAAATTCAATGAGATCACATTCGATTTGTAGTATTCCAGTAAGATGTTCATATCATGCTTCATGCTATTCTGTATTGTATGAGGGACTTTTAATTCATAAAATATTGTAGTATCGTCTGCAAAAATTTGAATTTTGCCAATCAAGGGCAAATTCGAGATGTCATTGATAAACATCAGGAACAGTAATGGTCCCAACAAATTGCCTTGAGGAACCCCCACATTTCACAGTTAAAATATTACTGCTAGTTTCATTCCATTAATCATAACATATTGCTGACGATTGTTTAAGTAACTATTAACCAATTTATAGGCTACCCCACGAAATCCATAGCCGTATAATTTTTCGAGAAGCAGCTTGTGATCAATTGTATCAAAAGCTTTTTTTAGATCAAGAAAGAGGGCTGCAACATACTCCTTCGATCCAAAGCATTGTAAATCATGTTTGTCATTTCAACAAGAGCCACATCAGTGCCCGCACCTTCTCTAAACCCATACTAATATGCGTAGAAAAAGTTTGATTCATTTAAGAAACTCCTGAATCACGAATTTATAACTTTTTCAATGATTTTATCGAATACAGATAGAGTAGAAATAGGTCTATAGTTAGAGATTAGATTATTCTCACCACTTTTGAAAACTGGGACAACTTTGGCAATTTTTAATTGATTAGAATATTCACCGGTTTGAAAATTTGTATTTATTAATTTCAAAATAATTTCAGAGAAGAAAGCTACATTACGCTTCAGAAACTGATTACGAATATTATCTGGTCCACTACCTTTACCATTATCCAGAAGACAAATAATATTACAAATCTCCGCAGGAGTAGTGGGCGATAGAAATATAGAGTCAGGATTCGAACGTAATGTGTTAAATTTATTATTATCTCTATCACTTCTCCCAGCGAATTACCTATATACGTACAAAGTAATCATTAAATATATCAACTATATCAGATATATTACTACATATTTATATATTAGTATTTTTCATCGTTAACGACAATAGTTTGAATATCGGATTTATAATTATTTCTATTTAAAAACTGGTTGATATTTTTCCATAAGTGTGTTTGGCTCACATTATTAAACATAACGATGGAAGGACATGATTTTGCATTTCTTAATATTTAAGTAAAGCGAGTTTCAATCACCACCTGTAGATTTAAAGTTGTTGCATAATACTAATTCAAACAATTTTGGAATTGATGATGTATAGTTGATATTCCTCTGTAGCATGTAACGTCGTCTCGTTTACCCAATTTAAAAATTGGTGTAATCTTTGAAATTTTCCATTTTTCGGGAAATACACTGTGCTTAAGGAGTGGTTGAATAGGATACATAATGGAATTGCTAAAACATCAGCATACTGCTTCAGAATAGAAGAGGTTCTAATGTAAAGACCACAACCGTCTATCCAAACCCCTTTAAAGCCGAAAAAATGTTGTCTTCAAAAATAACAGGAGGAGTTCTTGATAGTTACTGCTGAGTTGTACGTACAACCCACTAGTAATGCTTGCTCTATAGTTTGAAAAAATGATCGATACGATTCAGATTGTTACGGACTGAGGAGAGGAGCATAGTGAAGTTAAAATTGTTTTGTCTAATAAAATTTAGATATGGTTGCTTTACAAAGAAACTATTAGACCCATTAAATCCAATTCGCTACTCATTACATCACCGTTTGTTAATAGCAGGGCTTATATATTCGTTTCTATTTAGACAATAAAGAGTGTTAAAATCTTTAATTTAGGATCATCAAAATTCCTATGTTTGCCAAATAAAGATAGGTGTAGGACCTTAATAGGGTCTGTACTTTTAGAATTACGCAGCTCACCAACAAGCCTAAACTTATTTTTTGAAATAGAAAAAACGTTTAATTTTAAATTAAATTGTGTGTGGATCGAGTCAGAGGTCCTATGAATACGCCCCTATTTTGAACCGTATCTAGTGACCCGCAAATTGTGCAAATTTTTTTTTGAGGATGTTGTCTGAAAATGAACAGCAATTGCAGCAAACCCGTTACGTTTAATTTAAAAAACTACGTCGATTCAAGATGGAGGGATGTAGCGACCAAATCTAAAATAATGTTTTCACCCCGTGACATTCTTCGCAGCAAAAACATTTATTCAACGGTGCCTTTAACTACGAGGCACTACTCGTTTAGCTGAAGAGAATTTTTTCACCACATACATTCTCAAATCATGACATTTATCGACTATCGATATTTGAAATTGTCCTGATTTCGAAAAATTTGCTTAGAAGATAATTCGATGGGCCCCGAGTGTCGTTTTTTAATTTTTTTTTGTTGAGCGATTTTGATAAAAATTGGTTAATAGTGGTTTTCAATGGAGAGGAGTCGATTGCGATTAGTCTAGATTTCAGCTAAATTTGTTCAAAGAGTCGACCGATGGACCCCCGGGCCTCTTAATTGAATTTTTATTTGGCTTGCTCGATTTTTCTAAAAATTGGTAAGAAAGGGTTCACTAGAACCAAGAGGATTGTGAAATATGTTATTTCGGGAAAATCTGTTCAGAGGGTCATCCGGTGGGGTCCAGGCCCATTTGTTAAAAAATAGTGAATGAGGGTTTTCAATTGCCAGGAATCGATTACGATTTGTCCGGATTTCGGAAAAATTCATTAATTGGCATGGTAGCTTAAAGCCTACTTTTAAGATTTTATGTTGCTTTCACAATTTTGAAAAAATTAAACGGGACAGTGGTTTCGTCATCATATTGTGATATTTTAGTTACACTATGTTGTGTGATGTTGCATCATGTTTGGTCATATTGCACCATTTGCGTAATGTAACATCATGATGTTTGGTGTGTTTTGTTGTATCTTTTATTTTGCTTGGAAGATTTTGGTAAAATTTGGCGGGTTCTCGAATGCACCAAATTGTGTAATGTTCCACCATGTTGCACATTGCTGCATAATAATCAACCATATTGCATGATGTTGCACCGTGTTGCGTGACGTTGCACAATGTTGTGTTATGTTATAACATGTTGTGGGATGCTGCACCACGTTGTGGGATGTTACATCATGTTTCGTCATATTTTACCATGTTGCGTGATGTTACATCATATTGTAAGATGTTGCGTTATATTGTACCTAGTGAACCATGTTGCGTGATGTTGCACCGTATTGTACGATTTTGTACTATACTGCGTCATGTTGAGTCTGTGTGTTTTTCGTTAATTAAACTTCTGGCGTTATGTTCCATTATATCGCGGAATGTTGCACCATGCTATGTTGATTGCGAGCGTTTTTGAAAATGATCGATAATTTCTTGGCCTTAAGGCAGGTTCGCATATTCGATCAAAAAATGAATCGCGAATCTAGCGTTCTTATTGTTCATAATTTGTTTTTTTTTTTGTTATGTTGCATGCTTTTTACGAAAATGTTTCCAAAGTTAAAATTATTTCATCTCAGGCGGGGAAATCTGTATATGTTAATGTTAATTTGATTGATGTCGTCTGGTGCGGCCCGGGTCTTTTTATATATTTTTTCGGCTCCCGATTTTTATAAAATTGCTGACGCAAATGCGAAGCAATAAAATAAGAGAAATTGATTTCAATGGGTACTAACGAACGATTTAGATAAAAGTTGCGGTGAAGATGGTTTTCTATGCAAACCCCATCAACAAATTTAGCTTTAAAACAGGAGGAAAACCGATTAGGATATTTTTAGAATATTTTAATATATTCACTATACTGGTACCGGTTCCAAACCCTTTAATCCAATACAAGAGCTTGATGTAAAAGTGTACCATTCATCCGACGTCTTTAATATGGTCATAATAGGTGCGTGTCCTCCTAGTTTACTTCTAGGATAGCTCTTTAGAAGAAACATTGAAGCTTAAGCTGCTATAAAGACTGAAATTACAGTCTGACTGAACTAACAAGGAAGTCCTCAAAATATACAAATACGAATTAAACCGCCCATATAAAGGAGTCATTTGAGACATCTATGGCATCATATAATACTATCTCCAAGTCCCCCACACCGAATTTTCTCTAACAACTGAATCGGTTCTTGGAATATAACTCCTTGGAGTTACTACTAGAAACTCGCTTTAAGTGCAACTGATTCGTATTAAACCAGGTAGCATTATACCGAGGGATTTTAAACAAATGCCAGACTTAACCTTAACATGATTCGTAGTTATCTTCAAGGGCAGCGTAGAACTCTATCAGATTCCTAGTAAATAGACAGGAGTAAATGTAGTATTTGTGCTTAAGGCGAGGAAATGTTCTCATTGCAGTCGCAAAGGCCTTACACTTATAAGTTTAGTTTCTTCCCTACTATAAACTTTTTGAAAAGACAGATAAAGGCTCATACGAGAGTTCGATTGAGCCAAAAAGGCAATCGCTATCCCAACATGGAAGGAGAAATCTGTGAACTGCTCTCTACTCCCCATATTGCTACAAAAGTAATACTCCATGAAAACTATCTAGATATATAGTGGAACTTTAACGGTAGACCATCGGAGATCACACACGTACTCTGACCAGTGTGCGTGGACGAGTCAGTCAGAGCCTAGGTAGATCAAATGCTAAAAAGGAGGGTCGTGACTTTAGCCTGAGTGGGTCCTCCAATATCAGATTCGTGAGTTAAGGCACACCGCAAAGTGTGGTATTTTGTTGTTTTCTTTGAAATTTGGTCAATAACCTATGTTATTAAAGCTGGAAGGTTTCGACTTTAATGTGACCAGTATTATGCTCTAACTGAACCGCTTACAGAATCCAAACTTTATTAGGGTAAGTAAAATTCATTAGAACTTTATGAAACTTTCCAAGTAGATATAGATAGGTCCACATTTGATTCGAAAATCCTACATCTCAATTTAATACTACGTGCTAACCAAAATGTTTAAAGAATAATGAGGTATTAAAGGGTCCAAACCCAATGAGAGTAGAATTCATTAGAACTTATTATGAAATTCGCAGAATGGATAGATTAGAGCTACATCTATTTCCATTATGAATGGATCCGATGTCAAAATCCTGCAACCCCGTTTAGTATTACGTATTACGTTTACGTGGTAAACGAGCAGCTTAAAAAGTTTGAGGTAGATTCCATTCTCAATGACACCGATGTCAAATGTAGCTTAAAGAATTATGGGGTGGCATACACTTCAGGTACCATTAGGGTAGGCAGAATATAGTAGAATTTTATGAAATTTGTCATATAGATATATTTGACCAAAATCTGATTTCCTAAATGCAAAAATTTTGCAATCTTGTTTAACATAACGTACTAAACGTACGGTTTGGAGAATTTTGCTGTAGTGTACGCTTCAAGCTCAATTAGAGTTGGTATAAATCGTTAGAACTGTATGCCTAGCCGAGTTGAAAGATTATGCCTAAATATGATTTCTTTACTAAGGAATCCGACGACAACATCCTGCAACCCCGTTTAGTAGTATGTGTGCTAACCGATTTAGTATATTATCATGGAAAAAGATGCCAAAAACCATCAATTTTGTTCTACGTCAGACGACGTAGAATACCTCATTTGCGTTTTGTAAAATATAATTTACCTGCACAACAATGGGCCAAACAACTTTTACTATAAAATTGAATTAAATGTTGGTATTTCACAATGCATCTTTAATTTAAAGATGATAAAAAAATCGGATCGTGCACTTACTGATCAATTAACCTCACAAATTAAACCATCAATTTAATTCGACAGTTATAATTATTTAATTTCAATTATCGCATCTGCACTCTTTCTCTGAATGAAAACCAACCAACCATCACTTTTGATATTTCGCGCAAATATTTAAAAAATAAAATTATGTATCCAAATTACCTCAAAAACTTAATTTACCTCGCATAATCAATTTACCTATAGGTCAATATTTATAACAAAAAAAAACTGAAAAACCATCTCGGTTATCTTTTGTAAATTGTTGGGTTTACAAAGCGAGAGAAAAAGAAATGCGGCATTTGCGTTAATAACGTATACACACTGCAAATCCTATACACGTAATGCAATCACCTGGGTTAATCTGAAAGTGACATACAAAAAAAAAAAATATATCGAAAAATTAAGCATCATAAAAATTAAGTTATTATATCAAAAATATTCGTATACAGTACATTTATTTATTAATAATATCTTCAATTAAGCTTCGAAATATAAAAATACATTAAAATTTGTTATAAGAAGACATAAAGATCCATTAAATAAGAAAATCGCCCGAATTAACGAAAGAAGAAATACCATTTAAGAGATAATTGTGTGTATATTGGGATACAAAAATTTATTTATTTTTTGGTTGAGTTCACCTTGTTGTTGTTGTTGCACTTTTATACATATATGTATATACAAACATAACAATTAGGAATGGATTATTATATTAAGTCCGATGGCAAGGTGGATTAAAAATTTTTTTTTTCAACATTTTTATATGTTATCTCGTTGTACATTTAAAGATGTTCGAAAATAAAATTCCCACGCGGTAATATTGACAATTTACTGATGGTTTCTTTAATTGCAACGCAACAGTTTATTTTAATTAAATGATGCGACCGTGACCTTTAAATATAATGTCTTTATATTTTGGCATTGGCCTCACAACATTCTTTCGTCAACACATTCCTGTGCATATATATATACATGCGAGTGCTTCGTTCCAAATGACCTCGTTTCGATTTTTTTTTTTTTTTGTAATTTCGTTCCTCTAAATCAATCATACCTCTCGATCTGAACTAATTGCATCGAAAATTATACATAAGACATAACATCGTGTATCATCTTATGTCGCAAATTAATTAAAACCAAAACCATACATCCTGCCCCATCGATCATGCATCATCAAATAAAAATATTTTAAGATTAAATTTATTATTCATAACAAATTGTTCAATTAAAATAATAACAATACACAAAAATTATGTTTAAGACATTTTTTTTTTTTGTTTATAAAGTTTAATTAACCCATTTGTCTTGTGCTATATATACATTCCTATATATACATATATATATATATGTACGGTGCGTGTAAATATATACGATCATCTCTTATATACAAAAAAAAAAATAATGATCGATCAATTTTATGATCGGCCAACAAAAATGTGAAATTTGTATACAAAGCGCTTTTCTTATATAAATTCGTCATGTAGCCCGTGAATTATGTACTTTACGTAAACTTAAGGTATTGGGACCGCCGCGCCGCGCCGCATTACTAAATTGCATGTTTTCCATAAATAAATTTACTTGCTTGTACCTATAAATGGAGTGGGAAGAAAACGATAATAATTGAGACTTCTTATATTTCAACAACGAGACGACCAAAATAAATTACAAACGAAAAATATTTTAATTCGCACAATAACAACAAATTTTCTCGTATTAATGAATATTTCAATTTTTAGCAAACGATGTGCATGTTGGTACCAATGGTAGATGTAAAGGTAAAACTCGTAAGAAAAGTTATAAAAAAGAAAATTAGGATGGTGTCTTGATTTAATTTACGGCAATAGTTAATTTCAGATAATATTAGATTAAGATCCCTATATACATTGTCTACGCGTACTTCGGAATTATCCACTTAGTGGGATTGAAAATGGTGTAGACAAATATTTTTTGCGTAAACAATGTCGATAATTGGTAGAAAATGTAGAATATTGTTTTTTCAGTTCGAGGTTGCTATTTCATAGTTTTCTAATTCAAATTGACGTTGTTCAAAATTTTGTAAGTTAATATTCAATTTTTACAAAACTTATAGGTAAGAGTAGTACGTGTAAGATATTTTACGATATATATTCAAATATTTAAAAAAACATATTCTCAACGCCATTTGTTTTTGCTTTAATAATCTCTATACTACATACATAGTATTAGAGGACAAACAAAATTACACAATTTATCAAAAATTACAATTTTCACAACAGATGTCACAATTTTGTAATTTCTTGCCGGCACTAATTTACTTTCGGTATCGAGCAACTAAACAATTTTCAAAAGAACAATGTGTATTAAAATTTGTTTACGTCCATTGATTGTGCACCCAATATGTTCACCGTTGACGTGCTGATTTTTTTTTCAGAACTTTTGTACTGAGGTGAGTTCATTTGCTGATTCTCAAAAACCCGAAATTAAAATCTCGCTTTTCATGGGTTTCAAAATTCTACTATTAAAAATTAAAGATTTTCAAAATCCTCATTTTACAGTACAATATAGTAGTAGAGTAGCAGTTAGCACAATATAGAAAATTCATAAAATTATTGATGAAACCCGAATCAAGGTGAATGGTATAATTCTAACATGAACGCTTGAAACGATATTGTATTGTGGTCGAAATAAACGGAATAGGCTTTTTCTTAACAAATACAGGTCAAATTTGATTGTTAAAGCACTTAGCTATAGGGAATGAAACTAAGCCATTTCTTAACCGATAATTTGTAAATTTGAAGAGTTTATGAAATTTAAACATACATATAAATGGAGCCAGTTTCTTCCGATTTTTTTATATCTTTTACATTTTTTGATTGAAAATAATAAAATAAAATGTTTCCAGCTTAAATAACATACAGCAAACATATAACATAACTAACATATAACATAATATTCAGATCTGAAAAAATTTTTTTTTTAACTGTTCTGCGCAGCTTTCAGTGGTGTAGAAATTTTTTTTATAACAATTTTGATGGGTCGCATCTATCTTAGACAGTAAACCTAAATAAAATAATAAATAACCGTGAAAAAGAATTATATTTCAGTTTTAATACACAAAACATTCAAAATTAATATGTATTTATGTTATTACAATCATATATCAAGTGAAAATTAATAGGTCTAAAAAAATATTGGACGCCTTTTGGAAACAATGACAACATTTAATTTTGGTACGGACTAGGGAAAATAAATAACCAAATGTGATTCGTATCGCACAAAACCACAACAACAAAAAAAGCAAATTCCGTTTTCAATTTAATGGAATTTTGAATTAATTCTTAATTTATCGAATTAAATATCATTTTAATTTAAAAAATCTAAACTTTGTGTTTGTATCGTAAAATTCCTATTCCATTTAAATACAAATACAACATAAAAATATAAACAATAAACATGAATATTATACTTAATACATCACTGTGTATCCGCCAGAACTGTCAGAGTTCCAGGGAGATTTGAATACTACTATACAAGATATCGCGGAAGAGTTGAAAGTGCTTCGGCCACAGACCAGATTGCATAGATTAAAACATAAAAAAATAAATAAATTTCAACATGGCCAAAATTCTGAACTTCATTCAAAATTGATATTAAATTTCCAATCTTTCCAAATTTCCAATCCATTTCCAAATTTATAAACTTTAAAGAAATTTTATTTTTTCAAATTCCGCCTTCACCAAAGTTCAAACATGATTGTGAAATACATACCAAAAATAATACCAAAAAATTTACACTGTTAAATTTAAAAATATTCCAATTGGATTTGTTTTGTGGCGAAATTGAATTTTTTTTATATAATCTTTAACATTTATATTAGATAAGTCCCTATGTTCCTAATAGTGTCGCTGTAAAGATCAAATAATTTTCTAACGATTTGAAATAAACACGAGAAAATCGTAAAACGATTTACTAAACTTTTTTTAATTCTAAAGAAGACTATTTTAGACGATATTTCTACTTTTATATATCCGATCCTGAACATCCCTTCACGGGGTCCCAACTATATGACCGAATAGCTAAATCAAAACCCCACGTGTGTAGTGAACAGGATTTAATTATGATGGTTTTTACAAAGTCTAGCGCATTTTTGATAAACTATGGTTTTTGATTTCAATCTATTTTCTAACTTTTCTGTCACCGCTCCTACAGACATTCACAGTTTTTAAAATATAATTTAGAATAGCGCGAGAAGTTCAACAAAGCGGGAAGTTTGTGGTGTAATTTATAAAAGGAAAAGAAACCAGACAAAGAACGAGATTGCAAAAATTGGAGGAATATGTCGCTCCTAAACATATCCAAAAAATAAAACCTTCAAGTTGCTAACATCTCCTTCCCACCAAGGGCGAGAGGTATCAGCAATGTAGGTAGGTAAAGGGATCAGCAAATAAGCAGACAGCTAGGCTCCATTTATAGAAATCGTGTAACCAACTAAAACAACTATAATTTCGCTAATTTAATGATTTCGCACTTTAACAGTAACTTATACATGTGAAGGTTCCATTTACAAAGACATCAAGGGTTTGTTAATGATTTCTAACGGAAATAATAATTTTCGAAATTAGCTGTGTTTCTTGATGCTTGATCTGATCCGGTTCAGTTTATGTTTCAGGAAACAACGCAAAGCTGCTTACTAGATTTGATATCAAAATTTGTGATATAAAACAAACTTTAGATCAGGGGTGGGATGTTGTAACATCACTTTTTTCGATATTTATCGAAAATTGTATCTCTTTTTCCTAAAGTAAAATTGCTTGCCATTTCGCTTTTCAATTTTGCTTTCAATATTGCGATCGCACGCTACTAGAATAAATTGTTTATTTATCTCTTTTTTTGTTTTTCGATAAAGTATCACTCATAAAATACGTAGGTGATAGAATAAGAGTAAAATGACATAATGTTTTCTTCGATTAGGTAGATATCGAATTAGAAACAACGTAATTGATAAATGGAAAAACGTTAAATTTTATTCGTGATGAAACAGATGTAAATTTCGATAGTATCAAAAAAAGTGATGTTACAACATCCCACCCCAAGTTTTGAAGTCGTTCAAGTCCACCCAAAATATGTCAGACCGAAAAAATTGGTGCCTTGCTCGTATAAAGTGTAGATATCACGAAAAAGTGTTAGTAGAAAATGTAGCTCGATCCCGAATTAAAATTACATCCACGAATAAAAAGCTAATTTTGGAGTTGAAGAAAATTGAATGATGATTTTTTATTAAAAAAACTTTTTTCTGTATCGAGAAATTTCGGACTAAAGTGGAAACTTAAATTCGCTTGTGCTTATACTAGAGACAGTCATGTGTAGTGCCATATATGGCTCATTGATGGCTCCTCCTTTCTAACACCCCATCTAAAGGTTTTGAGAAAAGTGATGATTGAATTCGTTTGGTCATCGTTTGCTCATTTTGAATAAAGAAGGCTATTTTAGACGATATTTCTACTTTTATATATCCGATCCTGAACATCTCTTCACGGGGTCCCAACTATATGACCGAATAGCTAAATCAAAACCCCACGTGTGTAGTGAACAGGATTTAATTATGATGGTTTTTACAAAGTCTAGCGCATTTTTAATAAACTATGGTTTTTGATTTCAATCTATTTTCTAACTTTTCTGTCACCGCTCCTACAGACATTCACAGTTTTTAAAATATAATGTAGAATAGCGTAGACAAAGTTGTAACACTAAAATGAACATAGATAGTTTAAAATGATATGAACAGTGCCATACAGGCTATATAGAAATTCCATAAATTTTCAAATTTTATTTCATCGATCCTAGATACGTTCAAGGGGTCTCATCTACATGGCCAGATAGATCAGTGAAAACCCTCTGAGTGTGGTGAATGGGATCTAATTCTGGTGATCTTTAACTTGCCCAGATACATTTCTACGTTTACGGTTATATCACATATACCAGAAATGTTCACGGGATCTCTTTCATATATTCGAATAGGTCAGAAAATTGCCTATGAATATTGTGAAAAAGGGACACGAATAATGATTTTCACCTTGGATTTCGAAATTTAAAACTTCTTCATTTTCAATTTCTTTTTCAATTGGAAATTTTGGTATTTTCTCCAATAGGATTTTTACCCAATTGACATTCCCAAATAAGCTACGAACCCGATTTATTGTAATAATAATCAAATAACACAAATCCTAGAGATATTCACTGGTTCTCGTTTACACTTTTGAATAGTTCAAAGATGCGACTTTCGATAGTTCCGGACAGGGTTCGGTTATGGCGATATTTACAGTGCCATACACGATTTAGAAGTTTCATGAAATAATTTGAATACATTATCAAATTTTATTTCACCGAACCTAGAGATGTTCACGGGGTCTCACCTACATGACTAGATAGATCAGTGAAAACCCTATGCGTGGGGTGAGTGGGATTTAATTCTGCTTCTAATGCTGAATTTAAACGTGGTCGTACAACCTCCGATGATGCACCACTGTGACTCCAGAAAACATAAAAACATCCACGAAATTGTTTTAAAATGCCGTAAAGTAAATTTGACATTGTAAAGATATCAGTAGTGGGTAGCATTATCCATGCGATAGCTGTGTTCGAATTGGGTACCGCGTTTTCTCACAATGGATTAAAAACGAATACGCATCGATGATTCCGTGCACTGGGAAAAATGTATGGCTCCAACGAAAAAGTGATTGCCGAAATTGAAACTTATTTTGAAGACAAAGATAAATTATTCTACAAAAAGGCTTAGAAATGTTAGAGACGTTGGACTGGTTGTATCGCTCTAGAAGGAAATTACGTTGATGTAATTTTCCCCAAAAAATTGTGTTTTCTTTGTTAGACCGGCAAATTTTCAGGCGATGAGTTAAATAAAAACAATACACAGTGTTAAATATTTTTATTGTATATCCTAATAATGTTTTTAATTTCAAATTAAAATTAGAAAGTAAATTTTAAATTCAAGATATTTATAAATTCATAATAATTATGGTAATATTTTTATAAATTTCAAAATTTTCCATAAATAATAAGTGTTGGGTTCACTCTGGTATTGTTTGTAATCTTTCGGACTGTTGTGCGTAGATCATCGTGTTCTTCCCATAGGCCGCTAGGTCGTACGATGTAGCTTTTATAATGCTTAATTGAATTATCATAATGGATGATGCCTTTTAAAAATATAATTTCTTTTGATAAGCGAAGATTCGCTTGTATTTTGCTGATTTCAATGTTATAAATGTCTTCAAAATTTAGCGCGTTGGACATCGACAACCAAAAATCCATTTATAGTATTAATTTTTATATTTTTGCAATTTTTGTTACACATAGGACATTTTATAAATCCAATGTCGATTTTTTTTCCAATATCCTGCAAATCGTTTTCGAAAAAATTCCCTAAATTTATGGGTAAAGTGCGAAACTCTTTTGTGGATGAGTTACAATTTAATGAATGAAAGAGATCCCGTGAACATTTCTGGTATATGCGATATAACCGTAAACGTCAAAATGTATCTGAGCAAGTTAAATATCACCAGAATTAGATCTCATTCACCACACTCATAGGGTTTTCACTGATCTATCTGGCCATGTAGGTGAGACCCCGTGAATATCTCTAGGTTCGATGAAATAAAATTTGAAAATTTATTAAGATTTATGGAATTTCTATATAGCCTTTATGGCACTGTACATATCAATATAAACTATGTTCATTTTAGTGTTACAACTTTGTCTACGCTATTCTAAATTATATTTTAAAAACTGTGAATGTCTGTAGGAGCGATGACAGAAAAGTTAGAAAATAGATTGAAATCAAAATCCATAGTTGTTTAAAATGCGCTAGACTTTGTAAAAACCATCATAATTAAATCCTGTTCACTACACACGTGGGGTTTTGATTTAGCTATTCGGTCATATAGTTGGGACCCCGTGAAGAGATGTTCAGGATCGGATATATAAAAGTAGAAATATCGTCTAAAATAGCCTTCTTTAGAAATAAAAAAAGTTTAGTAAATCGTTTTACGATTTTCTCGTGTTTATTTCAAATCGTTAGAAAATTATTTGATCTTTACAGCGACGCTATTAGGAACATAGGGACTTATCTAATATAAATGTTAAAGATTATATAAAAATTTCAATTTCGCGTAAACAGTGTAAATTTTTTGGTATTATTTTTGGTATGTATTTCACAATCATAGTTCAAACCACATAATTCTGTATACTAGGAATGGCGCAAATGTTTTTCTAAGATAAATTGTTAATTTCGGTTCAACGTACAGACATCTGTATGTACGGAAAGCATTACTAAAATCGCTTTGATTTGCTTCATTATATATTAATTTTCTGTTAATTATCCTACCATCTGTAAGAAAAATAATGTACTAAGAGTAATCGATAAAATGATTTGTGGCATAAACCAAAATATACATAAGAGGACTCATGTAGAGATTCCGAGGTTAATCTATTTTACTTTTAGCACTCTGTATGAGCCTAACAAGAACAATGAACTATAAAATAACTATGCCGATATTAAATATAGAAAAAAATAAATAAATTTGTGTATATAAATATACTAAAACTATAAAATAAGATTAACCTCGGAAAAATTGGCTTATAAAATTTGCACTACTTGATTTCTCTTATATATTTATTGCTCGATGTTTGTGGGTAATACATTTTATCAATCAAAATTCTAACCTGAAAATAAACCATTCCAAAATGAGCGCGCCACATAAAAGTAAGTACAATAATTGTATAGAAAAATTTAAGTATTTAATTATATTTCATAATAATTTTAATATTTTAAGACCATTTATTCTATTAATATTATGAAATAACTAATTAATATTTAAATTAACCCTAAAACGCTATTAAAAATGCACATACAGAAGCTTGTACGATGAACGTAAAATGTGTAAATTTGTTTTGTTTTTGATTTTTAGTTGTATTCAAGGATGGACAATGGCTAATTGGAAATGATGAAATTTAATTTTTTTTAGAAGGATCAGGATCCGATACAGGAGATGAAATAGACCCAATCATGCAACATACACTAATATGTACTATTTGGCAACCAACAACAGACTATGATAATCGACACCTACTTAAACACAATCAACTTCCCAACCACCACACACTTTTCTTTCCAATAACGCTGGATCTCGGATAAATTTGAATTTTTGACTTATAGATGAGTAAATAGAATATAGTTAAGAAATGTGAAAGAATCGTATTTCGTACGCTATGCAGTAATTCGCTACATAGTAGTACAACTACATGGTATTGTTCTATATATAGACAATGTAAAATAATACAACGTGAGTCGTCGCCACCTGATGATAAGGCTGATTTTTTCAAATTAGTAATCTCATTCGTTCGAAACTGATTGTTGTGATTCTTACACATTATTCATCTATAAGTCAAAAATTCAAACAGTGTTATTATTCTCCATTTTTAATTTATTTAATTTTGGCTTTAAAACAATGCTTTATGAACAAGTACATTCTGTAACACTGGGTTGCTGTTGAGGTTAGCAACGCGTGATCTAAACAATATTTTGGGATAGTTCTTCCGGAATCATGGGGGTTCGATTACACACGCTTAATGCCAGTGTACAAGGTAATTTACAAACAAAAATGTATCAAAAAAAAATTACTATTTGGCACTCTTATTCGGCACCCTCATCACTAGAAATGATTTTCAGAGATCAGCCAATCATTATTCTCAATACTATTTAATCAATTTAAAAACAAAAAAAACTGTATCTAAAAATTTTAAACATTATAATGAATTTATTTAATTCAAACATTTTTTTTTTTTGTTATAATTTAAAAACTAAATTAACTTACAAGCTGGTTTGATAAAAATCACCGTAGCGTTGCGGATCCGATGGTAGAGGTCGAAGATACATACATCCATATGTTATTCTGATTCCGTTAAGATTTCGGTGATTCTTCTTTCAGTAACAATTATTACTAATAAATATAATTAGGGTTTTTTTATAGTTTTAGCAAGATAATATTAATCTTTAGTATTGCCGCTTTTCTTACGTATTATATCAACTTATTAATTTTATTATTGCTTAATGTATTTATTATTTTATTATGGTTTATGTTATTTATATGTCTAGTTTTAGGCGAGTCAGGTTATTCCTGCACACTCTATTTTAATTTTCACCACCTGATCCCGTTCTCCATATAAGAATAACCAACCGTTTCGAATAGTATGACCACGGTTTTATTAAGTACTAGGCTTGCTTCAACCCCGTTAGATAATTTTTTTATTATTTTCATACGTAGGTCAACTTTAATTGAAACATTCACTATTCTTAACTATCCATGTACACATACGATTTTTCATGCCCTAAACTTTAATATAAACACGGTAACTGTCACTTATATCTATATATGTATAATATTTAATTTTATTTTATTTTTAACCCCAGTCAATGCTGTAGGTGAGTTTGATTAGCTTATCTCTGAACAACTGATCACTTATCGATCCGAAATTTTTTTCTATTTTTTCTCTATATTTCATTTGTATTTTTTATGACAAAAACCAAATTGCACATTCTAACCCTACAACAAAAACAAATCGTTTATATATTTTTTTTAAATTAATCCGTACCGGGTGACCATTACAAATCGTTACAATTCAACAAAACAAACAATATGGTGACTAATATTAAAAATATTCCTTTCGTTCTGCCTTTTCATCTAGTACGAAAAGAATTCGTCTAGAACATCTAGATAAATATAAAAATAGCAATGAAAAGGAACAGTAGGAATGGAATGAATAAAAAAACATAATATCTCATGTTCGGAACGTTCGGAATATTTGGAATGAATAAAAAAAACACTGATAGTGTAGCGTTCGTGTCCGATTTCGAAAAGATGTAACAACAAGTTTAAGTTCATCCGATACACCCACATTTTCAGCAGGTCGTGTGGCGTGAGCAACCGATAGAAAAAATCAAAAAACATTGCAAATAATGTTCAATATCTAAGAAAGTGGCATGTCTGCCAAATTTGATTTCGACGATGATGATTTACTGTTGCGAGCTGTGACTCTTTTGGCTGTATAGAATACAGCGAGACGTCAACCTTTTTATCACATGCCGGATTAGCAATTTCTCGATAACATACCCACGGAAAACTTGGAAGAAATTCAATTTAATTTGAAGTTCCTGATGTATTAGGTGCGCAAGTAGAAACTCGGATCTGAAGTTGGATGCATTAAATATACTTGAACGCATCCAAATCGCCTACCATTTTGGATAAATGTAGTTTAGTCATTGCTGTTTTTACCACGCTTATACTAGCTCACTCGGTGTGTCTGTTTGTGTCGTCAAATTTTGTAATCAATTTTTCAACCACTTGCGGTAGTCCAATTGAGCTGAAATTTGCATGCACTCAGAGAAAAAACAACTTAAAAATAAAAAAAAAACATTTCATTTTAAAAAATTTCATATACGTTTTCCAAGCAACAATGAAATATTTTGAATTGAAAACGATCATTTTAAAATCGTATGATATTTTGAATTGAAATATAGATTTAAAAACAAATCAACTTTAAATTAGAGATATTAATTTTTATTTTAAATCGGTTAACATATAGAAATGTATTGCTGAGGTTTTTAATTTAAAAGTTTAATTTTAATAGTGTTTTCTTTTCTTCTAAATTTAAAATGCAACATTAATGATAAGAATACGTTGATCTATGAATCTAAATGGGGAAAATTTCAATTCAAATATGTTCAATACAATAAACTACGTTTTCACATGCGGTTTGAAAAAATAGAAAATTATGTATTTTTCCTCTCCTATTCAAGTCATCAAAAACCAAAGAAGTAATGTTTCTTCATGTACTTATAATAAATATCTACCACAAAAAGTAGAAAATTAACCACGTCCATTTCGAACCCCAGAGTCATTATGTAAAATACACAAAACCCTTATAAAATGAGAACCTCCTCTCCTGCCCTCCTTCTTTCTTGGCACTTTGGTTTCGTACTGATAAAAAGTTGGTCTACTCATCAGGTTGCAATGACCAAACTGTAAAAACTCACATCTTGTTTATACCTATAGTATAACACAACAACATAACGATTTAGCGAATTATATCACTGGCTTAAGAAGTTTGAAATTTGTGTAATGTTGTTTTTTAGAAACAGCTGTTTCTATCAATGTTGACAAATATTTTGAAAAAAAAATTACCAAAACGAATTGTGTATAATTTAAAAATTCTAAGTTTTAGTTTGAATGCGATATAATTTGAAACTAAATCGTTTCTAATACATTTATTTTTTTGATATAATAGATTCATATTTAAAAGGTTTCGTTTCAATTTAAATATAGGCGGTTTTAGTTATAAAATGTTTTGCCCGTTCTTACTGATAAAGCAGTGTTTTTGAATTAAAAATTTTATATTTAATTTTAAATTTCGTTTTTTCTCTGAGTGTGCAGGCTTAACTCCGATGGCAATACAAGATTCTAACATTTTTGGATAATAAAAAATTTCAATGACTACAAAGTAGAAAATAAAATATATATAAAAAAAAACTTTTTAAAAAACCACGCTTATATTTAAAGGCTCTAAAAAGTAGATACTGTAATAAAAGATTTTGAAAAGTAGAAAACTCCTTAAATCTTCCTTAAATCCTTACTCCTATCAAGGTATATTTATAAAAATATAAGCGTGGGGTGCTCCTTCTGAATGTATATACTATCTCTCAATATATCATTTTAACGTTAATACTGAAATGCTCCAGCAAAAAATCTATTCTTAGGATACATCAGAATAGACTGTTCCATTAGTGTTACTAAAAGACTTTAGTTCATGTGTTTAGTAGTCTTAAATTACTAAAGCCGTAAACGAGCACCTCACGCTTATATTTTTAGTCATATTAACTTTAAATCTCTACTTGTTATAAATATACCTTGAAAGGAGTAAGGAAGAAAAATTTTGTTTTCTACTTTTCAAAACCTTTTATTATATTATTTACTTTCTAGAGCCTTTAAATATAAGCGTGGTTTTTAAAAAGTTTTTTAAATATATTTTTATGGTATTAATTTCAGTCATATACAAGCTGTCGTTCCTTGTGTATTTTAAAAGAGGGATGTCGATAAGTAACATTTACGCCATTGCATTCTTTTCTGTTTTCAAATGAAAAAAAATTCAGCTGAATGTTACCCAGAAGAAGACCATTTGTCTGTTCTCTTGAAAGTGAAATTTGGACAAAAATCTACATCTCAAAAATGTCCTTAAATTGTTTTATTTTCATTTCAAGTTTTTTCATTTCGGATTCACGGACAAAAATTTTATGTTGCAGCTGCGTAATAAAATTTTTGTCCGTGAATCCGAAATGAAGAAGATTGAAATTAAAATAAAAAAATTTAAGGACATTTTTGAGATGTACATTTTTGTTTAAGTTTTGTTTTCGAGAGAGCACAATAAAAGAGGACAGGGAAGATTGGTGTTTGGGTATAAAATAAGGGTTTAAATTAAAAATAGAAATCTGTTGCGACTTGGTTTGAGTCCGGAAACCAAGTTATCGTGTGGCATGGCTGGTTTACACGAGAGTTGAATTCAACACAAATTTCTTCGTTCCTTTCCCCCTTGCCTATAATCTAAAATTTTTTTTTGCGTACTTTTTCAACTCGAATTTTAGGTGTTGAACGAATTGTAATTTACTAACAGCGAGTTCATACGACGGATAAAAATATATGTCAGTATACTGCAGAAGATGCATATAATAATTTTTCGGTACGAATTAGGCTGAATTGGAATTACTGTAAATTTTAGTTTCGGTGAAGCTGAATTTGATTTGGTCATCTCTTGGTTGGTTGAGGCCAGGTTCGCTTTAGCTGTAGTGAGTGAAAAATCCAGAACTTCATCCAGGATTTATGTTGGAATCCCGGTTCAGCCTAACATACCAGATTCAAGTTAAGAAATTTCCGAGCACGGTTGAATTCCAGAACTTCTTTAAAATCTATTTTTAAATCCCTACCATAGTCTGCATACCGGATTTGACAATGGTTGGTTGGGATATGGTCAAGTTCCATTGTGAATGATCGAATTCTAGAACTTCATCAATTCGAAACGTTAAAATCCCGATACCAATTGACCTTAGTTTATGAGAATCCTAGCCCAGCTCTACAAACTAAGTTGAAAGATTATCGGTTGGTAAATGGCCTGGTTCCATTCGTAACAGCAGAATCTCAAAATTACGTCAAATCCGGCCTTGTACACCGAACGTGGGCTTCATTTGTTGGGGGATCGCCTAGTTCCATTGAGTATTATGTTAGAATGCCAATCCAATTCTGCGTTCCATATTTGACAGTAATTGATTGAGGAATGGTAGAGTTCCATTGAGCATGACCTAAATATATCATGTGCAGTACATTTATACTTGGTAATTAAACGAATATTCTTTCAAAATTAATAAAATATTTGAAAAATCCAATCTGGTATTTAATATGGATTTGAATAGGAACCATTGCCTTTGAGATGCCTCACATATTTTTTGTATATTTTTTTTTTTTTTTTGCTTTTTTGTCGTTGCCCCAATTCATAGGTTAAATACTAGTGATGGATTTTAGAGTAAATTTTATTGTAAGTTGTGGAGTTGCAGGAAGATTAAATTAATAAAATTCCGGAAGCCGGAAATTATTAATTTATTAATTTTTAATTATTTAATCTACAGATGCTTGTGAATAATATTTCTTTGAAAGATTAATTCCTGATTATGTAGACTAGAATTATTTTGCCATTGTGTTACTAAATATCGACTTTATCTAGGTGTCTGTAACTGGGCCGATTCAATCAAAAATTTTTGTAAAGGAAGCCGAAAAGTATTAATTTAGAATTAAATTTCTGGAAATTTCCAGTTGCATGTAAAATAATAATATTTTTTCTTAGGTTGCGGATTTAAAGATGCAATTGTTGAAGACTAATACCATCGTTATCCATTAAACCTTTATCCTTCCTCTAGTAGATTAGTATTGTGCTGTCTTTGTGTTACTAACTATCGGCTATACCTAGATGTCTGTAACCGGGCCGATTCTGTCCCACTTAACTAACCTATCCAATCCTTCGGTTTTGTTATGTGTAAAAAAGAGTGTACGGTGGGCCAGTCGTCAACCGGGAGCTCCTGTGTAAGAACTTGGTCGTACATTCAGAATCAATCAATCAATCAATCGATTGTATTTATTTTTATTTATATTTAACCATTTTACTTTTTTTTAAGATCGCGTCAGATCTAGTTGGGAACTCGGGAGAGTAAAGATGTGAAATTCAATCGCAAAATTGTGACTATTAAATTCACGTTTGTTCACTTTCAACACAACAATAAAATTAAGTAATTTGCTAATAATAATTTAAAAATAATAATGCATACTGATATTAAGTATTAACATATAGGTTAAGGCTTAAGTTAAAAAAATTATAGTTTTCAAGAACTTCAGACATCTTGTTAATTTCGTACAAAAAAAAAAATTAAACTCTTGTGGTAGTTAATTCGAATATTAATTAATTATATATCAAATATAATATGTTGAGTATATGATATGAGTCTGTGAATGCAGTATTAGAGCGAGTGATTTAGTTATTCGCTTCCTAGAAGTGCTACTTAAAAATAATTTAGTGGCTGCTGAAAACAACAAAGCATTCAATTTTTAGGCGAAAATATTGTTTCACGCCACCGAACCAATGGTGGCTACTTAACCTTAACTAATTTGGATTTAACGATGTGATGAATGTGTGTACTAATATATCATCATCTGCAAAATAAGTTTTTAATTTCTTTATAAAAATTCCAAAAATATCTTAATTACATTTTACCTGGAAGAGAACAAGTATCATTATAATTCATGCAATGTTTAAAGAAACTGATCCAAACTGCGAATTTTAATGAAGATGTACATAATAACAATCAAAAATATAAGAAAGCTTTTGTATCTACGAGTATATAAAATGTAGCCCTTGATTGATTACATGTTCATGTGAATTTTATACCGTCGTGTCTTAAAGATAAAATTTTATGTGTTCATCATAAAAATTGCATCCAACATTCGTATAAATCACATCGATCTTATTTTTTCTGTGTCCGCTTTAATGTACCCCCATCGCCCTACAAAATGATTAAATATTTAATAATAGAGTTGAAGTATCTGTATATAAAAGACCATCTTCATAACACCATTCACCTTGCGCAAGACGAAATTATACCAAGTACGAGAGAGATTCAAGTTGAACGCGCAATTGAATTAACACATCAAAGAAAATCTTAACAAATTTTAACGATTGGTCATTTAAAGATAATTTCAAAAATAAAAAAAAAAAAAAACGTAAAAATTTTATCTTTCTGTATTAACTTATAAATAAATTTAAAGTAATTGAATCGGATTATTCTGTCATAATTTTCTTATATACAAAACACAAAAATAATTTAAGATTTATGGTCTTTTTTGGGTTATTCACTATACACGCAGTACTTGCTGTATATAACAACAACGCCGTCATCTCTCTGAATTCAGCCGAAAAAAAAAAATAATTAAATCCTCGTTAGCCTAAATTCGTTTAGACTTAATGCAGTTGTTAAAAAAAACTACTTACAACAACAAAAACTAACCAAGTGTTTCTTATTATACATTAAACACTGTGGTAAATGGAATGAGTCAATTGTTTGGATTATAATTGAACTATTAAGAATTCTGATCAAATTATTTAGTGTCTTAATTACATCGTCGTATGGACACGCGGGCACGTTGAGATGCGGAATTAAAATCGAACCGCATTCGATCGTTTCGTAAATGTTATCGCATAAAATGATTAATGTATACACTTTCAACACTGCTTCTGGACGCTAATTAGAGGAAAGTATTTATTTTATTGTGCAGTGTTAATTGTTTAAAATTTGTCAATAAATTTAACACTTAGCAATTAATGCAATAAACATTTTGCAGCTCATTTCCGTGTTTCGATTTATAACAATAAAGCAACTGGAATTGTGTTCCAGTTGTTTCTTTTAAGTATATGAAATTTTGGGTTATTCTGGGCGACAGCCAGACATCAACTTTTACGTGCGTTTGGATACGATCGTATCCATTTGAATGCTATTTCTGATAATTTTTGGAATTAGATATGAAAAAATCGCTTTAAATGTATAATATTGGTTCATTATATAGATAAATAAATCTTTTACGATTGTATCAACTAAATGAAATTTCGTCTTTTATTCGAATTCCATGTGTTACTGTTTGGATTTTACACGAATGTATTAATCGTATATAACTTTATGTTCAATGGAATATCAATTTAAGGGTCTTTCTTCGTTTGAGCGTGGTTTGTTGTGTGTTGACTGGTCAAATTTTATTTACCACCAACACCTTTTATTTCCGCAGCAATTTACAAATTTCACTCGTTCACTGCTCACTAATCCACTTCAACTGTTCTTTTTTACTAACTCAATCCTTTTCACACTGTTTACGTTTCACTTTTTATCTTGCACTTTTCAATGGTTAAATTACAACTGTCTCAGCGTTTCAAATTGCTCTCGCTCGTATATACTTGTCTATATATATCGGTGTACGAAATTATTGTTTTAATTGCATCTCTTGAATGATAATTTTTATTCTTTATCCAGGAATAAAAAAGTGCTCAAATATAAAATAGAGTTTGCACTTTGAAAATTACTAAATCTGCTCTTCTTGGCATATAAAAAATAAGTCACAAAGAATAATATTTATCTAATTGAAAGGTTAAAATAAATACTAATCATTGGCATATTTTATACAATTCAGCCAAAAATTTTGATTCTTCTTACAAATCAAATTCAAGGTTTTTTTTAATGAAATTTCAGTTAAAAAAGAGGTGAAATTATGATAATAAAACATAGTTTTTTATTTAAAATATTGGCAATTTATAATACATATATACATTAGTTTATGAAAATTACGATGATAACATCCTATCAGCATGTAATAAACTTGGGATCCATGAATTTCCTAACATGTTCCTGAATGTCGGGTGAAATATCAAGCCACTCCATACTACACAACGAGTTAGTACTTTGTTTAGTTCCATCTAACTAGTTTCTGGCCTAAAGAATTTAAAAATGTTTATAAGAAAAAATTATAAAATACATATTTGTATTATTTATTTACCCTTACATTTTCAAACAAAAGACAATTTTCATCCGTGTCCATGTAGCGTAACTGAGTCCGGGCTCACTATAGATGTATCTGTATGTGTTTCTGTTGAGAGAAAATAAATATTTCAAATTAAGTATTGCTTATTATAATCGTCATTATAATTATAAAACCACATAAATTGTGAACTTACCTCTAAATTCACAGCAAAAACATTTCAAATGATCGACAATTACTGTTAACTAAATTTTTAAGTCAAAATAATTTTTCCAAAAAGAGTGCTATCCCTTACTTCCCCACAAAAGTAATATAAAAGATAAAGACATACAATTTTAAATGATTTCTGAACTGAACAACATACAAATTTATCTTTTTAAAGCTAAATAATTTGATCAGATTTTATGCAAAATTGAATAAAAATGACAAAAATATTTGTATATTTAAAAGGACAAAACATAGTTTTCTCTTCAAATTTTGGTTAAATAAGTATGAATATCAGTTAATATCAGGCGTTTTATCAAAACATTGAAGCAATTGTTCAGTAACACTCGTAGTAACTTTTTAATTTTGAGTTGGGTTGATAACTTTAAATTTCTTAATGTTTTATAAATGGAGAAAAATGTTTTATCGTCAAAACTGCTCTCTGCAAAATTGTATCACAATAATATTAATTTGAGAACATATTGTATGTTGTAGTTTACGATATATTATGTTCTCGCCTCAATATTTTATTTTCCTAGCCGTTTTGTTACTTTGATTTTCTCGAAATTTACTTTTATACGTTAACATCGAGATCATACGACGGATAAAAATCTCGGATTTTTCTATCCCAGATTTTTTTTTTCAATATTTTCAACTTTTTTATATGAAAAAAAGCGTGTCCGTTATATAATTTACGTGATGTAATTGGTTAAAACGATGGGATTTTATAAAATCCGAGATTTTTATCCGTCGTATGAACTCGCAGTAACATCGAGTTCATACGACGGATAAAAATCTCGGATTTTTCTATCCCAGATTTTTTTTCCAATATTTTCAAATTTTTATATGAAAAGAGGCGTGCCCATTGTATAATTTACGTGATGTAATTGGTTAAAACGATGGGATAGTAAAATCCGAGATTTTTATCCGTCGTATGAACTCGCAGTAAGCTTGAAATGGGATAGTTTGAAACTACAGGATGTCAAGATACAGTATCAACCATTTCTAACAGTATTTACATAGCCATTTTGATCTAATCGAGGCGTCTAATCTCGAAAATCATGAGTTAAATTTTTGAGATTACCGTAATTTACACGCCGATTATAGAACTCGCGGGAGCGAATCGATTGCGCATTAAAAACTGCATAAAAAAAAACATAAAACAAAATTTTAAATCATAGTATCATAGAAATTAATATGGATGTTCATACAATTAGTTAAGTAAAATTTGTTTTAGATATACGTAATTTTTTTATTGCGTTCGACCCTGTACAAAACCATACAAAATGATTTGTATGGAAATCAATACAAAATTTCTTGGTCACTTTGATTGAGAGCAATTGTTTTCCAATTTATTTATATGCATTTTCCAATCCGCAATCGCTTCGCTGCCGCGAGTTGTATAATGGACGTGATAATCTCTGGGAATTTGATGGATGAAAAAAATTAATAAAACACATTTTTGTTTGTACACAGAGGCTGTCATTTAAACTATAAGTTTCTGGGTTAGTTCATCTGATAGCATATACAATTTAAGAACACACAGTGAATTTGTAGTGGAGGTATACAATAATGACGAATTATTAAAATTAATCTTTCGCTGTGTATCGTTAAATTGGTTTGAAAGAAAGCAAGCATTATATGACCTGGACATAATAAAGCACAATATATGGCGTTTCAAAATCAGATTTATATTTTTTTTTTATTTTCAAAAATACTTTCCTCACTTTTGTCAAAGAGTTTTCTTAAATTTTAAGAGATTGTTTTTAAAAATAAAAAACTTTTGGCTAGTTTTAAAAGATTTATTTTAATTTTTAAATAATTATTTTTTAACAAATGCCACACAATTTTATTAAATCAAAGTAATCCGTAATTCATTTTACAAATACAATGCCATTCACAATATTTGTGAATTGAGACTGTTCAGGCCAAAAAACAAAGAGGTCATCTACTTATAACATAATATATCTACCACAAAAAGTAGAAATTAACTCCTCCTTCCCAATTTTTAACCACCAGGATCCTTGTGTAAAAATACACACAACCCTTAAAAAAATATAATGAGAACTTCTCAAGTTCTTTCTTGGCAGTTTGGTTTCGTACTGATAAAAAGTTGGTCTACTCATCATCAGGTTGCAACGAACAAAACCAAACTGCAGAAATTTAAACCTTCATTACTTTAGTATAACACAGGAACATATAAATTTGGCGAATTATATACAATATAGAAGATTTGAAAAATAAAACAACGGGATTTCTGGCAAACCAATAAATATAAACATTTTCAAAAGTTGTCATTAATATCAATAAAATTGTTTTAAAATTCTAGAACTCTTCTTTTGAAATAAATTATTCTGTTTAAATAAATAAACTTTTTAAATTTAAAAAGTATTTTATAAATTATTTTATAAAATATGTTATTAAAATAAAAAAACTATTCATTAGTTTGTAAAAATCTCATTTAATTTCAAAAAAATACTTTTTAAATCCAAAAAAATTTATAACTTTTAGAAATTAAAAACTTCGTTTTTTAATTTTACAAACCAAAATTTTTCGCAGTGATATACACAAAATCAACCCACAAACCAGATCTAATTCAGCAAACAACGTTACGTAACAATTTACTATAAATACAAGCAAAATAGTGAAATTTTGATAAAATGAAGCAAAAAATACGGAAATCAAAATTTTTCAGATTGTACTGAATTCCGCTCTAAAGTACTTTTGTACTTTTACAAATTAATTGTATCGAAAAAAGTACAATTGTACCGACTTTTCCATCACTGGTACACTTGCTAGTGTCTATCACTAGTAGAATCTCGAGTCCCTGCGTCAATTTTTTCGAACTTCTAGCCATAGGGATGGTACTTTTTGTTTTATAACAAAAAAGTTGAAATAATCAATATTTATTTCCGACGGATTCGCTTTAAATTATAGTTTATATTCACTAAACTTGAGCACTACATTCAAATCTACTTCTAAAATTAATTATTCGTTACAAAAAATGCTTATTTAGCTTGAAGCAAAAATGGAGTAATTCTAAAATTACAAAAAAATTAACTTAAATGAGATAAACTAAATTCATTACGTCTTTACGATCCTTGTATGGAAAGTTTAGTATGACCCTAATGCTGCACCAGCACTTGTAGCACAATCCAATGAAAATGATACTGGAATTTTTTACAAATTAATTATAAATACAGTTAGAAAATTTTTGACAGGTCCCGTTATTATGCAATTTGTGTGGGCTTGCGTCAGACATAGCTACATCACACTTTTCGTATTTTTGTTAATATCGTACTGGGGGTGCTGCTGAAATTTTTTACAAATTAATTACAACATATTGACATAGTTGAACCCCCAAAAACTTCCCCTAAGGGGTGCAATTTTGCATTTCTGTGATTTTTTTGTATAGCGCTGGGGTGGTACTGGATTATTTTTTACAAACTAACTACAAGAAAATGGCAAAATGAAATAGCTAGAAAACTACCCTAAATGGGAGCAACCGTTTAAAATCATTATACCGTACTGGTTGATACAAGAAGTTTTTACTAAAAATAAACTACAATATATTGGAATAGTTCAATTCTCAAAAACTGCAACTAAAAAGTGCAGCTCTTTAAAACCATATTTCTCTGTAAAGGTAATACCTCTCAAAGGTACCCATGAATTTATTATAACAGCTCACATCCACAAAAATCGATCAATCGATCAAAATGTATCGAATTACCTTCCTTCCCCTCCATTTCTAGCATAATAGGTACCAATGAATGAATGCGTACCTATATTTCTTGCATAGGAAGAAAGTTCGATACTTTTTGATCGGTTTTTGTGAGTGTGTGGGCTGTTGTAATATATTTAGGGTTATACTTATTTCTTGCATAGGAAGGAAGTTCGGAATAAATTTTTATGGGTGTGGGTTGTTGTAATAAATTTAGGGATACCCATTTCTTGCATAGAAAGAAAGTTCGGTGCATTATGACAGATTATTGTGGGTGTGGGCTGTTTTAATAATTTCAGGCTTACCTATTTCTTTCATTAGAAAGAAGTTCAATGAATTAGGTTCGAAATTGCACCCTTTAGGAGAAGTTTATGTGGTATATGTTGTAGTTAATTTGTAAAAAATTTCAACACCACCCCCAGTACGATACAAGAAATATTAACTGAAATGCCAAAAGCATGGTTGAACCAAAAATATTGGTTTTGAAGAATTGCACCCCTTAGGGGAAGTTTTTGGAGGGTTGAACTATGCCAATATATTGTAATTAATTTGTACCAGCCCCAGTACAATACAATAAATATTAACAAAAATACGAAAAGTGTGGTGTGGCTTTGTCTTACGCCAGTCCACACACGGATTTCAGGATATCGGGACCTGTAAAAAATTTGCTAACTGTGTAACAAATTTGTAAAAAAATTCCAGTACCATTTTCATTGAATTGTGCTACAAGTGCTGGTGCAGCATTAGGGTCATCCTGTGGAAGTTCATTCTAATTGATATTCAACGATTGCATTTTTCTTGTTTCATTTTCTTCGATTTCGATATGCTTTTTCTTGTTTTGACCTCCACATACGTCTGATTTTCGAAAACATTTTTGATCCAGGTTTTATTGCTTCGATTTTGTTTTGCCAATGTACGTTTCTTCTTATAAATTTCAGATTTGTAAAGGAAGCCGTTATCGTTTTGCCATTGATTTAATGCAATGCCTCTTCTGTTATGATTCGTATTGCGCCAATTTGAGTGCCGTGCATTCATATCAGCCCCCTATAACTATTTATAGTGTTTATTGGTATTCATTAGCTCCAGCATGTCAAAAATTTACGTCCATTCCGTGTCAAATTGTGGAAAAGCTTCTTTAGTTTTGTGACTCGAACAATGCATCGAAATAAAATATAGCTGCTTGTTGCTTTTTAATTTAATTTTCATGATAGTATTCTCCGCATCTTTACAATTTTCCAATTTTCTGATTTTGATGTTTTAAAAATGTATGCTTATCGTTTAATTAGGATCCCTTCGCCATTTTTTGAATTTTGCCGATCTTGACTTATCAAATTATAATTTTTAAATTCAATGTTATGCCGAAAATTTAATTTACTTTCGTACATTAACATAATATCCAGTTGATGTTGTTCCAATAATTTTAAAAGGTTTAGTCGCCTATTGATGCTGATAAAATTGATCGAATATACATTTAGTGCCAACATTTTAAATTTATTCATAGTGAATTAATTACACTTAAAAGTTGAGTAATTTGTTCACTTGGCTGTTTAATTCTGTGCGATTTGCTCGAACACCAAGTGATATGCTTATGTAAAGTAGAATTCGTAACAATGATAACAATCTATGGCTTAGGTTTTACAATATAAGAAATTGGAATACTATTAAGTATTATAAACAGCAATAAATTAAAAGCAAACTTATATTTGAATGGATCGCATAAATCGCAAATGAGTGAAGATTTTTTATCATTATTTGCCCGACTGAACACTAGAATTATGAATACAAGATGTCAAAACGGGAAGCTAATTAACAATGATAATTAGTTTGAAATACAATTTTACAAATTTTGAATTCAGCTTTATGTAATCCACAACAAATAATGCATTTTACGTTGACTACGGAATTTAATTAAATTAATTAGTGTTACAGTGTTCCTGTTTGAAACTAATTCTAATAATATTTTATAACTTTTCAGATTGGAAACTTCAAAATAATTTACGCCAACAGAACCGGCAAAATTAAACTATTTGTGTTAAACTATTGTGTATAAGTAGGTGTCGATTATCATAGTCGTTGTCATCAATGCCTCCTAAACTACAGGCCTCTTACTACTCTCGTTTTTCGCACATGACGTCAATTTATGTCTAAACCGAGACTGCGCAATAATAATGTTAAGATATTTACAGTAACAAAACAACTAGAGAAAACAACAAAAACGTCGACATAGCGTGTCGTCATCATTTGGTGTAAGCGGCCTGTAGTTTAGGAGGCATTGTTGTCATACAGTTTGACGCTAAATGGAAGAATTTCCTACCGTTGTGTATTTAATTCGAGAGTGCTGAAATAGACCAATATACGGAACAATCACAAACATCATTACTACAATCGAAAAAACCAAAGTAAAATATAATGAAATTCGAAAATACGAAAAGTTAATTGTGTAAATAGAATATAGATGAGAAATGTGAAAGAATCGAATTTCGTACGCTGTGCAGTAATTCGCTAGCAGTACAACTACATGGTATTGTTCTATATATAGACAATATTCCAATGTAAAATAATACAACTTCAGTCGTCTCGACCTGATGATAAGGCTGATTTTTTCAAATCAATAATCTATAAGTCAAAAATTCAAATATTTGTAGCAGTTTGCGTAATTAGAAGGAATGTACATATTTAAGATTATCTAATACTTTGATCAAAGATGCTATATCCCTTTTCTTTCATTCCACGTTACTCATCTTCTGGTTCATTATTATAGTTTGCGATAAAGTGGAAATAGTTCCGCATACATTTTTGACATTTAACAATAAATAATGCAACGTATAGTTTATAGAATACTCTACCTTGCAATTCACATGGAATCAAACGCACTCATTGTAATGTAAGGTTTTGTATTTCTGTCGTTAGAGTATATTATAAACAAAGTTGAGGTACATATACCTCAATTTTATTATCAAATCAAACATATTGAACCATGATCACAATGCCAGATATAAATTACGCTAATTAATGTACAATATCCAAGTTAAATTTTGCAAGATAAGTATTTGAATAATACAAAAAATAGGTTATGTTTTTAGAAATCAACTACTATAGGTTGACACAAAAGATAAAGTGATGATTTGCATTAAATTGCCTTAATCAATTTTGTCTAACTATTTAGATTCTCGGAATAGATTGAATTCCCAAATAAAAACCAATTGGAAAGTTATTTGCAAGTGATCTTTTTTCATATATTACATCCCAAATCATTTAATGGATTGCCACACAGAATTAATTACCGTAATAATACAAACTCTTGAATAACACACAGCTGACTGTATATAAAAACACAAAAAGTTAAATAAATGTGTCAAAATCGACACTCCTCCGAAATAATTAAATTTATATATTCGAGCGTACATTAAGCAATACGCCACCGTCAAGTTTCCTGATTTTCCATCACAAATGCATTAATAACCTAATAACCTTTTTATTCTCTGCCTTTTATATTTTTACTCGTAAATATTTGTTGCTGCATTTTAATTAATTTATTTATTTTATTTAATGTAAAGCAATCGAATACTTTAAATTACAACACCATCCACACAAATTAATCTTAACTGTACCGAATGCTAACCGCTTGCGCATGGCTCATCTTATAATACCGCAGCTAACGAACTAAACCAGCGCGAAAACCATTATTAACTTGTAGTACCGCTTGGTTCATTCATTTTGTCTATCTCAAATCAATTAAAGTTGTTATTTTTTAACTAAACATCTTAGAAAAATAGTCGAGTGTAACAGAAAATAAAAATTCTAATTATCATAAATCGTGACTTATTTTAAAAACATTCATGATGTACACAAAAGAAGTGTGTCTTCTGTAACATACATCTTCTATATGCATATGCAGAATGCACTCTTCGTTTATTTAAAATTATCTCGTAATTTAATTTTTTATTATATGACTTTGCACTTCTCTGTGTAGCTCACCCGTTCCATAGCTCGATATCAAACCAATTCATTAGATAAATTATATAGATTTATGGGTACATACAAAATTATTTTTGTACCCTTGGCTCGTATATCATGGAAATTGATAAAAATATAAATACCGTAATATGATTAAAACGTATAGTGTGGCTAAAATATTGCTCGTGCGATTAGATTATATGAGCCTAGTTCAGTTAGGGCAATTTTAATGATTTTGAAGAGATATCTGCACAATTTTTTCTGCAAAACTACCACTAAATTCGTATACCACAAATTGGAAATTATACTCTTTTCAAAAATAATTGCATGATGAGATCAAAATTCCGGTCACGTCGCTCAAGAAGCATCTCGGCTTACTACTAAAAAAAGTTTGTTTTCGAAAAACTCAACTTTATTCATCAACATAGGGTCAATTTTTTAATTAATCCCGAGCAAGCAGGCCTACCCTGGGTATTGCAATCGAGCAAAGGCCGTACTGGGTAAAATAACCCGTTGTGCATAAAATAATAAATTGTTTTTTACTTTGGGCCTTTTTTTATTTTATTCAACCTGATCAAACAGTGCGCTGACAAAGAATACGCTGTTTATTATTCAACCTGTGCTGGGATGTTCTAACATCACATTTTGCGATATTTTATCGAAGTCTACGTCTCTAGCTAGAATTAATTTGATTTCTGTTTCAATTATCAATTATTTCTTTTTTATTGCTATCACAGCCTATACTAGAATATATTTGAACAATATCTATTTCACTTAGTGTGTGTTTCAATTGGTTTAAATACCGCATAAAAAGTTAAAAAGTTAAAAAAAAAATCGTGGTAAATTTTTTTTAACTTTTTAACTTTTTATCTGTTTCAATTGGTTAAAATTTTGACAATAACATGGTTGATTATTTTATGTGTAATTATGAACGTATATAGCACATTTAAATATGAGAATATGTAGAATAAATACTATTTCAATGTATATTAGTTAATTATGGTCAGTTTACATCTAAATTATTACGATTTTCCTCAAAATTTGTACATGCCAAATTTCTGTTTACAAACAAATATTTTTGTCAGCCAAATGTTTTCCACATAAAAATTTTATCAGCTCTTGAAGCAGATAAAAAGTTTGACATTTTTATTCACCACAATTTTTAACTTTTTAACTAAAACCAATTGAAACACGCACTTAATTTCGTTCTACAATCGAAAAAAAAATATTTGGTGATAGAAACACAGTAGAAACATCACAATGCTGCAATCTAGCAGGCTGGTAAATGATATACAAATTGAAACAGAGATAAATTTTATTCTACAGAAAAGAGAAATAAACTTCGATAAATTTTCGAAACATGGTGCTGTTTATAGACATCCCAGCCCTGAGTAATTTTACTCTGCACACTGTGTTTTTATTTATGAACTTTGCCGTACACCGAGCATACTCGGTTCTTTAAATTTTACACTTAACAGAATGCCAGTGTACGTAGAGTATGCAAAGTAAAAACAAATTATTACTCTATGCACACTGCATCTTTTAGCACAGCTCAACCTGTGCTCGGTGTACAATACCTATACATAGGGCAAGTCTGCTTGCTCAGGTTGAATTAAAAAATAAATCCTGTGCACACTCTTGGTACACTGGCATTCATTTGAAGAACGGGAGAGGGGGAGTTATAAAACTGTTTATTTTTGGCCCAAGTTCCATCACCAACATCATAAACTTCGCATATTTAAATTGTAATTTCCCTTAATTTCTATTTTTTTCTGTCGAAAAAATATTGTTAAGAATTTCGGGCGTTCGGTACGGATTTGTACTGGATTTTGCAAATAAAGAAAGATGAAGTCTGATGAAAGTCAATTGATACCCCCCTTTTCATTCGCGCACATACCACCCATTCACACAATTACAGTATACCACCTGCACATTGCAAGCTCCATGATAACCTGCACACTGACATGGACGGTGATAACCTGCACACTCCAACAGAGGGTCTGTACCTCCCGGTTCAAGTGCCGTAGCTTTAACCACTGCATCACTTGTCCGGTAATTGGTCGTGAATCGAAAGTCAGCTTGATTTCATACTGGATTCTAAGCATCTTGATCGTGTTTATGCTCATAGAGGAATATACACAAAACGAGCGGTTCTTCGAGTGTTCGACCCGTTTAGCTGGATTTTTCGATTTCTCATAGGATGAAAAATCATCCTACTAGTTTTTGGTGGCATTGCAAGGTATATTGGAATGACAGTCTGCCAAAGAGATTCATCATATTTTTAGTCCTTTTAAATCCAGTACAGTCACGTTGCGTGTTAACGGTTACGTTGCGTGTTACAGTCAATCAGAGAGACACAGTGTTTTTAGAACCGTGGCGCATAGAATTCTCACAAGAATACAAAGAGTATAGTTACACCCCAAGCCGGTTTTCAATTAATTCTCACATTTCAACATTGTATTGGATGCATTAAACAACGCTTACGTATTCAGAAGCAAGTAATGAGAGATCTGCAAATAGAACGTCTAAACATTTCAACTCCGTCCGTTTGCTTGTATTGGAATACATTTTACAGGCCCGTTCAGAGTTCATAAAGTTTTCAAGAGAGGACAAAGTTCGTGAAATGAATCGTTTTGCCGGTAACCGAGGATTGTGTTTCACCGTATTTTATGACAATGGGATCAAGTTCGAGGGTACTTTCAATTCAAATTTAATCCACCTGGTGCTCCTAGTTTGGGGAAATTATGGGAATCAGCCGTCGACTATCCAAAATTATATTACAGTACCGAGAATACAAAGTGCAACAACCATAAAAATACACATAAAGATGTATTTTGCCACTACGACGCACGTTTAAAAAAGAATTGTCTTAGAAGTGGTTCTTGTAATATGACACACATATTATGGGGGAAAAAATTCATGCTAAATGGTTTTATTGTTTTTAAAGCCATTATAATTGTTTAGCATTTTTCAGGTAAAATTAAATTTCAGTTTCAAGAACAGGTAATAAATGTTGAGTTTGATTTTTACGGTAAACAGCTGTCTTACGAAGTAGTAAAATGTATATTTAATATTGAGTTGCCCCGCTTTTGTTGGCAATAACAGCTGCAATCCTTGTTGGCATGGAGTCAATTAAATCTTGCAGGTACTCGCGGGTCAGTTCTTTATACCATACTTCTTCAATGATGGAATTGGGGTTTTTGGATGATGACGGCATCTTTTTATTGATTTTAGTCCCCATTACGTGCCAAAGGTCAATTGGGTTTAAACCGGTGAATTTGCAAGCCAATCCATAGTAGGAATTCCATTTTTCAACAGAAAAACTTTAACCTGAAGAGAAATAATAATAAATAACTGTTTCTTTTTTTTATCGCCTTAAAGTAAATGAAAAAAAAGTGCTGAAGGTTTTCAAATCACAGACTCATCACTCAAAAAGTGCATTTCAATGGAAGGGAACAAATGGTCCTTTATGATTTTTTTGTAGACTTCTGCGTTCACAGTTCCTTTAATAAAGGCCATTTCTCCAATTGCATGATTGGAAAAACATCCCCAAGTCGATCAGTCAATCGTCGGATTTGCGGCTGACGTACTGGATTCAAAAAAGTAAAATTTACTCTCATCGGAGAATATAACTGTTCGCCACTGCTGTATACTCCAACCAGCGTGATTTAGAACCCAGTCTAACCGTTTTTGTTTCATTTTGGTCATAAGAAATGTTTTTTTGCCTGGGACCTGGCAATATATCCTTTTTCCCAGAGGTGGGTATGAGTCGTATGAACCCCGGTTTCTGCGTTGAATTCGGCCCGAATATCCGAAGCAGTCGAATCGATTGGCTGTTGGCATTCTGATGATTTTGGAATCTTCTCGTGCAGTTATCTTCCTTTTTGAACCTGTTCCCTTTTTGCGTTCCAATTCACCAGTGGAATGATTAATTTTTTTAAAACGGCTCGCAGTCGAGTAATTACATTCAATCTCAACAGCAATCTGCCTATAGATGACATTTTAGGTGTTCCAGACAATACCAGAATCCAATTTTTCCATTTTGAACAAATTACAATTTTAATAACTTTCTCGTGCGAATAATTATCTCAAACTAATTAAAAAAAGTAAAAAACGATTGTATTAATGCCTAAAAAATAAATCAGCCTTCTATGATAATGACAAGGGGCAATTAGTACAATTTTGCCTGAAAAATATTTGTGTTGCACTTTCTATTCTCGGTACTGTACATCTTACCATTGAATTAAAAATTCTCACAATCGAAAAATTTACCACGTAACTGGTCAAATTGAATTAGTTTTGAATACACGTCCTCTGTGCTCATTAATATCAGTGACAAAACAGATAAATATCTTTCTCGGGAAAGATTGAAAAGAACCTTGTTCACAAACTGAAAATATCAAATGGAACGGCACTCGAACATCCAATATCCAAGGTTAGTAAGTTCCCCCACTTAAGACTCAATTATTTAGAAGTTAAAATTTAACATGTGTTATAATTTGATTTTTGGATGTCCAGTAGCTCATTGCGTGTTGAAAATAGCCCATCTATTCGAAAGCAATTTCTACTCAAAATTAGTAATATAATTATTTCTTAATGGCCACTACAGCTTTAAAGATTAATATTTCATAGATTCGACAACGAGTAAAAAAAAATGTTAATCTATAACCGGCTTATCTTCTTTACCGATAATTTCTTTTGTAAAACAAATCTTGACCAGTATTGTTGTAAAATTAATTAAAAATCTGTTAGATGTCACATGTTAACCGACATTTCCGCTAAATTTTGGAAAACTGATTTAGACCGGTACTGTAACAAATTTAACTTAGAATCCTTGTTAGTTCTTAATCGTTTTTCTTGCAAATGAAATACTTTTCAAAGTATATGCAAAATCGGAAAAGCTCGTATTGAAGCTGTCAGTTCCTTTGGACCGGCCACAGGCAATAATCGCTGAAATCTCCCAATTTATATCCCACTTTAAAACAAAACTGTTTTTCATTCAAAATTCGGCTCTTGTATAACTCAGACCGATTAATTGATCGGAATGAAATTTAATATTTAAGCTTTTTCCAAAAATTTAGAGAGCCCAGTGATTTTTAGAAAACATCGGGCCACCGAAACTGGCGCCTTTCAAAGGAGCATTAAAGAAAATTGATCAAAACTTAATTGATTTAATTGTAAATTAAATTACTTCAGATCAATTTTACCGGAAAAGACGAGTTTTGATAAGAAACTTTATTTCACCAAAACTCCTCATCTCTTAAGCCCAGGCCAAAGTTTTCCAATCATCGTGGCAAAATTTGGTGGAAATCTGTAAACCAAATATTTAGGCATCCATGGAAGTTTTTTCAATTTTTGCAATGATGTTGAATGCAAAACCAAAAATTAAATGATTCAAATTAATTTAAAGATTAAATTTTTAACAATCAAGGGTTGAAGCGTTCGTTTGCTGAAATTTAAGCGTGAATAGTGATTTTGATATGTTTATATAACACAGTTTTTACCAAACTCCAGTAAAATTAATTTTTCACTTTCAAAACCAAGTGTTATGTATTTGTGAGATCTATGTATATATTGGCAAACGAAAGTCAGATGTTGGCCATAATATTCATTCATTAATTTTTTAAATTCGCGAATGTTTTAGAATAAATGACCAGCTAAGACAGGTAATGCTGCTTGGTTATCTGGGAAAATGAAAATTTCTATTTTCTTGTTTCTTTTTTTACTGACTCATTCATGTGTTCAAACAATTTCCACATGAAATACGGAATTTTTCCTATAGAGGATGCTAACTTTAGCTTGTGCTTGAATTCTTCGAAATCAGTGTTTTTAATAAGAATACCTTGTATTTCAATAGGGGCACACAGCACATTATTCCTAAGTGTATCTTGGATTTCTGTACAGCTCGTGTAGACCCGCTTTTTGATTTTCCAGTCTGATCGCAAGTAGACCAGAATCCAAGTTGTATCCGTTGGAGTGTATTTATCTCATATAGTAACTCAGTATTTTCTCCTTGGTTTATAGAATAAATGACGTGACAATAATAGGTCTGCATCACTTTTGATATGATAATTACTTGAAGCTTTAGCTAAACGTTGAAGAAATATAGGATCAATCAAAGCTCCATCTGGGCAGTCGGAAGGGTCGAAAGGATTTATATCCCGGCAGATTCCTTTAGGGGTGACAATAACAATTGAGCGACAATCTGCTTGTGAATGAGTGGATTAGTATTGAACTCCTCGTCGTATTCCTGATTAATTAAATTATAAATATTTTTAGTGGGTGAATTGACCGTTCGCTAATGAGGTAAATGTCTTCTCCTTTTATGTAGTCAGTTTACCATTTAGCTTTCTGAATGATCTCAGTAGGTGTCTTATAACTGATTAGAGAAGCCTGCAAAGCAATTCAGTAGTTTGTTCACTTTTCACTGTTAAGGTCATGATTTCCAAAGGAAATATCCCTAGCACTCCTATAATGCGGATCAAAATGGAACTTATATAAAATGGAAAATGGAACTTATTATGATAAACAATATGAAAGATTTTGTTCACCTTTCAGATATTTGTTGTGAATTTTCGTCGCACACGATGGATACTTTTAGTACAATTATGCAAGATCGTCCACGTCTCTGGAAAAATGGGATGCAGAGCAGTTTACGGCTATCCTTCGCCTTTTTGTAGATGCGTCTTTAAAGTATCCACGAAAAATCTATGGAAGTAAATTGGATTATGAGATTCACCGAAGGGCCATTAAGTTGTTTCACTGGACCACGTCTTGTGTCAAAAGAATCACATGAGTTTTGGGTGCTTTTGGTAGATAGAGAGTGCGTGGAGTAGCTTATCGACCCGAAAGTCTAATACACTTTGTAGTTAGTCTTGCTGGGTTCTCCGCTATACGTTCCGCAACTGCTTATTTTGAACATTAGGCGGTGGATTATTTTCTCATTCCTTTCTAGAAATTTGAAGGTGCGAGATAATTTTGAAATGTGTGGTGTCCCATGGCTTTAACGTGGGAATCGTTATGATATGCCATGTCGTTGTATTTTAATCTCTGCCGTAAATAGTCAACCAAACTTTCTTCTTCATTCTGCAGTTCAGAAAATCTTACCATTCGTCGTCCGTACGAGATTCACTACCGCTTCCATGATATGGTCTGGAACTGCGAGCATTTGAGTAGTTTCTAGAGAGACCCATGGAAAATTTTGGTAGGTGATTGCCAATTTGATAGATTTCAATATTGTCACTGAGACGCAGTTGTTGTTGGTGTTTGATCTTTTAACCATTTCCAAGGGAGAATGGGAATTTGTATCGGGTTTTAAGAAATGGAATCATCCTGTCGGCATCACTTGATGTTTATTTGGACTGCTCTGTTTCTGATTTCGTCATAAACCAGATCATTTTTTTTAAATACGTAGGACTCGTTATTCTCGGAAAATGGTAATTTAACTTCTTGAGCTGAGAAACTTCGGCAAATAGCAATGCACTAGAGGATAGTAAGAGCTGTAATAATCCACAGTGTCATGTAAATTTTGTGAGTTAGAACCTAAGATAATCGTGACCTCCAGTATTGATTTGTTTAGAGGAGCACCTTCCTATAGGTTTTTCTCGTTAATACTATCCATAAATTAAATTTAAAATGAAGGGTGCTAGGTATCCGGTGTTCCTTGCTAGTGACCAAAGTGTTTGATTAATGATTATTTTTTCGTGGTTCTCTCATCAAAATCCGGTTATTTCTTGCTGATACTGGTGCTTATTGTACTGATACTGTAAGAGCTCTAAACTATTATTTTTTTAGGTTTTTATACCCAAAAACTAGTATGTTGGTTTAATTTGAGCTACACTGATACCTTAACATTTGAGGACTGCCACACTGTCGATATTCTGCAACCACGAAGTTTGACATGAACGAGAGGCAAATAATTATTTCAACGAAAATCAGTTGTGGCAACGTTAGTGTGACTAACAATGCACCATTCGAAGAATTAAGATGGATAATAGTCAATAGGGTAAGTTTGAGCCGCGGGTTGTAAGAATATGATTTATTTTGCTGTATGTATTGCTGCTTTGCAGTATTATCCGTATCTTAATGCTTAAATCAAACTCAATTAATTTTTTATGTCACTATATTTGCTATCAGAAGGATTTCAAGTTTATTTTATAATATTTAAAATAATATCTCCGAGGTGTGTTGTAATTGAATACGACTGTCATTAAAAGGCCAAAACCAACATTTATGTATCTGTTAAATTTATGGACTAAATTTTGGACTAAAGATCCTGAAACTCCTATGGTATTTAAATTTATCGAATGTGCTTTTTCTCTTACTAGCAGAGTTTTAGTAGAAAGTAAAAGTTATTCTTCTAACGTAGTTGTTGGATAAAAAATTCGACTAAACCTATATATAAACGATCGGGACGGTTGAATGATTTATTTTCTACAGCGCGGTTGAAAGATTTATAATGATATTATTATGACTACAATACTTAAATAAAATATGATTAAGAATAGGAAATGAGAGACAATATAATCGTATATTCTTGTGGTTTTCAGTTGTAGCAACACCCGCAGTGCTTCGTTGCTTGTACGTTTGCCTAACTCAATTTAATCGATTTCTACGTTTATATTTGATATTATGGCGCACGCCCAATTATCAATTAATTAGACGCCAGCATACCTGTGTATCACATATGCTGCAATATATCGATCAACCGAAAAATATAAAACTATATATGTGATAAAACAATGGTTTAAAGTAAAAAAAATCTTGCATGTACATATTTAAAATATAAATTAATTAATTCACGTTTAAAAAAAAAATTATTTTGTTGGTACCAAAAAATCGTGCAATCTAAAATTGGAGCTCGGCTGGCGCGCTATGTCGCGTTCGTTATACACGTAAATAATCTAAAATCAATTTTACTTTTTATATAAAATAAATGTACAAAACTTTAATTTATTCGTTTAAAAATAAAAATTAAGTACATAAATTTTAATTTAAGATAATTAATTTTTTTTTGTCGTGTTATTTGTTGCAATGTTTTTTGTAAACATTTCAAACCAACATCTTCCTCGTAGAAAATAAAATATTTGTCAGTAAATTAGTTCACGCGAATGTATCAAACAGAAACGAATTTAGCATTCGATAGGCACAAAAATTCATAATTAATATTCAAATAATTGAAAAAAGAAAACTTTGGAAAATTAGTTGAACGAAATGGTTTAGTTGCAGTATAATTTCTAAGATAAATTTGTAGTTGCATTGTTAATTAGGTAAGCAATAAGCATCCGATAGAGCTGAGTAAATTTATAATTTTTGATTGTAAACAAGATATACGACACAAACAGATTGAAATTAAATAGGGTCTTATTATGATGTAAAAAAGCGCTCTTGTGACAATCAATCAGCTGCATGGAAGCGCAAAACAATAGATTATGTTTAATATTAATATCATGTGTTGTCCGAAGTTTCTATTTAAGAGAATTCAGTTACCCAGAGAATAAAATTTAAATGTTTGATCTTAAATATAGGCTATACAAGCTAGAGTCATTAATTCAAATTTGCTCGAGATTTATCTCCACGTTTGATATACAGGGTAGGAAAAAAAGTTCGTGACATTTTCCCGGTAGATGGCTTTACATTCATACATCTTAGTAACCATTATGATCGTATCGGGTAATTATTATTGTAAATTATCCGATTTTTTTCAATAAGCTAAATCGTGACAAACTAAATCAGCATTTCAATAAAACATGTAGGACATTAAGGATTAAACCAAATATCATCAATGTTAGAATACACACATAATCTTACGCAGCTCAATGTCATCCGCCAGATTGAGAATTCGGAACGTATTATTAAATGAAAACGCCACAACATCGAGTGTTAATTGAAAAAACCAATAAAGCAAAACCAAACTACACACAGCCATTTATATAATCTATATTACTACATCCATAGCTTACAAAATAACTAAAAAATTTACATTTAAAATATTCCGGAAGCCCACTCAAACTAGTCAAAGTATTCACAACACATCTTATCACTCTCAACAACACAAAACATCAGCTTTTTCAACATTTCCATAGAAAGATGATCTGATTAAGTGTCGTGTATAGCACATAGCTATAGCACGTAGCTACATTGACATTTTGTTTTGGCGTGATCAATGAAATGTAAATGAAAATGATCTTCAATTAAGTTGCTTAATTCTTTGTTCTCATATGAACCTTTTATATTATTATTTACTACAATACTATCCGGCCAATGTAATCCAGGTATCGAAATGGTCGTGGTGATGCTTTATCTGAGTTTTGGTAAGACAAAGAATTCTCTATCATAATTGCTATATCGTTGTTGAGCCTCCATTCGTTTCATTGATTAAAATCGTTTTTTGATGGATAACTGCTCCAATAGCCTTGTCAGATACGACCACCATAACCGCAAGCTCGACTGTGTGTGACGGGTGTGAAAGTTTAGACCAATAAAAATCGAATGGATGAATCATTGGAAGGTGTTACTCGCATTCCTCAGAACAAACGTCATTTGAGTGAGTTTGAATTCGAAGGGCAACATTCTGATTTCTACAGTATATAGTACTGTTGACCAGCTTCTGATGTTATTGGGTCAACTAAATGGTTCTTCAACAGATATTCACTAACAAACTTGAGTATTTGGGGAAGTCTGCTCTTATGTTCCGGCAACGTGATATCTGTCAAAATGAATGTCCACATTAAAGGCTGAGATCTTAATCTATTCGCACTAGTGTTAAATGCAGAAGTAATAATGATTCCGAAACCGAGCAAGCCACCGAATGATAGAAAATTTTATCGGCCAATTTCACTTCTACCAACACTAGCGAAATTGTTTGAGAGGCTGTTGCTCAAAAGATTGAAAAAACCATAGAACAACGAAACCTTATTCCAGAATATCAGTTTGGTTTCAGAGAGAAACACTCAACTATTGAGCAGGTTCACAGGCTTACAGATGTCATTGAGAATACATTAGAAAGGAAAAAGGTTTGCTCTGGAATCTTCTTAGATGTGGCACAGGCCTTCGATATGGTATGGCACAGACGTTTACTCTTTAAACTACATAGAGATTTACCAAAACAATATTACATGATTTTAAAATCATACATAGAGAATCGCCACTTTCGGGTGAAATATGAAGATGAATATTCCGAGCTAAAAAACACTTCGGCAGGAGTCCCGCAGGGTAGTGTTTTGAGACCAATTCTTTACCTACTCTACACCAGAGATCTACCTCATTTAAACGATGTTACCGTTGCAACATTTGCTGATGACAATGCAGTTTTCGCAGTAGGAGACACTATTGAGCAATCGACAATGAAACTTCAAGAAGCATGTGACAAAATCATAAAATGAACAAAAATGTGGCGTATCGGGCTCAATGAATCGAAATCCACGCATGTGAACTTTACTAATCTAAAAGTCAGTTACAAACCTGTAATCATTAACGGTCAGCAGATTCCGTATGCAAATAAGGCTAAATATCTAGGGATGACTTTAGATACCAGGCTCAGATGGAAAGAGCACGTTAAAAAGAAAAAGAAGAACTTAATATCAAATATCGAAAAATGTATTGGCTGCTCGGGAAAAACTCGGAATTGTCAACCGAAAATAAATTGCTATTATATCAACAGGTGCTAAAGCCTGTATGGACTTACGGAATACAGCTCTGGGGCTGTACAAAGAAAACCAACACTAAAATAATACAAACTTTTCAAAACAATGTGCTACGTGGTATAGTTAACGCTCCGTGGTACATTAGGAATAATGACCTTCATAGGGATCTAAATATCCCGACGGTCCAAGAAGAAGTAAAAAAACTTGCAGTAATACATGGACAACGTATTTATCAATACGTAAATGAAGAGCTTCCTGGTATGTTGGACACCTCCCGTGCAGTAAGACGATTGCAGATAACGAAACAAATTGATTTAATGGATTAAGGACACCAAAGTAAAGAGTAAGTAAAGTTATTTACTGAAGTAGGTAAATAACCTATAAATAGAGCTGGCCAATGGGACTCTTCTCATTCACAAGTGACTAAATTAAGAAAGAAAAATTACTAGATGAATTGTATTCAGTTGTAATAATTTAAATAAAAAAAAAAAAAAAAAACTAGTGTTAAATAAGCGAATGGCTTCATTGCAAGGTACGAAAATTGAAATCATTAAACGTCAGTCTTCAAAGTACCAATATAATGAACAAAATGTCTTTTGACCATACGATAATTATGCTATATACTTTTATGGTGCTACTGCTCAGAGATAAAAATTAGAGTATTTATTGTTTAAATTCCACCCTAGACTGTCTTTATATCCCTTTCTAAAGAAAACTTCCGTCATAAAACCTGATCCATAAAAAAATCCTTCTTGACGAACCAAATAATTTCGCGCATAAAATCATGTTCTATTATTTTTTTTTCTTTCGATTTTTTGGTATACAGCGATACAGTGCAACGGCCAGAAAACCATATTGACTGTCGTTGCAAATCGTGGGGACGACTCACCCTTGATTTCTGATAGCAGATAAGATAGTACGATTTACCCGTTCGGATGAGTTACCTTGTGGTGAGTAAATAGCAGTACGAACATGAGTAACTCTGTACTTTTGTAGTAATTCCTGAGACTGTTTAGATATAAATTGATTTTCATTGTCTGTCACAGCCGATTGAGAAACAGAAAATATGTTAAATATCTTATTTCCGGCGTACTGACACAATGATTAGGCCGCAGCTTCCCTTAGTATAATTTAGACATATGCGTTGCCTCGTTTAGACCTGAGGTAGTGGCTAAGAAAATCTGGGGATATTTTCTGGAAAGGACGGCTGGATACCGATTGACTGCTCATGCTAAGTTTTGTGCAGTAGTTCACGGCCTTACTCATTTTATAAGTTTTACAGTTTTTGATAAACGCCTTGTCGTCTTGTGCCATACGTGTCCATTAAAACTGTCTTTGTAGACGTTCTACCGTTTTCGATACGACCATATGGGTGGAGGATGGTGGAAGATGCACCTGCTTAATAAGGGACTCGGTAAATCATCAGGTATAATGAGTTTCCATTTTTGCAGATCCGGATCTTCATAACTCAATCCGTAGGCGGAAGCAATAAGAAGTTTACCATCTTATCAGATTCAGGTAACGCTCTAACAGCTTCCAGCCGTTTTGTATATTCTAGAGGGCTCAATGCCAATTCAGAATCCAAAGATCAAATCGATTTACTTGCAGGATACAGATGAGGATCTATATATTCTTATCATGCGCATATTGTGTTGTTCCTAACGGTGGGTTGGAGGTTGGGCTCTCGATTAATTTCATGTTTTCACAAACTGCTCGTGAGAAATCGTCAGGCACCACATTTTGTGAGCCTTTACGAAAAGCCACTGTAAAATTAAACGATTGAAGCTTAAGGCTCCATGCAAAGCTTCCCAAAAGGTCCTTCTCGGACATTAACCACTGCATGCTGGCATGGTCTGTGTAAATAGTGAATGGGTGTCCTTCAATGTATGGCCTGAATTTCTTGGCGCTCAACATTGAGGCATAACATTCCAGCTCGGTAACTTAATAATTTCGTTAGGCAGCGTATAGTTTTTGAGAGACAAAAACTATTGGAGGCTCTGCTCCATCTGATAGTGCTGGCATCATTTTGGATATACAAATGTTTAAAATAGTCGGGGTTTGCTAAGATTTGCGGGACCATTCCACTTTAGCACATTTCTGCAAAAGGTTGGTAATCTGCGCAGACAGCATAGCGTAATTTTTAATGAAGCGACGATACCAGTCCCATATTCACAAAAATCGTCTTACCTGGTTGGATTTTTTGGGATAGGCTACTCTGCTATTGCTCGAATATTTTCCGGGCCAGTTTGGAGACACCCTTCACCGATAACACATCCAAGATACTTGGCGTTCTTTAAACGAAAAGCGGCTTCTTCCAATAAACTTAGGTACTCCTCGAATGCTTCCGATGTAACCAATAGATCGTTCAAATAAACGAAGATTCGGTCATGCAGTTGGTGCGGAATCACTTTGTGCATCAAGCGGCACATCGTCTGAGATGCTTTACATAAGCATCCTAGGAACGGTAAACTGCGTTTTATCTCTGAATTGTAGGGCCAACGGGATCTGCCAAAATGCATCTTTAAGATCAATATACAAGATAAACCTGGTTTGAGCCAATCGTCCTAACAGCCCATCGATTAGTGGTAGTGTGTACGCATCCTTAACGGTGACCTTGTTCAATTCATGGGCATCCAGGCAGTGTCAATTTTTGCCGCTTGCTTAAGACACCAAAGTGCCCGGAGAGTAGCAACTGCTCTGACTCTCCTCTATTACGCCTAGGGACAACATTTGGTCCAACTCTTTATACAAGCGCGTTTGAACTGCCGGAGACAAGGAATAGAATTTTTGTATAATCGGTTTCGTCGTATGCCAATATCTATGACGTGGGAAATTATAGAGGTTCTTCGTAGTCCTAGTTTTGTAAAACAAGGAAATTCCTCCGTCACGAGATTCAATTTTAGTTGCTGTTCTGACGAAAGAATATGGTAAGAATTTGCGGCTGAATCAGGACAAGTGATGAAACATAGAGAACCTACTGTCGGTGAAACGCGAAACAAGTTCCAGAAGTCGATGCCTAAGTACAACGGTTGTTTGAGACTAGGCACAATATGTAAACGCATTTGTGTTTTTTATATTTTGAAATTCTACCGAAGCTCGGCCGAATATATCCAAAGACTCGTTTCACCTGACCGTTGGCAGCATTATTATAAGCGCGAGAGTTATGAAATTCGGGGATCCAGAGGGTTATTAGTAATTATCGAATCAACAAGTTTTGCCTTTAATTCTCTACAATTTTTTCAATATATTTTACTTCGTGTACAAGTACTTCATAAGGAAGAGGGAAGTGCAGGGAGAAGAAAAAGGATTTAATCGATTTGGCCTCGAGATCGGAGTTGTAATTCCGCATCCGACTGCTCGCTGCATCTTCCACTGTGTCTTTCTGTAATGACCTGGGTATACTCACTTTCGTAGTTCCATTGTCATAATCATATTGCTTCCACGTCGGATGATGTATAGTGGGTTCTAATAGCTGCATCTTATTAATAAATTTCTAATGGGACAACACCGAATCGGGATCAAATCGAAGTCTGCTGATTTCCACGCATGATTTCTATAAGTTTATGGGGTCCTGCATTGTAGTGTCATACTCCAAACCTTATGGTAAAATTTTACAAATGACTCTCTGGGTAATTGCTTCCTAGTTTCGATTTACGTCGAATTTCGAAACCTGATTGCCTGTCCTGGAATCTCTCGGTAAATTGTCTCTTCAAGTCCCACCATGATATGACTGGGTTATGTCACCTAGATGTCCAGTACCATTGCAATGCTACTCCTTTTAGTACGCAACTCATATCAGTATAAGCAAACTCTCCTCCGATAGCTTTGACGATTTCGCTTTTGTCTCTAATTGGAAGATAAGCATATCAACATTCGTTCCTGTGGTTGAGCCATCATAGTATAAGCCACATCGATGGAGTGCTCGAGATTGAGACGGATATACCGACTAGGTGGGTTATCTTGTTTAAAGTTACCAGTGGGTGGTATGGTCCCCGCGGTTGTACTAGTAGTTCTGTAAATTGAGCTAAACGATGTCGGAACCGGTAAGGTATTATTAAACTGCTCGGAATATATCACGCATGTGAAATGGTTTTATACTGGTTTGCTTGCGGTCTAATATTATTTGGGTAATTTGGTAAGTTGGCTATTGGATACATGAATCGATTGTGCAGGTGGCTCGATGTTAGACCATGACATATGAGCTGGTAAGTGGGTTGGTTGAACGATAGGGTTATTAAATTTTTCATTTACTTGAGATTGTAACACATTCTGTCGTTGGTCTAATGATAACAGCTGCAGGTGATAACATATTAAATTTTTCAAAGACAGATTCTAATAAAGTGGTTTGCATAGCATCGTGCTGTTTCCTAGCCAAGCTTTCTATTTGAGCCTAATCGAATAATTCTTCCAAGGTGGATCTTCGCTGGGCTTGTTCTGATGGTGAGGAATCTGAATCACTATGTTAACGCATCCTCTACTGGTCGGATCCTTTTGATTGGTGTTGGAGGGAATAACAACCTCAGTGTAAATGTCTTTTACCGCTTCAATTGACTCGTTCAATTTGTCAAGGTCTTCCAAATAAATTTGTAAGCTGGACTGTAATTTTTTTACAGAATTTAGGTACCTTTCGAGCACAATCTTCATATTTCGGGGATTTAATTGCATGGTTGAGACGATTAAATATATGAAACAAGCGCGATTTGCACTGATAAGCTACTGTCGAATTTTCTTTCTCCTATATTTGAGATGCGTAATTTTCTCATTCATGTCGTAATTTTGGTAGACAGGTATTAGTTTCTAGGTCGGCTTCTTCAAGAGCTTTAGTAGTATTAGGGGTATTAAGAGGAATGTCACGAAGCTCAAATTAGAGTTGCTCCTACACTGTCGTGTTCATTTTCAGATAATTAATAGAAATCGCCACTTGACGTATAGCACTAGTTGTTGAACGTCAATCAATAAAAATATACTGAAATTTATGGTCGCAAATACTCTAAATGTATGAATAACTTCAAGACATGGCTTCTCAGTCACATAAAGAAAAATCAGGTTTATACACACTTAAAATATGATGTCAAAATTTGAATTGAATTTCTACGTTTTGTTATCAAAATCCGGAAAAGGCATCACAAATTAATGTTGCAGAACTCCGTGAACTTTTAAGTGAAAACACATCTTTAAAATGTATGCAAACTCCATTAAAATTCAATTCCACTAAAAAAATTGGCCATCGTTGTATTTGTATCTATTCCACGAAGATTTTACGCTGAAATATCACGTAGTAGTTTCAGATCAAGGATCGCAATTCTAATCACATTTGTTTGTTTTTAAGATCTGATTTTATTAGAAAAATCATCTCCTCATGCTCTTTATACCGGTCAGTATAATTGGGAGGAGGATGACGGACAAATATTCAATTAAAAAGCTTAGGTCGAGCTCGTTTTAACAGAATATGACTAACGTCGTATATTTTTATCAATCCCGCAAAAATATCATAATTGCTTTGCAGCTGCTTATTCGACATAGGTTATTGCACAGTAATGTTAACTGCTTTTATGGCACCTAAATATGGTATCGTAAAATCATATATCATGGCTTAACCTTTAATAAACCGTTTGTAAAACCCAAAACGAACACCAAACACATAAAAATATTAAGTAAACTAAAGCAATCAGAATTATCTCAATTCAAAATCGCATGAACCTGTTTCGTGCAGTGTTTTCTTGACCACGAATATTTTTTGGCGTTTCTTATAATTTTTGGTTATTTTTTTTACCGCATCATATGCAGCAATCTCATCTTCAATCGAGCGCGCGCACACACAACTGAATATTATTTTGGTGCGCAGATTCTTGGCATTTCTATATTTGGAAATTTTATATTATTTTTCATCTTTGTTTAAAATGCACAAAATGATGAAAACTCATTATTAGGATAATTTCTTTTTGTATTTTGTGAAAGGCAAAATTTTTTTTAGCGCGCGGTTGGTCTTTCGTATTGTTTGGGTTTGTTATTGTTGGTAGGAAAGTGTATCACCTCATTATATTGTATAAATCGAATTGATAATGTATACTGATGAACTTAACCATACACCACATATACTATACAGAAGAAACCTATATTTAAGCTGGGTACTGTGGATCATTCGAAATAACTGGCATTACATACGGAAATGAGGCTTAAAGTGTTGATGGTATAAATAATTTTAAGGGCGTTGAATTTAACGAATCCAGAAAAAAACGTATGAAGGTCTAATTAGTTTATTTTATACACGATACGATATCATCATAATGAACAAGAAGACTTTCAAAAGTTTATATCATTAAAAATTGGCGTGATGAAAAAAAAAATCTGCGAGATATTCAACTTTGCCATTTTACGCGCGGTTCTTATCAATTATTTTATTTTAGCACTTGTAGGTTTGCACTTTTGCAGTATTCCAAAAACTGTAAAATACTTGTTATATTTATAAAATTTTTGTTTAACACTATCTCTTGTATATATACGAGTAAGACATGACAACCGAACCAACATAATAAGTGTACAATATATATCGTTTGTGTGTCAATTATTCATCAGTATTTAATTTTATATGACCAAACTTAAAATCATTAAAATTTCCAACAACAACAAGCGTGGTGTGTACATCTTAATATAATTTCGCACTTTTATAAAAACTATAAGGCGAACGAAAGAATGATCTGAATCTCGAATTTAAAATTACATTAACCTGTATCCGGGGTTGAGTCTATATTATATACATCCCAATTTTAATGAAGTCATTAAGTGTATTGGCTCGAGGCGCAACATTTTATGTCGCGCATATAAATTATGATGTAACCGAGTGCTTTTATTTTTTATTCTGCTCCGGCATTATCATCAATTAGATGAGGCCAATTTAAGATGTATTGTACATTATTATATATAGAAGTTGAAGTGCCCAAAAAAGGTTATAAACCGTAATGCAGTCGTGTACTCACCTTGGATATGCATTAGGTGCTTTCGTATATATGAATAATGATGTTATAATTATCTTTTGTCATCGAACCGCGCCGCACATTATGTATATGGAACATATGAATTCGTCTTTGGTGGTTTATAGTTTAACAAAACAATCATCGTTCAATCAAATTCGTGATCCGGAAATCAATAATATGCGGTTGGTAAAATATGTATATGATTTATGCTAAACGGTGTATATGTAAATTATATATAGATATTATATACTCAAAAGGTCATATGCTAACTGTATAACCGCAAACATCATTGAATCGCATACAAAAACGTCTTGCAGATCTATAAGTGAATTTTCTTTTATTTATTTTTTAACAATGATTCCAATTCCTCATTAAGGCCACAAGATACATATATCAATTAAATTCTCACAATTAACTTTGTAATTTTTTTTTACCGTTTTCGACTATGTATTCGTAAAGTACGCTCAATCGGCATAATATATCATCAAAACCGCAAATAATTTATTAGACAACAAAAAAAAATTAAATCAAAGATTTCTTTTCATCAACACCATCATCATCATCATCATCATCATCATCATCATCATAACCATACACAATGACAACTACCATTTATCATGATAATAATAGAGCATCTTATTTTAAAGGCATTGACATAATTATTAGATTTGTAAAAAAGGTGGTGAAAATTAATTTTACAGTCTAAGAAATACTTATATAGTCGACAGTTGCTTACCTTGAGGTTTCATTATTAAGTCCGGATAGCTCAAACCTAATCAAATTTCTGAGTTAAATGGGATCGAATTATGATGATTTTTAACTTGTGGTATACTATACTGACTTATTACGACGTAAAATTGTTATATGGTTGGCCCCTATCACGATCACAGTTTGTTTGATTTATTTAAGAAGCGCTTTCTTCGTGTCTTACCCACATGGTTGGAAAGCTCAGTAGTTAGTTTGAAAAGCTTCGAAAATGTTCACAGATTATTGGATCGTGATTTTCTATGAGGGCCATTGTTCACGATTAACTATGTTAAATTCTAGTTTTTGTTTTTTTCTCAAGCTGACCCTTTCAAAAGGGTCATAATCAGTGTTTGAGTCAAATAAACAAAAATGGCTATACAGCATACGAAAAGTAAACCACTTTTTTAGGCTGTGATGGACAACTTGGATTCTGGGGCCCTTACGGATATTACGGTGACTCGTTTAGGGGTATCTTTGCGACAAACTAAACATTTTAGATTTTAGAATTTAAAAGTTTGCTTTTAAAAACGCAAAATGAGTATACGTGTATATCTTTATTTTGTGGAATTTTTTTTATTTATAACCGATTTAAGAAAAAAAACCAATTTCGTTCATGTGTGTCCCTTTGCTGACCTTACAGTAAGCCATTTTTTGAGTACAGTTTTGAAGAACTTTTTCGGTCATTTCGGTGCCCATTTCACGAATAACTGTCGCAATATGTTTTAAAACTGGAATTGTCTATGGATTATCCGTATAACATCTATTCTTATCAAAACCTGACAGAAAAAAGGTCAGCGGCGTTTTCGAAGAAAAATAGGCCAATTATGTCACCAAACCAAACAGTCACTCTTGGTGGATGCATCTTCTCTACGATTATATGTGGCTGTTCTGAACTCCAAATCCGAAAATTCTGCACTTCGTCTGGAAAGATGATTTTTCGACCAAAATCAACATCATTATGAAGAGAACTGAAATTGGGGCGGAACGTCATTTGCTTTCGACTGCTGAGTCATTTAGACCTTGTTGGTATATAATCCAAGGTACCCATTTTTACTTCGTGGCATTCCTCGTAGCAAAAATATTTATAAACCGCGTTGCTTTACTTGCAAGGCATTGTTTGTTCTGCTGAAACTAACTATTTCGCAACCTACCGACCAAATTTTGAGAATCCAAAAACCACGGATCTTAGTGACACAGTCTCACATGTACCGCACCGTCTTTCAAAATGATATGCGAAGTGCTGAACAATCGTTCAAATCGTTATCTGGGAATGTAATGGGAGGAGACTGGTTATGATAACGGATGGCACATTCCGATTTCTCATGTACTGCGGAATCCAATTTTTGTGGCTTTAGGTTACAGCTTTAAGTTACTGCGATTGTTAATTGGTATTTTTGCAAATGTGTTCGTATTCGTTGTTGACGCTGAAATATTTAGGGGATGGTGTATCAACTTGTGCGATGGGTGCGTTGACACTAATGGTGGTAAATGAATCAGAAGTCTCCTGGTCTTCAAATCAACCACTAAACCATATTTTGACAGAAAAACAACACCTACTTGTGGCATGTATAGGTGTTTATGAACTAATCTCTAAGTTGAAAGGATAGACGCATCGAGAATAAATTATAGATTGAAATTTACTAGCGTTCTGGTCGAGATGATTCTTTGAGCACCAGATTGCAAAGCTGTTTAAGTCGGCATGTTAAAAGGCCTGCGTTTGTTGAAATATTTTTATATATGTTCATCGGCCGCATACACAGAGACAACCGAGTTTTTAATAAATTGGTCTACGTCATTTATAAACAAAATGAATAACATTGGTCATAAATGACTACCCTGGGCTACGCCGGAGGACACGATAAAAGGAGTGGATCTGGATTTTATGTAACACTCCATTTGGAGCAGAAACTGTACAGGAAAACCGGGGCCTTAAGTTTATGGTAAGCATAATGATGTCGATTGAAACCTTGTAGAAGGTTTTACTAACACCTATGACATCGACTTCGTCTAAATGATGCGAATTCAACTTTTCCCAAAAAACACTAGGAATGGTAATAATTATTTCTTATTAAAGCATCGAGCATAATATAGGTTTTACAATTTCTCAAATCGATTTTTAGCAGCTTTTTATATCAGAGGAAACGTTCATGTTCACATTTAAAGACAGAATTGTTTAGCGGTTTGTAGCTTTTTGCCACGATTTTTGAACGAATGATTTAATGGACCTGCTTAAATATTTTTATTATAGTGTTGATGTTAATATTGCGGACTAGAAACGTATTTGCTTGATTTGTTATATACCACTCCAAGATTATAGTCGGTTCAAATCAAATTACACGCAACAGTTCAACTCAAATAATAAAATATAAATTTTAGAGAACGACTGGCTAAATTACCCCGTAGTTGCACGGGAGAAATTAGAAATCGAATGCTGCTAACTTTAAATCAGCTCTAAAATTTTCTATAATCGACTATCGTAAAAGACTTTTGCGGTCGTGTCTCGCTCTGCTCACTTGTTTCAGCAACTATAATCGCTTTAATTGATCGATAAAACAATTCAATTACAAAGTTTTAATACTATTGACTCTCCGTACTATTCTTTTTTGTTCGCTGAAGCGATTCCAATTCGAATAGCAGACGTATTTACGAAAAAAAAATCCTTTTGCAAAATTGGTATTCGATTGGATTCGGTGTGAAAACTTTAAGAAAGAGTACCTCTGATCTAGGAGATGGACCCCTCGTATTTGAACATGTGATTAATTCCATATAACCCCTTTTTTTAATTTATTCTCATGATAAAATTAAAAAAAAATGAAATTTTGGGAAAAATTTGTACCAGGGCCTCTATAACCCTGGGAATGGTTCCTTCAAAAATTTCGTCTGAATGGTTCTCGATATGCGACTTATAAATGGTAAAAATTTCATGACGTTCGTTTTCGGAAACGTCCATTCGGAACAAACAGGCATTCTTGGGAAAAATTGTATGAGAGCACGCATTAGGCCGGCCTTTTCAAAAATATTACGATACGGGCTCAATTCAATATAAAATTAATCAGAAAACTAGTTTCCGGAAAAACATTAAAAAAAAATAATTTTAGAATTTTTTTTTTACTGATTTCTCTAGGTCCCGAAGTAACAACAACTTTGGTAAATGTTGGAAAATTTGAAAATATTGTAGTGGTCCGAAATCTGTAAAATGAAAGTCCTATATTCCTGAAATGATTCATTCTTCATGCCACGGTCTACTTTGGTATTTGGACAAAGTCATTTGGAAAAGTAGGGAATAACGACTTTAATATTTCTCACGGGCTTTCAAGAGCTAATGGCGCCCCTCATTTAACATTTTAACTTCTCGTCAAAATTGATCCTTTTTTCAACCAATTTTTAATCGTGTAAATTTAAAAATTAAAAATGCCGAACATTTGCCAACTTCGGCCTTTAACCGAAACATATAAGGATATGATTTGACAACGCTGTAAAAATGTCGATGTTGATTGTAACAACTAAACCATTTGTCCATAACCACTTAAGAAGTGAAGGAATCTCCATATTGATAATTTGAAAAGGATAACTAATATCCTACAAATTCCAATTCCCATCAATACACGATTGATGACACGTACCATTACAAAATTATTAAACTGACAGATCACAAAAACAACAATAAAACGTAATAAAAAAAAAATTAAATTGTAATTGATGGTTCTTTATTAGACGGAAGTTTAATAACAAAAATCTTTTGTTAAATAAAAATAAATGAATTACAATTACAATTCACAATTTTCATCGTGAAGAAGTTAACTATAAATAAAAAAAAAAATAATTTTATGTCTTTAAGGAATGTTATTCATCCACTTTAAATCATTTCACTGTCTATTATTAATGTTACGAGCCAGATACAGTTTGTTATTATTTACCGCATGTACTACTATTTTGTGCCGATGATGACTATGATGACTATACGATGATGGGAATATTCAGTCTGTTGCGTCTCACCAGAACAATTGAATCTTCTTGCATGCGCTCCCATTGTACTCGTATATATGTTATTACGTATTTAATTTTTTGTATTGTCAATTATGGCAAACAACAACAACAAAATGATTTTCAATATGAAATCTGAACGTATATAGAATTGGTTTCACGTTTTGATTCGATTCGAAGCAAAAATGATGGCATAAGGTCATTTCAGCGTTTAATGCATTTTATTATTGTTGCGTGGTGTAATGTATGCGACCACTTTCTTATTCGAGTGTATTTTATAATTGATTCTTACTTTTTTCGTGTTTCTTAAACCCACCAAAATGATTGATGATTTTCATAAATAACTGTTGTTTGTGTTTACATACTCGTATAATAAAAGCAAAAAAAAAAGGTATAAAATGTACAAAATTAAGATGTTACCATAAACCGCGAGTAAAACATTCAAAGATGTCATCACTTTGGTTGAATTATATGTTTTATGATGGCAAACATGGTAAAATTTATGATTTTTTTTTTGTTATTCGTTCGTTAAGAAGTCAACACCACAACTTACTGTACGAGTATATGATTATAATTTACGGTGTGGTATAAATATGATGTCATATATTCATTGATTTCCATCTTTTGTTATATCGAGATGAGCAAAGATGTTGATAACACTCGTATACTTATATGCATTTTATGTAAAAAATGAATAACGATTATTAGTAAAAGTTTAAAACACTGAAATCTGTATCATTCTTCGATTAGTGGGGGCATATAATAAAATATTTACCCCCGCCTTTGAACGCGACTCATCTTAAACCTCTTATGAAAATGATTATCGGAATCGTATGGTCAGGATATTTAACTAGTTTTTGTAGACAAATTAAAAATTATTTATTTAATTTACATTAAACAATTTCTATTAAATTATTCTAAATATTTCGACCTTGTGGTCATCTTCAGTAGAATCAATAGAATTAAAAAATTATTAACAAAAACTACTATACATATTTTAAACAAAATTTACTATACACAGCTCCATGTCCACAAAATTTACTATACACAGCTCCATGACATGGAGCTGTGTATAGTAAATTTTGTTTAAAATATGTATAGTAGTTTTTGTTAATAATTTTTTAATTCTATTGATTCTACTGAAGATGACCACAAGGTCGAAATATTTAGAATAATTTAATAGAAATTGTTTAATGTAAATTAAATAAATAATTTTTAATTTGTCTATAAAAAAGCTAAGTTCTTTAATAACAAAATAAGACACAAAATTCTAATACAATTTAACTAGTTTTTGGTCTTTTGGTCACTTACGCTTAGTCGTTATTTCATTGCTCGGCTACCGGACTGGAAATCATAATTGTTTTATTGTATTTCGTTCATTAACTGAGGAATGGTCACCATATTTTATAGTTTTAAAACCAATGGAGCATTTTTTATTAAGAAAAATGATAACAAAAATGTATTTTTTCAATAAAACCGAATTCGTCGCTTATTTGGGAATTTGAAAATTAACAACAAAATCAAATCAACCATCTATTTCGATATAAAACTTGTAAAATTCATTAATCAAATGGTTGTATGTGTAATGTTAAGACTCAAATTGAATCCCATATTTTAGTTATTCATAATTGTTATCGTTTAATAGCAAAACAAATTCTTTATAATATATAGGGTGTTCCATCTGTTGATTTTTTTTTATATATGTGAAGATAGTCAATATGTCATCCCGCAAAAATGTGGCAATACTAATTATTGCTATCATAACCTTTCTTACTCTCAGCCAAAAAAAATCGCCAAGTTTTTACTCTCAGCACCGAAAATTCCTGCTATCACGATAGTCAATAACTGTCATGACAGTCGAAATTTTCAGGCTGAGAGTAAAAATAATTCTTATAAAAGCATCAAGCTATAAATGTGTCTTCGCCAACACTATCACCGAAAAAATATTGAAAAACAAGCGAATTAATAAAAAATAACAAAATAAATAATTTTTGTATAATTTATGAAAATTAAAATTAGATAATTTTATCAATATATAGAGGTTAAAATACTAAAAAACTGAATGTTTAATTTACGAGATCCATTGAACTCTAATGGGTTACAACAGGTGATAAAGACAGTTTAACGTATTAACGACGGCAAGTTGCCTTAAGCAGCGAACACTCAAGTGCTTAGGTTGAACGCTGTTTGTATCATTTCGGTTACTGCTACAATCACCAAAATTGTATAAGCTTCTCGTCACAAATAAACAACTAGCCTTTCAAATTTTGGTGGTCGTACCGTTTCGTTAATACGTTAAACTGTCCTCTATCACCTGATGCAACCCATTAGTTCGGCTAACGAATACTTTCTGAGTTCAATGGATCTCGAAAATTAAACATTCACTTTTGTAGTACTTTAACCTCTATATATATTGATAAAATTATCTAATTTTTATTTTCATAAATTATACAAAAATTATTTATTTTGTTATTTTTTATTAATTCGCTTGTTTTTCAATATTTTTTCGGTGCTAGTGTTGGCGAAGACACATTTATAGCTTGATGCTTTTATAAGAATTATTTTTAATCTCAGCCTGAAAATTTCGACTGTCATGAAATTTTTTGACTATCTTGATAATAATTTAGTTTTATTTTAAATGCCGCAAGATAAAATTTAATAATTTATTCGAGGAACATTTTTTTAACTTTTTATCTGTTTCAATTGGTTAACATTGTTTGAAAATTGTATTGTTGCTATTTAACGTAATTATGAACTTATAAAATGTAAAGAATGGAAAATAACTAAATTTAATACTATTTTAAAATATATTTTTAAAAAATTATTAAAAATTACTCTGTTAAATTTATTATTTTTCCAATTGGAATTTTTTTTCAAAAGAAAATTAAAAAATTGGATTCATTATAAAAGTTACCGTCTAATCTAGAAATATCTACAGATTCTGGCTGACTTTTTTGAGAAGGCAAAGCATACACTTATTCCTAAGATTTAAGTAAAATCTTTTTTTGAGATTCGTTATATTAAAAATTATATTTAGAAATTGAGCATTTTTAACGTGTTTCGAAAAATATTCCAGCGAATTCTGGAAATGTCCACGGGGTAGATCATTCAATCTAGTAAGTCTGAAGTAAATAGGATAAAATTATGATGGGCTTTACTATGTTTTAAAGATGTTAGAAACTTCATAATTATGATAAATATTTCAAGTTTAATAAAGATCGAGCTAAATATATTTAGACTTCCAATACAAAAAATTTCCATTTTTTATACCACCGATCGCAAAGATGTCCACAGGTTTCCACCCACATTTTCGAATATATTACACAATATTCTATCATTATAGTAATTGGCGTCCGATTCTAACAGGTTTGGCTGTGCTTATAATATAATTAATGTTTTCATTCAGATTAAATTCGTATACGTATACAAATCTAATTGGAAGTCTGCTAATTCCAATTGGAATTTTAAAGCCTTTATATGTAGTTGTGTGGAGTACACTGCTATGATTTTTAATTTGCGAAATTCTTAATGAAAAGTAAAATATTATGTTTGATTTTACATTATTTTAAATAGTTTAGAAAGCAAAGAACAAATTTTTATATAAATTACAAAATTCATACATAATTTTAATTCAAATCATTGAAACAAAATAAAAGTGAGATAGAAACAAGAGACAGATATATATTCATTGAATTGACGATATTTAAAAAATAAGCACATCAAGATAAGTTTAATGAAATCGAGTAAATTTTATCAGTATATTTATAAGACGTATATCAAATTGTCTTAATTAAAATGGCAGAAAAATATTGTATCTTATAAATAAAGTAAAAATTAAAATTTTAATTGATAAATTACGGAGAAAAAAATATTACTGTAACATAACCATAAAATGTTTAACCAAAATATTGTACTAAACAGTCGGGACGCAAACCAAATATACTGAACTCAAACCAATTATGAATTTCTCATTGAATTCTAATAAGAAAATTCCAGAGATTTTTCCAGAGATTAAAAAAATATATCGAATCAACTTAAGAATTTTTTACTTTTATAAGCAAATGTCTTTCTATAGCAGTAAAATTTAATAAAAGTTGGTAATAATCAACCAGAAGCAGTGCAATATTAAAACAAGATGGGTTTAGGTAGGTGTTTAATCAACTACTTAACGAATTAGAGAGAAATGAATCACAATCTCCAGATATGATCGTCAATGGCCATCAAAATTTAGTAAACAAAACCAAAAAAATCTCCTGACTAATGATAAGTGACTCTGACCTGAATCACAAACATCAAACATGGCTAATATTGGCCATCCAAATTTGAGTAAAAATGACATCTTAACATCTAAAACATCAAAATTCGTAGCAATAAACCCGAGGTCGTGCATTATTTGCAGTAGGTAGTTTTGGTTAGGTAACTCATTGACCAACATCGTGTACTAGCCAGACCTGAATCACGAACTCTAAGAATGGCCGATAATGGCCATCAAAATTTGAGTAAGAATGACATCTTAACATCTAAAACATCAAAATTCGTAGCAATAACCCCGAGGTCGTGTATTATTAGCAGTAGGTGGTTTCGGTTAGGTGACTCGTTGACCAACATCGTATACTAGCTAGACCTGAATCACGATCTCAGGGTATGGCTGATAATGGCCTTCCAAATTTGAGTAAAAATGGCATCTTAACATCTAAAACATCAAAATTCGTAGCAATAAACCCGAGGTTGTGCATTATTAGCAGTAGGTGGTTTCGGTTAGGTGACTCATTGACCAACTTCGTGTACTAGCCAGACCTGAATCACGATCTCTGAGAATGGCAGATAATGGCCATCCAAATTTGAGTAAAAATGACATCTTAACATCTAAAACCTCAAAATTCGTAGCAATAAACCAGAGGTCGAGCATTATTAGCAGTAGGTGGTTTTGGTTAGGTGACTCAATGACAAACATTGTCTACTAGCCAGACCTGAATCACAATCTCTGGGAATGGCCAATAAAGGATATCCAAATTTGAGTAAAAATGACATCTTAAAATCTAGAACATCAAAATTCGTACAAACAACCTGAATTCGTCGATTGTTAAGATTAGCTTATTAAGCTTAGTATTTATCTGTATTTACCTCTGACTTATTTCATGAATCTGGATGTTTGGAAAGAGGGATAATCATTATTTAACTCTATAGAAATGTTAACTAGAGATTTTAATATTATTTTGTAATTGTTCTTATTTGATTTAGAACTAATTATTCTACAAGAATTTAGATGTTAAGATGTCATTTTTACTCAAATTTTGGCCATTTTCGGCCATACCCTGAGATCGTGATTCAGGTCTGGCTAGTACACGATGTTTGTCATTGAGTCACCTAACCAAAACTACCTACTGCTAATAATGCTCGACCTCGGGATTATTGCTACGAATTTTGATGTTTTAGATGTTAAGATGTCACTTTTACTCAAATTTGGATGGCCATTATCGGTCATTTTTTCCTATAGTACATGAAGTTTTTCATTCAGTCTTCTTAGTAAACCATTTTGTGCTTAGGATGCTTGACTTAGGGTTTTTTGATACAAAGTTTTATTTTCTATGATTTATTCTTATCGTTTTAAAGTTATAATATGTTTTTAAAAAAAACTCGATAATTTCTACACCACGTATTGTTGAGTTTGTTTATATTTTTTTTTTTTAGAAAATATTATACATTTTTTATTTAAATTGAGGTTTGAGTCATTCTCTAAAAAAGACTCATACTTATATGATTGTACTAAAATTTCCAATATGATTCATTTTTTTTCCTATTTGAATTTGAATTAGCAGTGTGATACTCATACATACATAACATCTATGGAAAGTCTGGAATAATTCAGACCCGTAGGTCGAGCTAAATATATTTAGAGGTTCAAGACAAAAAATTTCCGTTTTTTATACCGCCGATCGTAGCGATGTCAACAGGTTCTCAAACGCATTTTCGAATAGATTACACAATATTTTATCATCATAGTGATTGGCGTCCGATTTTAACGGGTTTGGCTATGCCTATAATAGAATTCATGTTTTCCTTTGTACTGTCACTACCAGAGGTGTCCACAGCATCTCGTCTACATTTTGTGACAGCTTATAATATTTTCTTTCTAAGAAGCGAAAATGGGTCAATTGTAATGGGTCTTACATAAATTGACATTCCCAAACAAGCGACGAACCCGTTTTAATAGTTTTGTAGTATACGTTCATCATTGATTTTCATTTTTAAGATATGTTTCATTGAATATTTTAATTTTTCCATTGTCCATATTTTCTTGTTGATCGTAATCGTCTCTAGAGCTCGCTATAACGGCAGAATATTGTGTAATCTATTCGAAAATGTGGCTGAGAACCTGTGGAATCTCTACGATTTGAGATATAAAAAAAGAAAATTTGTTAATATTTTTTAAATTTTATTTATCAAAACAACGTTCATCTTAGAAGCGAGTAGCGTATACTACAAATCTATTAAAACGGGTTCGCCGCTTGTTTGGGAATGTCAATTTAAAATCCAATTGGGAATATTGCTAAAATCACGCAGAAGGAAATAATAATATTTTTGTGAAAATTACTTAATTTCATAATTCCAAAAATCGTTGTTATAGACTCTTTACAGTTGACCCATTTTCGTGCCATAGACAGAAAATGTTATAAGCTGTCACAAAATGTAGACGAGATGCCGTGGACATCTCTGGTAGCGACAGTACAAATGATAACATGAATTCTATTATAGGCATAGCAAAACCCGTTAAAATCGGACGCCAATCACTATGATGATAGAATATTGTGTAATCTATTCGAAAATGCGTTTGAGAACCTGTGGAAATCCCTACGATCGGCGGTATAAAAAACGGAAATTTTTTGTCTTGGACCTTTATTAAACTTGAAATATTTATCATAATTATGAAGTTTCAAACATCTTTAAAACATAGTAAAGCCCATCATAACTTTATTCTATTTACTACAGACTTACTAGGTTGAATGATCTATTTGAAAATGTTAGTGAAACCTCGTGGACTCTGGAAATTGTAATAATATTGGCTGGAATATTATTTGAAACACGTCAAAAATGCTAAATTTCTTACTTAAATCTTAGGAATAATTGTATCTTACTTAAATCTTAGCATTAGTGTATGCTTTACCTTCTCAAAAGTGTCAGCCAGAATCTGTAGGTATTTCTATATTAGACGGCACAACGTGTATAATGAATCCTATTTGATAATTTTCTTTAGAAAAAAAATTCCAATTGGAAAAATAATAAATTTAACAGTGTAATTTTTAAATAATTTCTTTAGCACAAACTTAACTATCATCGTTCAATTACGGTCTATCTAAACTTCTATTTACAAACAACTATTTTGTGTCAGCCAAATGTTTCTCATATAAAAATTGTATCAGCTCTTGAAGCATATAAAAAGTTTCATATGAAAGTTTCATTCACCTGAATTTTTAACTTTTTACATACGGTATTTCAAACAATTGAAAGGCACTCTTATACAATTCGTTTTAATTATATCTCGTAGATTTTGATAATAATTTGTATTCAAATGTTCGAATTTAATAACCAAATGCTCTCTTGATAGTATATACATATATATAAAGTTGTATGATATTGTCCAACTATATCTAAAATTTTAGGAATATTCATTTTTGCTATATCTTCACAAAGGTGCAATGCAACCAAAAAATTATTTTCCCAAATGAAAAATGTAAAGTATGGCATTATTAGCCAAGTATTTGTTTACAACACAACAATGCGTTTTGGTTACCAAGATTTACTGACAGGGATCTTCCATGGCAGTACTATAGCCTCGCATGGAGCTTTGCAATGCGCAGATGTTATAATGTAAATTGCACCAATAGCCGTACGTTCTCGATTTGGAAGGCAACTGCGTAAGGTAGGACGAGAAAAACGACGTGATGATTTTAGTCAATATGAAAGCCCTACAGAGCCTGGAATTCGCAAGATTGTTGAAAGTTTTTTAAGAAACTCAGATCAGTTGCACGTCGCAAAGCATGTGTTGATCACAATAGTGCGACATGTCACACAAAATCATGAAACGACGAAACTCATAGTAAATGTTTTTTAAATCTGATTTGGCTGTTTTAGTTTGAAAAAACAAATCTATTTATTTATTAGTTGCATCAAAATTTCAAGTGTAGAAATTGTCGTTTGAAGTGATATCAGTCGCAAGGAAATATTTATAAAGCAGCATACTATGATTTAAAAAACAGCCTCAACAAGTTTTGTAAAGAATGGTTTTGTAAGTTTCGATTTAATAATCTAGTAACCAAGAAGATGAGTAGTCACGTCGCATGAAGTGTCGCGACTAAAGGTTCAATCACAATGACACCGCACCGCTCCGTTTCGTTAATCAGTCAAAGTAGGCAATGTCACATTACATGTGATTTAAATCGTAAAACGGATATGCAAACAAAAAGGTCGGCGCGGAACGGTACGTGCGGAAGAGATAGGCCAACTTTCTACATTTTCGGATAACATAACCTAAACAATTTTTTCACAGGCATACAACAAACTTATTTTCAATATTACCGGTGAAAAAAATAATATTATTTTAAAAATGGAATTTCGAATTGTGAAATTCATTAAAAAATTAAAATTTAATATCGAAGGTAAATTTTATACAGAATTAACTGGATCAATTTTACGAAACGGCGCGGAAACATTGTGTTTGACAATCCGTAAAAGCGGCTTGACACGGTCTGGTGCGGCCCGGTGCGGTTTCATTGTGATTGAACCTTAAGGGAATACGAGTGTTAAGCTTTTTTCAAATAAGAAGTAATTTTTACTAGTTACAATCGAATTTTCATATGCAGGCCTTCGATTGGCAAATGTGGTGTGCCATTGTCTATGATAAACCGTATTTTACGATTTTGTTTTGAATTTCTTATCTAAAGTAGAAATGTATTTATTCCACTCTGTCGAAACCATGCATGATTTTGGTTAGCAGCATAGAGATATGGAATCGCTTTTACATCGTTGCCGAGCAAGCATTAATTTGTAGAAAAAAGTGGTTTCATCTAAATTTTACAGTCTCGAGGTTCATAACCCTTTAAATTCGCCTAATCGCCATAAATCTCTGGTGGCACAAATGAACTTTTATCCATTATGTTCATAAATGAAATGGAATTCCGTTTTTTGAAACGATCTAGCCACCCGTACTGGTGCTAAAATTATTTAATTTCATTTTCTTACCCAATTCTTGAGAATTTTCTTTAAAGATCGCACCACTAATACACATTCCAGCATCTCATAAGTTTTATCCATATAAATAATGCCTTTTCTAAATCTGGAAGAAGTTCTGGAATATGACCACCTGGAACGAAACTCAGCCGTTTCTTAAACGATTATGAAGGGATGTGTAAGTATGTTTGATAAAAATTGGATTATAAAATGATTTTTTGAAGAGTTTCGGAAACATGGATACCTGCGACGGAACTCGGCCATTCTTTAGCCGATTAATATGGGATTGGGTATATTGGATGGAAATACGATTCCGAAATGATTTTTGAAATATTTTATTTAATAAGGATACCTGTGATGGAACTCGGGCATTTCTTAACCATATGTTGGTTGGGCGGAAGTCGATGATGAACTGCTGTACTCGTCGGTGGACGAGAAAGCCGAATCCTAGTTTTCCTCCACCACCCCATGCAGCCATGCAATTAGTAAAGAACTGAATATTAATCACAAAACAGTTTTAAACCATTTGAAAATGGCTATGGGTACAAAAAAAGCTTGACGTTTGGGTACCACGTGAATTAAAATTGTTAAAAATTTAATGGACCGGATTTCTATCTGCGAAACGCTGCTGAAACGGAACTAAATCGAGCAATTTTTAAAGCGAATGATTACAGGTGATGAAAAGTGGATAAGATACGACAACGTTGTGGATTCACGCTAAGAAAGATACTGCTGTGTGTTGGGTGGGATTGGAGAGGAATCGTGCAGTATGAGGTGCTGCCATCAAGCCAAACAATTGATTCTAATCTTTACTGTCAGCAACTAACACGTTTAAGACAAGCAATTCAGTTAAAACGTCCACAAATGATCGGTAGGAACGGCGTTGTTGCCTATCATGATAACGCTAGACCACACATCAATGATGGCCCGGCAGAAACCGAGACAGCTTGGCTGGGAAGTTTTGATGCACCTGCTATATAGTCCTGACCTTGCATCATCAGACTACTATTTGTTCCGGTTGTTCATGCAGAACCATCTTAATGGTTTTATATTAAATTCAAAAGAGGCCTGCGAAAATGAGTTGTCCTTTTCTTCATTTCGATAAACGTAATCGCTCGATATCAAGATTGTTGAATTAAAGTAGAAATAGAACGATGTTTTATTCGAGTAAGGTTAGATCGCAATAAAAACTTCATAATTGATACGGCGAAATACATAGTGCAACATTTTGTTCTTGAAAAAAGGACACAAATATGCACATCAAAGACGAATAGAAAGTATTGTTATAACATCCCACCCCAGATACGAACTACATTAATTTTAAATAATTTACGTACAATGTACATACATGTGAAATTCAAAGTAATCCTGACTGTTTGTTATATCAGGATTATTTCACACTGAAACGAACAAAAAAACGTAAAAAAGTGATCGTTATAGTGGTATAACCGAAGTTTTTTATACCCGAAGTTTATATCATGGATTGTGTACTGAAATATCAAGGGACCAGTCGTGTTGGTTGTTATAAACGAATGTTTGTTATAAATGGTGTTTGTTATAACAGGATTTCACTGTATATATAATATTTCATTCAAACAACAACTAAATTACTTAGATACATTTTCCAATTATACATAGTAAATTTATAAAATGGGTTAACATAAAATTTCGGAGGTATATTTCGGAGCATTGATTTTCTTCGTGACGTTGTGGTGTGGTAATTGAACTATTATTCGGTTCACTTGTTCTTGGTCGTGGTGTTGACATCCATGCCTCGTCAAAGTTTAGCAACATAAATTTCACATTATATAGAGCAGCGTAATATTCGAGAATATCGTCCTCTGTTATTTCAGATCCGCTTGCTTCAAGGACCAAACTAGTTCCTTGCAATTCAAGGGAATTTGCTGAAAATATGAAAAATAATCTAAGTGGTATGGTACGAAATCCGCTTGTTTCAAGGATGACATATTACGAAACGACATATAATATGCGAAAAAATCATTAAAATGATTGGAAATTTAAAGCCCTCAATGAAAATGAAGTTCAAATGCCAGGGCAATATTTTTCATTACTAGTTATATTTGAACTAGCTACTTTTCGTATATTTTGTAGATTAATTATAAATTCATGGACCAATAAATAAAGAAAACTATATAATATTTTCTTGATTAATATCATCATTGGGCTCAGTTATTAGAATTTGTTTCCATCTTTTTCGTTTTGGGCATACACCGTTTCGAAACATCTCGTTTCGTTAAATGCCCTGAAACCCTTCTATACAAATACATAACTAGAATAAATGAATATTTACCTTTGCTAATGACAGCAGCTATGTTGCAAATGATCAAAAGATTTTCCGGATGCGACGATCCCCACTGCAGACTTCAAATGGAAATGAAGACATTGTTAACGAAACTAAAAAAATATTTAAAAAAGAGTATGAAATATTAAATTTATGATAACATATAATTTAAACATAACATATAAAACACAATTGTTTGAAAACAATTTTTACCGTAACTTTATAGACGCTTGCTTTACGCAAACTATTCGAAACGAATGATCTGACACGTATTAAACACGACTTAAATTTTTACTAAGAATTATTACTGTATTTTAAAAACATTTTATAACGTACTTACCTTTAAGACAAAATATCACACAAACTACTTAAATTCCACTTTCTTGATTATTAACTTTTGATGTTCGTTCTGCAGTCCTGTGGCTTCAGTTTTAATGCATTTATACAATATGGCATCTAACTCTAAATGAATTTTGTTTTATTTTGTTTAATATTCAATAATTTTTTGTTTTATATTTACCACAAAATGATTTAATTCAATATTTCGACTGAAAATTTATCAATTGATTAAAGTTCAACAAACGTATTATTTAGTTTCCCACAACAAGTAAATTTGCAACATGTTTGTGATGAAATTTAAACAACTAATTGAAAAAACTCAATATTTTATTGAATAAACAATAAAAATTTTCATTACTACATTTATTGCATGGAAATTGCTAAAATAATTTAAATAAAATTAATTGATCTTTAGTTTAGATTTGATCAAATTTTTTAGAGTGTACATCTAAACGAAAAACATCAAAATTTTGAAATAAACAAGTTCTCCGACGACTAGGACAAGTCTCATATAACAAGAAATCGAACAATTCGGCGACTCTGGTGGCTTTTGGATTACTCACCTAATCCAAAATAATTGGCACGCATGTGACATATCTCAATAGATCCTTATAATCTTAATTTAACCATAAAATACCATAATCTTAATTTAAATAGGTCCCGCGGGGGCTAGGACAGGCTTCATATGACCATGAATGAAACAATTAGGCGAAACCGACGTATTCCAAATTAGTTAATTGACATCCAAGAGATCTTTCTCAATAGTTGCTTAGAGGCTACATAAACGCAAAATACCATAATTTTAAAGTAAACGGGTTTCACGAGAATTACAAAAAGCCTCATATGACTGAGAATCAAATATAATTCTGCAAGTCGGTGGCTTTCGGTTAACTCACGAATTCTAAATTAATTGACACACAGGTGACATATTTCTTTAGATCCTTATGAGCTATCTTTAACCAAAAAAGTACCATGATTATAAATAAAACAGGTTCCTCGGGAGTTATGTCGGTTCATGTTGGGAAAAACCAAAGGACAATATAATAACATGGATGGTCTTAAGCATAGTATTAGACTGGTTATCTGATACTCCAAAACGATGGATAAAGTTATGTCACGAATCGCACTAGCAAGTTATTAAATATTTTGGCAGCTTTCGCTGGTATCAAGTCTACTCAGTGATTGCGCTACCAGTGGCATATCTTTCAGCGAATTGAGGAATTATTAATTATGGTGTCTTGGACCGGAATACTTATTACTTGCAAGAGATCAATGGACTAGATTTGGATGATAGCTGAGAAAGGGCCTCAAGTTAAGGACGTCTAGCATAATCAACAAGGATTGATAGGCACATCCGGGGTGTCTAACGCAACTCAAACCCAACATTTTAATTTAAGATAAAACAAACAACAATTGAAATCCGGTCTTTGTGTAAAATTGTTCGCAAAGTCTTGTCGCTGATTTTCAATTCGTGCTAACGATGGTTGGTTTAGGTGCTCGGATGTTGACGCACACTTTCAGCTACAGCAGACATATTTTTCTTCGAACGAGCTGGGAGGCGATGCGGAACGTGTTACTGTCTATTTTTTTCACACTCTTCTCAGTTTTAGGAAATTTTCGACAAGTTTTGGGAAATGACTTACTACTTTGGAAATAAGGTTTCAGTATTTGCCCAAAATGGGAAAATCGTTATAGTTAGTAATATAACCGGCGCAAGACACATTTAAAAACTTTCCCTTATGAATAGCACATACGACTTGCAAAATACATTTCCTCCTAAAAACTAAACCATATTTTCATCTAAGGTATCAAGTTAAAACATAAATCAACACACCGTATAAGAATACAGAAAACGAAACACATAACTGGTCTAGTTCTTATTTAATTACTTTTACAATATGTTTTATATGTTACATATACTTAGCCCAATACAATATTTCGAAAAAATTATACTCGCGTACATAGAAAATAAATGAATGTTAAAATTCTCTAACTGAATAATTAATTTGTCCTCCTACAATTTTTTTTTTTTTTTTTTCAAATAAGATAAGAAAATTCAAAACTAAATGAAAATTTGTTATTTTATTTACTTTATACACATTTTCTTATTTATATTTATTTTTATTTTATTTTTAATTAATTGAAATCAATTTAAATTTTTGCTTTGTGTTATTTTTCATTTTAATTCCTTGTTAGATAATTAGACCATGGTGATCTAGTTTAAATTTCATTTTACTGCAACATATACACACACACACACAATATTTTCTTTTCTTTGCTGTATATAATCCAATACACTATATATACATGCAGCTAAGTAAGTGCATACTCGCATAAGACATGACACACTGTTATCTCGAACGTATAACGATGAATTTATAGACTTACAATTAAATTATCCCTGTGGGTTGTTTTTTTTTTGTTTAAATCGCGCATCGCGAAAATTTTCGTTTAATTAAAGAAAAACATTAATAACCCGACTTTAATTAACTTTCCCATTATTAACACTTTCAATTACATTTTTTGATTTGTTATCGAAAAATTCCTTTTCGAATTAAGATTTAATAATTAATAATATTTATTTTTTAAATATTTTGTTTATAATTCAACTTTCAGTTTTTTTTCCAATATTTTGGCAACCAAATCATCTCGTTTCCAAAATGTGGTACAAGATTAATGATTTTTGTATTTAAATTTATAAATAAATTTATTAAGTTGAAACGTATTTATGTCAACTGTATAAATATGTGAAATGTTGTTTTAAAAAATAAATATTTCAATTCTTTAAGAAATTTTTATTTTTAACAGGTTTAGGTAAGTGTTGCCGATGACGTGTAATTTGAATGATTTAAGTCAATGAATTCTGATTAACTTAACAATACCCCATATGCCCATGTGGGTTCTTCAACTTAAGGCCAACATATCACATGACATAAAAGACCGCTGTGAAGCTAGCAAGAAAAGCTAGCACATATTTTTTAAAAATGTACCTATAGGGGTTGACAAAATAAAGGTTCAACCACCCGCGATCCATTAGTACATCTGAGCGTCTCAAAGAAGTTTTTTGATTTTTCGATATATTCTTGCGGCAGCTACGTTTACTCGAGAATGGGTCATAGACAAATTCTGAAAATATTTGTGGTAATACGTAATGGTCTGACCTAGACAATTAAATAAATTCTGGGGTTGACAAATTAAAGGATAAACTACCTGGCAATCATTGGTTCCCTCGAATCATATAGAAATGTTATGATTTTTCGATATAATCATGTGGCAAGCACACATGTTTACAGAAGAAAATATTGAGAAGGGGCTCATCATGAACCATTAGTACTCCCATTCAAATTCCAGAATTGTTTAGTAATTTTGATTGTTTTGTGAAATTTGATTCATTTTCGGTAAGTGCGTATAAGACACATGTCTTACATTGTTGTATTTTTAGTATTCGATGAGTAGTATGGAAATTGATTTTTTTAATTACTTATTAGTGTTTACAAATTTAATACACTATTTTATATTTGAGTTCATTTTTTTTATTTGCCTTATACTTTTAGTAAAATTTCATGCTAACTTTTTACAGTTGTATTTATCAATACATTATTTTTCGTACTAATTTGTACTAAAATGTACTAATGAATATTTTAACCTTTAGTGTTGCCATAGTGTTTTTCGTGCTAACTATTCGTGCCAATTTCACAGCCATACATAAAAGTTTATTGTATAGGTCTATACCAAAAAATGATTTTTTCCCGATTCTTTTGTTAGTAAGTTTTGAGTACAATGCAAAGTGGTTAGAGTCGTTTACCATAACATAACATCAAGTTCAAAACCTAAAATATTCAGATTGTTAAACATTTCTATATTGATGTTTTTTCTGTTGTTGATGTTTTTTTGTTTTTATTTGTAAAAAGAAAATATATTTAAATTATTTTAGGTTATCATTTTTAATTATTTGAAATACTAATTTCTACTTTTTCTTAATTCATTAACACTAATCACATAAAACCTAACGAAGCACTCCTACCTTCCACAGTTTGCTGAAAAATCGAAAACGTACGAACCATCTGCGCATTATGTAGCTCCATGCCAGCCTACGGTACTGGCGTGGAAAATGGATCGGCTCATTTGTGTTTTGCCCTTCGACAAATCAAAAAAACACGTTTGTCACATCCAAACACACCAAGTAAATTTATGCGGTGAATGTATTGTCGTCAACACCCAACTTGCCTTTGAAAGACATAATAACAATAAAAATCATTTTAAATAGCAACCCAAATTAAATTAAAATCTTTTTTGACTATATAGCGTAATACACGATTTACATTAAGTACATACAAAACCCGAGGGCATCCGAAAAAACACAAAGGTGCCTTTACGGTTGACATCAAAAAATATATTTCAAGGTTCGTATATCAGAGAACCACACCAAATTTTAACGAATGATATGTCGAGAAAAGTCTAATAAGCCATTCAGCACAACTTAAAGAGGAGTAAATACAGTAGCCAGCTCGGTCTCCGAAATACGTAAATAGTTATTAGACGATATTAGGATATTAAACGAAATACCCAATTGAAGTTTATACTAACTTAATCCTAAACCAACAAAAACAAAAATTAATGAGAGTGTATTGGTTTAAAGCAGTCATTTAGGCGAAGCAGACAATTTCTATTTAATAATTATTTTTTATTTAAAAATAAAATTTATTTATTTATTTAAACAATCAAATTTATTTGAGCAAAAAACATGACAATATAACACATACATATTTTGATAGAGCCATATGTATTATATACGCGACAAGTAACAACCCGATTAAAATTATTCATTCTAATAGAGGGCGCATATCTAAAACGACATTCAATTGAAGAACGGAATTTCTTAGTAAATTTGATTCTAAGAAAATTCATATCTCAAGATTTTCACCGATCGGCAAACTTGCCACTATAATATTTTGGCTTTAGATGCAAACACTATTAGAATTAAAAACGGATTGGCACAAGTATAGTGCACATATAGGCCTACCAAAATATTATAGCGGCAAGTTTGCCGATCGGTGAAAATCTTGAGATATGAATTTTCTTAGAATCAAATTAATTAAGCAATTCCGTTCGTCAATTGAATGTCGTTCTAGATATGCGAGTCCCGTTAGAATGTTGTTTCGCACAAGTAGAGTACATATGTATAGGAATTTAAATCATCTATCTTTTTTTAATTTTGAACACTTTGAATTATTAAAATGCATAATACTACTTTTAATTTTTTTTTTTTACTAAAATCTGTGAACGATGTTTAGTTATTTCTGCGTAATATAATTTCTTCATAATTTTGCTGTTAATCAGCCGTGCTACACACAATTTTGGTTTCTGGATTCAAACTACTGCGCAACAGATTTTAATTTTTAATTTAAACCCTTATTTTAAATTAAATCATTAAATTTTTTTCTCTTGTTTTATTCTGTTCTCTCAAAAATAAAATTTAAACAAAAATCTACATTTCAAAAATGTCCTTAAATTTTTTTATTTTATTTCAATTTTTTTCATTTCGGATTCACGGACAAAAATTTTATGTCGCAGCTACGTAATAAAATTGTTGTCCGTGAATCCAAAATGAAAAAATTGAAATGAAAATAAAAAAATTGAAGGAAATTTTTAAGATGTAGATTTTTGTTTAAATTTTATTTTTGAGAGAACAGAATAAAACAAAACAAAAAAATTTAATGATTTAATTTAAAATAAGGGTTTAAATTAAAAATTAAAATCTGTTGCGCAGTAGTTTGAATCCAGAAACCAAAATTGTGTGTAGCATGGCTGAATAGAATAATGAATTTTTATCAAATTGAACCGAAATAAACATTATGAATTTCAATTACATATTTGTTAAAGTAACGGTTTTGTAAAATCGCCTAAATGTTTACAAATCACTAATACATCTTCACATTTTGTTTTATTTTGCATTATAGTATATACTTCATAATTCTCAGTAGAAGTTTGAGTTTTTTCTAAAATTGTACTAACCGCCATTTTTACAATTTAGGATTAATTTAGGATAAACTTCATTGGCATACAATAATACTGAAGCAATTGTTGCCCATAAAAAATTTTGAGAATAGAAAAATTTTCAAATGATTCTGTTAAAATGTTAGTATTGCATTATGTCCATACTATAGGGGTTGATGCGCTAATTCAAAGTAAGTTTAAATAATAAATCAACGACTACCTATAACGGGGTGATTTCTCAGAAGCCAGATGTTTGTTTAACCAACTAGGCTGGCAAGCTTCAATAACCATGACCAAAAAATGTTAAGGTCCCACAATTTAGGCTAGGACGAAAGGCCATTGTTTTATGTTAAAATCGAGTTAATTCTATGGTTTAAATTTGAATTTCTTAACTCTAAACATAAAACTACTAAAATCAATTTATGCCTCGGCACAATAAAACAATTTATGTTACAAATTTTGGTTGGCCGTGCTAACTGTCTGGGGTCTGGGCTAGGGTCTGGGATGGCACTTTATTTCCGTCTGCGGAAGTCTGCTAAATGGCATTTGATTTCCCTATGCGGAATTGTGTCGAAGTTTTTATTCTGTAGTCCCTTGAGAAAATACTTGTTGTTAACAGAATATGCATATCGATGAAGTAGAAATATGTCCTGAAAGAATCCGTAACTAATTTTGGTGGCTGTACTGTGTTGTATAGCCCTGCATTCACTTATTTTGTATATAATTATTTTAGTATATAAATATTGATTTGCATACTAATTCGGATCTTCTGTCTCGTACTTTATTATATGGTACATTGTATATAAAATAAGATCAGCTAATACATAGATACACCGACCCTATGTAATATAAAATATATTTTGTAAAATCAGTTCTGTTCCATTTTTAAAAGGATAAATGTTAAGCATAAAAATAATTATTGTATTAAATAAATAATAAATAAATTATACTCTAAAACTTAAAAGATTAACAAAGTGATTGATTTTTGCTAACGTAACCCGCTATTTTGAGATTTGCTATAACAAATTTGGTGGCAGCGGAGGGATGGATGCAACAACAAAATAAAATTGATTTCACAATCAAGCATCCATTACGACAAAATAAATCTTATATAGTTAGTCTTAAAATAATGTGGTGAACTTTTGAATTTTATTAATTTTGAGTGGAACTACAAGAAAATTTAAACGCTTACAAAAAAAATTATAATTAAAGTAAAATTTTAGAATTATGTATCTAAAAAAAAGTTCTAAAACTAAAATATAATATAAGTACGTATATACATAAGTAATGTGTGAAGTGAAAACGATTTGTACTGTGAACATTAAAAATCGGCAATCCATAAACGTGCAGATGGAACGTTAAGTCATAAGCGTGGTGTTAAAAACGTGACGTAATATAAAGTTCGTATAACGTAAATAAAAGTTAACATTCTAAGTGATTAACGGTTGATAGAAAGATTAAAAACTTCATGGATTAATAACGTATTTTAATAAAATTGGTTCGATCGTGTAATTAAATAGTACAAAACAAATTAAAAATCAAAAAGCTTAAAAAAAACAATAAATTATAAAAATTAATCGTACATAGTGAACAATGTAAATAGTTGTAACCGAATAAAACAAATGTGTTAATACGTATATCATAATATTATTGCATAATAATATTCAAGTGCATAACTGATCTGTAGAGTATTATCTTTTGACCTTAATGATTGATAAATGGTCAATACGCTCCAAAATGCTGTTTTTTCGTCGTTATTACACAAGGATGCATGCTGATCGAGTTTTATACAACAGCTACGTATATTTCATTGAATAAATTCTACTACGGCAATTTACCACTACATATTCTTAAACATCATTTTACAAACGGAGATAATTATATACCAATATCGGTATCTTAAAACTTCATTGCCTAATAACAACGCTGATAGCCATATGGATTTAATACAACATTCAACATTAACATTCAATTGATCAACTTGTAAGTTATTTTATTTTTACAAATTGAAAAATTTATTTCTTATAACATATATTTACATACATAAATATGCAATTAAATTATTATGCCTTTATCTAATGACTAATATAACTTTCGTATTTAATTTGTATCTACAAATTCCGAAAAGATTTTATTTGAATTTTTTAAATTAAATGTCGCAAAATTCTAGTTATTCGTTACAATTACGAAACAGAAAAGTTACGAGAAATAACGATAACGAAGCATGTACTGATTCGAAACAATCCATTCCATTTAGTGTTCGTGAACCAACAACATCGCTTTTACCTTATTATAATTTAACATATCCAATAGTTATTAAACATAGCTCGACATCCTCAAGTTTACAAAATACTTTAAACGAATCAAAAGATTTACATATCTCTAACATGGATTTTAATTTCGACCGAGCTTTCAAATTAATCCCTGAGTTTAATGGAAATGAAGATAAATTAGATAGATTCCTTCATTGTTGCGAAATAGTTTATAAAGATGTGAAAAAGGACGATATTAAAATATTTATGGAATTAGTCCAAGTAAAATTAGTGGACGATGCATACCATCAAACTGTATTAACTAATACTTATAAGACTTGGCAGGAATTACAAGATGACCTAAAAACGAAATTTGATAAAGTTAGAGCTTTTGAACATGTGCAGGTGGAACTGGTTCAAGCTCGACAACGATATGAAGAATCCGTTAAAGATTTTTCAACCAGAATTGAAAAATTATTAACAGAATGGAATAAATCTTCTTTCGGTACTAAAAAGCAAGGTCAGCTGGACCAAAATATTCAGCTTTTAAATTCAAAAACAGCCTTGCGATCCTTTGAAGATGGTCTTAGAGAACCAATTAAACTAATAATAAAAGCATGTAGGTATAACAGTTTAAAAGATGCTATTGCCAAGGCTATTGAAGAAGAGAAATTAAGTTTAGCTAATAAAATTAGATCTGTTAAACCCGAAATAAATTCTCAACATCAAAACAAACAAATTAAATGTCAAATTTGTTCTAAGATAGGCCATACCGCAAGAACTTGTTACAGTCGCAATTCAGCATCATCGAGTTCATTCAATAATAATTATAATAATCCTGGAACTCTACCAAATTCTAACCGATATTTTAGACCGAATACAAGCCAAATAAATAGTTCCTCGCGAATTAATCACATTTCCTTGTCCTGTGCGTATTGTAAAAAACAAGGCCATCACATTAGTGTATGTCTCTCTAGAAAAAGAGTTAATGAACAACGTATCAATGTACTACAACCGAATTTAGATGCATCGAAAAACTCGAACGAATCCAACCGAGAATCCAAGGATGTAGCGGTTCGGGTTCAGGACCTATAAATCTACATCCAATTCAAAATAATAGTTCTGATATTAAAGTATCTAACTCATTAGATAATCTCGGACCAAATGATACATGTCCACCTTACATTCCACCTTTAAATTTATCGCAAAAAAACATTTTTTCGTTTTCAATAAATTTCTATAATAGTGATATGAAATTTGTTAGTCTTCCTTTAGATATTTTAACAGAACCTCATTTTTTCTTAGTTGATACCGGTGCAGACATAAGCGTTATAAAAAAGGATCTTATAAAACCTGATCAATTATGCTATCCAAATTTAAAAGTTTCTATGAAGGGAATAACTTCTGAATCATTAGAAACCCTGGCGTTGTGTCCAACTAATATAAATTTATCCGACAATATTTCGGTACGTCATAATTTCCACATTGTACAGCCAAACTTTCCAATAAATTGTGCAGGAATAATTGGAAATGATTTTCTTCAGACAAATCAATGTAGTATTGACTATTCTCTTAACACGATAACCATAAATCCGCCTACTATCAATAATAATAAATTTACACTTAATCTTTCATCGAATAATCCACCAATAGTTCTTCCTAGTAGATCAGAAAAAAACGTAAAACTTCGATTCAAAATAGATAGTGACAACGAGTATCTATGTCCTTCTCAAATGATTCAGCCTGGGGTATATATTGCAAATTCGCTAATTCAAGTCAACAATTCATTCGCAACGGTCAGTATAATCAATATGAATGACTTTCCGGTTGAATTGAATAGTGTGTATATAGTACCAGAGAAGATAAACGAATATCACCTTCTTAAATTGGAAAATTGGACAGATAAATTAGAAAATCGCTTAAACAATTTGCAAAATGCAATAACTATGGACCATATGAACTTGGAAGAAAAATCGTCGATAACAAAAATTTGTCTCGAATATAATGACATCTTTCATCTACCTGGAGATCAACTCACTATAACAAATGCAGGTTGTCATCATATTCCCCTTATAACTAATTCGCAAGCCGTGAATATAAAACCATATAGACTAGCACACTCAACCAAAGCCGAGATTGACACACAAGTGAAGGAAATGCTTTCGAAGGGTATAATCGAGAATAGCAATAGTGCTTTCAATTCCCCCTTGCTTGTAGTGCCAAAAAAATCTAGCGATGGTAGTAAACGTTGGCGTGTTGTTGTGGATTACAGACGTTTAAATGAAATAACCGTGGATGATATTTTTCCACTTCCAAATATTGTCGATATATTGGATCAATTAGGCGATGCAGTATATTTCACTACTCTAGATTTAGCAGACGGCTATCATCAGATTCCTTTAAGCGATGAAGACAAACCAAAGACAGCTTTCAGCACCCAAATGGGTCATTATCATTTCACGCGAATGCCTTTTGGACTGAAAGGTGCACCCGCCACGTTTCAAAGAATCATGAACAACGTGTTATCTGGGTTGCATGGGTTAAAATGCTTTGTATATCTGGATGATATAGTTGTCTATGGATACAATCTCCCAGATCACAACAGGAAACTCCTTGATGTATTTCATTCACTACGAAAATATAATTTAAAACTCCAACCTTCCAAATGTAATTTTTTACGAAAGGAAATTTGCTATCTGGGGCATATAATAACCAATTATGGAATTAAACCAGACCCTTCTAAGATAACAGCAGTTCAAAATTTTCCTGTGCCAACAACACAAAAGCAAGTTAAATCATTTCTTGGCCTTATTGGCTACTATCGTAGATTTATTGAACAATTTTCTGAACTTGCTCAACCTCTTAATTCGCTTTTAAAGAAAAATACACCATTTATTTGGAATGCTTTTTGTCAAAATAGTTTTGAAATATTGAAACAAAAATTAATAGTCCCACCAATATTACAATACCCTAATTTTAATAATAGATTTTACGTGACGACTGATGCAAGTGACATTGCTCTTGGAGCCGTTCTTTCACAGAGAATACGCGATGATGACTTGCCCGTAGCTTATGCTAGCCGGGTCCTTAATAAAGCTGAGCGAAATTATTCTACCACTGAGAAAGAACTTCTGGCAATCGTTTTTGCGGTTAAACGTTTCCGACCATATCTGTACGGAGTCAAATTTAGCATAATCACTGACCATAAACCGTTAATATGGCTCAATAAAGCTAAAAATCTCTCAACTCGCCTTATGCGTTGGAGAATAGAAATGGATGAATTCGACTATGACGTAATATATAAACCTGGGAGGTACAATGTAAACGCGGATGCTTTGAGCAGAATTTCAGTAGATGTCGGTCAAGGTAACGTCAAAATCATTACTCGATCTCAGTCAAAAAGAAATACTGAAGAACAAAACACGAATGAAAATCCTAATAATTCAGAACCTTCAATACAAGACTCCTCTGGCCCCTTACAAACATTGGGTGTACCCTTTCCACAAAATCCTAACTTTGATAACGGTATCATAAAACTTGAAAATATCTCGGATATAGACAAAATAATTAAAGAGTTTCACATTTCAACATTAGGCGGACATCAAGGCATCGAAAGAACATTTAAAAGACTAAAATCCTATTACTACTTCCCAAAAATGTGGGGCACCATACGTAAGTTTATATTCAGGTGCGAGTCGTGCCAGAAAAATAAAATTTCGAAAATTACCAAATGTCCCATGGTAATAACCACCACTTCAAAACGACCTTTCGACAAAATATTTTTAGATATTGTTGGGCCTCTTAACCCTTCGTACAGTAACAATCGATTTATTTTAACAATACAGGATGACTTGTCAAAGTATTCGCTGGCTATCCCTCTAGAAAATCAACTAGCGGAAACAATAGCGCACACATTTGTAGAGAACTTTGTGTGTAGGTTTGGAGCTCCTTTATGCATTTTAACTGACCAAGGGACCAACTTTTTGAGCAGTTTATTTAAAAACCTATGTAAAATACTAAAGATAAAAAAATTCAAACAACTGCTTATCACCCACAAACCAATGGGGCATTGGAGAGATCCCATCGAACATTAGTAGAATATCTTCGTAACTACATAGATAAAGATTTAAATGATTGGGACAGGTGGTTATGTTTTGCGATGTTCACTTACAATTCTACCCCTCATACGTCTACAAATATTATGCCTTTTGAAATTATACATGGATTTAAACCTCATATACCTACAAGTTTAAAAAGCAGTACCAGAACTTTTTGCAATCAAGAAGACTACATTCAAAACCTAAGAACAAAACTTGCAAATTCTTACGAAATAGCCCATAATAATTTACTAAATCAAAAGAAAAGGTCAAAATTATACTACGATCGAAGTGTTAACAACGTTCAATTTCAAATAGGTGATAAAGTGTTGTTGAGAAATGAACAAAATAAAGGAAAATTTGACCCTATATGGAATGGACCGTTTGAAGTGTTACAAACGAATTCGAACGAAAACACTACAATACGAATTGGTAAAGGCACTAGAATAGTTCATAATAATCGTCTAAAATTATTTTTAACATAAAAGAAAACCCAAATGAAATCTTTAACGATAATACATATGAATATTTATTACGAATACAAATTTAATTTATACACATCTACATAATTATATTGCATTACATATACCATTGATATTTACGAAAAAATATGAAATAAAATTTTCAGTTCAAAAATAAAATAATATAAAAAAAATATGTTTGATTAAAATAAAAAAGAAATAACTTTTGAAATATAGAAATAAATAAACCTTAAATTAAATAAATAAATTTTTGAAAATTTTAAATTAAGCAGATTTAAAGTTAGTCTTAAGTTTGATTTTATAAATTTAGTACAATTATAATTACATATAAGTTTATTTTGTATCATAAACTTATATTTTTTTAGGGGGAAGGTGTTGTATAGCCCTGCATTCACTTATTTTGTATATAATTATTTTAGTATATAAATATTGATTTGCATACTAATTCGGATCTTCTGTCTCGTACTTTATTATATGGTACATTGTATATAAAATAAGATCAGCTAATACATAGATACACCGACCCTATGTAATATAAAATATATTTTGTAAAATCAGTTCTTTTCCATTTTTAAAAGGATAAATGTTAAGCATAAAAATAATTATTGTATTAAATAAATAATAAATGAAATATTATAAATAATAAATAAATTATACTCTAAAACTTAAAAGATTAACAAAGTGATTGATTTTTGCTAACGTAACCCGCTATTTTGAGATTTGCTATAACATACTGCTTGAAATAAATGTGATCTAATTACGGTTATGATTTGACCAACCGGCGAAAAATGCGTATATAATCGAGGACTCCAATAACTTCTCCGTTGTCGCGTTCTATTTCGCAAATAATATTTATTAAAAAGTTTTAGTCACGTTTTTTCTGTTTGGTTCGCAGTTCGTGGATCGTTCGACGGTTTGCACGTTGTTTGCCTTCACAGTTCCATTACACCGTTGTGTCTGTTTCTAACGTCATGTTGTTAGACACAATTGTCCTTGAATTCTTTTATCTCGGAGAGTCCGTATTCAACCTAGTGAAAACCAGCAGTGGTTTGAGCAAATTTAAATTTTAATAACTTTGGATTACGGTAAAATTTATAAAATTGTATTTCAACTTTTCTTTCAAATAACGCCGGTTATTTTCAGTTATTGAACTATTTTCCATCCTTATATGAGTTAAATTCCAAACCATAATTGTTCCAGCAATCTAGCACTATGTCACAAACATTTGATGAAGTTTTAAATCTCTTGAACTTAACTGATTTACATAATACACGAAACGCGTGTTATGCCAAAAAACGTGCAAATGAGAGTTTATTCCGATTATCGCTTACCTCATTAATTCAAAATTTTTGCTCGTTAATTTTAATTGACAGCTCTAGAATTTATTGTGACAATTTATAAAATAATTATTTTAATTTCCGACTTTACAATTATTTAAAAACCCATAAGTGAGAAAACACCAAAAAGTAATTTATTTTCGTTGATAAAAGATGAATCGCGGATTTATTTTATGTTTACCTCTCAGTACCTTTTACTATAAATAACCGGTGCAAACCGAACAATAAGATCATCAGCAAGTGTAATTCACTTCAAAATATAATGAAATAAATTTTTTTTTTTGGCCACAAATTATCTTTTTAAACAAATAATGGTTTTACATGATAAACTGGTTCATCATGTGCGCACGTGAAACGAGATCGCGATTTTTTTTATGCATATGGCAAAAAAGTGAATGTTCAAATCGCGTAATTGCGCGATTTTGGTAGGAAAGTTTTTCGTTAACCCTAAATCTTCTTGCGTTTTTTAATTTAATTAAATTTGCCCTTTTCCGTCTCAATTATAAAATTTTCATGTCGGTTTTTAGGCGATTTTTTTGTTATCGATTTATGTCATTGAGTGGCCCCGCGCATACAAGATGCAGACATAAAAGAGGAAGAAAGTATTTAAGGTACAAATTAATTGCTTTATGCTTATCTTGATTATGTATTTTAATTTTTATGAGGAAATCAAATACACAAAATAAAAAAAATAAAAAAAATCTTCGAACATTTGTACCCAACTATATACAGAACTTTTAATTAGTTGTGTGCAAATGACCTTAAAGACGTCAATATACTCTGAGATAAATAATAAAAAAATTGTTATGATGTAATATCCGATTCGAGATATGTACCTACTATACATATATAAATTGAACACAATTGAGGTAATTAAATCAATTTAACAAAAATATATTTTAATTGGGCTGATGTCTTGCCTTGAAATGTTTCTGCTATTAGTGTTGTTGGAACAATATTAGTTTGTGCGATGATTTTATTAAGTTTATTTTTCTTACTATACGCTTTGCCCATTTGTCGAAAGATGTTGTAAAATTGACTTATTCCCAAGTTTATAACTTGTCGTGTTAGGGGCAATGAATTTGAGTTTAAGCTCTAGCATTGAATTAATGCTTGTGTCAAAAATCGAGACTTGTTGCATTATACGCAAAATTGAAAATATTGTCTAAAATATAATTATAAAATGTTTAGTAAATTTTATGACAATTTTTTCGTGTTTTTTTTACATTTAGCTCCAAATTTAAGTCAACATTTACATTTCGGAGTTGATTTTTGGCAAGAATTTGGTTTCAAAATTTGTATTTCTAAATTATCTGATATCACATCAAATCTAAATACTGTTGCCGAATTTAATTCGAATAATTTTACATTTGATTTTGTGAAAGCTCAATTTCCAGTTAATTTAAAGCAACAAAATTTATCCGTTGCGCAGCAAAATAAACTCGAGTGTGTTATAAATAAAAATGCATAGCCTAACATTTCAGGATTGGGTAAGACGTATACTTTGTCTCACAGTATTGAATTGCCAATTAACCAGAAACATTATATGGTATCTGCTGCTGTTGAAAAAATTATGTATCAAGAGTTGGATCGAATGTTGCAACTAGGGGTCCGAGAGGAGAGTACAAGTTCAAGGTGTTTACCAATAGCAGTGTTGTCAAAGGCTAACGTCAGATTGTATATTGATGCAAGGAAGCTGAATGAGGTTATTGTGAGCGGTTGTAGAAGTGATCTTAAGGACGCTTTGTGGCAACGGCTTTCACTATCGCTGGCAGATCCTTGTATTTATTCATAGTCATGCCGATTGGCCTTTGCACTTCAGCCAAAATATTGTGCAGATTTATGCACCGCGTGATATCCCTTGAATTGCATACTCAAATCATTATATATATCTATAGATGATTTTTTTATAACATCCGAGACTTTTGAAGAAGAATAAAAAATTTGTTTTGTAGGAAAAATAATATTTGGATTATATAGTATTCGATGTCGATTTAAAATACCAATCGATAATTCAAAATTTAAAAAAACCCAGAACCCACAGAGTACATCTAATACGTCTGGGACCAAATAATTAAATTTGACTACTGATATTCCAACTCGGGTATGTAAATTTACCCGATCCATAAAAATTTCAAATTATCAAGCAAGCGCACCATCATCTCACATCCTCTCATTTCGGAATTGACAAATGTGTTGAAACTATTCGTCGCTATTTTTATTGGCCATGATTAGCAAAATATGTTCAGAATCTTTTAAATTTTTGTGACATATGCAAACAACGCAAGGGGATAGTGTAACGAGACCACCAATGGGAAAATGTCATTATTCTGTTTTAGATCATTTTTCTCAATTTGTGTTTGTAGAGCCCAAATGCATAATTCTGATAATTCTGATTTTTTGTTTTATAATTTCACCATTATAACATCTATACGTTTATATAGTTCTGTGTTTATTTTATTTGCAAAATGAGCACTGATTATTAAGATCAAATGTGCGATACAACATCGCAGGAACAATGATCAGTTCTTATTTGTTGTTCTACATTTTTTTAGTGAACATTTTAGAAAATATTTTTTGGTAACTGCTCCTTCCTTATTTAACCAACTTCCACTTAGCATTCGACAACAAATAAACTCAAAATCATTTCTCCAATTACTTAAAGTTTTGCTTTTTGACCCCAAAAAGCACCCTAATATTGACCCTAATATCGAATTCCTATTTAGAGACGTCTGATGCAGTTTAATTTTAGTTCAAATTGTTTATCTTTTTTATATTTTTTATTGTTAAATTTTTAATTGTAATGTTTCACAACTTTTTATCATAAATTTTTTTTGTTAAAGGGTAGATCAATACTGCCGTTAAATCGGAGATGATTACCCTTCTCATTTATTTTTATTTTGTATATTATTAAAATAACGCTATAAAATTTTTGAAAAATCGAATTTCCATATATTTTCTGTTCCAGAATTTTGGTTATTGATAATGGTAAGCAGTTTACAAGTATACATTTTAATAACTTTTTAAATAAATATGTATAGAATTAATCATATTTTAACACCAAGATTTAAGCAAATAAAATTTGGGAGGACCGTTTTAACGTTACCGTATGGGACCATTTTGCCAATAGCGCGATTACGGGATTGAGGCTATATGCAAACCAAAAAAAAAAAACGATATACGAACTCAAAAAATTTAAAGCCACATTAAAAAAAAGAAAATTCATATTAAAAGAATAAAAAACATTATTTGCCACAGCTTAGGTAAGACGCGACTCATAATCTTAAACAATATCTTTCACATTATTCTTAAAATATGACTTTAACAAACAAATATAGCACCGATCGAGTTGTTCCGCAGCTTGGAAATTACAATACCTGCCGCCGAAAATGCCCGCTCCGATTCTAGGCTTGTCGGAAGAATTGCAATTAAGTCATTATAAATCCGTTGCAAATTTTTCCCTCTATGAAATATTAAATAGTCGACAATAAACCTTTTTAGATATGCACCTTGTTCGAACTGGAAATATGTCAGTGTCAGAAACTATTTCTCTGCAATTATGAAGATACTGCAAGACTCCAGACGTTGCATTTCTTCTTTCTTTTATACACATCCTTAACGCATGTATTAGCTCATCAGCTAAGATATGATCTTGATTTTGAAGCTTATTTAACATACATTTGAACGCAGTATCGCAAGTTAGAAGATTTGCATCTCTTCGGCAAAAAGCTTCAACGGTTACTTTGGTGGGACGCAATATTGAAAGTAAAGTTAATGCCTGCTCAAACTATACGATTCGGTTAAAACAATTTTAGATTTAGTGTCGATTAAGGATTTTTGTATAGATTCTTTAATTCAACGAAACGTTCAATCATGTCGATCAAACTATTTCACCGTGGTTTTGGGGTCCAATATTAAGGCCTTATCTGCCGATTTCTTTAACATTCTTTTTTAAAATACTATCATTTTTTCTTGGCGAATGTCGAAAAATTAAAACAATTTTGTGAATTTTATCCACAATCGGTTTAATATTACTACATGAAACAACAAAATCATTTTGGACTCATTTTGGATTTCCTCTCTGTCTCCTTCTAGTGCAGAAGGTTCATCGCTGTCATCCTCGTCAGAGCAGTCATCTAATATTTCACTTCCTAATTCATACGAATATTGCTTCTTTTTAAATAGCACATCTATTACGGCCAATTGTATTCCATGTGCAAAACATAGATGACGGTAGGAAAAGATCAGTGAACCAACTTTAAACATTACGCTGGCACCATCGGTGGTTATGCAAACGACATCTTTCTCCAAATATAACCCAAACTCTTGTAGTTTTGTTTTAAAGATATCTATATGCACTTTTGTGCGGGCATGCTTAAGCATTTCCGTGCTCTATTTTCGCGTAATAATCTAGAATGAAATTCGTATAGTATTTGGTGATTTAGGTAAGTTTTGAAATCCTATTGCTTTAAAGACTTCTCAGTCTTGATTGTCTGATTGATTAGAATGTACGGCCAAGACTAAGCAGGGATCCCGGATACGCCGGGCCTACCATACACCCCTTTTACATATAACAAGACGGAGGGGAGAGAAAAGGTTGTTAGATATGATAGACTTGACCCGGTTACAGACACCTAAGTAGTCAATAGTTAGTCAATTGTTTGGCACAAGACAGCACAATTATTTTTGATTTTTTGGTATAAAAGTTCAGCAATCAGCATCCTGAAAAAAATTTAATAATTAATTAAGAACCCATACACTCAGAGAAAAATTAATTTTAAAATTAAATATAAAATTTTTAATTCAAAAACACTGCTTCATCTGTAAGAACGGGCAAAACATTTTATAACTAAAACCACCTCTATTTAAATTCAAATGAAACCTTTTAAATATGAATCTATTATATCAAAAAAATAAATGTATTAGAAACGATTTAGTTTCAAATTATATCGCATTCAAACTAAAACTTAGTATTTTAAAATTATATACAATTTGTTTTGGTAAATTTTTTAGGAAACAGCTCAAAAATGTGCTAAACAACATTATACAAATTTCAAACTTCTTAAGCCGGTGATATAATTCGCTAAATCGATATGTTCTTGTGTTATACTATAGGTATAAACAAGATGTAAATTTTTAGAGTTTGGTCGTTGCAACCTGATGAGTAGACCAAGTTTTTATAAGTAAGAAACCAAACTGCCCAGAAAGAACTTGAGGAGGTTCTCATTTTGTAAGGGTTGTGTGTATTTTACATAATGACCCTGGGGTTCAAAATGGAGGGGGAGTTCATTTTCTACTTTTCGTGGTAGATATTTATTATAACATGACTCCTTTGGTTTTTGATGACTTGAATAGGAGCGGAAATACATAATTTTCTACTTCTTTCAAACCACATGTGAAAACGTGGTTTATTGTATTGAACATATTTGAATTGAAAATTTCTCCATTTATATTCATATGCGAACAACGTATTCATATCATTAATGTTGCACTTTAAATTTAAAAAAAAAGAAAACACTATTAAAATTAAATTTTTATATTTAAAACCTCAGCAATACATTTCTATACGTTAACCGTTTTAAAATAAAAATTAATATCTCTAATTTAAAGTTGATTTGTTTTTAAATCTATATTTCAATTTAAAAAAATCAAATACGATTTTAAAATGATCATTTTCAAATCAAAATATTTCGTTGTTGCTTGGAAAACGTATATGAGATTTTTTAAAACGAAACGTTTTTTTTTATTTTTAAGTTGTTTTTTCTCTGAGTGATGGTAAAATCCATGCAATAAAACTTTATTATTATGAGTTGAACTTTCAATAAACTAGATAGTTCAATTGTCCATAAACAAAATTAAACCTGGTTTCCTAAAAACATATTAAATCATGTAAAATTAATCCAATCCAGAAATCACCTATTAAAGAATAAAAGAGCAAACCATCTTTCAGTCTTTTTTTATTTCATTTATTTGTAGAAAATAATTTAAATTACACTGGTTTTAATTAAAATAATGTAAAAGACAAAGTCACTACCATCCACGACATAAATATTTTATACTAGTTTTAATTTAAATAAAAAATGTTTTTATTTGATAATTAAACTCAAATAAATCAATAGTTTACGGAATATACTGCACAAATACACATAAACAGCAAATTAGAAAAACAGCTTATTACATACACGAAGTGAATATTAATCTCAATTTAGTAAATTTTATTAAAATAACCACATGTAATCAGAATATATTTATATTTAAATTTCACTCAAGCAATAATAATAATACTTACATAAATAAAATTAGATTACAATTATTACATGCAGGAAGTGAATTCATCCATTGTAACAGTCATATATCTTTTCTAGTTTTCATTCAGTTTAAAATACAAATTTATTAAAACAAAATGAAAAAAACATAAAAATTAAAAAAAAACAAAAAAACTTTTTTGATTTAGCATTTAAAAATTTAAAAAATAATTATTCAGGACATTTTTGAAGTTGTCCTTTGATAAATTAAAGTCAAATAGGTCGTCGATGATGTTGAATGATTTAGCCATCCTATTAATGAGGTTGTTTTCTCATAGTTTGAAAAATGGTGTTCTAGTGTTAAAAACCCACGGTTTCATAATATTCTGCAAGGCACATGAACTGATATGTTTCCCAAGAAATAAGCTGAATCAGTGTGACCACTCGAAATGATACCAATAAGAGCCGCGCCTAAGAGAAATCGTCTACTTGCAAACGTGGAAATTTTGTAATTCGTGCATATTGTTGAGCACGGAGATAACCGAGCCACATTTTCATGGAACGGTAAGTTTTGGTCGTAATCCCATTTACTTTTCTTTAACAAGAAAATCAGAAATTTCTTTTGAATGCTTTCAATTCTTTTAATGTGCACAGCATAGTATGGATTCCAGACCGTTACAGCGTATTCCAGTTGAGATTGAACGTAAGCGAAATAGAGTAAACATAAGGTTTTAATGTCTTTAAATTCACCTGTCTATCCTTTAATAAATCCAAACATGGCATTCGCTTTCGAATGCCTATCGAAACTGGCATTTTCGACAAATGTAACACCTAATACCATAATCTCATTGACCCTTTGCAAAACTTCGTTGTTGACTTTGTATGAAGTAATTAACGGATTTATTTTAAGATGGAAACCACTCACTTAATGTATCGATGTCTTCTAAAAGTTTCATCGTATCTTGTCATCGGCAAATATGAGCACGTTTCAGTTTTTGGTTTTAGATTCGATCTATGAAAACAATAAGTATCCAAGGCCCGATGTGAGATCCTTGGGGAATCCCAGACGTAACTTTAATAATGTTTGACTTCTTATTTCCCATTCTTACAAATATTGCACAATGCAGGATGGTATGTGCCAAAATCTGCAAGACAGAATTTACAGACATTTTCATAACAGTTACTCAAATTCTTCGCAGAATTTATATTTCCGGATTTATTGTTTCGTTTTAGTTTTGGTAAAATGAAAGGATCAAAATTGAGCACCCTGTCCTTCTGCATAGACATGTGGCGTATTTTTTTCAAAATTAAACAGCTTCATTCTATTGCACGATGTAGAATGGCATGTGCAATACGGCATCCTAACGATACGCATATGCATGTGTTAAAAACTTCAGTATTCGCACCACAAAATTTCCACTTTCGAACTTTTCCGTTATAATTATTAAAATCGAACGAGCCAAGGTGGGGACGACCCACAATGACTAGTTGCTTGGAGAGCTCTTATCTATTTCACCTGTGTATGTGGCTCTGGGGCCAATTAATTTTCTTTTGTACTTATCTTTTACCAATTACCATCTTAATTAGAGTATTTTTTGTTATATTAATTAAATATCAATTATTATATTCAAAACATAACTAACACATTTGAGATTTTATATATTCGATTATTATGATGATTATTATATGTTTTTTATTTGTTTAATATTATAAATTGTATTAAATTTTTTTTTAAATTTCGCGAGTTTACCTCAGCTTTCGTCTTATACAGGTAATAAGACTAATGCAATTCAAACAAGTCGTAAACGATTCATCAAAACTTCCAATACGTCAATATAACGGAATTGTATGTTAACCTAACTTGACTTACATGACACTTTGAATGGAAACTCATCTACAGCGTTGTCAGTTTTAGTTTTAATATGTGTATGCAGTGATTTTTCCTTTGTACTCATCGTTGACAATATTTTTCTGGTTTTAACGTTTGTTTTTGGGAATCAATTTGATGTATTGCGTTTTAACGAGTGTGCAGTCCTATTGTGGGTCCTCTTACTGCCTTAAGAATTTTTGAGCACATTTTGCACTTTGCTGAATTGGGAGTCCCTTATGCTCACGCAAAAATTATTTTCAAATTGCCGATTCACTACCTATTTCCATTCAATAAATTGTGTTTCTGATGTCGACGCCATTGGTAATTTGTTTTCTATAATCAAACAAATCTTTATAAAGTATACAATTTGAATAATGGTATTAAAGATTTTTACTTACGATTTATATCGAAGTTCTATAAGAAAACTAACCGCTCTCACATTTGTTTTGCCAATTGCTTTCTTCCAAACAAAAATAAACTCTTAACAAGTACATGTCCGTTATTTAATTTAGCACTAACGTTACACAAAAAAAAGATCATTTAACAAATAATCACTGGTCTGATTGTTTCCACTTGTCAATGGGACCAGGATCCTGGGATTGTAATCACTAATCTAGACGATCTAGATTGGTTCTAAAATACTATACTTGTTAGTAAAATTACATATGTTTGTAATGATTATTTGCAGGTTTAGGCATAAACGGGGTTGAGAGGCTTCAGAACTATGTTTCATTTGCTTTACAACATAATTACTTACGTCATTAAACGTCCAAAAGTTGATACCTGTGACAGTATAGGGTTTTCCAATTAAAGTGATATGATTTCTTAAAAACAAAACACACTAATTGTTAAGGAAATTAAAATCTTTTTTATTAAATGTGAAGTACAATCGATACAATTAAGTTCTGGATAAAACGTCATTCAAATGGCCTCCACGACTTCTTCTGCAGGAACGAATTCGATGAACCCAATTTTCGAGCATTTTTTCCACTAAATCAAGCCGTATGTCATAAATAGCACGTTCAATATTGACTTGTAAAACTTGAAGAGAGTTTGGACCAATGACTTCAAATAAGCACACAAGAAATAGTCTAATGGTGTTAAATCACAACTTCTTGGAGACCATTCAATATCGCAATTTCTTGAAATAATCGAATCTTCAAACTTTTTTCGCAATAATTCAATTGTTGCACTTGCTGTGTGGTGCGTAGCCCCGTCTTGTTGGAACCAAATGTTGTCAAGATCAATTTCTTCCAATTTCGGCCATAAAAAGTGGGTTTTCATCGATCTACACCGATCTCCGTTGACAGTAACGATGTTACTAGCTTCATTTCGAAAAAATGCGGACCGATGATTCCACCAGACCAAAAACCACACCAAACTGTCAATTAAGATGAATGTAATGATTTTTTATGAATAATTTGTGGATTTTCTTAGAATCAACAGATTTGTTTATTTACCGCACCACTCAGATGAAAGTGAGCCTCATCGGAGAAAATGATTTTCAAAAAAAATCGTTATCGTTTTCAAGTTGTTCCAAGGCAAAATCAGCAAATTCACGACGTTTACAGTGGTCCAATGGCTTCAGTTCTTTAGTGAAAACAGTTTTATACGGATGCAAACCCAAATCCTTTCTCAAAACCCACCAGATTGTGGTTTGAGACAGTCCCAATTCTTGAGAACGTCTTGGAATCGACAAATTGCGGTCTTCAGCAACACTTGCCTGAACGGCAGCAATATTTGCATTACTTCGAGCGTTTCTTTGTCTTTTTGGCACTTGAACATTATTTAAAGAAAATGTACGCTCAAAATTTTCAACAATTCGACGAATAGTGAGCACACTTGGACGATTATTTCGACTATAAAATGGCAAAAGCGCAAGAAAAGTTGCAATTGGAGAACGATTATTTTGATAATAAAACTGAATTATTTGTAAACGTTGTTCTTGCGTATATCTCACCATGATGAAATTGTAAACATTACTGAATACAATGAAACAAAAAATGACACATCATGACATATTACAACTGACCGTAACGTCACTTAAAAATCATATCATTCCTATTTGGAAATCCTATATTATGAAACTTTAAACATTTAATTTTGAATAAACTTTGAAAAGGCGTAACAAACCAATGCATAAATTAATATGCTTACGTGCCGTTTGTAAAATTTATTACTAAATTCTAGATTAAAATAATTCCAAAATTTCTACTGTTGCATTCCAAATTTTTTTGAATACTTCAAAAATAACAACTACAAGTTCTCGTATATATAAAGCCAGAGAGAGAGAGAGAGACAGATCTGACATGCTGTAAAACTTTTTTTTTTTTAAATATACGCTGTTTACATAAACATATATCCTGGATGTTATTTTAGCAAATTAAACTTTCAACCAAAAATATAATCATAATTAATTAATATCAAATATCTGGACCATATGCAGAACAAACCAAAATAAAAGCTGATAATTTATTGAATCATCTTGTAACACCTACGCGATCGCGCATTTTTTGTGGTTGTTCGAGTTAAAAGATAAATAAAGTCATGATCTTAATTGGTTTATAAAACTCGAATTATTTATAACACAAACCATATAAATAATAACATAAAGTGAAAGGATCTCGGTATTTAGGTAAAGAAGAAACGATGTTCTTATAAAAAAAAAATTGTCCGCGCTTATGTTTTATCACATGTCAAAATATTGTCGGTAGGCCTTTATATATGAAATACTAATTCACGCACGAAATTAAATTTTGGTCACGATTACGTTTTATTAGGAATTACAGTTGTACTTTGTATACCAAATGAAGAATTTTTATTAAATTAGAGATTATAAATACCGCGCGAAAGACGACAATTTGTGAGAATTTTTGTTGTGACATAGTCAACCGTTTTGGTATATATGTATATATTTAGAGCTGTTTTGAAATATACACAGTACACCTAAATGCGTTTATTTAAATTAATTGAATTTTATATCGTACAAAAACATTTTTCGAGAAATTTTCATCTTGTTTTGGTTGTGTTGCAAAATTTAAAATTTGCGGCAAACCAAAATAAAATTTTTATTTTATTCCTTCAGGATATAATTTTTTATGGTTTTTGAACCGCTTGTGCCGCCTTTTTCGAACAGGTAATAATTTTAGGTCATTTGTTACCGCCAAAAATTCCACCTATTTTGCGTCCCTTAAAAAATTAACCATTTATTATAAAGCATAAAGAGGCCTAACAATTTTCACTTAACTCGAATGATATTAATGGGATTCAAATAATAATATTTGTGTTAAAACCAATTTAACGTTCTGTTTTAGCTCATGGTGTTCAATATATTATCATTTTAATAGTCCGAAATCTCAAAGTACTTTCAAAGAAGTTTCGTACTCGTGCTAACCAATTATTATAATAAAATTATGTAGGTTTGTGTAAAACAAGAAACCTTGCGACAATAAATCAATATCATTTATATTGTTAAATAAGCCGATTACCACATCACTGTCAATTAAGATCATAAAATTATTTCCAACCTACTGTACACCGAATTCTTCAACCGATTAGGCGCATTATGACAATGAAAGTCATATCAAGTACAATTTGTAGAAACTCACCGTTACTTCGAAGATTTAAAAAGTAAATCGATGTGTACATAATAAATAAAAATTAATTATTTTTTTGTGCTCATAGTTTTGTGGTTGATTGCGATTGAAAAAACAAAAAAATTAAAAAAAAAAAAATTAGAAACATAATTAGATTTCATTGCATTATCGATTTTTGATTGATAAATCAATAACCGCAATAATTAATGACCGTAATGAGCAACCGCGTTATTTATAGAACAAAATTTCCATACTGATGAATTTCCATTGCATAACGAGAAAAAAAACTAAAGATTTATCTAAATATCGAGTAGAGTAAGAAACGAACCTGAAAATTTTAAAATTTTCTCTGTGTAAACTTTCACTTACAAAAAAAATACGAAATTTTTTGTCACTCTATTTAATTTTAAATTTTATTTCATTTAAACCCTTATAGGTTCTGTCATGAAGTATTTTTTATTCAGAAACCGTGTAATTGAAGTTAAGATGTGTTTAAACACGAATTATATTATTAATGTAGATACCAAATGCAATGCAACGGAATTCCGTGTATGTAAAATTTCATCGAAAACTCTATATTTTTTTCATACGCTATTTCAAACTTTTGTGATTCAGTCGAAACCAAAACTTTGTGCTAGCCGGAATCATACATATAATGACAGTCGGAACCGTAGCTTGATCAGTTAGATCTATTTGAGATTTGCATAGTGACTACATTTTATTTTTGGATGGTTTTACAACGTATTGTGGTTCCAGCTTACGTTGTCATTGTTCTGATTGACTTGACTTTGCGCCAGCTTCAAAGGTTTCCACTGATTAAACTTTGGTTCCGCCTGGCTACATATTGTACTGGCTGGCGTACTATTGGTCCTATAAGATATTTTAGGTAATGCGTAATGATTTAGTTTGCATCGTCATATTTCATTGTCCCCAATGACTGCATTTTCTTCCGGCTGTGCTTTTCAGGTTGTCCAGGTAAATTATTACTTTACTATAAATTGCATTGTGTTGGGTTTTCCGGCTAGTAAAATAGCTTCGAATGACATATAGTATTATTCCTTGCTGGAAAATCTGGCAGTGTACCCTGTTTTGTTAATTCCGGCTGACAATTTAAATAGTTCATAATGATGAGAAATGTCAGTGATCTGAACTGTACCACTTGTGCAGCAGTTAGTTTTTCTCCGGGTAACATGGTATAGTGCTAGATAATGTTGATAGGATTTTTTCTAAATTAAAATTGCATATTTTAAAATATTATTTAAAGGGTTGTAAAGTAATTTATCATTTTTATTGTGACATTTTCATTTTTGTATGCCGCAAGTTTATTTTGTAGTAAAATTCGAGTGCAATGCCATGCTACAGACACCCTTCTTAAAGATACGTAACTAGTATAAAGCTATAGTAAAATTATGTTTTTAGGTCTAACTAAACTTTTGGCTTTTTATAGTAAAAGCTTGTTGGTTATTTTATAAATAATATCCAAAATTCTGACATTGTGGTATACTTTGAGCGAGATTGTTGATAATCTACAGTACTAACGCTTTTTATTAAGTGAGAAATTAGTTACACCCCAAAATCCACCGTTTGATTGAAACGTCTTATTTCAAAATTTTTCGTGCATTTATGTTATTAACAAATTCCGTGTCAATAAGGTGTGGTTTCAATAATGTTGATCTCTATAGTTGCTGGTCCTAATTGCCTACAAAACCGACTGATCTACATCTCTAGCATTCTAACATACATCGCTTGTACAATTATTCATGGGTATGACACGCTGAAAGGTTAATAAAAGAGTTCACCGAGCTTGAAATTCTCAAATTTGCTAAAGACCCCGAGAAGAATTGAAAGAAATTTTAAATTTATTTTACGTCATTATAAAATCAAAAATCAAAAATTTTAAAATTATGTTTTGAATTATTAATAATCGAAAATTCAGCCATTCATAGGTCAGACAAGGCATCGCAGAGATGTCTAAGTAAATCAAAATATGTTCGTGTTCCCTATTGCATCTTTGATGATAAATTCAATTGGTTGATTAAGCGGCCGTGATTACTTTAACATTTGAATTTTCCACCGATAATGAATTCATGTGGTTTGATGATGAATGGCTTCTACAAAAGTTGGAAAAGGGTCAGGGGCAGTATCTTGAACGCCGCACGAAAATTTTAGACAGTAGAGAAATCTTATATGGAAAGCAGTGAGTTATTACTGCTTTCCGTCTAAGATTTCTCTCTACCGGTTTTATTCTGTTGTTTCAAAAAACCTTACAAATTCGTTCGATTACTATAAAGCTGACGAATGAATTAATTTTTTTCTTGCTTGCTGTTTATATTTTTTAGCGCAAAAATGGAACAAACACGTTTTCAAAATCCCAGTTTTAAAAATCTCGGTTTTGTATAAAAAAAAACCGATTGTTAGGAAGTCCCTGTTCGAATTTTTAAAATTTGGCAAGTGGGAAAATGGGACTTTTAAATGTTTTTTGACAAAACTCAAAAATGAGTTTGCGATAAAGTTCTAGAAAATTGCTAATAGGGATGGAATTTGGATGGAGGGTGAGTGCTCGTGAGAGTTATCAAAGCCCATTAGCCTTCACAATTATATTGCAACAAAATATTGCTTTTTTATTAAACTTGCAACTATACAAAATGTTGCAAGTACCTAATCTTGCAAATAAAAAACTTTATTAATTATTTTGTGCAATTAGAACTAGAAGAAAAGAAAACCGGAATTTTGAAAACCGAGATTTTGAAAACCGAAATTTCGTAGTACACCTGGGGAAATAACATAATAATACGTGAAACATATGCCTGAGCAGACTCCCAGATTATATTTAATTGAATGGAATGTGCTCCTAGATGTTGTAGTACAATTGAAGGAAATCCACAGCAGAAAGTTTATCTAGTTCTTCAGGGCTCTGGTTATTGCAGAAACAAAATTTGAATTGCACTTACCTTATTCTGGATTGATAGCCAGATAGTATTTTTCACCTTGACTTTTAATTTACATTGACGCATTCGGCTGCATGGTCCTTAGTATAAACCGATATTTTTTGGTTCATAATTATGTTGAATTTATTCACGAATTGATAGGATTTTAAAAATTTTGTAGCTCACACTGTGACTAACAAATCTTATTCATGTTTTTTACGTTGTTGTTGTTTTATTGTATGGTTTTGTTGTGATTGTTCCGTACATTGGTCTATTTCAGTATATCTCGAATTAAATACACATTCGTAGGAAATTCTTCCATTTGGCGTCAAATCTGTATGACAACGACTATGACAATTCATACTTACTTATACACAATCAACTTCCCAACCACTCCATACTTTTTCTTTCCTTTAACGCTGGATCGCGGATAAATTAGAATTTTTAATTTGAATTATAGATGGAAGATCTGCAAGAATCGCAACAATCACTTTCGAACTTAATGAGATTATTGTTTTGAAAAAATCAGTCATCTCATCAGGCCGCGGCGACTGACGTTGATATTTTTACATAGGAATATTGTCTATATATAGAACAATACCATGTAGAACAATATTCCTATGTAAAAATATCAACGTCAGTCGCCGCGGCCTGATGAGATGACTGATTTTTTCAAATCAATAATCTCATTAAGTTCGAAACTGATTGTTGCGATTCTTGCAGATCTTCCATCTATAATTCAAATTAAAAATTCTAATTTATTCATGTTTTGTCAAAGCTGTGGAAGCGTAACAAATTGACTTGGTCCAATTTGTGCTTGAGATATCATATCTCCATTAGCCGTCCTACTAGCGTCATTATTTATAGATTTTTTATAATAGTAGCCTAAGAATCCTAAGAAACTCTTTAATTGTTTGCCGTCGTGAGTAAAAGATTAAGTTTTATTTGTCTGGGGTGATTAAATTTCCAAAAAATCTTTGGATTGGTAATGTAGCATATTCATATTGTGTCCGAATCCACTGAATAATGGTTCTATGAATGCCATTTGTTTTCACCTCTATTTGGTTCAACCCCCAATCCCAATCAAACGTGATGGAATTCACAGTTTGTACAAAACTCTTTCTAAGTTAGAAAGTAATAATAATTAAATTTGTTCTAGAAAAATTCCTGAACAATTACACTGTTAAATTGTTATTTTTCCAATTAGACACGATTGTAAATGTTGTGCCGTCAAATCTAGAAATAATTTTAGAGTGTAGCAGACATTTCTTGGAAGGTAGAGCATGGACCTATTTCTGTGACCAAAGTAAAGAACGTTTTTGGGTTAGTTCTAATTTAAATTATATTAAGAATTTGATCGTTTTTGACGGAATTTAAAACGTTCAATTTACTGGGTTTATAGCGAATGGGATATAAATATGATGGATTTTACAATGTTTTATGAAAATCAGAAATTTCACTATTTGGATGAATATTTCAAGTTTTATAACGGCCAAGCTGAATAATTGTAATGAGTGTAACAAGGGTTTTAAATTTGTATTCCCAAATAAGTGACTATATAATCCATTTCAATCGATGTTATCTAAATATTTGGAAAATATTCCATAGGTAACCAGCAACTGGTTTGGAATGGTTAGGTGAATTGTTATATAAGTGGCGAGGATTTGGACTCTAACGGGGTTTGCGATTTTTACAGAATTTAGAGATTTCTGTGTTTTGATGAAATTTACAAATGTTAATGATTGCTGTATAGAGATGTCAACCCGTACTGGTCTATGGTTTTCAATAGCTCGACCAGTTCGCTAATATTCACTTAAATATGGTTATTAAAACTTTAGTAATTTTAAGAAACTTACGATTTTATCCGTCGATTCTTAAGATATCCACATGTTCCGATCTACATTTTCAATTAGATTGTACATAATTCTACCCGTATGGCGATTGGTATTCGGTTCTAATAAACTATGCTATGTTTGTAATAGTATTCATATTTTCATTAAAACTGCCATTACCAGAAATGTCCACGTACTACGTAGTAGTGATCATCTGCAATTTATCCCAATTGCCACATATAAAGAAGCCAGCCTCATATGAGGACAATTACTTGGTTCAAGCGGGTTCACCTTTCTAGCACCCCATCAAAAGCTTTTGACAAAAGTGATGAACGAATTCGTTTGGTCATCGTTTGGTCAGGATTGGTCACTAGTTTTTATCGTTTGGTCACTTACGATTAAACGGTAAAGAATGGTATATTCCAATTGGATTTTTTATTAATTTTGTAAAATGAAATTCCCAAATAAGCGACGAACCTGATTTTATTGAATTACTACAATTTTGATTTTGTTTTTTCGCAATAAAAACTGACCCGTTGATGACCAAACGCCAATATGTGGTGACCAATCCTGACCTAACGATTACCTAACGAAATTTGATAAAAACGGTAAAATTTTCTTGCAATAAGGTGCTACCCGGGAAATTTTTTTTTCGATTTTTTCTTTATTTATTTACCGTTTAATCGTAAGTGACCAAACGATAAAAACTAGTGACCAATCCTGACCAAACGATGACCAAACGAATTCGTTCATCACTTTTGTCAAAACCTTTTGATGGGGTGCTAGAAAGGTGAAGCCGTTCAAGCGTGAGTTAATTCTGTTTTTGCGGTCGAGTTAGTTTTGTTTTCACTGTATATTTAGCTTTATTGAGCGGTTCGATACATTTACGGATCCGTTCGAACATGATTCCTCAAAAATCATCTTCTGTTGTCGGGTTTGCTACAGCACCAGTATATCTACTTTTGGTATTTTGGTTTATTCATTATGCAATCATATAAAGATAGTTCATAGTTTTGGTTTGCATGAAGCATCAATACTACTGTAAGTGTTGTAGTGGGCGTGGTCCTATTTAATTATACCTTAATGCAGTATACAATAGGTGTCGTTTGGTACATGAGCTTCAATCTCTTCCTGCAAGATTTCTGGCAGCAGTTTTTTGGAATTCTTACATATATATCTGCCATGCTACTAATTCTTTCTTTATCCTGATGTTGATAATTATTATCGATCAGATTTGCTCCTATTATGATATTGTTGTTTATGATTGCTGAATAATCGACTGTATATACCAAGTATCAGATCAATTTGTTGTGATTTATTATAATATTTGGGTGTGATGTGTCTAGCAGATTCAAGCAAAGTCGGCCTCCGATAATTGCTCGTTTAGTTGGTCAAATATAATGTAACATATCCGGTATGTATGTAGCTCTGCGTTGGATGCGTTGGAAATCCCAGATCTGTTGGTATACCCTGTATTAGGTAAATAACTGGCAAGTACATTCCGCTAAGTAATTCATGGTTCATGGTCCCGAATGAAGTTAAGCAAAGTTCCCTGGTCGTCCGTATTTTTTTATTTTACACCTTTTAGTATAACGGTAATTATGTCTCAATAAACAGGGTATTGGCGGGAATTTGAACCGTGGGTCGCTGCAAATTTTTTTTTTCTGGTATGATGTAAATGTTTTACTTTACACAAAAAAAAAATGCGGTTTAAATTAAATCATTGTTTCAGCTGGACCCCATCGCTCCTGAGTCCGTAGCCGGAATGCAAACGCATCAAATCTGGAACAATGATATTCTGTTAGTCCGCTCAAGACTAACGCGAGCGGCTACAATAAAGGCTTCGATATTTGGATGTAACTGTGTATCAAATCTTGGAAAGATTTTTGTTTTGATTATGTGTCTGAAAATGTCTGCTTTTTCTCCTACAGAAGAAGATTTCCTGTGCAAGTTTTGGTTTTAACGGGCTGGTTGTGATTTTAATCGATTAAAACAACGTTCGTAAAGGCTTTACTATAATCCTTGATCTATCCAATTTTGACATGTTTTTGAACTGCTGACCTTGATTTGACTCATAGCATGTTTTCTTCACAGTGGTTATGTACACCCCTAATTGGCTTGTTGTTTGTTTTGATCTATTCCTGAAATTTGAAAACATTTTCTAGTTGAGGTAATCTCTGGGGTCTCTATGGAAGTTTCACAGGGCCTAATGTATTCTGTGTCCGCAATTTTCATAAATATTAAGGTAATAAATGCTTCATAGGAAAAACTTATGTTGAGCGAATTTATGTTATGCAAAATTTCTTTTAGCGTATCGTGCAAGTTCTTATAACCGCATTATTCCATGTAGTTCTCAATTGGCAGTTTCACTTGTACAACTTTCAACGTGGTTATTTTACCATCATTAAATTATTGAAATTTGATCATTTGGGTTTCTAATTTTTTTTGGTAGCTGGCCAAATCAATCAGACGTCTGCTCGTCATCTTCTAGTTCTACTTTGATCGCAGTGTGATGGTTCGTTATTTCCTCCATATTTTTTTTCAGGTTATTTTATTATACGATTACATATTCTTTGGATATGTTGTTAGTTTCCAATAAACAATTTACTGACGCCAATTTTAATTAAATCTAGCACATGAATGTCTTGGTTTCTGTTTTCATCTGTTGTAGCTTATTGAAAGGCTTGTTTATTACTTTCAAATATTACTGGTTGCTGCTGTCCACATAGTTTAATGTTCTTTGTGAAATTTTTCCTGCTCTTCATCTGAATTTGCTGATATCGGTTTATTTGGTTCATCAGACTTTCTTCCGTGTCTCGAGATATGCATAGTTCTTATCTACAGGTGGGACAGTGGCCAGAATGTTGGTATCATTTTCGACGTTATTATCTTCTTCACATACAGCTTCTGTCTTCGCGGTAATTTGTTTCCATTTAAAATATTTTATCACCTGTTTTATGTTGGCGTTGGAGTATTTCTTCCATTTTGTTGTTATTTTGAGATCGTACCGATGCTTGTTGTTAGGGTTCATTGCCAGTTACAAAAGTAGGTGATGGTGACAAATATGATAAATTCGATGGAAACAAATGCTTAGAATAACGCCGTCTATGCGTTACTAATAACAAGTTGTTTTTGTGAAATCACTTTTGGTTTTGTTAAAATATGGAAATAATTATTGTCGTGTAGTGAATATATACCTTCGTTGAAAAGGTTTGAGATTAACATGCAAATTCAAATGGAACCAAATTACCGTCGTATAAGTTGCTCGAGATTGCTGGCATTGTATATACATCTCTTATGAATTTAAAGTCAGTCATGACGAGATATTTCAATATCTTCATGTAAAGGGGGCGTATTTTAATTGTTTGACCCATTCATATACGAAAGCCAAATAATTATCGAATTGAAATAGCTGGTGATGTTCTCAACGTCATTATACACTGTTACATACAGATCGAAGCCAGTCACAGCTGAACTTTAATTATGAAGGAGCAATCGATCGTCTAATTTTGAACATCAAATTTTTCTTCCGACAACTCAAGTTTTAGTCCAAATGTGAAAGAGTATATTAGCGGTAATCCTATTAGATTCCAAATGCCAGGCATTCTGAAAACGAAAGTTTGGTTTCAAGTAAAACTAATACCGTTCACATGTGTACGAATTTCGGTTAGTGTCATTGTGACTAATGGATAGATGACAGAACGTGTGTATGTTTTAAAGGAGATGATAACCGGTTTGTCTAACGGAATTGTAGCGGTAAATGCACTATTTGGGTGGATAATATCGGACACCTCTACATAACTAAGCTTAATAACGAACCTAGCTAAAAGTATTTCCATCTGATAATTGGTGACAAGTAGTTCATGTGAAGTGGGATCAAATTGGAGTGATAGCGGAAAGAACAAGCCTGGAGTTTCTTCGTGGTAGAAACTTTTGCTTTCACACATACGCCATTTGGCTCAAAAACAAAACATCAGTCATTCCCATATTTGTATAACATCAAATTTTTTATTGTACTGGGCTATATATTTAATCTTTTCAACGATTCGTTTACAATTTTAAAGCCTCATGATGGTACGATCATTTAATACTACATATAACCAAAAATGAAGAAAACATAATTAACCCTTTCGAAATCATAACAAGAAAAACCAATAAATCCACTGTATACATAATTTTATGTAAAACAAATCATTAAATCGCAAAAAAAAATGGTACCAACGTAAATAATCGCGAATCCCAATCATCATCGCCATCATCATAATGGTCATCGCCGCATACTTGTATAATAAAAAAAAAACTATATATGTAAGATCATTAAGAGATGCAATATAATGAAAACGAATTAAAAACGTGTATGCGTCTACATAAAAACGAATTAAAGGTATCTACCAAAATTATGTTTATGAAAGTTATATGTTGAGATGAAAATCCGCAAGTCGGATCGCCAAAAATATAAAAATAAATTTTTTTTTTGGAGGATCTGTTGTTTCAAAAATTTTTTTATTGCATTACAGAATTTCTTGATTTTTATAATTGGAAATAATGATAACTCCTCTCACTTTGCGAGGAGGAAATGTATATACACATGTAATGCTTTAGTATACATATGACAAAAGCAATTACATTTTATAACAAGAACTTCTTGTTTGCCGAATTAAATTTTTTTGAGCCAACGTTACAATAACGTAAATTGAATGAAAGTTGTATTTGCTGAAACACGCATAGTGCATCGTAAACTAATCAGCAGTCCTTCTATTTATTCAGCAATAAATAAATCTAATGTTGGTTACGCATTGCATATTGAATCCGGATTTCATTATGCTTGAATGTACTAAATAAGTCGGGAAAATCATACATGTCCATCAGTTCGCCGTGCGTTTACATAAAATGATTAAAAAGGTAAAAAAACTAAAGAGAAGTCTTAAAAAATTGTCTGCGGATTTAGGCAATATTATATACGGGAAACTTGAAAATTATATAAAATAAAATTGTAAATTAAAAATTACACGGTATATAATAAAACGACATCTGATTGCATATCATCAGCGGCAAACAGAACAAATAATTTTATGCATGACACTATAATTGCAATCGTATATACGTAATATGCAATGCTGTGAAGTAATTATTAGTTGTCATGACGTCACGAGTAGTGTTTATAAATATTTAAATTGTCCAAGTGTCTAAAAAATTGCAAACTTCGGTGATTTTGACACTCTGAAATGTGTCAAATTATCACTTTTGGTTATAGGTTTCATTCGGTGCGTATTCTTAGGTAGGAAATTTATTTTAAAAAATTCTCTCGCAGCTCAGTTATATAATAAAATAATGTAAATGTAGAGCAATTAAATCAAAGATGTAAAGAATTTTTGGCATCTGGTGTGGTTTATTATGCGCAACAAGGAAGAATTATTGCTTAAAAAAATTATTTGGCTTGACATTTACACTTGCATAAAATGAAAGAGTGCTCTTGTGGAACAAAATGAACATGTCCATGCACAATTAAATAATCTGGGAAAAGTTCCAGACTCGTTCGTTAAATTAGACTTGTTGGCAAAAATCAAGAAAAATTGGACCGAATAGATCGTCAATTCACTGATATGAACTTCAATTTAGATTCAAACATTTTGGCTGGAGCTTCAAGACAGGCATTCGGAAATATTCGAGGGACGAGCTTTCATGAAACACTCATTTACTACCAAAAATATCCGTTACTGTAATACAACAACTCAGAAAAATCTAAAGGAAAATTCATAACCAAATTGACAATAAAATGGTGGAAAATGCAAATGAGTATTTTCCGACTTAACACCAGCTTCCCAAATCTCCTCGAAATGACGTGCATGTGGTGGAATGGAATGTCAAACAATATGATAATTCTTAAAAAAAGGTTAGATATTAGTTGAATATTATTTTTAATAAAAATAATTATTTCCCTGATTTAGTTAATGCCGCTCTAAAATTTAATCCATTGTCCGAAAATATGTCAGTACTGACACAAAAATAATTCTCTAGTCGTACATCCTGTACGAGTTCTAAATATACAGCCTTGGTACTTAAGAAAATTATCAAACAGATCTACGATTTTGGAATTCGTTATCTGAGGTGTCGGTTTAGATAGGTTTTGATGGGACAACCAAAATCCAATACAATTTTCAGCAATGGTTCAATTAGCTCTACTCTCTCCTACGGAAGAGAGATACGGTTCAATCGATTTCTCATTCTGACCACCTACTCGTAAGACGAAGGTCTTCTTCGTTGTCCAGGAATGGATTTAAATGTTTCAGAGTACTCCTCGGTGAAACAAATCCGATTTTCTTAATATCTGGAAATTTGTCTCGGAAGTGATTGATAACCTTAAATGTTTGGTAATAACTCTTCATATGATTAGCTGCAAGTTATCTCGACGTTTGCTGTCATCAGATAATTTAATTTTCTGAAGAGCTGCATTGACCAATTCACAAAAATTCGGATTAACTTCAACACACCGCATAGCCCTCCAGTTCATTAAAACTTAATCCTATTCTCCCACAGTTATCCAGGTGAAGTTTTAATCAGATCTGCCACAATTTTTCCTCAATACACCAAAATGTCGCTAATAGGGTTTGCAACGTATGCCTTACATTTCCCCGGTGGATTGGATAACCCATCCAGAATACTAGAATCAGTTCAACAATACAATCGGATATTTGAAAAATTAAGGATTGACTGAATATGCTTTTTTAGTTTGCTTAACATTAAGGAAACATTTAAGTCTAATCGTTGCAGTGGAATGTTTTTTATGGAAGCAACCTATGTCTTCGCTCCTATTATAGGCTAGTGAAATATTGGCCGCCTTGAGTTGTGCAATTAAGATGCATGCAATTTAAATGGTTCATCGGTCATAAATACCTAGCCGACGAGGTATTTGGAGGGTAGCTAAATCTGATATTTCCTGAAAAATTTGTATCCATTTTTCTTAAACGTGTTTTAGTAGCTCGTCGTCCCATCCAAATTCTAAAAGCAACTGGCCCATGATACATAAATCTGTGGTTGGTTGCCATTGCATTCCTAAAATCGCATAACCTCATGTGTCTCTTTAATCAATGGTTTTGGGGAGAAAATGAGTTTCGACGAACTTCATTTAAATTTAAAGACCATTTGCAAAGATTGAAAGATTTTACCGTGTTTTTGTTCCAATCCCAATTTTTGGACGAAAGCTTCTGTAATTTAAGAAGTTTGATGCCCAGAATCTAGAAGAACTGGACAAAATTGAAAGTGGTTGCTCCTTTCTTGTACTCTTACTGTCTAAATTATGGTCAATCATATTGCTCAAAAATGACGATTTTTTTCTTCTGGATTTTTCTACAAGAGATGCTCGATCGAAAAAATGACCGAAGGAACGAACGAACGCAACCATAAACCTGCCTTTAGTATTGAATTAGATGAAAAGCTGGATGGAATGGCCACTCAACTCGATCGTTTATTGAGAATAGAGTTGGGTAGTTTGAATTTTTCTCTCATCAAAATAAATTTTCGTAAAGGACAAAAGTATTTGCTCAGAACGAAGTAATTTGGGGGCGAAACGAGGTTCGGCGGGTCAGCTAGTATTATATAAAAATCAATGAAATTCCCAGCCCAGAGTTTATTTTTGGCAACTTGCCCCGCAATGGTTTTTTTCTTAAATTGTCTGTAATTTTCTATTACTTTACGAAACTCAAAATTTTACAGTTTTTTATACATTCGATTTTAATTTCTTTTGAAAAACAAATCAAATTTAATAAATTTGATAATTTTTCGTTTTTTCATTAAAATTGATAAAAGCTCTGGCCTGGGCTAACTTCACACAAGAGCAAATTGTTTCTTGATATGTTAGTGTTGCCTGGCTAATTTTTTTTTCTGGGATAGAATTCTCTAATAACTTAACAACCTTCTCTAATAAATTAGTGATTGACGCGGTAACCTCAGCGTAGTTAGAAATAGACCAGCGGTACCAACTGGTCAGCCAATAGATGTCGGTTCTGTTTCACCGATTTCGGAGAACAAAAGTTCGTGATAGTCGCAATTTTGGAAGGATCCATCCTTAGACTACGTTCATTTATCAAAAGCCCCAGATACTTCATCACCTTAAGTTACGAAATGACTTTCTTTGATATTTTTTGTTAGCCTTGCTTTTTACAATAAATGCGGCACCGCCTTTACATATTCCAATTGATCATGGATACTGGCGCTGAGATAATTAAGAGGTATTCTAAATAAACGAAAACTCTATCTCGAAGTACATTGGGTGTCATTCGATCCACCAATCCGCACATGGTTTGGGGTGCGTAGTAATACTATTAAAATTTTTTAAAGCATGACATCTCAGCATGCCACACTTCACAGCTCTTCAGTGAGGACAGTGATGACATAAGTAGATTTATTTAGTTTAACGAATTAATCAACGCAAAACAAGTTCCCAGAAGCAGAGAAAACCAAACATAAAACTAACGCACATATTCTGCTGATACATGACATATTTTGCCTGACCTATAAAAAAAGTGTTTTATTTAATCAAGAACATAACTCTTGAAATGGCCCCATATTAACAAGATGTCATAGAATTGTTGACTGATTGACTGAACAGAATCAATAATTTTCTACATTGTTCAAATTTTTTCTACATTACGCAGTGTAGAAAATATGGCAGAACACTGTGAGACTATACAAATGTTTATTTCGAGTATAATTTACGGTCACTTGTCACTTCATCAAAAAAGGGCCAATAAAGGAATATCTCGCACAATTAAAATAAATTAACCGATTTTAATTTGAATTGCAGAATGGATTGATCCATTTATACTGTGTGTGTATCGTTACATGTTAAATTTCTACTTTCTATTACGTATACAACATCTTAAAAATGCACGAGTCTTATGTAACAACGTTGATGAATCAGCAGCAACAGGAAAAAGAACAAAAATTTTTAGTTTGCCTTTTTATTACGATTCCGCTCAGTTGAAAGATTAACAAACAAAAAACAAAACAAACAAACCGTCAAGTGAATTTAAGTTAAATTACATATATACCTTAAAATTTCCATTGCAGCGCAAAATACAGTTTTCGTGCAGTAGGAAAAACGTCGTCTTTGTCGAAATATTATAAAGATAACATTGTTTTCATTTCTCTGTTGTACCAACAGTACAAAAAAAAAACACAGCCGCATGAAAGTTTCTCGATTTCAATTCCTTAAGATGTCATCGAGATCAACAATCGACAGAAGACGATCTCATTAATATTATATTATTATTATTTTTTAAATCACGTATATATTACTTTAATAATCACGAAAATTAAATTGGTTTGGTCTCTGCTTAATGGTTGGAAAAAGAAAATTGTTGGCTTTTTAACATGATTGCCGGAACAAATTTTTTTTTTTTTGGTTTTCGTGTAACGATTTCGACTCATTTTATTATGCGATGCAATGTCGTTTTCAATGTCTTCTGTAAATATTCAATTATGCTCTTGAAGATTGATTCATTTTAATAATGGGAATCAATTTTATTTATTATTACATATATTTTTTTTTTGTTTTTGTTAATAAATAAATTATAAATTATTATTGAATGGAGAGTAGCACAGTAACAACGTAAAAATCTTACATGCTGTCTTAAAATTGTTGGTACCTCTTTTGCATTTATTATTTATGTACTTTTTTTTTTTTTTTTTTTTTAATTTCTTATTTATTTTTATTTTCCAATATTACTTTAAATATAATAATGTAAGTATTATTACTTAAAGTTAAATAATTTAATTATGTTTAATATTTTTTTTTTTATGTTTATACAACATATTTCATTCCGATGATTTTGATGTAGACAACTATTGACATCCCGTACGAGATAAAATAAATTTTGTGAAAGTTCCAATTTATTGTATCATATATAAGTCTTAAGAATTTATTTAAGAAATAAATTTTATAATTAAATAAATTATTATTTATATTTTTTTGCTGAATTTTTAATTAAATGCAAATTTTTGAATTTCGTAAAATTGTTATAAATACATTTAATTAAATAATTAATAATAAAATATGTTTTGTATAATACGAATATATGTAATATTAATTATAAATAAATAATTATTTTTTATGCCTTTGGTTATAATTATAAAAAAAATTATAAATTTAACGTTAAAAATTCTATTCGGTATATTATAAATTATAGTTGCATGCGCGTTAACAATTAAATTTAATCAACTATAAGATTTTAATTTTTTATCGTTAAATCTGTTGTAATAATCAATTATATAATTAAGTGTCTCTTTAAAGGTGAGTGATTATCGTGCGCGATTAGAAATGTTAATGATATAGACGATAGGCTTAATGTGAGTTAATTATATGTCAAGTGTATGGCACTTTATAACACAAATTGCAGTCAAAGTAAAACTATAGATCATGATTCACCATCGATATGTTTTATATCTTTTGTATATCTAAGCACAAAAATGAACCAATTGAAAATTTATGAATTCTGATGTTGGCCAATGCACATTTTGAAATAGGAAGATGACCCGTACCTATTAGTGTTTGAGATCAGTTTGTATTGTAAGAAGCGGAAAAACACAAGAGTCGCTTCCAAATGCACTGTTGGGGCAATCCACTTGTCGCGGTGGTTATTTCGAGAAGTTGTAGTTTGATTATAAAAACTTGAATCTCGCAAAATGACTGGGAGAGACTCGCAAGGTCACTTTGTTTTTTTTTTTTTTGCAAATGACTATCTCAAGTGAAGTTGTAAACAAATGAAATAGAACATAATTGCAATGGGGGATATAGCGGCTCTCATAAAACAACGCGCGTCTAACAAACGAAGCCTTACGAACATCATACACTTTATTAAAGCCTCTCACGATGTAATCCCAACCGAAGAATACAAAACTCGTCTCGCTCGCATGAAACAATTTATGACGAACTTACGATTATCGAAAAATATATAGCTGCCAGCAACAGATCACCGGATATATAGCTCAACATAACCAACTCAGGCCATTATCTCAAAGTGAAATTGCTAAAGCTCAAGATTTCTTCATTCTCAGGTGACGACTATAAAGAATCGTTTTATGACATGTTTTGTTCCACGATTCACGAATCTACAACGTTTCGTCCGGTACAGAAGTTGCAATTCCTGATAGGGGTTTTACGCGGCGACGCTGTAATCTTGCTCAGCCTTATCAGTATAACTGAGATCAATTACATCGATACCCTTAACAAACTTAAATCACGATACGATCGTAAACGTCACATAATTAATGTATTTTTGCGTACCATCGAAAAACCAGCGATCACCACAGTCAACCCAAGTAATGTTAAGCAACTCATGGATATATACTTCCGACGAGGTTATCCATTGCTTGAAGGCGCTGAAGCTCGGGATTATTGGTTAATTTCTCTATTGGTTCAGAAACTGGGCGAAAAGTCCAAAGTATTATGGGCAGAATACGTATAGCCGACTAGGAAAATCCATATTTTTTTGGAATTCTTATCGAGACAAATCGATGCTTTAGAAACAGTCATCAGGTTGCTTTTGGTTTTGGTAGGTACTGATCATCCCTTTTTTTTTGTTTGTTGGAACCTGATCAAATTAAAACCCATGATAATGGTATCATATACTTCAAAAACGGTACTAAGTTGGACTATGTCTGGAAGTTGGACGAGTAAAGCCAAACAGACGCGTGGACTTGACTAAAATGTTGAGTATATTCTGGGAAATAGAATCAGTTCGATCGATTGATAGTAGGATTACCTTTTAAAAAATCAATAGAATTTTTGGGCAAATCTCTACAAAAGCGGTACGGAGATTGAGATCTATAGGCGATATGGCCCTATTACACGTGGACGCGTCTTTTGCCAAATTCACTTAATTCATTTATTAATACAAAAATTCTTCGGAACTATATAAGTGCCAAATGTGGAATTAAGTGTTCTTGACTTGGGATGGTGTCTGGAGTTTGCAAAAAAAATTTTCATGACAATTTGGTTTTGATGCGACGGTATGGCCATGCGTGGAAGCGTCTTTATGGCCAAATTCTTCAGCTTTTTTATTAGTTCAAAAAATCATCGACACAATGAGTGCCGAGCGTATAATTAGGTGTTCTCAACTTGGGATATGGTGACTGCAATTTGTAAAAAACAATTCAAGATAATTTGCATGTTGTGATTGGCGATATGACCCAAGAGGACGAATAAGGTCTTGTAATCACAACGTGCAAATTGTTCTGCATTTTTTTACAAATTCCAGACACCATCCCAAGTGAAGAACACTAAATTTCTCACTCGGCACTCATGGTTCCGATGGTTGTTTGAATTAATAAAAAAATTAAATAATTTGGCCTTTAAAGGCGCTTCCATGTGTCGCCATATCGCCCATCACAAAACACAAATATTCTTAGAATTTTTTCTGGTAGTTTTAGACATCATCCTCAGTAGAGAACACTCATTTATACACTCGGCACTCATGATTCCGATGACTAATAAAGAAGCGAATTTGGCCAAAGACACTTCCACGTGTAAGGCTATGGCTCCCTGAATTAAAAAAAAGCTGGAATTAAAAAGGTGATCATACTTTTAAAAAAAATTCTGACTTAACAAAAGTGTTTTACAAAAACAAATTTAATTTCAAAATGACACAAGAAAAGCATATTTTGTCATTTTACAAATATATTTTTTAATTCATTTTCAAAATGACTTAAAAAGGGCATATTTTATTTCATATTATAAACATAAAATTTACATTGGTTTTTATTTTAATATACATAGAAATGCATGCGTAATTTTACGTTTTTAAGAAAATGGTTTCTTGGTTTTCTTTCTTTTCGTTACAGTTTTTTGATGTATTGTAGGGAAAATAAAAATCATGCATTTCATTTGTGAATTATTATTTATATATTAATTATCAATTTGCAATTGTTTTTTCCTCATTTTCATTAATGAAAGCATTAGTTGAAAATTTGGAATAGCTTAATTTACTCATTTCAGTAAAAGCCCAATTATCCGGAATCGGTTAACCGGAACACTCAGTTAACCGGAATTTTTATATTTAGGATTTTTTTTGCTTTTATCTTTATTTTCTCTTTCATATGCATTTTTTAATTCGGGGTAGTAAACCCCGATTATGCCGCATCCAATTAATCAGAACACTCAGTTAACCGGAATTTTTAGGATTTTTTTGCTTCTTGCTCTTTCTTTTCTCTTTCATATTCATTTTTTTTAATTCAAATTGAAATTTGTAATTGTTTTTTGCACATTTTCGTTAATGAAGCATTATTTGAACACTTTGATGGCTTTGATTTTCTTATTACAGTAAAAACCTGATTATCCGGCATCCAATTAACAGGAACACCCAGTTAACCGAAATTTAAATTTTTAGGAGCATTTTTTTAATTCATATTGAAATTTACAATTGTTTTTACGAATTTTTCAGTTTTTTGATATTTTTATTAATTCAGTAATGAAAGCATTACTTTCCATACTTTCATTAATGAAAGCATTAGTTGGAAATTTTGAACGGCTGAAAATTAAAGTAGCAACAGTAAAAGCCCAATTATCCGGCATCCAATTAACCGGAACACTCAGTTGACGTGAATTTAAATTTTTTGGAATTTGTTTTGCTTGTACTTTCCTTTCCTTTTTTTCTGTTTTATGCATTATTCTATTTGAATTGAATGTGTAAAGTCGTACCCCAACTAGGGTTAGGGAAATATTGAATATATGTATTATTAAATATAGGGTACTCGTAAGGGTGTACTCGTATACATATTATGTATGTATTTATTATTTGCAATAAACTCAATTATTTGATGTATTATTTTCTGGTACATTATTTGAAATCAAATAAACGAGAATCCTAAAAAATAATGAAAACAGTCGAAATCCTCGTAAAATTTCTATAGTTTTAATCAAACATTCAATTATCCGGAATTTTCGATTATCCGGAATGCTCTCATCCCCAAGCGTTCCGGATAACAGGGATTTTACTGTAACGTATACTACAGTAAAAGCCTTGTTATTCAAAATGCTTATAACCGGGATGAGATCATTCCGGATAATCAAAAATTCCGGATAATTGAATGCTTCAATAAAACTAGAAATTGTACCAGAATTTCGCTTGATTTCATTACTTTTATGGACTCTCGTTTATCTTTTTTCAAATTATGTAACAAAAAACAATTTGTTTATATATCAGTTCATTGAATTTATTGCAAATAATAAATACATACATATTATAAAAAAAAATAAGAAAAAAACCCCTTGTGAAAAAGAAAACGTAAAAAAAATCCTAAAAGTTAAAGTTCCGGTTAACTGAGTGTTTCGGTTATTGGATGCCGGATAATTGGACTTTCACTGTAATATGAAAATTAAAGCCATTCAAAATTATCAACTAATGCTTTAATTAATGAAAATGTGCAAAAAACAATTGAAAATTTCAAAATGAATTAAAAAAGACACATGAAAGAGAGAATAAAGAGAAAAATAGAAAAAAAATCCTAAAAACTTAAATTCCGGTTAACTGAGTGTTCCGGTCAATTGGATGCAGGATAAACGGGCTTTTACTGTAATATGAAAATTAAAGCCATTCAAAATTTTCAACTCATTCATTAAAGAAAAGCAAAAAAATCCTATAAATTAAAATTCCGGTTAACTGACAGTTTCGGTTAATTTTCTGCCGAATAACCGGGCTTTTACTGTTACACATTTTTACGTTTTATTTCGATCTTAAATACACATTTTATGTCATTTATAAACACACTTCTTGAATCATTTTCAAAATGACTTATAATATGCATTAATAAAGTCAGCTTTTTTTTATTTCATTTTCACTGCAGATTTTAAGTCAATTTTAAAATGAAATAAAAACGCGGGTTTTAAGTCCGAAAAAACACAATTTTTAAGTCGGCCATTTTTAGTTCGGGGAGCCTAGGGCTATTTATCTATATATCGCCAAATACAACAAGCAAATTTTCTTGAAAGTTTTTTTTACAAATTTTACCATCACATGGTACTTCCAAGGCGAGGATGCTAAATTCTACACTCGGCACTTCTGGTTCCAAAACTTTTCTGAACTAAAAAGAGCTTAAAACTTTTTTTCTAAAAAGAAGATATATAAACTTAGTTTTGTAGTACATACTGCGATTCGATTCTCAGTCCAAAAATGTTTCGTATCCAAAGGTTGGAAATTCCAAACTTTTTTTTAAGGCAGCTACACTTTTTGATAATTTGTGTATCTCCACTTTTTGAGTCTACATTTTTCGTTAAAATGTGTAGCTATACTTTTTATTTACGTTAAATACTTCACTTCGGTACTTCGGCGTCCGGTTTCCAACTCAAGAATTTATAATTGTTCAAAATAAAAAGTTAGATAAATCACCTATATATGGAGCATACGGAAATAGATCCCCCATCTGGAAGTAAAATCTCGGGTAATAGAAAATTTACCTATAACCATCATGAAATTCTTACAGAAAATGAATAAAGCTCGAAAATTTCGAACACAGAAATTATAATTGAAAAGGAAGGCACCGACTTGGAAAATTTCCAAGACCAAAAATAATTAAATTATTACATGGCGTAGGTAGTGTGTAGGTGCCATTAAAACCGAATATTGTACCTAATCATCTTATTAATACAGTAAACAGTGAAAAATATTATAGGCAGTCACAAGCTTACCATAAAAGGCAAAATACGATAAAAATTTACTCCAAGCTTACTATGAATTTGCTTTTCGCAGCTTTTTTAGTGGCATCTTTGGATCTGGATCAACGGCTAAAATGAGTCATATAGTATTGATTACATGTCATATATACTAAATCCATTCACAATTAAACATTTTTCACTTTTATTAGCCAGCGGTAGAAATTTCCATCATAGGTCACATTGGACACTTCAGAAAATGGCGGATGGGTCTTACCAAGGTATGCAGAATTAAATAGAAAAATTACCAGTCAACCGGGTCTATACAAGGCCAATAATGTCAAAACCACAATTAAAATTTTAGCTAGTGAACCAACACCACCAACAGAATTACTTAATAAACTGAAATTAAAAATTTTGAAACCATTAAACCGATACATACTTAATTTTAGAAATTCCTATATTACTGCAGTATGAGGAAAATGGCCAATTTGAACAGACCATCTCAATGAGACTGAATCAAAATGTATATATGACACAATTTACAACAATGGAACAATCTTATTGAAACTATATATACACAATTATTTAGTTTACGAACCACCACTTTATACGATGTTGAAGAAATAATTCAAGAAATGTTGAACAACGGCATAACCCGACATTAAACAAACCCATACTCAGTGCCGCATCGACGATAAATCCAATTCCACAAATTGAAGAGATACCAGACAGTGTATGGAATGTCTATTTGCTTTAGAACATTAGATTTGAAATTCGGTTTTCATCAAATTGTAATAGATGAAAAGTCGCAAGCTAAAATAGCATTTTCATCAGGCAAGGAACTTTATTTGGAGTTCTGCAGAATACCGTTTGGTCTCAAAAATAGCCCGGCGATATTTCAACGCGACAAGAACACGGTACAACTGGGCTTTGTAGATAAAATTCGTCATGTGTATATCGACGATATTGTCGTTGTAGGAAAAACTAAGTGTTATTTTCTGAGAATGTTCAAAAAACCTTAGACTGGCTGCTATACCATGAAACCAAAAATAAATTAAGCAATTCCTTGTGTTGTCGTACCCAGAGAGTACAGATGGCACATAAGAGATTATTCCAAAAGCTGACGAAATATGATACCATATCCTATTTTATATGTTTCAAATATATTAGATCCCGATTATATGCGGTCATTCAAAACTCATAATAGCACAACAGCGACTGACCACATACTTACCTGTTATATAACCTGTTATTAAACAAAACCGCTCATTTTCACGGCGGATGACTCAGAGTACGCCCTTGGTGCGACCTTTTCCCAAATCCAAAAAAATGTTGAAAAACTTATCACAATCGCTTCACGAACACTAAATTCAACAGAAATAAGATACACAGCACAGTATCAACCTAACTTATGCGATAGCAAGTTCTAGTTGGATATGGATGGACCACTTAGAAAACTCCAATTTTCTTATAGATAGATAGATGCTCAAGCTGGAAAACTATGTTTATAAGGTCAATTATAAAGAAGACATCGTTACAAATCAATTGATTCGTTCTCAATTTTACCCAAGTTATTTTTTTAAATTTAATTTCTAATTTTTAACTTTTAATTTTTATTTTTGTATTATTTTTAACTTTTCCTTTTAAGTATTCAGACATGACTGACTCAATCCATTTTTTTATTTTTATTTCACCGGATCAACAAACACATAAACGAAAGAATACAAATGATTACATATACCGTGAACAAAGCTATAACAATCAGCAAGATGGTCAAAAAAATCATCATTACCGAAATGGAAATGATAACCGCGATAATCAATATTGACACAATAAATACGTTACTAGATGATTTCCAAGATGCAATCATCAGGACAAAAGTTGGATTGACGAGCAACAAAATTTGGTCATCAAAAGATTTGATCATAATAGAAAATCGTATGGTCGATCACGCTATTGATCACGGTAACACTACCTGAGAAAGCACTATACAGTACGTCGTATACCAAAAGTATCCATTAACTAGTAAAGAAATGTAATGGGAACGAAGAGTTTATGAAACGTTACGTTGAAAATAGAATCAACAATACATTTCATCACAGGGCAAAATTTTAGTAGCAACGCGAAAAACTATACATTAGCATCAGATTATGGTCAGTATAACCGAACACTAATAGGCAACTTTATGGTTATACATTTAGGAATTGTTCCGTAACGTTGGCACATCACCTCGTTACAAAAATCGAAGTGAAACATGTAGGCAATACAAATTTAACAACTTCCCATTTAATTAGCCAGTCAAGCTATTCGGATTTGATAGTGAAAGTCAGCATTAAAGCTGAATACGGGGACCGCTTTTCTCTGCCCCGGGAGGTGGTATGCTTTTGTTAACGAGTAAATATGCTGAATTGGCTCATTGAATCAACATTCTATTCCCGCGCATATAAAATAACCAATAACCGTTGAATAGGAATTAACAAGGACCAATGTGCGTAAGCAAGCAAAATACATTGTTGCAACATAAATAAGACGTTCATTTAATTTTGTAAGAAAAGGAAATAAACAGACACACGATCCAGGTGATTTGATACCGAGAGCTGGATATGCCTGTGTTTCATTGAATTTATTTGAACAGTAATTTTGCTTCATATTTGTCTTAGATCTAGATATTTTTTGTGTTCAAATCAATTATAAAATATTTTACGGGTTGGTATGTTGAGTATCGGATTAAACTTTGTGTCAGTGTTTCGTTTCCCTACAACCCCCTGAGTTGCCTATCCAGACTATGCGTTCATGCAGTCGCGATTGGATGAGCACATCCGATTTATAATTATTTTTATTTTATCCTTTCCACAAATTTTGTTCAAATTAATTTGGTTCTTGGTCTTGCTGCCCTCGTGCGGGCCTCGAGAGATGCCCTCTCTTGCAACGGGACTCTTTGGTTTTTAGCCAAAGATCAGACATATTTTTACCCCATCATGGAACAAAAAATTCTCTTGGCATCTAGGGCCAAGAGTTTATATTTGTTTCTGTTTGTTGTTCTGATTTTGTTTTTAAGTGGAGTAAGTTGTTTTAATTATTTTAAACAATTTTCAACAATTGTCCTCTATGGATTTTGGAAAATTAAACTGTTGGCAATGGTGTTTTAAATTAAGATCATCGGCTGGACGTGATAATAGAAAAGGCAGGTAACATTGGAATTGTGTTTATGTTGATGTCATCACTAAAACACTCATGTCAATTCCGTTCGTGAATTAGGTTATACAAATTTTCAATTCTTGGATTTAGCAAGATAAACAATATTCGATACAATTAGGAATTTTGAAACATTCATTTTTGGAAATAGAGCATAAAACCGCACAAATGCTTTTCCATTAAAAAAAATTAAAATTGAAAGAAATTCCATTTGGTTGACCCATCATCATACCTTGCGACCCTAATGACTACGAAACAGAAACAAAAACTAAAACAAAATATAATTGTCTTTAGAAAGAAATAAAGCAAAGAGACATGAAATTTAGAACAGCCAAGGTACTCGTATATATATGTAATATAGATACGGAACGAAACCAACAACACACCATAAACAATAGACAAACAAAAAATATATCGATATCAAAGAAAATTTCCAACCAACCCATTTTCATGACAGAAAACAAGAAACATAATTTACCTATACATTGTGTTTTCATTTTTTTTTTGTCTTATAAACAGAATTTTTGTCTATTAAAGGAATTCTTCTTATTATGTCGAGCGATAGATACTCTTAATACGAAAACCACAAATCTATAAAAAAAATAAAAACAGAAAAATTGTAATTGGATTTCTTTTGTGTTGAAATGTTATATTCTTTACGTTTGTTTTGTTTTATCGAAAGAAAACAAAACAAAAGTTTTTGTATATACCAAAGAATGAAAATAGCGACATCAGAAAAATAGACAGCACGCGAGCTGCGCACGAGTCTGCATTTTAGAGTTTTTTTTTATTTTATTTATTTTTTTGTTAAACATTTACTCTATAACTGCATTCGTTTTATGTTTTGATAGTAAAGAAACAAAAAATCGGCTTTAAGAAAGTTTTCCGTAAATTTTTATACTGTAATTAGGAAGCAATTAAATTTAATATTATTATGTGTTTAAGGTAAATTCGGGTTCGTCGCTTACTAAAGTCTTTTGATTTTGGAATTCGAAATATTTTACGTAATTTATAGTTAAATATCAAGGTCATTCATTATTTTGGATAAGCACATACATATAGTTGTGGTATTATAATGATTATCCAAATTGGTAATAATCTTAAAATAAAATACAACAATACATTTATTTGTAATAAAATAAATAAATTTGTATTCCTCCTGCTGTGTACCGCGCTTTATGTGCAATATTCGATTAATATTGTTACGTATAAATGTTGTTGCTAATTTTTGGAGTGAATAATTTCACTGATTTGATTTTAATTAGAGTGTTAGACTTCTGCAAAAAATTCGATTGTCATACAAATTTGTCGCTTTTCCTGATTTCACGCTTATTAGTTAGAACACATGTTCAAAAGTGATACACCTTTTTCATAAAAGAATATCTTTCGATTATGACGACTTAAATGAATGAGAATTTAATGAATGCTTTAAGTCCTACGAACTATACGTCACCAAATTGTACCGATGCTATATTCTCAATGTCAAGTTATATACGAATTTACTTTTTATAATCCCAGTAAATCTGAAAAGCCTTATCACTGCGTTTTTATCGTGCGATATTTTGTCCATGTCTCAAAACCTTAAACTGCGCAGATGAAGTTGGCCCAAAATTATAACCTAACACTTTTAAACTGTCGCACGATATAAAATAAATTATTGAGATATACAACCATCCCCAGATTTCCACGGTATTTTTTTACACGATTTCGCTTTACCACGGTTTAAAAAAAAAAAAACATCATTATATTATTAAGTTTTTATTTGTTTTTTATAATTTATTCAATTTATTTTATGTTAAAATAAATGAATTATTAAAACTGAAACGATAATTTAAGAATTTTCTTGTATTTTTTCGACTTAGACACGGTTTTTCATATAAAAATCGCATTTTCGATTTAAACGGTATTTTCGGATTTACTGCACAGTTTTCTACTACCGTGTAAAGTGGGAGATGGGTGTACGTTTGTATTCGTATACTAGAAAAAACTAAATTTATTACCAGGGCCAGAAATACGAGTAAAAATCGACGAGCCTTGTTAGAATCATACGCCTCGAGGCGCAGGTATATAAACATTATTATCAGAACTAATTGAAAAATGTGAAAGCAAAGAAGGCCAAGGCTTGAAAGTTAAAGAGAAAATTTTTACGGAAATCTTATTAGAATCGCCTGACTCAGTAGTATAGAGTAGAGAAACGTAATGGCATTGCGGACCAATACAAAAACATATTAGTTATACAGAGTAAAAATTGAGGAGTATTTATTGAGCTATAGTTGGGCCATGTAAGGCCGCGAGAGCTTTGTTATAATTTCACTTTCCAGTGTGTTTCAATTATGGGATGATATTAGAAATTGTCATTGTCTTTTCGTAATCTTACAATCACTAGCTGCAACATGGTATATTGAAAACGTTTTTCCAGGAGCCTACATCATTTCCGAATCAACAGACGTGTTTTACGAAATTTTGAAAGATTTAAACAACCATAATGTGGAACGGCTGCAATTTGAAGAATGCGGCAGAGTGGTCCAAAACTCACTACAGTCACTTCATTTCGAATTTCATGATCGTCAAATATAAAAACCGATGAATTTTCTTTAGATTTGATGCATATTTACAAAAATGTTGTATACAAATGTTGTGTAAAAATTGCGTGTTCATCCATCCAGATAGTGCAGCTAACCCTAAGGTTCCAGCAGGAACACGAATAAGCTTATGATTTTTAAAAATGGTTCTGGAAAAACCCATTTCGAGTGGCAACTATTAACCAGTAACTATTTACCATACGCTCATAAAATATACATATCCGAAATTGAAGAAGTTAATTTTTGCAATTTCAAAAGAATTTGTTATTTGTTCTAGAGAAATTCGGGGTTCAATTTGTGCTAAGGGGAAATGGCCTAAAAATCAAAGTTCACGTATTTTGTGGGCTTGTAAATCGATACAATGAGGTCGATTCCGGGATCTAAAATTTTATGTTACGTTATGTTATTTTTGTTTTTTCAATACAAATTCCGATAAGAAACGGTGAATATTATGTCGCGAGAATCAGGCTCATAATATCAGATATTGAAACTTTTGCAATATTAAAAGAATTTGTCGGTTGCATTAAACCAATCGGGGATTTAATTCGTGTTAAGGAGTAATAGCTCAAAACCGAATTTCATCTATTTTGTGAGCTCATAAACTAATACAGGAAACCCTCCACGAACACGATTAATTCGTTCCGTGTTCTTTAAAACCGTGAGACTACAAAAAATGAAATAAAAAAACGACACGTTTTATTTTTTATTTTTTGTAATGATATCCCTTTTACGGCCCGCGATCAAAATTGTGTACGTAAAAATCTTGTGCGAAAGAGAATTTCATGAAAAACAAAAACCATTACAAGCTATGGTTATTTACATACACATATGTGTGTGGTGAACTTAAATTGAAGCAAGAAATTTTTTTTCTGGTCAGAAAACTGGTGTGCTTCGAATACCGTGTTCGGCGAGGGCTATCTGTACTTCATATCCGCTACTGAAATATTTAATTTATTCAATTTCAAAAGGATTTGTTGTTTGCTCTCAAAGCTGAAAAATCAAACTTCACGTATTTCTTGAGCTCGTAAATCAATACATCATATCCGATATTGAAATTTTTCATTTTTAAACGAATCGGGGATTTAATTCGTGTTTAGGGGTAATAACTCAAAAATGGAACTTCACCTATTTCGTGAGCTCATAAATAAAGGTGCTTTCACAACTGTTGATAAGTTGCTAAAACAATTTTAAGTCACTCCTATTAAAAGATGTGGTTCGATTTCTAGTTCCAATCGGTTCAGGTTTTGGGACACCTTTTTCGTTTATTACTACGGTTTTGGAATTAGTCAATTTGCGGCTATCAATTAAAGATAATTTATAAAACATTTTTGAGCCATTAACTTTGGTGGATATCCACAATCATGAGTATTATTAAGTTTTGACTCTTTATTCTCTGAATATTTTTCTTAATGTGCCGTGGTAAGGTTTTAAATTACCAGATCCTTTTGAAAAACTACCTAGCAAATACTTAATCCATTTTAAACTAAATTCACTGCTTCGATCATAGAATTTTCGGAAGTTTTCCCATAAAGAGAAAACGCTCGGTCATATTAGCTGAAGTTAATATTAAATTTACACTTCTTAAACGCACTGTGCAATTGTTTAACAACCAGCACTGTTTGCCATACACAATGTGATCAGTTTTTATTGAATAAGTTAATTACCATTAGTACCATAGAAAAAATAAAACTTTCGAATTTGACTTAATGTACTATTAGGAAAAGGTAATGTAAGGCCTCTAAACCGGAAGTCCGATATTGCGGAAAATCTTTTACGGCGTATTTACGGGATCCGCCTTTTTCACACCCCATCTAAAATTTTGACAAAAGTGATGATTGAATTAGTTTGATCATCGTTTGGTCAGGATTGGTCACTAGTTTTTATCGTTTGGTCACTTACGATTAAACAGTAGATAAAATAATGAAAAAATGAAAAATTAAAAAATTAAATTGATTATATCTCATGTCTTCTACTTAAGATACAATTCTTTGAAAAAAGAAATATTTTTATCTAAAATGGTTTATTCCAATTGGATTTTTTATTAATTTTGTAAAATGAAATTCCCAAATAAGCGACGAACCTGATTTTATTGAATTATTACAATTTTTTAATTTTGTTTTTTCGCGTAAAGACTGACCCATTGGTGACCTCCGAAACAACAAAATGTGGTGACCATTGACCAATCCTGACCTAACGATTACCTAACGAAATTTGATAAAAACGGTATGATTTTCTTGCAAACCGGGAATTTTTTTTTAATTTTTCATTATTTGTTTACCGTTTAATCGTACGTGACCAATATCTAACTTGAAAACTAATTTTATATATTCAAGAAAGTGATTACTTGATTTTTTTGATACGATTATGAATGTGGTTTTTAATTTATTAAAAATGATATACTTGATCCATGTTTTGTGCCAATAATCGCACAAAGATCGCACAAAAAGTTAAATATTCAATTTAAAAAAAGTCAGTCGACGGTTAACAATTTAAATCATTTTTTTTAAATATTTATGCTGTCGAGTGTTTCATAACGAATCGATATACGCAGCTGAATGAAGTAAATTGATCAATCTAATCGATCATCTTCGTTATAGTAATAGAGCTATACAACAATAATATTGAAATATCCGGATCAATATATTTTTTCGGAAAAATATTATTATTTATATGTTGGTACATGTTTTACCGTTAATTTGTAATCACGAGTTGATCAAGGTTAGAAATTGAATTCGAATTCTAAATTTTAATTAATTTTTAGAGATTTATTTTTATTGATTGCTGTTTCGAGTTTTGGTTGTTTTTTAGTAATTTGGAAGATTTACATTTTCATTGGGGCTAGGTCAAAATTAAGTGCTCATGAACTTAAACTATATAGCAAAGACTTAATCGGGCGGTGATTGAGTAGCGTGAAAAATCATCCGCGCATTCTGTTGAGTATTATGCACGGTTATAGTTGCAACATATGACCAGACAAACTACATTATTAATGAAAGACTCCAAGATATTAAAGAACACAATCCATTACCATATATTCCAACTTCTTCTTTAAATTTGTGTAACGCTAATATTTTAACTTCCTATGATATTCGTATATTTTTTTTTCTAAATTCCCTTAGGTGGTTCACGCTTTTCGCTGATCCATGAAGACCCAGAGTCGCAGTTAATCTGTTTATAAATAACAGAGAAAAAATCTTCTGCATAAAACTAAATACTTGTTAGTACATTTAATAACGTATTTAATAACAGATTTAATTATAAATTCATACACATTTCGGACGGAAGCTGTATACATGTTCAACATGAAAATGTCAATGTTCAACACAATCGGATTAAGGCGTTGTTCTGTGTAGTTTTATGTCCGCAATATATCGAAAAGAAAGTCTTAACATTTTATTTTTTTTTTATTTTGTGTTATGCTATGTGTTTATAGAATATAACAACAAATATTTTTTTTATATAAATAATGTGATCCAGTTTGTTAAATTTAAATATATTTTTTTTTATTTAGTTTTAGTTTTGAAGAGGAAAATAACTAAAAATTTATCTTCATTACCTTAAACGATTTTCTTATGTTGTTCTTAAATATTATATATTTTCATGTTAAGAAACCATAAAGAAATGTTATGTTATCGCCTCGCCGAATGAATGAGATGGTTTACAAAAAACAACTAAGCAAAACAAAAAAATTTGTAAATGTAGCTACGAGAGTATATAATGATGAAAGTTCAGCCTTCAGGGATATACAATGGTTTTGGTTTGGTTTAATGGCTTGGAAATTGTTTTCAACATTTTTGTAAGGCTTCTAGATGCGGTTGTTTACGGATAGTAATGAGATGATATGCCTTGTTTGAACTAGCAATTATAGATTTGATATACAATGTAGAGCTTGTTAACCAATCATTAAATTGTTGTAACCTATATAATTGGCTCGCTAAATGAGACCCTTTGGAAATTATTTGTTTTGCGTTGGCTTTGCCAATCGACCAATTATTTTTATAGGTTTGAGAGCCGAAACTATATACTCTTATTACAGTTTGACGAAACAATCTTAAAAGCCGCAGGATTGTTCTCTCAATAATAGTAACTAATTTTTTTAAGTATTGAAAATCGTATTTTTCTTGGAAATTATGTGTAAATGATTCCAATGTGTGTATCTTAAAAATCTTATTGGAACTATATTGGGACTATGTTATACTTAGTTTGCTTGCATCTGTCTGTTTATAGTATTTTGCAATTTTCACCCACTTCTTGACTTGCTAGAGTGCTCAAACTAAAAGATCAGCTTATGCTGTGTGCCTCATGTCGATTTTTCCGACTAAATTATGAACTAAACTAAATTGCTCAGTAATTCACAATAAACTATCATAGGTGGCAGTAACATCAACAAAACAAGCTGTGCCTGACTATTCGAATTAATAAATAGTCGACTTTTCGTGGATAAAGAAAATATGAAATTAAATTAAAATAATGGAAAATGATATGAAAGTTGCATTATTTGCAAATGTTATTATTAACTTCGAAATGTTTAAAAATAAAAAAAAGTGCCATGCACAGATTTGTACACAATAACACATTTGCATTAAATTCCAAATAATCACATTTGACAACTAAATTGAAAAGGTACCTCGCGAGGAGACTTTAGTTTGTAACATGGCGGCAAATAGCGTAAGGTCACCTCAAAAAGTTTAGTTCATCATTTAGCCGAAAAAATAAGAATCACCTAGATTAATAGAGCCTCCCTGCTCGAGTTATTTTCCACTAAACTTAAAATATGGGGAATACAAATTTATATTTCCCATTGAAACTAATGAAAAACGGCCAATTTTATTTGTTCGTTTACGTCTATTTGAACCATTAGCTTTTTTAATGTTTTTCTACAGAAAAATAGAAAAAATTTAATTAGTTCAAGAAGCCCCTTAAAAATATGTGAAAATCAACTTGGAAAGTGAAAATGTAATGAGCTTTTATAAATTTTGTTGTTGTATTACGTCATGGCTTTCAATGCAATATGAGTTTTTTTCCATTTTCTTTCTAAAAACACGATAGCATTGGAAACAAAAAACATTAATTTTTGTAAATCGATTTTTTATTTCTATTATTTTTAAGGGCCTATTTTTTAATTCATCCAGAGCAGGCAGTGCGCCGTCAAAAAATACTATTTTTTACAAAAAATAAGCCCAACATACAACTTTCAGTGACCACCTAAATGTGGTTGGGTAAGCATGCGGATATCTATGTTATAGAATCACAGAAATGTATTAATACGTGATTAAAAAATTATAGAACAACGTTTTTTTGTTTATATACTTACAAATTGAGGGAGCAATAAAACCTAAGTATTTTACACAGTACATGTACTTGCTTCTGTAACAAAAGGCATAATACTTGTATTTAATTTAAAATTATTTTATTCTTAAGGAAAATTGGAAAAAGTCGACCTGAAGCACACAGCATTAGTGCTCAATAACAAAGCATTATTAAATTATTTAGCACGCTGTGAGCACTACTTGACGTTACTTTGTATAAATTATTTTTCCATGCTGTATGGATGTAGGCTCACGATGATTGGCTCACTACAGAAACAATTGGCTCAATAACTCCGAATAGTGTGAATTTGACAATATCTCTGCTGCTGTACCACCTGGGGTATTATATTCCGCATTTATTGTACTCATTGCTTGTTTTAGGCAGTTATAACACTGGATTTTGGTCCCTGTTCCCACTTTGCCACTGCACAAGCAGCGTAACGCAACGTAGATGTGGCTACCTAACTGCACACAGAGACCGCCGAAGATCTCTGGGTACTCTAGACGGATAGCAGGGCTGCCACTTTACTCCCATTGGAGTAGATATACTACCTTTTTGTCTTAATGAATTCTCGGTACGCACTTATTTTAGATCTACTCCTTTTTTATTACTCTTCATTTTTCGATTCGTTTGATATTCACAAAATTATAATGTGAATGGGAAGTGAAGTTTTCATGGTTAAGGAAAGTTGATGGCCTTCCAGCCCTTGCTTTATGTTCAATTTGCTTCACAATGCTTACAAATAATAAAAGCCATTTAAATACATATTTGACTACAAAATTACACCCGAAAATATTAAAATTACGAATACAACACCAAACATAGAACAATATTGCCACAAATCTATCAAACTGTCATTTCCCAAAAGGATTCTTTATCGGCATTTCTTGAGGTGCTATTCCCGGACTTCAGCATGGCAAAACAATTAAGGTGTGGCAGAACTAAATCAACGGAAATGGTCAATACAATTATTGGACATTGTTGCTAGATTTTACGATGAATCTAAAGGCAGACTTTTTTAAAACCAATTTTCATTGGTTAAAAAGACGTTTTTTTTCTTGTGAATTTTTTTCAGCAACTTTGATTGTTAAAAAAAAATCAGAAGGAAGGAACGAACGAACGCAACATTGAATCTGCCTTAGGTGCACTATTTCTGATAGTTTTATAGGCTTAATAGAATTACCGGACTCGACAGCACAAGAAATTTTTATTATAATTAAGCAACATCTTTTATTATAATTAAGCAACTCTAACTCTAACACTTCTAAATTTTTTTAGAATTATTAAAAAATTTTGTGATACTAGAACTTTTTAACACCGAAACTGATTTCAAGAATGTTTCATTGTATCTATCTCCGACTTTGTGCTTCCATTTATCTTTGCTGACGCTGAATACAATATATTATACAGTATAAAATTACTGTGAATATTATTATATTTCTAAATAAATATCTTGAATTGAACAAAAATACGTATTTTATTATTACTCAGCTTTTTTACAATCTACTCCCTTTTTTGAGAGTTTCTACTCCCTTGTTGATTAGAAACAGTGGCAGCGCTGACGGAGAGAACTGAAGAGATGATTGAATTTTTTCATGATCTTATTAGATGGAAACTGGATACTACTTCTGTTATATAAAAATTTATCGAAAATTTAGCTTCAAAATATTTTTATGAATGTTTTTCTCACCCAATATAAAATTTTTAATTAATTTTTTTTGTAATTAAAATCATTACTATCAATTCCACTACTGTCATTTATAGCAAGCAGTAGATATCTAGCCTTTATTTTGTTTTTAATATACTTATCTGTGTATGTGTAAATTATATAATTTACTTTAAGTTTCTTTCGTAAACTCTACACTTGAGAATCATGTCGGAGAATTATGGTGGATCAGTTTATATAATAGTTGGTTAATTAAAATTATTATAAAAAAATCATATTATATGATGGATGCGGTCTAATCTAGATTAACCCAGGCTTTAGGTGCGCTTCAGGTCATGTACGTCAACACCGTTTACTGAGGACCCCAAGGCTGTCATTTCAGAACACTACTTTTCATCCTGTCGATAAATGGCGTTAAAAGTGTGAATTAGTACTCAGGTATTTCTTCGTACACCGGTGTCATGAAAATTAGTCGGAAAATGGACTTCAAGTGAGAGTAATCTGTTACAGTCACACTTAAACATATTTGACATATGGTGTTCAAAAAATAATCTTATGAGATTTGCCTGTTATTTGGGCGAACAATTGAACCTTAGAGAATATATAAAAAATACTATCCAGAGCAAATTCTATTGTTTTTATTTTAACATGTGGATGAACAATTTATACGACCTACGTTTCTTCTCTGCTATAGAATACGCAAGCCTGTGGTTTCCATGATTTCTCTGTTTTTTTGTTTAAAGGGGCATCCATTGGTCCACATATGTAGTTTGCCACTTTGCTTGCCTCTTACTTGATATTGAGGTTCAAACCTTTAGAAAAGTAAACTTTAATTTAAACTATAGGGCCTTGAAAGCGGTGCCTGATTTTGAGATCTCATATCACGGAATGGATTATGGTAAAATCGATAGAACAAACGAGACTAATGTAAAGATCGATCTATAAAAAATTCCTTTTTAACGCATCGTGCCCTCGTCTGATAGAATGTTTAAGAAAATAAGTAAATTATTCCACAAATTATTTTTTTTATTAAATTGCATGAAAACCGTTGACTCAGTTCTAGAACCAACTAAAATTTAAGGCGATTAAGGTAGTGAACAGTAGTAAAAAAAAAAATGTTATAAAAATGAAAGTAAACATTTTTGGTCAGATGAATTTTCGAGAAAGCCACCGTAATGTCATTTTATTGAAATTCACAATTTACGTATTACATAAACGCACAACCAAAATCAATCGATATACAATAACACATCGTGTGATTGTGAGTGATTTACCTTAATATGTTATGATTAATCGGATCAAACCAAAATATTAAAATCTACCTTCAAAATTTCATAATTTTCTTTACATAAAAATATAAAATTAAAAATTAATAAACAAAATAAAATAAAAATATTAAATTATATGATAAATACATTTTATTTATATTATTTATTTTTTTTTATATATCGCCGAAAGGCAAAAAATCTTAAATAATTTTTTTTTATTCTTATACGAGTGTACGCCACGGTACATTTCAACGAAAAGAAATAATTTTGCTGCCTAAGTTGCGACAGCCTGTCATTCTTGAACAGTAAATCATAAAACATTTTATTATTACGATTATTTATAAATATTAATAATAAAATCAAAATTATTATTGTATATATGTTGAGTGTGTTGAATATATTTTGTCTTTGATTTTTGTCTTATTTATAAAATAAAATAAAATAAAATTGATACGAGACGACGAGACGAGAGTGTAAAGGTGGAAATTTGATTTAATTTAGGTAAATCATTTTTGTTTGATTTCTCAATTATTATGCTTGAAATATATAAATCATAAACTTCATGACATAATATTTGAACATAAAACACCTACCTACCATACAAAATACAAAAGAAAGAAAATTGTTTGTGCGGAGTGGTTGGTTTGTTCTTTAAGCGGATATGCGCATAACGTTCGGTGATAGATTCAAGTGAAGGTGAAATTTAATCACGATTTTATGTTCATTAAATTAAATAAGTCCAATCAATAAACCATTAAGACTGGTATAATATATTTTTGAGGTCGGACTATCATCACGTATAATATTAGTTTTATTGTTTAGTATTCTATCGGATTAAAACATTTTTTTTCGAGGGCGAATTTTCGAAGAACTGAGGTAGTCAAAAAAAAAATATACTGTTATTGAAGATGAAAACATATACCTGTAGAATGGTTGTTTCATAATATTTTCAGATAGTATACTTTATACTATTGTAAAAAATAGGAAGGTCCAATATACATTATGGGTGTAATCCGTAAGATCTTTAATCAAAATTCGCCACAATGTGGTTTGAGAGACTCCGAATTCCTGTAAACGACGTGAAATCAACCGATGCGTTGTCTCACTGGCACAATAATTCGAATTTCTCCATTATATAGATAGCGGCAATCAACACTGACGCCAGGACCTTGAATAAAAATTAACCAAGCAGAGACCTCCTTTGAAACACACATCTCGCAAACTATGACCAGCTATGACCTGGATGACCAGCTAAAAACATTTTCAAAACAGAGCCACCGCCATTCGAAGGTGAACCCTATTTGAGAATTTTAAGATGCAGTTGCAAGCGGTATGTTGCTCAATCCACTCATTTTCACTCTTCGTGAGAAATCTGCAAATGTTATGCAAACTGTATCCGCAACAGAAACGATTACGATGATTAGTCGATTTCAATGTATTATCGTTTTCGATGAATTGTTGTTTTCGATGAATTGTCGTTTTCGGTTAATTGTCGCTCTCGGTGAATTGTCACTCCCAGGAAATGGTCTCTTTCGGTTAATATTTGTAAGACAATTAACCGAAAGCTACAGTTTGCTGAAAGCGACAATTCTATGAAAACGTTAGTTGACCGAACAACGGCAATTCGCCGATAATATGTCAAAGCGACTGAGATAAAGATAAAGTTATGTGTTCGAGTACGATAAAAGCTGAAATTTTTTGAAAGTAGTCTGATTGCGCACAGGTTCTGTTTTTTCCGATAACTGTTTTTTCATTCGTTGTCAAAGTGGATTTAAATGACGAAACTTGTATTCGAGTTTGAGGTCAAAATGTAGCTCTGAAAATTGTTAAATTTTAAATGAATTAAGTTATTTCTCACGCACGTTATGAAATGATTTTGCAAGCAGCTCTGGAATGTGGCCGCCTGGTTCGGAACTATAGGGTATCTCATAGCCAGTCACGATGAAGTTGGGTTAGTAGAATTTAAATACGGCCAACTAGAACGTTAGTTAGGTTAGGTAACTAGAATGAAACTAGGCCATTCCGTAACTGATCATAATTAACTTTGATATGTATAATAGATATGGGATTCTCAACTGTTTAGAACTGAAAGAAAGTTATGGCATTCCCTAACCGATAATTATGGCATTGAGAATGTATAAGATAAAAATGTGATTCTAAAATAAATTTTGGAAAAATTCTGGGATTAGCGGTAAACTGAAAAGGAAAGAATCAATTTTATTAACGATGAAATTGTTTATTTTGAATAAACATTCGATCAATCGTTTTCGGTGAATTCTCCATTCCAGTTCATTGTTTTTCGATGAATTGCCGTTCTTAGTAATTTATTTTCAGTGAATTGTCATTTCCAATGAATTGGTGTTTTTTTTGGTAAATTTTATTTTGCGGTGAATTATGGGTTTCGGCAATTTTTTTTCGATGAATATAGTTTTCGGTAAATAGTCGACCGTTTTCGGTTTACTGCTGTTTTCAATTAATAGATATTTTGGTGATTTGTTTTCCATAAATAGTCATTTTCATTAAGTTGATTAAATTGTTGTTTCGATGAATTATCGTCCTATCTATATGGCAGATAACATCCAAGTTCAACCTAACTAGGAATGGATATAGATATCAGCGAGTACGAAAGAGCAGTCCCAGAGAGAAGGTGACCAACAAGGAGTAAGTTCATTAAAAATCCACCACAAAGACATATTGGCATCAAGTAAAAAACCTATACATGGTCCTTTCTCCGTTTGAAAAGGGTGTGAAAGGTTCATGTAACACATTTGTTTTACTTCGCAAGCCAAAATAATAATTTGAAATTGTGTCGACGCGTTGCTTTATTGAAGTCCATATGCGCAAGTGCAAGCATCATGGTTTCGAAAAAGATCAGCAATCAATACGAAAGGATAATTTCCTTCAGCGTATGCATCTGGTTGATCTTGGTGTCACGAATTTTTTTTTAACTGCATGTTTGCAAGGTAAATTTAAAGGAACATTTTTCAAAACAGAAGAAATAAATTCCATGCTGAATGAATTTCATAATAAAATACCTTCTGAATTCCTTAGAAGCTCACTGAGTTTAGATGGTCTCTCCCGCTGGAAAGCAATTGAATACAGGCAACTTTTATACGTTTCTTACACATAACTGGCTTTTGTTCTTACAGATGTTTGCGGTACGAAGCTATAGGTGTGGCAGAATACAATAATAAACTTTGCCGTTGTATCGCGAAATTTCACAATAGATTTTACAAACTAAAATCATTGAATAAAACAAAATAATGTCAAGTACTAATTTTTCTTAAAAAAAAATAATTTTCTTAATTTAGTTTAATTGATTAAACAAATGAGTTGATTTTATAAATGAAATTACAATAAATATTGAAATTTATAATAAAAAAATATATTTAGAATATGAAAAAATGCCATGAATAAATGATATCACTATTTGACGTTCCTTAAGCTAGCAGAACCAATACAGCAGAACATTACAAGATAAAATTTTTGGGTCCATCCGTTTTTGACCTAACTTCAGGTCATTTAATCTAAAGCTAGCAGAACCCAAATCGCAAATCGGACCAAAACTGAAATTAGAACTCAAAACTAGATCTATTGACAATCAAATATTTTTAGGCTCATTATAGGCTAATCAAATGCCCCATTAAAAAATTTTGGGCTCCATCCCAGTCTGGTCAAAAACACCAGACTTCAGGTCATTTAATCTAAAGCTATAGTAGAACCCAAATCGAGAATCGAACCATAATCGAAATTAGAACCCTGTTTAATCTATAAAATTTGACAACATATACATTTGGAATTGTCGGATGTTTTTCGTTTTTTCTTCCCTTCGTTTTTTATTATTTTATTGTAAATGGAGTAGTACGCATCAAAAATTTATATGCTGAATTCGCATATAGCTAATAATATAAAATTATTAAATAAAATTGAAAATTATTTTTGTTTAATTAACTTTAATTTACAGTCAACTGTATTCGAGTTTACATTTTTTGGCCCGTTGACCAGAATTTTAATTATATATCTTCGGTAAAATAAATAAGTATTTTTCAGTAAATTCAGGGAAGTACAGTGTTGCTCTTCCAATAAAACCTATCATTGTTCAGTTAGGAGGCTCATCGGTCAGTGCGTTAAAACAATAACTGTATTTCTTGACACTAAATCTGATCCACTTCAGTTCATGTTTCATAAAACAACACAAAGGTGCTTGAAAGATTTAAAATCAAAATTTGAAAACTAAAACAAAATTTTGATCAAGTTTTCCATTTAAACCTGATCCGGATCAATGATCGTCAAGAAACACGGCAAATATTCATACATATATTCGGCGCTTCGTGAAAAGTATTCAGAGTTTATGCCTGAATATATCAATCTTCATCATATGGAAGAGGTTGATAAGCCGGAGGGATCAAATTGCATCTTTGACAAAACCTATTATCTGCCCCATCATGCGGTAATGCGAAAAGTAGTAATACGACCAAATTAACGGTGGTTTTCAACGAGTCCGCAAAATCGTCCTCGAATGTTTCCTTAAATGATTGTTTAATGGTAAGCCCAACAATTCAGCAAGATCTGTTATCGATTATGATGCGATTCCGAAAACATCAGTTACCCGTAACTGGAGACATAACTAAAAGACTTGCAACGTATTTCGTGGAGTAATTCATCTGGAGGTAAAAGATTTGTTTTTTTCGAGATCGCACGGGTTTTTGATCCATTGGGATTGTGTGCACTGATTGTTCTAACAGAAAAATGGTTTATGCAAAAACTTTGGGAATCGGGGTTCGAGTGGGACGAGGAACTTCTCCAAGTTGTGTTACCTTTCTCTCGTCACGAATAATCAAGTTTCACGGATTCGGAGATGCTTCGGATAAAGGATATGGAGCCGTCATTTACATCGCCGATCAGTTGATTTATCAAATAATAGTGTTGTAAAATTTCTTTGTGCCGAAACAAGAGTGACACCTCTTAAAGGTTGAACTAGCAACAAAAGTTTTGCCAAGTATGGACATCGGAGATGCTTCGGATAAAGGATATGGAGCCGTCATTTACCTCGCCGATCAGTTGATTTATCAAATAATAGTGTTGTAAAATTTGTTTGTGCCGAAACAAGAGTGGCACCTCTTAAAGGTTGAACTAGCAACAAATGTTTTGCCAAGTATGGACATTCAATTTTCATCGATTAATTTCTGTATTGACTCCAAAATCACATTATATCGGATCAGAATATCAGATCCGTACCGTCAAGATTCGAAAAATTCGTCGCCAATCGAATCTGAAAAATCAATGATTTAACTTTACCTAATCATTGGTATTATTTCCCGACGGTGAAAAATCCAGCTGATGCTATTTCACGTGGTCAGAAGCCTTTAGAATTTACAAAATATTCTACTTGATGGAATGGGCCGGACTTCTTGAGAAAGACAATTTAAAAATAGGTCGTGAAAGTTTCGATGGCATGTAAAACTCAACATTAATTAGAAGTCCATTCATCAATTAAAACGGAAAATGGAAAATATGACGAATGGAAATGTGTTTTTAAATATTCCAGTTAACCTACTACCATCCGTGTTGTTGGATTTGTACTTCGATTTTTACAACTAATAAAAGCGTCATCAAAATGGTCAATTCTGTGGCCACATCTGTTGTACAACTTACGGTTGCAGAACTAGACAATTCCTTAGAGGCATTCAACAGAAGGAATATTATAATGACATCAAAAATCTTCGAAGCAATCATGTAGTCTCTCATGTAGTCTTCTACATGCAAGTGCCCAATCATTGTTGTACAATTTAAGCCAACGATGACTGTTCAAAGTTCTATACGATGCGAACGTGCTCGTCCACGGACGTTACCACAAATTATGGGCCAACTACCAGAATATCGTGTTAATCCTTTCAGACTATTTCAGAACGTCGGGATTGACTTATGTGGTCCATTCGTGATCAAATCCAACGCCAGATCACGAATTCATATTAAATCATGTTTCGTTATTCATTTGTCTCGCATGTAAAGCGATTCATATAGAAATCGTGACTGATTTAAGCACTAATGTGCTGGACTTAGCACTAGAGGGCTCAGTACAAATATTTACTCAGACAATGCTACGAATTTCGTCGGTGCACGATCCGAATTTTGAGATCTTCGAGATTTATTTTTGTCTGAAGTCCATAGACATAAACTTTTAAGATATTGCATTGATCACGTGATTCATTCGCACACTATTCTACCTATTGGTAGACTCCACATAGGCTTGCCCCACCTAACTCCATATGCCAAGGTAAGGGGTCATCTCTGTGTTTGCCACAAGGAAATTTGGTAATGAGCATATTTTCATCTGAAGAATGTATAAAAAGTGGTTTTTGTGATAATCAATATTCACCATCACTCCTCGTTATTTTCGAACGGACACCTGAATATAAGTTCTACGCAGATTGTCCCACCTAACGAAAATGTCCCACCTTTATGAAAATGTAGGGGTTCAACTCTGTGTTCGCCACAAGGAAATTTGGTACTGAACATATTTTCTTTCAGTTAGAAAGTGATGGATAAAAAGTGATTTTCTAGATGATCATTAAAATAGATTTAATTTTTTAATAGATTGTGCAGGTTTTTTTACTGGAAACAGTAATACAATTTTATAATTTTCTCGTTCTGTTTATTTTTTTCTTTAATTTAACAATAAAATTTTCGGGGTGGAATTATTTTTATGTGATTTAGCAAAGACACACATTTTTAAAAAAAAAACCTTTTCGGGATGGAAATTTCGGGCCAACTTCTTATACATCTATAATTATCCATACTATCTTGTTATGTTTTGCTGTATGGGTTCTGCTAGCTTAAGGGACGTACTATTTGTCCTTCTCCGGCTTCATGGTTTTCTCATTTGAAAATTGAATAGTTGTTTTGTGTAGTACACTGCTGAATTTTTTCTTGCCGTCCTATATCATTTCACTGGAGGAATCGGCTATACATTCAGACATGATTCACCTGCATTTTAAGGTATTCCGGTTTATCAGGGTTACGTTTGGGAAAAAAGTATAGCAATAATGTATTTGTTCTTTAGTATTTTACCAACCTTTTTGCAATCATAAAACACGTATATATTTCTCATAAATTAAAATAAATCATGGTACATAAAAAATGCAGAATGAAATGTCAAAATAAACGAACTTGATATAAGTTGTACTAATAAAAGTGTTTGTTTTAAATTGTTTTACAATTTTTTATTTTAATGAATAAGTTATTTTATTATTAATAATCACGGCACCAACTCGATTTAGATTGAATTCTTATTACAAAAAAGGTATTTATTTTTACATTTTTATGTTGTCATTGGCGATAAATACTCCGAAATAGTTATGGTAAAAATGTGAATTATGGTACATAATTGCGGTAAGAATTAAATTTACCATTATCGAGTGTTCACAATTATTTCAAAACTACTAGTTCTAATCTGCAGCTCGATTCAGGTTTTTCCTATAGGAAAAGGAATTAGGAAAAATATTTTCATAGTATTTTTGTCACAAAAATGTTTTTTCTGGCATAATGGTAAACAGTTAGTGTAAATTTTTTCAAAAACAAAATTAAATTGGGAATATTTTTCCTATCCAATTTCGATACGGAAAAAATATTTCCTAAATTATAAAAGTTTAGATCAAACATGATTTCTCAGTAGGCTAGAAAATGAATTTTTTTACAAAAATACTGTGAAAATATTTTTCCTAAATCCTTTTCCTATAGGAAAAACCAGAATCGAGCTGCTGTTAAACAATGCTAAACAATATTATGGTTCGAATCTTCGATATATACTTAAATATAGATGTGATTAAGGCGTATTTAATCTATCTATCTAACTAACTATAATCTTATTTATCTATCTATCTATATATAAAGAAGAAAAGTATGTATGTAACTATGTTCCACAAAAAAGTTTGATCCACTCGAGCGATTGCTTCCAAATTTTGAACGAATACTTTTTAGCAGCCGAAAAAAAACATAGGGGTTTACTGATCGAAAAATGTCACCTCTTCCCCATTCTCACCTGTGTAAGGAGAAATTTATAATATTTGAAAACTTTTCATGAATTCGAGCGATTGCTACCAAATTTTTCACGAATATTTTTTATCTGCCGAAAAAACATAGGGGCTTAGTGAACAAAAAATGTTACACCTTCCCCATGCTCACCTGTAAGGCGGAATTTACAATATTTGAATACTCTTGATGAACTCGAGCGATTACTCACAAATTTTGAACGAATACTTTTTAGCAGCCGAATAGAAACGTTTGGGGTTTACTGATCGAAAATATCACCTCTTCCCCATGCTCACCTGTAAGGAGAAATTTACAATATGTGAAAAGTTTTAAAAAACTCGAGCAATTGCTTTCAAATTTTGCACGAACACTTTTTGGCAGCCGAGAAAAAACGTAGTGTGCTTAGTGATCGAAAAATGTTACGCCTACCCTTTGCTCACCTGTAAGGAGGAATTTACAATATTTGAAAACTTTTGATGAACTCGAGCGATTGCTTCCAAATTTTGCACAAAAACCTTTTAGCTGCCGAAAAATAAAATAGGGCGCTTATAGTGATCGAAAAATTTCACCCCTTCATCATGCTCACGTGTAAGCAAGAATTTACAATATATTTGCAAAATTTTGATCCTCTATAGCGAATGCTTACAAATTTTGAACGAATACATTACGGCAGCCGAGAAACGCCTTGGAAAAAATTTGTATGTTTTAGATCCGGGTGGAAAATCCAAAATGTAGTTTACAAGCAAGCATATCGGTAAACCCAACAATTTTTTTTTGTATTTGCGAAATTATTGTATTTATAATTAGTTTAGCTAGTATAAAAAACACATAAGTTGAAGTGGACGTTCAGCACTTCAATTTTAACCCGGGGAAATCCGGGTACTTCAGCTAGTTTAATATAAAGTAATGTGATACACTAATTTTAATTTTCATTTATCAGGAAAAATGATTTGTGAGTTTGTGACAATAGGCAACATGAGGCACAGAGAGTATGTATGTGGATAAAAGATGGATGAGGTGGATGTGGCGCCATCCGCCAGTCAATATCATATGTTAAATAATTTCGTTCTGTTTGAAATACGAACGACGGTTAAATTATTTGGATATTGTTTATACAAAAGTGCTAAAATCGAGATTAAAAATGAAAGGGTGGATTATTCTGGATAGGGACACCCTAATCATCTAACGGTGTGAAATGTACTCACCTATCAAATATACATAAAAAATTTCATAAAAATATAAAATTGAATTAAAATAATTTTTATAAACATTTTTATTTTTCATATAATAAAATTCGGGGCTAACTTCACACAAGGGTTATGAGGGATATAATTATGTTATTATGTTAGTGTTGCTTGATTACTTATTTTTAATTTCAGGGATAGAATCTGGGGAAAACTTCACCCCTAGTGGGCTTCGAGCCTATTAACTATTATATTTTTGTACGTCGCTGTTCACTGCAAATTGTGTATGTCGAAATAATCTAATCGGGATCATAGAAATATTTTTCCAAACTATTTTTGAGTACTATTAATTACTCACGGACAAGTTTTAGTTTATAGAAATATAAAAACCTAAATCAAAAAATCTATAAAATTGATGGTCCAATGTAGCATAAAATATGTATATATAGCAGTGAACATACTAAAGCTGATTATTTCAAAGATTTTAATCAACTCGATGTAGCAACATACACAAAAGATGGAAAGAAATGAAAATGTACTTAGACATTCATTTGATACAAAAGCAACAACTACAACAAAAAAACGAAGAAGATCAAAGAATGTATCTTTCGCTCTATCTCCATATATACAATTTTGTCTAAATGATAAATTATATTAGAAAATCGTATTTACCTATAAAAGATTTACATCAAAAGAGGTTGAAATTATTTTGTAATTTATAGTTTGGTTGAATTTGATAAATGATTTGCTGGTGATAATCGTGTTGATTATAGATCAAAATTTATGTGTTTGTGCGGTTTTGCTCGTCGAAATCGGAATGATATATTAAAATGTTCCATACGTATATAGGTGTATACCATCTTCCATCAACCGTGTGCGCTTATATAAAATCGGCGGTAGCATCATCCGACTATATATACGTTTATTTAGATTTACAGTGGCATCATTTTGATTGATATGTTTGCATGAAAGCAATAAATTTTAAATATTTAAAATCTAGATCACTCCATTCGGTTGCGATATTACAAAATTTGTCGCACACATCTAGCTAATTTATGTGTCACGAAATTAAATTTAAATAATTTTTCACTTTAATTTAAAACTATTAATTATGCGATTACTACAATTTTGACGTTTATGTGTTTGTTACTCAATTAATGAAACTTCTTTTTAATTATTGCGTATATGTATACCATAATCAGATAAACCGTTAAGTTAAAAATTTAATAACCGGGTGAACTTCATCTTAAATTTACATTAAAATTTTTTTGTCACTTTTAATTGCAACGGCGAAGATAATTAGATTTGGGACAACCAACGCACATCATCTTCGAGATTTATGATAATATTGTCTCATCTCAGACATTAAAAATAAACTAAACTTAATTACAGCGAAATAAATGTCGATTATAAATTTTAAGCACCTATATCTTCTTTTAAATTACAAGTAATTAAAAGTGTATTTAACTGTTGGTATCTATATATGAAGCATTACTATTAAATATACACCTTAGACAGATAGGTTCATAGAAAATAATGGAGATCGCACGATTATAAAATTCGCAAATTACATAAAAAAGTCATTTGCATATTTTTAATGTGATAATTAAATAAAACAATTAAAGGAATTATTTTAATTTATTTTGTTTAACCGTTTTTTAATTGGAAATCATTTACATATCGACAACCGTGTGTAATTTGTGTATACGCGTAATTTCTGCATAAACTTTTGTAATTTTATATAAAGTATACAGGGTGGCTATTTAGTAAGTAGAATAAATTCCACTACGGCAATTTCTCAGAAGACGCGATCATGAATTTCCACAAGTCATATTTTGTGTGCAAACCTACATGCAAAATAAATTTCAGCATGAATGTTTGCTAAATGTGTGGATGGAAATTATACATAATTATTCAATTGGTCCTGTGTTTCTTCCTGCGAGACTTGATTTTGCATAACACTTTGATAACACTCCAGCTCACTTTAGCACAATAGCTCGCGAGTTTTTAAACATAATGTTTTTCGGTTACACACTTTGAATCCCATAGAATTTTTCCAGAGGGATCATCTAGTCAATAACTTATGTAGAATCTATTCCAAACCTGAAGAAACTTAGAAATCGGATACGAAATCGGTTCTGGTGAAATTGTTATTTAAACGGGAATCCGCTGCTAATTTTTTTTCATGCTACTGCTTTAATCCTAAAATCTTTAAATCTAGTTATCTTAAATCTCAAGCGGAGTGCTAAAAACATTTTTTTGTGCAATAAAACATTGTCCCATATAAGATAAAATGTCAATTGTTTGTAAAACATTATGCACAATTAAATCAGGTTCGTTGTTTACTCGGAAGGTCTTTTGATTTTATTCATAATAAATAAAAATGAAAACAATTTTTTTTTTGCCCTCGCGGCTTTTCCAAATTACATTAAATTTCCACTCATTAGGCCAGTTATTAAGATTGTACAATCCTCACGGCCCTTAAATACATTTTTATACAATAATTTTAAACGTTAAAATGTACAATTTTGTAGTTTGTATATTCGCATGTTAAAAACATCATCAACAACAACAAAAAACAATTTTTAACAACAGTGCAAGATATATTTAAGGAATTTCGGTTGTTTTCTTTTAAATTTTTATATTTGTTAACTTAAAAGTCAAAAAGATGTTAAATTTAAAGACAACATAATTTTCTCCGAATAAATTGGAAAATGTATTTTTTTTGTTGCATAATTCACCTCGATTCAACCTTACCAAGTTTTTTGTTGGATTTGTGGCTTAAGAAACTTGAGTGAGAATATTTTTTCATGAAAAAATTTCAAAGATATCATGCTTTTGATTGAAATTTATTAAGCTTTCTAGATAGATAAATTACTCAGAATTGATTTTTATGTGTTCCGATATTTTAATGTAAGTAATTTGCTAATTGTTTATAATTATAATTTATGTTCTCGTCTGTATATAGTGTTTATGCTTTTGGATGGATATTATGTAGGTCGAATATTTTGTTTTCAGTTCCTTGTTGGATGTGTGCAATATTCTGATAACCTCTCTGAACTGAAAACCGTACTACACAAGTAATATGTGTTGAAATGAGATTTTTGTTCGCATTGTAAATATATTTTTGAATACAGGAAGCTGTTCGATCGATGAAAGTTTGATAATGTCTTTTATATCGGATTGGATTGGATCGTAAATATGCATTTTCATTTAATAACATTTATCACACTTTCATTATGGAATATATATATATTTTTTGTGTTAGGAATATATCCAACTCCAAATATTGTAATTTAATTTCCAATTTGAATCAATAATTGATAATTGCATGGTTCTTTTTAGAAACATACAACTCTAAACTTCTTTGCAAGCATCTTGATATGAAAACAAAACAAAAAAAATTTGTATTGTTCCACGGTTGAATTAATTTAACGTATTTTAGAAAAAGCCTATCACTTCGACTTTCTAAAAAAATTTTAACATTTTTTTGTTATCATTTTAATTAGCGTTAAGTCACATGCGTTATTGATTATATATGGCCGATTAATCGGGTTGTCCACGTAAAACAGGTTATTCTGTGAAAAATTGGTAACGTAATTTAATTTACATTTTGGACATTTTTGAGGTCTCAAGATTGATTTTAAAGAAACCGATGTACCAAATATAACCCTGGTCAGCCTAGCTTAAGAATAAACCCGAATTCCTCCTACATCGTAAATTTTTAAAGTACATCCAAAAATGTTGTTTCTGCCCTTAAGAATTTTCATCACATCACAACATTTAGGCTCACCCAGCTTACAACAATTTTCCTTGTGTAACAATCAGGTCATAGCCTAGTAATGGAACCATTACATGTCAGATGGAACACAAATGCCAATTGACCAATGTTAATTTGACCGAGATTACATATCTCATAACTTATAACCACATCGTACCGTTACATTATACATTAAAAATATAAACCAAAATAAAATAAAGATTCTTGTTAAATTTACAAATTTGCTTGTTGACCGTTACAGGTACTATATGGGTATGGATAACCATAAATTATCCCGAAAAAGTGATTTAATATCAAAGCACTTTAAGTTTTATGCTCAAGATGACCAAATTTGCTTCCTTCCTTAATTATAGTAATCCACCAAGGTGAATATGTGGTAGAGGTCGCAATCATGTTATTATCATAAAATTTTACCACATTGGCTTAAACCATACCAAAATTATAAAAAAAAAATTAAAATTTCCTTTTAATTTGAAATTTACTTTTATTTTAACAATATTTATGAAGACAATTTTGTATCGTACATAAATAAATAAAATTCGAAAAATGTTCTATATACTACGGTATATAATGAATGGGTTCACTGATTGAATTTATATGAATTTGATCGTGATTTAATTTTTTTTTTAAATTATATAGTTTGTTGCGGTGGTCTGGATGGATAAATTATGGATGCTATAAATAAGTCACTCAAGTTGTAAAGTGGATCACATTGCAATCCTTTAATTGTTCGTATATACGCTTATTATGTATATGGTAACAACGGTGAAAGGGATTATATTGAAAGTGTGCATAATATAGACGCGGGCACATTTTTATGTACCGAAGAAAGCTGTCAAAATGTATTATGGTTGGTTTAAATTTATTTTATATAACCACAGGTGTAGGAGGAGGCGATCATCATCACAGAATTTTTTAAATAATTTACGGGCCAGCCTGCGTTTATTATTATTAATCAAAGTTGATCTTCGCGTATGCATAAAATTTATAATATATGCATAATGGAATATAAATCAACGTGTATATGGAAAGTAAATATACGGATATGGCGATATATTGATAATTCGGGCAAAGAGATTGTGATCGATGATGGTCCAGTTGAAAATCGATATCACGCATCTCTTAAATACATTCTGGTATACCATATATACAACTTTCAGATTTATTATTTTATACAATTTCTCGATTACAATTTTTTTTTTTTTAATTACGCGGTTTATTATTTATTTGAATCATAAATTTTCTTCGGCCAAGGCTATAAAATTTATGGAAATGATAGGTAATTTAATGCTGATATATATTTTAATGATGACTTTGATGGATTCTCTTGCATATGCATACGATTTGTATATTATTATGCACTATGACGAATGGACTGACAATTTGAAGGTATTAAGTTATATACGCCAGTATACTCCATATATTTATCATGTTTTTGATTTAATGCTGTTTTGATATAGCTACAAAGTAGATTTTATGAGGTTATCTTATGTTTGGTATAAGCAAAGGAAAACTAAGTAATCGTTATCATTGATTACAACAATTTAGATTTAAATATCAGAATTGATTTATTAATGAATTTGATGATTTATTTTTAATTAGAAGAACGTCAGGAGTAGTTTTAATTGTTCAGATGATTTATGTTTATGATGAATGTTAATCTCTATTTATAGCTGATATTTAGTTTTATGTTAGCAATATAATAAAGAAGAACTTCAGTTCGGTGGAACAGTAGCTATATGTAATATAAATAAACTAGGGGCCCCTGTGCAATAGCGCAATTTTATTATTTGTTTGTTGGTTATTTCTATACAACCTATATACACAGTAGCCTAATGGAAGACATACGGCTATAGGTTCGTTTTACGTATAGATCGCTTGCACATTGTATAGCTACATTTCATGCCAACATATAGAACTAGCGTCGGCCCATGAATTCTGCATTCCAACATAGGGTCATAGATGTGTTCCTTGCCATCATCGATCCTAATCAGATGATCATAATTTTGTTTAAGCAACTCTCTTCTATTGTGATTCGAACCCGGTACCTCAGGATCTGAATCCGTATAGCTTTAACCACTGTGCTCTTTGGTTGGTAATTTTATTATTTATATTGAACAAAAATTTAATTACAATTTCATTTTTATTTTATTTTTTTGTTTTTTCTGAATTTTGTATTTTTTTTTAATTTTTAGTTTGTTTTTTTTAGTATTTTAAAATTGTCAACAAACACAACTTCTACTGGAACACTTAACTATTCATAACATAATCCGTCACAATTACCCCCGTCGATGTTTTTCCTTGTCTTGGGGTTTCCGAAACTTTAACTCGGAGTACACCAGACTCAGTCACTCTGGAAAATGCTGTATATAGTTGCCGATGAGTAAAACATGGCTAAGGAACAAATAAGGCGACTTTTTTGAAAGTTTGACCCTGTGATTTATTTATAATTATAGGGCAAGAAAGCCAAACAAGAAACTGATGACTTTCAAAATTGAAGGGTAAAGATAAATAATCTGTGTTTAGTAGTCTAAAAGCTTTTCAGGAGCATAACTATGCAACATTTCTTTAAATTAGAAATAGGAATGAGAGGTGGGGGGGGGGTGTCACTTAGAAGGTTTCAAAGAATTAAGATATTCAACTGGGAAATTTACTTGTAAGTTAGAATCACATGTCCCATCATCAGTTATCAGTTTTTAGTGTCTCAATGAATTAGTAGGATAATTTTCGGAAACCAATTTTTGACGGACCTCTTCATCTAGCTCTCGGACTCCATCATTTGTTGGACAAAATATAGCGTACTGTTATATTGAAGAACAAGTGACGTATTTTTTTATTTAATTTGGCATATACTTGGTTACCATTGCCGACATTTAACAACCATTGACTGAATTCAGGATCACACATGGCTTTCATATTCCTTTGCAAATATAATGGTTGGAAATTCCATCATAACAGTGATTTTTTAGGTTCACTATATTGAACGTCATTTTTCATTTCTTACTACTGGTAAAACTTGCCGAATATAACCTCCTAACACAACTACCTTTCCACCAAACGGCAAATCGCTATTCATTAAATCTCTATTTTAGGATATTAACCGACATCCATGTTAAGGGGAAGTGAGAAAATTGATTGCACATTATGAGATCGAAGAGCAGATTCGCAGCATCCCCAGTCCAAGCTAACCACATCACCTTTTTCATTACTATCAGAGATCTTCTGCTTCAATTCCAGATACAAAAATATTTGTCCACTACCATCGAGGTAAAAAATTTTTTTGTGGATTAACTTGTAATACGGATGAAAAACTGGTGAAGCTGCCTAAAGTTGATCAGTATTTAGAGCTTCCCAAAAATTATTTTCAGCAATATTGTTGGGTGGCAAAATAATAGCAATATTCAAAATTTCAAAGACGTTTGGTATTCTCACTACTGAAAAAAAATCAAAACCTAGTTTTCCACATTGATTTTTTAAGTCTAGTAATGCTCTATGTCTCTCTCTATAGGTGAAACTAATGTTACTCAGCCAATAGTTTTTCCACCTAAATGAAAATTCAAAGATCCTTTTTTCTATTTCGAGTTCCTGTATACATAATGATCATTTGTTTTAGAGCGACATCCCGCGCTCTAAAAAAATGATGAGCATCGGTGTCTATAAGATTAGGCTGAAAAATGCCGTTAAAGTGGTGAATGCGGCAGATTGTTGTCGCAAAGCTCTTTCTATATTGTTATTAACGATATTGTTTAATGGGATCCTTCCACATATCACCTGAGTATTCAATGAACTAAAGTATTTAATGAACTAAAAAGTCATTGATCCGAAGTTAGTTTGAAAATATTAATAAAAAAAAAAATATTAACTAGTTCTTGAATCTTTTAAATCTTGAGCAAGAGCAAAACAAACAGAACAAAATATTTTTAAATATTCCCTATTCTGTCCAAATGGCATTGACAGAAAAGCGATCAGATCAGTGACTCATACTGGAGAATAAATCGAACAAACGGTATATACCAGGCTTTTAAAAATAAGCCCTAACATAGTATAGATCTTCGTAGTTATAGTTAAAACAAGAGAATACTGCTAATTTTAATTAAATAATGTTTTTTGTGTCATTACCAGCCGTAACTATAGCATTCCGAGGAGCTGTACTAATATTCAAAGCCATGTATTAACATACTGTTAAAGTTAGTTGAAAGTTTCTAGCCGAAAGATAATGCAGATAGTGTCTCTGCTATCCCAGCCGAAACACTAACTAGACAAATGCAATAAGACAAATGCAATAATGGTCACTGGACGTCACTGCCAGTTCGTTCAAATCTAAAGCCCATGGGAGAGCTAAGCGGGGGGAGCCCCACCTCGCAAAATTGTAATTTTCAAATTAAAATAATATTTTAAATTAAATAAAATTAAAATCAGTGAGTTAGTGCGCCGTTCTTTATCTCATCCAGAACCATCGACCAAACCGTGCATTATCGTACACTCTTAATTATAATACAAAATGGCGAACGTATTAAAAATAAGAAACTAAGGCCCGATTTTATGAACGAGGATAAATCACAAAAAATCCAAGAGTAACGATTAATCTTTACTCGAGAGATTTTTTTTGCTGATTTTATAAACGTCGATAAATAAAGATTTACTCTCTCTGTTATTGCAGTTTTATAGCAGTTTTTGATGCTGGCAACACGTTTTCTTGAAAAATGTGTTAATTTCAATACATTTATGTTTGCAGAATTGATAAATAAAACAAAATTATGTACAACTAAATTATTTTTATTTTCAAAAATTTTCAAAAACAATTTTTTTTGTCGGAGAACATTTAGATTTTATTAAACAAATAGATTTTGTTTGTACTACAAAATTTTATTTGAAGAAACTATAAACTGTGTCCATTAGCACACATCTAATTTAATGTAATAATTATTTTGTTTGATTTGCATACATATTTTAATTTTTAGTTATGTTTTATAAAATAATGCATTATTTTATAAAACATAACTCCATGGAAACAACCAAACACTGCAAAATGAAATATGTACAACAACAAAAAGTTTCACCCTCTTTATTTAGAATTTAGGTTTTCCACTTCCTCACAGCTCATTTTCTTGCGCTTCTCTGTATTCAAAAATTATAATTATTATTATCAATTATTATAATTTAGTACACTATAGCAGAAAATAATATTAAGTTGTAGATAAAAAATGCAAATTTCTAAAACCAGAAATAGAATATTTAGGCTATAAAATAACCAATTGACAAACTCCCCATAGAGTGGAAAACATATTGAAACCATAAACAATTACCCAGTTCCAACAGATAATAAGTCAATACAGCGTTTCGTATATGGTTTGATAAGCTATTCCATTAAATTTATGGAGGGTTTTCCGAATTCTCAGATCGAGATTGAAGAGTACGTCGAAGATTCGTCCTTCCTTTCTTACACATGTAATAATAATACTAAATATTTTTATTTTTTGTTTTTCACATAATTTATTTTCTTTCATTTTCCGGACGTTATTGCAATTTACAAAAGAATAATATGCCCAAAAGTACAAAAAATCATAATGAAGCTAGATTTGTGCCTTGAATATTTAGGCGGCAATGACATGACAAGAAGATTTTTGTTATGTCATTGCCGCCGGAGAGAAAAAATAGGTTTGCGTATATTTAGACTACTAAAATTATTAATAAAAAAATGAATTACGTATAAATAAAGATTTAAAAAAAGTTCAAAAATATATATTTAATTTTATTTTTGTTACTAATTAAGTTAAGAAATAAAAACGCATCGTTGTATTCTTACTCCATAACATGTTTTATACTCTTTCTTTTTCGAATATTTTCCCTTATTGCCAATTGCGAATGAGTAGTGTGATTTATGACATACTACTAATTGCATAGCTAAGACATGGGCTGAATAGTCCCGGGCCCAACAAAGAAAACACGTTTTTTTTGTTCAATTTTTTTTGTTCAGTTGGTATTAACCTTCAAAAGACAGCTGTCAAAATTTCATTATATTCTATTCATTAGTTTGTGAGTTATTGAGCTAAGAGTGACGCTACTTTCATTAGTTTCAAAACAATGGATCAAAAGCAATTTCGTTTCAAGTCAATCAATACAATGGCAAAACATACATGAATTGAACTTCGAATTGCTCCTACATCCACTGTATTCGCCAGATTTTGCTCCCAGCGACTACTGGCTGTTCGCAGACCTCAAAAAATTGCTCTCCGGTAAAAAATTTTGTCGAATGAAGAGGTTATCGCTGAAACTGAGGCCTAATTTGAGGCAAAAGATAAATCGTTCTCCTAAAGTGGTATTGAAATGTTAGAGCGGCGCTGGAATGATTGTGTTGCTCTTGATGGAGAATACGTTGATGAATAAAGCCAATTTGAAAAAAAACGTGTTTTTTTTGTTAGGCCCGGGACTTTTCAGCCCATTTGTTATTAGTACGATTTATACATCTAGAAGGCAATGCATGGCCAACCAAATGATATGAATATATTGAGAATGTGAATATATTTAAAAAAAAATCTAAAACATATAATCTTTCTTTTGTTTAACCGCGGCAATCGTAGTCATTTGATGATTTTGTTGCGTATAAATCATAAAGTTGGCTCTCTTATGAAATGGGTATGTTCTATTGTTTTAAATTGGTCCGTTTGATGCCGCATCATATTTATAATTAATTATTGAATTCTTGAATTATGAATTCTTACCATAAGCCGTTATATTATATTAAGAGGAATAAAATTATCAATCTTAAAATTGAATAATATCAACTAGTAAATATACAAAACAAATTAAATACTTTTAACTGGTATCAAGATAATTTTATTTCTCTTAATATAATCCACTTAGTTTTTTACATGCAACTAAAATGCTTATAGAATTCAGCTCCGAATCTTGCCCGTCTTTTTTAAATAATTTTCAGAAAAAAAAGATAAAATCTCGCGTCTCTTAAAATTTTTTGTAGTTTAGAAGCTAACCTATTAAAAATATTTGTTTGTTGTGTGATGTGAACGAAATTAGGATGACATGAATTCCCAGGGGTTGTTGAAACTGGAAAATTTACTACCCTCGGAACTAACAGAGTGAGTTAAAAAATTATTTATAGATTGAATTTTGAAGCCCCAGGAGCCATACTTGATTGAAAATTTTAAATTGTATATAAAAAAAATTGTTGGTAATTGCAATCGAGATCGCTGGCCTCAGTATGACATTCCCAATAAATTTATTCGGCAAGATGTGCAAGCACTAGTTTCCAAGTGGAACGTTCCAAGTGGAACGAATATGCCTGCAGTGCAAATCTTTATCTAAAAAACTATTTTTTCGTTTGAATCTCTTGATCTGTATGCAAAATATTTTTTTGTGTGTCTTAAAAAACTGCAAAACGAAGATGGTCTAAAAAATAAAAACAATGAATAATTAAATATAAAATACTCCATCAACTTTAAGCTTAGATCAAAATTATTACAATTTATGATATCACTTCTTTGTGTAACGAAACAAATGGACCACATTTAATTTTATTTTTCTTAAACGATTATTAAGATCAAACGTTTTGCTTATGCCGATCATATCATGTTAAATTTATCACAATTTTATGTTGCCAAATTTTTAACGATGCCTTTAATGAAATTCCGTTTAATGTTTATATAGATCTTGCCGCAATGATCTGCATCAGATACATCTTAAATTTATTATTCAATTCATGCGTATACAAAAATTAAGAAATTATCGTACATCTTGTAAGATGTTTTATGCGTATATTGTTTCTTGTTTATATTCGTTATCGAGAGCAAGCAATCATAGTTTTTTTTGTATGTTATTGCGGATGCTGTGGGAATTTTAACTAAATTATAATTTATAAAAGTGCGAATTTCTGTACTCCAATTTCTCACAATACCAAAACAAATCACTCAACGATTTGTCACCGCCGCGAAATTTACCCAAAAATATTAAATTCCCACACACCATTAAGTTTTTTATATACCACCAGATTACATTAAGTTAAAAGCAGCAATATATTTTCGCAATTACATCTGATTGTAAATTACCAAAAACTACTTCTCACTGTACTTATAGTAAGATAACGTCATAATTGAAAAACGAACTTATTTAAATTTTTGAATCATTCATATAACAGCCTTGCGCGATAACGTATACTCGTATTTATACAAGAGGAATTTACGGCAGTCTTTTAAATAAATTATACAACTCCGAAATGCTGTTATTATACGTGGAAACGACACAAACATGTCACAAATTAATGTTATATTTCATGAGATTTTTCTTCTTGTATAGTTCAATTTTTCGTCCATTTCACTTTATGATTATTTTATTTTTATGTTCATTGTTTTTAAATTTTTTCTTAAATATTTAATTGTATCCATCAATTTTGTGAGTGACTTCTCCTTTCAAGCTGAATACAAGAAACAATTTTTTTTATTTATTTTGCTTTTTTTTTAAAATCTTAACTAGAGCAAGCCGACACGCTACATCCAAAATATAATCGACCAAATAACGACACAGAATTTTTTTTTCTTCTTATAAATTAGGTTCCAAGATTTACTTTCACTTGTTGCTGTACATATTTTATAAGATGACGGAGATGAAAACAGAAAATGTCTTGTATATATCAACACACGACGCTTGGCATTCCACTCTATATAATATTATGCGACGAAATTGATTTAATATATATGGTGGTGATGGTGGTACTCGGTGGCCATTTATGGGGACTGGTGTTTGAAGGTGTCGATCGGTTGTCAATCACAAACTATTTTAATTAATTTACAAAAGCTGCCCGCTTGGAATTGGTACATGTATTACCGTTACTAATCAATCCACCCATTTTTAGTTTAATTAAACAAATCTGGCAGTTAATTGATAATGGCGCTAATATACGTTGGCTGGTTGATATACATTTGATGGGTTATCTTGCTAAGATGAATGGCATGCCATTGCTAATTTTCCTAAAATGGTGGTAAAATTCAACATAAATAATTAATTGAATAGCATCGGTTACCATATAGAGTGAAGGCCAAAATATATACCAAGTCCACACTTTCGGCTTTCAAAGTATAACGTTAGAGTACGTTGCGGACACAGAAATTACAAACATTTCAAAATTATAAATTTTTAATCAAGAGAAAATTGTTCAAGCATAGTTACCTACTCATCCTCTTTGCAACTTACTATAAATGAATATAAATTGATCATAATACATCGAATTACATATGGCCGTATATAAGAAATGTGTACCACAGAATTTATTACTACAGCTCACGCCCACACGAACCTACCATAGTTTTCCTACCTGTTCAATAAATGGGAACCTTCCTGTATAATAAATAGGTACCTTATGTATTATGATCAATTTTGGTTGGTATGAGCTGCTGTTATAAATTCAGCGGCACCCATTTATTGTCCAGAAAGGGAACTCGATGTATTATGGTTGATATTTAAAGACTATTGTTATAATTTTAGGAGTATTAATTTTTCGGCAAATACACGATGGTTTATGGCCGAATATTGTGCAGGTTAGCTCTTGTAATAAATTCAGGGGTACCTATTTCTGATACAGGAGGGTAACTAGAAATTAAGATCAATTTTTGTGGTTGTAGGCTATTGTAATAAATTTTGGAGTACCCATTTCTTGTATAAGAAGTGTAAATGAGGATATAACAAGGATGCCTGCCTCCAGACCAACGAATCTTTGAGAAGCGTGTTCATCATGTCTAGAGATAGAAAATCTTAATTTCCAGAGCATACGCTCTGAAACGAGCATGAAAAGTAATTATATTAACACGGTTTCTATCTGAAATCTAAGGGAAGGAAGGAGAGAGAAAGAGAGAGTAGGTCCTTTAAAATTATACATTATATCAAAAGTGATCTGGACGCCGACCTGAAAAGTTGAAAAGTTTAAAAAAAATTATTCTAGTCAGTTACATGTGGTACCCGATCAGAATGCTCAGGATGTCAACAGCAATTCGAAAAATGTAAGATTAACAACAAATTTCTTTTAAAATGGAAATTTACAAATTTACTTAAACAGCAACTATAGATTTTATATTATAGAAAATTTATCCTTAAACTACCAGAGCAGAATATAGTTTTGACTGTACTAAACAATCAAATCGTTTAATTATTCAACGTTGCCAAAACAAATTTCTACGAGCAATAACGAATGCTTACCGCTACGTAACCAACGAGGAATTACACATCGACCTAAACGTTAAATGGATTGATGAAGTGATTCAGGAATTTGCCATCAAACATGAAAGAAGATTACTGCAACAAAACCAACAGTGAAGCAATACAACTTCTTGACATAACACAAGAACTGAGAGGCCTTATAAGAATTAAACCGCATGAGTTCGTCATCTAATAAATAAAGATTCGTTATGGGAGCAGAATATTGATTGCTTGTAAACCCACACTCGCTCCACTTATTAGTTTCAAATAAGTGCGTTATCATCATTAGTAATAAATTATCATGTGATAAGACTTTACTATTTAAATAATAAAAAAATTATCGCCATATAGTTGGTTCTGTGTCTGTCTAAGTAGAGGAAGTCATGATCTCTTAGTTGTCTACCAGGAACATTTATTTTATTTGATTTTAGCACATCCGGTGTGTCGGTTAGACCTAGTAGGAGATTACCAATAAATGTACTTTTTAGCAATTCGCTCCAATTTTCAAGAGTTGTGAAGTTTTATGTCTTGCACCCGGCTAATTAAGGTGGTTGTCGCTGTATATTTACGTGGTATGGTAGATTTTGAACATAAACCCATCCGTCTTTCCAAATCAAGTAGCGTACTCGTATAAACTTCTTCTGAATTTTCTCAAAACTCTTGATATGATCTTCGTAGGACGGACACCACACATTTAGAGCATATTCCAGCTGGGATCGAGCTTAAGCACAATACAGGATCTTAATTGTTTTCACACCAAAATTGTCACCCGTCCAACATTTGACAGAGCATGGAGTTTGCCCTAGCGATGCAAAGCTCAATGCGCTTAGTAAATCTCATGTTTTCAGCGAAAGTAACCCCTAGGTCTTTATAGTCTCAAGTACTACCTGAAGAAGTACACCATTTATCTTGTAACCTTGTGAAACAGTTTTAGCTTTTCGATGGAATGATAGAGATTTGCACTTTCCAATATTGAGACTCAGAGAATTAAACTCGCACATAACGCTAGGTTGTCAATATCTTTCTGTAGTTTATTGGCATCGTCGACTGACTCGATGGCTTTGTAGATTTTGAGGTCATCTGCGAACATATGAATATTGGAATGCTTTATCACTTCGGTAAGATTGTGAAAATCCATGGGCCATCGTGAGAGCTTTGTGGTACACCAGAGGTTGCTTGTATGCTATTCGACGTTTTACCTCCAATTTCAATATATTGGATTCGATTAGTCAATTAAGTTTTGAACCAGGCTACGAAATGGCTGGAAAATCTGAACTTGAAAATGAGTTCCAAAGTCTTACAATGGCTGATGGAGTCGAAGCTTTTGCAAAGTCGATGTATATTACGTCAACTTAGTGCTACTCAATTTCTTTAATAAAATAGCTAGTAAATTCTATGAGATTTGTAGATACTGGTCTATTAGGCATAAAACCATGTTGATATTGTGATAAATACAGCGGAAGCACTGCTTTGAATGAGTTGCATATTACTAGTTCAAACAATTTAGGTATAGTTTTGAAAATAGGCGTCAGTTTAGTTATTTTCTACTTTGGATCACAAGACTTTTGATCATTAAATTTCATCCAGGCTGGGTAACCATCAATTTCGCGTTTGGTTTTAAAAAATTTCCAAAAGTGTCTGGGATCGCCTTTTATTTTATCCTTTAGATTGCGATTATAGCCTCTGTAGCTCAGTTCAAAATAAGATTGTATGCAGGTGTTGGTTGGTTGCAGTAAATTTATGTATGCTATTCTGGAAACACAATTTGAGGTTTTCTTTAAAAGCCTTGTCTTTCTTGTTTTTAAGACTGATAAGTTGATCGGATGATATTTGTTAAATAAAATAAAACGGATGATATTTGTTTGGTTTGCTCATAGACACGTGAATGAATAAATAAATTCTTTTAAATAGATGTGTGTAAAATTTTTCCACGTTTACATCTATGGCATCGCTGTTAAACTCGGCATTCTAATTTATTTTCTCAAAATATTGTTGTAAGTTATTCGAATTGGCCTTTCTGAAGTTGTAATATGGTTTCCGGTTTTGGTAATTTTGGAACCTGTTATTCACTTTGGTTTCCAATTTATTTCTATTGCTTTGTGGTGAATATCATTAATTATGAAAGGTGTTGGTGATTCTTCTGTTCTTAATAAAATCGGTTCATTAGTAAAATAAGGTTCGGTCTCGTCCATTTTTTAATTCACAGATTTGACTCAAATTTGAGTCAAATATGGTGCCGACGAATAGGTACTCGTTATCCGAATTTTTGTTTACAGGCATAATCTCGTTAGTTTCTTCATCATAAGTCCATTTAACATTTGGGAGATTGAAATCGCCAGTTATTAAAATTAGTAAAATTAAGTACAAGTTCGCAAGTGCACTTCCTGCATTGAATTGCTTCTTCAAATTATTTCATGGTTTTTAATATAAAATATCCTTCGGAAAATGAACCCCCAGTTTGTCAATTCATACAAAGATTTTTATACAAAATTGATACATTGATACAAAATTAGCTTTCATAACTAAGCTTTAAATATTTAATGTTGAGATTATAGATTTTCTATTTTGGAATTAAAATTTTTATTTTAAAAAATTAATTTGAAATTTAGAACTTTTATTTTACATACTATACATTTTCACTATACTTTTTTGGACAAATTTATTATAATTAAAACTTGTTGTTATTTATTGATATAAACTGTTTTGTTCCGATCATTTGATCAGTTAAATAATTAAATCATTTTTTTTTTTATTATTTCAATATTAGTGGAATAGCCGTATGGAACCATACAAAATTGAATAAAAGTAAGAAAACAAATGCTTCCATTAGGCATAAAAACGTCAAAGAGTGTTACGACTGTAATTTTTGTAGTTTTTATTCTCCTCGGTTGTTTTGCGTCCGGGTTGATTTGATGTCTATACGCGGTAAATGGTGGGTGGATTCCTGTGTGTTTTTTTTTGTTTTGTTGGTAACTGAACGAAAATGGGGGAGAGCGAGAGCGATGCGCATCGAGTGTGTGTGTAAAGCAAAACATTCCATAAGAATGTTTTTCTTATATGCCTCTCATCTAATCATCAATGCGAATTAATGTAAACGAGAAACAGAAAACAAAAACAATTCTTCTGGAATGTTTTGCGCGTTGGTGTAAAAGTTTTTTTATTTGGGGATTCGAGTTTTGATTTCTGGGCAGTCAAGTTTTGGTTCTTTTTAAAAAAAGATATAATTGTGAAAATAAAATAAAAAAAAAAATTTTTTTGCTTGAGAAGTGGAAGAAGTTTTCCATATTTTTGTGAAACGGCCGATGTGGTCGATAAAATTTTGTCAATAAATTGTAATGCTTTGGATATAAAAAAGGAAATAAAAATTAAGTGCGTTTTGTTTGGTTAAGTGAAGCCCAACATATAGTTGTATGGATAAAAAGTAAAAATTGATGGGAAAATTTAATCTAAATTCCATGAGTTTTGTTGTTGTGAAAAATCGTAGAAATTATTTCTAAAACATTTTGAATAACTGTTAAATATTTAGTGTGTGTGTTTACATTGTTAAACCTCATTTTCTGAAATACACATTTTTTAAAAATCAAGACCTCGACGCTGATACGACCTTACAGGGTGACGTTTGTTTGGAAATTATTCGACGGGTACCACAATATTTTTTTACTGGTGCCGTATCAACAAGTACCGTATTTTTGAGGGTGGTGTTTTACAACGGGTGGCCAGGTGAGGCCATTCGCAATTTTTTTTTGATTTATAAGGCGAGGCAACGCCCGATAATAAAATTTTTTTACGGTTTTTGGCGAGCCAACGCCCCTCACGATCGGGTAGCAAACCGGCTATTGTATTTTTATCGGTTGTTTGTCGCAACAGAACGGTAGCCAACCGGCTATTGTATTTTTTATCGGTGGTCTGCCGCAACGGAACGGTAGCCAACCGGCTATTGTATATTTCTCGGTGGTCTGTCGCAACGGAACGGTAGCCAACCGGCTATTGTATTTTTATCGGTGGTCTGCCGCAACGGAACGGTAGCCAACCGGCTATTGTATTTTTATCGGTGGTCTGCCGCAACGGAACGGCACCAAGGCCGCAACATTAATTTTTGATGTGTAAACATCTTTACGCGCGCCTACCAAATTTTTTTGTATTAGAGTAAACTTGTAAATGAAACGAACGGAAATGACGTATACCTACTTCGTTTGAAAAAAAAGCAAGAAACTCAACAAAAACAATTTTTACTATACATGGCATGCTTTTAGGTATATGTATAATAGTAGGGAAAATGAAAAAATTAATTTAATGAATGAAATAGAAACCATCGACATTTCCATCGATCAGAAAAATAAAAAAAAAAAATTACGAAATACGAATTACGATTACGAAATTGCATACTCATACGATTAAAAACCCAGTCAACAACTGCTGTATATTGCTTTATCACGAGTGACGAGTCTCTAGGCGCTATTCATCACGTCGGCTATCAATGATCATGTCTTCTACTGAATGGGGTTATAATGACATCTCGTTTTTAACACTGAACTGCCAGAGTCTCAGGTCACAGTCACGCAGGTATGCTCAATTCATTTGGTTTTCGAGATCTGGCTGCGCAATGACGAACTTGTTAATATTCCTACGTTTGAATGCTGTTTTCAGTTCAATAGAGATGGTCAGTGGGCTGCCGGAGTAGCAATTCCGTCAGAAGATCCATAAAATGAACATAGTGGACACAAATAATTTGCCGTACTTTTTCAAAAAATATATTGACGTAACAAATGGCATAGCGAATGGAACTATAGGCTGTCTAAAGTATATCGAATGCATAGGCATTCTAACCAGGACAACGAGAACGATGAAAACGTCGACAGTAAAAAATGTCAAACGACTCTGGATGAATTTCGGTTCAAATTCACAAGTTGGCAAGAAGGTCAGGTGGCTTGAAGCTGGATGGGCGCAGAAAACGAATATCGACCAATGTTTGGTGCCCATTTCTAGAAAAAGCTCAACTATTAATCGAAACAACAATTAATGTAAAGCGTCGTACCTTCATGCGCCACCACAATTCATGCATCACAGGGTGGTACCTATAACCAGATAGTCAGTATATACTTTTAGGATAAAAGACACAGTATAAATTATGTATATTGCTTTAGCACGAGCAACCAGTCTCGAAGGACTGTTCATTACGTCGGCTATCGATGATCATGTCGTCTACCATGGACGTAAAAATGGGACCTCAATGGGTCTTCTTCAAAATTAGCTATCGCGCCTCACTACAAATCCGCTTTATCCGTTGTAATGGCGAATTTTGTACGAGATAATAATGACGTCTGGTTTTTAACATTGAACTGTATGAGTCTTGGTCATACACATCACCTCGACCTAACTGCGACACAATCACGCAAGGATGCTCAATTTTCTTGCTTTTCCAGATCTGCGTTCAGTTCAAGAGAGACGGTGAGTGAGCTGCCGGAGTAACAATATATAAAAATTCAAAGAATACTCATACCATACAGTCACCTCGCATAAAGAAATCATCGTTGGACAAACAACTGGTATGAGCGTAACAACACAACTCATTGATGATATATATACGGCTGAACTTCAGCTTCTCAATGGGAATAAGATGCTTTCTGTAGTTGTATTAACCTCGCCGAATAAATCTTTCGAAGACATAATGAAGTTCATACATTTCGTCCTTGCCCCATATCCTAAAGAATTTCAAAAATTCTCCAAGGAGACTATCATCTTTTGCCGGTGATTATGAGCGGGGATTTCAATATTAATGTTGCTGTTAATCAAGCTAAACCACTTATAAACTTCCTGCGAGACGAATTCGATTTGCACATGAACTCAGATCGAAATATATTTACTACTAGATATGGGACGACCATATTGTGCAGTTTTTCAATGAAAATTTTTAAAGTTAGAGTCGACAGTATATAATATATCTTATTTTAGCTACCAAAATCCAATTGCGTCGATTATACCGAAAGAGTAATAGACCAATTAAACGATAATAAACAAATGAAAAGCTCTGGTTAGTAAAATTGCATTCCTTCTTCCTTCAAAGTAAACTGTACCCACGTACTGTACAGACGCCATGTTTACACATCTCCTTGAGAGTACTAATGGACTCACTCATTTTTTTTTGTATTTAAGGTACGATTTTTTTTTTATTTTTTATTATTCATTTTATTTTATGCTTCTTTTTACATATTTTATTTTTAAATTTTGATTTTTTGTAACCGAGCGCCACACAGCGGGTGCACGCTCGATGCGCATTGCTCTCTCTCTCGTTCTCTCTTATCGTGGTGTGGGTGGAGGGGGAAATTGTTTCCTTTCGTTTTCTTTGTTTTTCTGTAAATAAAACGAACTATTAATTTTTCGGTGTTTTATGATGAGGGGGGAATTCCCATCCTGTGTCGGCGTAGGGTAAGCGGTCGGGGTTTTATTATTTGCGTGTTTCTCCTTTTTTTAAATATCGGTATTCATTACGGTGTAAGCCAAGAGCCATGCATGCCTCAAACCCCACGATCCTTCGCACTACTCTCTGAGAACGTAGCCGGCAAAATATCACCGTGGAGGCCTCTGCATGCGCTTAGATGTCAATCTGCAGGTTGGCAGTAGCCAGCCTGTAACAAGGGCTCTAAATCAAAGAATTTCTTTTACCTCTTTATTTAAATTCAGACGACATAAAGCGAAGCTTTGAATCATAGATTTTTTTTGTCTCTTATCCTTAAAACAGGCCAATCCCTGAAGTATAAAACCTTCTAGTAATGGACATCTACTACGAATTCAGTCGACTATAGCGAAGCTCTAAGTCAAAGATTTTTTTTTGCCATTTGTATTATTATTTTGCTTTATTTTGTGTTTTCCTATTCGTGTACTTAATTTTCCTATATTATTAACTTTATATATCATTTCATGTTTTTTTTGATATCATACACGTTTTTTTGTTTTCAAAAATTATTTGTTTTTTGTTAGGAAATTTATTGTGACATAATCTTTTCCGGGTTGGCATCAGTTTTAAATACAAATTGTTTATAAATTTTTATGAATTGATATAGTAAAAAACTGTCATGACATATTTTTTTCCGGGATTATATTGAAAAATATCGTGATATTGGTATTTTAGTGTTGCCATCGCATTTTTGCGGGATCGTTTATGAGCTAATTACACAGACATGAAGTTTACTTGTCTTTTTTATAAATAGTTATATTATAATGAATGTTACTAATTCTAGTTAAATATTTTTGAAAATGTGATTAGCAATGTGATTAATAGTATAAGAATTTCTGCGGCATAACCTAAAATAATTTATATTCTAAATGGATTTATTACACGTTATTGAAGGATTGTTTGATGTTCAATTAACTTCATGATGCTTAATTAATTAATTATTTTTCGGCTGTATATGAACGATGGCTTCGTTAATTAAACTCCTGGATAGTATTTACTCAATTTTTTTTCGGTGTAGAAAATGTAGATTATTGATTTGTTGTTGCTTTCTCAATTTTTTCAGTACGGGCTTGCCAACTTACAGTTTTCCAGTTCAAATTGCGACTTTCGAACTTTCACAAAGTTATAATTTAATTTTTACAAATCGAATAAGTGAGATAAGATCACCATCGACTTGGCAACAATTGCTCATTTCAGGAAAAACAAAAAAGCGATGAAATTTATTTATTTTTATTTATGGAAAATAATTTAATTTTAGTCGGTTTTTTCCAAAAAAGAAAATTATTGCCAGGAAAAAAGCATGGAATATAATTTTATGTCATTAAAAATTTTAAAATTAAGAACTAAAATGTTTTCAAATAATCTTACTAAAATACTATAACATATACTTATTCTGAAATATTTTCAAAACAGAACTGATGATTACTGGTTTTTTAGTTTTACTTTTTAAGGGAGGTTCACTCATGTCCCATTCTTCATTACTTTCAACAGTACTTTACCGAGTTTGTGAAAGAAAACCATAAAACGAGTGGCGATCCTTTAATATTACAGATTTTAAATCCTGGAGATTGCTCTATTTTTGGGTAAACAACTGTGAACAATCTAAAGGGGCCAGATTTTTGCAACTCGTCTTGAAATAATTCATTTAAGTTTAATTGAACCCTTATATGTCATCAAGATCACAGAAAAAAGCTTTGAAAGCTTTTTTTATCATTCCTACAATCTGTTTTGTGCCAAAGCTCTTCCAACTCTTTGGCAATTTGATTTTTTCGTCCTTTCGCCATTGCCAGCTTATTCGTTAGGTCCGATTTTATCACCATCTTCACATTTCATAGCTCTATGCCAGCCTATACTGGCGCATAGAAGATGGGTCGCTTATAAGTTTTACACTCCGACAGGGGTCAAAGATGTGTTCCATCTCATCACAGACCGTAATCTGTACATAAAACTTCCCTCTCTATCATGCCCCTATTGAGATTCGTACCCGGTATACCTCCCGATCTTAACGCCAAAACATTAACCACTGTGCCATTTGATCAGTGTTAGTGAAATCTGTGAAAAACTCGCTATGGAGTTGAATTAATTCAAATGGCTATTTTAAAGTTCTTCAATGGAACTATATACGGAACCGCATTTCATTTGAGTTTGCTCTTTTTTATAAGACATACCATATTTGTGTTATTGGAACTGAGTGCATATTAGCGAAATTTAGTGCAGTATTAGCCAAAATAGTATTGCGATTTTGAAATACACAACCATCTGTACTATTGCACGATTTTTTGTAAACAATGCCTTCCCAGACAGTGTGTAATACAGGAAACAAATGTGGAGGCTGTTAGTTTACAATCAATTTTAGTGAACCAGTAGGAGGTCGTTTAATGACTAGCACAGTTGTAAATTGTAAAGAAATGGCATCAACTATGGATTTCAAATAAATGTATGTAAGTTTTAATTCTGCGCGCGCTAACCCAACTTTAAACGTGTTTCTTCTACTGACTCCCATTGATATTTTTATTTTCATACTCAATAAATGTCGCATCAATACATATATGTAGGAGGAAATAGTCTCAGATTTTTGTCTTGAAAAGTTCTGTGAATTCATTAGTTCCAAAACATTGATTCTGGTTTTCATTGCACATTTCTTTATAAAACCCATATAATTTATTTGAAGCTCCGAAATGTGGACCACGGTTCAAGTTCTTTGTCATTTCTGGCATAATGGGAAAGTTATTTTTTAAAATTGTTCAAAATTGATCGAGAACTCTGTTTCTCCAGGAAAACATTTGACACGACAGAACCTGTGTTTTCATTTTTGGTTTTTTCCAAATTTGAAATCATTCATTCCGTATGCACTTTCCTTAGCCCAAGGGGTTCTTTCCACTGTAAATCGACCTAGGCCCATAGTTTTGAGAAATATATTACGACGTTTTTGCACTAAATCCTGACCGTTATGTAACCCAACAGTTGAGAAACACGTTGTGTAAAATCATGACCAACGTTATATGAAAATGTTTACATATGCATGAAATTTTCAAATCAAATTGGCGATGATTTCACTATAATCATGATAAGAGACCTGAAAGCATCCATTGTCTCTCCTGATAAACATTTATTATTTTGCAGTAAGTGCAGGTTTCGACAACCCGTGCGCTGAATTATTATAACGTCAGCTGACAGAAAATATCGATTTTAAGAAAATTCTAGTTAGCAGATTGTAAAATCTAAATCATTTTCAAAATTTTTACTTGTAATGCCATATGATTTTCAATTAATAAACTCTAGTGCCATATATTACATGCGCCATATAGTACAACTTTTTTCTCCAATCAGAGAATTTTATTTTTTTACACTTTTAGGTGTCAAACTTTGGACATTTCTTTTCGATAACATAATAATTTCGAAAAAATACTCGAACTAAACTAAATTGTTAAAAAGTTTATTTTAAAATTGTCAACGTCATACTACAGAATCAAAAGCAGCTTCACCTGCCTGTGATAATCCTAATTTGTGATTTCAAATCAAATGTCATTGCCATTTTAAAATATCGGTTTGAATTTCTTAATGTGAGGTATATAGAAATGAAGCCAAATGATTCCGCTGAAAAATTGGCTCTTCTCTCACCATTTGTATTAAACAACGGACGTGTGTCGAGATTCCTGGGCTATTTTACTTAATTAGTTTAAATCATCTATTTTTATTTATATAAATACTAGTAATTCTTTTATTTTTGATTATGACTGAATTAAAATTGTTTGCTATCTTGTGTAAATAAATACAAACTATTCTCTCTCTCTCTCTGGCACTATATCCCATCAAGGGATTTGGCCGCCTCAAATGAGGTTTCATAATCATATTTTCATTTCGGATAATGAGTGATTAATTCATTGATCCTATCCCAGCCGTGAAATTTTTTCCTTGTCACCACCGGGAATCGAACCCGGGACCTCCGGTCACTGGAGCAAGCATGTTGACCACTTTGCTACTGGGGCACTTTGCCATACAAACTATTGGATTTATTAGATATCTGCAACCGAACTATATCTGTCATGGCTAAGGAGAAGCTCAATCTATTCCCGATCAACCACAATATAACAAAATATTTAGTGGTTTTAAAAAATATTCAACCGTCCTACTTTCAAACTTTGCAGTAACTGTTTGATGATTTATTCTTTATTTTAGTTTCACTCTCAAATCTTAGGGACTTACTTGGTTATGGATATACTTCCTTCATTGCCCAGTATCGTACTTTTTTGCCATATTTTATCTATGCAACACACCATCTTATACAAAAGTTTTGCACCTTAACTTTTCTTTTTAATATTCCAGCCAATAACAACAATTAAATTTATACTTAAACCGACAATTTGATAATGTAATTAAATACGAAAATATTGAAATTAAACACCAAAAAAAAAAAATAAAAAAAAACTGTTGTGGTCTTGAGAATCTCTTAATTTAATTCTCAATTACTTGCTATAATAACATGCGCGCAGTGATGCGCACTTTGGTGAATTTATTAAAAGACTGCAAATATACGTAGGCATATAAGCAATATTCTTCATCTCATATACATACAGATTTGATTTATGTTGTGATTTTTATTGGATTTTCTGATACCACAGAATAAATTTGTGTTTCACTGCAAAATAAATTCGACAGTAAAATGACAAATTTTAATTAAAATTATTTATTACTTTTAATTTATACATTTTTGGGTGTAAGACGATTTTCCAACTTATCGAGTTCGTTTATTACCATACAATGTAATTTATGTACCTCGTATACATATATCGTCTTCGTTGTTGTAAAAAGTGGATCAATTGATGAAAATACAAAATTTCAGCACAATTAAAATGAAAATCATAAAAAGAATATAAAGGGAGTCTGAGATCATTAAGATAAAAGGTGTACAGGTACGACATAACTGACATAGGGATTGAATCACAAATTTAATTAATATCCACAGGAAATCGGGCTTAAAATATTTACGTTCTTACTAAAATCGCGATTTTAATTAATTAGCTGCACATCATTCTAGCATACGAGCACATAGCGTGCGGCTTGTTAATTTTATTATGACAGGCCGTCGGTCATACACTCGTATATGTATATATACTATAAAAAATATTGTATAGCTTCTGGTTTCTTAAGTATATATAGAAGCGTAAAATACCAATCTCATTAAATTTAAATTAGGCGGCTAAGTATTGCATAATAAGACGCATGTAAGCGCAAGCGGACGATACCTTGTTAATAAAATTCCATAGCAAAAACAAAAACAAAAACGAGAAACTATATTCAAAAGCACAATGAGTCATATTATATGTGAACAATTACTGCATGATTTTCAATCAAAATATCAAATCAATCAACACGTTAATCTGTGTGTTAAAAGTGTGCCAAACCCAATTAAATTCAAATTAAATTCATCCAAATTGCTTAGAATACACAGGGGTATATGTTAAAAACTAAAAATTAATCAAATTGTTCAAGGCCGTAACAAATCAACACTTAACATATTTTTTATACCAGCTATATATACGAGTATAATATACTGATACTCTATGAAATCTTAATTCTTTTCTTAACAATATCTACATACACCAAACCCAACTTCCTCTTTTATATATACTAAAAAGAATTTTAATCTATAATTAAATTTTAATAAATTTGTTATCAATCATTTAATGTAATAAAAATGGTTTTGTTGGTGGTATGAAAATTTTTAATTCGAAAATAATAGATCTTAGAAATATTTAATTTCTCAGCCAATTCTTACAGTAGCATTTAATGGTGCGCGCAGAGTGGTGCGAGCGAAATAGCGCGCGCTTAATAAAAATATATATATGAAAAAAAAACGTTTTGAATTAAGATCTTTTCAATCACGCAATGATACAATCATTGAGATGAAAATACCCGTAAGCGTTTGGACTTTTTTTATAATCTTAATTTTATATAATTTAATTGGATAAATTGATTGTTTATAATAAAATATTCGCGTTTGGCATATCACAAAATTTATTATATTTAAGTACATGGATAGATGTTGAATACAAGGTGAATCTATATAATTATATGTTAGATGCTGTGTATAGTCTAGTTACAGAGCGGTGAAATTAGGTTGGTGGAATATTTGTAGCAACATCGAGCTTTTTGTTTGTGTTTTAAAATTAAAATTAAACCCCAATTTTAACGTATAATTATTTAAATTTCAAATCAAATTCAACGTTTATAAAAATAATACTGAAAACAGGATTCTCTGCAGCTCATTCGGATCAAAAAACTACATACAATAGGGAATATAGCTTTTTATACAGCCTTTTAATTCATATTCTACCCGAGATGGCCCTGATTAGTGACCCTGACAGAACTAGGAAGATTGACAAATCAGTCATATGTTCAAAATCAAGATGGTACACTTTCACAGTGGAATAAAAATTGCCAAAAGAACTTGTTTGTCTATGACACATGATTAGTGCTCCGTTCGAAGAAACTACAAACCAAAATCTGTTGAAAATCCATAAGTTTGGAATACTTAAAAAAATTTATAAATTATTATTATTTATTTTAAGTTGGAAACCTACACTAAGGATCCATTTTTAAGTCGCGAAATTTTACTGGTGTGTGCTTTATATATACAGGCAATATTTGAAACGACTGTTGCACAAAGCTTTCGAAAAATTTTGTTAAAAAAAATCAAAAGACCATTATATACACCGTGCTAAGTGAAAAGGGCTTGATATGTATTTCCTCCATAGGGGTCGAATTATTTATATGCCAAGATTGTTCATTTAACACTTTCAGAATAAAGTACACGTTGGGGCCCTTCTAAAAACCACTGTATTTATAGGGGTCTTTTGATTTTTTACAAGAAAATTTTTCGTTGAAGCTTTATGCAACAATATCGTTACAAATAATGATGTATGCGAAGAAGATACCCTAATTTTTATCACCGGAAAATGAGGTGGCAACACTAATTAACAATATCATAACATTTTTGACTAACAGCCCCGAAAAAATGCCACATTTTTACTCGCAGCCCTATCATGACACAAATATTTTTCGGGCGTGACAGTAAAAATATGATATTTTCATGGGGTGTGTAACGAAATCCCGGTTTTTAAAAAGCCCGGTTTACAAAATCCCGGTTTTTAAAAATCCCGGTTTTGTATAAAAAAAATCCCGATCTTTAGGAAATCCCGGTTTGAATTTGTAAAATTTCACATGGTGGGAAATGGGACTCTTAAATGATTTTTGGACAAAATTCAAAAATGAGTTTGCGATAAAGTTCCAGAAAATCGCTAATATAATTTTTTAAATTTTTTTTAAGGTATATTTCGTAATTTTTCTGTTAAGTTTTTCTGTAAAGATTAATGAATTTGCTTGATAAAATTTTCCTTTACCAAAATGTATGAAAACCGGGATTTTGAAAACCGGGTTTTTGAAACCGGGATTTTGAGAACCGGGATTTCGAGTACACCCATTTTCATGATATGTACTATGACGACAGAATTTTTTTCGCTAAAATGTGAAATTGTCCCTCAAAATCAGCAACTATTTGATAGTCTGAGTATCGGCTTAGGTCGGCCGATGGAGGCAGATATGAAATGTATTTTGTAATCTTCTTTAGAATTTTTCTAAGGGGTTGAGTTGAGATATAATTCTTTGAACTCAGTAACTATTCGTCTGTCTGGAACGACTTCATCCTTATCATTCCGAATATTTATTTACATTTTAGTTAGTTTTGGTTCTGAAGGTGATCAACTGATGAACTTTTTGTATAAGATTCACTTATTGTTTCGTGTACCGTTTATATTAATGATGAGGCCAGCTATAAAAAAAATGCAGTTTTATCTTTGAGATATTCCGTCTTATTTGTTCATCGTATAACAGAAGAAATGCGAAGTTTTAAGGACAAATTTTAACCACATATTCTTTAGGGTCATCAAATTTTTCCCAATATATTTTTTTTAACAATAGGAATTATTAATGAAATAAATTCTTAGTACCTAATTTTAAATTTTTTATTGTTTGTGGAATATGCGCTGTAAGGCTATTCGATTAAATTACATTGAGCGGCTAACTTATGTCAAACGCTATATCTGGGAATGGATTTCTGGAATTCGTTTGGATTTGAAATTCATATTCCGAAATTAAACAAAACCGCATCATCTGTTAGTGAATTAAACTCAACCAGTAAATTAGATGAATGTCTTTTGCAACACGAACTATCGGTTCAACAACGCAATTTTCTTCGTAACGTTATCACTCAATTTCCATCATTCGAAACATTAGGATTTGGCAAAACTGATTTTATTACTCACGTGATAGATGTAGACCAGGCTAAACCGATTAAGCAAAGACACTATGCCATATCACAAGCTAAAGAAAATGAACTTTACGATGAGTTGGATTGCATGCTGGCTCTTGGAGTGATAGAGTAGAGTTACAGCTCTTGGAGTAGTCCTGTCACTTTGGTTTGGAAGGCGAAAGGCAAGGCCCGACTGTGCATTGACGCTAGGAAATTGAACTTAGTCAAAGTAAAAGATACTTACGTTCTTCCTCTCATCGATGGGTTGCTCGGGTGTCTTGACAAAACCAGGTTTATTACAAGTCTGGACTTGAAGGACGCCTTCTGGCAAATTCCATTAGATGAGGGGTCTATGGATAAGACAGCTTTTGCTGTGTCCGGAAGGCAGCCATTTTTTATACCATTTCACCGTAGTGCCTTTCGGGCTTTGTAATGCGCCACAAACAATGTGTCGCTTAATGAACCGTGTTATCGGTTATATTGTGTTATTAACTAAAGTGGCAGGATTATTAAAACGTGTGAGCTTAACAATTAATTTCCAAAAATGGAGGTTCATGCTCCGCCAGATTAAATACTTAGGATACGTTGTTGGTAACGGAATCGTCTGAGCAGATCCGGATAGGGTCGCAGCAATTTCGGGGTATCTCAGCACCTTAAAATGTGAAACAGGTGCGGCGATTCATAGGAATGGCCGGCTGGTACCGAAGATTCATCAAAAAATTTTCAGAAATTGCAGCGGGGCTAACCAACCTTCTAAAAAAGAATCTGAAATTCATTTGGGACCAAGCAGCAGCACGATCTTTTAGTAAACTTAAGAAAACCCTGTCGACCTCACGTGTGTTATGCAATGCTGATTACAATTGGCATTTCTATATACAGTGCGATGCATCAACCACCGGTATTGGGGGAGTCTTATTTCATAAAACTTCAGCCAAGTTAAATCCTTGCGCAACGGCGAAGTGTCAGTGAAAAAATTTTGCCAACACGTGGAGGGATTTCCCTTCACAATCATAACAGACCATGCAAGTCTCAAGTGGTAGATGGACCAGCGCGATTTAACGGGGAGATTAGTTCGCTAGATTTTGAAACTCCAAGCATATAATTTTACCATAGAATATGGCAAAGGTAGTGAAAATATAGTGCCAAACGCTTTATCTAGACAGACTGCCGAAGAGCTGAAGCTGAATGATAATGATTTGGTAAACGTTGATTTCAACATTAACTTGGACGATGCAGCCTTTAAAACTAGTTAATATTTAACTCTGATCGATGCAGTCTTCGTGTATCCAATAGTAAAATATATTTCAACGCCGCTAATACTCCTTACAAAGTCGAGACTGATATTCCAGGGTAGAAATTGTTTATACCTTCGGAGCTTACAAATAATTTAATTTTTCAAGCTCATTGCCCTCCGACCGCCGCTCACATGGGTTTCCATAAAACGTTAGATTTACTGCAAAAGTATTATTACTGGCCCACCATGAGTAGAGATGTTTCGGAGTTTCTTAAATCGTGCGTAACATGTAAGACTGTAAAAGCCCCAAATTATTCGACTCGTCCACGTATGGTGTTTTATAATCAAATTGATCGACCGTGGCAAAAATTTTATATTCTGGGAATAGCTTTCTTTACATAATTCTTGATTAATATTCAAGAATTATTTTTTTGGAACCTATGCGGGAGGCAAACTCGACAAAGGTTGTAATGTGCCTCATGAAAAACTTCCATTTATTTTCTGTGACGGAAATCATACTAAGTGATAATGGTAAACAGTTTGTGTCTAAAGCGTTTAAAGACTTCACAAAAAAACATGGCATTAAACATATCTTGACCCCAAAATATTCACCACAAGCGAACGCTTCTGAACGGGTCAATCGTTCAATAATTGTGGCCATACGTGCATATATCATCCAAGAACATCGAAACTGGGACGCTCATATCCACGCGATTAGTTCTGCTTTACGAAACGTGAAGCATCAAAGTACCCAGTTTTCCCCCTATTATCTGGTTTTTGGGCAACATCACATTGGACACAGATCCTACTACGAGCTCCTTAGAACCTTGTATGAAATATCGTGAAGGGAGATTGCCATTTCAAGTAGTAACTGACCAGCAGCGAAAACTATCAAACCTGTTGGGTCAGTAGCTTTTGAAGTAGCTGATAAAACTGGGAAATCTATGGGAGTGTACCATTAAGGACCTTAAAACTTAATTCTAAAATAACATGCTCGGCTTGTTACTGAGACCTCTTCTCTAGGGTATGGGACGTCCACACGATTTGTAGCGCCCGCGTAAAGAGATTGTTGAGGATTAAATAATGTATTATAATAATCAACGTATCTTGATTATGCAATGGTAGTGGAAATACTTTTAATTTTGTATTGATTAGAATAAACAAAAAAATCGAATAACCTGGAAAAAAATTCTCGGGCGGTTTATAATTAATCAGTTTAATTTTTGGCTACTGATTGTAGAGATTAATCATTTTTAATTAATCAATGAAGTACTAAAGAAACAATAAATTAATAGAATTTAATTTGAATTATAGATTTGCAAGAATCAGTTTCGAACTTAATGAGATTATTGATTTGAAAAAATCAGTCATCTCATCAGGCCACGGCGACTGACGTAGATATTTAACATTCGAATATTGTCTATATATAGAACAATACCATGCACTAGCGGATTACTATACCTAGTCTACGGTATTTAATTCGAGATATACTAAAATAGACCAATGTACGGAACAATCACAACAAAAACATTACAATAAAAATAACAACAACGTAAAATATAATAAATTAATAGAAAAAATTTGCAAAATTTTAAAATTGCTACCTGTTGGGAAAAAGCAAAAGTGCATCGCGGTTAAAATACGTCTAAGGATATATGAAGTTTAGTTATATAAAAAACTGTTTTTTTAACTCGGAAGATACATACAAAAAAAACCAGTGAACAAACAAAGAGGATTTTCTCTAATAAACCGGAGGAAAAATGTATGTTGAACAGTGATTGCCTGAAGATAAAAACAAAGAACAGATAATAAAACAGAAAGACATATCATTTAAGTGCAAAAATCGTATTTCGAAAAAAAAGATTAAGTTAAACGTGTAAGTGACCGTATACATCGTAAAAGAGTATAAGAAAATTAATGTTATACCTCTATACCAAAAATGTATAGGTGCTCAAATTGGGTGTGGCAATTTTATTAATCGAAATGTGCGTACCAAAACACTAATAATAATAATATTCATAATAATTAAATTTTAATAATAATATATTGACGATAAATTGAAAAATAATAATACTAGTTAATAAATCAACAACAATAAATAAAAAACGCTTCGAGTAACTGTACGATAAACATTATGAAGAATATGACGTCATAGTTTTAAGATTCGTTTTTTTCATTTTCTAACTTTATAATTAAGTTTTTTTTGCGGGATTTTTCCTTTTTGTTGTAATTGGATAATTCTTAAATACATATTAGTTTATAAATATTTTTCTTTGGGTTAATGTAACTAAAATTTAACTCAAAATTAATTTATATGCATATAGTTGTTCACTACAGTGCACTACATTGCGAGTACTTTATTAACGCCAAAGGAACGCGGCTATTTTCCATTTTATATATAAGTTATAGAGAGTTTCTAGCCATATAGCAGTTTAATACAATTCATTTAGTGATATTTTCATCCTTTTTGGTTTGACTTTGATTTTTTTTCATATATGAAAAATTCTACAGCTAGTTTATTAAACCGCCATTTTTTAATCTTACTGTATTACAATTACAAAAATCTTCACAAATAGAAGTCTTTATGTTTATATGTAACTGAACATTTCGAAGAAACTGAAACATCTAGAACAACATCGAACTATTTAAGGACGATATTGACTTACTGTATTACCACACATCTTTATGGTCCACAGTAGAATATAAACACTTTCTGTTTCCCTGAATAAAATATTGATTAAACGGCCATTTTTTCGTCACGCAGATGCAGTCAGATAAGTAAGTTAATTTTTTCGATATGCTTGCTTTAATTTTGGGTAAGACAAATTTTATTTTAGATTGAAATCGACTTCGAAGTGAAATTTCGTGGAAAGAACAGCGTTCTCTTAATTCATATCGTAAAACTTCAAATACAAAAAATTATCAAATGCGCGCACCTGGAAAGGAAATATTCAAAAAATTATCGTTAAATAAAGGTATTTTATATTTTATAACATAGCACACAGTTTGAACTTCTTAATAATTAAAACTGTCAAATTTTGGGTTATTCTGGGTGATAGCCGCACTTAAAGGTTTAACGTCGAGATGGCCATCACCCAGAATAACTCAAAATTTTAAATAATAATGACATTTATGCGTTTAATATAATAAACTGAGTCGAAGCGGAACATTATAATTCGCTAACGCATTCTGAATACACCTTGATTATAAATTCACACTATCTTCACAGTATCAATTTATTGTTTTATTTTTAAATTTTGAATAAAAAACGATGTAAACAAATTTTTAAAATCAATACAATGTTATGCAATAAGTGCAAAATAAAATGCTAAAATATTATTCAGTAAAAAAATTGCGCTTGTCGTCGATATTTTATATTATAGGGTTTTCCAATAGGAATGATATGATTTTTAAATAACGTTTCGGCTGTCATTTTTTGTTTCATCTGTCATTTCTGTCATTTTTTGTTTCATTGTATTCAATAATGTTTACAATTTCATCATAGTGAGATATACGCAAGAACAACGTTTACAAATTATTCAGTTTTATTATCAAAATAATCGTCCCCCAATTGCAACTTTCCATGCGCTTTTGCCATTTTATAGTTGAATTAATCGTCCAAGTGTGCTCACTCACTATTCACGAACTAATGCAAATATTGCGACCGTTCAGGCAAATGTTGCTGAATACCGCAATTCGTCGATTCCAAGACGTTCTCAAGAATTGGGATTGTCTTAAACCACAACCTGGCGAATTTTGAGAAAGGGTTTGGGTTTGCATCCAAATAAAATTGTTTTTGCTCAAGAACTGAAGCAATTGGACCACCGTAAACGTCGTGAATTTGCTGATTTTTCATGGAACAACTTGAAAACGGTAACGATTTTGTTAAGAAAATCATCTTCTTCGATGAGGCTCACTTTAATCTGAGTGGTGCGGTAAATAAATAAAACTGTCGATTCTGGTGCGAAGAAAATCCACAAATTATTTATGAAAAACCATTACATTCACCTAAATTGACGAAGAAAATTGTCCACAATTTATGGTTTCGCCAGATTCTGTTTTACTCCATTTTAATAAGCTTTTGTCGGCTTTTGATAACTTTTTTATAATTTTTTTTACTAAATATATTTTATACTCTTTTAAACTTTTCCCTTTTTTTAATTCTATTCAGGACATTTTTCAATAGATTTTACTAATTTTAAAAATTTATTTAATTTAAATAATTAAAATGGTGCGGTTATATGTTTTTGTGTGAAAACACTTTTGCCACTATTGAAGTTAATTAATCACATTAAATTGTATCATTATATTTTGAAACACAAAAATGAAATATTTTTTGGAACCATTCCATTCATTTCAATGTAGTTCTTAATACTAATGGAACATTTTTTTAATACTAATGGAACATTTAGTAAAACAATTTGACAAGCATTTTCAAGTTTATTTTGTTAAATAAAAAACTTTAAATATAATTTGTTTTAATTCTAAAATATTAAGTTTTGAAAAACCATTTGAAATGCTGAGATTCCTTATTACCAAATTTAACATACAAACATTCTTAACCCCTATAACTTTTAAAGGGATGCTGATTTTCGGCTTGTTTGTTTCCTCGTTAAGAAAACCTGAAAGTACACTTGATGGGGGTAATAATAATGGTTTTCTATATTTCAAAAATCGTGTAAAGCATTTGTAAATTTATTTGCTCATCATATTATAGAAAATTAAGTTACTCGTTTAACGCAAGTTTTACGCACACATTGAAACAAAAATATCGGATTTAAATTTTTAAAAAAGTTTAGAAAATTCTTTATACAATCATCTACACATGTGTGAAGTTTGTCCTAAACCTTCCTAATTTTAGTTTTTCATGGACATTTTTTAATGAGTTTTTCAATTTAACATTTTTTACATATTGTTGGCTGTTCCGCTTAACTCAGGCTTTTGAAATATGCGTCATAAAATTTTGGGATATGCCCAATAATTAGTAAATGTTGTTAAATTTGTCCAATTCCATGATGACAAGTGTCAAGATTGTATAGTTTAAACGTCATTGATTTTGGATATAACCAAAATATTTCGTTAAGTAAATTTTAAATAAATATATTTCTTTTATTTTACGTTTACTATACTATACTATTTACTATTTACTATACTATGTTAATAAAGTCGGTCCCAGACTATACTGGATTAATGTAGGTGGGTAGACTTATTTCAAAATTGTAAATATGACTTTATACAACCCGCACAACCAAATTGTTTGTTGTGCAAGAGGCAAAAAAACCATGAACGTCCACTATAAAATTATCAAATTAGCTGCATCTGTATATCTTGCCACTCCCTCGTTGTACCTCTAAGTCAATTTTCTAAGCGTTTGTAAATACTGTAACCTGCATAACGACTTGTCTTTGGATTCGGTTAATGTTAAACTTCGGTTAATGTTAACAAAACATAGATGCGGTATAGAGAATAATACTCGTGCATAAACGGTAATTGACTAACAAAATACTATATAAACAATCAGGTGATTGTCAATCGATTAAAATGTTACGCCTGATCAAACATTAAACCATAACTATTTATTTTTCATATTTTTTCAAATTCATGTTTTTATGCAACTATGTTGCGCTGTATAGCTGTATACAAAAAAAAATTAATTAATTTTTATTTTACAACTATACGTATTTTGGTCTTATGAGAACAGTATACTTCTGGTTTCTTAAATATTTTTTTTTTATAAATCAACATTGTAATGCTTTCAACCGCTGTTCAATAAACTTGGTGTATATATTCATATAGTAAAACAGAAAAGTGATTACACTTGTCAAACAGTTTAGATATACGGAGCCGCCGTGTGCGGATATAAAATAAATTAAACGAAAGATTGCATTTTCCGTACATATACGCGAGTATATGAGTAAGCGACGAACCTGATTTTAAATTTTATGATTTTTAGGTTATCGCATGAATTCCAAATATAAATCAGTAAATCCATTAGGCATAAACTAAATAGATAAATTTACATTCTTTCTAACTCACGCTTGTGCATAAAAATAATCTTGTAATGTTATATATGAAAAGAAATTACGAGATACGAGCTTAATGCTTAAAATTTGTACATAAAATGTAGAGTAAATTTTTCTTATAAACATTTTGGGATGATTTATTTTGAAAAGTCGTAAATTACGATATACGACGATGTAACACAACGCGGATTTGAAAGTTTACTTATCGAACACGGTAATTTATGTGTTATGTACTCTGCTATACTATGGAGACAATTTTTGTGTAACATCAGGAAAATACTTTAAGTCGCCATCGTAAAATTTTAAACTAACTGTTAATATTATTCATAAGTGTGCACTACTTCAATTACACTTAAATAAAGAATAATTCCATATTTATTTTGTCACTTAACGACTGTTGGCTTGATTATCATCGCAACATCAAAATTTCATGCAATATCATTTATAATTTTTGACTTCAGTCTGTGTGTGATAAAAGAAAGAAAATATGTTGTGTATGTATGTCTTAAGATTAGATTCAATGAAATTGTAAGAATTAGGCGCCATGCTGGTAATTTTTTTTTTATTTTTTTTTTACTTTTCATCTTTCGCTAAGGTATAGGATTTAAAGTTGATTTTTCGATATACAATTTAGTTTTATATGATTAAATATGAAATTCAGCATTTTACCTTAATTTGACGTAACTATTTTTGGATTGATGTGACAGACAATAGCAACCGGTATTCCGCCTTTTTATATCTCAAATCAGATACAATTCATCTGAAGTTAAAATATTTTATTTGCTGCAAACTTCTATGAGAAAACAAATAATTTTGATTGAAATAAGCATAAAGTTTATAACCATATAATAAAAAAATATTACAGAGGCATTTAAAACGGTAAAATATCGACGACCAATCACTCATTAATCCCAATGATGACTCATGTTACTTGGAAATTTTGTTGTTTTTGTAATAAAACACTGTATCCAGCTTCTGTTTTAATTCTTGTACAATTTATTTATTTAATATTTCGCCACATTGGCATCATCAGAACTGTTGTGAATTAATAGCAATTAATAAAATTAGATTAGTAAAATACACAAATTGAAGTTGTAAATTGGTGGCTTTTTTCTTTTGAGTTACTACTTACATTGGCAAAATTGACACATGTTACTGTAACCTAAATGTTTGGGGCCTAATCATTCCATGAGATATAATAGCTAATAAAAACAATGGTGGAAACAATATTATTGAACTTATTCTACATTTTATCAATATATCAGTTGTAGCTTTCCATTCGTCTTGAGAAAATTTGTAGACAAATGGAATACTTACGCTAAATTAGAAGATAAATCGCAATTTACAACTAATTAAAATTGCCCTCCATATGAATAAGACAAGATTTAGATTATTGAAGTTTAAGAGCCCAACTGCCCAGTCCAACGTTTGGGTCTTGCTAGTTGTTGAACCAAACAAATTAGACAACAAAGCGCGACAACAAAGACACCATCCATTTTTTGAGGTAAATTTACTATATGGATGAAATATATTCGACGAATTCAGTTACATGATATTTTAAAATGTTACGGGGCATTGCATTCAGTAATTTTTAAAAAATCATTTAAATATTTGCACAGCTTGACTTGACTAAATATGCGTATGAAAACATCAAAATTGACAATTAGAATTAAAAATTTAATATAAAATTTAATACAAGCGTTATTAGTTTAACCTAAAACTATAATTGAGTAAATGTAAACATTACCTTCCTCTATATACTGTATATAATTATATTCTAGAGTTTCGACCCTATAAAGTAATGACCTTCAAATTTTAATAAGAAATATTGTCATCTGTGAACAAGTTCGTCAAAAATGTATTAACAAATTTGGTCAGCAAACCTATGTGAATTTAAAAATTAATAGAAACGAGATAACCCGCTCTTTCGAAGTCCCTGGGAATGGCATGGAATTATTTCATAATTATAGTATTTTATTATTGCTTCCAATTTTTCCGAGTCTAGTATTTATAAACATTTTGCAAAAAGTTTAACCTATAGTCAAATTAATAGAAGTGTTAAGACTAGGTAATAGACCCGCTCTACAAATTGTAATAATTCTATATGACTTTCAAATGAGTCGGTACCTACAGTTATGACGGTTACATATTCGAATTTATTTGGTTTTGGATTCTAACGTAACATCCATTTCTAATATTTATTACGAAAAAAATTGGTTTCCTATTTCCTCTCAAAGGGATCTGCATAAAGGTATTTAGCAAATCCACAGTAAGCAAATATTTTATGGAATTCAATATTACCAGTACGCGTGTTATGTAAAAGTATAATTAGTAATCATTCAGCTCTTGTGCTTTTTAACACAGACCAAAAGAGGAATATGATCTAACTCAGTATCTATCTTTCTTGCAAGAGGATTTACTAACTATTAAGCGTTCAACCTCCGGTTTCTACAAAATTGGTTATGTATTATAGTGTTTAACAGATTTTTACCTTCGGCAAGCATTAATCCTAATTTAATAGGGTTAAAGAAAAGTAGAGTTGCTTTATTCAAGATATTACAAAAATTTTAATAGGTTAGTCTTCTTTTTATTTCCCGTTTCTAGAAAATAATTGCATTTACCATATAGTGGCCATTCCGCTTTTTCTGCATGCCAGAATTTTGGCCAAATCATCCACACCAGTAGAATGTGATCCAACTTTCCAGATAAAAGTTCTTAAAAGCCAGAGAATTATCACCTCAAAACTGCAGAACAAAAGAAAAAGAAGACTATAGCGATCAATTGAAAATTTTGATATCTCAGTTTTCTATCAAATCAGCCAATTGATTAAAAAACTTTGTGAAATTACAAAAGGACAGAGAATTTTTTAAGCTTCCAGAAAACTTTATAGTGAACTGACTGGTATCTGACTAGGATTTAGCCACACAGAGATCTAGCCAAATTCTATTAAAAACAAACAAAAATTTCATTAAATTTTATTTTACAAGGTTTTGACTAGAATCTAGCCTGTAAACTACATACATGGAACTTTATTTTACAAGATTTCTGTTGGAATATTGGTATTTTTTGTAATATCGCACAAGAAATTCATAAACAATTGCTGCTAATTTCTAATAAAATTGTTTTAGCAAGATTTCCATTAACATGAGGATCATCAAGATTTTCACTGGAACTAAAATATTTGACTAATTTATCTATAGCTATAGTGTCGTTTGAAACTAATCATATCAACTTAAAAAACAATATAATAAAATTTAACTTTTTACTAAAATATTTGAAAGGCGATGCTCGTGCTGCCATTGGGCATATTGACTTATCTCATATTGGCTATATAAAAGCTTGAGATTAGTTGAATCATAGATTCCATAACCAAAAAGTATTAATCGATGTCCATATAAACTGTCTCATAAATTTACCTACAATAGTTAAAGGGAATAGCAAAGAACTAAAAGAATTACTCAACCTTATACATCTTCTTTAGAAGCTTGTAACCAAAATATTAATAAATTAGGTGAATTATTTGTAGTAAATTGTGTAATTCGTAAATCAAATGCGAATGTTCTAGTAACACTCTTCCAACTTGGTTAAAATTAAAAGAGTTCCTATATAGGAAAATTAAATTGGTTGGTTGGACTATCTCAATTACTCGAGATTTTTCTATTATAATAGAAAAATCTCGAGTAATAGAGATAGTCCAACCAACAAATTTAACAAAGGTTCAATCCTTTGAGCCATTCAAACATCAAACCATCAAACCACCACCTAACACACCTCATCGTAGTTCGCTTTTGTAAGCTCTTATTCTCAACAGCCTACTTCCAGCAACCACAATCCACACCATTAAAACAATTATAATAACAGTTGTGTTTTTCGTAAACTACCCGCGGTTCAAAGATTTAGCGAATGCACCAAATTTTTAAAAATGTCTACACATGAGAGAAACGAAAAAGTTAAACAATTAAATTTGTGTATCCCATTAGTAAATAAAAGGAAATACCAATTTATGTTCTGTCCTATTATCTCCTATTGTTCTAACTCCTATATACAAAATTTGTACCCCTTCCTAAAATTATCGTATTCATGTATAAGAAAACGTATAAAAACAAAAAAAAATATTCTAAATAAAATTTAGTCCACTAAAAACACTTAGCAAACATGTTTATTTTAATTCCAAGTAGACAAAATTTATATCAGCTAAAATTACCATACTACTCGTACTTTGAGTTATCACCAATTACAAGAAATGGTTCTACAAGATGATCTAGTGACGTTTTGTAAGATTTTTTGTTGTACACCTCGAGATGACCATCTCTCTCAAGAATTCAAACAATATAAAACCAATTAAATTTGGAAAAAAATAGATCGTTCAAGTATTAAACGTTTGTAACACTCGAATTTCCCGATGTGGCCAACACCAGATAGGCCTCGTATACACGACAGTGACAACTGTTTTATAAAAGAAAATATTTCCAAAAAACTCTTAAGACAGCGGCCACTTCCAACCAATGTGGACCAATGTCGGCAAAAAGTCAATGGAATCTCTAATTTATGGAAAAAGCTTAAGTAGAAAGTTTCATTCCGATAAATCAATCCTGTATGGACTGTACAGAGGCATCAAAAATTATATACTTTTCAAAATATTTGAAAAAAATGATAAAGCTCCCATGAATGCTCTCATTTCTAGTGAACCACCTATAGGCTCTACAGGGAGCATATTTTAGTTATAAACAGTTTTGGTCAAAAATTATCATTTCCGCGTTTAAATTTTGGAAAAGTTGAGTGGGTCGATATTGCTGCAAAATTAATTTATATAATCTTTTAGGTTTTAACCGGTTTTCTTCTAAATGATAATATATTAAGCGTATATGCTTTGCCTTTTTGCATTACACGAAAAATATTCTATATGGAGGCTACCATTTTTGATAGACCGATTCCAGCCAAAATTCATTTGTGTATATCCCAATTTATTTGAAAAGTTTAAGTATGAAGTTTCATTCCGATCAGTCGATTCGTCTGTGCTATAGAGAGGCTGCAGACATTAAGTCTTCACGGCGCTACGAATTCAACAATTTCGCTTTCTATAGAATTTCCAGATTGGACGAAGTAAGATGATCAGATGTAAAAAACCAGATTTTTTGAAACTATGAACCGCTATCGCAGTATCACGAATAGTTAAAACTACGATTCAGTGCTATTGACGTTTTGACGTTTTCTGTTATGTTGAGTGAGTTAAATGTGTCAGAGAATTCACTCTGTTTGTTTTTCACATTATTTAAAACAAAAGAAAATTTTGACATAGGTAATTTAAGTTTTGCATCAGCTCTGAACCACGTTCTTTATCGAAATAGCCGACATTCATTTCAGTATTATTTTCATCAATTAACTCAGATAGAACAGAACTATAAATTTTACATTTAAAACATGACCATTTTATTTTCCACTTTGAATGTGGTTATATATTTAACTTGACACAGCTGTTACGGTACGTGTGACTGCAAGATGTACATTGAATTTTCACTTTAGATTTTAATATTCTCTGGTTATATATAACAAATTCGGATTTAAAATGATTACTGAGTAATTAAAACCAATGCTGTTATTCTGACCAGAAAAGGCTGATATAGTTTCTTCAAATAGCTGTGTAATGTTTGATTTTTACAATATTTAGAATTTTTAATTAAACAAATTAGATTCACAAAAAGATCCATCCGTACTGTTTCAAAATAAATACAAGAGTGAGAAAATCGGTGTGATACCTATAGTGACAACGGCATTCAGGTCCACTGCGTGGACCCCAGAAATGAATGCAGGAGATAAATTGATAAATTAAATAACAGTTTTAGAGCTGTTTTGCAAGCTCAGTATAATCGCATATGCGAAATATTGATAAATATTTGAGGAGACACAACTGGAATCTTGGTACGTTGCTTCAGACTAATATTGTATGCCTCACGCCTTTTTTTTTATCTAAATTTCTTTCGTATGAACTGAGGAAATGGAAATTTTTTCAAAAACAAAACACTAACTGTTTACAAATAAAGAAGCACAAGCAACTAAGGTCTTCTTGTAAATTCGAAATAGGAGGCGTAGGGTTCTCTGCATCTAATAAAATGGTAAATCGTGGCCTTCATTCTCTATGAACACTTCAACAACCTCTGTATAGTTACCCATCCAATCATGCTTGTGCCACAACACTAAAGTCTCATTTTCTTAATTGAATAGTAATAATTTATAATTTGTATACGACGTGTCGGACCCATTTTCTTACATATTAAAACCAAAATAAAGTACAACAAATATCACTTACGATCACATAACTTATCTTTAAGACGTACCAAAAAAAATGTTAAATTGGAAAAAATATCGATACCTAAATTAAAAGAACAAAAAAAAAATTAATTAAGTTACGACTTGTAGTACAGATACTATATAGCAACGTTGATGGAGGACAGTTAAGATTTTATCTTTCTGATATAATTTCATATTTTATTCGTCTGCGCCATCCAGATTTCTCGCGCAGATAGAGCGCGCGCAATCACTTTGTATTTTTTGGTGTGTGATGAAATATCATAAAATTATAAATTGAACGACGCGACACATAAAAAAATAAAATTTCTATTTAATTGAAATTTTACGTTTAAATTGCATAAGATCGATATGCCATATAAATGCAATTAAGACATACATCATATTTTATATATATAGGTATATAACGTAGACTTGTGTATTTACAAAATTTCACTTTAATCCAGATTTTATATAAATATAAAATACAAAAAACACCATTTATTCGCCAAATCTTCATGTTTCATCTTAAATTTTACCAATAAATCATTTTCTTAAATTGAACAAATTAATTTTTGTCTTAAAAGATTTATTGCACTTTGGTGCAGTTTCTTGTTATTGTTTTTATTATCGGATTTACAATGTACATACGTACCTACATAGGTATATGATACGAGAAGATGAAATGAAAGCATCTTTCGTATATATAAGATGTAAAAAATTTCAAATCTTAATTTAATGGCAACACAACAGAATTTAATCAGGCGTGAAATCAAAAACTACCGTGCGATTCTAAAATTTTATTTTCTCACATCATAAATTTGTCAAAGTTTATTGTTATCCAGATCTAAATATATAACATATAACATTAGCTAATCAAACATTCTAACTGTATATACATCAACTTATAATGGGTCTTTCACCTGCGAGCTTTTATTTTGTTTTGGTATTAAGCTTTTATAACAAAATTTTACACTTTCATAAGATCAACTAATATAAAAGAATTTAATTAAAGAAAACAAAACCAAGCGTGAAAATTAATTTTTTTGGTGCTCTGTGTGTACCTTTTGCTGTCCAAAATTAGAAGTTTTTATTTGGTAGCCAATTTTCTATTGTCCGAATTCAATGTCTTTTGTATCGGTTTTTATGTTTTTTGGTGAGAAATTGACCGTTATAAGGTAAACAATTGTCTGGATAAATCGATAGGTATTATTGCAAAAAATATAAATCAAATCAAACTCAATGTGAAATTTTTATTTGGCAGTCTGTGAACCTTGAATATAAAGCAGTGCTGAACTTGTTGAAATTCTTATTGCCACAACATATAAGTTTTATGTGTGTTGCACCTGTTATTGATCAAATATTTACATTTTAGAAGTCCAGTAGAAACTCGTCGAGCTCTTGAAACGACCCTTTTTTTGCAGAGAAATGATAAGTTTTCGACATTAGTGCATCGTCTACTCTTTACTTAAATAATGCGATACATTTTTGAAAGTTGCCCCTCATACTTTAAACTGTTTCAGATTCCCTATACTATAAATCAAGGTTTTCGGGATTTTTTCTTAAAAAAAGTTTGAACAATTTCATTACAGTAAACAGAACTGTTTTAGCTTAGTACTCATATTGGAGGCAACAGTTTTCCCGCGATATGTATGTGTATACATTAGAAGTGAGGTTGAAGTGCCAAAAGTCACATACGGTTAAATAATGAAAGAGAGCCAGAGTGCTTTAATTTCGAAATTTGTGAGAATTTCAACAGCAAGTGTTGGGATCCCCATCACTAGAACGTGTTAGGCTACTGTACGGGGTGGGTACACAGAGAGAGAGTATAACTCTCATTTACATCGGGAGTTACGACGAGGGTTGGGATATCGAAAAATTTATTATTTGATAACCAATTTTTACGTATAGAAACTATTATATTGCTTTCTAAGTTTCTCTTCTGCTCTCACTTCTCTTATAACATATATTTTACTTTATACTACTATATTTTCAAGTCAACCTCAACATTTTTGCAGATTTACCATTCACTACCCCGGTCATTTTTGGCCAAAATCGGTCCACAATTGGCAGCATAGGAGGTTTATCGTTTTAGGAATCTATTTTTAAAAGGATATCATTTACGAGGAAAGCTCGTAAATACTAAGAGATTGTAAAATGAATTTGTAGCATTATCGGTCCACGTTAATTTTCCAAAATTGGAGCAGAAGCTTGATTTTTGACAATAAACTGTTTTCATCAAAAATTCGACGTCTATACGCATTCCAAAGATTAACACGAAAACACTTTATGTTTTTACTATAAATTGAGAGGTTCCAGTAATGTTTGACCGAAATTGGTCGACCGGAAGTGGTAGAAAGAGAAAAAAATTGTAAATAAAGTTTCATACCAAATTTGTTCAGTTAATTTTGTATAAATTTTAGCGAAATGGCAAATTTTGATAAAAAAAAATATTTTTAGACGGATAATCGAAATTCGAGATTTTTGTACCGGAAGTAGTACTTCAAATGAGAGATTTTTTAATTTTTTCAATAATGTTGAAAAGTTTAATTTAAAAAAACGACAAAGAGTTAAAAGATTCAAATAATTTAATGATAATTTAATGAAAGATCATTCCAGTAGTCCACGGCACACCCCGTTGCTTGTGGTTCTGACAGTATCATAAGAAGATCTCATCCGTTGAGGTTATCGTAAGATTAATGATGTCACTTTAACAGATACATTCTTGTTTCAATTCTAGTCGAAAAAACTATTTTTCTGTGCTAGACTTGGGAAAGAGATATCATTAAGTTCCAATGTTATCTATAGCTTGAATAGTTTAAAATGTTTCGTCTGTACATTGATGACATTGTCCGACCAACTGACGGACACGATTTAGAAAATCACAATAAAAAGTTAGTTAAAGTTTCAGGTTGTCTGTCTACAAAATACTTAACTTGAGCTTCAGCCAACAAACTTTAAAATCTTGAGCAATGAAGTCTTAATTCACGTTACACAATTTTTGTTTCACTCAAAAGTTTAACAATTATAAATTATTGCAGATCAAAAAATATACCAAAGATTTAAATTCATTTCTTATGGCCTTGCCAGAATAATAGCTCTTTGGCTGCGGTTCAATTCGTGACTTATATTGTGGAGACTGGCTTATTTGAAAGTCTACAATAAGTCTCCTGTCGAATAGATTTGTTGGAAACTTGTTAGAATCGGTTTGATGGGTTACCAGTTTGAGCGCAAGCCTCGCATAAAAGTCAGACAAGTCTACAATAAGTCTACCCGACAGGAGCCTTATTGTAGACATTCAAATAAGTCAGTCTCCACACAATAAGTCACGAATTGGACCGCAGTCTTTATATATAAATGTTCGTGTATTTCCAAACTGTTTTGTTTTAATGGTCAACTTATGCTGAAGCGGCTTTGCAAAAATTAAAAGAAGCCATAATAAATCCGCTTGTATATATTTTACCAATTTCACAAAGCGATTAAAATCACGAATCACGGTCAATGCAAATTTTGTGACCAAAAGAGCAAATTTTTCACAAAATTTGTCAACAAAATGACGATCTGCCTTTATATATCGCTTATCAAAATATTATGTTGCAACAAGCTCAGAACTACATGACCATCGAAAAAGAGATTTTGTCATCGTCTGGGCTTTAAAAAGACTCCGATCTAACGCATTTGGACAAAAATGCATAGTTAGCGTTTTGATAAAAAAATTTATCAACTGAAGGAGAATTTTAGATCGAATCTTAAAATATAAAAATGTAAGCTATCAGATTCTTGTGTGGTGTTGATACAATTTTTCAACTGTTTGATTAATTAATTTGTGAAAGTTACACATATAACTCGCTTAATGGCTTCTTCATGTTCATCAGACCCTTTGCACTAACCAAAATTCCATTTTGTAGTTTGACCCGACTTTTGCGGGGCATAGTTGTGCGACAGCTTTTAAATGACTGAAACTTCTGTAATAAAAACAGCAATGAATAAGCTACATATACCCAAAATGGTGGGCGATTTGAATGCGTTCAATATATTTTAATGCAACAAACTTCAGAGCCGAAATTCTACTTACACACCTAAACCTTTATCAAAAAATTGTTTTAGGGTGGAGTTCAGATATAGTAAACAAAACTCAACAGCTATTCTAGGCCGAACTATTTTCTTAAGTCTATGGGAGAAGATTTTTAGCAGTTTTCGTATTTTTTTTAAATTGTTCTACGAGATGGGGTTGGGACTTAGAGAGTTTGACTATAAATATCCGGTAAAACAAGCAGAGATCGGCTTACGTCTAGTGTGGTGCGGTTGAGATATACGAGTACGTCAAATTCAGCAACTATTCGGTGGCTGGACTATCGCCTTGTGTCTAATGGACGAAGGTTTAAAATATTTTTTTTTGATTTTATTAGAATTTTTCTAGGGGTGGTGTTAAGATATGAAAATTTAAAGTAATTTTTTAGAATTTTTTTATGAGGTGGGGTTGCGTTAAAATCCCTTAAACTCTCCAAATATTTGTTGGTCGGAATACCGCCTTATGTCTAGTGACGGAGGAAGATTCTAAGTAATTTTTGTGATTTTTTCAAAAAATTTCCATGAATTTGAGTTGAAATATAGTCCTTAAACCCAGTATACTATTCGTTAGCCGGGTTATCGGCTTATGTCTGGTGATGGAGGACAATTGGGAGTTATTTTTTAGAATTTTTCTGGGTGGAGTTGAGATATAGTCCCTGAAGCTCAGCAAACGAAAGGAGACTCAACAACAGTCATATTGCAAATTATTTTTCAATTATCAAAAGCCGTTTTCGAGGAGCCCTGCTTTTAGTGAAATTACCTACAAAATGTATACACATATTTTAAAATAAATTAGAATTAGAAATCAAATTATTTATTTAAAAAGTTTAATTCTGAAATTCCTAAACGGTCAGTCAAAAATTTATCGTTGAATTTAAAAAAAGAATTAGTTATCGCACCCAATAAAAACGGTAAGCAAATATAATAAATTATACTGAATATCTTTAACAGTCAAACCAAAAACCTTGTAACGAAATGACCACCATATTGTTGGTCCTTAATTTGTCCAAATTACCTAGTCAGAGGTTCCAATTTGGTCTTCTTAAGCTGGCTATGACTCAGGGTCGGCGTGGGGTTTACTGGAACGTAACTAAGCCTTGATAGACCGAGATAGAAATAAAATTAAAAAAAAAATAGAATCATTGCAAGCACAAAAAGTTCACGAACCACATCAATCAATTCGGTCACTCACCTCATTTTCTGTATTGTTCCTCTATTTTATTCCATTATATGTTTTCATTTATGAAGGCTTGGAATAGACAAAATACGACACTAGCAAAACCCCGATCGAGAAGAATAAAACCCAAGAAAAAAAACCATTAAAACTTGCAAAAATAACATTTTCATACGTATTTTAGTGATCATGGCAGTGAATACTCCTTCCTCGCTTTGACTTAAGGAATTAAGAATGATGCAGACATCCATAGTGGTCTTCTCTCCGCTTACTATGTGTTCAATAATACGCTACACATCTCTAAATTGTAAAGCGGACATAGATCTCTTTGAATATTATCCCATGTATGGCGACCAAGAATGTTAGCCCTCGTTACATATCGGTTTATTAAGAATCCTCTTGCTGGCCGACGAAACGTTTTAAAATCGATAAGGTGAATGATATCGGATCAATCATTAAGTTCCTTAGCTGGTAAGGAGTATCAAGTGACTCCATGCCTTAAGTGCACTTGATCGCAACGAAGTCTGATGATGTTCGGCTAACGATGTCGCTAATGAACCTCAGATCTGACGGAGATCTTAATCTAGATTCTTGTCTCAGTTTTCATCACGCGCCCCGCAGGGTTGCCTATCGCTCCGTGGTTGCTTGCATCCTCCTCTAGTGCCACTTTAACACCTCATTGTCAACAAATCTTGCACTTCCAATTCTGCTATCCCATTTATGGACAGACAATCAGGGAAGGCACGTTTCGTTAACCGGTCTACGTCTCCGGTGTACTATTGGAAGCTTTCTCCTCGCTTCTAGAAGCGGTTTCTTCGCTATAACCCAAATTTTATGTGTCGAGAAGTTTGTTGAAATTAAGCCGATAAACCATTTTCAGTTGCTTTAACTCGGCTGGTGCTGCAAAAAATTCAGTAATGAACATATTTTCAACTGAATGATGTAAGGACATCTATTTTTCGGAGTGACCAATTTTCATCATCAATGATCAAGATTTTCGAACGGACCTCGGTATTAAGGATCTGTGTTGCAAACTTAACTATGTATATGCAATGCTAGGAAGTTATCTCTGAGATCGTTACAAGAAAATTCGGTATAATGAACATATTTTCAACTTTTCTTGTGCCGATATTAGTACGGGTACGGTGTTATTTGTATAATTTTAGAACTTTTTTGGGCTGATTTTTTTTTCATTTGTAATGGAATTATTTTTATGTATTTTAGCAAAGATACATAATTTAGGGAAAAACAATCTTTTCCTGATGTAAATTGCAGGAGATAGTGGAAGTGGAACAAATTAATTATATTAAGTTCTAACTGTACTCCAGGGTTTCACTCCATGGAGCTCTTAACAAAACTTTAAAACGATCTGTCATTATTATTTATACCTAGAGTTGATTTTCAATTGTATATTTCAGATATACAAACTTCATATGTATGATATATTATGTCAAAAGAAATAGACATAATACATGAAGAAATTACATAAAGCATAAAACAAAAAAAAAAAAAAGTGAGTGGACAATTAAGAAGAGATTAGCATTAGTTATACCCGCTTTCGGCTTTCGTCACATAAGAAATCAAATCAAAATGACGTAAAGTATGTATAAGAAGTAAAAATAAAATGTTTAACTGCCCGGCAGCATTTTCAAATCTGCGGATAATTGATTTGAAAATGATTATTAAATCTATCTAGTCTCTCTAACTCGATTCTGTCTTTTAATCTATATATGACATATAGTAATTAATTAAACTCATATGAGCATAATATCATAAATTGATTTGAAAACATATCATATTTGTGCTCAAAAATCATAATAATATTATGTTGGGTGGATTGTCAATATGATTTATTTATTGTAATTATAATGTAAATAATAAATTGGATATTGCAATTTTCAATATATACATATATAGGTATCTGTGTTTAACGAGACGCTCGAGAGGCAAGCATGAAACATATCCATTAATTATGTTGCAGTTTTTGTTTGCTATAGATGATTAATTGATTTTTATGCTTTACCTCTGTGCAGAACAAAATTAATGAATTGTAGATGGTGTGCTGTATTTATATTGTGCCAATACACATTCGTTCGTTATTAATTAGCAAAAATATAAAATCGCATGAAAGTGATTTTAGTATGTATTTTGAAATCAACGTGTTACGGCTCTGTTTTGCTATAATTAACACGCTGAGTGATGTGATGAAAAAGGTTAACATTTTATAAACACCCACAATAAACGGTTTGTGGCTGCTAAATGTAATTAGTGATTGCGCGTAATTAACGATTAATTACGCTAAAGAGGGGCTAATATTATTACATATAAGGGAGGTAATATTCATTGCGGAACTGCCACTTTTGAGAAATATTTAAAGAATCTTTTTAAACAATTTTCAATTAATCCAAATGATAGAAATAATGTTTCAAACGATTTTATACAGCTCTAAATGATTATAAAAACAATAAAATTATACGTTAGTTAAACACACATTGCAAATGTAATTTTGTGGAAATGCATTATTTACACGATTTTTAATTCAGACTAATGCACAAACCGGCAATAAAATTCATATTTTTTTAATCATAATTAATTTAATTAGGATTTTATACCGCAGTGTATATCATTACCAATTACAATTACTAATTTCATTTTCACTATTGGCTATTATTGTACTCGGGGAAATTTACTGGTAAGAAATTATCTAAATCCATAAAATCAAATAGAATTCTAAAACATTTTATGGGCCTATTAAAATGAATTTATTTTCTGCTAATAATCTAAGAAATAATTATTGAAAAATAAAGATTAGTTTTTTTTTATTTTATTTGTTATTTTATCTATTTTCTAAAACTATTACCGTATATCATGTGATTTGAACGTAGCTGACTTTCACAACTTAACATGTACATTAGATGGACTAGCATGTGTCGTTCTTTGATGAAGTTTTATTTTTTATGTATTTATAATAAGTAATTGGATATATTTTATATTTTAAGCTGAAATATTAAAAGTTTAGTGGATTCTAAAGAAAGGTTTGCTTTCTGAACCAATTACTTCAATAATAATTTGTGTATACAATTTTTAGCTTACTTGATGACTTTTCTCATTTAAGACTAACTTCAGTTGCGATAATTTACTTAGTACGAATACCCGGCATGCATTTTTATGTCATTCAAAGATAGAAAATTTTATGTTTTAATTATGTTTATTCAAGTGTTTTTGGATATAGCTCTCCCTTTGAGAAACAAGGATGTTTCAAATTTAGCCTACACTTTAGAAATTGGAAACGTATGAGTTTTTATATTGCTGAATATTTTTGTTGTTATTTATTTACTAGGTTGTTCTGAGGCGCGTCGCTCCCTTTTATTCCCAGCAAAGTGTTGTTAAATATTTATTAAAAAATACGGGTGCTTTGCACCAACCCGCATATACTAATTAAACAACAAAATTTTCCAAGCTTTTAAAAATTATGCCAACATCAGGGTTTGTTGTGTTTTTTTATTAATTTAAAAATGCATTAATTGAATAGCAAGTATATAGTATAAAAGATTTTTTTGAATAGCAGTTCGTCAAATTAATATTCTATTTATGTATTTTTAAATTAACAAAAAATACAACAATTGCCGAAAGTTCGCAAAATTTGGGTTTTTAATTAGTAAATGTTTATTTGTCTGTCTTATTAATAAAATTTTTGTGCTGCCTCATTTTTTAGAACTTTAACTTTTGACATAAATTTAAAAGCACGTCTTGTCAAATTCAGATATTGTAAGATATTAATGATAATTTTCTACCTCAAAAATAACACATACACATTCGATTTTACGATTGCATTGTTGTTGCTTTTTGTATATTTCATTGCCGAAAACTTGAAAAAAAATTATCTATGGAACTTTTGTTTAAAGAATAATAATTGTGTGTGTGTGTGTGTGTGTGTGCGCTCATTCGATTTTACGATTATTTCGTTGTTACGAGTATTTCGTTGTCGAAATTTTGAAAAAAAAAATCACACGGACGAACTTTTTTTGGTCACCATGTGCGTTCTCGAGTGAGTCAGTGAGTGAGTGACATATAGACGTTATATTACAGAAATTATTTTTTTTGTCACCCTGTGTGTTTTAGAGTGAGTTACTCAGTGACATAGACGTTTATAATATTTCCATTTTAATTCAGTTTAAGTAGCTCTTGAAAAATTTAAAATATTTCAAAAAATAGCTGGATTTCAGTTATCTTTGTTTTAGACATAACCAAATTGACAGAACTCAACTGTTTTATTATTAAAATATTTTCATACCTATTTAGAATTTTATTGACGTGAATTTAATGGCCATGCTTTTCAAACTCCTAAATCTACCAATTCAGTACGTCCATTCCAATACCAGCAGTATTTTCGATCATTTTTGGTATTAGTTGGAAAAATATTTGTGCTCTGAAAGCATATCATTTGTTGGTACCGGAATAATGCTCATTAGATCGGCCAATTAAATTAATGTTGGAATTTATTGATAGGTCAGCTTTAGGACATTCAATTTACAGCTGTAGTTATAGGACGGCTCAGCAGCTGACCCGCAGATTTCACTAAACATCGTAGGGGTCACACGGTGATTTTTTGCCGCCTACTTTCTCAGGGAGAAGTGCGAAGGGTCGTTTGGATGGAGGCTTACGATGTTCCTGGCTTACACCGTGACTACAGAAACTTAAACAAAAAAAATAAACGCAAATAACAAATAAAACCCGGATATTCCGCCGAAATTCGTCGGCCGAAACTTGAGGAACAAACAACACAATAATTATAACTGAGTGAGGTGCCTTGGTGCGCGCATCCATTCGAGTTCAAACTGCGCAACCGCCGATTCCGAAATCGGATGTGGGCACCAAGGGACCGCAAATGACACGCCGACACGGAACGGAATCCCTGCTCCCATCCTAACCAACCCGACAAATTTAGCAATTAATTTTATAGAAAAATAACCCTTACCTCAATAGGAAAACTAAAAAAATCCGGAAGAGAACAACAACAAAAAAAAACTAAAAATAACCGCCAAAACAAAAAAAAAATTGGGGCGAGACCAATGCGCACCGAGCGCGCGGCACGCAACCATTATCCGGCGCTCGATTACAATTTTTTTTCAAAGAGATTTGAAAATGTTTGGAACAACAAAAAAAATAATTGAAATATTTAAATAAATAAGAGAAAGGAAAATTTGAAAAATATTTAAAATCGAAAAAATTGTTGCGACCTTGTGTCGTCATGTCACAGGCACCACTGCCCGGACCGTTGCGGCTCGATCTTGCCGATAACCCGTTCCACCTGTGCGGCCCAACTGATTGTAAGCTCCTAGACGCCCAAATAGTATGGCCTCAACTGGCCATCATACAATAAATTTAGGTGGGCGTTCTTCACCTTGATTATAAGTTTGGCCTTGATCGGCCACCAAAACAAAATATTGGGAGCGGTCTCGCTAACCGCAAATAGAACAAGTGGACCTTGTTCGGTCACCGCGTTGTCTCTACCAATACCGTATGTGAAGGATTAAATGGTTTAATCTCAATGGACCACCCTTTAAACAAACTGTAATGTCGTAATTGTTGCGGCACTTTCCCGTTTGATGATCGATATCAACCGTTGGGTATCCTTCGCTGGAATCGAAAATTGATTGGCCCCCATATGTTGCGGTGCCGTCCAGTTAAATCTTCCCCACCGCCACTTTTATTTTCGATATATTGTTTTTAATTTTTAGTTAATACCATAAGTTTAGTTATCAGTATCCAAAGTTTATAGAACGCCAAAAATATTCTTTAAATTTTATCAAGAAAAGGAAATGGGACTCTTAAAAAAAAATCTGAACCCACACCCGAACAAATATATTTTCTTTTTTTTCTCAATTGATCGTATTTTATTAATCGTATTTAAAAATCACATACAAAATCAAAAATTTATTAATTTTTTATTACTCAATACAATGTTCTCGAACTTTTATTATAAATTATATTACACAAACTAAATATCAGGCGTCTGCACCAAAAAAATCGAACTCTATTTTCATAAACAAAATTAAGCTCGACTGTTCGCTCTCACATATAACAACAAATATTCTTCTAGAGCGCATTGCTTCGCACACACCCGATGCACATTGGTCTCGCTCTCTATTTTAATTGACGATCGCGCGGCCTTATGGTAGGGAGAAACACGAGAATTAAAAAAACCACGTCCACATGGTGGAAAATATTTTAGTACAACCAATGACGCGTGTACGTACACAGGTAGCATTGTGATAGGACGAAATATTACATTACCATGGAATAACTACAAAGAAACACACTCACAGAGAAGGGAACGGGATGTTAAGAGCATGGAGTCGTAGCACTGTGATTAACCAAAGTTAATGGAAGTTGTTTCAAAACGATCAATAATGTGTAGTATTTGGATGTGTATCTGAATTTGGAACTGAATAGAGGATTTGATGATTGTCTCGTTGTTACTTTTGAGAGAACGGTATGGATTATATGAAATTTATGGTGCATTCCAGATTGAATCAATCATCAAGTTTCTTAGCTGGTAAGACATTTCATTTTTAGAAGTGGAATATAGAGAAAAAAAATTTTTTTTAGTCGGTCGCTCTGTGCGTTCTAGAGTTGGTCAGTGACACAGACGTTTATAATATATATAATTTAAATTAATTATAAATATTTATAATTTAATTTGTATTTGTTATCCGCCATATATTATGGCGGAGTGGTATGTGTGCGGCATGGTGGTGTGTGGCGAGTGCACGATGTGGGGCAAGTGTTTCCCCTACGGTCATAACCTTGTTTGCTTGTAGTTTTTACTTTAAATTTTTGAATTACAGTCGTTTGATTAATGCTGATAGCATTTCCATTGTAGTGTGACATGGGCGTTACAATGATTTGTGCAGTGTGCATGGGCCTTAATATTCTCTGTTTTGCGTATTCATCTTATTTATGTTAATACATTGGCGTCGAATAATTTGAGGGCGCGACCTATGTGTACCCCTTCCCCCTCCCCCCACTATGCTTGTGTACGAGCCACTGAGATATAGAGGAGTATTTTTGTTTTGCTTTTTGTGGTCTTGGTGCGTGCTCCTGATGCGGGTGAGAGGGAGTATGCAAGTACCGCGCGAAAATATAACAAGGATATTCCTCTGTAATTTTTGATGTAGTGCGAGAAATTTTTTTTTGAGTTGGGTTAATCTCGTTTTGGTTCTTATTAAATTAAGTACAGTTGTGATTTTTCGCAAAAAAAAGTTTTTTTTTTATTTTTATTCAAGTCGAGTCTAGTAAAACTTGGAAATTTTTTATTTTATTTTTTGAAATGTGTTAGATTATATATAAGAGTTTCATAATTACAGTGTAATGAAATTATAAACTAGAGATTTTTTTTTATATAATAAAAGTTGGTGTTACGGTTTATATTATAGAAATTTGGTAACGTATTGACGTAAAAATAGTCCAAATTTGTTAACCCATAAAAAGTAAAGGGTAAAATGTTTTAAAATAAATGAAAAATATCGTAAGATATTCAAATAATACCGAAACATACATGGTTTTGTATAATATTATCCTCTCATCAATTAGTGGTATGATTGATTTTGTTGTATGTGATCCAATGAAAAGTGCAGTGTCAATCGAGTTTTTTTTCTATGTTAACACCAAAAGTCATCGAAATTATTATTGGGATACTTATTTGAAGCATTTGGTGAGGTCCTTGTATAACGGTGACCATGAGATATAATCGCGACAAAGGGTGTGCCACAACAGTACACGAATTTATTTCGATGGTTGGTCAAGAACAACGGGGCCATTCATAATTGCTATATATATTACAGAAAGGCACCGCAATTTACGGGTGGCCAGTTGAGGCCACTTCAATTTATTTACGGTGTAAGGCAGAAGGACGCCCATATTTATTCAACGGGTTAAGGCGAGCTGATTTTAGGCGGAACGACGCACAACCAAATTATTTTAAGGGTGGCGAGGTGAGGCGTGAGGCCTATTTATTTTCCAAGCTTAAGGCGAGCCTACGCACAACGCGTTGTTTACGGTTAAGGCAAAGGACGCCCAATAATACGGCCACCAAACCGGTAATTTGTACATCGTTACTTGGTATCGGTGGAAGGCACCGCAAATTACAGATGGCCAACCGGCAATTTGTACATTTTAGGTTATCGGTGAGAGGCACCGCAACTAAGAAGTGGTAGGAACGGGCTAGGAATTATTTATTTATCGGTGAGAGGCCACTTGGCTGACGGGAGCGTGACCTTGTTGAAGGTCCCTATAACGTTTTTTTTTTATTTTATGATGCAACTTTTTCCCTAAATTTTTAAAATTATCTGTTGTAATTGAGCACCAAATTACGGTAATCGTGCATGCGACCGGGGTTGCACATTGGTCTCCCTTTCGTTCATTTGCAGCGGCCATATTTTTGGTGTGGTTAAATTTATTTTCGCGTGGTTATCCACCATTTTGTTTTTCTCCTGATTTTTTTGTGTTTTGTTGAAATAGTTTGGCCTCATTTTTGTTTCGCCCTTTGTTTTTAATTTAAGTTTTGTATTTTTTTTTCACTATTAAAATAGTAAAATGAAGTGCTAAAATTTTCATTTCGGTATGATGGGAGGGGAAACTCATCCTATTGGCAGGACATCCACAGGGTCGGCGTTGTGAGTCCAGCGTATGTGTCGTCCATTTGGAGATGACATTAAAATCCACATGATCTCCCCGTGGCGCTTCGGTGGTCTCGTGCAGTCGATGTGTGAATTGTGAGGGATTAACTGGAGGTCTCATTGGGTGAAGAGAGGCCTGGTTTGTTGAAAGGACATTCCTACCCTATTATGCTGCTTCGTTGTGGCTGGTCATCGGCCTTTCAGGGTCGGTGCTTAGTGAAAACTGCGGGTTGGCTGCGACCTACCCGTAACACAAGCTTAAGCATCTGATATGGACACTGGTGCATAATGAAAATCGTTGAGAATTAACCGCCCTATTTTTATAAACGTGACAACTGTCACATAACGCTATAATCAGATTTCCGTTTTTCTTAGTCGATTCAAGTGACATTTACCGTTTGGTGTGATAACCATCACTGCATGCCACATTCTCTTAGTCGAATGAAATGTTAAACGTCACTTGAAATGTTATTTCATCACCTATAATTTTTAAGTGTTCTACAGCACCTGAATTTCACCTATGTTAGATTAAAACTTTGTCCAAAGTTTTTGTTCAAATTCCAACTAAGTCCAATTTGGTCAAGTTTCAAAACAGAATATCCAATTTCCAGCATTATCAGTGTACACATATCTTTTTTAGATTAATCTCTACGATCAAAGGATCTGGAAGTACCAGTCAAAAGCAAATAAGACTTTTAGTCATAAAAATTTTTATACAAAATTTATGATTAACCTTTTTTTAATTTGCAAATACAGGTAAAAAAAGTTTTGTAGCCAAAAATCACTTTAACCAAATTTGTGATTTGGGCTCAACAACTCTAATAAACGTGATTCAACGACAAAGTGATTGACTGCAAAACTTTTTGTTTAGTTTGTTTTTGCCTGAAAAGCCTCAGTATACCGGTAGATTTTTACTGTCGCGGAAATATATTTCAAAATATTAGTCGTAGTACGATTCAAGTGAAAAAACTCCCTTATGAAACCTGAAAGCCTCGACTGTTATTTAAACTAAATCGCACAATAAATATTTTTTTTTAATTTGTCTTTTTTCATCAACATAATATTTAATGTCCTTCAAGAGACCGATACCACAGAATATATACAGTAGCGCCATAACTCCATTTTTATATGAATTTCTGTCGACTCGAATATTTGACCTTTTACATCAAAATACGAGTGGTAAAATTGTTTAAATGATAGATAATAGATAGCGCTAGTTGTTTTCAAAAAATTAAACTCGATTATAAAGTCCTCGCAGTGTACTCTAAAATTTCCTTTCAATTAGCTCTCTCAATTTAATGTCAATTTTATTTTGGCTGCACCAACCGTATTGGTGCAAATACGATTTAACAGATAAAACCCCAAAATATGGATTGGCATTTAATTTTTCCGATTGTTGGAATTGTTGTGCTACAAGTATGTATCATATTCATAACCTACAAATTATGTATAGAATTACTTTTTTAGATAATCATCAAAAAAGAATAATACGAGAACATTTTGGAAACCGTGAATAAAACGGGTATGGTGGATTATACGGTGGATATTGGCCAAAGGTTAAATATGATTGAAGCTATACCGAAAGAGCTTTCAAATCGGTTGTATTAGCTACATTGAAAGAAAACTGAAATAGCCTAGCCCCCGATTAATGAAAGCTAAGGAACTCTTGACGAATATGGTTAGTGGAAAAGATCGAAAAACGCTAATATTATAGGAATTCGATTTCAAAATTGAAATGATCGATAGCGTTTACAAACTGGTCAAACATTTGTATGAGATAACTATCAGGATTCAATGCCGTACGTATATTTTTTGCCTTTTAGTCATGCGGATGGTTGACAAAAATTATCTAAATGTATTATGAGGATATTTGGCATCAGAAATGTTAGTCTTTAACTGAGAGGTCGGCATTGGAAAAATTAAATCGCCTACGGGAGGGTTAGTATTTCGACGACAGCAATGTCAATGATATTCAAGCTCTTCAGCGACAGCTGTTTTAAACACTGGAGTGTACAAGAGTTCTTCAATCATACTGAGGGATGGGACGATTTCCAAAATGTTTTTGTGTAAACCACTTTATTTGAATGTCATTCAGTTAATGTGTTCTTTTACGGTATTTGACCACATTGGTTATCATTAATCGATAACGGTGTAATGCACTAAAAGATTAATGACCAATTAATCATCAACGATTTCTTTATAATCGGTTGTTTAGATGAATTTGTTGAAAACGCCCGTTTGATTATTTTTGGAACATTTTGCAGAATCCATCAATGGGCTACCATAAGTATGTTGGATGAAAAATATTAAACATGTAATCAGAGGAAGCTGAATGCTGGATTGTGAATTTGATTCATAATGCTTATCACCATATCAACATCTTTTTGAAATAATTAATTGATTCCCTCTCGGTTCGTTTGGAAGCTCCTACTACTACTGTAAAAAGAAACCCAAGCTATAGCACAAGAAAGTGATGAAAATAATTGAAAGAACTGCAAAACAATTTGAGGAACCTATACAAACATTTTTTTCTTTTTATAGTCACCCGATAAAATTGAGAATTCAGAATAATCCGAATTTATGAAAATTAAATTTTTAATAAAAGGCAAGAAATTTCCATTAATCAACAGTTGTTTTATTTTTAAAAAATTCAGGTAAACTACATTCGGCATAAGTAGTAGTCTGAATACAGTAGCTACCGCCAATTTTGGTCGATGCACAATAAGTATAGGAATTACCGAAGATTACAAGTAATGCTCGAGTACGTCAAAGCGCTACATTGATTCGCTTTACATCATCGATAAATCCAATAGCGTTTTACCGGTCTTTAATCGCCATTGTTTCGTTAAGCGTACGGTTGAAATGAGTATAATGTGACTTGTACCTGTAATTCTTCGAGACGCAACTTTTGGGGCTCCCATACTCCTCGAACGCGACAATGTTGACAGCAATAGGCAATTATGCCGATGTCGAATGAATTAAATTCATTCCGATATAGCTTGATGACGAATTAAAATAATTGGGTTGCCTCGGCTGAATTGAACCACGATAGACAATCGGTGCGTAGATTCTGATCACGTAATCCGTGGACAATATTTTTTACTCGATCTGGTCATATTCGATCAAAAATATTTGATACCCGTGCCAAAGAATATATGTAGTATATTCTGTGCTCGTGCTAAATTTTTAGCCTTAACCGAATCATTTTCATTAATAATAGTGCTCATTGATTGACAAATGATCGCGAACAATTTCCCATAAGTCGAACAGAGAGAATTTATTTTAACACTACTAAAAACATGTTTACATTTTATTTTCAAATTTAGTGCCATCTATTGTCGTTTTTGATATATTCTGTGCCGATATATTCTTTATAACGCTTCTTTATCATTTCGATGCCTCTTTAAACAGGGTTTTCTCAACACTGTCCACAAAATGGAATTCCAAAATTTCTTCTCTTTTTAAATTGATTTTTCGAAATCCGAGATTTTCTCATGATATGGGATTTTGATTTTCAAGATTTGTATTTTTGGAATTTTGACTCCCGAGATTTTGATTTTCGGGATTTTGGAATCCTGGATTTCGAGGGTAACCCGTAAAAATTAATAGGGAACATTCGGAATAGCCTATTTGAAAGAGAGTCATTTTCCAACTTTAAGAGGAAATTTATAATGTTTTATCCCATCCGCATTGCATGCACCTATACGGCAACTTAGAACGTGTTGTTCGTATATTTACCACGTTACCTCGGAGTGTACCGAGAATTTTCAGTACGACCAAATTATTAATTTGGGCGTACCACAGTATTAAAAAAAAATCAGCCGACTTAATATTTCCTCTGATTTCCTTTATTTTCAAGCAAATGATGTATAGAATGTACGAAATATTCGAGAGACATCATTCGTTAAAAGCATAGTGTATGCGTAAACCGAGTTGTCACTGATGGAAAAGTATTAGGGCTGGTGGCGGTTTGTGTTACAATATCATCAATAGAATAAAAAATGTAAAACCTAAACCGAGGGTTCGAATAAGGGAAAGGGAGGAGAACGAGTACACAAATAGAGGAGGGATATTTTAAGAAAATCACGCGTTCCCAAAATTAGGCGGAAAGAATCATCCCGTGGAGGGAGAGATGACCAATTCAATAGCTATCTGTGACAGAAAATCAAATAGGGATTTCGAATATTAAAAGTAGATATTTTATATTGTTCCACAAAACCTAACCTACGCCTAAGTGGACTGCTCCCCACAAGGACACAAGGCAGCCGTTTTAAGTCGAGTAAAAATCGATCGTTTGGTAAAAGGTGATCTGACAATTTCTTTTTAGAAGTGTGTCTTACAAATCTGAAAACTTCAATTATTGCTAGAGCATTCGTCAAGCATTGCATATATGCTTATGCGGATTTTCACAATCAATCTTTATTGGCATGGGCTCGAATTGCATGTCAAAACTATTTTTAAGTGTTTGTAAAATTCTAAAAATTAAAAAACTGAACACAGTCGCGTTCTATTCTTAGTCAAATGTTACATAAAAACGCTCTCGTAGGATGTTGGGAGAGTATTTTCGAAGTGTTATTTTGAATGAAATATACAATTGGGATAAATGGGCTCGAACGGTTTTTTTTACGAGAGTATTTTCTTTTAGAGTTCTTTACAAGATTCCTCTACCGGTTACATGTCTTTTGAGTGCATTTTATCGGGTTAAACCAATAATATCAATAGTTGTTTAAATTTTATTAAACACAAATTGCGCTAATTATTTATGTAAACCCATAAAGATTATTAATGCCACAGAGCCCAGCGTTACATAAATTAAATATCAAAATAATTTTTCTCAGCTATTCAAGGTGACGTGTTATCACAAATTATGCAAAAAAATGTCATCGTAAATAATATTTAAACGTTGCCAAAATGCTGCTTTTCAACGGCATGCATAGTTATATAAGAAGAGGAAGACACCAAAAACACTTTGGTTAAATTACAATCTTGATAAAATATCTTATAATAAAGTGAATAATAATCATAAACAATTTTTTTTTGTTGGTTTCTTCACATTTTTTTTTGTATCTTAAATGATTGCAGATCACTTCAGGTAAACATAAATCGTATCGTAAATTTTTTTAACGGTCAAAATAAATTAATTTAATTTTTATTTTTATTAATTAAATATTCAAAAATTTTTTTTTTGGTTTGATGATATGGTGCATGTGGTTAGTTTCATCTCTAAAGTAATTAAATTTTTGAAAACTATATAATTCAGATCATTTTCCATCTTCTTAAAACATAATTCAATGCGTGTACACAACAGACGCACGCAAGTTAAATAATTGAAGAGAAGATTTTGTATTTTTTTTTTTTTGGTAAATAATTATTTTGAAAGTAATTTGTTTACTTATTTATATATTGGATGCAGTTTTACAACATCTTTCTTGGATGATAACTTTTGTGATAAAAAAAAAATTAATTAATAAGAGCAACTCAGTTGATTTAATTAAAAATAATTAAAGTCAGATTTTTGCGACTTGGTCATCGTGATTGTAATTATTAAGTGAAAGCTATCGTGGAAACAGTGTTATCAGATTTTTTTTTTGTTTTAATTAAGTAATGAGACGAATTTATTCGCAACAGATGTTTTAATTAATTTTTTGTACCGACAGACTGTAACAGTTCCACGTTTTGGTAGGTTATTAACAGGCATAACAGTCCTTGAAACTATTTGAGTATCACACTATATAGTTCGTTGAATTCCTGTTTGTCCGTTTGTTCAATGGGTTTTTTAGGCGTGTCCAAAACCAACCATAGGACATTTTTGAAGAGGTTGGGCCCTGGTTCAAATATAACTTTATCATATTTTTACATAGGACCCAGTTTAGGAAAGGAGTTATTTCAAATTGATGACCGGCTCGAATTAGAAGAGACATCCCCTGAATTAAAAAACTATCCCTATAATTTTCCACTCCATTCGGATTTTATATCCAAATGAGCAGATTTTCGTAATATTTATGAAGGTATTGAGATGTGTGCACCTATAATTTTTTTTACGAAAAAGTTCATTTTTTAAACTATATAATCATAGAAATTCCATCACGCCTGTTCACATTTAGTCGAATTCATGACGTATAAGAAAGAATAAAGTAATCATACGCAAATTACATTACCAAATGATCAGAGCTATCAAGAAATGGTATTTTATAATAATTTGATTGTTCGTTACTCCATTTCTATCCAAAATATATGGAGCAAATCTAAACGTTCAATATAGTTTATGCAAAAATGTTAACTAAGAGAGTGGTTCTACCGATTTATCTGTCTCTGTGAGGATGTAAACGTCCGCAATTGGGATTGGAAAGTCCCCCGTGAACAGAAGAGAATACTGTTGACTCTGAAATATTTTACGAAACAGATTGCGTTATCAATCCATTAAATCGATTGATGATTTGACTCAAAAAGATTTTTTAATATTCTTGCTTGAAAAATGCTACCGAAGAAATGATCAATTGGACCGGTTACCATAAAGTTGAAGAAGATTAGAGGTACGAGAGAGGCTGTAACTAGTAAGCAGCATGAGACACGGCTGCTTCAAAGCATTCGGAGTAAAACGCCTTCCTCTAGAGCTGCTTAAACAAGTGAACAGCGTGAGATCCGGCTGGAAAACGATCGCCTTGGATATAATTGACCAATAGAAAACTTAAGAGATGATTTAAATTTAGCATAATTCAATTATGCGATAAAGACTTCGATTATAGCATATACACTCAAATGTTTTAAATGGACAAATGTATAGAATTGTCATATATTTTAAAGTTTCACAATGAGTCGCTTGGAATGTGTTGTTCTGGGGTATACTAAAAAATCTTGGTTTTCAAAATCTCGGCTTTCAAAATCGCGATTTTAAAAATCTTTCAATTCGTATACGACGGTTGAAAATCCGAGATTTTTCTAACCCATCGTTTTAACCAATTACATCACGTCAATTATACAACAGACACGCCTCTTTTGATACTAAATAGTTAGAAAAAATTGAAAAAAAGTCTATAATGTAAAAATCCGAGATTTTCATCCGTCGTATGAATACGAGTTCAAAATCTCGATTTTTAAAATCTCGGTTTTCAAAATCTCGGCTTTCAAAATCCCGATTTTCAAAATCCCGGTTTTTAAAATCCTGGTTTTCAAAATTTCGGTTTTTAAAATCTCGGTTTTCGAAGTCCCGGTTTTCAAAATCCCGGTTTTCAAAATCCGGGTTTTCTTTCTTCTAGTTCTAATTGCACAAAATAATTAATAAAGTTTTTTAATCGCAAGATTTGGTACTTGCAACATTTTGTAATTGCAATTTTTTGAAATGCAATAAATGTAGAAGCAGACGACTTCGATTACTTTCACGGGCACTTAGCCCTCCATCTTAATTCCATCCAAGTCATTTTTGAATTTTGTCAAAAAATCATTTAAGATTTTAAGATTTTCCCACATGCCAAATTTTAAAAATTGAATTTTGGGATTTTGTAAACCGAGATTTTAAAAACCGAGATTTTGAAAACCTAGATTTTGACAAACTCAGATTTCATCTCAGGTCATCTCAGTCACCTATCTGATCAAAAATGTGTGAGCACTTTTGAAAATTGAGCTGAAAATGTACCTCATATAAAATTTTAGCGCTCTATCGCGAGTTGTCCGGAAGATATGGAAAAATTTATCACCACAATATGCTAAAAATTTGGTTGATAGTATGGACAAAAGGTACCATTCAATTATTAACAGTAATGGTAACTTAACTATGGATTAGTTGCTAGCGCCCTTGAAAGTAAAATATACTTTCATAATAAAAAAAAAATAATTGTAGTTTCATTTTTACTTAGCATTTTGCCACGATGTTGCACATATTGAATTTTGTTCCGCATCAAAAGATTTTGATAAAAACTGGTGAAAGGATTACCAAAGAGTCAAATGCCAGGAACCAATTTAAAAGAGCGGTAAGTTCGAAAAAATTCGTTTAGGAGCATCTTTGATTGGGCTTTTTTCGGCTCGAACGATTAAATGAAAATTACGGCGATATAAAAGTATTTTAATGCCAGGAATCTATTGCGATGAATAATAATAATAATTCAATTAGGGTTTTACGGGCTGAACGGTTTTAATACATATGGGTGAGATTGGTTTCCGAGTGCTAAGAATCGATTGTGATGAGTTCTTAGCTCGGGAACATTTATTTAGGGCGTTCACAAAAATCAGCTAATTGATTTTGATAAAAAAAATTGAGAAATGCTATGGATCAAACTCATGTTAATGATGAAAATAGGAATCAAATATAAATTTTGGACATGTCTCTGAAAAATTCTCCGTTTAAATTAAATTAATCTGATCCATTTCTTCAATATTAAACAAAGGATAGGATTCCAAGATAAGTGGTTGTTTTTATAAGTTCATTGAAGACAGATCACAGGTCTGTCGGATTATTCATACTGGCTTAGGGGGAGGAGGGTGAATTATCTTGTTTATTTCACCCAATTAGAATTTTTTTTATTCTGTTTCCATGTGGTCACCCAAAGTTGTACTAACCCAAGAAACGGTGTCTTGACGTCGATGATGATGAAGAGGTCGCATTTTGTCTCTCTGCTACGCTACGTCACAGATATCTCTTGCTGCAACAATGTACCAATAAATAAAGTTAAAAAACATAAACGGGTGCATCCAAAGCACATACCGCAACCCGTTCAAAAATTATTAATTATTACGTTACTATGCATGAATGGAATAAAATGCCAATCACAATCGTCTAGATTAGAGGCAAACGCATCAGATACATGTTAAAAGTTAAAACCTCACAGAAACACGCTGAAAAACAAACACAAAACTCCACAGTCATGCAGTTAAGATGTTGTTTTTAAATTGAACGCCGTCCAAAAAAAACAACAAGAATCGAGTGAGGTTACATAAACTATATACACAAACCATTTTTATGTTAGTTAACCATCATCATCATCAACATGATCATAACACATTAAAATGAGATCAAATTTTTTTTTTTTCATTTACCTTTCTTTATATAAAAAAAAACGTTATGTCTATCTTGATTACATTTCTTTTCTTAAAGCTTTAAAAAAAATTGACGCAAAAATATTAAATTCATTCCTTATCATAATTTCAAATCAGATTAAATACCAACGAAGATTTTTTTTTTTATTGGAATATAATATTTGAAATTGAAAGTGAAATTGGTTACATTAATAAAACGTCTTGCGTGGTTACTTATACGTTGTACTCGCATATGTATTTAGATGAGTGTGTATCTGTGTTATAATTTTCAAAACGAAATCAAACTGATTGATATGAATTACAATCAATCAAATAATATGACACCGAGTTATATCTATACTCTTGTTAAAAGCGGCGGCGGCGGCGGTGGCGTCGTCGCACACAATTTTTTTTCTGCCTTGTCATTTTCTATTACAAATATTAAGTAGATCTAAAATAATTATATGATTTTATGGCACACTAAAAGGTACGAGTAAAAAAAAATTGTTTGGTGACAGAAATGATTTTCCTTTCGTATACAATGTATATGTACGTATGTTAAATATCGTTGCTTGTTTAATTCATTAATTATAAAGTAAAATGAATCGTTTAATTATTTTGGTTGTTCATTGCTTTGCGCGGTGGTGGTGCGCTCAATAGACGGCGAATGGCAATTAAAATCCAATTAATTCGCAATGAAATTTTAACTGATTGTCCATTTTAATGATACAGATTTTTTATGATTACTTTTATTTGAATAATCTTACAATTAATCATAAAGTTAGATCTATTATAGACGCAAATATGTGAGATATAAAAATGGAGAAAAAGAAAGCTAATATAGGATCAAGCACACGTGCGTTTGTATATAAAGCTTTCGCAAATACGGTCGGTATATTTTGAATACGCATTTTTGTCTTTACTGAAAGGTTGGTAACATTAAAAAATTGTTATTGACAAATGGATTAATTGTCATCAGGCTTTATATGGTTGTCATTATCTTATTATAAAATTTGACGAATTTAACAACAAAAATGTAGTACGTGTATACTCTAACAAACTATTCGCAGCCTATGTTTGTTATTAAGATAAAATACTTTTACTTATAAACGGATTTTAAAAATGCGTCTTGGGAAATTAGAAGTGCTAAGTATTTCTCAGGAACGTGAAATCTTGGTTGGAAGTCCTTAGTAAGATTTTCGGCATTACCAAAGCAGTCCCTGAAGTTTCTCTCTAGGAAGCTGACATTTTTCTATTTTGGTGCTAAAAAAAACCGGGGTAGAATTTTTTTTCGTACCTTGATGACATAACACTTTTCATAAAATAGTTTTGATTCGTTTTCCGCTAATTGAATATTTGTTTTTCATGACTTTTTTGAATACAATAAAAATTATCCAAAAGAAAACAGAAAATATGCTGCTGTTAACACTGTAAACGAACTGGCTCGACATTTCATACTCAAATAAAAGTCAGCAATTTGTAGAGAATTTAGAAACCTTGAAAATGATGCTTTCTGTACGACGACTCCTAGTCGATTGATTGAAGTTTTAGCCAGAAGCGTAACCAAAATATGTCACACGTATATCAGGCGTAATTTTGGTGATCAACGTGAAAAAAAGTTTTTACAGTAACACGCATGTAGTTTATTTCATAAGGTATATTGCAACAAAAATCCATTAAAACTTTATTCAAACGAACTGGAATTTTCAATATCGCAAGTGACCTTACTTCATAAATACGCCGTCGCATATTTATAACGTTGTGTATTTGTTGCATGGTGATTTGATGCCATTCGTCTAGTAAAGCACATCAGAGTTTTAGCAAATTTGTGAGAGAAATTAGAGTGCTTAGTTTGAAAGATACAAAAATGAACTTGTTAACGTTTATACGGTTGGACGAATGGATCGACAGGAAGTCGTCGTACAGAAATTTACACAGCATCGTTTTCTAGGTATATGTATTCTCTATGAAACTTCTAAATTAGATTTAGGAATGAAGTATCGACCACTTTCGTTTACAGTCTCAAACAGCAGCATATTTTTTATCTTTTAGACAATTTTTATTTTTCTCAAAAAGTCATAAAAAAACCAAATAAAATAAAACGGAATCCGGTATCGAGAGGAGGATAGAATTTCCTTCAATGAGAAGCAAAATTACTCTTCGTAAACTATTTTTTATACATAAATCAACAGATTTAATTTATTTTAAGAGAACCAAATTAATTTAGTTAATACTAATCATTTCCGCCTCATCCGCTTTATATTACATTTTCAACTAACAATTTACTAACTATTGACTACATAAGTGTATAACCGGGTCATTTCGATCATATTCAACATACCTATCCTATCCTTCTATTTTATTAAATGTAATAAAGGTGTATGGCTTGCTCGGTGTTATCCGGGAGTTCCGCTAAATTGCCTGGCCATACATTTCAAACAATTAATCAATCAAACAGGTCCGATGAGTTTAATTTATAACTTTAGAAATAGTAGTAGTCGGAATGTCGGATGTTGGCCGCGCAACATATTCACCACGCCGCAATTAGTTCCGAATAAAAATATTCCATTTTTATTCTTACAACTTTATATATAAAATGACACCACATTTTTAGTATCTATTTTGCATTGTACAAACGTTTTTTTTTTCGAAATTCTTGACAAAATTTTTTTTGATGAATTCCTTTTAAAAGAAAGTTTTAAAATTATGGAATCTGGCATCACTGGGGGACCTCTAAACGTATTTTCGTAAAACTAGGACAGCTCGTGTGTTATTCCTTCACCCCATCTGGGAATTCATATAAGAGCAATACGGTGACAAATGTGAATAAGTTGTTGAGGATTGTAATTCCGACAATTCATTATTCTAAAGTAAAAAATATTTAAATAAAATTAAAATCGCTTTTACGATTCATACTTACCGTTTGACATTGCACAAAAAAATCAAAACATAAACAATAAAGTAATCCATAATACACTATTTTCGAACTCGAAATACCTCGGATCACCATTTCTTATGGTTCATGTGTTCGCTACTATATAAAAAGTGGCGTAACCATCAATAATAAAATTCACAACACATATACAATATACAATCCGAATTTCTTTTTGGTAAAAAGTTCTCGAGACCAACGGATGGAATATTTATATTTGGATCGCATCGGCTAATTTATAAAAAATAATTATGTATATTATCAACCAAAACACATAACGTGAAAATAGAACAAGTTCCCTACAACGAAGATTTTTAAATCTTGTATTTTGTTCGCGGAATACACGTGGATGCATGTGTACTACCATGGATAGTTGGTAGTACGTTTCGAATCGCCCCCCAACTATAAAGTCAATACTGCTTCGCCAAGATTATGTAGTCGAGAAAGTGATCTTTCTCTTACGACCTTAAACTCCATTCCTAGAACTTACGTCAGTTTTCTAGTAAAACATCCCTTTGCAACTTTCGCTTACCGGCCACTTATAGGTATAGTTCTCCCTTAATGGAAATTTTTGTTTCATATAAGCCCTCTTTCGTTAATTTCGTGTGGTTAATTTTGATTTTACGGATTTTTTTTTAAAATGTTTGCTGCACTTTAATGCTAGACCGCATCGTTGTTTATTCGCACCACCTTGTTAACAAAATCAAAGTCTCTCTGATTAATATTGTTTTGACCCAGGTTAAATTATATAGGAATCTGTCGGTATAAATCTGCTTCTTGACGTGTTTGGTGTTTCTAAGCAACATTTCTGCTCTTCGAAGTATTTCAATATTTAATCTAATATTTCAAACATATATTTTCAAAAGTGGATGTTAACGAAGGAAAAGCAGTTTAAGATCCATTACCTTTCAAAAATGTGCTCAACACTCAAAAGTAGTGTTGGTACTCGTCCAAACGATGTGATATCAAGTCGTAAGACATCCGAATATATATTTTGTGATGAGTTTTGAATAATGCATAAAGCTGTGTACAATTACAGTAAATGTATCTCTAAGAATTGCTATCATTTAGCTCTCGTCCTCCAGATCTTCGATTAGCTTACCCATCGTGTTCGAAATTTCAAAACGTTTTTCATTATTGGTTTAGCGCTCTTGTATAAATTCTACGTTCTCAATTTATCGTTGTAAATACTCTGCAGACACAAAAAATCTCTGTGAAGGCAGGCCTACAGATTAATAATCATACTGTAGTAGGCCCCAGGTATAAGAGTTCTGTGTTAAAAACTAAAACATGATCTTGTCCATCTATCCCTCTTACATCTTATCTTTATTGAATACAAACCGGACACAAACCACCATTAAACAAAAATTTAAAACAAACTGTGCCTTCGCAGTTAGGCTTCCAATAAAATTATAATAATCGATTTCTAAGTAAATATAAGGAAATATAAGCTTACCAAGTAATAAGAAACCATTTACCAACCTTGAGTAAAACTCAAATTTAAATTTCACAAATTGCTTGAATCCCATACTTATGACGACTTCTAAAAAGTTCATCAGCTTTACTATAATAATACTAAGATTCCGTAAAAAAAAACCAAATCTTAAGTAATCAGATTATACTCTGCACCACATAATTGTTGTATATAGATGTTTGGTTTATTTGATTTCTTCCGCAATTAAAACTTAATATTTTTTTTTTATTTTTTAAGAGAACTGATAATTTGAAGATTATTATTTTGACACATTTAACCAAAACGAAAATTTTAAAATAAAACGCCACACATTATTATTATTAAACATTATATGATTGACATTCAATCCTTCAAAGAGCGATGCCGACACACAGCTTACGCACAATATATAAAATACCTGTTCTAGGCATACATTCAACATATACAATTGAAACAATGAGATCATTACATAAAAAAAATATTGAAAAGTTCAAGAAAAAATACTTTTGACCATCCTCTTATAATTAAAATTGACATAAATGATCAAATTAATTTCCAAAAAAAGAAAAATTTTTTTATGGATATACAATGAAGCATTAAATTTTATCTGTACACTGAAATCATAAATTTTATCAACAACGGCGATATAAAAAAAAAATTGACTTTGATTTTTGTGTATAGAAAAAAAGGCAACGGAAAATTTTTATGATTTGAGAAAGGTGGAAGAATATCATATTTTGGTGCACATGTAAAATGATTGCTCAAGTACATTATTTAGTTACATCCATCTCACGCTTTTTTTGATTTGGTTGCGTTTTAATATATATTTTTTTTTTGTTTCATTTTAATTGACAAAACAAATTACATTACCACAGAATGAATGCAGAGAGACAGCAGAACCAAAATACACTTTTTTGTTGTCTTTTTAATGATTTTAAAGATGCCAAAAGCTGAATTTAATTATTTATGCTTTTATTTATGTTGTGGTTGAGTTGATAAATATAAATTTATGTTCAATAAATTTTATGTGTGCGAGTGTGTGTGTGTGTGTGTGCCGCGGAAAATTTATTGCCCGCAAGTTAAAGTAATGATGAATTTATGTGTGAGATTTATCCGAAAAATATTTTATTCTTTCCCAAAAAGGGTGTTACGTATATATATTGTGTCCGACAATCATGGGTTTTTGTTTTGTTCGTGGTTGGTCTTCGAGACATGAAATTCTGATTGTTTTTGATATACAAACGAAAAATTTTCTTTTTGGGCGGTTGAATACGAGTCTCAGATTTATAACGTCAGTGAATTATTACACAAAATGTTTAACTTTTCAATTTTTTATTTCAACATCTACTGTCATTTCCTTTTCCAACATAAGTCTAAATCGTTAAATCCGAATCTTTCGAAAAATGGTTGCACAACCTTTCCTCGGGCGCCCGAGCATTTTATAATTTTGGGCCGTCCAACATCATTTATAACATTACGCGAGCAGCCAAATTTATTGTTTATTTTCGAAAGACTACGAGTATTTCTGTTTGCATTGGTTATTTGTATAGAACATTTCTTGCCATGGTTTTCCACGATGTATGTCACTGATTCAATACTTATAATACAAGATGTTGAATGAATTTTTAACAAATCTTGTTTTTTATTTATAATTTTATTTATTAAAATATTTAATGTAGATTCTATGACACTTATTTCCAATCTGATTTATAAATCTTAAAATTAAATCTAATAAAACCTCAACTAGTATTGCCCGGGAAAACAACTTTCCCAAACCAGTTCTTGGTTGAAAGCCATAATGAACAAAACTTCCGAATGACATCTTTACGAATAAATCCTAACATTCAATTTTGCTATGAAGAAACATCTAACAATGAATAGATGATGAGTTAAACGTTAAACATATTTTGTAATTCAGCTACAAATGATATTAAGTTACAATAAAGGTTTTTTAAGCAATGAAAAATTAAAATGTCAAATTATGAATAGATGTCAAAATTAATAAACAATTTAGAAAGTGACATTTTTAAGATAAGTATTTTAAATGACATACAATTTAAATACATACTAATTTTCATTGATTTTAGATACTCCGGGATTTGTCTCCAAACACTGACGATTGGTCAAAAGTAGTAAATCTAAATATGTAACACTAGGCCCCGTGAAACTAGATGAATTCCGGGAAACAATTTCAAAATTAATACAAACAGGCAAAGCAATGAACTTTATACTCGTATACCTCACCAAATTAAATTTACATCAAGATTTAAGTCTCCAAGAATTAACTATTTCATATTTACCCGGCAAATTTGTTTGTAATTGTTGAAAAAATTTTTATTCGAAGGGCAGTAAATTACATCAAACAGTTTCTTATTTTGACTATTCCCTAGCTTCTACAAAAATTGTATGAAATTAGAATCAAGTGAACTTATTTTAAATATTGTAAAATTTATTATCTTTTTAATATAAAGGGCAACACTTTCAAACTAACTATTTTATTCAACTATAGCTTGCTGCTAGAGTCCTCTTAACCTGCACCGACCATATTAGCCCGCCTCAATGAAACCTGTACTATAATTTGTTACACATTAATTACAATTTATTACAACAAATCCCAATTTTATTACACTTACCGTTTTCGAAAAACGAGTGGTCGGTTTACCTTGTAATTAAACATACACCGCCAAAATTGTAACTTTTGATGTATAGCTGTGATGTCGGGATGGTTCTGGGACCATAATTTATTACTAGTTAATTACATTGATTAAATAGTTCAAGATCAACCCTATATCTTGACTAAGGGTAAATTTCACCCCAAACGATTATTTATGACAAAAACATCGAATTTACCAACATTAATAAACAATTACACCAGACCGCCACCAGATATTGTGTCAAATGGTACTCCATGGACTTTGTGGAGGGCAGAACAATCATATTTAGGTATATGTACTAAATTATCTTTGTGTCAGGTAAAACGGAATTGCCTCCAAACCATAAAGGGTTCAAACATCTAATTTAAAGTGCGATTTTATCACCTTCAAATATTTACTACACCAGACCGCCACCAGATATTGAGTCAAATGTTACTCCTTGGACCTTGTGCAGGGCAGATCAACCTTATCCAGGTGTGTAATAAATTATCTTTGTATCAGGTTAAACGGAATTGGCTCCAAACCATAAAGGGTTAAAACGTCAAATTTAAAATTCGATTAACTTGTGCCATAGTTGGTTTGGTTCTAGCTGGCATTGAATTGTGATTGCGTCTGACAACTTACTTTCGTAACCATCTGACGTACATTGTGCAAGCTTCAAATGGTTCCGGCTGATAAAAATCTGGCTCTGGATCATTTTAACTGGTTTTGGTCGGCCCCATTAGTTTGTGCTGATAAAATAGATAACGCGCAGTGATGCAAAGTGCATTGCATGTTATTTGTATCATATAGTAGACTTAGTTCCAGTAGGCTACAACTGGTTGCGCATGACATTAAAAGGATTCTGGCCGACCTTGTTATAGTTTCACCTGATAGCTTAACTTTGCACAACCTTCTAAAGCACCCCCCCCCCCCCGTGTGCTCATTTTACAAGCTTGTATAATGTTTGCGGCTGGCACTCTGGTCCCGACTTAAATTTAATTGTTCAGTTGGTATTGATTTTAAATTAATAATACCAACCGAACCATATCCTGTAATCTATTGCTTTGGATTCAGAAACAAAAATACCGGTATATACTTTTGCTTAACAAAATATTCTCGATTCAATCATTGTACCATTATTTTGATTTCACCGCTACTAGCTTCGAAAATTTTATAGTTCAGTTTACTTTATATAAAGTGTATTATTCAAATGTAAGTACCATCGTAGTTTCTTCAAATTGTTTTAGCATATTTTTTTATATTATAAAGCAACTTAAATAAAATCAACTTCGATATAAAAACTGCTCCGAATTTCTATTTTCAAATTCTTATACAATTCGCTTTAAGTCGTTTTTTTTCAATGTAAATAGCATCATCTTTTATTTCAATGCAATTTTGAATCTCACCTAATTCCTCCGTGACTCCTACTTCGAAGTTTAAATTTCAACGTAATCAAAGTAAATAGCATTGATTATGGCAATGACCATATGGCAAAATCTATTGGGTTTAAGTCAAGGGAATATGGTGGTCATTGTTGTGAAGAAATGATGTTGGGAACTTTTTTTGTAAAACACATTGGGTGTCGAAATTTTTACGTGCCCAAGATAACAAATCATCGTTTAAAATATTTTCACTGCAGATTTGTTTATTTACTTTTACGCCCTGTTCAATGTAAACGGGTAGTGAGCGTCCTGTGGCAGTTACCGCGACCCAAACCATCACTAGGCAGGCGCTTGCTTCTGCAGAGCAATTCACTATTCTGAAATTCACATCAATTGTCTTTTGATTTGCACTCTAATAAAACACGATCGTGTTGTTTATTTACATATTGCTAAATCGCACAAATTTTTTCAACAGAAATATGCAGGTGATAAATCTTGCACTTTTTGTATGTTCTAGGGCTTCAATCGTAATTCATTTTTAATATTCACCTCATGTCGTCAGACACATTGAGATTGCTCGCCAATTGAACTTACGTTGAATTTCTGGTGATGTTACTGTTTTTGGATGTCCATCTCTATAGCGTTACATACAAACCGATATACAAACATTTTGTTCACATGTAAACGCCGTAGTACATTAACAAGGGCTGGTCGACCCCTGTAGCTTTAATCAAACTGTAAATAATATTCTAGGTCCCGTAACCATCCTCAGTTGAATATTCAACGATTATGCAATAGTTTTTTAATTTAAGCGCCTCAGTCCAAATCCTAGCGATTAGAAAAAAATTCTAATGCCGTTTTATCGTGTTAATAGCACTGGTTGATGTCACATATTTTCTAAGTTATATTAGAGATAATATAGGTAAAATAATTTTACTTTAAATTATAACTGATCTAACAATTACCGAAATGTAATCTATTGAGATTTAAAATTTCCTTCAACTCATTGCAACCTGCCATATTGTTTTAATGTTCGTTGTAACTACAGCAGCAATGAACATATGAAATCCCTTAAGAGTGTAAATACAATTTAATTATCTGATTTTTAAATGTTCGATTATTTCTATCTGCTGCCGTTTTATATATACCAATTCAATCAATCAATTCTGTGAATTGAACAATTCCATACAAATTTAACTGTACACACCTCAACAGCAGCGCGTATGGTGTTAATATTGTCATCAACCTGATTGATTGAATATAATTTATTGGCTTATTTTCATTTCTATGTGCTAGACGAGCCGGGAATGCACGAGACATCGAGTGTAAATTATTCGCGCGTCGTTTGTATTCACCGCACTAAGTAATCGGAAAATGTGTTAGTATATTGTTAAGATATCGATGTGTGTGCTGTTGATACATCAGTTCGCTGTCACTTTTGTGGACAACAGCGCGCAGTGTAATAATTTATCTTTTGTGCGCGCTATAGCTATCCTTGTTCGAGCCAAACATGGAATTTTCTTTTTCTGCTTTCTTAAATTTGAGTTGACATTTTCTTGTGTGTACAATAAACGGTTGGTGTGGTTCACCGGTGTGATAAATACACAAAAGATCGTACTATACGATGTTCGTTATCTCGATATTGTATCGATATCTATATAAACTGTCCGACTGAATATTTTATATATCGAGTAAAACATAATTCAATTGATACTCGTACGAGTATATGTATATTGGAATCCAAATGACAGCAAAAGTACCACTATTTGAAATTGAAAATTACGTTTCCAATTATTTTCTTTGGTTTTGTTAACTTTGTGTATAATTGAATAAATTAAATGTCGCGCATATAGTTGTAGTTTGATTTAAGTGCAAGAATGTTTAATTTAGACTTTTTGTATTTTATGTTGCAAAACTCTTTTATAAGTGTTAAATATTATGCTGGTTACAAATGTTTAATTAAAAATATGTTTGTAACCAATTATGGTGTGTGATACTTTCATTTAATTAATTTGTCGATCAATGGAATAGCGACGGATTGGCGACAGATCATTTGGAAAGTTAATCCTCCTTGTTTTATCAGAAATTACAAAATATTAGTACAAAATATTGATAGTCTGCTAGTAAAACACTATTTAAATAATAACAACATTGTTTGGTTAACTGTGCCTGGTATTACACCAATATCATAATGAAGATGATCCGCTTCAGGCTAAAACATCAAATTATATTTTAAAGCATTACAAATTTAACATACAAAAAACAAAATCAACCATCGGCCTTATGTCTGCTCGAGTACAATATACCCCATCACCTTAATTCAAATTAATGCGATAATTTATTGAATTACCTTAAATATACGTATAGCTATAAAAAAATTATTCGCATGTCTACTCGTCTCCAGATTTTTTTATACAGCCGCGCGTATTATATAGTGAAAGTTTAATTACAAAGATTTTATTACACCGTCGAAGATCACCGGCCAAAATCAATTGCCGAAATTATATTCCAATTCTGTGTAATCTTTGATCAGTGCGCGCATAAATTTTTTTTTTTGGATCTCATTAAAAACTGATTTTAATGTTTAATTAAAAATAAATTACCACTTTATATGTAGAAAATTTAAAATTCCATTATACGTACAAAAATATGTATCCCGCATATATGTATACCGAAAAATCAATTAGGTTTCGTTATCAGATCGAATGCGGAGCACAATGATAAACACTTTAATTTTTATGCGATGTACTGTAATCGGTGCAACGAGTTTTTCAATTTTTTTTTCTTCTGTTTTTTATGGGTTTTGTGCATGTACAACAACCATGTGGATTAATTGAAATCTCAAACAGAATATGCGCCAATATTGTATTGAACATCATCTCTATGTACCAATAATGTTACAAAGAGCCAACCTGTTGCTTTTATGCACGCTGCTTGTGTGTAAAAATTCATGTTTTATACGCGATGTACTATAAATAAAATTTTATAATCCAATTTTCTTATCGCATTGGAAAATCTTGAATGTGGTACGAGTATATACGTTTTCCCCATTTTGAAAAACAGTAAAAAATAATTTTTATTATTATTGTTATTGATGTTTGATGTATACATCGCAGACAAAACATGAAGATCATCATTTCCTCAGTATTTTTATATAAAATCGTAAATTATGGTTACCGAAATACATGCAAGTGTACCTCACCTCGGCATTATGGGTTCTGATTGTTATAATTAATGAACATTAAATCAAATAAAAAACCTCTTAACGAGGTAAATGTTCGAGTGACGAAAGCCGAATTCAATTCACAAAATTTCTGATATCAAATTTGTGCCGAAAAAAACAATTGTATTCGATTTGTCAACGATTTTTCGGAATGTTAGTGCATTCAGCGCGTTGTTGTTTAACATTCAAAAAACCGTTGACAAGTTGTTGTTTTTGACAGCTAGAAAGAAAATGTAAACAAACGCGCCGAATGCACTAACATTCCGAAAAATCGTTGACAAATCGAATACAATTGTTTTTTTCGGCACAAATTTGATATCAGAAATTTTGTGAATTGAATTCGGCTTTCGTCACTCGAACATTTACCTCGTTAAGAGGTTTTTTATTTGATATCAATGATTTTGGCAAGGCAAATTGAAAAGGAATTGAATTGTGATTCGTTTTATTGTTGTCAGCCGTTTTGACTTCGACTTTGAGTTCACACACACACGATAGCACACAAGTAGCCACTACGTGTTATTGTGCCTCATACACAGATGCGCGGCATTGAAAGGACCAAAACGAACAACAAAGCCATGCTAATGCAACAAATACAGAAAAAACTACACTATAGATAGTTGTATTAGAATATATGTGTACATCGTATGTGGGCACTAGTTTAAGTAGTGGTACGAAAGAAAAAAATTAACATGGGATTGTTAGTGTAACCAATACAATCTTCTGTAGTTTGTTGAATATTGGCTTCTGCGTTTCAGACTTTGTTCAGAGCTTAATTGTTGTTCGTTTCGCGAAAAACGAATTACGCATACTCTCACACAGCTGCCGGCTGTGTGTTACGGAGTGAGAATGATTCGTTCTTCTTCTCTCGATATTCGTCACTCCAGTGGCCTGCGTCTGTGTATGAGGCACAATAGGACGTAAAACAATAGAACGAAACTGTTTCAATAAAAAAATGGAAAACAATAAAACAAAATTGTTTCTATTGAAGAATGGTTCAATACGATTTATGTTTGGAAAGTATATGCTCTTGGCCTCGAAATAGTAAAGACTTATACATATTATCTGTTTTATGTTGAAAAGTAGGGTCAGGTCTCATCATTAGGTTCAGGTAGGTAGTTTTTTTTATTATGTTCAGCACGATAACCTACGTTCTGGTGTACTGTTTCTAGTGTCTGGAAGACGATTCTATTTCTTTATTTTGCATGCAATTTTTCAATCTTCATTTTGTAGTCTTTTAGTAGATTTTATTTCAGAATCCTTTACCACATGCCACAAACAGGTCATGTCGGGTGTGATCTTATTACACGTAGTAGGCTATCGGCTGAACATTTGTAGTTTAGTTTTTAGTGTATGTTACAGAGTAGTAAAAATTTAGTCCAGATGCATGTGTTTTTGGTAGAAATTCGATTGAGTAATTCAACAATTTTTTTTGCATGTTTCTTGCTGTTTTGTCACTAACTGCATGCGGCTACCATTCAATTTTAATTCCTTAAACCATACAATAAAATATACATATTTTAGTGTGTTAGTTGGAAATAAAAGTTAATGGTAGCTAGCCTCTCGCTGATATTCCATCTTCATGCGATGGGAGGGGAGATAAGATCTATTTTTCAAAGAAATCATCATAATGATAAAAAAATATCGATTTTATGCAAGGAGACTCAAATGTTCAATGTTTTTGGTGATTTTTTCGATCACATCAATTTGTCAGTTTTTTCATTTTTTTTTGTTATGAAAAAAGAGTCACTGGTAAAAATTCTCTTAGCAATGATAATAATATGATGTATTTATATTTCGTCGGCTCAGTATTATCTTGTAAGTACCAAAATGTCGTTTTTCAGTATTTTATACTAGTATTTTTAGTTTTTCTTCCTCTTTCTAAATCTACAATCCATTTTATCCTAGGTTATATGGTTTCTGAGTTACAGAGAATTTATTTATTTAACATCATAAACTTTATACTTGTATCGTATGTCACAAATTCTGGAGATACGACAAAGTCGCTAACACACATTTATAACACAAATGTCGTATTTAAAAAAAATATAAACAAATATTTTGATATTTGTCCAATTTTTTCTGTCACAAAATAAACCAATAAGATCACAGTACTCCACCACGTGAGCGGAATATATATAAAGGTTAATCGCAATTTTAATTCAGTATCCTGGTTATTATTGAATGGTGCAAATCGCGGTTATTTTTTATTTCCTATTGTTTATTTTGAATTTTTTTTTTAATATGTTATTTTATTTTGAAACTACTGAATATTTGTTTTTGAAAATAAAAGATACATTCAGACGATGTTTACGAATGTTTTAGTTGCTTTCTAATTTGTACCAGTCAAACGAGTTTTAACAGTCAAACGTTCATTTTTATAAAATAATCTTACGTCTCCTAAGATTTTTACAAATTTTATCGTAAGTCCATAAATTTTAATGTGATTTATGTATTTGTTAGTCAGAAGGTGTTTGTCGTATGAGCAAATTTTTTATCGTAAGTCCATTGTTTGGTACAACTTCGAAAATTATACGACAAATTGGAAAACTGTTCGTAATTTTCCGGAAAAACTAGTGGATTTATCTAAAGTGTAGGAAGTGGTAATCAATATATGGTATGATAGGTTTGGAATTATTCTATTAAATTAAACACTTCTCGATGTTATACTATATACTAAATAAGCTTTCAAACTTAAAACTCAATTTCCCAAAAATGACATATTTGGACTTACGACAAGATAATACTGAGGCGACGATTTGTTTATCCAATACGTTGATTCACTATCATTATGAACCGCAACGGACCGATATTATTGTGCATTTGAGCCAAAAAATGAAATTTTGCAAAAAATTAAGGTGGCTTTTAAGTTATGGAGGTCAATATCTAAAATATACGAGTTTTCTGGGACAAACGGTTGATGTCATATTGTAGGTGAGATTTGTGGCTAATAATCCTGAAAATATGAACCAAAAGTCTTGGGCTCATTTTTTAGCAATTTGGCCGAATGTGGCCGGCCGATTTCACATTTTTCAGTTTTTTGGCCAAAATGACCCTCTAACATAATTTTTTGAATTCTTTTTTTTTGCTATTTGATAGCTGGCGTCAATACCTTTCCAACGATATGCATATGTCCAGGGTATGTTGAATAGATTCAGCACTGTGGACGTGGCAAAATGGCCAAAAATGGCCGTTCAGGGGCCGGCCGCAGCCAACATGGCGGCCAAATCAAAAAGTTGTAGAACAAAAGTTGCTTAGTTTTTTAAGTACTACAACCCCTGAAAATATGAGATCAAATAAAAGAGGTACGGACAAACAAACATATATACCAAAGCAAGATTATATGGTGACGTCATAGAAAAATTTAAAATTGTCATAACTTTGGTCAAAATCACCCGTTTTGAATGTTTGATATGTCGTTGAATTGGTATTGACGTCTACAATCATAACTTGCCAGTTAGAAAATAATTGGGGCATTTTTTGGGGCAGTTATACGCGAAAAACTGATTTTTTGGGGCAATTTTTGGAAGGTCATATCTCCACTCAATGTTGGTAGAAATTCATATTTTTATACATTATTTAGGTTTATTTTTCAAAACCTTTCCAATGGTGTATAAAATGACCCTGGCGGCCTCAAAGTGAAAAAGTTCGAAACTTGCTGTATAATATACTTCGTTCGACTTCCAGCACAGTAGGTGCTTTCGTCGCTCGTTTGGACTGCCGTCCAAAGTGATCTTTGCTCTACTTATCATCGATCCTATTAAATTGTTTGACTTGTTAACGAATTTGATAACTATATATGTAACATTTCTTCTTCACCTAATTAAATTTTTTTTGGCAATACGAAAACTCTCATAAAATCCAATTTATGAAACCCAAATCAGAAAAATAAATTTTACAATCAAAATTTAATTGAAGGTATTCCAACCAAAAATAAAAAGTAAAATTTTCTTTAACCGAAAAGAATCGAATCAAAGAATGCAATTACGTATTGTTCCCCACAAAAATAATAATTGATGATGATCATCGCATATTATACCATCTTCTGCTCGAATAATGGGAAAGCGAGCGCAAAATGATAATAAAACAGTCTTTTTATAAATCAGAATCAACCGTAAAATCTTTGGTATTTTTAACGATCTGATTTTTTTTTTATTATTTGGTTCTGTTTTGGGAAAGTAAGTACACAGCCGTATCATTTGAGATAAATCCAAATTTTTAGTGTTTTCGAACAATTATACGCAATCTTTCGGTGTATTATTATGCGATGTAAATATATTATGCATGTACGAAGATGGGCCTGTGACGAACCGCCGCTTATACCTTTATTATACCATAATAATAAAGATAAGTTTATAAATCTTAATATATTTTCGGTATTATGCCTGCTGTCAACAAATTTGCATATTCGTATGCAGACCAATTATGTTCAATCAAACTTTCATCAATATTATAATGTCCCCAATGCAGACCAAACCCTTTTCTTATCTAAGTTAAATCTTATTAAGTAATTTATATGTACATCAAAAAGTATTTTACGTGATCAAAATTTTTAATAAACTATAAAGTCATCATCATCATCATCATCAATATAAATGAGATGATCGTAATCACTGTAATTATGTTTTTTTTTATATACAAAACTAAAGCTTGATTAGGCGCACATTTTTAAGAAAATGTTTGTTGATTCGATATACGATATCGAAAAGAATTCGTTTACCGTTAAATTTTATAATTGACAAGTGGATCGATTGTTTTCAGTATGATATATCGATGCTCCGATGCCCATTGAAAGGTATACAGTCAGATTATTATTAAAAATTAACTTTTATTCGTTTTGATTTACGAGCAGGAGCTTTCCAAATGAAAACCCAATAAACGCTTTTAGCTATAATTCAAATTCTCTATATATATATTAATTAATAATAGATGGTAACCTTTTAATATTTAAATTTTCTTGTATACAAGTTGATTGATTGGGAATTCAAAGCCCTATGAGTTAACTTTATATATATTTATACAGATACCAAAGTGGCTTTAAGGCGATAAAACAATATATTTTTACAATTAAATTATAATTCCAATTCAAAATTTATGTAAACGATTATTTCCTGGTTTACTTGACCTAATTTTTAAATATCGATGGTGCGCAAACATATCTCTTCCACTTGTCATCTTATCTCTTTATACGATCTGTACATATCAAAATACAATATACACACAATAGCACGTTTATCACTGTTGAAATCATTTCATCTTCAAAATCCAATATTTTGTTGACCAAATATTTAAAACTCATTTAATTAAATAACCATGACTTTATATTATTTCTTTCGCTTTATGAATGAAATGGTCCATAAACACAAGGAAAATGACTCATCCAATTAAATAACTTCTTTCAATACATGTACGGTACAAATATAAATAAGAAATTTAATTAAAATTACTTATCACATCTTTAACATTTCGAATCAAAATATGTACAAAAATATCGTGCAATTCCATTTTTGTACAAATATACAAAAGTGCTCGTACACACATAGACGTACGGTTTGATTGTAAAATCACTAAAATTCCGAGTCAAGATTATCGATTTTCTAATACAAAACTAAAAAAACATTTCGATGCTTCGAGTATACATAAAAATACAATCAAGGTTTTAATAAGATCCAACGAAGCTGTAATCGAAGCGTGCTTTTTGGTATTTTGTGAACTAATAATTTTGTTTTGACCTCACGCGTCAACATTTTTTATTTTCGACGAATTAAAATTTTTCCTGTGTAACTCGTGCGCGAAGTGCTCTCTTTGTTTCCATACAAACAATAAGTGTACCAACTCTTAAATAAATAGCTAGGTCGTCATCTTAATGAAGAAATACAAATTTTCTATTTATACTTGCAACTACTATAGCTTGTAAAAACTTTTTTTTTTTTTGGAAGAAGTTACGCGACATTCCGGCTCCGCCTATTTAGCACCCCATCTTAAAGTTTTGACAAAATAATGATGATTGAATTCGTTTGGTCAACGTTTAGTCAGGATTGGTCACTAGTTTTTATCGTTTCGTCATTTACGATTAAACGTTAAATAATTAATCAAAAATTTAAAAAAAAAATTCCCGGTATAGCACATCATTGAAAAAAATTTTGGAATTTCATTTTACAAAATTGATAAAAAATCCTATTGGAATATACCATTTAGATAAAAAAAAAACTTTTTTCAAAGAATTGTATCTAAAGTAGAAGACATAAGACATAATCAATTCAATTTTTTGGATCTTTGTAACTCGATGAGGATTGGTCACTTACATAATGATTTATTGTGAAAATTCGTTAAAAAAACATTTCCATACGATTCGAAGTGTTCGACGCTGGAATCTTGAACAATAATAATGATTTTATAAATTCAACGATCGGAATCGTTGAGCCGACTGTCTATTTAACTTTAACGTTCTAACGTAACTATTTTTCGAAATAAATCATTAAGTAGAGATGACCAAACGTAATATAGTGACCACTCCTCAATAATTGAATTGATTACTCGTATATCTTATGTTTTCCACTTTAGATGACAGTTCCTTGAAAAAAAAAAATATTTTTATCTTATATCCCAATTGGATTTTTTATTAATTTTGTAAAATGAAGTTCTTGTATTAATACAATTTTAATTATGTTTTTTTAAAATACAAAATGACTAATTGGTACCCAAACGCCAACATGTGTTGACCAATCGTGACCTAACGATTACCTATCAAAATTTGATAAAAACGGTATGATTTTCTTGCAATGAGGTGCTACCCGGGAAATTTTTTTTGAACTTTTCATTCTTTATTTACCGTTTAATCGCTAGTGACCAAACGAATTCATTCATCACTTTTTACAAAAGAAGAGAAATCGTTATTTATGTATAATATTACAACTCATCTCAGTGATTATCTATAATAATTGTTTTATTACTTTAATTGCATAGTGCGGTAATCTATTCTTATATAATGAAACCTATCATAAGCTAGATGCTAGAACATTTTTTTGAATTTTAAATTCAGTTTTAGTGGTTCCGGACGTTTAACAGCCCCGCAGTTACCAACTAGTTATGCAGAGGCCTCACATACGGTGATTTTGCCGGCTTATACTCATGGTATTGGGTCGTGGGGATCTAGAGGCTTGCATGACTCTGGCCTACACCGTGTTTACAGAAAAAATTTAAGAAAAAACGCAGAGAAACGCAAATTAAAAATAAACAAAAACTGAATGTTCCGTCGAAATTTGCCGCACTGAACTTGAAAAATTGACGACCGGATTTTCCCGAGTGACAAGTACCCAGTCTGTTGAAGACCCCCCCCCCCCCTCCGAATGACCCATCGACCCCGAAAGACCGATGCCCAGCCGCAACGAAGCAGCATTAGATAGTGGGGACGTCTTCTCAACAGACCAAGCCTCCCCTCACCCGGAGAAACGTCCAGCGAATCTCCCAAAATTCACACTTCGACAGCATGAGACCACCAAAATTCCACGAGGAGAACGCTGGATTTTACGGTCGTCCTCCGACCCTGTGTCTGTCCTGCCAAGGGGCGAGGATCGGCGCCTGTCCGGCCAAGGGGCGAGAATATCTGCAAAATTACCGAGCGAGACCAACGTACGACCCTCGTGAGCAAGAACACCCCAATTGATGATGCTCGATTACAAATATATATGTTATTTACGAAAAGAAAATTTAAAGAAAATAAAAAAATAAGAAAATGGTACCTTTGACCATGTAATGGTCACCCGGTTGGGTTGAGTTCCTGTCGAAATGAGTTGCGGCATTCTAGGGCGCCATGCACAGGCGCCTAACCCAAACCGTTGGGCTTATGGGCCACCCGTAAACAATTTTGGATGGGCGTTGTCTCGCCTTATCGCCAATAACTGTTGGGCGCTGTTTGGTTATCCTGTATAGTACCGTTGCTGCACACCCTTGCTAATTTTGGGGCCCGTTATAAAATTGTTATACCACTCGTTATAACCCCATTCGAATGAGTCTCGTATCGGCTGCCTCTAAAAGGTGATGCCTTGTGACGAAAACTAAGCCACTCACTGAACACAATAAAATTTTCAAGCCCGTCTCTAATTCCGACTTTACCGTTATCCAAATCACTTTATTTTATTGGGGGTACAAATTGAAAATGCGGGATTGATAACAGATGGCGTTACTAACGCTATACGCATCAGGCAGTACTGTGACTATGTTCATGTCAAAGCTACGTCTTATAGCTTTAATTTTCAATATGTGTCAATTTGTCGCAGTGTCAAATTCATAGTTTTTTTGAGCTCTCAATATGTCGAGTTTCGTGCCAACAAAACAGCATTTGCGGGAAGTTTTAATTTACTTCTTTAATTTGAAGAAAAGTGCTGCTGAAGCACATCGATTGGTCTCCGAGGCGTATCCGAGTCATATTCCATCGGTTTCAACGTGCGAGAGATGGTTTGTGCTGTTTAGAAGTGGTGATTTTGACGTTGAGGACAAAGAGCGGCCGGGCCAAGTGAAAAAGTTTGAGAATGCTGAATTGGAGGCAATACTCAATGAAGACTCGTGTCAAACTCAACAAGAGCTCGCAGATTCATTGGGAGTGACACAACAAGCCATTTCCCATCGTATAAAAGCCCTCGGAATGATCCAAAAGCAAGGACATTGGGTGCCGTATGAGCTGAAGCCGAGAGACGTCGAGCGCCGTTTTTTTTGCATGCGAACTGCTGCTCGAACGGCAAAAACGGAAGGGTTTTTTGCATCGCATTGTCACTGGTGATGAAAAGTGGATCCATTACGATAACCCGAAGCGCAAAAAATCATATGGTTACACCGGCCATGCATCATCATCGACGGCCAAACCAAATATTCACGGCGCCAAGCTCATGCTCTGTATTTGGTGGGACCAGCTGGGTGTGGTGTATTATGAGCTATTGAAATCGAACGAAACCATCACAGGAGCACTATACCGAACTCAATTGATGCGTTTGAGCCGCGCACTCAAAGAAAAACGGCCACAATACGAGCAACACTGAAAAAAATAATTTTAAACTTAAGCTAGTTCAACTTGTTTTAGTTATTATAACCCAGACTTTGCTTACTTTAGGTAAAAATGACCATGGTTTATTTTACTTATGCATGTTTCATAATACAAAAATGGCTAAGTTAATTTCAATTTATATCAATAATGCTTTATTTTCTTTCACACTGAACTTGTTTGTATGTCAATTCAAACTAAGCATTTATTTGATAACTTCGGAATAGTTAAACTAAACCATGTAAAAGTAAAATCAACTGAGCTTGGTAGTCAATTCAATTTATTTACTTGGTTTAATCTGAACATAGGCAAATTCATCTCATAACAGTTTGATCTTGCAAATATGTCATCTAACCTAAGCATTTGTTTAAAAACTAATAATTTAACAATGTAGTAGTTAAATTAAACCATATTTGTTTCATATGAAATAACATAGCAATAGTTTAAACTATGGACATTTAAACGGTGATAATGGATAAAATTCGCTAAATCGATATGTTCTTGTGTTATACTATAGGTATGAAGCAGATTTGAATTTTTGCAGTTTGGTCGGTGTAACCTGACAACTGACGAGTAGACCAACTTTTAGATGCAACCAAACTGCCAAGAAAGAACTTGAGGTCCTCATTATTTTTTAAGGGTTCGAAATACCTGAAGGTTAATTTAACTAAGTAACTAAAGTAAAATAATTAACCTGTTCAAAATATGTTGATATACGCTGAAAGTTAATATAACCTAGTGAAAGTTTAAAGCTTCGGTTTAAATTAACCTACGTGCTTAGTTATATTAATTGTATTTTTGTTGTTTAAACTAAACTGTGCGTTGGCTCAAATTTTTGTTAAAATTAACCTACATGGTTGGTTATACGTAAAGTTGTAATTATTGGTCAAATTAAACTTTAATAATAGTTGTGTCAACATATGCTGTAGGTCAACATAATTATTTACCTAGAATTTTTTTTCAGTGAAGACACGACAAAGTAATTTTGCAACATGACAACGCTCGGCCACATGTTGCAGCGCCGGTCAAAACATACCTACAAACGCTGAAATGGGAAGTCTTACCCCACCCGCCGTATAGCCCAGATATTGCTCCTTCCGATTACCACCTTTTCCGATCGATGACACATGACCTAGCTGACCAGCGCTTCCATTCTTACGAAGAAGCCCAAAAATGGGTCGATGACTGGATAGCAGCCAAGCCGGCCGAATTTTTTCGCGACGGTATCCGTAAATTGCCAGAAAGATGGGAAAAAGTTGTGGCTAGCGATGGACAATATTTTGAATAATTCATTTGTTACCATTTTTTCAGAATAAACGTTCAAAAATAGAAAAAAATCACGACTGTGAAGTTTCCGACAAAATTAAAAAATAACAAAACATGGCGGAACATAAAATTTGTCGAAATAACAAAAATGCACATGTTTTAGTAAAACAGCTGGCAAAAGCAATGTTAGGCTTATTAAATTTTTTTGTTATCAATAGTTAATAACGCAATTACTAAATTAGCGACTTCGAAACAAATGACAAATAAAAATAAATAGATTAATACGAAATTCGAAATGTTATACTTACACTTCATTATAAATTGTAAAAATATTTTATTATGAAACCCGCAAACATGGGGTTTTTAAATCAAAAAATTACTCAAGGGTACACCTAATTTTTTATACTATCGAAATATGTTTGATAATAGATTTCGAATAAGATAATTATACGTCGTAAAAATCAAAAACACATCAAAATAAATGTTCAAAGTGCGTTCAATGTCCACATGTTTTAAATGATTATACGAGCGATTAAAAAAATTCAAAATCTAATTAATCTCAGAGATGTCTAAGAGAAACGGTATATGTGGGCTAGTTGGCTTAAGATAAGTGCTATCAAACGAAACCACCCTTATATCAATACGATGACCAGAATCAATTTGTTGTTAAACATGAATATGACTGTCTAAATAACCAAGGGGATGATCACTGTAAAAAAAATTGCCCAAATCTCAGAGATGTCTAAGAGAAACGGTAAATGTGGCTAGATGGCTTAAGATAAGAGCTATCAAACGACACCTCCCTTATATCAATACCATGACCAGAACCCATTTGTCTTTAACGATGAATTTGACTGTTTAAATAACCAAGGGGATGATCAGTGTAAAAAAAATTGTTCAAATCTCAGAGATGTCTAAGAGAAACAGTATATGTGGCTAGATGGCTTAAGATAAGAGCTATCAGACGACACCACCCTTATATCAATACGATGACCAGAACCCATTTGCCTTTAATGATGAATTTGACTGTTTAAATAACCAAGGGGATGATTACTGTAAAAAAATTGTTCAAATCTCAGAGATGTCTAAGAGAAACGGTATATGTGGCTAGATGGCTTAAGATAAGAGCTATCAGACGACACCTCCCTTATATCAATACGATGACCAGAACCCATTTGTCGTTGACGATGAATATGACTGTTTAAATAACCAAGGGGATGATCACTGTGAAAAAAATTGAACAAATCTCAGAGATGTCTAAGAGAAACGGTAAATGTGGCTAGATGGATTAAGATAAGAGCTATCAGACGACACCTCCCTTATATCAATACGATGACCAGAACCCATTTGTCGTTGACGATGAATATGACTGTTTAAATAACCAAGGGGATGATTACTGTAAAAAAAAGTGGCCAAATCTCAGAGATGTCTAAGAGAAACGGTATATGCGTCTAGTTGGCTTAAGATAAGAGCTATCAAACGACACCACCCTTATATCAATACGATGACCAGAACCAATTTGTTGTTGAACATGAATATGACTGTCTAAATAACCAAGGGGATGATTACTGTAAAAAAAAGTGGCCAAATCTCAGACATGTCTAAGAGAAACGGTAAATGTGGCTAGATGGCTTAAGATAAGAGCTATCAAACGACACCTCCCTTATATCAATACGATGACCAGAACCCATTTGTCTTTAATGATGAATTCGACTGTTTAAATAACCAAGGGGATGATCAGGGTAAAAAAATTGTTCAAGTCTCAGAGATGTCTAAGAGAAACGTAGACATCTCTGAGATTAATTAGATTTTGAATTTTTTTAATCGCTCGTATAATCATTTAAAACATGTGGACATTGAACGCACTTTGAACATTTATTTTGATTTGTTTTTGATTTTTACGACGTATAATTATCTTATTCGAAATCTATTATCAAACATATTTCGATAGTATAAAAAATTAGGTGTACCCTTGAGTAATTTTTTGATTTAAAAACCCCATGTTTGCGGGTTTCATAATAAAATATTTTTACAATTTATAATGAAGTGTAAGTATAACATTTCGAATTTCGTATTAATCTATTTATTTTTATTTGTCATTTGTTTCCGAAGTCGCTAATTTAGTAATTGCGTTATTAACTATTGATAACAAAAAAATTTAATAAGCCTAACATTGCTTTTGCCAGCTGTTTTACTAATACATGTGCATTTTTGTTATTTCGACAAATTTTATGTTCCGCCATGTTTTGTTATTTTTTAATTTTGTCGGAAACTTCACAGTCGTAAAAAATCCCGCATTTTCAATTTGTACCCCCAATAATATTTTTATTTTTTATTTTTTCAAACTATGTATAATGTTACCACCACCATTTTGTGCTAGGTATATTTACTTTCAAAACACCAACAAAATATATACAAAATGAATAAACCTCGCGAGACTCAAAAACAAAAAAAAAATTCTCGGATCAAAAAACCAAAAATATTTCTTTCTTTATACGTCAAAAAAAAATATTCACCTACATCTTAACTGCTCGTACACACGCACAAGGGCAGACATTGGTCTCTCCAAAAATCAATATTTGGCAATGCTATAGTGTGGTTAAGCTGACATAACACAAAAAATAGCTCGTTAAATTCCCATCGAACCAATCCATAGTATTGCTAGTCATACACAGATGGCAATGCCACAATTATCAATAATAAATTAAAAAATTAAGAATAAATGAAATCGGGAACGGAATTAAATGTTATGACGTAACATCGTCTTTTTTTTAACATCCACTTTCCACTTGAGCTTAAAGTTAGCGTCATGCCGATGTACGTAGCGTTATCGGAATATGCATTTTGTTACTTTTCGATCTTTTGAGCAGTAAGTGCCTTTGATTACATCCTGCAGGTTTCTGGGTCAAGTGCATTTACTTTCCAACCATTTTTATTCAGTGCATTGACTTGGGTCGAGGTTAATGGGTCGAGGTGGTAAATCTTTATGCATTGGTGAATTTTTGTGCTACTTTCTTTGGTTAATTGTGTTGAATGCATTAACTGGTACAGTGGCGTTTCTTTCGGTTGCAGTGACACGTTCTAATGTAGCTTCACTAGTCCCGTGGATACCTGATTTGGTCGTTGAGGTTGTGGTTTTCTCACGCTCTGTGTTGAAGCTTCCACCTCAGGTGATGATTATGATTTTTCTTGTTTTGACGTTTAGTTTAAATTTGCCACCGTATACAACTCATTTCATACGCCAGTTGAATTTCTTCTGTTTCATAGGTAGCTATAGTATTTTCTTTTACTTGATCCTCATTTTTGATTATTGCAATTTCTTCTTTAAGCTGTTGGACTTCTTTGAATAGCTGTCCATTGAGTTTTATTGGTTTTTTTAAATAATTTTTCAAAATCAACGTTTTCTATAGCGATATCGTGGTGGTTTTCTTGACTCACGTTTTTCATGGGTTCAGCATTTTCGTTCTATTGCTGAGTCGTGTGATACATTTATCTAGGTGGTGATCTAGAGATGTTTGAGCTTGGTTATAAATGGGTTTCGCAATGGATGGCTCACCCCAAAATCCGTTGAGCCTTGGTGGTGGATTAGCCAAATGTGCAGTTCGCGTAATACCTGTGTTAAAAATTCCGTTTTGTTGCACGCTCATTGCTTTAAGGACTGATTATTGCAGCAGTTATGTCAATCTTACATGTGAGATTAGTAGTGGGTTAGTAGAAAGAATATCATTTGACAGGTTCTCGGTGATCGGTTATTCCGACGTTTCTCGGTTGCCAGAGCCTCGTTGGTTGATTAGCAGGGTGCACCAAGTGCAGGTGAAGATGAAAATTGGAGTGTTATATAGACCTTCTAGACCAACATCTCTTACCACTCAAGTAACGATGATTTTAAATTTCTAGGAATTCTTAGAAATTTTGAAATTTTGTTTGTTTCATATGATCAAATGAGTTTTACCAGGCTCCCCACATAAAAAGTTACCAGAAATTTTTTCCAGAAGTAACCATCATCAAAACTTTTCATTTGAATCTTTTCCAGCGATGTACTTTGAAACCCGGTCCTAAACCTTAACTTAACTATAACTAAAGGGTGCTGAATTAAAATGTGTTTGCCAAATTAACCTCCGATGAAAGGTTCCGGTGCCAGCTTCCATTAACATATGACAACGATCTGAACGAACGGTTGTATTTTAATCAAACAAATTTGAATGTATTTACTCCATATATTTTACGATTTATTTACCTTTTGTATGTTTTTTTCGGCTATCTACTGCAATTTCGCAATTAAGTTTGTATTTTAAATATTTTAAATATTCGGTAGTAGCTCATGTATGGTCGAGCAAATCAACACCGCCCATCACATCGTTATATTTCACAACAATTTCGGGTTGAATTATTTCCATTAATGCTTTCGCACTTTTATCCCACGTTTTGATCAATCGTCCAAGTGGACGGATCGGTTGTCCTGTCATTTCATTATTACAGCTTTTCCATCCCGGCTAGTTAATTCATCCGACGATCCATCGCATTTTCGTTTCATCACGGCACCTGTACTAATTTTTGGACTAATTAATCGATTGGCACGGATAATTCTGGCGGAATTATTTTTTCCTGAGAAAAAATTTCAAAACTGCAAATAATTGTCAAAGATTATATAGAGTGCCAGGATCTTACTGAACAGCACCAAATCCTATCAAAGATTTATCGAAGAGATGAATCTCTGTGGTTGTTCCCTGGTAAAGCACGAAGTCTCCCTTCATATGTTGTTTAAAGCCCAAATGTCTTTTGAAATGAATCTTTTGCTCATCTATCAAAAGAGATTCGTCCATCGGCATATCGTACCTTTATGAATTTATCCTGATCGCTTGTAGGAATGGTTTGATTGTCCATGCAAATTTTCTCAACCAAAATAATCTATCACGAGCCATAACTCTTGAAATACATTGTAGTTTGAGGTATTGATTCCAGTACATCCAAACCTGGGGAAAGCCAAGTACTTCCATTATGTTCTGCTTCCCAAATAACTGTTCTATTTAAGGGCATCTTTAAAAATCTGAAGAAAACAAATCAGAAAATTTAATATTAATGGGTACATTAGTAAAGGGGCGTTTCCCTTGCCATATCTCTTTCATTCGTTAATTCAGCTAAATGTGTGTCAATCAATTCGACTTTGTCCAAAATCAAGGCTTTTTCCAGGTTTAAAACAATGTGTTGCATAACAATATCTACAAGATCAAATTTGTCAGCTATTACTGGTACCACTTCGATGCCATACTGATTTAATTCAGGGTTTCACATTCAACCATGTCTATTCCGCCATAGCCCGAGTCCTCGACCATTATAAGCTCCGTAATTACTTCGACCTTGCATTTTTTATTATGATGGTCCATTTCCTTTAAAAAGAATATACCAGGTAAGGGAGGCATTATCAATCATAAATTAAAAAATGTGAGTTTATCTGGTTATTTTTTTATAAAACTGGGATTTTCTTTAACTTTCATCCTGCAATGTGTCGGTATGCAAATGCATATATAAACACCTGTTGTTATGTAAATTTATGTTGACAAAACATCTCAAGTGTAACTAATCTAATCGCAACGGTTGTGGCATTATCAAGACATTTCATTTTCAAATTGTTATATGTGTGTTATGGTCAATCGAGTTTTCCCAGACTTTCCACATGAAAAGTGAAATATAATTATTTCCAGAGGTATACAATACCAGAAACATTCATTTGAATCATTCACCAGCTATAACACTTTAAAAGGTCAATTTTTAGAAATTTTCAAATTTAGTATATTGTATGATTTGTTAAAATGCCTTTTGTCAGACTTCCCACATGAAAAAAGAATGAATTTTTTTTCCTAAGGTATAATCATCACCAAGCGCTTCCATTTGAATCATTCTCCAGAGTCAATAAATTGCTAGAAACACAGGGTATTTGGTGCATCGTTTGCCAAATTGAATTGGCTGAAAGAATTGGTCGTTTGTTATCTCTTAAACCCCAATAACTCTTTTTTGGCGTTACGGATATTTTTATTCTAACTTTTTAATGTTTATTTTGAAAAATCGCCATATTCTGCATTCAAATTGTGTTATTTTTTTTAAATAATTGGTTTGATGTTCCAAATTGAGTATTAACTCTTACGTTTACTGTTGTATGGTTCTATCAAATTCAAAATTCGTCCCAAATAACATCTACTTTCCTTTTTATTTACTCTTAAAATGTTTGAAAATGGTAAAAGAAAACTTAAAACTCAACTTTACATTGCAATAAAAAAAAACTAAAGGTGATCGATGCGTATGCCGTTTTTACAGAATTTCACACCGTTCTTGTATGTGTCAGTTTCACACTGTTAAATCCAAAGCTAATCAGAAAACATGGCCAGTCCAATTGGAATTTTAGTTCTTAACGATACGATAATCAAATTGTAGTTTTTTACATGTTAAACTCAAATTTTCTTTGTACGATTTACTCGTAACAAATTAAATTAAAGTTATATTTGGAAGAACGAAAAATATTGTATTTATAAAGTATATTTTTTTTTAAATAAAGTAATAAATATTTTTTAACATGTTAATTGCCAATTGCCGTTTTAATGGCCGTTTTCCATTTTCATCAAAACTCAAATTATAAATACAAAAATTAGTTGCAAGCAGATCAGTTAGGAAGCCTATTATAAGTACCTAGTCGACTAGAATCGCCTTCTAATAGACTACTAAATTGCGCACAGAGCCAGCCTGGTTGCCACTTCCTAACCAGATCAGCAAATTCGCAACGAATTTTTGTATTTATAATTTGAGTTTTTACGAAAATGGCAAACGGCCATTAAAATGGCAATTGGCAATTAACATGTTAAAAATTTTTATTACATTACAAGCCCAAATTAATTTAAAATTTGGCGTGAATCTATCAATAAATATTACATATATTAAATATTATATCAGTTTAGTATGACAAATACTTATTTGAGTAAGGTAAAATATAATAAATCTTATGAATGAATCTTATTATACTTTATATAAAAAGAAATATACTTTATAAATACAATATTTTTCGTTCTTCCAAATATAACTTTAATTTAAGTTGTTAAATCGTAAAAAGAAAATTTGAGTTTAACATGTAAAAAATTACAACTTGATTATCGTGTAGAACTAAAATTCCAATTTGACTGACCATGTTTTCCAATTAGCTTTGGATTTAACAGTGTGAATCTAACACATACAAGAAAAGTGTGGAATTGTGTAAAAACGGCATACGCATCGATCACCTTTAGTTTTTTTTACTGCAATGTAAAGTTGAGTTTTAACTTTTCTGTTACCATTTTCAGAGTAAATAAAAAGGAAAGTATATGTTAGTTAATACTAAATTTGGAACCTATACCAATTATTTAAAAAAATAATACAACTTGAATGCTAAATATTGCGATTTTTCAAAATAAACATTAAAAAGTTAAAATTAAAAATTAAGTAGGGCCATAAATGAGTTATTGGGGTTTGACCCATCCTTTCAGCCAATTCAGTTTGGCAAACGATGCACCAAACACTCTGTATATTCAAACGAGTTTCCAAGGATTTTCACATAAAAAGTTATCTGAAATTTTCTCTAGAGGTGATTATTACAATGACTAAAAACTATCTTTTGCATCACAATTGCTTATCTGCTTTATTGACATTTCCCGATTGGCGATTTTTTCGAATCGGCCTTACTGACATTTATGACTTTTTTCTGACAATCTGCATTATCGTTATTTTTGGCTACCAAATTTTAGTTGTATAGTCGAATCTGCATTATTTTTCGGTTGGAGTGTTTCGGTTAACTTTAATAGTTCCTTTATACCAGACCTTAAGTGAATGCTACTGAAATTAGCCGAAAAAGATCTGTATTATTGACATATTCTGTATCAGGTATGGTATCAAAAATTTCTAAGTTATGTTAGCGTAAAATTGTATGTTGTTGATGTAACTAATGTCACATCGAGCTAATTCGCGTAATTCTTTTTAACCTCAGATGGCAGTAAAAGCTGCATTTCTAAGTGTAGATTAGGGTAAATATACAACAAACACACGTTTGTCTTAACACAGGTGTTTCATTTGATTAAAATTTGCTTAAGATAAACAATTATATAAATGGTTATGTATAGTTGTAGCTTACGGATATGTTATGACCTACATCAAATCACGATAAAATGTATATTCGTTTGACCTTATCTACCCGCTCTCACATATTTATAACATAAAGCATATACACCTAATTCAGGTGTTATATATACGGTACCGCCCGACTTAAATTATGCAATCATTTTTTTTTTTTATCAAAACACAATTCGCTTATTATCACAATAATATAGTTTGTACATTCTGTTAACAATTTGCTTTGTACCATAAATTTTCAATTTTCTTGTATAATTGTAATTTATGGACATTATGCATAAAAAATGAAACCGCAAAAAACATATAAATCCTACATACAGTGTAAATATATTTGTAAGCAACACAATTTATATTATTTTCTAAATGAAAATTTATTAAAATTTTAAAACGACGAAAACCTGCACAAACGGAAATTCAGAGCGAGCGCACACAAAAAACAACTTGATATCTATATGGACACATTTTATTATCTCGCCACATAATAAAGTAAAAGTCCTACATACACAAATAAACGATTAGATGATTTGCGTGGTATGTCAACATTTTGATTAAACTTCCGCGTTTAAAGATAATACATAAAACACAAGACATTATAGAAATCATCTAATTTCCTAAAATAAAAAAAAAACGTAGAACAAGACAAAAAAAATTATAACGTATAATTAAAAATCAATTTTCTGTAAATTGTGTGCAACACAAAAACATTAAAATTAGATCACAATACATTCACTTAAGCTCTATATACATAACTTTAATCAATTTTCATCACTTTAAACGTTAAACACAAAAAACAACTATAGATAATATTTCTATATAAGACGTTTTTGTTTTTAAAATTTCGTAAGACGCGCGGGGCACACACACTCACAAAATCAAACCAATTTAATTTGAATGAAAATCTTTAAGTAAGCACCTCTCCCTTATACCCGCTTACAAAATTATCTGCACCGTTATATCCTGGACGCTTTAATATCATTCCCGTGGGTGTTTCTTAGTAAAAAATTGAAAGTGTTACAAATTGTTGGTGGTATACGACGAACAAAAAGCAAAAAAAAAATTATAATGCGAAGGTAATTACATAAAATTAATTTTTGATTGATTTTCGATTAAGTCTAAAATCTGGACCTTATTTAGTTCCAAGGCATGGCATTAAACGCGTTGATAATACCTTTTTACTCTCTCGACTCGATTCAATTTGTAATTGGGGTAATTTCTATATAGAAAAACAAATGGTTTATGATGAATATTTATTATAGGTGGTATGGGAGTATATTGAAGGTTAACGGTCAGCTTAGTTTTGTCTTTCTTCGATATACTTAGATTGGTCATGCGTAACTGATTGATAATTGAAAGATTGAAATGCATTTTGAAGGTAACATAGAATTTATTTCTTAAGATGTATATTGGTGAATCACTGTACACACTCTCGTATACATATACATTGACGGGCAAGAGTGGTATGATAAATTTGTTTTTTACAATTTTAAATGGTTCAATTTAAATTGGATTTTAATCCGAATGGATTATAATTAGATTAGATGGTTACATGAATGTCATTATGATTCGAGGTTAAATTATTTACCGTGGCCCTTTTATATTTGGTTATAGAATCTTGAAAGTGCTTTATTTTAACGAAATGTTTACGATACTAGAAGTTATAGTTGTAAATATATTGCCTCTATTTTCTATGCAGAATTAGTAAATTCAGTAAGACTATTGTAAATTAGAACTATATTTACAGAAGAGAAGTAATCCGCGTGTCGTACTCTGCCGACCAAATAGCATAGTGGTTAAAGCTTTGGAGTTTAGATCTTTAGGTAGCGGGTTCGAATTCCGATAAAGGCAGGATGCAAACGAAAATGTTCATCAACAGATTACTATATGTGATAAAAAGGAACACAATACGACCTCAACTACGACCAAACGTTTCTAAAATTTTTTTTGTAAATTACCTACGTAAATTAGAAAAAATGTAAATTTTACGTAAGGAAATGGAGAGGTGAGCATGTTTAAGCTAATACCTGACTTTTATTACCACGAATGTACATAGACCTCGAATACACCATACTTCAGTTCTTAAGCTAAAAATCTAACCTGCCCAATTTTCGATAAAAGCCTTGTATAATCAAAAGACTTTATTCAATGCTGTATAAGATAGCGGAATTTTGACAGCGAACCAATGATGTCGGTTGTTTTTTTAATAGCTTAGGCTATACTAAGACTATATTCAAAGTTTGGGGAAAATTCATGGACTAGAATTTTTTGATTTTCTGCGGCCATATAAATTATTTTCAGTTTTTGGCCAATATCTCAAAAACTTCTACTAGTAACCAATAATTTCGGTTGGTTTTCTAATAGCTTAGCTCATACTGAGACTATATGGAAAATTTGGAGAAAATTTATGAACTAGAATTTTCACAAGAATTTTTAGATTTTCTGCGGTCATCCAAGTTATTTTCAGTTTCTGGCTAATATCTCAAAAACTTCCACTAGTAACCAATACTTTCGGTTGGTTTTCTTACAGCTTATAGGAGACTATATGGAAAATTTGGGGAAAATTACCTAAGCTATTAGAAAACTAACCAAAACTATTTGTTACTAGTGGAAGAAATGCCGCAAAGATGGAATATTGTTAAATTTCAACATTTCATATACCGAGTTCCTTTACTTCGGAGATCAATCAATTTACCATTTCAAGGATCACTTTTAATATTTAATTCCGCTGAGATGTTTTATTTAGTGAAAAATATATACATAATGAATAAAAAATTCCCGCTGGTAATAACATAATAAAAATTATTCTCTTTAGTGATAGTGCTGCCACTTGCGGCGAGTAGCGTAATCTCTTATATTCCGCTGTCATAATTCCGCTATCTTATGCAGCATCTTTATTCACGCATAGAAAACATACATTTTTAATTCTTTGTGAATTTTTTATGCTAAACTTTTCAACATCATTTACACGACATTTTGCACGGGTCTTCTAATTTATGGAACAGCTTAAATATGAAATTTAATTTCGAATTAATTATCCGCCTTTACTAGAGAGCGTATTTTGGTGAAATAAAGCTTTTTTGTATCAAAACTCATCATTTCCTGTAAAATTAAAAAAAATATTTGGTTTGAAACTTAATTTACAATCGCTTTGTCTTTAATACTTTTTTTGTTAAGCGTCTAGCCACTTCCGGTGAACCGAAGTTAGTCAAAAACTACTAGGGTGAACCAATATGTGCAAAAAGCTTTAGCATGAAATTTCATCTCGATTAATCAATCCATCTTGGCTGTACCACTGTACGCTTTTTTTAAGAAAGAATTTTTGTGTAAATTAGGTTTCTGGTATAAAGCCATTCTAAAGGGTAAATCTTTGGAAATGTGGCTGTCGATTCGTTTTATCTGTGCAACCCGACAATCACAGGATTTAAGCTTAATTCAATTGACATGAGAAATACAAAAACATAGATGTTTTGGTGGCCTAAAATTGGAAATCATATGAGTAAGCAGATCTGACTATGTTGTCATAATATACAAGCATAGATTATTCATTTCGCACAAATTACAAGCCAATTTGTTAGTCCTGCAAAATTTATTCATATAGCGGAATAGTGGCAACATTATTTATTAAAATATTGTAATAATTGAGTGAGTTGACAAACTGAAAATTATTGTGAGAATATTTTCGATATTTTAATAATTAGTGAAATTTGTGGGTAGTCGATGTTAACATAATTTTCTTTAGTTAACACGTAGACCTTTTAGGGTAATCAAACGAATAGCGGTGTCGATGAACTAGCGCTAGTCACCTACAAACATACGTCTGTTACCAAAGACGAGTAACAGTGAGCTCTTATGAGTAACTTTGAAAGTTTTTATCATTGCTGGAGAAATAACAATAACCTACCTAAAAAAGTGTCGGTGCGTTTGGATGTTTGCACCAAGGCCTGATGGTCTGTTTGTCCTGATGACCTAATATGTCAGAAAAACAACCGGACTGATTACTAGAGGGAGTTCTTGAGAGACTGACCTGAACCTGAAAAATTCGAACATGGCAGCAGAAAACTAAATAAATGTTCCCCAAATTTACCATGTAATCAAACATCTGTACGGGTTGATTACCTGTGGGAGTTTTTTAGATATTGGAAACTTAATTATTTGGCCGCAAAATAGAAAAGTCTTACTCCTTTAATTTTATATTTTAGATTCGCAAAATTCAAATGCAGTTTTTTATGTTCATAAAAATATGTTAGAATTATAAGAACTTCAAATTAAGTCAGTCCGTTTTCAAAAAGTGGCCCTGACTATAACAAATTTTTGTAGTAACAGCTGATTTCCGTTGTTTCAGATAGGTTAGACATTTGCCGTTAACATTCAGTTTGTATTGGTTTGAGTTTTATACAAAACATGTTTTTTTATGGTGTTGAATATGTCGGATTTCGTGATAACTAAACAGCATTTGCGGGAAGTGTTAATTTTTTGTTTTATATATTGAGAAAAGGTGCAGCTGAAGCACATCGAATGCTTGTGGAAGTTTATGTTGACCAATAAATCATGAAGAGAATGGTTTTGACGCTTCAGAAATGATGATTTCAGTGTTGAAGGTATAAGTCTCGCTTAGAACAGTCAAAAAATCGTAGACGATGAATTAGAGGCATTTTGCTCGGTGAAGATCCGACTCAAACTCAAAAGGAGCTTACCGGAAAATTGGGGATGACCCAACAAACATTTTCCGTACGATTGAAATCTATGGGCATGATTATGAAAAGCAAGACAATGGTGTCTCTTATGCGAATTGAAACCAAGAGACGTGGGTGGAACGGCGATTTTATTCGTGGGCAGCTGCTTCAAAGGCAATCAAGAAAGGGTTTTTTTTTACATCGGGTAGTGACTGGTGACGAAAAGATTCACTTTAACGCAAGAGAAAAAAAAAATAGCTGAATTTCAACACCAAAGACGAACATTTATAGTTTGAAGGTTATGCTGTGTATCTGATGGGACAAAAGGGACATTGTGAACTACGAGCTGCTACAACCTGAGGATTACGCAAGCGGTACAGAGTACAATCAATTCATTTGAGGCATGATTAAGTTATTCTCCTGCATTACGACGCTCGGCCTTACGTTGCCAAAGTCGTAAAAGAATATTTGGAAACGCTCATTTTGGTCAATACAAGAAATTTTGATTTCGCCCAGTGTAATTTGAAGTGGCTTGCAAAAACTCAAAGCTATACCGAGATAACCAATGAAAAAAACTTTTCCTTATAATTATTTGAAATTAATTAATTTTTAATTTTGTCCAAAACTTAGTTTAGAAACTCTGACTAATATTACTAAAAAAAAATTGGTCAAGATATGTACGTTAAGAAATATTCCGAGTTTCTTTTCCGGTAAGGCTAATCAATTTGTCACTTTAATCGATTGGTGGTTCGTTGAATCCGGATTGCTCGGTTGAGATAAACTACTAATCAGGAACTAACCAACATAACCATATTTATTTCTTCCTCTCGAGTAGATTTTTTTTTAGTAATTTAATATTTTCTGTAAAATCATTTTTAGGTTAAGTCACCTAAAAAAATCGCGCGATTCGCAAAGCAACACGCAGCCAGTTTATGACACACCCGATACCACACAAGGTCAGCACATCTTGGTTATATAAAACGCGTTGATCCAAATAAATGGAAGATCTCCGTCTCCGGACGTGAAAGCAATCATGGAGACGAAAATGTGCAAGACTTCATCATGAGAATTGAGGAACACGCGTTCCTAGATGATATTCCCAAACGCCAACAAAACCGACAAGTGAAAGAACAATCATACATCATAGAGACATTGGAAAGTGTCATTTTTTGATCGATTTAGCAGCTTAGAGAGTGATCGTGAAACGCACAAATACAATCGCAGCCGATTACAATATACCCATAAAAGAGGCTTTCAACGATTATCTGACAGAAATAGAAAATGCAAACTTCACTTTAAAAACTCCTTTATGCGAAATAATGAACTGTTTTCCAAATGTCTAGACAACAAGAGACCCCGCTTTAAAGAAAGCTACGAACCACATGGAGATTGACACCACGGAGTCGTTGGAATACGTCCGGACTTATCCAAAGCGTCTTATTTAAACGTGTATTTGATGTTCCCAGTAATGGGCGAAATTGCGGAACAACTCTAAACTTCTGAAAATTCATATAGCAAGAAACATAGCCTAAGTTACGGAGGTTTTGAATCTGATAGCCACACTTGGAAGCTTCCTAGTAAATGCCATTTATAGAAAGTCGCTAATAGTTTGTGGAATTTTTAGAATATTGGCCATCGATTTACTTCTTGTTCTCTCGAAAAAAACGAAAAATTTCTATGAAAATGATACCTAAACGATGTTAAAGCTAGGGACACTCGTTCGGGAACAATGCATCAATATACGATTAGCCCCAGATTCTAATTCCCAACAAACCCTTATTTTGCACTTAACTTCATTTACAATTACTAAAATCAACTTTCTTAGGGATCCTAATACGCCATCAACAAGTAAACAATTAATACGAATTCAATCATGATCGATTTCGTCGATAAGTGACAACTAAGGGTATCATCCCTAACCATACGAAAAAAAATATAAAAAGTCGAAATATTGCCAGACTGTTGAAAAGCGGAGCTAACATTAGCGTGTCAGGAAAGAATTCTGAAGAGTTTCTGCTATCAATGAGAATTTGTACTAAGCCTTTTAACTCACGTAACGGTTCCGTAAATTTGCCCGTAACCTATCTAAATAAAACTGAAAGTGTTATATTATTTGTATAGTTCCATTATTAAAAGCAGAGTTTTGTCTTAGGGTCGATTTCTAGCATACATATCAAATTGTACTAGGCATAGTTAACGGATTAAAAATTGGCTAAATAAAAATCACATCTATTGACCGCATTGCTAAACTGTTTTCATCGTATGCATCAAAAAGATAAATCTGGTTGAACAGACAAACAAGGATTAAACAATGACATTAGCCTGGCTCCCGCACCCAAAAACTTCCTAATAATTGATCGATTGATTGAACTTGGTGTGATAGAGGAAAGTTGTAGTTCGTGGAGTTTCCCTGTAGGGTTTGTTAAAAAATTAAATGGTAAATCCAGATTGTGTTTGAATTCGAGGAAAATCAATATATCAACGAAAGATCCGTATCCACTCCCGATTATTGATGATTCACTATAGCTAGAATGAAAGTTCACCAAATTTATCACAGATTCAGACTGATGAACCGAGTAATACAACATATGTTGCATCTTACCCAGCTGGATTAGACGAGCACGAGTTGAAAAAGGTAGCGGAAATATTGTGAAGGGCTGGAATAACCCTTAATTTTTAGAAGAGCCACGTTTTACTTAGAGAAATGCGATATGTGCGGTATATCATAGGAAAGCCAAAGTATCAAAAAAGTAATCCGGTCAAATTGAAAGCGATCGATAATTTTCCGCGCATCAATCTGTTAAGCAAACACGTAGATTACTTGTGATGGCGGATTGGTGTCGTCGATTCATACCAAATTATGCTGACGTTACCACATTTCAGATGGTCCGATGAAGTAGATTTATGGTGTTTGAAAAGTTAAAAGATCTTCTCTGTAAAGCCCAGGTTTTTCACAACCCCGATTTCGGAAAGTAATTTTTTATACGATACGATGCCAGTACGCCTGTTACTATACTGTTACAAAACCACAATGTCTAGCGGAAAGCTATGCGGGTTTACCATTATTACCAATCATGCCAGCCTTAACTGCGGTTCATAACGCTGAAATATCTAAGTGGGCGACTCGGACGTTGCAGTCTAAAGCTTGAGGCATTTGATTTCACCATTGTACAATTTCACCATTGTACATTGTTCCGAATCTACTGTGACTCCCTGATAGAAGTGAACTTCGATATAACATTGCACAACTACCTCTTTTTTAATGAGCACCAGCTAGAAGATGAAGAATTTTACTCAATACGACGACGTATTATTGAAAAACCAGAATACCATTCAACGTTTATATTTACAACGACACTCGAGCGAATTCGGATCTATTCATGCACAGATCCACCATAGCGGCAATCAAGGCTTACTTGGTCGAACAATATTCAACGTGAGACAAACATTTACCCCAAATAGTGCTCTTCAAAATTCAATACGAGAATCATCAGGCTAAGAATGGACACGGAAACGAATATAAAATTGTAACTCTTCAGATAGTAGGCGAAGCAAGTCCAGATTGAAGTCAAGTCTAAAGTCAAGAAAATTTTTTTACTCGCATAAAAACGGTATTCTGAACGCTATAATCAGATAACTCTAACCAATTTTTAAATGTTGGTAAAATCCTATATTTACATAACAACATCTAGTTAGTTATGCCACAAAAAATTTAGTTGGTAAATTTGCATTCCGATTTATGAGAGTCGATGTGAATCTCAAAACTTCAAACGAAATTATTTTTGCTCTAGTCTTCGGTTTAAAGTCATCATTCTTCATAATGATAAATTTGAATAAGCCCTTGTGCCCGAGAAGGTGTTTCCAGAAATCTTGCAATCAATCATTTTTTCAAAATCAATCAGAAATTATTACGAACATTTTTCTAAATTAAGCCCCTTAGCCTCTGAAAAGTCAGTGTTAATTGAAAAAGAGGCAACAGTGAAAAGTCAGTTTGTGATTGTTGTTTCAAAATCATTGATTTTAGTGTATAGTACTAAAGTTGATTTAAAATGTAGTTCAACTAATTAAAAATTTGTTGAAGAAGTTAAACGTATTAATAAAGATTAGAGCGATAATCTGAGTATTTTAGTTGAAACCCCCATTTATAGCATCCCGCAGTTGAACGCTCGAAATTCGGAACGACATTTTATTTTACCATTGTTTCAAATATTTATCTGGTTTATTTAAAGAAGAGAAAATTGCGAATTAACTCATGGTAATGTGAGCTAAAAATGCTGTGTTAATAATTTATTGGGCCGAACAAATCCCACAGAATATATGTTTTATATATGCGGATTTACTCTCAATTTCAACAATTTCATCTTAATAATTTCAAAACTATTCATTTAATGCAACTGCACGAAACAAACAATTTTATTAATCACATAATTACTTCTACAGTACACAACTAATTACCTTGTAATTTACCCCATTAAAAATTATACACAAACAACGACACAATATAGAGAGCATATATGAGGTTTGGAGTCATACAATATGCAACAAACATGAAAACTATTAACATTTCTTAAATAGGCATAAAGAAAATAACTCTATTATCATTAAATTGGCATCGTTATTATCTCTAATATTCACAGTATTGTTGCTATTACCAATTTTCTTTCTATTCCAAAACAAAAGACAAAAGAAAATGTTTTAATAGGAAATTCGATTATTTAATTTTTTTTTTTTTTGTTTTCATTCCTGTGTAATCGCACATTTAACTACATAAAGTACAAAACCGTTTACGTATATTCTTATACGGAAAACTATGTTGCACGTGCATGCATAAAGTGAGATACGATGTTGTGTATATGATAAAAATCTTAAAATAGTTTTCGTAATTTAAATTAACCAACACACGAATAAACGTTAATTTTTAGAGGTTACACTGTATAAAGAGTAGTTCCGCTATTACTCACTATATAGGTGTACAAATTTTATTACCTGGGGGAAAATGTTTGGTACGTTTGTAACCAAGGTGTTCTGTTATTATTATTTATAAACAAAACGTCATTTCTGTGTTGATAGCTGGACAAGTGTGGCGCAATGAATTTTTTGAACGAAATATATGATCGATACTCAAGTGTTGAGCAAGAAATTGAGGATAGCTTAAAAACGTTGTAAGTAGATAATCTGTATACATTAAAATGTTTTCAGTTTGGTTATAATTGTGTTGATTTGCAGACAAGAGGCTGAAGATACGCTTCAATACGAATGGAAACAAAATAAGGAGGATGCAGTCGAATTAGTCGTATCCATCACAAAAGAGGAGGCCAAACAACGGAATACGGATATTATAAAGGCACTTGAAATTGCTAAAGCTAGGCTTAGGTCTCGAGCCACGTACAGCCCACTCGAAACAATCCTGGAGAAAGCAATAAAAAACTATAAAAAGGAAATGTCACTGATACCGTCGCACACACGTAAAGTTTATGGACCAACGTATGTCTAAACGTATTATGGCGCCTGTATTATCACCCCGTTTGATTTATTTCATATACCGATCGATTAGCATAGCACATTGATTTAAAACTACATGCGAAGAACAAACTATAAAATCTAATTAAAACTCTGCGGTACAAGCAGCTACCTCTCTCTTATCTGTTTAATGACCAGACAAAGTTTTTTTTTTTTTGTATATAGCTCGTACATCCTATTTTGAATTTTCAATTAATTGTTTTTTATCTTATACAACAAAAACATAATCACCAATATTCTTATAAGTGATAGTTAAGTCTTAAAATTGTCTTAAAAAAATAAAATTAAATTGTGTTACATAAAATTGTAACAATATCGTTATATAGTGTATATCGTAGGTACTCGCTGTGTACACAGGCAAAAATAGCAAAATTTCTGTTTTCTTTTCATACGACAAACTCAAAAGACAATATTGATTGCAAATTGTTGTTGTTGTCGTCTTGTTATATTTTGGTCGAGCGCGCAGAGTGTAATTAATGGAATTAAGAAGACAACAACTCTAAACACAACATTTTTCTAATTAATCGAGCTAAATATAAATGTAATAAATTGAAGGCGGAGATCTAATAAATTAGGTAATCGGTATATGGTGGTGTGTTTTGTTGTTATGTGGACGAATATGGTATGGTATATGGATATAAAGACGTGGAGATTTTACTTTTTCGGTATCATGTATACGCGCAAGTCTATATGTTATAGTTATTCAAGGCATTAAACTATCAGGTAATTATCACTCTACATTATGCTATGTAGATATATTTATAAAGTAGCAGCTTAATTAAAAAGAGTTTCTATTTTCTAATCAGGTATGATGTATGTTGCAATATGGAATTTATGATCTTGCAATTAGTTTGCCATCCGGATAAAGGTATAGCTAATTTGCAAACTACTTTATACATAGCCATAAAATTATTTAAAGAGCTATAAACTATTGATAGTGTATTTGAATAATGAAAATGTAGAATCTTTATTTTATATACTATGAACAGAACATTAATATACCGACCAAATGGCACAGTGGCTAAAGCTTTGGCGTTTTGATCGGGAGGTACCGGGTTCGAATCCCGATAGGGCGTGGATGCAAAGATAGTTTTCTTTAAAAGATTACGATCTGTGATGAAATGGAATACATGTATGACCCCCTGTCGGAGTGTAAAACTCATGGACCGACCCATATTCCATGCCACTATAGGCTGGCATGAAGCTGTCTAATGTGCAGATGGGGATAAAATTGGACCTAAAGCCGTACGTCGTCCAATTGGTTGGCAACGGCGTAAAAGTCAGGACTGAAAAAGCAAACCACGAAAGATTTGGGATAATAAAAAGAAAATAATAATATTAATTATTGGCACCATCAAAATTCGGGTCATTGTCGGAATATATGTCAGTACATAAACCCATCCCAGGAACAAATCGCTTTAATACTTTGCTGCCGGCAAAACTACCATGATTTGCATTTCGGTTTAACCATATGTCAGCCTTCCACCTATATAAGTAGAATATCATGTTGGTCAGAAAGTAGAGGGGTGAATAGTATGTTGTCTCCAACACCCGACTTTCTAGAATGTATACATAGACCAGACAAAACGAAAAATTTAACGTACCGGGCTTTTGAAAACACCATCTTGTACCACCAAGCTCAACGCTAATCAAAAATTTAATTTTAAATTTATTCGAATCTTTTTGGTAAATGCTACATTTTTCAACATAATTGCAAAAATTTAAAAAGCTTCCATGATGGATGCAGCCATTTCCGGTTCACAAGTTTCCACCAAATTTCTTAAAATTGACATTTTCCAATTAATGGAAAAAGTTTAAGTATCAACTTATATTTCGAATAGCTAATCCGCCTGAACGAGATGCCAAATTTTTGGTGAAATAATTTTTTTTTATCAAAACTCATCATTTCCGGTCAAATTTTAAAAATTATGTTATCGAATTTTGCTTGATAATTAATTTAGAATTATGTTTTTAAACGTTTATTCGTAAATGATAAATACTTTTAAAAATATTTTTTGAAAGGCTACTAAGGAAGCTGCTACTTCCGGTAGAATTTAGATCTCCTAATTTATACAAAAAAAAAAAAAAAAAAACTATTAACACACTTAATGGTTCAGCTATTAGTAAGATGAATGGAAGCAAAATTTGGTTTTTCTACGAATTGTGAGCAAAAAACCGAAATTGGAGAACGCTACTAACAAGAATGCACCACTAAAAAAAGTTTATCCGCACCACCTAAGAGTGTTGAAAGTAGGCAAAAGAAGAAAAGGAACACTAAGGTCGCCCGCAAACTACTTATCACAATGGCACTTATAAACGAGGAAATATGTTCATGTAGATGAGCTACTGATTGAAGCTACAAAGTTGTATACCTCATATGCGAAAATATTGTGCGAGGTTTAATACCATACACGCAGAGAAATAATATAGTTCCTGCACGATTGCTACAACTAAACTATTTTTGTTTAAATAATATTATAATTACTGTAAAAATGTTTGGTCACCGTCATTATATCATATTCGCCAAATAATTGTGAAGGATAGAAATATAATTGCTTCAACCATATTATTTTTAAAATTCACTTGCTATTATGGTTCCTGCAACTATTAATGGTGGTAACACAATTATGATTGTGCCAACTATAATTTAGAATCATTTAAGTTGTTGAGTCAATTATTCTGTGATTATTGAATGATTAATAATTTTTAGTGTATTTATAAAAAATTCGCTATCTTAATGTGTGATTAATTTGTATGTAAACACTAAATAGCCAACTTTCACTTTGAAGTTTCATGGCTGCAGGAATGTGGTCTTATGCGATTATCGAATATTTTATAACAAATGTTAATAAAATAAAAACCAAACTTTTTGGTATGCTCACGACGGGGAAAATAAACTCCGGATTTTGTTGTTTTGAGGTACCAATAATAATGGCCAATTGGGATAACAGGGATGGGGTATTTCTTTCAATGCGATATCAATGCGTCATCAATATTACATTTTATGTTTACTGTAATTATAAATATGATTGGTATTGAATCAAAAACATGATTGGTAGAATCATATGCATGATTAAAGCAAACATAAAATGGTTATTGCAATCATAGTTTGAGTCTCACACATGGTTACAGAAATCATTTTATGTTTGCTGTAATCATTCATATGATTCTACCACTCATATTCAATATATATTAATGATTGTCGCAATCATAATGCCAATCATAATATGATACCTTTTATATATGATTGTAGTAACCATATTTATTCTCTGCGTGTAACCAAAAAACAACACTGGTATACCAAGCTAACCTTGAGACTATTATTGGTTAGGAACCCTCGAAAAAAGTGCTGAAAACCTTAGGAAGAATGTTCGAGGACTCAAGTATGTTCGAAATCAAGTAAATGTCAGCAGGATCCCTTGGTACTCTAGTAGTTTTGATCACACTTTCCAGTGATCTGGTGCGAAAATTTACATCCGATGGCAAAATGGACCCGACATGTCATAATAACGTAGCCCGCTGAAAACACTGTTCTAGATGCAATGAAGATGAACACATTGCGAGGACCTGGAAAGAAGAGCCGAGGTATAACACATGTCTTGGGAGAGATGATAACACTCTAGCTACCAACCATTTCAAGGGTGGTTTCGGATGACCAAAATATCAGAAGGCGTTCAAAAGAGCAATTAGGTTAGGATTTTTTGATACTACTAAATCTTAATCATTGTGAAGCGGCGCCAGATTTACTTTACCAGACTGTGCGAGAAAGAATATGAGACATCGCTACTGTGCAAGATCAATATAGTCAAAGAAGTCTATAGGAAGCCCTGAGGTTGACTTTACCAAACGGTAATGAAAAAGATATTAGGCACTAATTTTAGCCCTTTTATTGCCCAGATATGATGCGAATATGTTAACCAACATGTTTTGTCCAGTGAAATAGCAAGAACTGACGAAATCCGACTAATACCAAACGTTACGGTCGATGAGGTGGTCAAGGCTATCAGCAAAGTTAGTGGTAATAAGACACTCGGATCTGACAACATAGTGAATTTGGCGCTCAAAGTAGACTTCAGATAATAATTAGCACTTCAGATAATAATTAGTAAAGCGGGATTTTAAATTGCCGGGAGTCGATTGTGATTGGTCCAGATTCCGAGAAAATTCGTTCAGACGGTCGTCCGGATGACCTCGGTTTTTGTCCTTTAATTTTTTTTCGATTCGCACGATTTTTATAAAATTTATAAGGAACGGGGTTCGAATGGCTCGATTCTTACTAATTTTGCCAAAATGTGTTCAGATGGTCGTCTCGGGTTCGTTTTAAATTTTATTTTTATTATTAAAGCCTTAGGAAGCGTATTTTCGAGTACTATAAAAACCGATTGTGAAGGATCCAAATATCGGAAAATTTATTTAGGTATGTCATACGCTGGGAGCCGGGTTTCAGTATTTAATTTGAAAATTTTGATAAAAATTTCAAAAAGGAGCAAAAACCAGAAATTGATTTTGATGATTTATAATTTCAGGAAAATTTTTTTAGAAGGTCCTCCGGTTAAGCCCGAAACCCGTATTAATTTTGTGTTTGGTTCGATCGATTTTGATAAATGTGATGAGTCCTAATTTTGTGGAACCGAGTACTATTTTTTAGTTGTTAGCTATAGTAAAGTTGACTCGAATGATTTTGATATTGATGAAAGAGGTTTTCGAGTGCAAGGAATCGGTTCCGATGGTCCTTCATAGAGGTTCGTGGGCATGAGTCTTCTTTTAATATTTTATTTGGCTTGAACAATTTTGATACCATTGAGTTCCGATGTCTGAAAAATTCATTTTGGACTTCTTTCTACATTTTATTTTGCTAGAACGATTTTGATAAAACTTGGCGCAACAAGTTTTCGAAAGCAGAAAAACAAGGAGTTACGGTTTCTAGTTAATTCATTTAGGAGTCCTCCATATTTGTTGTCATGTTGCATGATATTGCACCGTGTTACGTCATGTCTCACTATATTGTACCATGTTGCATGATTTTGCACCATGTTGCGAGTTGCTACCCCCATTTCTTGGGATGTTTTATCATGCTGCATCATATTGATCCATGATTATGTTGCACAATGTTGCACCATGTTGCATCTTATTGAGAGATATCATGTTATGGGTGTTGATAGATATTGAACCATGTTCCGCCATGTGTACGATTTTGCACCATGTTGCTTAATGTTGTATCATGTTGCGAGATTTTGTAAATAGCGTTGAATGTTATGAGGAATACAAAAATGATTTGTAGCATTCACCATCAAAATATTGTTTTAATTTTGGTTCCATTTTCAAATTTCTTCTGCCTCCAACGATTTTTGCATCATCTGGTTGACGCACGCCTTTAATAAAAAAAGAAACCGATTGCGGTTGTTTTTTTCAGGTTGGTTAATAATTATCTAATTTTTTTTTGGCTTGGTGTAACAGTGTGTTCAATTGCCAGGAATCGATAGAGAATTATTTTGCTTGTTGAAAAATTTGTTAAGGGGTCCTACGGTAGCGCTCGTCCTTCTTTTTATTTTTTTTCGGTTCGCACGATCTTTATATAATTACCTGGAGGAACGTTTTCGAGTACCCGAAACCAATTGTGGCGGATTCTTACTTCAAAAAAATTCATTTAGGAGGTCATTCCGTTTGAGCCAGGTTTCAATTTTCATTTTTTTCTTGCACGCATAATTTTAATAGAAATTCTTTAGTGGAGATTTCAAATGCCAGGAGGAATCCAGGAGTTTAATATAATATCGCAACAGAGTGCGGTGAAACCTATTTTCGGCTAAAGCAATTTAGTGTGTCTTTCAGTAGGGCCTAATCCTATTGCTGTGATAAAAATTGTTGCCCCAAAAATTAATGAGGAGGAATGATTGGTTTTCGAGAGGTAGAAGTTGATTCCGATTTGTCCCCTTATTCATGAAGGTTCTTTGTGGGGCTTGGTCCTTTTTTAATATTTAAATTGGTTTCAATAATTTTCATATATTATGTCAAGACAGAGGTTCGAATAGAAAGAGGCGATTACCAAGAGTTTGTATTGATCGAATGATGTTCCACAATGCTGCGTTATGTTGAACCATGTGCTATTCCATATATTGCGTGATATTGAAGAATATTGCATCATGTTGTGGGATGATTATAGATGTTGCTTCGTGCTTGGTCTTAGGATTTTTGTCGAACAAGGTCCTAGGATCTGGAATTCGAAAACAATCATTAAGGTGGTTCTCAAATATAGGATTCAGATATCTATTCAAAATAAACCTTACAACGATTTTGATAAAAAATTTTGGAGAGAAAGTTTTCAAATGTCAGGAAATGACTGCAATGGGTCATGATTTTTAGAAATTTGTTCAGAGACTTAACCGATTGCTGAGAAGTTTTTTCGAAAAAAAAGAATCGATTGCGTTGAGTTCAAAATTCACAAAAATTCATTTGGAAAGTCATCCGGTGAGCACGATTGTTTTTGATAAAAATTATTGAAGGAAAGTTTCAATTTCCAGGAACCGATTGCGATTAGAGGATCTCCTTGTCCCATTATTTATTTTTGTCGATTCACACGAATCGATCTTTATTTTTATAAAAATTAGTTAGAAATGTTTCAATGGGGGGATCTTGGGGTTGGGCTTTCTATTAAAATTTTATTTGACTTAAACGATTACGATTCAATTAGGCAGAACAGGGTTTTCAAGTGAACGATTGCTAGGAGTTCCCATTTCTGGATAAATCATTTGGGAGTCCTCCGGATTTCATGTCATGCTACGAGATGTTGCACCTTGTTGCATCATGTAGCACTAAGTTACGTCATGCAGGTTTCGATCCTTATTTTAACATTTTATTAGGCTTGAACAATTTTGATAAAATTTGTAGGGACAGCGTTTTCAAAAGCAAGGAAATAAATAAATGGAGTTGTGATTACTGGTAAATTCATTTAGGAGTAATCTTGATGTGTTGTCGTGATGTTGCGTGATATTACACTATTTGCGTCATGTTGCAACATATTGTATGGTGTGGCATCATTTTGCATGTTGTTTTGGATGTTGCTAGATGTTGACCCATGGTGTACTATTTTGCACCATATAGCATGGTGTTGCACCGTGTTGCGTAATGTTACAAGATTTTGTAAATATAACGTCTTTTTGAAAATGTTGGTTGTTATGAGCAACAATAACGGTTTGTAGCCTTTGCTATCTAATAAATTTACTGAGGAGAGTGTTTCCGAAAACCAAACGGAGTGGTTAAAGCTTTGGCGTTTGGATCGGGAGGTACTGGGTTCGAATTCCGATAGAGGAAGAATGCAAATGAAATTTACACATGTATGACCCCCTGTCTGAGTGCAGAACTCATAGGTCGACCCACCTTCCATGCCAGTATAGGCTGACATGGAGCTTTGCAATGTGTAGATGGTAATAAAATCGGACCTTGAGCCATACGTCATCAAATTGGCTATGGCGACGGCGTAAATTAAGGAAAATTTGTAAAGGAAAAGGTTTAATTGTCAGGTGTTGATTGCGATGAGTACCTTTTTGCGAAGGTCGTCCGGCAAGACCTGCACTCCTTCCTTTTATTTTTTTTCCGGCGCACACAATTTTTATAATAATTGTTGGAGGAACGATATCGAGAAACCGGGGGTTGTGATGGGTTGTAATTTCATTAAACTTAATTTAGAGATCATCCAGTTTGGATCGGGTTCCATTATATATATTTTTTTTTTGGTACGCACAATTTTAATAGAAATTAGAAAAGTGAAAATTCCAAATGCCTAGAATCGATTTCGATGGTTTCCAATTTCAGGAAAATTCAGTTAAGTGGTCAGACGATGCAGCCGAATGCTTTCTTAATTTTTTGTCAGCTTGATTGATTTTGCTAAAAATTTGCTGTTATATCGGTATTTTATTGTCAAGAATGGATAGCCATGGGGCCTAATTTCTGGAAAATCAATTTGGGATGTTCTTCGGCGGGACTCTAGTCCTATTCTTGTGAGACAAATTTTGTAACCAACAATTTTGATAAAAGTTATTGAGTCGATTTTCATGTGATATAGGAATTGATTCCGTTGGATCCTTATTCATGAGCGTTCTTTGTGGGGCTTAGCCCTTCTTTGTTTATTTAATTTGGCTTCAACGATTTTGGGAATATGTATCGAAATTTTTTATTTTTTTATTCATCCTACGCAGTTATGCCAAATCGAAGTGGTACGGTTATAGGGAAAATTATTTGATGTTGCACAATGTTGCGTTATGTTTCATCATGTTGTGGGATGTTATAATACGTTGCATCACTTTACGTTATATTGCGCTATGTTCCGTGATATTTCACCATGTTGCTTGATATCGCTCAAATACAGGGATATTAGGTGATGTTCCACTATGTTGCGTGATATTTCAGGAAGTTTCATCATATTTTGGGATGTTGTTAGATGTGTGTCATGCTTACTATGTTGCAACATGCCGCGTAATATTATTTAATGTTGCATCATGTTGCCTCGTGTTAGGTCTTAGTATTCGGATTGAACGATTTTAATAAAAATGGTCAATAATGGTTTTCGAGTCTTAAGAATTGATTGTGATGGGTTCCAAATTCATAAAAATTTTTGTATATAGGATTCTCAAGAATGATCCGGGTTCCTATTTTAAAAAAAAAAACCTAAAACGATTTCTATAAAAAATTTGAGAGGAAGTTTTTGAGTATCAGGAAACTACTGGAATGTAAATATTATGATTTTGAGAAATTTGTTTCATTGTTTAATTGATATGCTGCTTCTCGATTATTTGACAATTTAAATGAACCTAAGCTATTTCTAGAAAGTCCCAACCACTTTCTTGGGATAATACTGTTCTGCATAACACGGTTGGTACCACGAACATATCCAATTTGGTTGATGCAGAATAGCCTTAATTGAGACCTAAGCCAATATTCCACCAGGTGTGGCGTAATTATTACTCCTTTTACAAAGTTAAAGTAAGTATTGTAATCATGGTTGCCAGCCCAGTGATTTTTGCAGATTAATCACTCGCTTTACTGCCGAAACCAGAAAAGGTTGTTTTCGAGATGATATCTGTGTGTGTACTCGAGGTTCAACTTCATACTTAAAGTTTTCTGATAATTTGGCAGTGAGATCCGAGTGATTTGACCAGTTTTGAAATAATTATACTTAATGACCCAAAAAAGATCCAGGAACCGATAATAATAAAGAAAGATACGAACAAATACACTGACACACTTTTCAATACGATTGCAAATCAAATCAATCAACATCACATGCACATACAACATACACGATAATTATCTTGACAAATTATAGAATTAATACACAATTGTTGCAAATTAATAAAAAAACCACTCAATATACCACCTACAAGTCTATCAAAAACAAATATCGTATAAAAATATATCTTGTACATGTTCCCTTGATTTTAATGTAATTTTTCACAACAATATATCGAACGATCGCGTACCGTTGAAAAACGCTTATATATATAAAAAAAAATAATTATCTTCTAAAAAATGATATTGAAAATTAAAGTAAAACCGTAATAAGACAAAGAAGACAGTAATCTCATCTATATAATTATCTACCACCAGCGCAACGATAAAGATCGAAAGAAGAAAATAATTATCGATCGGTGGTACATAAAGAATTCATCGATCTGTATTATTGTCTATGCGAAATCAATTACGATCAATTAATTTTAAGGAAGAATCTAATAATTCATTGCTGTACGGTAACCCTTAATCACCACAGTACGATCATTATATCGACTCTATAATTTAATTTATGTATAGACTGAATCTAGAGTAGATCGTGTATGCGGGTTAAATATCAATTGATCGATATAGAGGCATAAAAATGTACGAGTGCATATACATACACAAAGGCGAGCGCGGTGCATATTGCGATTCCGATTAAATCGAAAATGACAATAATTAGTTATCAAGGTAAGGACGAATAAAATTGCATAGCATATTGTTATTTATGATCATTGAAGTTTGTTATTAGATTTTTTTATGTTTATGATCACAAATTATTTTCAATGGCTATTTGCTGTTGTACATCGTCTTTGGGTGGAGGCATGCGAATACCGCTATATATATTTGTATACGTATAGCGAACCTGTTCCAATTTTAGCCTTTCAACGAAAAGTCTAATTATTTACAAAATCAATCATTTACAACAACTTAAGTATTTACGTGGTTTTGATTTAATTAATGTGACCTTCGCCGTACCGACCAAGTAAAATACTTTAATTTTTATATTATTTTACTGTTGCTTTCAATTCGTCTTAGAAATGGGCTGTGTTTTTTTACTTGTACATATACATTGTAAAAATTGTTACGAACCAAGATTTAAACTATATACTCGTATATGTATAAGAAACAGCCTTCACATGACATTGGGAAATGATGCATCACGTACCAAATTCGAAGAAATACAAAAATGGGAACAGTTGAACATTCTTTTGGAATCAATGATACAACAAAAAAAAAACTTTGATATATAATTGAATTTCGATATGTGTTTTTTGTACACACCGATCACAAAATTGTAATTCCGACCAACTAATTCAAATAAGCGGCGTCAACCATTTAGATTTGATATACAACTTTGATTAATAATAAATCGATTTGAAATTAAAATAATCGTTTTCTGTAAATTACACTTGTTGCCGGATCCGCCTCATATTTTCAAATAATTACAAGGCAAAACTCAGGTAGCACATTAACAAAACCCAATTACAGTAGTAAACCAATGTATGCTGCAGTTTAAAAAAAAACCTAATCGGCATTAATTTTCAGTTCATTACACGGTAAAACTAAAAAGATACAAATTTATCTTTCTAAATTTCAACAATTATGAAATACATGATTTACCAACAAAAAATGGAAAATCTGATGAAGTATCTTTGGTCTTTAGGACTATGGTTTCCAAGGTGCAAAAAAATGGGACACCAGCAGTAATAATACGAGTTCCTCAAAAGTAACTAAACGCATAACAGCAAATTTAAATTCGAACCTCTTGCGCCCAACTATCAAATGAGGGGTAGTGTTTGGAGGGCTTTTACAAAACTTAACAACGAAGAATTGGAAGAGGTAGGAAAACTGGAGAGCTACATAGTGGTGGCTGTGATCGATAGGGTGTAAAAAAACTGGAGTATAAATCACGCTATTAGAGAAAGGTGAAAAAGCTTGAGCATCGAATGTATAGGATGGTTGCGGATTTGATAATATTGATATCATGTGACGACCAGCCAGTACACTGAGTTTTGAATTTTTTTTTACAGATTATAACGATTATAGAATTTATTTTGTGGTTTCTTATTAAATTAAATATTTTTACAAAGTTACAAATCCAAACATATTTGTATAAAATAAAAATTCATTAACCGTTTATCATAAAAAATCGTGTATTTTTTACAACAAAAACGATCATACATTTATTGTGTGATCCTTAATTTTTTTTTTGTAAATCATTTACATAAATAAATATTTTAATATCGAGTTGGTCCTCATTAATTTTTTATAACCTCTTTCAGCCTTCTATAGGCATTGATTCTACTAACTTCTTGGTTACTTCCAGTGAAATCATATCTCATTCTTTCATTATTGTTTCTTGCAACGTTTTTAGCTGGTAAAATCGTGGACTTTCTAATTGGCCGTTCCAGATGATTCCATAAATGTTCATTGGGATTCAAGTCAGGCGATTGGGGTGGAGAATGTAACTGGTATGGACGTTATTCAGAATCCATTCTTTCACAATGTGTACCGTATGCTTAGGATCGTTGGCCTACTGAAAAATCCATGATGACACGGGCCCAAATTGTTCTACGGATGGTTTCAAATTGAATTTTAGAATACCTAGGTATTTCCAGCGATCCAAATTTCCAATTATAAAAACAAGTTAACCTACCCCACTCGCCGATATTGAACCCCATAGCAGAACCGAACCACCATCATGTTTAATAGTTGGAATGATGTGTTTTGGCTCCAAAACTGTAGCAGGTTTTCTCCAAATTTTACTTCTTTCATTGGCTCCGAAAATGTTGAATTTACTTTCATCCGTAAAATCAACCGTCTTCCATAAGTTGAAGTCTTTTATTGCAGAAAAGTTAATTCCGCAAATTCAATTCTTTTTTTGGCTAATGGCTTCAACACAGCCATGTTATCCATGTTTCCACAAAACCCTTCTAATATTTTGGGAGTGAGTAGCTTTCTTAACCGTTTGAATCCCAAGCAGCGCGATCGCGCTGTTGAGATTTTATGTCGAGAAAATAAAATAAATAAAAGTGACGAGAAGCAATGAGAAAAAGACAAGAATACCGTTAACTAACAAATACAAGAAGCGATTGTTATTTGCGTTCGAGTTTATTTTTGTTGTTTGCGTTTGCACCGCAAATCGTTTTAAGTGGTTTGTAATGCGTTTGCATTACCTCCTGGGACTCAAACGGTTAAATATCTTCTCCACTTCTGAAGCTATTTTTGGAGCGCTCGTTTTTCTCTCATCGTCCTGCTTGGAAAATGTTGCTATTCGCTCTGTTCACGGCTCCCTCTCAACCGATTGTGTGACGCTGAATCTGGATATTAATTTGGCCACTTTAGAATGACTTCGGTCAACTAATTTTCCAATTTCGCACACAGATTTTTCAGTACGTTTCATATTAATTTTGGCGTTCTTCGTTGATAGTTTCCTTTCTAACGCTGGCCGAACGCCTCCCAATAGTTACATTTTAGTTTGTGTATGCCTGTATTCAATATGTAACGGGTTATTTATAAAGGAGATCAACTAGATTTTAAAATATATATGAAACATAATTTATGTAAATGATTTAAAGTCAAATTCAAGGAGAATACAAGAATCAAAAATTCTTGATTTTTTTTTTATTATAGACGGTTAATGAATTTTTTTTGCATTTTTGGAATTGTTAATTTGTAAAATTATTTAATCTAATAAAAAACTTCAAAATAACTTCATAATCCTTATATTTTGTAAATTTATCTCAAAAATCAGTGTGTATGATCATTTTCGTTACTGACTCTATGTAGAGGTTTTGCCCGGACTGAAAGCTGTTGCTAGAGACATTTGGTGTTGACCGAAAATGGACCTTGATCACAAAAGGTCTTTGCATATCAAGGGAAGTGCTGTAAATGTTACAGTCAAGCAATTCAAAACTTTAATCTAATAACTCGAAGATTGTGGCAATTCAGAGGAAGAGTTTGATATACTAGGGGTGAGGGCGCAAAGCAACCTCTACTACTGACAATCTTGAGTTAGTGAAAACCGGGTACTTGGACTTCGAACTATAAATTATATATTTTGTAAAAATGCCATAAATATTTGTCTGAGATGAACCTTTAGAATTTCTGGCTTATACCAGTTTACATTCCACACAACAAAGTTCATGTAAACACATCAACGAAGGCCCATAAGAAAAAAATAATATCCATTCTCCACGATTCTAAGAGGTGAGTTACTTCCTGATTCATGTGCAAGGGCAAAGAGTTTTAGATATCGCACTTGGGTCCAATTTTATTAGGGACAATGTGAGAAATTGAAAACTAAATATGAAGAAGATACCTAAAATATTAATACCTCTACAAACTTTGGCTAATGCTCAGGGATACAGAAGCTTGGGAAACAAGCGTGCAAGTTGTTTGATGATTATAATAAAAAAAAATTGTAAATGCGTGTCCTCTTCGTAGACATTTGAGGAAATTTTATTCATCTTAGTGGTCGCAAGAACGCATAAAAAACTCCGAAAGATGTTCAGAAATCAAAAACTACGATTGCCTAGAACTCTAACAGGAAAATCGTCATAACATTGTGATAAAATACAGGAGTGATCGGATTTACATCGACAAAAAATTATAGTTACCAGTTTTAATATTCCGAGTTGTGTTCAATGACCGGATGAACTTTGGGCCGAAACCCACTTTCTTATCTTCTTCGAAAAAGTATGGCCGAGGGCCACTATAGGATCCCGGAATATACACAATGCCAAATAAAAAATAAAGGTAGAAGTCTGTGTCAATAAATAGCATTAAAAATGACGTTCGATGCTGATGATGAATTACCAACGGTCCACTGATTTTTCGTTTTCGTAGTTTGAACCAAAACTTTCGAACATTCTTAAAAATTGACAAAACTAAAAAATGCATTTATACATAGCACGGGAAAAGGTTTTTATTGCAATCCCGAAGAACTTAGGGCTATACGCCAATAACTATTCTAATAAAATTTTTGGAACGACAGATCCGAATAAGCTGTCAAAATCTGAACACGTGTTGCACCAATGGAAAATTTCTAATCATAAGAAATTAAGAAATTCTTCATGAAAGATAATAAATATATTGAAATAGATATTTCCTTTAAAGTTAAATCGCGGTTATTTAGCTCTTTTTGTGTATTTTTATTGTTAAGACTTTAGCTTTCGGAACTTTTTCGGTTCCATTCTCAAAAGTATATAAATCAATTTAACAAAAAAATATTTTCTATACAAAATTAAATAAAATCGAAATCAAGGCTAACTAAAACGTAGCTATTTTCCTATAGATATCGCTAGCTACCAGAAGAAATATCCCAGTATGCAATTATTCCACTGTGTGGAAAAACTGTTCAAATGTCGTACAAAATTCCGTACTACAAAATATCAAAGACACAATAATATTGATTTTGGAGAAATATAATTGTTTTTCTCTTTCTATTTCGCGGTAATATTATTTTCGTTTTATAAGTTTCGATTGTATCTTTTATTTTCAGTTTCTTCTGACAGCACGGTTGCACTACATAATTAGTTTTCTTACTTTAAAGTGTTGTGTTTCATTATAATGTTTTTCGATTTGTTAAAGTAAATAATTTTAAATTTAAATATATAATAATAATTATTAACTTATTTAGTGATCGCGATGTGCAAATTTGGACTAAGAAGGTAATAGAAATCTGTTTCACAATGGCGTCGTCGCGAAATACATTTACGTAGTAAATTTTCAATGATTTTTATTTTTTAGATCTCAATATGCTGGCGGATGCAATACAACGTGGCGGATGCAATACAAAACTCAATTTACGAAATTTAAATATGTAAATAAATTTTTTATGTTTTTTTGTACACAAATAAAAAATAATGTGAATAAAATATTAATATTTATTTTATTATAAATAGAAAATTGTGTTTTATTTCGGATAAGAATTATTATTTATTCCAATTGGAAAATATATACAAACACGTGCCTTTTGTTTCTGTGATTTTTTTCTCTTTTTAGTTGGGATTCACACCGACACCGGAATTTTTCCATAGAAGCAGTGTGGTTTTAGAACGCGAATGTAAATGGAATTCCGTCGGCATTGCATATTGGGATATTCTTTATTTTAGCTAGGCAACAAAAATTGATATCTACAGAAAAAACACTTTACAAAATAAAATTTGACTTTAAAAACATTAATTGAAATTAATTGTATCCATCTTAAATAATATTTTAAATGTGGAAAAGCCAGAAATCAAATTATAAAAATAGATCATATGAATTGCCGATGTAAGCGAAATCGTTAATTTTGTTAATAGAATTTGAACTAGATTTTATATGTTACATTTCCAAAATAGATCTTTTTCTGTAATTAGGTTGTTTTTCCAAAATGCCTACATCTTCCAAAATATTTTTATGGTTGGTATCTCTAATATGTTCCGAAAGTGCACTAATTTGATTTAAATTTCACGTGGTACCACGTATATGTTGAAAAAAAACGCTCCCGTAAAAACTTTTTAGTTTGTCCCGTGTAAGTTACATTACAATCAATACACTTAATTTGATAGACAAGGTTTGATTCTCTTTTTTCGAAAAGGTTCCAAAAGCTAAAGTCTTAACAATAAAAATATACAAAAAGAGCTAAATAACCGATATTTAACTTTAATACATAAAAGCTCATTAAACAATTTTAATTTAGTTAATCTCCGGGTTGAAATATGGAGACAACGTCGTTAAATTATTAAAAAACTTTTTAAATGAAAATAAAAAACTGGCCTAATGTATAAATAAACAACATTTTTTGCTGAACTGCCGAAAAGAAAAAGTATTTTCGAAGACCAGGACATTAAAAAACGTGTTCAATATTAATCATGAAGTTTTCCTCCGTCTTCAAAATAAATTCATATTTGGTATTATGAATCAAAAAATTAAAGAAACCATTAAAACGGAAGAAACAAAACATTATTTGAACTTACTCCGGCAACAAATCGAATATGTTCTTCCTGTGTACGAGTTTAGCGAGTTTTTTTACAAAGGCGGATGAATTTTTCGTTTACCATTTTAATGAAATAAAGCTAAGGCAAAACATCAAATTTTATAAAATTTTAGTAGATAGTTTAAATGAATTGTCTGGTTATTTAGTGAAGACTGTTGATAAATGGCTAGTGAACATCTCCAATATAGATCTTCCTATTCATGTTAAAATTATTTTAAGTTTGGGAAACAAATTTTGTCCTCCTTCAATTGAGTCATTCAGTTCCGTTTTTCAAAATTATTTCTGATGTCGAAAGTGCAATTTTTCATTTGAACGACAATTATCGTAATAGTATTCGTAATCGTTTTGTAAATATGTTGACAAATTTTAAATATAAATCAAATTTAAATATATTAACTCCTTTTGAAAATCGTATTTTAACTTATATCAAACAATCTAAATCATTTTTGAAAGCTAATATTGTGGTAACTCGTGCGGACAAAGGTAGCGTAACTGTTATAACATCGCGAATTGAATATGTTACAAAAATGGAAAATTTACTTAACGATAACACAACATATGTAGAATTGCCAAAAGATAATACAGTTCCGATACAGAAATCAAGAAACACAATGGTTAAAGATTGGAAAAATTCTGGCAATGTGGATGAACAAACTAGGAAAATGTTAACCAAATATAATTCGGTGATTCCAAAATTATATGGATTACCGAAAATCCACAAACCAGGTTTTCCACATAGACCAATTATTAGTTCGATTAATGGTCTAACACATAGTTTATCGTCTTTTTTGGGTAATATTTTAAAACTTAGTGTTGGTAATACTAGTTCAAATATTCTACATTCGGAAGATTTTAAACAAAAAATTCAGATTGTTACGCTTCCACAAAATTACCTTTCAGTGTCTTTGGATGTTACGTTTTTGTTTACTAATGTTGATAATAGACGTGTTACCAACATTATTAAAGATAACTGGAGGAGTATTAAACAAATTTCAAAAACTAAATTGACTAAAGTTCAATTTATGTCGGCATTACAAATAGTTTTGAATAATTCTGATTTTTCTTTCGGCAATAAAATTTGGATGTCGAAACTGGAGGACGAGAGCAATGGATCGGGATGGATGGAGGGCCATTGTGCGGGCGGCGAAATCCCTTCATGGGATGTGAAAGCCAGAGAGAGAGAGAGAAATAAAATTTATAAACAAACTTTTGGTTCTCCTATGGGTTCTCCTATTAGTCCCATAATCTCAAATTTAATGATGGAATTTTTGGAAAAAATAGGATTAAACTCTTTGGATTTTCAAACTTTATTTTATTTTCGGTATGTAGATGACATTATAACGGCAATCCCTGAAGACAAAATTGAAATTTTTCTGGATGTATTTAACTCTTTGGATAATAGAATAAAATTTACTGTTGAAAAAGAAATTGACCACAAAATTTCATTTTTAGATTTACTTTTAATTCATGAACCGGATGGTAAAATTTCTTTTAACTGATACCATAAAAATACCTGGTACGGTCGTTATCTAAATTTTAATTCTTGGCTTCCTATTTCTTACAAAATTAATACAATCAAAATTTTAACTCAAAAAAATCTAAAATTGTCCGATACTAAATTTCATTACAATAACTTTAAACTTTTGGAAAAAACTTTGGTAAATAATCAGTATCCTAAAAAATTAATAAATAAAGTGATTTGGAAGCAAAGAAATTACCAAAATTTTACTCAAAATCCTGAAATTGACAGTACAAATTATTTATCTTTATCTTACATAAAAAATCTTTTCGAAAAATTAAAACATTTATTTAAAAATTATAATTTCAAAATTATTGGTCGTTCAGCTATCACTTTAAATGATATTTTGTTTTCAAAATTAAAACATCCGGTACCATTAAAGAAAGACTCAAATCTTGTCTATCAAATTAAGTGTAATGATTGTAACGTAATTTACACGGGACAAACTAAACATTTTTTACGGGAGCGTTTTTTTCAACATATACGTGGTACCACGGGAAATTTAAATCAAATTAGTGCACTTTCGGAACATATTAGAGATACCAACCATAAAATTATTTTGGAAGATGTAGGTATTTTGGAAAAACAACCTAATTACAGAAAAAGATCTATTTTGGAAATGTTACATATAAAATCTAGTTCAAATTCTATTAACAAAATTAACGATTTCGCTTACATCGGCAATTCATATGATCTATTTTTATAATTTGATTTCTGGCTTTTACAAATTTAAAATATTATTTTAGAAGGATACAATTATTTTCAATTAATGTTTTTAAAGTCAAATTTTATTTTGTAAAGTGTTTTTTCTGTAGATATCAATTTTTGTTGCCTAGCTAAAATAAAGAATATATTTCTTCTAGTAGCTAGCGATATCTACAGGAAAATAGCTACGTTTTAGTTAGCCTTGATTTCGATTTTTATTTTATTTTGTATAGAAAATATTTTTTTGTTAAATTAATTTATATACTTTTGAGAATGGAACCGAAAAAGTTCCGAAAGGTAAAGTCTTAACAATAAAAATATACAAAAAGAGCTAAATAACCGTTATTTAACTTTAATACATATAAGCTCATTAAACAATTTTAATATTTCCTTTAATATCGTCAGGCCGGAGGCGACAACTCGGAGTCTTATGGGTTTTAACGTGAGCGAGTTATTCATACGCTTGATATGCCAAATGAGGAAATACATGATTGTTATGGTCAGTATATAGCTGGATGGATCCTACAGTAACAGATTTTTGAACAAAACCACACCGCAAGGTGGCGTATTATCGTTCTTGTTTGGAACTTAGTTATCAATGACCTCTTACTGAACCTGCAAGAGTTTGGTTTTCAGATGTTCACACATTCGTATGATGTTGCTATGTTGCTATAGACGCCTTTGGTAGTTATGTTATTACCAAGAGCATGTGCAAAATGCACTTGGCTTTCTTCGTTACTAAGCCAATAACGAGAGAGATTTAAGTGCCAATCATACTTTTCTTTAGAACTATAACTTGCCTTCAACCGATTTTTAAATCAAAGATTTGATTTAGAGATCCACACCAAACATAGGCTCCACACTTCAATGAATTATTAATTGAAGCACTCAAAAACTCACTATCTTAAGTACTGGAAATTCTCTTTCATCTCACATCTTAATTATTCTAAGTAAAAAAACGGTCGCTAGTTCAAAGGTAAAGGTTGAGGTTAAAGCGTTCTAAGATACACTGAACTTAAACCTGTCTTCTGGTTAGTCCATTGCAGAGTCATCCAGGCCGCTACAATTACGATAAGATTGAATGTAGAGTGGTTGAGGTATACTGTTATATCTGAAAGGGATATTCGCATTTCTATGGAGAATCAGAGTTCTATTTTAGTGTTAAAATTAAATTATATCTCATCAAAAAAGCTTAGAATTACGAGACATTCAACGTGATGATAGGTGATTTTAATATTTGCTTGGTATGGGTGGCATCGCACCTTATTGTCACGAGGAACTAAGGGCGGATGTGTACTCTCTCGTTCATTGCCTAGCCATTTAAAATATTGGCTTTAGCTATCTAAATGGATAGTACGCTTCAAGCTGCATGACGAACAATGACTCTTTGGTTTGGTTAGGAAGCAGCTTCTAATAATAATTGATTGTGATTCTGAGTCAAATTTAAAGAAATATTGGCGGGGTTAGGATGCACATAGCAAGGGATCCTATAGTTTTCTTATACTATTTCGAATGATTATTCGATTTCAAATGTTTTCGATTTCTTTCTCTGTACCATTTAGTGATGACACTCCGCTGACCACAGCAGGCTCTGTTTCGTTGATTATGATAACAATATGTTTAAATATTAGCGTGGCTGTAACACAGACCGGTAATAAAACATGAAGAGGAAAAAGAGGAATGCTTAGAAGATTATTCCAAGTGGCCTTATGATCCAATTGAAGTATCGTTAAAAATGTTGATGGTTTGAGAGTTTGTATCTTCGAAGATGATCGAGTCGATGAAATAGTGTAGCTTTAATTGAAGTTCTTATCGATGAGATATTGGTCACATTACCGAAGCCAATACACACTGTAAACTAAAAATTTTGGAGGGGCTAAGGTCACCTCAAAATAGAAAACACACAAAAACAAAGGTAAAACCACAAAAGGTATAGGAAAATTTTGCCTTGCAAACCAATCTAATGATTAATACAGCGAGCGAAATATGAAAACATATATGTTGACATAATATGTCAGCATATATGACATATAGCTACAATTGAGGCGGCGAATGTTACAATCTCCCTTTAACCCTTTGTTGTAAGAGAAAAACTTGTCGGTTTTGAAACAGGAAAGTTCAGAATAATGAAAGTCGCAGCGACTTCTGAATAATCAGACTGGAGCTTAAAGAAACAGCTGGTGGGATTGCAATCTATTGAAAGAACTAGGAAAAGAGCTATATATGTTTTAACCTCAGAAATTCCAAGGCTACGTAAGGGATATAGAAAATCAAGCCATGGCAATATTATGAAGGTAATCGAGTGCCAGCTGATACCTCCTTCCACTAAAATAGTACTCTGCAATACTATTGAAGGGCACGATAAAACATTTATTTTGTGAGCGCATTTTTTCTGATGTATGAATAAGTAGTTCACGCGACATAAAATATTATAGAATTTTACTTTCACTGCAAAGGAACTGAAGACGGCATAGCATGACGCATGGCACAAAATTAATACCAGAAGAGAACTATATTTAATTTCACGAGAGAAAACGGCATACCATGACGCATGACACAAAATGAATATCAGAAGAGGACTATATTAAATTTCACGAGAGGCTGACAGAATTGCTTCAGAAACATAAGCTGAATAGGGTGCTGAACGTGATGAATCTTAAATTGCAGAATCATCACGTTCAGAGTACAAACAAAATTGAATACAAAAATTAAATAAAGATCATTTTGTCTGTTGGTCATTTGTGGAAAATTTTCGAACACCGAGGTATAGGATTGGTGTGAAAAATTGAAAGAGCAGAGTGACCCGCTATCAATCAGTTTGGTTTTCAAACAGAACATTTCACGATAGATTGATATAGAGGGGGTAGTTAGGATTGTTGACTCAGCATGTGAAATGCCCCAACAAACGCAGTATCAGACTTAATCGATTTTAGTAAACGGTGAATCATCAAGTTACTAACCGAGTAAATTTCGGATACAAAATAAGATGTTTCGTAATAGCCAACAAATTACCTATCACACTGATGAAACACGCTTTCGACCTTGCCACGGAAAATCATACAATAAATGGCGCGAATTTCTTACAAAATTCGGTTTGTTCGTGGATTTGAAAAATCGAAAATTTATCGATCCATTCACTAAGCTCGCTTTTAACACAACTAAAGCACGCATTAGGGGTATCGTGACACATTTCGACTATAGGCCATTTACAATTTGTGAGATCTCGTAGACTCCATCCAATTAAGCAAAAGACAGTTTTCCTAGAATTTGAGCAAATGGAACTAGGCATGAGACTTTTTTGTATTTTACAAATATTTTAAAAATATAATTAAAACAACTAAAAGATTCTAAATTAATCTTGTAACATATGATTGTAGGCCAGTTTTCCAAAATTTAGGAGGAAATGACGTTTTGTGACTAAAAAACAGTTTTTACAAAAGTTTGGTCCTTTACTGCCCAAACAGGCGTAATTGATTGACTTGAAATTTCATACTTAAGCTTTTTTCATAAATTAGAAGATTCCAGTGATCTTAAACTGAAATTGGCTCACTGGAAGTAAAAGCTTCCATTTTTCGTTTTTTACAAATATTTTGAAAAGTTTATTATTTTAGAGAGAAAAAAGAAAAAGGGCTTTGATGATATCCAAATTTTAATCGGAAATTATAATTTCGGTCAAACAAAACTGAACAAAACTTCGGGACCCGTACAGCCGAGATGGATTGACTGATCTAAATAAAACTTAATATATAAAGTTTTCCATCAATTAAGAGAATCCAATGATTTGTGACCGAAATCGGGCGATCGGAAGTGCCAGCTTTTATGAGAGGTAACCCGTTTTTTGAAATTATTTTGGATAGTACAGCATTTACAAAAACCGAATAATTCATAAAAAATTATAAATTAATTTTATTAAATTTAATATCCGCCAAAAATAACTTTTCCAAAATGACAGATGATTTTTAAAAAAAGCTATTCAAGCTTTTTTAATTCTGGCCGACAAACGATAATCACTTACGGGTTTATAAATGAGCTTTTTTGGTTTTTGCATAAATTTTGAAAAGTATGGCATTTCCGAGGAAAACAATTAACCAAACAAAAGATTCTAAATAACAATACCGATCCAAATCAGTTTAACAAAATTTAAGTGGAAATGACAATTTTTTGGCAAAAACCATTTTTTACAAAAATTCGGCCCCTGAACAGTCCAGATGGACTGATTGATTGGGATGAAATTTAATATCTAAGCATTTTCCACAAATTGGGAGATTTCAATGGATTTTTAGGATATTTCCACTGGAAGTGACAGATTCAATAAGAGCTTTTACGATGTTCGCATGTGTTTTGAAAGTATGTCATCATTTACGAGAAAAAAGGTTATCAACTACAAGATTCTTAATTTATTTTGCAACAATACCGAGTCAGATCAATTTTCCAAAATTTGAGCGGAACTGATTTTTATTGTCAAAAAAGTTTTTTTCAATAAAAATTTGCTCCCTTTACAGCCCACGGGCTGATAGTTCAGGATGAAACTTAATTCTTAAGACTTTTCCATAAACTGGGAGATTCCTGCAATTTTTGGTCGGAATCGGTTTACCGGAAAAGGCAGCATTTACGAAAAAATTATTAAAATAAAAAGATTGTAAATTAAATTTCAAACAAAATTAGTTCAGCCATAGGCTAAAGCTTTTTTCTGAAATTGAGAGAGCAATGTGATATCTGGTGAACAAATTCAATGCTCAAATAATGTGCCTAAAGATGGTTTGCATATCTTTAATAAAATATAAATACTCAAATTTCGTTAAATTAATTTAATATAATTTATTTATATTGTTCTTATGTGTAGAATTAATAAACTAATTTCTTAATTTTCAATAAAGCTTATAAACATTCAATATTAATCTTCATTGCGGCGTAAAAACAAATTTTTCGATCGATTAGAATCGAAATTTTAAATATCTTTAAACTAAATTATAAAATTCCTAGTTCCCTTAAAATCTGATGCAAAATTTTCTCGCGGTATACTGGAAAAATGTCTTGGAAATGGATTTGTACGTTTCTGAAAAACGACGAACTTTGAAGCCTAACCAAATACAATTTAAACACTTTATTTCGGAAAACCTCAATAATACAACCTCAATACATCTATCTTCATCTTTAAGAGAGCATTAAGGACTACACATAACTTTTGGTAGGTTGAGTATCATATACAGCCTTAATGATGTTTGATAATACAAGACAGTATTACCAACAATACGGTAGGGTAATTCTTCGCTTTAGAAATCAAGTATATGATGTACTCAAGATCAATGCGTATATATTCGTGGACTTTCTGAGTGTTGGTCACAACTAATTGCACGAAACACCAGCGTACCGGCACATTTATGAGAAGCAAATTACTTACATTTGGCCGATATAAAATCTCCTCCGCATATAGAACACACATATACATATAATATCTACAAACATACATGTTAACATTCTCAGATTCATTTAGACATTTTGATTGATCGCATAAAATTTGCATTTTGTGGGCGTTTAAAGTGCAGCATTATAAACATTAAGATGATATTCAACTTTCATTATCAAGTGTTTAAATGTTGTTTGTTGCGCTTTCTGATATTTTGGACACCGCAATTCCATTCGAAGGTGATAATTTTTTGTTGTATGTTGTTTGCGCCCACGCAAACAAAATTAAAAACAATTTCCTTTCTAACCTTTTGATTCACATACAATCTGCATAATTATAAGTTTAGCAACAATACAATAATATTTAGAAGGCAACAAAAAAAAATGTCATTAGTTCATATCGCGAATAATTTATTACAATCATTCTAACCTTTTATCACTTCGTTTTTTATTCGTACCTATATAGAAGTAAGACGTATTTTTTGTGTGTCGCTTCATTGTGTTCATTCATTAGGATGTGCAACAGAAAAAAAATGATTGTTTTCGCGCTTTTAAGATAAACCGCGCTTGGCACACTTTGACATTTTATAGCAAATTTTGTAATAGATTTTTGTTTTATAACTCCTACGCTCCCCCATGCAAAATATGTACAAACCGACGTGATTTGATGCGGAGACACCTTTTTATGATTTAAGTAGACTGCGCGATGATATGTTCTAAATGTTTAAAGACAAATCCTTGGCATTCGGTGTGCGAGCACATAAGACTATACGTCACAATATAAATTACCTCGCGTCAATTATGTCGGTTATATTGCCGAAAAATGCTCGCAGCTACATTAATTGACTTTATATACACAAATACAATTTAGTTGCAGTTAACTTGCGCACCGTTTATAAGAACAATAAAATCTTTAATATTTTTTTTTTATCAATTTCATGTCTTGAATTTAAATACAAAGTAATAAAGTTTTATGATTTCGCGAAACTTTTTTTTTCGTTGTTGCTTTTTTTTGGAATTGAATGTTATCTGATGCTTCTGGATGAATATAAAAAAAAACGAATTTTTTACAATTTTATAATTGATTGCAGCTCGAAATAAGAGTATACATATACGCGAGTATGTTATATTACATACATGAAATGCTTGAATAAGAAACGATATATATTTTAAAAGCCCGTTAAAGTGTAATAATAGATCAAAGATTGAAAAGTGGTGTAAAAAATTGTAAAATTGTATGTAGGTATGTATATGTAGGTAATAAGACTTTTAGCGATTTGATGATGATTAATAAAATTGGTTGGAGTTGTATATTATGCGCTTATTTATGCGCTTCTGGGCATCAAAATTTGCGTTATTATACCTTTAACAAATTTCGAAATACGTAACAAACCATACATTAATAAAAAAATATGCTGCTGGTACAGTGAATATTTCGTAACAAATCTTTCTCTATATGAAAAATGCGGCAGGAAAAGGTACAATTAAATTATTTCCGTGCTATACAGTGACCAAGCCGATAAGCTAAAGGTATTGAACATTAGATCAATTTATTGCATTACAGTCTAATTTAAACTAGTGCACTCTTTAATTTATACTTGTGTATGAAAATTTTTAAATGTCGAAATAGAAGGAAAAAATAGAAAAATTTGCTATTCTATATTAAAAATAAACAAATTTTTTGATCTTTTCGCTTAGAAAATTCTTCTAAGAAAGAAATAGAATTGTTCGTTTTGCAGGTTGTCTTCTGATTAATTCAATTAATTTAAAAATGAACTTTTGTTTAATGTGAAATGAAAGAATCCGTCAAAAGCGTATTGCTACTTAAGTTATAGGGCCCATACACGATAAAATCATGCATAGACAATCGTAAGATTGTGCATGCCGACTGACAGTGTATGGTATTGATTGAGTGTGTACGCATGCTGATTGTGTAGTTTTCAAATTTTTTGATATTTTCTTGTTTGTGTATGCAAAACTGTGTAATTTGTAGTCTAATTGAAATAGCAAAGCAAGCTTCTTTATAGATATTTTAAAACTGATGAATGTGTAAAATGCATGTATCGTGAGTGAAAAAATCATGATTGTGCAATCACATTGTGTCGTGTATGGGCCCTATAAGTTTATTAATTATTGAATAAAAATTAATTAAATACATTTTTTTAGACAAAAACAAAAAATGCGACTGAAGGATATAAGGATAAACGAGGATCCCTTTCAGCTTCCTGATAGTGTATTCCACAAGTACTTTCGATTGCAAAAGGGAAATATATTGACACTGGTAACCAATTTAGCAGCCAAATCATGCTTCAACTATTTTAAATAAAAATTTAAACTTACGTTTAAATTTTTATTTAAAATAAAAATTTATCACGAATTACGCATGGTCAGTTTTGGTTTTGGGTAATAATACATTTTTGACATTACAGCAAGAGCAAATAGAAGAAAAAATTTGATTTCGAACTCCGATATTAAAAATAGAAGATTAGAGTCTCACTGCTACACTGAATAGTAAAATGGAAGATACTACTATCTTTGATTTCTTCTATTTGAGTGAAGAAGAATTTTCAAAAAGAATAGAAGAATTCATTGAACCGACGTAATTTTTCATAAAAATTTTTCTTACTATCGTTATATTTTTATATCGTGATAGTTGCAGTTTCTTTAGAATTTCTTAAATATATAATGGTGTTGCCATACTTAACTATAATCATTTTCCGGGACGACTTTACGGGACTACTTCACAAAGGTAAATAAAAGGACCTGAGTCTCATCGGGGAGGGGAACCCTCTAATCACAAAAAAAACACAAAATGTACTAGTTTTTCTTTCTGTAGTATATAAACATCTGAAATGAAGCCGATACTTTAGAGGTACCGCTGTAATTTAAATACCTGCTGGTCGATTCTGGTTTTCCTATAGGATAAGAAATTAGGAATAATATTTACATATAGTGTCAAAATAATTATTTCCTGGCCTACTGAGACATCATGTTTGATCTAAATTTTTATAATTTAGGAAATATTTTTTCTTTATCGAAATTGGATATGGAAAAATATTCCCAATTTTTGTTTTTAAAAATTTACACCAACTATTTACATAAAGAAATAAATTTGTTATAATTAATTGATAATTTAATCATCGATCTTACGTGATCTATAATTAAATCATTATAAGAACGTCGATTTAAATTATTTAAAATTTATTTAAGATGTAAATTATATCCGTCAACTATGTATGTAGTTCCTTCTCAAATTCCGAAAATGTAGTTCATAACAAATTACAAATCGTCCAAGTTGCAAAACGAAACAATTTCAAAGAAATTATACACAAACGAGGATGTTCTAATTAAATTAAATATAAATCCAAATTAGAATAGACAGCTTTGTACGTATATTAGATTAAAGCGCGCATACGACATTAATCCGCCTCTACAATAAAAAAAATATCAACGTAATTGAATTAATTATCATTTGTATATTGACTTATCCAGGTGTTAATGCACGCTCGTTTATCGTATATCATTTGAGTTCAGATAATTAAGAAAACGCGGATGTTTGTTGAACGTCGTAAATATATAATTAGAATAAAAATTTGTAATTATTTTACACAGAATTTTGTGGTCAACACGCTGTCATCGCTATAAAATGTTTTCCACCCGGAGCTAATTATACCTCGAACACATGTTGATGTAAATACTGGCCGACATAATAATGTAACACTGTGCGCCGCGAACAAACTTTCATTACAATTTTACATGTATTCCCTGCGGATGCTAATAAACCATCATTAATCCGAAATGTACATATGTTTGTCGCGAGCTGTACATAACATTTAACTTTCAATTAATTAAAAGCACATAAATTTTAATTAGTTTTCCTTCTAAAACATAAAACAAAACTAAGACTAACACATGCGCGCGTGTATGAGGTACACGAAATTATTGTAGGCGAATTGCAGCGGCGCGGCCACAGCAAAGTTTTTTTTTAAATATCGCAGCATAAAACTATCAAATAAAATTATTGAAGGACATATTTAAACCAAATTAATTAATATTTTATTATTCTCTTCATTAATTTATTTAATGAACTTAAATTGTAACGAGAAAAAATAATTTCGTTTCGATTTAATTTAAATTGATGGATGGAAATCTTAAAAGTTTTTTTTTATGTATATTTCTTATTTATTATTGTGTTATGTTTAATTTGAATATATTGTAAGCGTGTCGTTGATTTTTTATATCAGATAAGTTACGAAAGCGTATAAACAAAAAAACATTTTAATAAAATAATTAGACGGTTCGTGAATGCGCGCGCGATAGATTATCTATACGCGTATAAATTTATGTTTGCAGTGAATGTCTTATCGTTTATTTTTACGATTTATGTTTAAAATCTAATATATTTATAGCAATTTTATGTCGGATGATACTGATATACACCAGAAAGTATCATAAAGTGTAAAAAAGTGTAATAAAGTGCATATTTTTTTTTACTTTAACATTTTTAACACTTTCGTACATTTTATAAAAACATCATGGATTAAGAAAATTTTTACAATGTATCTTTGATGCCAAACAATAATCAAGGTTGAACGATTAATTTTGCCAGTCAAACAGATTGATAGAAAAGTAAAAAAGTAAGAAGATCGCGAAATGGGTTAATGACAGTGTCAAAATTTGTTAGTCGCATAATTTAAAAAACTTAGCCTTAATATTGAATCGCAGACACTAATAAATCACACAATCAATCAACAAAACGATATTAAACTCAGCGTCATGACATTCTGTAACCTGATATTTTTTGGATGGTGAATAGTTCTCATCGTACAGATGAAGACATTGACCTTTGGTAAGTTTCTCATCGCGGTTTTGATTAATACAAATTGATATTTGTTTACATTTAGGCAAGGCTTAGGCTGATAAAATTGTCTGTTTAGCCGCAAATATATTTAAATATTGTGACCCCATTTTATATTGAACAAAATAATATTTTATAATCCGAGAGATAATAGTAAGCGCATGAATTTCACCAAAAACCTTTTTTTACATTTTGAGTAGCGACATGCAATCTATCAATAATAAGATTCAGAACTACAAAACCTTCACAAAATGTAAATGCATCAAAATATATTCCAATTATTATTATTATTATTATTATTACAGATATACAAAACATATCGATTGTCACACATTTCAAAATTTATTATCCGGTCAACCTATCCAAACCATTCAACCCATTAATTTATATTGACAATCATAATTTCATTTCACGTCAATATATCGTATACAAGAACAGCAACATGAATGGATGCACCTAAATATTATTTTACCACGATGGCATAAACAAAACTATATGGTATGTACAAAATTGGGTGTCAACTATAATTTTATCTTATATCCTAGCCTAGAATACGAAACAATAATAATTTTTATTGTCTGTTGTAAAAATATCACTATAAATGTACTGAGTATTGTGTATCGCTGTTTAATAGTGGATAGATATATGCATTAGAAAAATAAATTGAAACTTGAATGTTCCGGTATTAGTTGTAGGTGTCAGATTGCATGAAGAAATAAACTAAAAAAAAGATATTGTTGATCTCGCACAATTATTTCCAATCTTAAAGATAATAAAAATTTTCCGTATGGTAAATATATATAAGGAATAGAAGGCTCAACTTTATAATAATTTGCAAGGTTAATTTAATCATTTATGTGTGCACAATATAGTAATTATGCTTTAAAATGTCATTTACTTCCATAAACGAAACTTATGAAATTTAGAAAATAAAAAGTTATTATAAACCACCCTCGCAAGCAGCAATCTTTAAGTTTTTCTTCTACAAAATGTTTATCTAAATACTCGTATATTGTGAACTGTCCATATCGTCACCCCAGTATTTAAGTGTTTGAAATGCATTTTTGAGTTTACACTGCCACCTTATTTAAAAAATCGAGATCTTTCGATTGTTAGTGTCATTGTTGATATATATTCTAGTTGAAAATATTTTAGTAAGCCAAATGTCATATTTGCCTTATTCGAAATAAAAGTAAATATTTATCTGTTACATATACATTTGTATTGAAATATCATAGTAAATCTTTTAGTGTCACATACATACAATTTTACTTGCTTACGATATTATATGCAACTTATTAAAAATTTCGGATTTGTTTGATACATGCAGAATCTCTGAATTAAATATAAAAGTTTAATTCAGAAATAAAGATTCAGATTTAAATTTTGTTTTTGTGTTTTTTTGCCATCTTATTTAACTTTATATTATAATATTTTCCTATAAAGAACTATTGTTTTTTGGAGAATTAATAAAAAAAAAAAAAAGTTTAACATACATATATTTAGACAAAAAACTAAGCAATAAACGCAAAATAGTACGAATCCAAAATCTAAGTGTTACAAACACACAATTAACCAATGGGGCCGTATTCTTGAAATCGGTGGAATTTTCCCCAATCGGAATACAATTTGATCATTTTTTCAAATTTGTTTTCAAGTTTACTAATATTTGTTTCCCTAATAACCCCTACCCAGTCGGACTTTTTCTCTTAGTAGGGGGAAAACATTATGTTTCTTAATATAAAAAAAGATGGGAAATTTAAAAAAAATGATTAAAGTAGCCGGCGAAAAATTCGAATAATAAAAAGAATTTTAAAACAAACTGTATTTCGATTGGAGAAATTTGAACCGATTTCAAGAATACGGCCACTGGAATGTAATTACAAAATGTACCGACCTGGAAAATCTTCGCTCTGTCAAGAGTATAAACATCAGATTTTTATTATAATAGAAAATTTGCAATTTACAATTTAGCAGGATTCTGCAACCTAAGGAAGCTCAAGTAATGACAGAAAAGCATAACTGATAACGATATAATGAACTTGGCGCTTTACAAGATTTTGAAAACTGTTGCCCAAGAAAATAATTTGACATACATAATCAATTACAGAAGGTGGATCCCGTACTTAGAGTCACATTCCAAAGGAATCTGCGTATAATCATAATTCACAACCCTGTTTCTTTTTTGCAACAATTAAAAAAAATTAACTATGGAAAAGTTCATTTGAAAATTGTGCAAATGAAGGATGTTGATTTTTTAAATTTTAATTTGATGGAATAAAAATAGTTTAAAAAATATCCAGAAGAAGGTGGTAAAACCAATTATTTGGGGGCCCAGGTGCAAGTAGGGATTTTGAGGCCCTCTCCTAGTTAATAAAAAAAATTGTTTTAATATAATAAAATAACATTACGTTTGTTAGAATAATATAATAAATTCACAGTAATGTAACATAAATTAATTTACAGCGAAAAAAATAATCAAAAAAATTCCACTTATTTAAGCATTCTGGCTTTTTTAAGGTTAATTTTAATTAGCTTGAACAGACTAAACGATCTCTCTGCGCTAGCAACGGTTACTGAAAAAGTTAAAAATGCAAAAGTTCAATTATAAAATTGGGAAAGATGAGTTTTGAGGCGTTAAAAAATTTAAAACATTCAAAAGATTTTTGTCGAATTCTGCTGGAATAATATTTTGTACTAAAGAAATTTCTGATATTAAATCAGTTGATACATCGCCAGCATAAAATGACAAAAATTCTTTATAAGAATCTTGTAGTTGCACGTTTGATAAATTTTTGAAACTAAATAAAAAATTAATTTTGCTGCAAATCATTTTTGCGTCAGTAAATCTGCTTTCGAATTCATATGAAACCAAGCATTAATGGAAGAAAAAATGAGATCTTAAAATTAAAACTGGGTCGAAATCGAAACAGCGGGAAATTTGTTGAAACATTTAATGTTTATGCAATAATTTGGGCTTTTTTAACAGCTTCCTCGAAGAGTAATGACCGATATCCTTAGAACTACTGTTTCTCGTTGTAACATTTTATTTATTTTATTAATATCAAAAATAATATTTTTCCACACAATCAATAATACAAGAAATGGCATTGTTACGATATATTCCAGTATAGAATTGGCTTCCGAAACCGTTTTTGAATCATTTGATGATGCTGCTAGTTCTTCTAAAACTTCACTTATTAGCGATAATTGAGATACCACAGGGCCCATATTTGGGGATTCGAATAAACGAAAGACGTTTTCGAATGATCGGTATTCGTGAATTAAAAAACGTATTGAACTAATCGAACGTCGCAACGAAAACGAATGCAATGAAACAAACGAAAATTACCCTTATCGCGCCCTTATCGCGCAATTGTTCGTTCATGAACGAATTTTTCTTCCTTGAAAATTTTATTGTCGAATCCAAAGAATAATTACAATTTTCAATAATAAATGAATACGTAATGTTATTTTATTGGTGTACAAATTATTTTGTTAGGTTGTTGGGACGAGTTTCAAACAATTTTTTTTATTAATTTAGTATTAAAAAAAGTTTATAAAAAATTGTGGTTAAAAAATTTAGGAATTATTATTGACAATTTGAAACATGCACTCAACGAAAGTTACAATACAAAAGTAAAAAAATTTGGCTGAGATATAAAACATTTCACACAGCAAAACTCTCTGAAATAATTTTAACAAATCAAACTGAAATAAATGTGTGTTATGTTGCAAAAAAATAAAATTTTGGTTTTGGTTGTCAAACGTCAAATTTGTCAAATTTTTCGTATAGGTATAACCATAAATTAAAATATCCCTGCTGATTACTTTACAGTGTACATTTTTATTTTCGTTAGAATTCACAAATACCGAATTGTCGTACGAAACGGATTCGCAAATAGTGCCCCAGGTTTTATTGCCTCTATTCTGGCCTCCCAACGAGTTTCACTCAACTGTTTTAATGTAATATTTACGTGTTTTGTTAAAATTTCCCAACGTTTAGTTGATGAAACAAACAGAGTTTAAAGATGTTGCAAATTTCCAAATAAGTTTTTGCATTGTAGGGAGAACGCAGCAGCATCACACAAAAGCAAATTAAAGTTATGAGCTAAATAAGGAACATATAACGCAAGATGATTTAAATTACATATTATGGCTTGGACACCTTTGTATTTGCCTTTCATATTTGCGCCATTGTCGTAAGCTTGCCTTGTGTAATTTTAAATGTCAATACTATTTCTGACGAGCTCACATAGTACTAATTTAGTAAGACCTTCTCCTGTTGTGTCAGAAGCCTCTAGAAAACACATAAAACTTTCATTTATGGTAAACTGTTTTGTTTCCAGGTCCTGAAACACGTATCTTAAAATTAATGTTCATAGTTTGTTCCTTATGGGAAATATCAGGAGTTCAATCTACTTGAATACTAAAATATTTTGACTCCTTCACTTTTGATACGATTTTTTAGATACCTCATGAGCCAGTAGTACATTAAATTGATTTTGAACCATCTTAGAAAGGTAATGGATATGTATTTGTTTAGATTTAATTATTCAAGATGATCTGTCAGTATCGTATCATATTTGGTTAAAAATTCAATTAAATTTAAAAAATCATCTTTTTTCGGACATTCAATGTTTTCGCTCGTTTTGCTAAAAAGAGAATAGCATCTAAAAATTCTGCATTGTATTTGAATAAGTTCTCGTTTCATCTTATTTATTGATGAAATTAGAAACAGATCAATTGTGCTATCGTTTTTTAAATTAGCTTCTAGTGTATTCCATTTCATTAAACAATTTATATGAAAAAATCCAGTTTCATGCTTTTGGATAATGTCTGATAATTTATGCCAGTTGTTGTTTCCTTTAAAAAAACGATTTTGTTTTTCTGCTTCAGTCCCAAACAAGAAGAAACAAAAGCAAAACACTTCATTTCTAGCGGTTGAATAACGAAGCCATGTTCGTTTTTGTGTCTAGCCATTTACTAACTTTCTCCAAAAATAATGGCTGGAAAATGATCTGCAATTGCTTCTCTTTGGAAAGTTCTTAAGACTTGTTTGTTTTGGACCTAGCTTAATAACAGCAGACCTAAAAAGAGAAGATGTTTTGAATTTCCAATCATTCAGAGATCACTACTAAACGTATTTATATCTAAACTAAAATTATTATTAGAGCATTCATATGGAAATACGATTCTTTTATTTTCTGATATACAAAAATTCGGAGTTGTGGACGGTAAATCGTTTGTGGTATGATTTTTATTCTTATCAACAGAAATATTGGTTGGTAAATCGTCTGTGGTATGATTTTCATATGTATCAACCAAAACATTATTATGAGTTTCTGTTTCATAGTTTACAGGGACAGAACTTGATTGTGGCCCTTGAACTAAATCTTTTTGATTTCAAATTGGAACGCTGCTTTTGTTCTTTGATTTTCTTGCGCTGTAATTTTTTTCGTTTCTCTATTCCCGACATGTAAGTCCTTTTCATAATTTTGATGTATGTACTGTAAAATATATAATATTAATTTTTAAATTAATTATTTCTAAAAAATACAATATTGGAACAAATATAAATACTCTCACTCACATTTTGGCTGGTGACGAAAAAATTTAACTTTGACGTATTTGCAGCAATTATGATCTTATAAATATCTCCAGATCTAATTTAAAAATATCCCTACCCAATAAATATTAAATCCAACAGATTTCGGTGCAAAGAAAACTTACGGTTATCTTCGCAATACTTATTTTTGTACAGTACCGACAATATTACAATGCGTTATTATTTTTCTTTTATGTAACAAACTGGAATAATTAAAGTTTTTGTGTATTTAAGTATATTAAAACCAGAGACAACTTATTTTACCAAAAAAAAAAAAACGTAACTACGTTATCTCTGTTAAAACTATATCACAAACTATTTACACGCTACTGTGATTACAATGATTTAATTACATTTTTTGAACACATTAAGTATTATTAATAAATAACTTAGAAAATTTAAATACTTATTCTAAAGGCGGAATTCCATTACTACGGCTTTTTTGTGTGCAGAAAACCAGTAAGAGATACAACTTTTGTTATCGCTTAATTTAATGAATATTCTAATAATCGTCAAAATACCTACTACACTTTGGCCGATGCCAGAAAACTCAGAGATGTTGTTAAATTTGGGCATATATTTTCAAAAATTAGATGAATCATCCTGTTCAAAAAAGTTAACCAGGTAAAAAGAAATTTACCGAAACCAACGGACACATAACAAAATATGGATTCTTTCCAATTTTACTCTATTTATTTTAATTTAGTAAACTGTTTTGAACAGCTCAAGTTGTTTACTGGTAGATTGTATATGCCCCTGCTTGGTAACATCTCTGAGATTATTTTAATCTGCCATAGTGTCTTATATTTATATCATTTTAAATTTAAAGAATACATTTTTTTAATAACCCCCAAGACTAGAATTATTATGATAAAATTTGATCCCGATATTTGCATCAAATATACATTTTTAACAATCTTTTTTCAGTAAAAGTTGCTATTTACACTTTTGATTGCTACACTTTTTAGAAGTTACACTTTTCGTTAATTTGTGTAGTGAAACTTTTCGTTCAAAACACCACATCGTTAATAATATCTTAAAAATTATCTATAGATTTAAAATAATAAACAATTAAGCTTTTAAAATCAATATCTCTAGTTTGACTTTTTATTTCTTATAACACTTAAATACTGGGGTGATGATATACGAAACACAACCATTCATTGTGGTTACCAAGATGTTTGGAAGTTTGGTTTCGAACTAACGAAATTTTGAATACTTTAAATTAAAAAAAGCGGTAGTCTCATTGGGTAGCTTGGTCACTCCAGTTTGATTAATCGGCCGTATTTCATAATTTAAAGATTTAAAAATTGCATTAATTCGAAACCAAAATCAAAATATCTTCGTAACCTTTCATCGATGTAAATTTGGCTATCGCTCAGAATAACCCAAAATTTCATTAATGTTTATTCTTAACTAATCATTATTAAAGCGCAGGATATAAAGTGGCACTTATGACGTTAATGAAAGTTATATCTCATGATTCTATCCGAGAAACAACAAAAAATTCAACAAATAATCGACATGCTCTTTATTTAGGCAGGGAGCCTAGCCCGGAATTTATTAGAAAATCACCCTTAAATTTTAAATGTGTGAAGTTTAAATTTGTAGGATGAAGTGTATGTTATTTTCAGATGGTCACATACAAAGTCTGGCCCAGGGCTCAATTTCGGTAAGTTGTCACAGATCGATTATTTTCTCAATTTCCTAAAATGCGATCAAGTGTGGAACAAATAACCAAATTTATGTATTTATTAGTAAGTAAAGTGAACTGTATACACTTGAACAATTTTAGTTGTTAAACAATTTTCGCCTAGACCAGTTTTGCGAAATTAAAACATGACAAATTTTGTCAAAAACTGCTTTTCAACAAAAATTTTGCGTTTTAAATTTTATTGCGAATACCATTGTGGTAACAGTGGGATTATCAGCGATCAATCTGGCAGTCATGACATTTATAGGAATTTTAATCAGGTGGTTAGAAAAGTGGAAGCATACTTTGTTGTAAATAACGAATCTTTCCAAACTGACCCACATAATAAATTATGGTTTGTTGCCAGCTGATGCATTGTTAGCCCTTGAGCTTTTAAAAAGATGATCACCATGGAGTCACACTTCGCATCACAATTAAGAACTTCATCCCCTCCCACGGTGTCTAAATTAATCGAACCAATGCATGTCAATTTATGACATGTGAGTGAGAAGCGTTTGATCCCTGAAGTGATGGCGATCGTTGGCACCCGATATACCTATATACTAGAAATCCAGAAGGCTAAGTGCCAGTAGAGTTGAAGCTCGCTCGAGATCAAATTGTCGATAGCGGCGAACTTCAAAGTCATCTGAAGACATACAGAAAGCCATTTTCAATTTTCCAGAGCCATTCAATAACCGCAACCTGGTTTGACGAGGTATTTTAGAAGTGCGGTAAAAGATTTGTCGAAGAGTAGTCAAACATCTTTTGCTACCAACCGACACACTCTTCAAATTAGGTCTTAGTCAGAGAGCGGCTGTGAAGAAGTTAGAAAGTGATTTCCTTTCAAATCCAGTTTTACGTATTAGGATTGAGATATCTCATTCACTTCAAAAATTGAATTGCATACAGATACATCTACGTATGGATTGAGTGTGGTTTGTCGCAAGACAGTGATGGTCTAGTACTCTCATGGCCGGTTCTCGTGACGGAAAAAAATCTAGTCCATTTTTTTTTCTTGTGACATTTTTTAGTACATTTTCCAAAATACATACGCAAAAATGGTTTTGAGCATGCGCATTGAAATTTTGTCAAGAAATAAATATTCAATATTTTTATCATGCTGTTGTGCCAATTGAGCATAATTTGTGTTTTTATGCTCAATTTTGAGCGCACATTATATTATTTTGACATTTTTAATGAAAAAATCGTGGATGTTTTTGTTTGTTAGAATCACAGCACAGCACACTATCTAAAATGACAAAGCAAATCATTTTTTTCTATACGTAATCAAAACAGAGAAAATATGTCTAGTTTTGAAGAGTGTAGTAGTAAGTATACTATATTAATAATGACGTCATGAGCCGAAGCCATTTATTATTTGTCACGAGAAAAATATGCAAGTGGAGACCAGCCATGAAATTCCACAGTGCCTTGATGATCGCAAGAACTTCTTGTTCGTGGCTGTGTTCCATCGCGTGTTTTAGCAGCAAAACAACAAATGTTAAAAACGGTACACAAGCTTCGACCTTCGTCGTTGCTATCGTCAAGACACTGAATAAGTTCAGAGTATACCCCTCGATGTAAAATTCAAAATTAAAAGACGGAAAATAGGAGATTTGTGCACGAATTTCGATAACAAGATAGAAAAACATAAAAACATCGACCGAGCCATCGAATGCGTCTTGTCGAAAAATCTTGTGCTGATGATAATACGATAAGGCGTGCTGAATCGAGTAAAGGCGGAGCAAACGAGCGATACAAACAGCGAGGCAATTATGAGGTTAAACTTGAAACAGGTTTGTATGATTTTTTTTTAGAAATTTAGGAATTCATTTTTAATTGAACAAAGGGACGGAGTGTCTCGTGCTCCCATGGGCCATGCAAATTGAAATCGTAAAAAAAACCACGACCAATTTTGGGCCAAAGAAGTTGGAGAAACTAGCATAGTCAGAGAGTTCTATATGAAGAATCTGACGAAACGAGTAGCAGCGGTGACCAAAACTTGCGTTAAATGTATTCTTATCAACAGAAAGTAAGGGAAACATAATGGTTGACTAAGCCTAACCCCAAGAGGTGACACAACTTTCACGACATACCAAGTTGACCATCTAGATGAACTAACAACGCAAAACTCATATTGGTACGTTTTTTGCGTAGTCGACAGTTTTACGAAATTCGTTTGGCTGTATACCCAACAAAAGGCGCAACGGCAAAGGAAACCATCAGGAAGCTTAAAATCCAGAAGAAGTTGTTTGGCAACACAAAACACATTGTTTCGGATCACACACTAACATTTAGATCCTAAGAAATTCAAGGTTATTCTCGGAACGAAAATATTGTACGGAAATGGGCAGATGGATCGGGTTAATCGAATAATAATCCCTGCTTTAGCGAAGTTAATTACAGACGAACCTGAAGACTGGTTGGAGTGGACATGGAGAGTGTATAAATGTTTCTAAATAATACATTTCATATGAAGTGGTTCTTCGTGAAGATGCCAAGTGAGGAAGTCTCAGAAGAAGGGGAAGCGTCAGATACTAACAGGTCTTAAATTCATATCTCCGATATAACCGAGCCACGTTAAATCACAATTGTTATATATGGGGCGGGAGTCGTGTTTAAATTTTATATTCTTTATGTTTTAAATAAATAGCACTGGTTAAAAGAAAATTGTGGTACTTTATATTTTAGAAAAATTTTGAGAAATAATATGATCATGGTGTTGTATCATTGTCATGTAACATAAAGGATACTATAAAGCAAGGCTTATCTTAAAGTTAAATGAATAAGAATTATGATAAAAAATTAAAAGTGGTATAGAATGTTTCAGATCTTCTTCTTCAAATCGGCCTCTGAAAATATTGTTTTAGAATTTTATCGATGAACGTCCAATTTCTTCTTGTTTTTAAATTAAGTTATTTAATTCTATATAGAACATATAATAAAAAATTAGAGTAGTTAAATATTTTGTTTTCTTTTGCATGATACGTTGAAGTAAGACGATCTACTCATTTTCTCATTTATAGAAAATCAAATTCTAATGTGGAGTTTTCAGTTTTCAACTATTTTTTTTTCAATCGACTTGATTAAGTAACTATTTAGAATTATTTAGTCGACCTTTAGGACTTCCTTACTTTTAATAAAAAATTAAAAAACTAAGAAGAAAAAAATTGATAAAGGATCGACCATAAACTACGTCACGTTATTTAAGGTTATTTTTAACTTCACCTTACACACTCAGAAATTTTGCTGCAATTTATAATGCATCGAGCCTTTTACGATGCAATGGTGTATCACATTCTGATGCAAAGTATGCAAGGGTCGAAAGAAAATGTCTATATAATCTGCGGTTAACTATTTTTTAGCGAATTTATAATAATTCGGTAAGGACTTCAATTAGTTTACGCCAATCGAGTAACAAACGTCGAAAGTAACAAACTGGAATGTGTGGAATTTGTTTGATACTTTTAGTTTTAATTTTAACACAAAAACAAAATAATATAAATGTTAATACAGTTATTTGTGAATTTCTAATGTTGTGTGCTTTACTGTTTAAAGCACTGGGCTATACAATTTTAATGCCACTTACGACAATGCTTCCAAATGGGTATTTTAATTTATTTTTTATGCAATGTGCTGTAAAGTTTTAATATAACTTGTGTCAATTTTAACAAAATATTCCGTTAAAGTTTAATGTAAACCATACAATAAAAATTAATACAATTAGATTAGTAAGTTACTAATTATTACAAATAACATAGGTAAGCAATTTGCATTACATAGTTCATATTTTTTCAACTGTGTAGTTCAATTAGAATCCATGTATCAGCTTATAGTTATTTCGAATATCTGAATATTTTTAAATCTTATTAGGATTATGGTTCAGTACGTTTTTTTTCTTTCCTTCGTTTTTCCTTCATAATTAATAATATTTTCAACATAAAATGCTAATAGTAATTAATTAATTTATTAGTAAGAACTGAGTAGAAAATAATTTTATATTCTGAACTCTCTCATATATATATATATATATATATATATATATATATATATATATATATATATATATATATATATATATATATATATATATATATATATATATATATATATATATATATATATATATATATATATATATATATATATATATATATATATATATATATATATATATATATATATATATATATATATATATATTTATTGCAAAGCTTCATTGTAATAATTTAGCAATAATATGGATAATAAATTTGAAATTGAATTTGAGATCTGATTTAACCAAGGATATTACAAATAATTTACATACCAAAATAAAAATTATGTAACCAACGCAATTACACAATTCGACCAATACAAACGTGGGTACTCGGTATTTTGAATAAAGGTTGATACTTTTAAGGCAACACATCTTTCGTAATATAATTGTAGTTTCCTCTTATCAAATAACCTTTAATAAAAAATAATAATTCAAAAGAAACCAATTTCATATTTCATTTTGTCGTAAACAAAACTTATCTCCGGTACAAACATAAATTGATTAATGGATCGATCGAAGTATTCGTTTAACTATATATATAGAAGTACACGGACTGTATAGAGTCCGTGTACATGACCAACTGAATAAATTTGCATACATCGAATTGATAGATTATAAACCCTATACAAGGATGTAACTTAAGTTTCATCGATACGATCGACTGCCCAAAAAAAAAAAAAGATTTGTAACATGAACAACATATGTAAAGTTCCTACATGTGTTGATTATCAGCGAATTAAATTTCCCAGCATTTTAAATTTATGATATAAAACTCTATAATTATAATTATAAGAATATATTCTGATTCATCTTGACAACAACATTTTTTTGCATTTTACCAGTCGAGATGACAATCTTAGGCGTTAACTTTCAATAAACCCAAAATAAATTCACGTATATTTCGTGTATGTTAATTAATGGTTTGGCGAGACCAAAATACCTCCAACTTTTTTTTTTTAATTTTGTATCAAATTGTGTGTTCCAATTTCATCTTGCCGTATATATTAATGGACATCGGCTCACCACGCCGCAGACCAAACATCATCAAAAACCACCTTACAGATTTTTTGTTTTGTTTTGTTTATGTTATTGTTAAGTGCCGTAATTTCACATGGTGCGCGCTGCAAAATAAAAATGTGGAACATCATCTCTCGTGTACCTAACATTTCAATTTATTTATATATAAATTCTTATAATTTATTATGATTAATCTTTTACCTTTATAAAGTGACGTGTAACAAATAAAATCTGTAAACTGTCTTGTAAAATGTTGTTCTTTGTTCGGTATGCGCGCGTTCATTTACAAGAGATGAGGTTTGATGACAGTTTTAAATAATATAAATGTATCATTATTTTATGAGGTTGTAGTACGCTGTGTGTTCAAAGATCTCAAGTAGTTTATAAATCGCGGAACGAAAATAAAATTCACCTCTGGCTATATAACTTTCGATATATACATATATCTAGAGTGTGGTAAAGCATTTTGATCTAAATACAAAATTTTTTTTTACAAGTCATGGTTGGCTACATAATATCATGCGACAATTTTTAAAGTGTTTTAGAAATGTGTGTTAGGATATTCGCAGAATCGATCCAAGGCCGCCGTATATTTATTATATTATACAGAAGTGGCTCTTGTAGTACGTGACTCTCGAACTGACAAAAACGTATATACGATATATACGGCAACTCTCATTTTTCAAAAAATTTACAATGATCGATGTTCTATACTATTTATAGATTGCGCGCGCACGGACTGCGTTCGCCACGCCACACACAATAAAATGTCATTACGAAAATGATGGAATACCATATCCTTGAAATCAATGATCAACATTTAAATATTTTTTTTATTTTTGCAAGCAAACCGTTTTAACTTTTAACACGGTTGATTGATTACAATTTAAATATGTAATACGTAAGCGTATACCGCGATCTGGTTTGGTTGTTTATAAAATAATTATAATTATCCAATAATTAATTAATTTATTGCGTTTGAAAGTTGCAAAATTGAATTTCATGAAAAATAAAATGATTTATTTTGTGTTACTGGAGAATTTTAATTTAATAACGCCAAGTGGACAGATATGGTAATATGTCACCCAGAAGCTTGATTGTATCAGTATCGTAAATGTAATTTGATTGATATGTCACAATTCGCTATGTACTCGTATATTGATATTTTAGATAATTTAATTTATTCGGATTAGCAAAGACTACGGAAGTTTATAATATCGTAAAGCGATTACTTGTACTGTAAGATAAAATCTTTTATGACGTGTATCGGAACGAATTTTGAACTTTATATGAATATAAAAATTTGGAAGTTATACTTTAGACGTATTTAATTAAGTTGCTGAGAGTGTTATTTTAATTAAATAAAATAGGCATGCTGATTACTCCTTTAACGCTTTTCCTACTTTACACTGTAGCAAAATCGATGACGTACGGATTGATTTGCTCCATGCCATCGGCCCGAAACGTGAGATAAACTGCTCAGTCTTTCTAAAATCTCATTTCGACCAAATCTAGGAATAATAACGCCCCTGAGGCTTTCATTAAACAAATAAGATAAAAGATCAAAGGTGCGATGAATTTGGCACTTGTCGAAAAAAATCGTTTCATACAAAATATACATTTTATAATGAAAATTATTAAAAAATTTGAACTCTTTCTACAATTTGCGATGTTTAAACGTTTACAAATTTGGCTCCCAGGAAGCTTGCAAATCTTGAAAACACTAAATTTAGGGTTAGGAAAAGTTGTACGAATTCGAAATCACACCTAACATTTCTATAAAACTCATGGGCCGTTGACGAAAAGTTCAGCTTGGCATATGTTCATATTCGAGAAGGTTGTTTAACTAAGGAAGATCCGATTTCCTAAATTAATATATAAAATAATCTTTAACAAAATCTAACTTAGCTATTTAATTAAAAATGGTGTGTGGTCTTTGCTCGTGTGTCCAGGTAAACCTGGACAATATTTAACTTCAATAAAACCTGACGATGAAAAACAAATCCAAAATGCGAAAACAACGTTAAATTTTCGAATCGTTAGAAATAATATCTCCTATGGAGCCCAAAAAGTCATCTTTTATTGAGCTCCACGAAGTTTTACGTGCCTACAACTACACCTGCTGCCTGTTATTTGCCGCAATAATTACTCTTCGACCGACATTGATACTATATCAGGCGCTCAATCACGAAGAAACACTGAATAACATGGTGGGACACATTCGCCAGATTTGAAATTCTCGTTCTAGTTTTTAGACGGTTAGTAAACTCTCTCATCAAAACACTTGACGATCATAAGCCAGGCTGTTGTAATTCATTGTATACGACTGGATTAACTCTAACTTTAAAATAAACAAAATTGAGGCGGGTATCATTTTTGTTTGCAGGAACCTCAAATGTTTCACTAAAATTATTTACAGAGAGCGACAAGTACAGTAGCGTTGAAAAATGTGGAACAGTAGATGAATTTTCTATCCGAAACGGCTTTAATAGTTTCATCAATTTTGTTGCATGAATCAACAATACATTCCAACCGCGGTACTGCAATGCGATGAGTTGAACCTCATTCAGTTCAGAGACAGAAAGTATTGATACTTCTTGTAAGCACAATAAATTTGTGTGACAGGAGAAGCAGTTTTTCTTAAACCGACTTGGCCGACGCACTAAGATCACAGTTATGTTGGCAATCGTATAGCACACAAACTTTGTGAAGGGGCATTCGTTTTATAATTTGCTCTAAGCTGCCATCTATTATCGATATATCCTGGATGAAAAAGCAATCTAGTAAGTTCCAAAACAGTGAACTAAATCCGGGCTAGACGCAGATTTTTTACATTTGCCACAGTTGTGTTTCGATGTTTTTATTTCTGTTGAAAAAATATATTCCTAATATAGTAAACCACGTGACCGAATTCGAGGACATAAACTAGTATTATAATAAACTGGAAAAAATCAAAAGAATTTATCGACTATTTGGGTGAGTAAGCAACGAACCCGAAATATTAGTATAAACATATAGGAATTATTGAAATAAATTCCATTATAACATCAGGTTCGTTTCTTACTCTACTAAATATAAATATAAGTCTTTCATTGTGTTTCTTTTGATTTCATGTGTATGTTCCCAATTAACCTTCACTCTGTATACTTGGTTAAAAAACTACCCCTGACATACAAAAATGTAAATAAAAAACTAATTACTATAAATGATTGAAAATATGAGTGTGAAGTTTCTAACAAAAAAATAACAGCAATATGTATACGAATCCAATAAGAATATTCTAGAAAATTGCATGTGTTAGTTTTTACACTGTTAAACACATTGTTGGAAGAGACAGCTCTACGATATTAGAAAGAAATGAAATGCTCGCCATGTTTTTTCAAATAAGAAGTGATTTTTGTCTCTTTCTAATGATATTCAGCTCACTCCCTCTTTCATATATAACTCATATTGGATTCCGATTGATTATTAAATTCAACCTTTCCAAAAATATTTTATCGAGATGTAAATAATAATTTTGACCAAACAATTTTCGTTTTTATCAATCGTTCAAATTTTCAATCGCCCCAAAGTATGTAAAAACCAAACTCTTTTATTTAAAAATAGGTGTCACATATTAAAGTATAAATAACAGTACCGAAAGATTTTTGAGTAGAAGATATTCGATGAGTTTGTACCATCGCTGAGTTTGTACCAAAATGCCATTAGCATCGGATGATTACCTTTCAAATAAAATAAGTTTGCTCTCCAAACGGATGGGTCGCGATGGATTTTTTTGATTAAAACTCGTTCATGGGACTCATAAATGACCAATATGAAGATATCGTAGAGTTTGTACCAACATTTCATAATATATTGATGACACCTACGGGCTTACCCTTTCAAATGACATTAGTGATAATCCAAAACGCAATGTCGTCGGAAATTTTTTGAGTAAGATTTGTTCAGTGCACTCGTGGCAGCTGAGTGGCATGCGTTTAACAGCCAATAACGGTGAGGTACCAGCTATTAGGACTTCCCTGTGGAGATACCAATGAGCTGAAACTGACTAAATCGGACTATATAGATCGGCCTATCTAGATCGGCCTATCTTAATCGGCCGACTTATAGCGAATAACCTTCTCTTAACACCTAGGAAAAGTGGTTGGCTAACCAGTCAGGTATCGCTTAAGTTACGTTCCATGAAAGCTCCGGCAGAGCAAAAGAAGCGTAAAGATTATGAGATCAGGCACCGAAAAATCAGCTTTCAAGTGAAAAAAGGAAATTCAAGTGTTTTGCTAATGCCAAGAATCTCACTAATTACTTCCACCCAGGGAATGTGTTTTTCTATCAGAATGGCAAACCGACTTTCGAAATTTACTAAATCGCAATGACAAAGTGACCCGCGTTAAAAAACTTGCTTCACCATAAGAAGAGGCCTTTGTCGAATAACCAATAAGAATATATTCGCAAGCACTAATCTTGCATCAAATCTGTACGATATTATCGTCTATGTTGACCAAGAAGAGCTGCCAGATAATTGGACGACCCACTGGAAACATAATTGGTGACTATATCAGCATGGTTTTCGGCCCAACCGATCAGCCATTGACCAATGCTTAACCATGAGAAAGATTTAAAAAAAAACTGGAAGTACGATATATTCATACATCAATTATAGTCTATATTATAGGGATCGCTGAGCTCCGTTACAAATCCTGCTCAAAAATCATCCGACATCCATCTGTTTTGGAATGTCACTGACGTCATTTAAAAGGGTAAGCCCGTAGGTGTCATCAATATATAATGAAATTTTGGTACAAACTCTACGGTGTCCTGTTATTGGTCATTGAACGTGTGCCACTCAATCAATTTCATGAACGAGTTTTTCTCAAAAAAAACAATCGCGACCAATCCGTTTTGTAATCAAACCTATCCTATTTGAAAGGTTAAGCCTGTAGCTTCAATGATAAATTCAAATCTAAGCCCCAAAAAAATTATCAAAATCTGAGTTTCATACCGATTTTTTTTTAGCCAGAAAAAATGTTTATCAACAAACAAAATAGTTTTTAAAATACTGGAAGAAATAATTTATTGAATCATTCTACCACCCGAGTATTATGAATTATTATGAATTTCTATAAATTTGGAATTTTCCAGCTGCAATCTCAGAATTGTCTGGACCAAATAGGTGGTGGTTTCTGGCTTTTGAATTACTAGATAATAAGACAGCAACATTTTATTACGATATCATGAACAATACTGGTAGAAATAATTTATTGAATCATTCTACAACCCGAGTATTCGGAGATCGAAGCTGAAAATTTGAAAATTTATAGAAATTCATCATAATTCGTCTATCGAATTTTTAGGATATTAGGTGCATAACTAAATTTCCAGGTTTTTTTGAAAAATGAACAATAGAAAACTTCAATAGGAATATAAAAAATCGTTTATTCAAAATATTGTCTTTCGACGATAAAACGACGCGTCTTCGGACCGAAATCATTCATCAAACCATTTTTCGCCAAGTGTAGCCCGAACCATGTGCCATCGACCGGAACAAGTGATTATTCGAGGTGTCCTGGACGATTATCCAGTGTTCTTGACGATGGGGGTGCGATAGTATGAAGCGTGCAGTCATGCTGCAATATCACTCGCTCGTGCTTTTAAAAGCTGGTCCCACGTCTCTTCACGAAAGATCCACTTCTCATCTCTCGTTTTAATTCGATGCAGGAAGCTCTTTCTTTCATGCCGTGAAAGCAAATCAAAGTAACGAAAAGAAAACATTCAAAATCTCTCTTTTCGATTATCTATCTATCTCCCATATGCGGCGACCCATATTTCCTCCTTTTGAATATTTCTCATAACACGTAAATGTTAAGAAATACCTTGGCGAATCGTGTTTATTGCCTCCTCAAGTTGGTCTTCATCCAATAATGCTTGCAGCTCGGTGTCTTCAAATGTTTTTGGTCTTCCGGAGCGCTTCTTGTCCCTAATGTGTAAATCGCCACCGTTGAAACATTTAAACCCATCTTGACAGGTAATTTTCGATGGTGCACAGAAGCAGAAAAGCAAAGCTTCCCGCAAATGCTGTTTGTTTGGGCCGAAACTCGACATTTTCGTCCTTAGAAAAAATATTTAGCGTTGCAATATGTGCTCGTATATCAAATGGTTATCGTTCCACAAATGACATCTAATTGTGTCGCTAGCAGCATATACGTGCGAAACCCGGAAATTTAGTTGCGCACCTGATACTTGCAAGCAAAAAATTAGAAAACAGTCAATGGTACTCTTCTTCAACACGTTAGATGCGGCGGGTTTTACCACGTATAATTTGCATAAATTAGAAAACCAGCATTTCTATGACTCATCGGTCTCTTCAGAACGAAAAGACTTTCTCAAGAAATGGATATTGCAGCTTTTGGACAAAAATATCAAGAAGCGACTTGCCACTCCAAGGGCCTTGCCAAGTGTAAATAAGTTGATGACCCTTCTATTTAATAATTTTAATAATCAAAATTTATGAATTAATTATAAGTATATTTTGTTATCTTGTACAACGAGTTTTTGTATTTTTAATAAATTAGAAGTAAAACTAATAATTTTCATTATGGAAAATAATTTTTAAGTACAAAATACATTAAGCATGTGAAGTTAGCTCAGTTTTTCATCCCAGAAAAAAATAAAAAAATTTCCTCAAACAATACTATTTCATCTCTTCCCAGTTTTTTCAATTTAAACTTGTCTAAGACGGAAATTTTGTTTTTAAATTTTTTTCTCAACAACAAATTATCCATCCCCAATTTTTTTCATTTAATTGTTGTTTTTGTACTCTGCTTGATTAAAAATAATTTTTCAAGTGAAATGATAATAGCCGTACCAGCGGGCCAATTGTGCGGATCCTACCATACAGCTAGTATTGCTGGACTGGCCACAGTTAGTCCGTACCATGGCTCATTCGAAACATAAAGAATCATTTCCGGCAAATCATATATCTAGGAGAATCGCTTGATTTTCTGCTATTCTTATATGGGGCCATATGTAACTTGGCCATTTGCGCCAACACTACCATATGGCTAGTACTGCCCTATTATTTATTTTAAACCCTTACTGTTGCCAACTTGAAACAATATATTGACTAACATTGTTCTTATATTTAATCAAAACAAACAATTATGTATTATCATTTCACTTCAAAAAATTATTTTTAATCAAGCAGAGTACAAAAACAACAATTAAATGAAAAAATCTGGGATGGAAATTTTATTGTTGAGAAAAAAAATTGAAAACAAAATTTCTTATACAAGTTTAAATTGCAAAAACTGGGAAGAGATGAAATAGTACTGTTTGAGGAACTTTTTTTCTGAGATGAAAAACTGGGCTAACTTCACATGCTTAAATACATTGGGGTATTTTTTACCCCATGTACACAGATAATGTTTCACTATATACCATACACAGAGAGAAGGTTAAGGTGTTGTATTAGTTGGAACACTTTGTATATACGTTTGCTGTTTGAGCTTAATGGTTTTACAACATGTTTTTGATTTTTACTGTAAGTGTTTTGTTTTTTTCTGCTTTTTGACTATTTCGAATATTGAGTAGTCGTCATCATTTTCCATATAGTTGTATTTGTTATATTCTCCTCTCCTAATTCGAGGTGAGATAATGTGTTTTCTGTCGTTCTTGACTGTTGGTTATTCGTTAGTTGCGTTGTATTAAGTTGGTTGTGACCGGTTCTGCCACACCGATTATATTGTGTGTATAGCTTTCGATTGGTTTATCATATTTTTGAGCTCCGCTATTTCCGCCATCATGATTTGGAGGTTATTTTTGAATTCGTTGTTTTCCTCTGTTAATTGTTTCACTTTTTCGTTCGCCAAGGTGCTAGCTCCTCTGTTTATCTTGTCCTCTGTTTGCAGCTTTTAGTTTATTTGAAACTGTTCCCTTTATTCACTGTATTTCGCTTTCGACATCCTACACTAAAGTTACATTCATTTATGTGTTCTTTCTGTTCTGTCAAAAAATTAAATCGATCCAACGACTCCCTCGAGTTTTGTGTCGGAATTTGTAGGTACAAAATTATAATATTTCAATGGATTTTTTCTTTTTAATTTCTATACTATATGTGGTTTTACTATACCTTTCCTAGCAAATAATTGGAATTGAGCAGAAAATTGGGATATTATGTAACATTTAGCATGTTTAAGAATTTATAATTTAAAAAAGAAACACTTTTAATTCCATTTAGAATACTTTTAATTGAAGTCTTATTAAAATTTTCAAAAAATTGGCACCAATTTTTTGGCATTGGCGGCCAATGGGTTTGTTTTACAGCAACGATTATTTTAATGTACCAACACAAATGTTTTTTCAACGCCCTTGTCAAATATTTGATTCGCAAATTCGTAATGTCTCACCAAAAATACTTTTGTAACTACACTTCAACTTCATTTCTTTTTGTGTGCATTCATTTGATTAATTCTATGTTCATTTTGCAGGAGAGGCTAAAGCCGTTGATCATAATAAACTGATATCAAATGAAACTGGTTCTATTACAGTAGAAAATGAAAACCTCATCAATCAACCATCTGGCTCTTACTGTGGCAGAATTCTGTAAAATAGAAGAGAAGACTGTGGCACATAAGCGATTAAAACCTGTTGTTGTATAGTTTGGGGGACAAGACTTTCAATGGGAGTTCATTATTGATTAGTTAAAGAAACACCAAAGAAAATTGCAGGAATTTAACTAGCACTATAGCTGGCGATTATATACACCAGAACATATTGTATATTATTTACCCAGCAAAAATCTTCCAGACCTAAATATTTGAAGAGCAATGTTCCTAAATGCGCTCTCAATTACACAACAATGAGTAGGAGCAGCTCTAAATTAACAAAAGAGAAATCAAGGAATTTTAAAATCACATTCGAACTTACAGTGAAAATTCTTCAGCAATAGAAAGGTTTGTGTACCGACATATTGAAGCATTACGTCATTTTCCTTCACACTAGTGCTGAGCGAATACAATTTGTAGATGGAATTTTGAAATTAGCAACACTTTATAGATTTTTCTGGATTTCATAAAAGACGATTGTGCTTCATCTCCACCAGTAACTCTAAGACAATATCGGAATATTTTCAACCATTAATTTAATATAGGGGTCGGATTGCAAAAAATAAAGTTTTTTTTTTGATTGTTTGCTTTTCTAATTTTAAAATTTCTGCGCACTTTAAGCCACAAGTAAAATATTAGTTACATTTTGTTTTTAAAAAATATTTATTTATTTATAACATTTTTGTTTTTTGTGGTGTTTTGTTATGTTATCTCAATATTTCGCCAAATTGCGACATCATCAAGGGCTATATGAAAGTTTAAATGAATAAATATAAACTTTAATATAGCCCCTGATGAAGCCTACAATATGGTGAAAAATTGGGACAACATAACAAAACGCCACAAACAACAAAAATGTTACAAATAAATAAATATTTTTTAAAAACAAAATGTAACTAATATTTTACTTGTGACTTAAAGTGCGCAGAAATTTTAAAATCAGAAATTAAACAAAAATATAAACATAATAGCCAGAAAATAATTTAAAAATTGAAAAAAAGTTATGTGATATTTGTGCGACATACCAAAATATGGATGACCACGAGAAGCAGGAAAATGAGTCATCTCAGAATGAACACTAGTTCAACACAAAACAGAGCAGATGAAATCAAAAACAAAATACTTCAATAAAAGTCATCTGTTTCGATTTTCAACAAATCCTACAAACACCTTGTAGTGAAGTTGGTGTTTTTTATTACAAAAGAAAATTATCGGTCTACAATTTTACCATCTATGATTTTGCTACTAAAAAAGAATACAGTAACGTGTGACATAAAACCATAGCTGAAAAGGGTGCCAATGAAGTGAGCAGTTTGTTTTTTAAAATTTAAGGTATTTAGCTACCTTTAGGGTTAAGGTATTTATTTTTTTGAGTGACAATTGTCATGGACAAAACAAAACCCGCCTTATTTTCACTTCGTATGGATATGGTGAATAAATTTCAAATAAGTATTTCTCATAAGTACTTAGAATAATGGCATATCCAGAAAGAAGGGGACAATGTACACTCAAATATAGCAGCTCAATGGTTCAGTGTCATGAGGAATGGCAAAGTAACAGGAGTCCCATATGATGTTTTGAAATAACCAAAGAAATTTTTTTTAGTTTCAAAACATCAACAAAATCGTTGAACTTCAACCACAATGTCAGGAAAGAAAAAATTAATATGATAAAAATTAAAGAAATAAAAATTAGTCATGAGACCTAATAAGCTATATTACAAACAACAACTTGATGAGGAATTTAAAAGCATCATTTTTTATAATATGGTCAGTCCCAACGAAGGGTCCAAACGTGGCCGGAAGAAATCAAATTTTGAATTTGGAGTACTACATAAATAATTCTGTGGGATTAAACAAAAACAGGATATCAGCAGATAACCACTTTTCTTAGTTTTTATAATCAGTCGATCCAGAATTTGTAATTCTATTTATTACCCAGAACAGTTTTTTAAGCTGTTCATTATTTTCTTAGAAAGTCAACAAAAAAGGCGATTGTCTTTCATAGAAATACACTACGACTTCAAGCTTTAAATGTGATTTTCCAACATTTATGTTTTTGCAATTATCTTGTTTTTGTTTAATTCCACAGAATTTGATGGGCCTATTCCCATTCCAAAACCGATACATGAAGACCACATTTCTCTTTGTGGTGGAAATCTTATTCCCAAATATTATCAAGGATTTTATAGGTCACTATAAGGTCTAGTGAAAACGATGACGTTGAAGAATAAATTATTAATTAATTTTCTTCAACTTTTATTTATGAAACTAATACAAAAAAGTTCCTAATTTCTGTTTAACAGTAGTTTAATTTAATTAGTAAAGGAATTACATTTTAATTATTTTTACACAATTGTTTTATTATTAGTTAAACTTTTAAATTTACAAGAAGTTTCCATGTTTTAAACAATATTACCATACTAAGTTCTTATTATCCAAAGAATCCTGATAAATATTCCAATTAAAAAGATACTAATGACCTATAAAAGATTTTATTTTACATCGTTTTCCTGCATAAACAACCTGTCCAGTCTAAAACAAATTACGTATAACATATCCTAAACCAACTGGGCTTCACCGAAAATGTTTCTACAAGAAGAAACTTTCTTTAGTCGCTAACATTTATAGCGGACATTTTTTGGATTCTAAACACTATCTACCTGTACAGTATCTACCCCTATTTTTCATTCGAAAAATTCAAGGGGCCACAAGAAGCAATATCCATTGGGTTCATTTCCGATGGGACGTATAACCACTTTTGAACGTTCGTTATATTTATAGGAATTCGGTAACTCAGTTTAAGACAAATACTTTTCCTTTCCTCGGTACATTTCCAAGCCAAGAAAAAAAGTAGATGAATTGTTGTATAAAATTACCCTCGCAGGCGAAGTCATTCGTAGCCATTTGATAATATGTTTTGTAGTCACGACTGAGGCCTCCGCGATGTTGTTCGACACGTCTCTCTTTGCACATATAATATGGGCGTAAATAACCTCAACCAGCATGGAGTGTTTGATGCATCTGCGAATCCACATAGACGCAATGTTTCGCCTGAGGCCTACCATATTGCCATTTTGAGTTTTTCTAGTAAAAATAATGTGCTACGAATATTTGTTATTATTTTGGTGGCAAGTTGATCATCATCGTGGTGTTACAGGCGACAGACACACCATAGCTGAAATACAAGTGATATTTCAGAAAGCTTGTATTTTCCACGGGTACTTGAACGAAAAACAGCATGTTTGTGGGTCAAATTTAATTCTTAATCGGAGATTAGATTGATTTCATCTATTTTTTCAAATTGTATGTGATTATGGCTGCCTATTTGCAAAGATGATGTCCCCAAGAAAGGTCCATTCGGTTTGTATCGTTTGCTAGTTTCCTCTTACCCTTTGGTTGCTAAAAACGATGCCGAAGATTGTAACGTTTCATTTAAATATCTGTAAATTGCTGAGCCGTAAATGAGCCATAATTGCTAATATCAACGCCGAACAACTAATAGTTACCGCACAATTATCCAATAACGTAGAGCAAAACACATAACAAAAAATTATTAGTTCGTATATGGAGATGCCTATCTAGGTAACCAAAGTGAGATAATTTTTTGTTTGCTTCATATTATATTTTCCTGAAATTAAGAAGGTTATCTAGTTCAAAACTAACTTACAAATTATAAGCAAAAAAAAAAAAAAAATATAAAAACTATGTACATACACCTAAGAAGAACATACATTATAAGATGCTGTTTGCAATGTTTTTATTTTTAATAACATGTACATTCTGTCAGTAAGTTTGGTATTATGTCGATATGTGTTGTGCGCGCTTTATAAAATTTATATACAAAAATAAGGAAGTAAATTGTGTCTTGTTCGAATCGAAGTTCGCGCTATTTATTTTTGTGTGTTTCGTCGAATTTATTAGATCATAATTTGAACTGTATGTGATAGTGCACACAGCAACACCATTTTATTATTAGATTAGATACATTTTTTTATAATATCCAAAAGGTGAAAGTGCTTTTAGACGACAAGCTTTTAAGGAAAATTTATTTAATTTTATAGTTTATGTTTTTGAATATACAATTGACAAATTTGTTCTAATTTTTTTGTACATGTACAACATGGTTAGAAAATATAATATACAAATGTTTATGTTTTTGTGGTGTACAAAAATTTCTAAATACATATATCGAACAGCTCATTAACCACTTTACTTATGTAGATACAAGAAATTCTTCTTACTTCCTCTTGAAGAAAATTGAAATAAATCATAACAAATACCTATACGATTTATCTTAAGGCGGCAATATTCTAACCAACAACAATAAATAAATCTCACGATTTTATTTTTACTTATTACATATATCGAATACCTTAATAAGAAAAGCTTCTGCGCTTACAGCCAAAATCATAAAACCTCGAAAGAAAATATAATTATTTTCTTTGTAACAATTTCTTACATCTCTGTACATTACGACGATAGTATATATCCTATGTACGAAGACGATTTTTTTTTATTATTTTTTAAAAATTGTTAATAAATAATTTTACTTTTTAGTTTTTTTTTCATTCTTGTAATAAAATAAAAAACTATAACAACAGTAATCTTGAAGACATATATGATAAAGTAAAATTGTGTGGAATACAGTGAGGGAAATCCGTAAGTGGACTTTGTAAATATAATAATTGAAAATGCTCAACATCTGTCCATTGTGATATTTTTACGAATTGTTATTTTCTGGATTATAATCACATTTGCGTCTTGTTCCTTGAACATGGTTTACCAATTTTACAAAAGATTTTACATACACCACCGCATATAAATAAAGTGATAGGATTTTTAATGTCCATTTGACTGTTTTTACAAATGTTCTGTAGTACTCCATCATCTGGCCATGGAGTTCTCTCACCTCCCATGTAGGAGTTAAATTCTTTAATAACTGAGTGGCATGTAATAGTTCTGTTCACAAGATAAACTGGTTAAATGACACAAATGGTCGAAGCAACAAGAACAGATTTTGTGTCCTTCCATTTCACGACTGCTATAATGTTTTGATTAAAAAACTGATTAAATAACTGAGTCTTCCCTGTTCATCTTTTTATCAACTTTTTTTTTTTGAAGAAAGTATTAATTGTCTAATGGATTGAATGCCCTTTTAAGGTGATTTAATACCACCCTTTTCATTCACGCACACACCACCCATTCACACAATTACAGTATACCACCTGCACATTGCAAGCTCCATGTCAACCTGCACACTGACATGGACAGTGGGTCGGCGCTGAATTCTGTACTCCAACAGAGGGTCATAGTTGTGTTGAATAACATCACCGATCGTAATCGATGACGAAAATTCGCTTTTGCATCCTGGCTCTGGAGGGATTCTAACCCAGTACCTCCCGGTCCAAGAGCCGAAGCTTTAACCACTGCCTTCATTGGTCTCGTGTTCGGTTTCAAACTCCTCGACGAGCGCTTCATGTAGACATTCGGGTATAAGATTGTCCGGTTCGTCCAATTCATCGTCATGATTTTCATTATTGAAATCCTCTTTCAATTTGTGCAAACAGTCCTCATCAACTACCCATTCCCCTTCCGTCGCAAAAACAGGTAAAATAATAAAATGTATAACTTGTGGTCCAAATGTCACAAAAGTGATAGTGCATTTTTATTCAAATATTTTAAATAATGAACAGTTATTGAATATATTCGTTTTATATATAGTGGAATTAAACCTTATACTTTAAGGAACGAAAATGGCAGAAAACTATAGAATTAAAATATAATATTTTCTTAGTAAAATTAAACAATTATTTTTATGGCGCCCTTATGGTTGGTTCGCTCGTTCATTCTGATAATTTTTTCGACCAATCCTATTGCTCAAAAATGACGATTTTTTTCTTCTGGATTTTTCCACAAGAGATAATTGGTCGAAAAAATGGCCAAACGAACGCAACCAAAAAGGCGCCTTTAGTCGATTTTCGTGCTTCAGACATGTTGACGATTAAAACATAACCAAAGTTTAAATATATATTTAAATCGCAATCAAATTACTATTTGTTAGAGTAAACATAACAATTAACAGATTGAACCAAAAATCGAAAAGAGAAAATATTTATAATACAAATATATAAGGTGTGCAAAATGATCAAATTTTCGCCCTTACGACTGTGACATCTGTGACCCTATACTGGTCGGAATGGGTACAAAGGGCCGAATGTTGAAGGGCCGAATGTCGAAGGGCCGAATGTGGAAGGGCCGAATGTGTCGAAGGGCTCTTCGACGAAGGGAAAAAATCGGCCCTTCGCCCCATTCGGCCCTTCGACACGTTTCGGCCCTTCGACATTCGGACCTTCGACTTTCCGCCCTTCGACACATTCGGTCCTTCGACACATTTGGCCTTTCGACAAATTCGGCCCTTCGACATTCGGCCCTTTGAAATTCGGCCCTTCGACATTCGGCCCTTTGATATAATACCGGTATTTCACGGGGAACAGAAATTTTAAATTTTACAGCAGTTTTATTCCTTTTTCTTCAAAGTGTATTCTGGATTAAGGGAAATAATGTGTCATTGGAAAAAATTATAGCAGTTTTGACGGTTATTATTCTATACCTATTTTACGAAAGAATGTTGGGGAATAAAAACGTAACGGACAATTATAATGTATAGAATAATAATTCAAAAATTATTACTATTCAAAATTCATTACTTTATTTACTACATATTATTTTAAATAAAATATTGTTTTTAAGTAAAGAACTACTTCGACGTAACGGGTAAGAATCATAAATATAAATACAGTCCAAAAAAATTAATAATTATTATATTTTTATTAGTTAGGCAAAAATTGTTTCAAAAGATCAAAAATCATGAATTATGACTTTAGACAACATCGACATAGCAAATGATCGATAAAATTAACATAGTATAATTTTAAGAAAATTACAACTGGTTTTTATTGTTTATTTTCCAGATTTGTTAATATTGATGGTAAAGGGAGCAACAAAAAGCACTGGAATAACATAGCAACTCAATTAACAGGCGGTGCGATTAAAGATGGCGCCGTGCCTAAATAAGTACGAAGAAAGTGGTCCTCCTTAAAGGACTTAGAAAATCAAACTGGGTTAGGGCTAGCGGCTGCATCAAGAAGGCCAAGTCAGTTAAGCGCACTAAACGACCACATATTAAATATTATCACCAAAGCAGCGTGTGAAGGTACAGCAAATACTGAAGGTGGATTCCAACCACCGACGCAGCAGGTATGACTTGTATATTTTAAACTATTAACTTAATAACATTTTATAAGGAATAATAATTTGTTTAACTGGTCAAGTGGTATGGAACAACTATCTAATACAATATCGGAAAGCAGTGTTGTCGAAGTACCATATACAAGTGATTTCAACATAACAACCACACCAATAAGGCCTAAGTGAATAATAGCAAAACAACAAGCATTCAAATTTCGTTATTGTGCTTTTAGGTTCCGCTTACACCCAGGATAAGCTATTAGAGGAATCCAATAAAATCCAGAGGAAAAAAGTGGTTGCATTAACTCGAATTGCTGCCGCCACTTTATACTTGATGGATTGAACAAATAAAATTTTAAAATTATTTATTGAAAGGTACTTTATTGCATTTATATTCAATAATTATTACAATAAGTTTGAACTATTGAAAATCTGATTTCTCGAGCAACCGTCAGCAGTCGTTCGACCGAATTATCGGTTTGATTTATGTCTCCCTCATCATTTAACACACCTTCATGTTTTGTTTTACAAGCTTCCAATAGGTAATATTAATGTGAATGCGTAAACTACTTATATGTACTGTAATTTAACTTAATTCATCTCGGACGATGTTTCTGGGAATTTAATAAATCTTCTCATTAAATGGTCGTTGATGATACATATTACAAAACTTTTAACTACTCTCTCAATACATCGGCTTACTGCCGATTTCCACATGCAGGACAAAAAACTGAGACCAAATTTCTTTTGAAATGTTCTTAAAAGTTATATGTTTTAAAATAAACACCTAGCCACAATATTTTTAGTAGTGTCTTATTTATACACCTTTAGCTAAGGAACTCAAAGCGACTAGCATTCGTAATGGCTTGGGTATAATGGTAACCTCCATAAAAGTTTATACCATTTGTAGAACACTCAAAGCTTGTTCTTGTTGCATTCGTTATAGTTTTATAAACTCCTGTTCGTACTCAAGTTGTATCGTTGGTCCTCGTTATCATCATCGGCATATTAATACTCAATTCTTATCATTTTTTTATTCACTTTAATAATGAAAAACTTATTTTTTACGAAAAGTTAGATTTGTTTGTCAACAAAAAAAATTAAAATATATATGACAGATTTTTTTTGTTTTACTGCGGTCGCGTGGTGAGCACATGTAATTAAACTTTTTCCCCGATAAATTTATTCCCCGATTGACAGAATGCATTTTTAAAAAACGAAGAATAAAAAACTTGGGAAAAATCTTTGGCGAATAACTGCAACAAAAAAAAAATATTCTCTATCCCCTAGGAATTACCATATAATAGGGCTACTGGGTGCATATTCTTGAAATTGGTGGATATTTTCGTCTGCGGACCATAATTTGTTTTGAAATTCTTTATATTATTCGAATTTTTCGCCGACTACTTTAATCGTTTTTCAAATTTGCTTGCAAGTCTTCTATTATTTATTTCACTACTAAACAAAAATCAGTGGAAATTTTAGGCTGGGTAAATCAACGCGGATTTATTACGGCAAATAAAAGAAAATGTAAGCAAATTTAAAAAAAACGATTAAAGTAGCCGGCGAAAAATTGGAATAATATTCGAATTTTAATGCAAATTTTAATGCAACTTATAATCCGCATGCGGAAGTATTCACTGATTTCAAGAATACGCGTTCTGGGAGTTAATTCACACTAATGTAAAATTAGAACGGCAATTTTTGGTTTACGAATTTTTTTTTGTTACATGCTTCCAGGCTTCAAGGTATACATAAAATAAAATTAAGAAATTTTAAATTCGTCTGTATTAATTACTTTATAGATTTTCGGCTTTTTTATAGACAAATATTATTTTCTATGACATTCACATTGTTTGAGACCTTTCGGGCCACCAAAAAATGAGGTCATTTACTTACAATACTCTACTAAAAAGAAGTAGAAAATTCACTCAACCCCCCATTAACCCCAAGGGTTGTGTGGCTCTGTACACACAAATACCCTTGGGGTTAATGGGGGGGTTGAGTGAATTTTCTACTTCTTTTTAGTAGAGTATTGTAAGTAAATGACCTCATTTTTTGGTGGCCCGAAAGGTCTCAAACAATGTGAATGTCATAGAAAATAATATTTGTCTATAAAAAAGCCGAAAATCTATAAAATAAAATAAAATATTCGATGTCGTGTACGGTTTCATCATAATTGTGACATCTGGTCAACAAGTAATACAAAAATTGTGAAAAGTGAGACTCGAAAGGGTTAAGTGGATTGAATTGTATTGTTATTCGGTTGCTCGCTGTCGGCTATTCCTGGTTGGTACGCTCAGAGGAGATTTATCACCTTTCCATTTATTGGTTTTAGATTTAAGTAATATTCCAATAGATGGCAAACCATTTTGGAAGAGGATATTTGCCCTTAATGATCGTTATTGCTAATAAATGCATTTTGTTAAGATTAGATATCTATTTAGATTTTATTTATTTTTAATAAAGTTTCTAAATTTATGTTATAGGTATAAATTTGTATTAAATTAAATTTTTAGTTATTTAATTTAAGGAATGTCATCAAAAACTGGAACTATAGAAATATGGAATTTATTAGCTTAAATTTTTATTAATTATCTTATTATATAGGTAATGGAAATGTAGGGGACAATATTATTTTTAGTGATGCTTAATATTAATATTTATTTTTCAATTTATTTAATTTGTAATCTAAGCAATTTAATAAATTTTTAATAAATGGTTTTATGGGATATATAAATAACAAAATCTTGTATTATTGCAGACTCCTGATTAGACAGGCTGCTTTATATTGAATTACATTTATTTATTAAGGTAGAACATCATCAACTACATCTTTAATGGAATATCTGGGAGTGAACTTTTTATTTGCAAAATTAAAATTATAAATTGTAATTGTCCAGTGCTATCACTAAAATTTGTAATCCGTGAAAAAATGGAATGAAAAAATCTTTTCATTCCCGATCTGTCACTTTGTTCTCATTTTATCTTTTCACACAACGAAATTAAGTGATTCTTGTTGCCACAATGAAAAGAAGTGCTGAATATAATGCCGAATAAGTTTTTTCTTTGCTGAATTCATTTTTTAATTGTTTCTTTATTGGGAGCATATTTATTTTGTTTATTTATCCGTCAAAAAGTTTGTCCTTTCTAACGAAAAGACATTCTTTGTTTTATTAGAAATTTTTAATCGTATTTTAAAGAATTCCTTAGCAAAAAAGTCTATAAATCAACCATCTGATTTATTCAAATTAAGTTTATATAAATAAAAATATAGCGAATCGTATAATTGTGGATACAAAATTTGATTTTTTGGAATTTTGGATAATTAGATTTTATAAAATGGATATCATGCATAATTAATATTTAGCAGAAACAACATCTGTATTTTACGAAGAAGTTTACGATATACGCAAAACCCTTTCGAGTTGCTCACAGATGATAAATTGTATAATTTATATCGGTTTCCAAATTATATATGCACAGTAACCGTAAATCAAGTGAAATCAAATGGGCGAGGCAATAAATTTAGTGGCGCACGAATGCAACATTTCCACAGAGATCCTACGAACAAAATAAAAAATTTTTGAAATATCAAAACGAAGAGTGGTTGTTGGGTGATAGTGGTTACAGCCATGGTTGATGTACCCCATACTAACCCCAGTTTCCGAAGGAGAACGGAAATATAATGTGGCCATAAAAACATGGTCTGTTGTCGGGAGATGTATAGGCATTTTGAAAAGCCGATTGTAGTGCCTGTCTAAGGAAAGAGTATTATATTCGAATAAAATATCCGAATATTTTTCGTAATTGTTATATTTTAAATAAATAGGGGCTTAACTCGATATAAACGGTGGGAGAAAAAAAGTACAATGTAGCACACTTAAAACAAGATGTCTCGTCGAAAGGTGCACTAGAATATTAAAAAGGCGGTTAAGATGTCTGTCAAAGGAAAGAGTGCTTTATTAATCCCCTGAAAAAGCAGGAAAAATTATAAATAACTGTGTAGTACTACATAATATTTTAATAAGGGCGAATATTCCATTGCCACACGGTAAAAAATTGTATGCTACTTTTTTAACCCAGCAAAAAATTACATGCATTTTTGTAACCTTCTCATATTAAATTGTGGTTTTTTCAAATAATTAAAACTTATTTATACTTTATTGGAATTATAATTTAAATAATTGTATTACTGTTATCAGTAATAGAATCATTTTTAAGTAGCTTATATTAAAGTCCAGCTATTTCTTATTAAAGTTTAAGTATATCAAATTACAATTTAATTTTATTAACTTAAATATGTAAATTGCAACATTAAATTAGAACCATTAAAACTTAAGTATATTAAATTAAAATTTAATTTCATCAACTTAATCAAACAACTTTAACAATGATAAATTATATTTGTTTTTCTGTTTATTGGAACATGATTCTGCATGAATAGTAAAATCTGTTTCAAGTATAAGTTCGAGGAGTTTCCGTCTTAAGCCTCACTGCAAAAATAATATTTAAAAAACGAAACCTAAAGTTTATAAAAGTAAATTATAAAATCGAAAATAAAAGTTTAAAAAACTATTAAAAATTGAAAATTTTACTTCTAGTACTAAGAAATTCGAAGGCAAGTTCTAATTTTCTAAATTATAGTGATTTCTAAATTATAGTGAGTTTTCTAAATTATAGTGATACGCAACATTCCATTAGAAAGCGAATACGGATTTTCTTTAAAAATTGAGGGCATTCTAATCGACGTGGACGATTTAATAGACGTAGTGCTACAGTTCTGTAAATGTGCTTGTTTTGAAGTGGAACTCGTTTTAACAAGTTAGACGACTACAAATTTGGCAAAATGTGACGCAGTTATTGGACCAAAATAAATATGTAGTTACATCATAAGTGAGTATAAAATGAAGTAACAGTTACTACAGTTAATAAAATAAAAATTATTCAGTACATTTTTCGAGAAGTTTTGCATTTACTTTTCATTTAAAAAAAATAAGCTCGTGTCTGTTGAGCTTTCCTCGTTTTCTTTAAAATTATCTCAAAGATAACCTGTGCCTTTACAGGAGTATGATGAAGAAACACTCTTTCCAAAAAAGCAAACCAATATTCGTAAAATTGCCATCTAATTATTTATGGAAATTTTTTGGAAATTATCTAAAATAGGAAGAAAAATAGCAGTTGCTAGTTTTAAAACGACTTCCAGTAAAATGGAAGCCAGTAAATTGGTTGAATTGTAAGAATTCTATTAATCTCCGTATCGCACCTAAAAAACAAATTAAAGAGTTAAAAGTAATTTTTAGTATTTTAGGTTTTAAACAAACTCCTGAATTTACATTAATAAAAATTGACCTATCTTCAAGTAAAATACTTATCCCTATATAAAATATTTGGTTCTTTAAGTTTTTTGTGTTTAGTACAGTTTTTTAAAACTATTAATATTTGTTTATGAAATATCTTAATTGATAAATTTTTTGTTTAGGATATATTTTGTAATACCGAAGAAGTAATACCTCATAGAAAAATAAGTTTAACATAGATTTCTCATTTGTATAAAACGAATTGAATTCCAATGTCTTGATTGTATTTGTGACCTTACCTTGTGCACAATGTAAACTCACAAATACAATCATAACATTGGAATTTCATTTTTATCTCTCGTTTTATACAAATGAGAAATCTAGAATTAAATACAGAAGACCGAGAATTTTTTAAGAACTGTGTTGCAGATTCGCAGCTTGAAGCTATAAAACTGAGGCTGAAAAATACCGTACAAGAAAGGGAACTACTTACCATTTGGTTTTTATAAGCCGGAATTGGAAATAAATAAATATACGAAAATAGGTTTAAAATATTAAGACCAACTGCAATAATGAATGTCAATCAAATTTTCGGTAAATTATTATTATAAATATTAATCTATTTATTGAAAAGATATTACAAATATATTAACATATTTCTAATAATAATGAAGTTTGTTAAGATTTTACATTATTTAACCCTCATGTGAGCGAAGAAAAAAAATCTTAATTTGAGTGATTAGTACCTACATGCATTTTGTTTGGAAACGTTCTCATAAAATTTAAAGTTTTATTAGAAGTAAAACATACAAAAAAAGACGTCTAAAAGTGCAAAAGATACCCGGGTACCCACGTTACTCACATTAAGGTTAATATAAATTAATTCTGCGAATGCATTTAATTTTTTTTCTAAGTATAGAAGTATAATTTACTTTAACAAAGAATCGAAATTGGTCCAATCATAACCCAAACCGATAATTATACTTGTTGTATATCCTTTCCTTTAGATTTTGTAAGATTTTGGAATTCAATATGAAGAACTATCAAACAATTTATTGAATAATTCTCAAATTTATCAATCAAATAATTAATAAGTATTAGCTGACCAATTTTAAAGTAAGCTTCATTCAACCACTGGTGAAAGTTTTGAAAAATATGGAAGTAAGTTTTAATTTTTACAAAGAATATTAATTTATATATTTAACTCACGATAATTATGCTTTCAGCTTGAAATCCAAAAATAAAAAGCTTTCTAGCTATACTGAAACTTGTACCATCTACATCATTTGAAAAAAAAATCAAAGCAAACAAAACGGTTGACCATCGAGCAATGTATTAATTTAGTAAAGGCGGTAATACATGTACAGATTTTTCCTTTAAGGTATACAAATTATGCGCGCTGATTGGTTAAAATTCGGCCATCTTGAATCGCCTTACATGCAAAAATTTCTCAATTTTGTATAAGGTAAATTTTTTTGCCTTAAAGGCAATATCTGTGCATGTATCACCGCCTTAATTCAGTTTGAAGATGTACGAAATTTATTTAATTTTACTGTTGACGATTGTAAAATTTGGAAAACCTAGATAGCGGAAAAAATAAAAATTAAATTAGCTATCCTTCAATGACATTTGGTAATAACAAAAATCACGTGTATTTTCAAATTGGCACAGCTGAATTATTTTCGTGTTATCAAACTGGCATAGCTCGTTCAGTTTGAAATTGTTCCGCTACGTGTCACTCGTGATCCTCCAATCGTCAATAAGAAAACTTTCATATTGAAAAAATGACCGCAAATAGGGATTCTTTTCCATTCTTATTTTAATTAAACCTAAGCCTACTATATCTTTTCGGATTATTTAATCCGGATTATTTAAAAGGGGAGTATTCATTGACCTTAAAAGGACAATAAATCCATTGGATAATTAATAATTTCTTTTTATAAAAAAAATAAAAGAAAATATTAAACCTCAATAAAACTAATCATCTGTTTATTATTTTAAAGATTAATACACAACCTGATAAATTTAATAAAAGCACCAAAGAGCCTCACATAATTGCTTCTCGTCCAAATTGGCGGAAAAATAATTTCAGTGCCTGTTAAATTCACATCATTGGTTATAAGTTTTTGATTTGCTATTTAAAGTTTACTATATTTTTAATATCAAATTCAACCATGTCAAGAATTTTTATTATATAATTGGGATTTACGTCTATAAATCTGTGAATCATGTAATATTCCATTTTTTTCCGAAGCCAAATTTATGAATTTGAAATCCGTTGGAAATCAAATGTGTAATAGTGAATGAGGATTCATATTTTGGCCTTGAACTATTTGATATTGTTGTTTTTATATAAACTATGAAATTAAATTTACTGATAACGAATGTTTTATAAATTATAATGGAATTTATTTGAAAGTTATAAAATTATGAAACAGATTTATTTTATTGTATTATTATTTAATTCATAAAATGTTTATATATAATTTGCATGTAGTTTGAAATAAAGTTTAAAATAAAGTATGTATAAATTAATATTGTTTGTTGAAATTTATTCTCAAAAGATTTATTTTTAATTAGTGTGTTCTTATGGTGCTACAACCCCGCATATTAAATTTTAGTCAAAATCTCCTGATTATTTTATAGTCTTTTTTAATTAAAGGTAAATTATCATAACTTAATTTTTTTTAAGTATTTTAAGTAGTACCAATAAGTACCTGTGGATTACATTTTTATGCATCCATAATGGTTACATTTTAACCTGCATTTACTTAAATATCTCTAATATTTCAAGTATTACGTTGTAAGTTCTTTTAGGAATACATTTTTCTCTTAACCTTATAATAAGTTTAAAATGTAACCCAAAATTGGTGTGGACTATTATGTAACCCTATTTTTATAAAAAACTAGTACACATTTTTTTGCCGTGCAGATAATATAGATCTAGAAGAAGATAATGATGATTTAATTCCTTGATGGATAAATGAAGTGAATCGGTTAAATGAAGCAAAAAGGGTGAGAACCGAATATTTTGAATAATTTTTAGATTTTTTAAATGCATTAACTATATATAATTGGACCGACCAAATAGCATAGTGGTTAAAGCCTTGGAATTGGATCCGGAGGTACCAGGTTCGAATTCCGATAGGGGCAGGATGCATAGTGAAATTTCATCATCAACAGATTACGATCTGTGGTGAAACGTAACACATAAGGGGGTCATCTTTCGGTGTGCAATACCCATGGGCCGACCCATCTTCCATGCCAGTATAGGCTGGCATGGAGCTATAGCCGTACGTCCTCGAGTTGGCCGGGAGGCGTAAAGTAAGGACGTAAACACATAACCGCGGAAGAGCAGGATGAGCCTTGACCCCAAAACAGATCGCATAGTTTTATCAATAAAAAAAAATAAAAAAAAAATTAAAAAAACTATAATTGGTTTTTTATTTCATTTAACGTATTACAAATACATTGTAAGATTTCAATTTTTTTTTGTTCACATTCAATCTTTATAAAATTTTTCGAAGTTTTCTTCATCATGTTGTATTGAACCTCGTTTTCGTTTACTATCTGATAGCCGGTGGTACATCACCATAAGTAGGCCGAATAAGTGAAGATGGCCGAGTGTCGGCCGATTTTGTTTGTTGAGACGAATCTTGCGGGTCGTCTGTAACTACTACTAAAGGCGGAGGAGGTGAAGTATTCGTTGCATTGCAGTGGGTTTCTAACCCGACCTTAAAACAATAAGTGTATAAATTATTATAATTTTTATTAGTGTTGGGGATTCATAATCCTACCATATCTATTGCTAGAATTCGCACTTCATTATCTGTTAGAGGCTTCAAAATTTTGGCTCCGCATTCCAAGAATTGTCTCTCGTACGTGCTCCATCAACCAGCGTGAACCTACAATTATTAAATTACGTTTCACATAAATTTACTGTTTACCTATCGTGTGCTATCTATATTTTCTCCAAGGAAATCCTTTAAATTTTTTCCGTTTCTTAAAATCAATTATTCCATAAAATAAAACTTTACAAATTTAATTTCAAACTGTTAATGGTAAACGTCAAATAGCATTCTCACGACCAAAATATTAAGTGAGAAAGTCTTTTTCAAATGAAAAAAATTATGACGTAATTTGTTTCCTTCTCGCGAATCGGAAATGTGCATTTCTCGAATGAGAATTGACCCCCAGGTATCTCTAACCGAACAGATTTCTTTATCATAAGTTTGGGCTTGGCTATACATCCCAGTCAATCACTATTTATTACTTAAACACATCAAATAATTCATTTTCCATTAACTAACGTAGTCGCCATCGTATTGCACTATACTGCCGCGCTTTGACTAAATCTTGGGTAATTTTATATGGTCCAGGTTCCGGCTGGCATTATTTTTGTTCCAACATTATTTTTGTTCATTCAAGAGCATGTATCGTATGACGTTTTCAAGTGACAATAGACTAATACGCATATTCAAAATGCTTTATTACAAAACGCTTAAATTGTTTGCAAATGAAAATTAATTGAAATTAAAGCTAATTCGAGAGGCAGACCCATAAATACCTATTTGATATTAAAGAATGTAGGACATCTGCTCGCAGTATAATATTTATTTATCTTGACCATGAGATGATACAAATTACATACATTATGAATCCATTGATTTCCCTCTGTGTATACCAGTTGTAATTTAAAAAAAAAATAATAAAAATTCAATAAGAAGAAATCTAAGAAGTAAAATAAAGTAAAGTAAAGTTAAAAAAAAAAGATTGTATAATAGTCTTTCTATAATAAGAAACTATGAATATTAAGAAAACAACCTTGGATCCCGTTATAATATACCGTCCAATCGACCACACCCTATACCACACCCGCTCTCTTCGTGTGTTTTTAAATATATTTCAATATAACTTTTCTTCATCTGTAAGAAATATAACTCTAAGTACGAGTATAAGAAATATAATAACACAAAAATAATAAAAACCAGTCTAATCAATTTTATAAGTTTTAGAAATAAAAATAAAAAAAAATCGCAACAATATTATAGCAAAAAATAGTTTTAATAATAAGATCGCGCGCAGCTAAGAAGTTTGCGAAGAAGAAACCTATTTTTGTTGTTGTTGTTGTACCGCATGTATACAGAGCACCGTGTCTCTATATATAACTATTCGTATATATAAGAAAGAAAACCTCGCGTCGTTTTATTTCTTATTAGGAGATTTATGTGTTATTGAGACACTTTTAATTGTTGTTGTAATTATTATATTATAAAATAAAAAAAAAAAAGTAATTTTATTTTAATTGATGTGCAATGATAGAGAGCCAAGAAGTCAAGAAGAAAATTAAGAAGAAAACTGTTATAATTTTTAATATTGAGTATATATACTCGTATAATGGCCTAAAGGTTGATTGATAAATTATGTAAGACACAATTTTTATGTTTTTTTAAAAACTATATGAGTATACACTCGTATCTATTTTATATAGGGCGACAATTGAAAAGTGATAGTTTTATGTAGTTTTTATAGTTGTGGTCGTTCTTGTTGTTGGTTTATAATATTGTTAATAGCTATATTAGATAAAAGATAATACGAGCTTAAGTGTCCAGTTATGAAATTAGTTTTTCTTCGATCTGCTATATAGGAATACACAAGCGGTGATATAAATGCACCGTTTAGTTTTTATACACACACAGACGTAAATTGAAAGTTTTCCTTTTATTATATTGTTTGAGATCAGGTTTTTCATTAGGTATATATTACACTGAAACTCGATCAACGATTTTAATGGGGTGGAAATTATTACAATATTTTTTTTTTAAACATATAATCATAAGATTTATTATCTGTTACTAGTTATCACCACAAATTCGTTTTCAATTTTTAATTGGCGCACTGTTATGAAATGTAATATATATGTATAGGTTTATAGTTCTGTATTACAAAAGAGTAAAATGAATTAAATCAAAGCTGTCAATGACCATCTCACTCTTATTACTTGAAAATTTATTTAATTGCTTTAACGGCCGTTTAGGAATTAAATATTTTTCGGAACCCTTAGAACTTTCAACTTTATGGAGCGCTCTTTACATTTCTTCTTTTGTTGTTTTTCGTTGTTGTCGGACTAAAAATCGATATTAAAATTTATCATCGTTTATATCCTAAAGCATTTTGCTTGTGTTTCGAGATTAGCTTATAAAAGGAACCTCAGTTTTTACTGTCACCAAATTGTCTATGACGTTTGTTGCTTCTCCGTGTCAACTCTCTCCAAGTCGATGACTTGACTACATTTTCGTTCCATTTCGTTCTTAATATTCATTGTTATTAGCAACTATTTTGTATATGGTTTTTTTATATGTTTGCTCTCCATTTAGTGCGTTGCTGTAAAATGTTAAGGTTTTTATTGTAAACCCGTCTCCAAAACTGTTGAGTACATTGTTGCAATTGGTGTCATTTTTAGAGTCTGGCTTGAAGGATACTTCCAATATACCTTCTTCAGCAATTAGGCCACCTGGTGGTTCCATTAAAAAGTGATTTTGGGGGAGCGCCTCATAAACTGAATTCTCATTTTTTCAAGATCGCTTTAATTTTGCATAACAAAGAATCCAATTTTTGCCATTTGTTGGAATAGGGATAAAACGAAGGAAAATAGAGGAATAAAATACCATTTGATTCCATGTTTGCACATGAACTTTGCAATCTTGTTTTCGTGCTCTGTAGAATTTAGCAGAAGCTGGATATCTTTTAAGGGCTCTATATACGGTTTTGCTATTAACGAATAGGGCATTGTATCGTTAGGTTAGTTTTACTCCTAATACACACCGCATTTGATGAATGAGCCTGCTGGTGATATCAGTGATTTTGGTAGGCTTTCCATAACTTGAGGTGTCATTTCTTCTTTGTGCCTTACGCATTTGATTCATTTACGCAGTTGCTGTCTGATGTGAGTGCGACTACTTAACATCCACAATTTTGGTTTAATTTGGCAGGACATAAAGCAACGATATGTCTGATGGAAGATGAAATATAACAATCTGCATAAGGATTTAGGCCTTTTGTTGTGCAGAGTGTTCACGTTATTAAGGCGTCCTCCAACTGTCAAAATTCCATTTTCGTCGAAGAAAGGAATAAGAGAAAAGATTTTACTTTTTCTACAAATGGTTTTATTTTTTGCTAATTCTTCGATTTCTTGCTCGAATTCGCTGTGTTGTACCCATTCCAATAATTTGTTGTCTGCTTCCGTCATTTTCTGGGTCGCTAAAATGAATATGGCATACATTTTCTCCATTTACCACAAATTCGTAATACGTAGCTTAGTATCACAATTAACTTGTTATACGATAAATATTTATTTACATAGCTAATCCGACAGACGTTGTCCTGTCTTAGCTATGAATATTCAATCGGAACTGGAATAAATAATAAAAAAAAAACTTTTTCAAAACGTACTGTTTATTGTAATGCTTTTTGATACACAACATTGTTAGTTTTATTTTTTGGCGCATAAATAAATAATGTTAACGGTTTTCCGACACGGGAACAGGCGATATACAATTCGCCATGTGAAAAACATGGATTATGAAAATTGGTGGGTGCCACAAACACTTGACGATTGCCCTGAAAATTGTAACCGTTTAAAGTCGAATGGCATATCGTTCGGAATCATAAGGATGTGTGGAATCAAAACATCCTCGCTATTGTACTTCCCTTTCAATTGTAGCTTCGATGACGTTATTAATTAATTACTTCACAAGTAGGGTGCGATTAGAAAGACGTGGCTGGTTTATGGTTTGCAACTAAATCCGGCTTTAATTGCAGATTATGAGGTGGTAATCCGGACAATTCCAGCAAATTTAAAAATTCCGTTGGATAGTTTACAACATCATCTTGGTTAGCCCTTATGTGAGTGAAGAAAAAATATTTTAATTTGAGTGATTAACTTATTCTTCCACGTTCGTACAAGTTGTAACATTTCTCATTTTTAAGTAGAAGTTCTGATAAAATTTAAAGTTTTTAATGGAAGTAAAACATACAAAAATAGACGTCTAAAAGGACAAGAGGTACCCGTGTACTCACGTCACTCATATAGGGTTAGTAACGGAATCACTTTTCACTTAGTCATAAATTCGACGGCTATCTTATAATGAAACAATCTTATTATGTTTGTTGCAGCCAATATAACATGTTCGCTCAATCAAACATGATTTTTGTACTTTTGAGCAATGTTTGGGAACTCCATCTCGATGAGTTCGGTGTTTGATTCAGGAAAGTGACAGAAATTGGCAAAGAATGTAATGTATTCAGATGATGTATCAACAGGAATTTTAGAAAAAAACTTCTCCAGATCGGTCGTTCTACAATTCGACTTGCATGTTCATATTTTCTCTCCTTGAGTTTTGACATATTTCCGTAAAATGGACGACAACAAACATGTATTTAATTCGTCGGGTGGCGTGAATGGACGGTGGAATCACGGTGGTGTGTTTGTTGGAAATCACCTGCCAATAGAATCATCGCACCACCAAACCGGTTTTGGTTGTCTCGTAAATCTTGCATCGTGCGGTCTAATACCTCCAAAGATTTTTTGTGTAATGTCGTGCATACATCCCAAACCATCAATCAACGCTTTGTTGCAATACTTTGACCACCGCAAAATTCCTTGAAAGGTTGCAAGTTGGAGTTTCATTAGTTTGCATGTTCAACGGCAACTTGAGTGCTGAATGAGCTGTTCGACCGCCTTCCAACAACATAGCTACAATACCTGATGAAGCAAATGCAAGTGCAGTTCCATTTTGCGATTGAATTGTTGCCAAAATATATAGATAAATACAGAAATATTAAAAACGTTTGTAAAAGTCAATTTTAAGTAAATTTTTCGGTAAATTCAATTACTTTTCAAAAGCTTTATGGCAAACTGATTGCAAAATGTGCCCTAAACCCGGTTTTTACCCGGCCCATTTGAATTTGAGTGATTTCATCGTTTTAATTTTCGGCAGCGACTCTAAACACAGCCTTGTCACTACCTTTGTTCACGTATACTTACAAATGTATTTAATATATTTGACGGAATGGTAAAATTCGACGATTATGTTTGGTTTAAAGGTCTTGGTGAGTATACCCAACCCTCCACGACAATAGCGAATTCATCAATAGTTGGCGCATTAAAACGTCTTGCGTTTCGTCCTGCAGGCGCTTTATCGGCTCTGTTGACAATTTTGTGGTTATCAGATGGCATGCGGCCTAATGCAGTCTTGGAATGTAACCAATTCGTTGTGATGATATAAAAATGTTTGGAGTTGCTCCTCAATTGGTCTTTTCTCCGAATTGTGGTGTGCACAACGCTGATCGACTTGTCTTGCAATGGGCGATTCCATTAAATAAATTTGCATAAATTTGTAGTCACTATCCGGCGTTGGCAATAAGGAACATGTTTGATGATATGTTTGACTCTGAATCTGCAAGGGTAAACAGATGTAATAGGTAATTGTCCATCGAAGTGTTTGTACTTACATGTGGCTAGCAAAATACGTTGGCAGCTCTGCCATTCCTCCATCAACTTCTGTAAACACACTCACTTCTGGTTGCTTTTAGCAATTCACAGCTATACCAACGTACTTTACACCATGTCAATTGAAAGCTGCCAAAGTATTTTGCACCAGCCACATAGTGGTAAAAGTTTATTGTTTCCCATTCTACTTACCTTGAAAGTAGACATAAAATTATCTCGAATAATTTTTGTTGCGCCAAATGGTTATTTGGAAGCAATTATTGAAATTTGGACCATTGAACGGCGTCAATTTGGCTTAGTCACTGGCGCAACACAATCCAGGATCTTCATTTTTAAACTGTAATGCCTTCAAATGTGAACAAACAACTTCCATTGGTTCAATAGCAACGATTTGAAGTGAAATGTAATCGATTGCTACGTTACAATTAGATGCAGCTCGATTGGGATTAAACGCAACATTACCACGTTGTGTTCAACTTCATTTCACGCTTCGTGTTGCTCATCAGTTTGACTTGCTTGTTACAAGTTGTGCCACCTAAAATTAGTTTTTCTAATTAGTGGCATTTTGAAGAATCAAAATTCAGCAAAACGAAAAATAAAATTTGACTCACTTAGTTTTTCTGTATAACCATGTATACCAAGTGTTAGTCTGTCAAAGATTACCAAAAACCGATATTAAACTTTTAATATAAGAATTGATTAGAGAACTAACTAAGGGAGTATTAAACACACTTTGATTAAACTTATAAAAAAAGGCGAATGAAATCCACTCCTTGAATGAAAGTCTTAAGTTTTCAGCAATTTTCCAATTTTCTGCGCAATTTTTTTAATTTTTATTTCTGTAAGAACCTTGTACAAAGTATTAGAAAACTTGTAGAAAAAGATGAACGAACTCGGTAAAGTCGTTCTTAAGTTATGGCGTGACTAAGGGTAATGGGATTCATTTTTAAAGATTAGCAGAAAAAGAAAAATTTATATTCACTAGCCACAAGCTGGAATCCTGGATCAGACATGATGAACTTTTGTTGTGTTGCTAAAATCCAAGTAACTGTTCAGCGGCTATTCCTCCAGATGCATGATCTGCTTGGTAAAACTTTTAATAATTCAGATGTTCTATTCGCGACGAATGTTTTCCACGTTGCTGGGTAAATTGAAAGCCATTTAAGGTTAATTGTATAGAACCATAAGCAGGGAATCTTCCCTGCGGTACTCTTCTTCACGATATGTTCCATAATCTCGCCAACGAATGAGCTTTGCATAATTCTAAGGTTGGAATGGAAGCTTGCTTATCACTAGCCTTTAACATCTACATTTTCTGCAACAAAACTTTAGCATCAGGAGTATTAAAACATCAGGAGACACCCATCCCAAAGGATCAACAATTCGTGATGCTTCTAACAAAACATGTCTTTTGGTGGAGGAGCTTTTTACATCCAATTGAACCGTAAGTAAAAGGTGCTTGGGTTGATTCCACTGTAAGCTGAGTATCTTTGTGGTACCATTTCTTAGAGAAAATCCACATATTGCCTTCTACATCTTCTCTCAGTTTAGGATTGTTGGACTTTCATTTACGTAAGTAAAGCCCACCGGATTTTGAGGCATCGTTTATTTTTGAAACTGAGAACTCGCTAGCCTGAAAAACACTGTAGTGAGTCTATAACGGTTTAATTTATAACTAGGATTTTTTCGCCATGACACTTGTTGGTATTCCCTATCATGTTGAAACAATTGAAATAAAAAACCACTGGTTCAGAAATACACACTTAACATTTATTTAAATTTATCACTACGGATCAATTAATAACTGCGGATGGCCATCGAAAGTAGTAAACAAGATCAGCTGACATTCCAGTTCTCATCCTTCGTATAATAAAGTACGGATCAGCTGATATTCCAGTTTCATCATAAACCTAAAATAAAGAAAACATATTTGGATCAACAACATACACTTACCATTCTACCTGGAACTCTAGCTGCTTAACATCATTTATTAACCTAAAATTAGAATAAGAATTATGTAATCTTATAATTATTATTTATTAATTAATTCTTAATACTTATCTTTGTTTTGTATCCATTTAAAACACTACGTAAACTTTCTGTCATTTCTTGTCAATGTCAATCAAAACAAAAATGTCGATCAACTTGTACTAGTGCAATTTATGTAAATCAATAATACTAAATCAATAATTGCTCAAAACTTTGAATTCGCTGCATTTTAGTACTTTTGCACTATATTTCTTGTTTTGACAAAATTAATCAATTTATATTATTTTTACACTCTCTTACATTTTGGCGATCAACGAGGAAACATCGATGACTAGTCGCAGCAATCAATATTAATTATAATAAAATAAATTTATAACGAAATATTAAAACTTTGTTGGTATTTTCAATCGCGCTTGAGAGAACGAAAACAATTTCTGGATAAATTTCTACTTTTGCGGATACAGCTGTGCAACATTCTAGTCCACGCCATATCTGCATACACTATCACATTCATCAATAAACACATTCCGGTCCATTTTTTGGCGATCCGATGTTTTTCGAATCTCAATAGAATTTACCATATAGTGAAAGATGGAATAGTGTAACCTATCAACAATTTTTGGTTAAGGCTGACTCGCACTTCCTTTCTTTATAAGCTTTAAAAAAAGGGAACTCTTACTATATACCTGCCATTCTCAAGTCGGCTGAGTAGCTTTGAATTCTTGCTTACATTCCAACTCTTCTGCTGAATATAATTTACTCTTATATTGATCTCTTCCATTTGCCAACATTTCGCAGTGTTTAGATTATGTTTAATTCCATACTGAAATTGCACCCCACGAGATTCTGATGCCAATAAATTCATTGCCACTTGTGGATGACCACTGAGAATCCATCCAAATATGGTTTTCTGAGCGATCGTGGTTCTGTTTGGATATGTATATCCGCCCATCGTCTTAAATGCTAAAGAACTCATCAGCACCAATGAGTATATCGATCTATCCTTGATGATGATATTCGGGATCCGCTAATTGTAGATTCCTAAAGGATTTGAACTCATGTATACGTATACATTGCCATGGTAATTGCGGCGGATTATTTTTATAGATCGATGATAAGAAAAGTTTGGCCACACCTCGTGTCGTACTAGTGGATGTGGCATGCCTGTGATGACTATATTTGTATTCTATTGGGGCAATCCAAGTTCATTCATACAAGCTTCTGACACCACGGAAGCTGGCGATCCAGAATACAAAAGAACTCTACATCTATAAGCGTGTACATATCGCTCTACATCTATACATCTATAAATGTGTTTTTTGCGATCTACCTTCTCGGTTAAATCTCTGTCTGAATTGTTTTAGTTCCAAACATTTTACTTCTAAATGTTTAAACCATGGTTGTAAACTATGCCATCAAAAACATAATACTCTACTTCACCAATCCAATTCATCCAGTTTAGTACCTGTTGTAGAAAAAAATCCAATACCAAATCCAATTTTGACTCCAATTTCAGTTTCAAACACAAATGCTAGCCAATCAAATTAAATTGATTCATTCTATGCACTTCAGAAAGACTTTGGTAAAATTACATTCTTATCAACTGTTATTGTTTTAATTAAAGATAAATTCGGCAACACTCATGAAGCAAGAGCTTTATTAGATAGTGATAGTCAATACAATTTCATTTCGACTAAATTTGTAAATAGATTTCATTTTCCAAAATCCAAAATTAATCAATTTTCTGTTTCAGGCTTGAATGAAAAGCCAACAATTGTCAACGAGCAAATTTATTCCGAAATAAGATCAAAAACCTCATCATACAAAGAGCCTTGCAATTTCTTAATAGTTATAGTAATATATCAGATGCATTACCAATTACCACAAACTTCAATAAACATTTCACGTTGGAACATACCAACAAATATTAAACTTGCTGATGCATTTTTTAATTTACCAAGCAAAATTGTAATTTTGTTGGGAGCCCAAATATTCTTTCATATTGTTAAGGATGCAAAAATCCACTTAAACCATAATTTACCAATTGTAGTCGATATCGTTTTTGGATTTGTAATGAGTGGCAACTATGAATCTAATAATGTGCAAAATTTTTGTGCTATAAATAATACCTCTAATAGAGATGAAGTGGTCCAAGAATCAATTAAAAAATTCTTTCAATTAGAATCAGTGCCAAAATCAAAATCTGTTGACAAATGATGAACAAATTTGCGAATCCCATTACTCGCAAACCACTTATAGAGATGCTGATAATAGGTATGTTGTTTGTTTACCTCTCCTAATTAAATTTAGTATTATATGCCGCATCACGTCATATTAAAACCTAGTAGTTCCACCACCAAATTACGCGTAGTGTTCGACGCTTCCGCTAAATCCTCAACAAATGTTTCACTGAACGATGTTATGTTAGTTGGTCCTAAGGTGAAACAAGATCTATTTAAAATTGTTTTAAGATGTATGTATTTACTGCTGATATTTGTAAAATGTACCGAGAAATATCACCAAACTTCAACGAGTGAGATTCAATCCATCCGAACTAATAAAAACGTGTGAACTAACAACAGTTACATATGGAACCGCGTCTGCGCCTTTCTAAGCCACACGAACCCTTAATCAATTAGCAAACGATGAACGCAAACATTTTCTGATGGCAGCCACAGGTATGGAAAACAATTTTTACATGGATGATGTGCTCACGGGATGAAATAGTTTAAACCAAATAATTAAATTAAAAAATGAATTAATAGATTTGTTAAGAAGAGGGAAATTTGATCTTCATAAATGGAGCTCAAATTCCACAACATTATTAGAAATCATTCCACCCGAATTTTGCGAAACACTTCACAAGGATGAAACCAGTTCACAATAATCAATCAAAGCATTAGGTATCGAATGGAAGCCTAACGAAGATATTTTTATTTTTAAGGTAAAAAATTTATTAAATAATTCAAGCATTATTACAAAACGAACAATTTTATCCGATATTTTAAAAAATTATGATCCAATGGGTCTCATATCTACTATTATATTGTAACCGCTAAAATCATTATTCAATCACTCTGGAAATTAAATCCTAATTGGGAGACACCCGTTCCTAACGATCTGCTATTAATTTGGTTAAATTATAAATCACAATTAGTTAATCTAAATAAATGAAATATACCTCGATGTATATATTATAAACTCTCAATCAGTTTCCATAGAATTACACGGCTTTTCTGATGCTTCAGAAAATGCTTATGGTTAAAACCATAACCATCCCTAGGTTAGTGCTTTGTGCCGCCCATTTGTTATCAAAATTATTAAATCCCGTTTTAGAATCTCTGAACATCAAATTTGACAAAATATGTCTCTGGCCCGATTCCATGATTGTGTTACACTGGATTAAAATGTCTCCCCACCAACTAAAAATATTTGTAGCTAATCGAGTGAATCAAATTCAAGAATCAACCAAAAATTGTAGATGGCAATACGTTAATACTCTGGATAACCCTGCCGATATAATTTCTCGTGGTGTCATGCCTGCAAAAATAAATGAAAATAACGTATGGTTTAACGGTCTTGATTTTTTACGAAATAATAATTTAATAATAACAATTTGAAATATGTCGATTGATCGTGCTCTAGAATTAAAACCAAGCAAAAATTAAAAAAAAAAATTCCAAAAGAATTCTGATCCATCTTTTTTATACAGATACAGTTCATACAGTAAACTGATTCGCATCGTAGTATATTGCAATAGGTTTATCAAAAATTGCTGAATTAATATTAAACAATCCGAAGTTCTTTCGGTTGAAAAATTAGACCAAATTGGTGTAAAGCAATCAGGTGTCCTTACCATAGAAGAGCTAGATATAGAGTTTTTTATCATTATAAAAATCATTCAGACAGAACACTTCAAATCTGAAATTACCAGTATGACTAAAACTGGAAAAGTTTACAACAATAGCCATCTTCAGTTCCTTACACCGTTTTTAGACAATAATCAGATTCTTCGCGTTGGTGGTAGAATAAAAAACGCAAATATTGCGTATGAAGCAAAACATCAAATTTTACTACCTAAAAATCATTATTCTATAACGAACTTTAACGAATGTTCAAATTATTCCACGATACCACACCCGATAATAAAATTATAAATTATTGTGCCAAAGAACAGATTAATTGGAAATTTATCCCTCCCAGATCCCCAAATTTTTGTGGTTTGTGGAAAAGTAACATCAAATCTGTCAAGCTTAATATCAAGAAATTTACAGCAAACACATTACTGTCATATGAAAAGATGAACACACTGATTATCCAAATAGAAGGCCGACCAATAATTCATTAACACAATTAGTTCAGAAATTTTGGAAGAGATATTCTGTTGAGTACCTTCATACACTTCAGCAAAAATCAAAATTAAAATTGAACTTGCCTAATATTGAGATAAATGATTCTGTTTTGTTATCTGATACTAATTTTCCTTCTACCAAATGGATAATGGGAATTGTTGTTAAAGTGTACATAGATAATAAAATACGAGTTGTTGATGTTAAGACAAAATCTGGTATATTCAAACGAGCAATAACAAAACTATCAAAATTACTAATATCGAATGAATCAATTAATGAAGTGAATAATAAATTAAAGTATTTTAGCGTATATGTAGCATTAAAGAATTTTGTTTATATTCAGTCCACAAATATTGAAAATTTATAAGTTTATTAAAAATATTTAAACATTTCATATTATTAATACATTTTTAATCATTTAGTGGATTAATAATATTTTAAAATTAATTTATGAATGTAATCATTACTGTGTAGCTATCCATCAACAATGAACAACAATTTGTGGTGGATATTCTGCTGTTGAGTAAAAAATGTAAAATCTTTTTTTCATCTTACACAAGTTTAAACTGAAAAGAAACTTAGAGAGATGAAATAGTATTGGCTGAGAAAATTTAATTTCTGGAATGATGAACTGGGCTTTATTCTTGTGCTTGAGATTCCACTAATTTTTTTGGCCGAAATCAGACCACGGAAAATCTAGTTTTTTAACTGACCTGGGTAAATTTAAAAGTTGTTGGCCTCTCTTCAGCCCAAACGGGCCACTGATCGGGGTGAATTTTTATACTAAGTTTTTCCTTAAATCGGAATATCCCATATACGTTTTGGCTGGTTCGGTTTATTTTAAAAAAGGTTATCATTTATGACAAAATCGATGACGAATTAAAAGATACGAAATTAATTGTGCAACAATATCGGTTCACATCAGTTTTCTAAAGTATTTAGCATTTGCGAAAAGCTATGTTAGGAACAAGTCTATTGTAAACTAATTATTAAACAAAATTAGTTCAGATAATTTGTTTAATTCCTACACGACGAATTTAGAGAACAATACTTTATTTTACAAAAATCCGGCATCTCCAAAGTCCAGGCGGATTAACAATTCGGAAGCAAACTTCATTCTTAATTTTTTTCCATTTTTTGGGAAAGCTATGCGAAATTTGATACAAATCTGTGTATGGAAGTGGTAGCTTTCATTGGAGCTTTTTATTTTTTGTAATGATGCTGAAAAGTTTAACCTTTACAAAAAACGACAAATAATTAAGTGGTTCAAATACAAATATTTAAAGATTAAATTATCAAGATGGGTTGGTTTTATGAAATTTAAGCAGGAATAACGAATTTTCATGGTTTTTCATTGTAGTTTTACCACAATCCCGGTAAGTTTCATTTTAGTGCAAGTATAAAAGCAAATCAGGTGTTGGCCACAACATATTCATCTCTCCATTTTTTCTCGCTCCATTAAGCCGCCTCGACTTAACTCGAAAATTAAAAATGTATTAAACCACATTAATATTTTTTTTTGTAAATCATAAATCACAAATAATCAGTACGGAAGTTTAATATTCCAAAATTTCTTTTAATTTCGATCTTGTCTAATTTTAGAAGCTTATCTTGGCGAAGTTTTGAACAAATCACATTTAAAAAATTTTTTAATAACAATCTGAGATTTCAAGTATTTTCGCAAACATATATTTTAATATTGAGTATAACCTGCGGCACCTCTAGGATTGCGAGTTTAAGCCACTCATGGCTCACGGGAAAATTAATCTCAAAAAGTGAATTGTAATATTTAAAAAGTAACATAACCCCAAATATATTCAGAGTAGTGTAACAGTATAAATTTCAATCAGGCAGCTACATAAAATATCAAAGCCATAAAGATAACCAGATCTAAACGAATAAATTCAAATCATGAATCGCATTGCACAAAATTTTTCTAAGAAATATAAACCTAAATCTTCAGCGCGATATATTTACGATGCATATCAGATTTATCCTTTGATTTAATATCTTCTTCCCGGTAAATTAGTTATTTATATATACAAGTATGTGTATATGGATATTCATCAGAGCCGAGCTCTTCATATTTTTTGCGCGTGCACCTAAGTCTAAAACATTTTTATCTTCTTAAATAAAATTTACGGGACAACGGAATTCAATATTAGAAATAATTCTTTATACTGTAGTTTTGGTGTCGTGTGTAGGTGGAAAAATTCTTTTCATTGCTAATAAATTTGAAGATGAATTGAAATCCATAAATTTATCCGTATATATCCATAAAATATCATACAGTTTTTGTTGTTGCATATAGTGTAGATATATTTTTCTACCGCTAAGAGATTCACGTATATATATAAATACAAATAATCATAAGTTAATTGTCTCATCTTTCTTATAAAAATATAAATTGTAGATAAAAATAAAATAAATATTTATTAGCGTAAAAACTACTAAATAAAATTATTGCTCACAGAATGATCCTAATATATAAGCCACCATGATCATGATGGCTAATTGAAAAGAAAGAAATTTTATTCTGATGCTCGTTGTATTCTGCTTAATTGAAAAGAAAATTTATTCACTCTTCTGCATGCAACTATATCCATTAGTTGGTGTGTACATTCAAAGCGCATATAAAGAACAAAATTAATGATAATTTCTATTATTGTTTGTAAGTTTTAAAAAAATAAACGAAAATAAATTGTTTCAGTCGGTCTTAAAAATTAATTTAATCAATCATAATTAGATTAAATTATGTCAATTTATAAGCAACTCGGTTGCTACAAAAACTACAAAATTTTATTTTTACAAGAGTAAAAAGTGGCTGCATTAAGAATTTTAAGTCATTTTTCTTGTTGTGCATGCACACTGTGTGTGTGTGGATATTTATTAAGAAAATAGTTTTTAACGGTTATTATAAAATATCTAGTGTGAGTGTTAAAATATGATCTTAGGCTAGATAGAAAAAGTTAAGTCAAATTATTTACAGTAAGGTACTTTGGAGTTGGGTGGTGGTGATTTGTGAACAAATCTAATTAATATGATTTTAGTATGTTCGCATGTCGCCTCAATTTGGGACCCTTTAACACAAAAATGTTATGAAAGGCTTATTTGAACGCGTATGACCACACTTAAGGTTTTTCAGGTATTAGCTTGGAAATGACAAAAAACCTCTTCTTAATCCGGTTTCACACTGGTGGAGGAAGTGCTTGACAATTTTCGTAAGTAACACTGGAATTTGCTTAAATCCGCAATAGATGCTGGGATACTATTTGTTAGATAACATTTTTATTTGGTAATGTAAACAGAAAACTAAGAAACATGTTAGTGGTTTTGTGACCCATTAACTTAAAATTCTTGAATATCTGGAACGATTGCCAACTGGTTCAGGTAGATTGTTCGAAAATTAAACCTCCATTTAAGGGTCCTGGTTGACCTGAGGTTAGTGTCGTATTGACAAACCCAATTTGACTGATGAACTCAAATTTTTCAACCAAATCTTGCGGTTGTATAAACCCAATACACCACTGAGAAGGACCTTCAGGACCACCCACATTAAACCATGCAAAGGAGAACAATCTGTGTAATTTATATCTGAAGTTATCATACAAAAATAAATTTTTGACATGGTACTTTGGTGCTTTTGCAATTGTGTTACCGGGCAGGAAAAGGGATATGTAGCGATTGTTGCCTAGGTCCATATACAGACTCGTATACGTGGCGCTTATCTTTGCCATTTTCTTCATCTAATACTATTGGCACTGTCGATAAACAAGGTCTCACTCATATTGAGTGAGACATTGACCATACATTAATCGAGAGGAAAAAAAAGAGGACCAGCATTCCTATTCACCACCGTCGGGACTGGTATCAATTCATTCGTGGTGTCGGTGAAAAGAAAATTTTTCAAGTTAATGAAATGGAACAGTCATCATTCAAAAACTACAGACTAAGATAACGAGCGAGTCGTTTGGAATGAAATTAAGTGGCTGCATTATACCAAACATTTTGGAAAAATTTATTTTATAAAACTACTATTGTGATGTCGATGCGCCATCTAAAATATTTAGTATTCGCAAACGAGGAATTAATAATCCTACATACTCAGTCATACCGAATTGTTATGAAGCTTGTGATAGAAGAACGATTCGTTCCTTTTTTTAATATATTTAAAATTAAATTGACAATAATATAGTTTTCGTTCTAACACAACTTATTAATAAGATTTTACTTGTTTAATAACATCGCCTTAACATAACTTAAAGGGGACAAAAATATATTTCTATAATTATCAATAATAGCTTAAGTAACTATAATCATTTTTAATTTTTATTTCCAGTTTATAAAAGTAGCTTACTTGCTACTTAGGGCTATATTTCTCAAATAATCACAGGAAATGGCTGAAATAGCGTTGCAAAATATAAATGTCGTCTTTATACGTATGTCCGTAATTCAAAGTTTTTGAATTTTTACCCTACATTTCCTACATTTTGTAAAATTAGTTAAAACTGCTTTTTTAAGTAAAATTACAGTTTTGCACTTAAACCACTATGATTTGGTACCACGTTATAGTGTTATTTTTAGGACGAAACAAATTTTAGTGGCATGCACAAATGTGTACGTTGGCCCAAAAACAATTTTTTTTTAACATGGTTCTCTTTCGTACACGTACAATTGTGATCGCGCGCCGGAAAAGGGATATAGGAATTATTGAAATAATTCCATCATTATAATATCAGGTTCGTTTCTTACTCTACTAAATAGAAATATTAGTCTTTCATTGTATGTTGTTAGATTTCATGTGTGTGATTCCCAATTAAAAAAAAATATAAATAGATTGATGACGTTTTTACATAATGGTGTTTTAGGTAATAACAATATTATTGACTGCTCGTTCACAATCATAATTATACAGAGCAAATTATTATAATTATTATAATGGTCTGATATACCCAAAAAATTCAGAAAACCCATTCAGGCTACAGAAGCGCTTGCATTACAATGCAACATAACTGCATCTTATTAAATTAACTACATACAATTTTTCTGTTCAAATGAACTAAATTACATATTTTCTTCTTTTTCATTATACAAATTAACTTAATTTTTTTTTTTTTTGGCTCGAAGAAGATATCTCCAAGGAATATGGTAACAACAACAAAAACTAATAATAATCCATCTAACTTTTAAAAAAATTACTTAAAGACATTGTGTTTATTATTTATTGGTCACGTTTTGTCCATTATGTAGTATAGATATATATACGTACATATTTTTCTGTTGTGCGCCGTACTGAGGTAACTCGCGTATATAACGAAAACTTATGATTTTCTTGTGTGTATAAATGAAATTTACTTTTTTTTCTCGAAATTATTAAATTTATATACTTAACACCTTTTGTAGAAAACAACAACAGCTTTGTTATAACTAGAAGATATATAGAAAGAAAAAAAAATATTTAAAGTTCCAAATTGGATATACGATAAAATATAATGATGCGCGATCAACAATCTTATGATCACGCTGGCTGGTGTGATGATTATGAATGGTATCTGCATTACAAGTATAACATGAAATGTTGATAGTATGCGCGCGAAAAATGTTTAAATTAAGAAATAAAATCTAATTTATTTTTATTGTTTTAACACACATTATATTGTTATTATTAATAACAATAATAAATATAAAAACTTTTCTACACATATGTAAGATTTAATTGAATCAACTCTTTATTGAAACGATTAAATGTGATATCTCATATTATTACATATGGATGAAATTATAGTGTGACATTGCGTCAATAATTTTTAATGATTGCATTGAGTCACGAGATGTGAATGTATGTCGCTTTGATTTTTAAATTGGTCGTTTACGTTTGATCGCAAAAGTAACAAATTGAATTTTCAAGAAAGATATTATATTTTTGTAATCGCAATGCGTTAATAAGTGACTCATGCGCTGCCGCTGCAAACCACCAAGGACAATTTACATTTCTATAATTATTGTATAACATACTAAGCATACACGCATATAAGTACATCATTTAAAGATGGTAAAGTAAATTAAAAACTTTGCAAATAAAAAAAAACTTAAAAAACTTTGAAAGCATTCAAAAGAAGTTTCTGATTTTCTTGTTGTAGAAAAATGACTAGGATTACGATCACAACTGACCATTCCATGATAATGTGGCTTGGTTACTTTCATACTCAACAAGATACACGGATTACAAAATAGGCGCGCTTGAAAATAGACGACTTCCTTAAGCACGGTTTTTTGTAACGTTTTGCTTGGTAATACTGATTCAGCTTACATCTTGATAGGTTTATAGCACTAGAACATCATTCTACAAACTTTGGAGAAAACAACTCCATCAATATGATGTCTAAATCAACATCATCGACGGCCTATTCAACTTTAATTTATCAAAGGACAACTTCAAAACAGCCTGAAAAATAATTTTTTAAATTAAAATTTAATTTAAATTTTTTTTTGTTTAAAGTTTTTTAGTTAACTTTTTTTATTTTTGATTTAATAAATTTTTGTTTTAAACTAAATAATCCACAGAATAAATTTCTTTGAATAAATAAATAAATAAACACGTGAAATAAAAAATTAAGAAACATAGTCGTCTTTGAACCACGTCATAGCGAAGCGAACACTTAAAGAAAACTGGTCATAGCGAAGCGAACACTTAAACCCACTTCGTAGGTTAGTTCATACTTTAAATGTGATACGATGTTCATGAACACCATTTGTAATGTTGATTTTTAGAAGATCTACTAGATAATTAGCAGCATCAATGCGTATGCCGTTTTTTTCACAATTAATATTTTTTACGTATGCAGTAGTTTTAGACTGTTAAATGCAAAGCTAATTTGAAAACATTGCCACTCCAATTTGAATTTTAGTTCTAAAAATTAATCGAATAGTAGTTTTGTACATCTTAAGTATAAATATGCTTTAATAAATCGTTAAAATTAAAGTAAAGGCATATTTGGAGGTTCTAGCTAGGAAGTTTCAATTGAAATAGCTGGATGAACAATTTAGCGACCTATTTAAAGTGCTTACGGAGCCTAAGTGCAAATCTTAGATTGACATATAGAAATTCGTGCGAAAGCAATTTAAAAACTATTAGAGTTTACGGAACCTAATTCCAAATCTTTTCGAATGTGTGTTGAAGGCCAATTACCATTTTCACTTAATCTCAAAATAGAACTAAAAAAACTCTTAAATCATTTGTTGTCCTGGTTAAAAAGTTCCGATTAAACTGGATGGATGAACAATTTAGCAACCTATTTGATACACTCACGTAACTTTTGTCCAAACCTCAAAAGCTCAAAATAGAAATGTAAACATTTTTAACAAATTTGATGTACTGGTTAGGAAGTTTCAATCAGATTTGCTGGTTGCGCAATTTTGAAACATATGCGAGGTTCTTACGGAATCTGAGCAGAAATCTCGGGGAAGACGTGTTATTGGCCGTTTACTATTTTTGCTCAAAATCAAATTAAATACAAAAATTTGTAGAGAATTTGTTGTCCTAGTACAAAGTTTCCCATTATGCCGGCTGAATGGGCAATTTAACACTCTATTTGAAATGCTAACGGAACCTAAATCCATTTGGTAAGGAGTTTTTGTATTTAAATTTTGAGCTTGTGCGGAAATAGTAAACGGCCATTAATACGCATTTGGCTATTGACAAAGTTACCGGAAGTGCCAATTTCTATATCCCTTTTGTGATTTACTATCACAATTGTGCGAGTACGGCAAAAGTACCATGTCAAAATTTTTTTTTGTATGTGTTTTGAACCAATTTACACATTTGCGCATTCCTTTCAAACTTATTTCGTCCGAAAAAAACACTATAACTATACATACAATTGTGTTGGTTGTATTTCAAATGAAGCGTAATTTTTTATCAAACACGCCATTACATACTATGATTTTTTACTCACACATTTGTGTGGTTTGGACTTTAATTAAGCCATTTTTGTATTTTTTTGGTTGAAAAAGGGACATAGGAGCTTTTTCGTTTTTGCAAATAACTTTAAAAGCACAGTATTTACAAGAAAACCAATTAACAACTGAAATTTTCAAAAAACAATTTAGCAATAGTGTCGGTTCAGACCAGCTTTTAAAAATGTAAGCGTAAACGACAATTTTCAATAAAAACTGTTTTCAACAAAAAACTGACATCTGAAAGGCAACATACTGAGATATTTTGCTGCATGAATTTGAAATAAATTTTACTAAATTTTGTATTGTCAGAAATTTATCAATATGTTCGACCCATTGGGATTAAGAGCCACAATGGTTTTAGTAACAAAAATTATCATGCAAACACACTAAGGTAATAGGCAAGTTGAACGATTAATTTGTTCTAAATCGTTCCTTTGTGCTAGAGCTTTGTGTTGCTTTACTCTTATCGCAAATGGTGCACAAGTTAATCAAAAATATTAAATTAAAGGTCAAACAAATTTTTTCATGGTTAGAATCAAAGATTACGCTCTTTACAATAAAATCTGATCCATATAAATCTGCTGCATTCGTAGCACATCGAATCTGTCAAATACAGGTAACCTCTTTACTATCAAATTCCCAACTATGTACCAACTTCACAAAATTCTGTATATTACGTGTCACGAATAGTAATGCCTTGATTTGTTAAAGCAAGAGTTATGGTGGTCACGTCCATTATTCTTGAAACAATATCAATCTGCAAGGCCTAAACTCAAACAACAACTCAGACTTATTTGGACTATAAAGGACAGATATTCCGGTTCTGATCACCGTACTTTTGTAGTAATAATTAGAACATCTAAACCCGTAGGGAATGTTTCATTTCGAGGTATAGAAGTTTAAGTTGGCAGCACAGTTTTCAGTGACAGCCGATTTGACAGCTGACAGCTGAGATTTTATTTCTGTTGGTTTGCCATTTCAGAGTGAATAGACTCACACCAGATCTCTCTCTCTCTCTCTCTCTCTGGCATTATATCCCATCAAGGGATTTGGCCGCCTCAAATAAGGTTTCATAATCATATTTTCATTTCGGATAATGAGTGATTAATTCATTGATCCTAAACCAGCCGTGAAATTTTTTCCTTGTCACCGCCGGGAATCGAACCCGGGACCTCCGGTCGCTGGAGCAAGCATGCTAACCACTTTGCCACCGGGCCAGATCAACGTTTGTAAATTCTTCAAGTCAACATTCAACACGTTATTGGCAAAATGCGGCTAAGGCCGTACAAGACGTAATCTGGAGGTCTAATTTTCGATCACTCTTCACAGCATTTCTGGTCGTACTTCAGTAAAAAGCAATAAGCAAAATTTAGGCATTTGGTATAAAGAGCAACCACAGGTATATAATGTTTGAACTGCCAATGCACCCAAAAAACCACTCTTTGGTGCAGGTTATGGGCCAGTGGGATCATCGGTCCAAATTTTTTCAAAGGTGATGGTGGCCACAACGTTACACAATGGCACTCGCTATCGTTCGATGATTTCGGGATTTTTTTTCCAAAATGCATGAACTAAATCTTGTCGATATGAGGTTTCATCAAAGCTAAGAGCAAATTATCTATCCGCCTATATATCGTGTGATTTGACGCCTCTTAACAATTGTTTATGGGGTTACATGAAGTCAATAAACAAAACGTGTCACTAGCGATAATTATCTTACCGAAAATGCGTTCAATTTGCAAAAATTTGCCATCTCGCTTGGAGCAAAAACGTAGTCGTGGCCAACATTAAAAAAAATCCCTTCAAGTTATTTAATATTATCTTGTTTATTTGCATAAACCGTATTTTTAAAATAACCCCATAAAAAGAAGTTGGGAGCAGTTTTATCGAGTAATCGTGGAGGACAATCCAGATTTCGAAATTAACTGTTGTAAAAACATTTCTCGTAACAATTTCGTGATTTCTCTAGCAGTATAGCGTGTGACACCGTCTATACATGTTCACCAAACCATTAGCATGTAATGCTAGTCCAAAAAACTTTCGCAAGCGACTGGCGATATAGATTCTCTACTGTTCAGACCTGCCAGTTTTGTTTGTTTACATGTCCACTTAAATGAAAATCAGCTTCATCATTCATAGATTCACGTAGAGCACCGCAAATGATCTATTAGAGATTGGTGGTTAATTTGCTACGTGTTTACTTTACGACTGTCAAGTATGAACTGTCAATATTAGAAATCGCCCAAACTCAAACAATTGTTAGTTTTTCTGATGGACACCCTGTATTAAGTCAATTATGTATTATATTTTCAATTTGTTATTGTGCATATACCACTGAAATGTATGCAGAAAAATAAAAACGAAAAATACTTGTTCATGAAATCCGTTCATTTTTTTTTTTTTTTTGATAATCACACTGTCGATTTTGGTTATGAGAATTTGAATTTTCATTTTTTTATATTTTTATTAGAATAAAAATTATTGTTATCAATTAAAATACAATATTGGTGATAACATGGCAATAAACTAACTAAAGATATTTTAGTTCTAACTTCGTGCTGAGTTTTGTGATTAAATATCGCCTTAAACGTACACAACATTTTCCCTTACATATAGTTTTTTGTCATTTGGCGGCATTACGAAAACATAGTCGCAAAACTAAAAGATTGTAAATTAATTTTGCAAAAATACCGGTCCGGATCAATTTTCCAAAATTTAACCGGAACTGATGATTTTTGACCAAAAAAACTCTTTATCAATCGTTCAGATCATTTTTTAAATTTTACCGTAAATGACGAATTTTGTTTATCAAAAATCTGTATTTTTCCAAAATCTCGATAAAATTATTCAGCATCACTAAGCAGTTTAATTTGTGAAATTTGGTGGAAATCTGTGTACCGGAAGTGGCAGCTTCAACAGAGTTTTAATTTGATTTCGTTTTTAACGAAATAAGTTTAAAGATTAAATTTTACACAAACAAGGGTTGTCATTGGTCATTTTCTGAAATTTAAGCTTTAATTACGTTTTTTGATTATATTTACAAAACTGATAAGTTCGGTTGTGTATAAGCATAAGCATAAATTTGAATTTTGAATATAAGCATAAATTTGAGTTTATAAAAACAATTACAAATTTTAAAATTTCAAATTATACAAAAATTATTATTTGATAAATTCTTTAAGTTTTTGTTCCCGAGAACGATTAACGATAAAAAGGACGGATACAAATACGGAAGATACAAATAACGATTCAAATCAATTTAAAAATGCAAGTTAAACCAACATTATTTGTTGTGTTGTCCCACCTTAAATTCATCGCTCAATTGATATATAAGATATATTGAAATGTATATTACAGCAACAAAATTATGTAACCGACCCGATGTTGTGAATCGGTCACAAAATCGTAACCACCTTTATATCGCTATACATAATTGCATTTTGTATCATTATTTTATCGGTTTCACAATAAAATTGCATGCGCAATTAAATTTAACCCACAAATATTATAAGATTTTGTGTAATCTGAAATATAGTCAGGAATATGTCAATTTTTATTACAAACATTTTTTTTTCTATATTTCAACAATAATTTTTTTTTATTGATATCGATCTATTTCTTTATTATAATAAATCCAATTGAAATTTGAAAAAAAAATCGTAATAAAGCAACAAAAAGAATTATTATTGTTTATTGTACATTGCGCATACAGCATCAATTAGCAAATGATTAGGAGAACAAAATTTCGCGATTTAGGTGGAAAATGAAAGTTTATATTGTACTGTTGTTGTTGGTGGTGGTGGTGTTGCGCCGGAACAAATAATTGATTTAACAGTATGATTCGTGAACAAGTTATGCTAGTTTTTTATATATAAATTGATATTCACGGTTTGGTTTGAATGCAAGAGACCACCCAAATTTATTGGCGTTACGTGCGCATCCGCTATAAAATCGCCCTAATAAACAATAATTCATATATTTTATATGCACATAAAAAAAAAATTATTTCAACATTCTCCTCCTCATCACCATCATCATTATTATTTTGCTTTGTACCATCATCATATAATATCTTGGGTGCAACAACCGGAGCATCTTCCGCAATTTATAATGCTATGTTACGTTTTTATCTCTTTTCGATATATTTTTTTTTATTTTCATCGTATTTTGCATGAAACATCTCACACAAAACCTTTTAAATTGAATGAACAAAAAAAAATGTTCTTAAGTTCGTTTTTTGCATTTCGCGTCTTCTTAGCTTAAAAGAACACTGCGCGGTACATATACGCTGAACATACATATATACAAATTCTACGGTGATGATGATGAAGAAATGATGGTAATAAAATTTATTGTGTTGTGATAAGATTTGCAACAGAAAAATTTAATTAACTGTTTGTATTTTTGTTTTGTTGTTGTTGTTAGTGGTGATGTTTCTGTTGGTGTGCCGTTGTATATTCCGAAATGGATTTTATTATATACGAGTAGTTATAACTATTAGGAGTGCACGGTATGCCATGCCGCCATATTACATGTCAATATATATCAATAAAATTATGATCGACTAAAATTTATAACCATTTTATTGGAAAAATCGGTTTGCCGCAATATAATATGCGAGCATATATTCTGACTGTGATGTTTTTGAAATGTTTGAAATCAATTATATGGTGCAACAGCAGACTAATGGTTTTGCGATTCGCGGATATTAGATTTATGTTAGACGGGTAGACTATATGGACTTTTGAACTGATATTGAAATTTTATGTTTGTTTCATTGATTTTTTAATTTTCTGGATAATTTCAAATATAACAACATTTTATTTTTTACTTTTTTTAATTTTCATAATTTATTTTATTTTTGTATTCTTGTGCAGACTTACCGATGTTGCATACTGTGAAGGAATTAAAATCAATTTTCCACTATTATTTTGATTATATTGAAATTTTCACGTTTCAAATCGTAGAGTTTTACTGGATTTCATTGCGCATTTTTATTTTTTATATTTTGTTTATATGGAAATATATTTTCGTCTATTTTACGGTTAGTCTATCCATTTAATTACGCATTTATAATTTAGGTGTTCATAGTTACCTAAATCGGTTATTATTTTGAAAATATTCGGTTTAATTAATAAATTTCGCCTACATAGCTAGTAAAAAAATGTATACAACAACATTCATCCACCACCCCTACATTTGCATCCTTGATTCTGGAAATACCAATAAATTTCAGGAATTTTAATCGATCATGTAAACAGTCTTAGATTTTGGTATACTTCTGTACTTCGAAAAATACGCACATTATTTAAGTAATAGCAGGTTCGTCGTTTTTCGTTTTATGTGTAGGGATTGATGTCTTTCGTCAAAGCTCCAGAAATAATTGTTTTTTCACGTAATTCTTATCTAACTGGCATGGTAAAACGCGCCTTTATTTTTTTTAAATACAGTGAATACCGGAACACTAAAAACGTGGTGGACGACCTTTTTGGCTGAAGAAATTTTACTCGTTATATACGACGCAAAATTCGGTTATTTTTATATTTTTTTTCCTATAAACATAATGAACAGAAATTTCAAATTAAAAAATATACAAAAAATTTCATTATTAATGTAGTCATCAGTATAACTATAACAGTATTTTAATTTTTTTGAACCTATTAACACATTACGGTTTTCATCACTGGTTCACGCGTTTTCATCACTGGTTTTAGGATATACATTTTACCATCTAATAATTAAAACATTTTGTACAAGTCCGAATTTTATTTGAACGCAACGATCCGATCGGTTTACTCCATTTCTTGGAAATTGGATAAGTTATAATCTATTTGAAGTAGGCTTTGATTTGGAGCTAATTTAATGGACTCTAAACATCTCGAAAGATGACCGATCTTCAGTCTTCTAAAACAAAAAATTACCAACGCCGGCGGTGCTGTAGTCGATCGTCGAACTATACAAACAATCGTTTTCAGAAAGAGCTGATTTTAAATGTTCTAACGCATGTTGTGCCTCATCAATCAATAAAAACTTTTCTCTTTCTGAAATTGCTAGATAAATTAGAGATGAATTGGCAAAGCACCCGGCCGTCTCAAAAAATAACATACTTGTTTCGCGGTCTGCGAAACTCTCACGTTAAGTCGTGTCCACCCCAAGGCAACCCTCAACAACTACATAACCTAAGTAATTTGTTTTCAGCAGAATAAATTTTCTTTTCTCTAAATCGACAGTCATATTAGCTCTCCTGAGTAATTTGGCTATCTCTGTTAATAATGAAACATACTTATCAAAACTAGCCGAAATCATAAGCAGGTCGTCGTGATAGACAAAGACTTGGTTGTGTAAATCAATTCAGAAAGTGGGACGTGCTTAGTTGATCTAGATGATTTCATAAACAAAATTCCAATATTGGTCTTCTTCTATGAAACTTGGCCATTCCTTTACATGTTATAGTAAAATTCAGTTTTTTGAATCAAATTTATATTCTAAGATACACGTTGAATGAAGTCCTACAATTAACATGTACAGAATGAAACCTGGCAGTTTTTTCATCGATTATATTCAAATTTTTAGTCTAAACATTAACTTTGATCTTCTATCGGGTCCTAACAATAAATTTGGAACCAGGTGCATACTAATTGGGGTCCAGCTACATAAGAATAATAGAATCGGACCAGATCCATCCTATACCGAAGTGTAACATGCAGGTTGTCTAGCGGAGGTTTAGCCCGGGTCCGACTAGAGGTTGTCACTTGGAATGATATTTTCCAATATTTTCCATTCTTAGTCCAAACTAATCTAGTTTAAAACTACATAACAACAGGCAAGAAGTGTTAGGTATCGCACTCGGCTGTTATTTTATAAAAACAAATGTAAACAAATTTAAAGAATTTTGACAAACATTATTTTTTTTCAACATTATACTTGATAGTAAAACACCAATACATGTATCTTTATGAACAAGAGGAAAACCCACTGGAACACCACCATAAATATTTTAGGGAATACTTGTTTCAAACCCGTCCGAATCAATATAGTAGCTTGAAGGACTAGTAAGTAAATTATCTGATAGGAATGTGTAGTAAACCTTTAAATAAATTTCGGCCATCCTAGTGTTCCAAAGAATTCCAAATCATTCATCAAAAATGCCGTAAGCTCTTCATTAAAGTAAAAGAAACAGAAGCTACTAAAGTCTATGACTTCTATAAATAATTCTTCAGCACTTATAATTAGAAGAAAGATGTGCTAGAACCAATGCTTTGAGGCTATACTGTAACAAAATAAAAGGGTCTGTCAGATGTTTCTGGGATACTTCTCCTGGCTACTTGACCTACGATCATGAGCTTTATTAACGACTGGATGTAGTTTGGACCACAATTAATGAAAAATCTATACAGATGCCAATGAAAAATTACTTCCCGGCTGCTCTGGAAATCGCTTTATAAGAACCAAGCATCAGTAGGTCCCGGTCTCCCACCCGGCAACTCTATACAAATCTGTTTTTGCGGGGGCGGGGGTTGCTAGGCGGGGGGGGGGGGCGAAGTCCGAGATTCATACCTCCTCGCCGGTGCTCCCTGGGTAACGCTAAATGAATCAGGCGGTGTAGTGGAGACGAGCAGACTAAATCCTGTTTATAGTCATGGACACTACATGTCAGGGCGGGTTATTGGCGCCCTAAAACCAATACCAAACCAGCGTCTGTTCTCCATGTTAGGAGCGGCTGAAGCGGGCGTCTGTCTTGTATCAAGCGGCTCGCTATATAAATGTGTTCATGGTAGGACTGGATGCCTTAAGATTTTCACCAGTACGTGACCCACACACGTAACAAGCGGGTTGAGCGGCAGGCCAACAACCTTCCCTCATAAAAGCCATTTAAGTTATGAACCCTAAACAAAGGCCTCGGATTACCATATCGGATTCATTACAAACTCGACCTCGGAAATTGTACACGGACAACGCTTTAAAAATGGGAACATGGAACGTGCTTAGCCTCTTAAGACCTGGAGATCTCCAGAACCTATCGAACCAAGCAAAGAGTTACACATTAGACGTACTTGCACTACAAGAGCTTAGATGGTCGGGGAGTAGGATCCATGACACCACCAATGGTTACACTCTTCATTACAGCGGCCATCAGAACGGAGGAGAATTTGGAGTTGGTTTCCTTATCCATCGGCGCGTGAAGCACCATATCATCGATTTCCGCCCGATCAACATGCGGATGTGCACGGTCAGACTTCGCACTAAGAAATTTAACATCACGATCGTTAATGTGCATGCACCCACCGAAGACAAATCGGATGACATCAAAGATTTATTCTTTGTCGAGTTGGAGGAAGTCATCAATAACATACCGCACCACGACATTAAAATCATCGTGGGCGACTTTAATGCAAAAATCGGTAGGAGTGCAGAAAATACATCGCACATCGGTCCTAACAGCCTGCACCTAACTAGTAATAACAACGGCCAACGAGTCACCAACCTGGCAATAACGTACAACTTAGTTGTATCAAGTACGTTTTTCCCACATAAGAGAATCCACAAAGTAACGTGGAGGTCGAATGATGGGAGAACGGAAAATCAAATCGATCACGTCATGGTGTCTAAAAGACACTCCACGGGTGCAGACATGGACAGCGATCATATGCTTGTCATATTTAAATATAAGTGCAAACTGTCATCAACGTTCAACAGACAAGCACAAAAAACCGTTCGATGGAATGTGGATGCTCTAAAAGACCAAGCGTCACTGCAGAGTTACCAATCAGCTGTCACTAACTATCTAGAGCGGCCTAGCAACAACGAAGAAGCTCCTTCTAACATCCAGGAGCAGTGGCACACAATACAGTCAGCCATTACCACCGCGGCGCAAAACACTATCGGAAGAAGACCTCCGAGACCCCGCAATGATTGGTTCGATGATCAATGTCGCCTGATCGTCGCAAATAAACAAAAGCTTTGTGAAAAATGGTTGGCTCGCAACACTAGAAGCACACATGCAGAATATCTCCGCGCCAGGAAAGCCACGACTAAATACCTTCGTCAAAAGAAACGCGATCATATGAGATTATGCATCGAAAACATCAGCTTCCAAGCGGAAGTAGGAAATTCAAGGGACTGTTTTGCTAATGCCAGGAATCTCACTAAAGACTTCCACCCAAGAAGTACAGCCATCAAAGACGGGAATGGAGAATTGAGAACAAACGTGGCTGATGTTCTCTCAGTATGGCAAACCTACTCTCAAAATCTACTAAATCGGAATGACGACGTGACCCCCATTAGAGCAATAGCTCCTCCAGGTGATGAGGTCTCCGTCGAATATCCCACAGTAGAGGAAGTAGACGCAGCTATTAGTCGATTGAAAAACGGCAAGGCACCCGGTCTCGATGGAATCCCCGCAGAATTAATAAAACTCGGAGGCGCTACTCTTGCAACAAGTCTACACGATTTCATCGTCTGTATTTGGGACCAAGAAGAGCTGCCGGAGAATTGGAAGACCGCGCTCATATGTCCGTTGCATAAAAAAGGCGACCGTCTTAAATGTGAAAACTATCGTGGTATAGCTCTATTGAACACTGCTTACAAAGTGTTGGCTAATGTTGTACTTGCCAGACTCATCCCTTTCGCCGAAAACATCATTGGCGACTATCAATGTGGTTTTCGACCCAACCGATGAACCACGGACCAGTGTTTTACCATGAGGATGATCTTGGAAAAATGTTGGGAGTACAACATAACCATACATCAATTATATATAGACTTCCGTCAGGCATATGACAGTATAAACCGCGATAACCGTTGGGCCGCGCTCATATACCTAGGAATTCCAGAGAAACTCGTTTCTCTGTGCAAATTAACAACGTCTGGGTCTGTATGTAGAATTGTAACCGAAGGAACTGTGTCAGACTCCTTTGAAATAACATCTGGTGTTCGACAGGGAAATGCACTCGCGCCTGTGCTGTTCAATTTGGCGCTTGAGTACGTAGTGAGGAAAAGCAACATCGAAACTTCGCGCTGTATATTTAATAAATCCGGCCAAATTCTTGGATATGCAGATGATATCGTGCTTCTTGGCCGAAGACCAAGCGATATCAAAGACAGTTTCATACCGCTCGATCGCTGCGCAAGAAGACTTGGTTTGAAGGTGAACAGTAGCAAAACCAAATTTGTATCAACACCCAGGAACATCTCCATGGCAAATCTCGGAATTGGCGACCACAATTTTGATCGCGTTGAAAATTTCAAATACCTCGGGTCAGTTATAACATCATCAAATGACATGCAGGCAGAAATAAAAGCCCGAATAGCTGCCGCACATCGAGATTTCTACGCCCAATCAAAATTATTGCGATCTAGACATCTATCGCAGTCGTGCAAGCTCGCACTTTATAAAGCACTAATAAGACCTGTGCTGGCTTTCGGAAGCGAGAGCTGGACCATGACCACTAATGATTGTAGATTGTTATCAACTTTCGAAAGGAAGGTCATTCGCTCCATCTTTGGTCCAATTAAAGTCGCGAACAATGAATATCGGATTCGCATGAACCACGAGATAAAGCAAATACTTGGAGATTGCGATATTATCGGATTCATCAAATCCAATCGAGTGAGATGGCTTGGCCACGTTGCAAGGTCCCCACAACAACGGATGACCAATAAAGTGTTCCATCAACAACCAGCCGGTGTGCGTCGTAGAGGAAGACCCCGACTGCGCTGGCGTGACGACGTCGAACAAGATCTACATGCACTAGGATGTCGAAACTGGAGGTCGAGAGCGATGGACCGAGACGGCTGGAGGACCATAGTGCGGGCGGCAAAATCCCTTCATGGGTTGTGAAGCTAGAGAGAGAGAGAGAGAGGGGGTTGCTAGGGTTTAAAGCTATCCTTGATCTTTACTTAAGTTGAAAAAGTTCGCTGATGAGTTGGAACAGCCGCCGCATATGAAAAAATCTATAACGCTCTTCACCTTCTTGGCACTGGACAAGTGTAACGGACGCTAAGTATTTTAGTGCCCGTTGAACATAAAAGATATCAATGGTATGGAAAGTCGTGCCATCTTTGCCGTTAGCTCAAGTCGTAGAGGTGATATTGGTCGTGGAATAAATTCTTGACTTCCCATAAGATCCATTGCTTGCTGATGACAAAGAGATTAGATCTAATACCTAAATATTGACCGCAGAAAATTTTGAACTTACGATTACTTGCTCTCAAAACAAAATCCACACACCCACACAATACCGTTGCCTTAGGGAATCATGTTCTCAAAAATAATTATAATGATAATAAATTGATAAAAAAAATTTCAAAATTCATAAAAAATGTAAATAAACTGTATTTAAGAATAATTATAAGTGAAATTTTATAATTGATGTCAATTTTAGAAAAAAATACTAAATTCTTAAGCCCTAAGTACGCGTACTATACATAGTAATAATTACAATTAATACTAGGACTAATCATGCACGTTTGAATAGATAATATAAATTTATTTATGAATTTATATAAATAAAACAATTATAATAGAGAAAAAAATTAATAATAATAATTAGATTTAAACATATGTAATAATTTCAAAACTCACTCGTTGCGCATGCGATTAACCGTAGTATCCATATATACCGTGGTATCCGTATAAACCGTAGTATCCGAGAAAATTAGAATTCTCGCGATGACTTCCAATTATTTACAACATGGGATTCGACGTGTTGTAGGTATACATATAGCCATGTGCTTAGATAAATCCTCTATATGGTCCAATCTGATTAATCAAATAATTTGCTCGTTTATTGATCAACGTGGAATTCTGCGATTTTATTCGGTACTAAATATCTGTTGCACCGATGATTTATTATTACCAGAAGTTTGTATGCACAAAAAAAAAACGAAGACCTTATCAATGTTTTGTCACAAGACAGCTTGACAAAAATAACTGGACCCTACACTTAAACTTTAGGCCAGTGTATATCGAACAGGACCAGTTAATGATTAACCGTACACATTAGTTTTAAATCATAAAGATTGATTTGTTAGTGTACGTACTAACTATAGGCGGATTATATTATATTAACTAAACATTCATCCGATTTAACTTAAGATGTATAAAACGACCTTGCACGTGAGTTTTTGACGACCATGAATCGATAGTGTAACACCTTAATTACTTATTACTATATATATATAATAGTTTTCGAGTTTTTTTTTTTTTTAATTTTAATGTTATATAATTCTATCACTTAACTATGTTATTCTAAGTTAAACTATAGCATCAATTATAAGATTCACTGCACTATCTTCCGGAACCATAGCACATGCTCGCGTTTTCTTTGCGATAAAACAGTAAGGTCACTTTAACTGATCGTAATTCGGTACATTAATATCACTGAATTTACTTTGATCGTTTTCTTTTCGAAATGCTTGTGCTATTACACTAAACGTTTTAGATTCATTAAGACCGATTATCCGTAATCACAAATAAAAGTACAATCGATTAATTTATCGAATTATCACCATAATAAATGTTAAAACAAGTCCACTAATTTATTTCATATAGCTGCTGGTATGTTTGGCCATACTTCAGCTATCTAACATACACAATTTAGCAAAAAAAAAAAAAAATCACTATTTGTCAAACCGGGTATCTAACTTGATACACTCAACGATATTTAAATTGTTTAATTTTTTTAATTGTTTTGCAGCACACACCTCAATCTTAACTGATTACCAAAATTTATTTTTCTCATTACCAAATAACAACCGGGGTAATTCATTTATATTGGATGTTGGTGGGAGGATCTACTACAATTTTATTTTAATGTATATAACATGGAATAACAACAGGGGTTTACAACTGGGACATGCAAGCATGTTACACAAGGGCAGTAATTTCATAGAAGAATACATCGCTAGAAAGGCGTTCCTTGCTAGCGAAGCGCAACTGAATGAGGAGAGTAAATTCTTTTTATGACCATCCCGAGAAATAGGTCAGTACCTGGAAACTGCTTCTACTCAAGCTTAAGCACTCAACGTTCTCCAACAGGATTCGTAAACACTCAACTCGAGGAAGAAATTGATGATCATGCCACGACCGGAAGAGCAATTTCGGTCAGCTTGAGCAAAAATGAATAACAAGCTCCGACAACTGAAGGAGTAGTAGGTTCAACTCCCGGAGGAATAAAATTTCTCGTATTTGATTTAATTTAAACATCTATCAGTGAGAAAGGACCAGGTCAACAGCGCTAGATTGAGTGGGTTGTTATAATAATATAAGGAAGCCACGCGAATAAAATATAATATTATAACATCAGCAACATCGTCCCTAATAATATCAACGAAAGAGTCATTTATCCATTACTCCTGTCCCGATCAGATGTACGACACTAAACAACTGTTCGTATATTGACTTCAACCGAAAGGGCGTCCACATGATGTCGATTAGTTTAATTGGGACGTTCACTCTCCGAAATATTGTATAAGGTGCACGGTAGACCATGCATTCAGTCGTTGATTTTGGTGAAAATCTGTCCGCTAAAGGCCAGGTTCATGTTGCTAGAAGCAGAGTGCGAACATTGGGAGGAGTGTGCATCGAAGATTTGGATTGCTCGAAAATACAAAGTTTTGCAACAGAAACGCCATTAAGGAGATCAGTATGGATGCATTTCGAAATATTCAAAATCTCGGTTTCAAAATCCCGCTTTTCTTTTCTTCTACTTCGAAAGTTTTAATTTTGAAAAAAATATAAAAATAAAATAAAATAATAAGTGATTTTTGAAATATTGTTTAACATTTAATAATGTTTTATTTCTTTTTGACTTTTGTAAATCTGCTATTTGTTTTTTAATATATATGTTCATTATCTGGTCAGTGATAAATTTTGGTGACGAAACTTTTTATCAAGTAAATTCATTAGTATTTGATAAAAAAAAACTATGAAATATTTCTTAAAACAAATTACAGTTTCAAAAACGAAAAGTATAATCCCTTTGACACATTTGGTCCTTTGACACATGCGGCTCTTCGCGACATTCGGCTCTTCAACACATTTGGTTCTTCGTAATTTTGCCCTTCTACATTCGGTCTTTCGACATTCAGCCCTTTCCCTTTGATATTATACCAAATTGTAGAACATTCAATAACTCTCGCGGACACGCGGGAAGTCGCATCGCTTATCCTCCTCAGTTTAGCCCTCCGAGACTTTTAGAAAAAAAGTCCACGAGAGCGGGGTTCATAAACATGCCGGAAATAAAGGAGTAGTTTTACTAATTTTATTCTAAGTGAATGATTCGAATTCAAAACTGATTTTTTGATACAGTTCTAGAATACGGTCGATAGAGATGGAAACTTGACCATTTCTTTACTGATTATGTTAAAACTCTACAAGCATGGTCTCAATGAGATTCCAAAATGATTTTTTGCTAAAGCTGTAGAATATGGAGATTAGCGACAGAACTTGGCTATTTCTTGACAGATTATGATGAAATTCAACATGTGTGATGGAAATAAGATTCTAGATATATGGAGGTACACCATTTTTTAACCGATTTAGTTGAAATTCGAGACGTGGGTCCTAAAGAGGATTCAAAAAATGTGTTTTTGAGAAAAGATTTTTAAATGATGTTTGATAAAGTTCTGGAATATTGTCATTATACGGATGGCCAGATTTCAGAACTTTATCGAAAAATCATTTTAGAATCTCATTACCATCGTACGTATCGAATTTCAACACAATCCGTTAAGAAATGGCCAAATTCCATCCCTATTAGACATTTTCTAGAACTTTATAGCAAACTCATTTTTGAATTTTATCAAAAAATCATTTAAGAGTCCCATTTTCCAACATGCCAAATTTTCAAAATTCAACCAGGGATTTCTTAAAAATCGGGTTTTTTTATACAAAACCGGGATTTTGAAAATCACGATTTTTAGAAAACAAGGATTTTGAAAACCGGGATTTATAAAAAAAACCAAGATTTTGACAAACTAGGGTTTTGGAAACCGGGATTTCGTTACACACCCGATCAGTATACGTGTGACAAAGAGTCAAGAGTGCGACGTCAGCTATACTAACCGTAATTTTAAGAGCAACATCACCCCATCATTTGTTTTCAATCATGTCGCTGAACTGCTCGTCGCTTGACTAAAACCCAAAATAATGAAAATGATTTTGAGATTCTTACGAACAAATATAAAAAAAAATAAAAACCACACTTTACAATACAACAAAAATTATGTATTTATATTTCTGAAATTTTTTAAAAATAAATCGTAAAACGTGAACCAAAACAGTTCGTCCATGTTTTATTATGGTATTTGTGATATATGATCGGGTTAAGGTTCAGGAGGCCCAAGATTAAAAAAGCTTAATTTCTTTGGATAGAACTGCCTTCTCTTTCTCTGCTACTCATAGGACAAAACAGGGATGAACCTAACAAAACAAAAAATTAGGGCCGTGTGCTATTTTAAACCTGGAAGCTGGTGAGATTTCACCCTTAAAGCCGGCCTCCCAGGCATAGGTAACAAACGAGAGACTTTAGTCATTTGCCCTGGTCCTTAAGGCTGACGAAATATGTCTGGTCTTCAAGACGTACAAACAAAAGCACAGAAACACGAACGATCTTTCGAATGCATGTTGATGGAGAACGGACGGAAACTTTAAAGTTTAGTGAAATGAAGCTTTAGGATTCTTCAGACGGCTCTCTAACCAAAAAGGAAGTGATCGTAGAACGAATCAGAGAGGAATGCAAAGGTAACAAGAATGTAAGAAACTGTAATTAGTGCTATTTGTCATTTACAAAGGCCATGGAGACGGATATAAATATATCGTCCAGCAATTGAAGGAAGGTTGTAAAAGTTTCAGACGCGACTTTCCTAAAATTTATTAGGGAGAACGCTGAACCCACTTTGATTTACCGGGACGAAGTATGGCACTGATATCGTGTGAAGTTAACGCCTTGTGACAATCAAAGGATGTTTACCTTGTACAAAAATATGATGCTAGACTAGAAATAGATTGTAGCATTTAGCATGCTATGAAGTGTATCCAGATAGAAAAAAAATTTGATTGAAACAAAAATAAATAAAAATAAAATGGAAATTTTTGTAAATGCAAAAAAATGAAAAAAAAAACAAAAGCAAAATACCGTACACAACATGCTCGCTATAAATTTGACCTACACAGGGACTCAAGCGGTTGTTGCGCGGCTAAGCGTCAGGGAGTGAGGTGCGGGTATATAGGAGTATGAGTATGCCAGGATTAACCGTTTTAAATTAGGAAATATTAATTACCTATATTCGTCATTGTCACTCACCCTAGTCCATCCTCAATTCGAAAACACTGTTTATCTCATTGTTATTAAAATGATAACGTACTAAATTTCATAATCCCAATCACTTTTGGACACTTGAAAAGACACCACATTCGAACAATCCATGCTTTATGTTTTCAATAATTGTCCTTATAAAAGGGAAAAGTATTTTCTATATCCAGTTTTCGAGCCGATTCTTTTAAATTCTTCTTTAAAATGTCTAAATATTTTTCCTTGTGCATAATCTCATCAAAAAATTTCAAATTTCTAACTCCTTTATGACCCATAGCACCTCAGAACATTATACTATTTCCACCGTGTTTAAACGTTGGGCATACATTTCTAACATTACACTCTTCACCACGTTTTCTTCAAACTTTTTCTTGACTTTTACCACTTTGAAACAAGATATATTGACTTTCATTGGCAAAAAACGCATTTTTCCAAAATTCAATACTTTCATTCTTATATTTTAAGGCAAAACCTACTCTTCTTTTTATTTTCTTTATTAATAAAAGGTTTTTTCCTCGCTATACGTGAAAAATAACCATTTTTTTCTTAAAATTCTTTTAACTGTGATTGGATTTATATTTTTACCATTGAGCATTTTAGTTAATTCCACTGCAGTTAACTTAGGATTTTGTCTTATTTTGCGCTTAATGAACTTTTTAACTGATAGTGATATTTTTCTCGGACCTTTTATGCTGGGTGTATTTTCTATTCGGCCTTATTTAAAATACCGATCACAAATGTTTTGTACTGTTGATTTAAAAATGTTAAATAATATCGCGATTTCACGCGACGTACTCTTACACATTTTGAAAGACTACAATAAATTAAATTTCCGCGTGTGAAATAAAAATAAAAATAAAAACAAAAAACCAAAGTAGAGAAAAAATCCGCACTAAAAAATTGTAGGTCAAGTGTTTTTCCATTGTTTTTATAACTCGCATACAACTGAATGTTCGTAAGTTTTATGATCATCAAATTAATATTCAAGGATAAATCCTTTCTTGTTTGTTTTTGTTTTGTTATTTTTTTTGCTTTTGTTGTCTAAAATAATAAACAAACTAAAATTATAAAAAAAATCTGAAAAAATTGCATTTTCTTATTAAATTTCAACAGTTTAATAAAAAAAATATGCCGTACCCATCTGAATGTTTCTGACTGTATATCTCGACACCAAAACAAAAACTGTCTCAAAAAAAAAGTCCAAAATTTTTTCAATCTTCTTTTTCTAAAAAAAGGCCAGGAAAATTTTGTCCCAATCTTGTTAAGTCACTTGTCATTTCTATTTAATCTGAACGACCCGTTGCCTACATTATCGACAAATCGATACCATTCACTCAATTTAATTTTCATCAACTTCCAATTATCGTTACCCAGTCAACATTTAGTAGGCGCTAAAAGTAAATTCGAGGTTTAAGTCAACACACAATGGTTTACACCAAACAAAAATTAGGCGAGTATTACATAAATATCGGATGCACTAACTTGTAACGATGCCGAAACGGAATCGTTACATGATTTTACTTTTCGTAACGAGTTTATTAATAGCCGTGTTTTATTATTAGAGCACTATTCGGAGCCGAATGGAACATTTCTAATGAAATTGCAGCTATGATTCACTGGTGTCGCTATACCATAAAAATGAAAAATAAATGCATCCATAAAACAAACATTTATCATCTGAAATATACTAATTGACATTTATTTTGACATGATGTTATAAACAAGAATTCATCTTACTGCGTTTTAAATTTTTATTGTAAGACTAAGTTCCTAATCGTTTCAGGGGTTTACAAAATAAAGGCCTTTCAAAATGGTGTATAAGATAGCGGAATTTTGACAGCGGAAAATAAGATTACGCTACTCGCCGCAAGTGGCAGCACTATCACTAAAGAGAAATTTTTTGTAATGTAATTATCAGCGGAATTTTTTTATTCATTATGTATATATTTTTTCACAAAATAAAACATCTAAGCGGAATAAAATATTAGAAGTGATCCTTAAAATGGCAAATAGATTGATCTCCGAAGTAAAGGAACTCGGTATATGAAATGTTGAAATTTAACAATAATCCTCATTTCTTCCACTAGTAACCAATATTTTCGGTTGGTTTTCTAGTAGCTTAGGTTATACTAAGACTTTATGGAAAATTTGGTGAAAATTCATGAACTAGAATTTTCACTAGAATTTTTTGATTTTCCGCGGCCAAATAAGTTATTTTCAGTTTCTGGCCAATATCTCAAAAACTTTTACTAGTAACCAATACTTTCATTTGGTTTTCTAGTAGCTTAGGTTATACTGAGACTATATGAAAAATATGGGGAAAATTCATGAACTAGAATTTTCACTAGAATTTTTTGACTTTATGCGGCCATATAAGTTATTTTCAGTTTTTGGCCAATATCTCAAAAACTTCCACTAGTAACCAATAGTTACTAGCGGAAGTCTTTGAGATATTGGCCAAAAACTGAAAATAACTTATTTGGCCGCAGAAAATCAAAAAATTCTAGTGAAAATTCTAGTTCATGAATTTTCCCCAAATTTTCCATATAGCATCAATATTACCTAAGCTACTAGAAAAATTACCGAAACTGTTGGTTACTAGTGGAAGTTTTTGAGATATTGGCCAAAAACTGAAAATATCTTATATGGCCGCAGAAAATCAAAAAATTCTAGTGAAAATTATAGTCCATGAATTTTCCCCAAATTTTTCATATACTCTCAGTATGACTTAAGCATTAAAAAAAAGATCAGGAACTATTGGTCACTAGTGTAAGATTTTGAGATATTGGCCAAAAACTGAAAATAACTTATACGACCGCAGAAAATCAAAAAATTCTAGTGAAAATTCTAGTTCATGAATTTTCCCCATATTTTTCGTATAGTCTCAGTATGACCTAAGGTATTAGAAAACCAAATGAAACTATTGGTTACTAGTAAAAGTTTTTGAGATATTGGTCAAAAACTGAAAATAATTTATATGGCCGCAGAAAATCAAAAAATTTTAGTGAAAATTCCAGTCCATGAATTTTCACCAAATTTGCCATGTAGTCTCAGTATAACCTAAGCAACTAGAAAACTAAACGAAAGTATTAATTACTAGTAGAAGTTTTTGAGATATTGGCCAGAAACTGAAAATAACTTATTTGGCCGCAGAAAATCAAAAAATTCTAGTCCATGAGTTTTCCCCATATTTTCCATATAGTCTCAGTATGACCTAAGCTACTAGAAAATTAACCAAAAGTTTTGGTTACTAGTGGAAGTTTTTGAAATATTGGCCAAAACTGAAAATAACTTATATGGCCACAGAAAATCAAAAAGTTCTAGTGAAAATTCTAGTCCATGAATTTTCCCCAAATTTTCCATATAGTCTCAGTATGACCTAAGCTACTAGAAAACCAACCGAAAATATTGGTTACTAGTGGAAGAAATGAGGATTATTGTTAAATTTCAACATTTTATATACCGAGTTCCTTTACTTCGGAGATCAATCTATTTGCCATTTTAAGGATCACTTCTAATATTTTATTCCGCTTAGATGTTTTATTTCGTGAAAAAATATATACATAATGAATAAAAAATTTCCGCACAAAAATTATTCTCTTTAGTGATAGTGCTGCCACTTGCGGCGAGTAGCGTAATCTCTTATTTTCCGCTGTCAAAATTCCGCTATCTTATACAGCATATTTTCAAACTTCCCTTTGAAATGGGGATAAATAGGTAGAGATAAATAGGTAGAGCAAAATATTTTTATATCGATTTTTTACTTAAAAGTTTTTTTAACTAAAAAGAAAATTGGGTGCTTCGAATAAATTTATCGGGCGCTAATAAAAGCACTGCTAATATGAATTTAAAAAAGTTATAAACAACATTTTGGTCCATGGTCCATGGTGCTGCATATTAATATTAAAGTAAACGTTAGAAATGCGCGAGACTACAAATTATGTCTATATAGAGCGATGACACAACCTATAATAGCATCGCGGCATTATGATGATGATGACATAACAGCACGCACATTATTTGATTCCATTTTTGTCGACATATAAACATATCGCAGAGCGCAAATATTTTATTTCATCTTAATTGTGTACCAAAGTAACAAATCTAACTCAAACCGTTCATTTGGAAGCAATACATGTATGTAGGTATGTGCGAGCGAGTATATAAATTGTGATTTTTCAATTCAATCAATTTAAGTTAAAACAAAATAAATCGGATTGAAATGAAAACACACAAATTCAACACAAAAAATCCACTTTCTCTCCTACAAGAAGTAAATATGTATGTAAGTACATAAGATATGTATATACATATATATTATATGTAGTGTACGGCCGAGGCACATATTTATAATCTATATTTTATTTATTTTTTTTTTTTTTTAACCAAACATCTGCAATACTCACAATGAAATTTAATCTTATAAAAATATTATATCTGCGTTGCCTCAATCCATGTCAGCCGTCAGATTGTTGTATTTTAATTCGTTCAAGATAGTTTGTTGTTGCCTTATCTCTTTTCTTATGTTTGAATATAGGTTGTGCACGGAGGAAAATTGATATTTTCATTGATACCGTGCACTCGATATTTTTCTTTAAAATTTGTAGGTTTGTTTACTCGAGCTGTAACAATGCAATTCAAGTGGAAATGTTAAAGAAGTGGCGGATCATCCCTCCATTGTTTATATATATAGATAAATGTGCAAGCCTATAAAGTCGGAAGTGTGAAGCTCTTTAGAGCTGTGAAATTTCATCCAAAACGTTTGCATGCATACCACCCGCGAAAACCAGGAATATTAAACACGTTTACCGTATAAAATACGGTGCTTGACTGCAATTTTAGACGACGCACAAGGTGATAGAATATATACAATATGAATGCAAGCATAATTACTTGTAATATATTGATAAATGTTAAATTTCTTGTTATTAGTGTTGTATATGGTAACTAAATATACACTTTCCGAGCATAGAATAAATATTTTAAGATCAAAACCTTAAGGCACTTCAAATTGGTTTACAATTTTCTTCATTTAAAAGTTATTGTTGTTTTATGTAAGAAAATTTGTTGAATTGAAGTGATTTCATTGTGGTTAGTGTTGTAATTAATTTGTATAAGGTAGGTACAGTTTTTAGTTATAGTTATTGGTTTATACATGCATAGCTAGTTATATATAGGTATAGATTGAACTTTGATATATTAGATTGTAGGATTATCTCATATTATACAGGGGTAACCATAGTTGCATTAATTTGATATATTCTGCAATTTTCAATAGTTGTTTTTTTTTTGTATAAAGTAAAAATAGCGGTATGTACACCTTACCTTGGCCATACTACAATCGCACCTTGGCTAATTCTTTTTGAGATAACATTTTTCAAGAGGGTCCTTACTACTCTAATTTACTTTGCAACATATTGTCAAAGGTAGTTTTTGTGCACGATTAGTAAATCTTCTTTGTACGTCTCTATATTATAATGCGGTGTAAGCCTGTAAAGACGTTATTTTTCTAACGAGCATCGTATTTTTTTTTTTATTTCAGATCCTGCACGCTGAAAACGAATGATTTCCACAAGTTGGGCTGGGTTGCGCGCTTGTTTATGATTTGTATCTATTTTCAAATTCTATTAGAATCAGAAATAGAAAATTAAATTAAAAAATTATTAAAATTTTTCTGATTTCTGAGCTGTCTCAAGGTTAAGAAATTTTATAATAGAACCTGGGAGAAAAACTACTTTTCACTAAATCGTTACCTAATATAATTTAAGGAATATTACGGTATTTCCTTTTTGAACCATGCCGGGTACTGGTCCAATTTGGTTTATAAAGGAAATTGTTATAAAATTTTCTAGTTTTGTTAACCCCTGCAAAACTCTGGCCAAAATCAAACACTGTTAACAAATGTGCTAGATTTTACTATACCACTGTAACGACGAAATTATAATAACAACCGTTTCAATATAAAACAAAATAGATGCCCAAGATGCTACCTCGCCTCTACCTAGTTCTATGATACCCGGCGGCTATAATATGTTAGCTTATATACATTTCACTAAAGCTGCTTCGCTGGTTCAAAAAACCATAACGTCCAGTTTAGTAGACGATGTCAAATATGGCCGAGTATTGACCAAATTAATTTAGGAATTTCGCAAAATATCCTAGTTAAGTTTGGTAAAACTTCTACGCGTTTATCTTAAATACTTCCACGCCACTCGGACCACCAGTAGACCGGTTCAAGAAAAGAATAAAACAGACGGTAGGAAGCCGGATTAAAGTAGTTCCAGCAACGATAAAGGAAGTTAACTTACTGCACAGGGTGCTATTTCAGGGTGCTCGCAAGAAGAGTTGAAACATCAGTCTTCCAATAGTAAAACTTAGGTCGAAGGCTTCACAGTTCACGATATAGTACAGCAAGGCAGTGGTTTCAGAAAAAGTGGAGCAAACGTGGTGCAATCAAACCTCAAGACATATAAATATCAAGACCAAATCATTACCAGTCTGTGAACTGAATCGACACGGGTGCAAAGACCCGATTCTCGGATTATTTCATTGATTAAGCGCAGATGCGTGCAACATAAAGTTTGCAGGAATAGAATGATCATTTTATGAAATTGCCTCATTACCGAGATAGGCAAAGTAAAAACTGGCGAAGCAAGCAGAGAGCGGGAATACGAAAAGCCACAGAGGGTTCAAGAAACAACAAAGATCACATAGCCAAACGAGAAGAGAATGAACGCCAACAGGACTCGATGGATGAATTAGCTTGCAATTTTAGGGTACCTTGGTGTAGTAGGCCCATGCAAAAATATCAAAACGTTTATGATGCGGTGAGTCCAGCAGTGGTGTTTATCGCTTAAAAGAGAGCAATCCGCAAGAGTTCACGTAGAAGAGCCTAAGTAAAGCGGCGCTCGTTGAGATGAATTATTGCTGGATTTTGGCGAGGCAAAAAAGGATCGGGAATAATCAAAACAATGAAATAGTAAACATTGCGTGGCTGTAAATGCAGCCTAACAGACTCACGACAAAGAACGGTAAATCGATAAATTCCAGGTAAGAACGGTAAAGCGATAAATTCCAAAGTGTAGCATTGCTTCCGCGGAATTTAGAGGAAAATATTATATTTTTGAAAATTTATGGCCAGAGCCATAACCTATTTAAGGAAATGTCACATACATATTTAGATAGCCCACTTTATCCCCTTTGGTTACCGTATAGTCACTATGCGAGCACATCTCCAGATTTCACGACAATTTCTTTAGTGTAGCGCTGCTTTCATTGATTTGTTTCGAACTTTATATTTTGACTTAAATTATACTTATGAATGATGATTAAATTTAAAATTAGAAACTATTTCCTCTTTTGTTCAATTATGTTTGTATAATTTATTGTAAATTATTGTTTGATATAAATTTTTACATACCTACACTTTTTAACGTCAGAATCGTGTAAACATTTACACTTTTATGTAGCCACTTTTATGTTGCTGCTTTTTTGTGTACCTACACTTTTTTTAACGTTAGAAACTTCACACCGGTCTCATATGGGAATGTTACTAACCAAAATAATCATAATTCTGATTGTATTTTGATTCTAATAAAACTTCGAATAATTCCTTATTTAATTCAACGGAGCTTTTTACAGTATTCAAAGATATTGTTGCTATATTAAAAAGTTGTTCCACTCGGGAGGAACAGTTCAACGCATTGGTTCAAATTGCTTTCAAATATGTAATAAATGAATACTACTCTAAACATCCTGACTTGGAATGCGGACAGCATTAAAGAAAATAAATATGAACTAAGCATATTGTTGAATAACTTAAATATAGATATAGTTCTAGATACAGAAACATACCTCAAACCTAATTTACGTTTCCATTTACCGAACTATAAGATTTATCGCACTGACCGTATTGATCAAGGAGGTGGAGGTGTGCCCAACATAATCAAATGTGATATTAAACATAATCTGATCTTCAATTTAAACTTAACCTCCATTGAATCAATAGGTATTGTTATTACTACACTGAGCAATCGTACCATAAAAATTTTTTGTTGCTACTCTCCAAAATCTAATTTATCATTTTATAAAAATGATTTACTTAAACTCTATGGCGTTTGTCATTCTAGATTTTGGCATATGAACACCAATCTGACTATGCCAATTCGATAGCCCACGACCATACGTACCAATCGTTCGTCATTCGAGATTTTGGCATGTATACCAATCTGACAACGCCAATTCGATAGCTCATGACCATAGGTAGATTCTGAGTATACGTTTGAGGTGAGTCTGAAGGGGTTATAAGGGTGAAATTTTGATTTCCCCCATTTTTCTTCGATAAAATCGTTGGTCATTCAAGATTTTGGCATATAGACACCAATCTGACTATGCCAATTAGACTGTCCATGACCATAGGTAGATTCTGAGTATAGGTTAGGGGTGGGTCTGATGGGGTTAAAGGGATGAAGCAGCATATCTGCCTCATACAGCCGAAAGTAGTAAAAAAGATCGAAACTTATCAAGCATTGTTAAGAGTCGTGCGTCATTCGAAATTTTGGCATAAAGACATCAATCTGACTATGCTGATTCGATAACCCATGACAATAGGTAAATTCTGAGTATAGGTTAGGGGTGTGTCTGGTGGGTTATAGGGGGGGGGGTAAATTTTGATTTTCCCCACGGTAAAATCGTTAGTCATTCTAGATTTTGGCATATGGACACCAATCTGGCTATGCCGATTCGATAGCCCATGCCCATAGGTAGATTCTGAGTATTAGTAAAAGGTAGATCTGATGGGGTTTTTTGATGGAGCGGCATATCTGTCCCATACAGCTAAAAGTAGTCGATAAAGAAGATTGAAAATTATCAAGCATGGTCAAGAATCGTTTCTCATTCAAGATTTTTGCATATAGACATCAATCTGACTATGCCGATTCGACAGCCCATGACCATAGGTAGATTTTGGGTATAGGTTAGGGTGGGTCTGTTGGGGTTAAATCTGGGGGTTCTTCATTCGAGATTTTGGCAAATAGACACCAATGCCGTTTCGATAGTCCAAGTTTGGGTAGGACTAATGGGGTTACATATAAGGTTGAAATTTTGATATTCCTCAGGTTTTGTTGATAAAATCGTTCGTCATTCAGAGATTTTGCCAGATGGACACCAATCCGAAACAACGAACCATAGTGGTCGATAATAATTGCCATAAGATGCTTGTCATTTTGAATATTAATGAAAATTTTCTTCATCATTTAATAGTTCAGCAAAATTAAGTGCGTTCTAATATTAAATTGCAATCTCTCTATAATCAGATTGGTGTCTATATGTCAAAATCACGAATGACGAACGATTTTATCGACGAAAAATAGGGGAAATCAAAATTTCACCCTTATAACCCTTTCAGACTCACCTCAAACCTATACTCAGAATCTACCTATGGTCATGGACTATCTAATTGGTATAGTCAGATTGGTGTCTATATGCCAAAATCTCGAATGACGAACGATTTTACCGACAAAAAATGGGGGAAATCAAAATTTCACCCTTATAATCCCTTCAAACCCACCTCAAACCTATACTCAGAATTTACCACCTTGTTAAAGTTAGCCGAAAGTTCTTGACTATTTTTAAACTCTCTTTATACTCTCGCTCCTATCGATTTTTAAATTCCTATAATCTGAAATAATTTCTCCTTCACCCGAATAATGTAACCCGATCCTAAATTCTCCTAAACTCCAGTTCATGACTGATTTTTGCTGTATTCAAAACGCGATCTGCATTATCTTTCGGCTGGAAACTTTCGGCTAACTTCAACAGTATGAATCTACCTATGGTCATGGGCTATCGAATTGGTATAGTGAGATTGGTTTTCTTCTGGCGAAATCTCGAATGACGAACGATTTTATTGCCAGAAGGAAGAAAAACACAAAATTTCATAATTGATACTACACAATAAATTAATATCGGTTAAACTGAAAATTTTAATTTTTGTTTGTTATAATATATGTTTTCGGCTGATTTTGTAGGCTAGTCACTTTCAGCTGGGATAATTCAATTTACCCTGTTAAAGTTAGCCGAAAGTTTCCAGCCGAAAGGTAATGCAGATAGTGTCTCTGCTATCCCAGCCGAAACACTAACTAGACAAATGCACTAAACAAATGGACTAACTATAGAGGCTAATGGCTTCGACAACTCTCACGGGCATGAGGGAGGTCGCTGCGCTCCCCCCGCTTAGCCCTCCAATGGGCTTTAGATTTGAACTTCGGGGGACGTAGGAGCCGGGATCAGCAAACATGTCGCACTGCGTGCCGCACGTAGGAGCAGATTACATAGAATCTATTGACCGCTTTACCGAAAAATCATATCGTATATTTTTTCGGTTGGGATAGCAAAATCACTATCTGTATTATCTTTCGGCTGGAAACTTTCGGCTAACTTTAACAAGGTCTTCAGATTAATATATAATTCGTTTAACTTTCGGCCGATGTAGTGAAGACACTATCTGCATTACCGATCTTTCACTTTCGGCTAACTTTAACCAGTTATGGTACTGTTTGATCTTGAACACGCTTTTGATACGGTCTGGATAGATGGTCTACTATCTAAAATGGTCACACTAAAATTTCCATTCTATTTAACAATCGGCAATTTTATGTTACTGTATCTGGGGTCAATTCGTTTCACTATGATATTCTTGCTGGTGTTCCTCAAGGTGGAGTTTTAAGTTCATTATTTTTTAATATATTTATCAACGATATTACAAAAATTGATTCATGTCAATTAGCTTTATCTGCTGATGTCAATTAGCTTTATATGCTTTAGATTTGCTATTAGCGCTTTTAATGATTGAAAACTTAAAATAAACACGCTGAAATGCGAAGCTATCTACTTTACAAGATGTAGATCTGCAGATAAAATTCCACAAACAACCATAAATTGATGCATCCGACACGGCAATTGGAGCTGTACTCCAGCAAATGAGTAAAAATGACAATGGCGAATGAGAACCATTGCAATTTTTTTCGGCAAAATTATCAACTACACAACAACGGTACAGCGCATAAGATAGAGAGCTCTTAGCCGCGACTCAGCTGTCAAAAAATTTCAGCATATGATTGAATGCCGTTCATTCACGGATCACAAGTCGTTGATATATACGCTTTCACGCAGAATCCAGCAAAGGCGTCACCATAACAATTCCGCTACCTAGGTTTTATCGGGCAATTTACAACCAATATTCAGCATATCTCTGGATGTGATACTGTTGTCGCCGATACTCTGTCACGGTTGAATAGTTCACACCTTGCCTGAATCTATCAATTACAACGCAATTGCAGATGCGCAGCAAGTATAGACAACGAACTATAAAAAGAATTACTGGCATCACCAACCGGTCTCCAGTTTGAAAAAATTTCAGTAACGTTTAATTCCTCTAAATTTTTGTGGTGTGATACTATACCTCAGGCAATATGCTGTGGTGTACCATTTCCTTATCGTCGGTATCGTTATATTTTCTGTAAATATTGTTATAAAAATAAATTTATTAAAAATTTTACCTTGTTGTATGTTGTTGTTATAATTTGTTGTGACATCTTGTCGGTAGAGAAATGTCGAATTAATGACATTTCGTAAAGGTATAATGGGTACGTTTTATGCGAGAAATATAGTAAGGTACAATTTGTTATAACTGGTATACCTTAGTTGAACCGACGAATCATACAGTCCTAAGCCAGGTTGTATACCAGAAACAATGTATATAAGTTTTTGTTCTAATTTTTTCGCGCCAGTTGATATTGAAAAAAGTTGAAACGCAATTGTTGATTGTTAAAAGCTAAGACACAATTCATATTTAAAAATATTAAAATATGTTGAATTCAATATTAATAAAAAAACTTATAAATTAATTATAAAAGGTTTTAGTAATTGTATTATAAATAGAAATGAAATATAAATCTGGATTAACAAATCCATCTTGCTGTCGTTATAACACCAGTAATAGGAGCCAAAATGGTGACAATCGCCGTATTCAATAATTAGATTTCTCAGTTTGGAGTACCTTCTTCGATAGTAACTGTCCAAGGATCCCAATTTGAATCAGAACTTGTCGCTGATTTTTCCAGATTATTAGGGTTCAAGCACAAAAAGACTGCGGCATATAATCCAAAATGCAACGGATTCATTGAAAAGTGACACAGAACGCTAAAAGCGGCCATCATGTGTCACGGTAGTAGCGATTAGATACGAGTTTTACTGACCGTGCTATTGGGACTACGAACTATGTACCGTGAGGATTTAAAAACTTTATTTCATATCCGCGCATTCATATCCAATTGCTAATAGAATCAAAAAGTCCCACGAGCATATCAATCAAATCCGCCCGACTCCCCCCATCACGTCACTGCGGCCAAAAGATATTTGTGTCGCAGGAATTGAACTAATGTACACATGTGTTTGTTCGAACCGACCTATGCAAAAGATCACTACAGCCACCATATGTAGGTCCTTTCCGGTTAGTAGGTTTTTAGTTGGAATGAAAAATCATTCATTCTGGAAATAAGAAGAAAAACCAGTAATATTTCAATCGACAGGTTGAAGCCGTGTTTCATCGAAGATTGCGCAAATGAAACATCAACAGATAATCAAGCAAATTTCAAGACCAATTTACCGGTAGAGTCTAATAATTCGCGCTCAACAAAGGTTTAATTCAACCTCCAACCACAACCACCAGTCAAAAAGAAAGCATTCAGGCCACAGAGCAATAAGAAATCATGCTTGAACGCAGACGAAACAACCAGCTTCATCCCAAAATCATAAGTAACAAGAGCAGGAAGATCTACGAAAATACCAGCACGTTTCGCAGTATCGTTCATCAGCTATTCACTGGTAAGGGGGTGATGTGGCGTTCCACATTCAAGATTTAAATTTACTTACCTTATTATTGTTACTCGGCTTTTGGTACCAGAAGCTAAACTGTTCAAAACTTATACAAGAGCCCTACACCTCATTTCGAAATTGCATTAGGTCATTTTAATTCTTCAGCGTATGTCCATTCAAACCACTATAGCAACTTTTGGAGCTAATCTCTGAGATTCGTGTAATTTATAACCTAGAGCGCAATTTTTCCATTTAAATTCGAGGATAGCGTGAATGTTCAAAAATTATATACGACAGCCCTACGTTTCACTTAGAACTTTCATAAGGTGATTTTAATTCTACAATACATGCCTCTTCTCATGTTATATAGCCATTATGGTAGCCAATCTATATGCGACTTGTTTTAATTTACAATAAGCTACAACGACAACCTTTCATACAAAAATTGCATATATGTTCTTTATGATTGAAATAATTTCTGAAAAGAATAATATGAAATAGAAAAACTTGATCTGTTTTACAAACAAGTCTAAAAATTTATTTTTGGTCGAAAAACTTAGTTTTGGACACTCGAGTGAAATTAAAATTAATAAATTTCTGTCCAAATTACATAAGTGTTCATTAATTTTAAAGTGTCCAAAAACTTCACACCGGTCATCAATCAACATGTTGGAAAACCACACCAAAGTAAACCGCGCCTCGTCGTAGAACATCCTACACAATTTTTCACTAAATCTAAGAATATCGAGTAAGACCAGTTTTGCACCCCTGAAAAAACGAAAATTTCAAAAAATAATAATACTATATTTCTTCCTACCCAAGATGCTTCCTGCTTCACTGAACATGGTCATTTAAACCAATCTTAACATATTACCAGCCAACTTAGTAAACAAACATTTCTTAAAAATCAAATTCCTCTAGTAGAATGGCATGCTTTTCTATCATTCAAGATTTCGGGATCTATGTATTCATTATTCGTGGTAAAAGAAAGCCGGGTGTTGGCCACAACATATTCAGGCTACCATTTTGATTTCAAAACTCTGTAACGGTAATTGCTAACACCGCCAACGAAGTGAACTGATTACTTTTAACTTCCTTGATGAAAAGCAATATTTTAATTGAAAATATAAATTTGATATAAATTTGAAACACTTAATGGGGTGTGGCATAAATGCGCGTTATGCTACAATTTCAGACCTTGACATTTGTCGAAACTCGAACATATGCGACGAACGAAATATTTTTATATTTTTTTTTTGTAATTGCTTATTTTGTAAACAACATAAAGAATAAATTTCTTTGCGCGCGCGCGAACAATGGCATACCCGAGCGCACATTTTAAGAAAATTGATGGAAATTTATTCATTGAGAAAATGCGCAAATCTGTGATTTAAATATCAAACATTGAAAGTGAAAAACAAAAAAAAAAAGTAAAATGATTAATCATGCAGACATATCGTTGCTGTAACATGACAAGACTCTGTTATTATATGAGATAATTACAGATGTATATAGTTTTTTGTAAAGCGCATAAGTTATGAAATTGATTAACTATTGTAATCTAACCATTAAATAATTTTTATGATTTATTAATTTATGCTAACGTACATATCGCTTTCCTGTTGTATTATAGAAATGTCTGGCAGCGTATGAACTGTCATATTGTTTTGATTGGCAGTGCGAGTTAGAAAAAAATCGCGCTAATGTTTAATGACCGCGCACGAAACGATTTACATTATATAAAGACGCGGAACTTGAAACGCGATGCCTACCGTAAACTATATTACATCCGCCAAATGTTTACAGCTTCTACATCATTTTTCATGTTTATCTCGTTTTCTTTTATATCGAACGTAATTAGAAAATCGTATAACAATACCACGATCGTATTTAGAATACTGTTGTAATAATATTGAATCTGCTACTAAACACAAAAAATTAATTATTATTTACACATTTTTAACAACAACAACAACAACAACAATGTTAACACAGCAAATCCTTCAAAGCAAAAATACACAGTAGAAAACTACTTTAAGAATAAATAAAAATATCCTCAACCTTTGGTGACCTCTTTCAATTGAAATTTTTGTTGGCTTAAATTTTGGTGTTCAATATTTAAATACGCGAGATCGGTTTCGCTTTATAGTCTTAGTATATTAGACAAAAACACCAACAACAAAAATATTTTGTTCATGATTAATGAAAGCTTTTTTGAAATATTTATTGTTTTAATTGGACACCGTTGTACATACACGAGTATGAGTATACAAAAAAAAGCTTAAATCAATATAATATACGAGACGAACGAGTATAAGTAATTTTTTTTTTGTTTAAATTTAAATAAAGTTTAAAAGTGGACCAAAGTGAGTCATCACTAATTAATTGAACAGATATAGAATGATTAGATTTGCGTTTGATTAATGGTCGATTGGAATTTATGAAGCTTGCATTTAGGCACACAAGGTAAACTTGTTGATTTTTATTCCAAGAATGTGAGGGCATTTATTAGAGACATTTTCTTTAACTATAGTGAATCATGAAGGGAATTGTGTATAGTCATAATCAATACAGACATTTTGATGATTCGTCGGTATAAAAGAACCGAAATTTATTACAATCATATTGATTGTCAATTCAATCCTTTAAGACCTTTTAAATTATGTTTTGTTCAACTTTCTGCTGGTTCCAAAGGATTTTCCACTGACTAGTCATAGTCTATTTCGATTTACGATTGCCGTTTTATGGTCGTTTGCCATTTCTCAAAATAAATTGAATTTTCATATCATTACCGTTGAATGTCGTTCACGTAACCACGTTATAAATGCATACCGCACTATCTCTACAGTATTTAATGAAATTCGACAGGATGTGCTTAATATCCCAGTATTTAAGGATCCTTTATTTCAAAACTCCGTGCCTTAAAATCCCGTAATGTTGACATTAACAGTTTCATTTCTTGGCCAATTATAAAAATGTAAGCATGTTAGATAAAAATGGGGTTTTAAATTGGTTTGAAAAAAAATTCTAGCATTCGACCGAGTCTTGGCAATTAACTTAACATTTGTAAAATTTCTAAAGTTAAAAAAGTGTGGTACCCAAGTAAAGGAAACATCAATTTACGATAAATTGTACGTACGCAAAAATGCATTCCAAATTTAAATTTTATCACTGCAAATAGTACAATTTAAATCGAAAAATAAAAATGTGCATGTGCAAATGTGCAAATACGCATGAGATGTGCTCGCACGGTGACCCGATGGTAATCCGAATGAAATGAAGTGGACTACCTAAATATGTGTGTGTGTGTCATATCATGCATATAATAGACCCAGTTTGATCATAATCGATTAAGAAAAAACTAAGGTCCGTCCCAGATGGTCATAATCCACAACTTCTTTCAAAAATCAATTCATAGAGAGTTTCGTCCCGCATGTGACCATATTGCAGACCATTCTCTCAAAATCATTTTAAAACCCAATTTCCATCCGACTAAAATAATCCTGTCATAATCAGTTAAAGAATGGCTGAATTCAGTTCTATAGGTGGCCACATTTTAGAACTTCTTCCCAAAATAATTTTAGAATCTCATTTTCATTAAACATACTGAATCCCGTCATAATCGGATAAGAAATGGCTGAGTTCCATCGAAGTTGGCTTGCTCAAAGCCAACAACTTTTTACTTTAAACTGTGCCATTTGTATAAACGTCTTTTGATAAATGACGTTGTGTTTTACTAAAACAGTAGAGTTAATGATTGGTGCTTTCTCTTAACTGCTGTCTCGCTTCCAAAATTACATCTATAAGAAAAAAACCTAACTTGTGCAAAGTACCCTTTAAACATGGATATGGACAAAAGTAAAACGACTGAGTCGATGATTTGCGTGTCTGGAACCTATTTAATAAAATTTAAATTTGATCGTACCAAGAAACAAGGGGAATTGTCCTATCCAGTTGAAACATGCAAACCAGTACACACCATAATCTTTACAGGTACACCTTTTATCTGATACTAATAGACTCAAATGGTAACAAATAACTTAAAAACCCTCAGGTAACAAATAACTTAAAAACCTTCAGAAAAAAAGTGTAGGTGCTCAACAAATAGGTGGCAAGTTGACCAAAACACAAAAATGAGTTTGTAGCACAAAAGCAAACAGTGCTATTATGCTACAAACTTCCATTTCAATCGATGAAATGACGTAATAGAAAGGTTTTGTAATAACTGTTCGTAGGAACAGCTTTCCAATTGGTAGATGGCCAATAATAAATCACGATAATGACGCCGGAAAAGGTGGTGTTCGCAAGATAAGTAACCATTGGCAAGAAACTGGGTCAATTTATTCAATAATAATTTATGCAAGGAGGAGAGGGGGTAGTAATGTAGAAATATTACAATTGGTGCATAAGGCCATATAAATAGCAAGAAATAAAAAAATTTTGTTCTAAAAATTAAAGGCCCATATGCAGACAGTAAAGTTTCTGGAAATCTTAACTCTTCGAAAAAATTTGTTATTAAAGATTAAAAGACCCCAATGCAGACAGTGGCGTTTGAAAAAAAAAATTTCCATTGAAGTTTTGTGCAATAATAATTGTTCCAAATAAAGCCTGTTGTTTAAATGGCCAGCCAAAAATTTTGCCTAAATGTATGTTATATTGTTTACACGAACACACACACATTTTTTTTTATTTTTTATGTGTATCTTACTTCTATAATAATTTGCTAAAATATTATACTTTGTATGTAAGCTCAAAGCATTTTTAATATTTTTGTTGGTGTTAAAGGCAGTCTGATGAGACAACCAAATTTGTTAATTTAAAAATTCAATCTTACATTGAACCGAAAGCGATCTTCCGACGCATATTTTTGTTTAATTGATTGATGAATATTTTTGTTTAATTTGGGGAAGCTTTATTATTTATTGATTCACTAACTTATTAATTAAATCCTTTGTTAATCAAACACTAGAATTTTTAAAACTAATAAAATTCGGCCATTTTTAGTTCAAACATGAAGCTTCAAAACACAAACATGGATTTTATGAGATTTTGAGTTTTAAATGTAGCAAAATAAAATAACCTGAGGTCAAGAAACCTGTAAGAGGTTCACTCGAGCTCTTTCAATCAAAAAAAAAAATAAAGCAAAGTTATAGTCTTACTCATTTCAAGATCGTTACGGGCGAATAATTGACCAAATATCCGGGGAGATTTTGTTCAGCGGAATTTAATGGATCTAGGAGAAATCTAGATACATCTTTGATTAATCCAAGTTGAGACACATGCACTGAGGTCTGAATGGTCAAGAAAATATTTTGTTCGTTAGCACCTCAGCAGGACAGACACCTTGACACAATGCCAAATTAATATCATGGACAGAACTGCCCAAACGAAGCCAACCAGACAACTTGAGCAGTAAATATCCATCTAAAAGGGTTAAAAAATGTTATTTCCCAGGAAATAGTAAAGAAGGACCACGAATTACAAACGAATCAGCCTCAATTGATGAAGCAGCTGCTGTAGCCAAAGATAACAAAAAACCTCGTTACAGTGATTCTTTATTTATTTATTTATTTATTCAAAGAAATTTATTGTGTGATACAGGTATGATTTCAAATTATTTAGTTTAAAATACAAATTTATTGATTGATTGATTGATTAGAATGTACGGCCAAGACTAAGCAGGGATCTCGGATACCCCTTTTACATATAACAAGATGGAGGGAGAGGAAAGGTTGTTAGATATGATAGACTTGACCCGGTTACAGACACCTAAGTAGTCAATAGTTAGTCAATTGTTTGGCACAAGACAGCACAATTATTTTTGGTTTTTTTGGTATAAAAGTTCAGCAATCAGTATGCTGAAAAAAAATTAATAATTAATTAAGAACCCTTATATAATGGTAAAATCCCTGCAATAGAACTTTATTATTATGAGTTGAACTTTCAATAAACTAGATAGTTCAATTGTCCATAAACAAAATTAAACATGGTTCCCTAAAAACATATTAAATCATGTAAAATTAATCCAATCCAGAAATCACATATAGAACAAACCATCTTTCAGTCTTTTTTTATTTCATTTATTTGTAGAAAATAATTTGAATTACAATGGTTTAAATTAAAATAATGTAAAAGACAAAGTCACTACCATACGTGCCATAAATATTTTATACTAGTTTTAATTTAAATACAAAATGTATTTATTTGATAGTTAAACTCAAATAAAGCAATAGTTCACGGAATATACTGCACAAATACACATAAACTGCAAATTAGAAAACAGATTATTACATGCACGAAGTGAATATTAATTTTCATTTAGTAAATTTTATTAAAACAACCACATGTAATCAGAATATATTTATATTTAAATTTCACTCAAGCAATAATAATAATATTTACACAAATAAAGTTAGATTACAATTATTGCAAGCAGGAAGTGAATCGATCCATTGTTACAGTCATATTTGTTTTCTAATTTTAATTTAAATACAAAATGCATATATTTGATAGTTAAACTCAAATGGATCAATAGTTCACGGAATATACTGCCCGCTTACTCATACACTGCAAATTAGAAAAACAGATTATTACATGCACGAAGTGAATATTAATTTTCATTTAGTAAATTTTATTAAAATAACCACATGTAATCAGGATATATTTATATTTAAATTTCACTCAAGCAATAATAATAATATTTACACAAATAAAGTTAGATTACAATTATTACAAGCAAGAAGTGAATCGATCCATTGTTACAGTCACATTTGTTTTCTAATTTTAATTTAAATACAAATACACTGCAAAATTGAAAATCAGATTATTACATGCACGAAGTGAATATTAATCTTTATTTAGTAAGTTTTATTAAAATAACCACATGTAATCAGGATATATTTATATTTAAATTTCACTCAAGCAATAATAATAATATTTACACAAATAAAGTTAGATTACAATTATTACAAGCAGGAAGTGAATCGATTCATTGTTACAGTCAAATTTGTTTTCTAATTTTAATTTAAATACAAATACACTGTAAAATTGAAAAACAGATTATTACATGCGCGAAGTGAATATTAATCTCAATTTAGTCAATTTTATTAAAATAGCCACATGTAATCAGAATATATTTATATTTAAATTTCACTCAAGCAATAATAATAATATTTACACAAATAAAGTTAGATTACAATTATTACAAGCAGGAAGTGAATCGTTCCATTGTTACAGTGATATTTGTTTTCTAATTTTAATTTTAATACAAAATGCATTTATTTAAAAGTTAAACTCATATGGATCAATAGTTCACGGAATATACTGCCCGCTTACTCATACACTGCAAATTGCAAAACAGATTATTACATGCGCGAAGTGAATATTAATCTTAATTTAGTAACTTTTATTAAAATAACCACATGTAATCAGGATATATTTATATTTAAATTTCACTCAAGCAATAATAATAATATTTACACAAATAAAGTTAGATTACAATTATTACAAGCAGGAAGTGAATCGATCCATTGTTACAGTCAAATTTGTCTTCTAATTTTAATTTAAATACAAATACACTGCAAAATTGAAAAACAGATTATTACATGCGCGAAGTGAATATTAATCTCAATTTAGTCAATTTTATTAAAATAACCACATGTAATCAGAATATATTTATATTTAAATTTCATTCAAGCAATAATAATAATATTTACACAAATAAAGTTAGATTACAATTATTGCAAGCAAGAAGTGAATCGATCCATTGTTACAGTCACATTTGTTTTCTAATTTTAATTTAAATACAAATACACTGCAAAATTGAAAATCAGATTATTACATGCACGAAGTGAATATTAATCTTTATTTAGTAAGTTTTATTAAAATAACTACATGTAATCAGGATATATTTATATTTAAATTTCACTCAAGCAATAATAATAATATTTACACAAATAAAGTTAGATTACAATTATTACAAGCAGGAAGTGAATCGATCCATTGTTACAGTCAAATTTGTTTTCTAATTTTAATTTAAATACAAATACACTGTAAAATTGAAAAACAGATTATTACATGCACGAAGTGAATATTAATCTCAATTTAGTCAATTTTATTAAAATAACCACATGTAATCAGAATATATTTATATTTAAATTTCACTCAAGCAATAATAATAATATTTACACAAATAAAGTTAGATTACAATTATTACAAGCAGGAAGTGAATCGTTCCATTGTTACAGTGATATTTGTTTTCTAATTTTAATTTTAATACAAAATGCATTCATTTAAAAGTTAAACTCAAATGGATCAATAGTTCACGGAATATACTGCCCGCTTACTCATACACTGCAAATTGAAAAACAGATTATTACATGCGCGAAGTGAATATTAATCTTAATTTAGTAAATTTTATTAAAATAACCACATGTAATCAGAATATATTTATATTTAAATTTCACTCAAGCAATAATAATAATATTTACACAAATAAAGTTAGATTACAATTATTACAAGCAGGAAGTGAATCGATCCATTGTTACAGTCATATTTGTTTTCTAATTTTAATTTAAATACAAAATGCATTTATTTGATAGTTAAACTCAAATGGACCAATAGCTCACGGAATATACTGACCGCTTACTCATACACTGCAAATTAGGAAAACAGATTATTACATGCACGAAGTGAATATTAATTTTCATTTAGTAAATTTTATTTATATAACCACATGTAATCAGAATATATTTATATTTAAATTTCACTCAAGCAGTTTTAATAATATTTACACAAATATTAGATTACAATTATTACATGCAGGAAGTGTATCCATCCATTGTAACAGTCATAAATGTTTTTTAGTTTTCATTCCGTTTAAAATACAAATTTATTAAAACAAAATCAAAAAAAAAAAACAAAAATTAGAAAAATTAACCAAAAAACTTTAACCAGAAAAAGAATATAAATCAAATTTGGATTTAACATTTAAAAATTTTAAAAATAATTATTCAGGACATTTTTGAAGTTGTCCTTTGATAAATTAAAGTCAAATAGGTCGTCGATGATGTTGAATGATCTAGCCATACTATTAATGAGGTAGTTTTCCCATAGTTTGTAGAATGGTGTTCTAGTGCTAAAAACCCACGGTTTCGAAATATTCTGCAGGGCACATGAATTGATATGTTTCCCAAGAAGTAAGCTGAATCAGTGTGGCCAATCAAAATGTTACCAATAAAAGCCGCGCCTAAGAGTAGTCGTCTACTTGCAAGCGTGGAAATGTTGTAATCCGTGCATCTTGTTGAGTACGGAGATAACCGAGCCACATTTTCATGGAATGGTAAGTTGTGGTCGTAATCCCATTTACTTTTCTTTAACAAGAAAATCAGAAATTTCTTTTGAATGCTTTCAATTCTTTTAATGTGCACAGCATTGTATGGATTCCAGACCGTTACAGAGTATTCCAGTTGAGATTGAACGTAAGCGAAATATAGTGAACTCAAAGTTTGAATGTCTTTAAATTCACCTGTCTATCTTTTAATAAATCCGCTTTCGAATGCCTATTGAAACAGTCATTTTCGACAAATGTAACACCTAATTCCATAATCTCATTGACCCTTTGCAAAACTTCGTTGTTGACTTTGTATGAAGTAATTAACGGATTTTTTTTACGATGGAAAAACATGATTTTACATTTCATAATATTTAAGTAAAGCGAGTTTCGATTACACCACTCACTTAATCTATCGATGTCTTCTTGAAGTTTCATCGTATCTTGTCATCGGCAAATATGAGCATGTTTCAGTTTTTGGTTTTAGATTCGATCTATGAAAACAATAAGTATCCAAAGCCCGATGTGAGATCCTTCGCGAATCGCAGACGTAATAGCAAGACGTAATAGTCCCAGACATAGCAAAAAAGAGTTGAATACACAAGAAAACGGCAACTTTGGCAAAGACAGTAAAATTTCGAAATAAACCGAATACCGTAAAAATGATTGCAATCTGAAGAGTCTATATGACAAGATGAATGTTTTCATTTATTTCATAGTCAGGTATATAAAAATTCGCTGAGTCAATTAGAAAATGAGCTCAATTTAAAATAACCTCGTTTTTGACTCAGTAAAGTTGCCATCTCCTCAAAAGTAAGGTGTGTCCTCACGGACGTAACAGCAGCCTCCCATAAACCCCTAAAATGTGGAGAAACAGGTGGATTGCAGTGCCACTATATTCGAGATTTTATATTAGATTTTGTATTAGATATAATTGTATGTACCTCATTCATTTTTCGCGCGGCTCTGGTCTAATTCGAACCCTTATCGCTGTAAATATGATGTGTGATCATCTCGATACAAATCTCTTTAAATCTTATAAAACGGTTTTGGGTGATCCACATGAGTTTTAAAGCGCAACGTTTTTGAAAAATTTAAATATTCGTCAAAATATCAGATGTTATCAAATGTGGACCTATATCTTTTATTAGTGGACAGATTCAGCTCGCCGAAACAGTTTAGCACAATAAAATAACAAGATTTGGCTCTACACAAGTTTTAAAATGCAACATTTTTGAAAAATTCAAACATGCACATTTCGTTTAATATTGGTTGGATGAAGTAGTTCGGAACAGTAAACTTCATTAGAACAAAAAGATTTTGAATGGCCCCTCGCAAGTTTTAAAGTGCAAACATTTTGGTAAAAATTCAAATATTCGACAAAATACCTCCTACACTATGGTTGATCTCGGGAATCTCAGAGATGTTACGAAATGTGGACATATATTTTCTTATAGTCAATAAAATCAACTATTTCAGCTGAGTTAACAGTATACTCCAATAAAATTAAAAGATTTTGTGTGGCAAGTTTTAAAACGAATTTTTTTTTTTTGAAAAATGTAAATAATCGTCAAAATACTTGTTTCAATATGGCCGATTACAGAAATCTCGGAAATGTGACCAAGTGTTGACATATACATATTTTCTAATAGAACACAAATACAGCTGATCGGAACAGCTAACCACATTAAATATTTTATTTTATATTTTATAAGATGATTTTGGAAGGCATGATGGCATGATGAAAAAATTCAAATATCCTTCAAATACTTGCTACCATATGGTTCATTATAGCAATTTCAGACATGTTACCAAATGTAGGTTAGACGTCTGTAAATAGTCGGTGCAAAATTACAACAAAAAATTAAATTGTTTTTGTAAAATCATACGAATTCATTTCGCCACATTAAAAAAAGACAACTTGTCTCGAAGTTTACACGAAATCAACTTAAAACTATAATTCGATTTTCTGAAGTGATTACTCGTTTCGCGAGCCATAACGATATAGCATTTCAAGAACGATAAAAATTTGTAATACAAACTAACCGTGAAATGACTGACCGAGGCCGAATTTGGTCGTTACCTAGTCCTTGAACTCGTTTTTATTCGGAAAAACATTAAAAATTAAACAAACGAAAGTTCGAACCATTTATAAAAGGTATTTCATCCATGATGGATGTATGTGAAACGTGAAAAAATTTAAAATTTAAATAAGTTTCATAGTCTGCTTATTATAGTGTTATAAGTATAAAATTGTTTTAAGTTAAAATAAAAAATAAAAACAATAAGGAATTTCAATAAAGAGTTGAAACTAATAATTAGGTATGTATACAGATTAATTATTTGTTTAATTTTTTGTGTATAGAAAATCGTAAAATTTTACGGTAAAACAAAACAGTGAAAAATATTCTTGAGTCTTCAGTCTTCACTTTCAGAAGGTAATGCCTCATTTCATTTTTAGTAAATTTTGCAAGTAAATTTATTAATAAGTTAATGTTTTACTATTGTCGCCCATAGATATAATCAAGGGATATTAGCTTGGGAGTGAGAATACCTTTGTAATACAATTGATAGCCGAGGTGCAAAATTACATGAGTGCAGAGCAACCGGTACCCTTATTGCAGATCAGAAATAGCATAAAAGAATTTTTCAAGCGAGCTAATTATCGCCAAAAAAAATTAGAAATCATTTATCAATTACTAATAAGAATAACATTATATGAAATACAGTAGTACATTTTAAGTTACATTTTTTAAAAACCAACGCTTGTCCTAACTTTTTTCTAGTCTCGGCGGTTATTTGGAACGCCAGTCCGCCAGTAAAACATCTGTCCTTATGTCGGCCTTAAGGCGGTCAATTTCACCTACTAAATCGTAAATATTGCACTACCTTTTTCCTTGTCACGGCGGTCATTTGGAATGCCAGTCCGTCAGTGAAAAGTCTCTCCTTATGTCGGCCTTAAGACGGTCAATTTCACTGCTACATCGTAAATATTCGTTTTGATTACATTTTACAGACTTTATAACGCCCCAAGGTCTGCCTAAACGTGGACTTTTAACACACTTTTAACCAAAATAGTCTGTAAAACAACCACACGGTCCTAAGACTTTCGACGGTTATTTATCATTACAATAAATTAATTTTGTTTTTCGGGTTTAGAGCCTATTCTAGGATTTTAGGGATGTTACCAATTACAAACATATTCCATGTAATAGTGAACAATTTATATTGTTCAAGACAGTTAACAAAATTAAAACAAAAGATTTGGGATGGCTCCACAGAAGTTTAAACTTATTCTCCAAAATAGCTGATACATGCTATGGCCAATTTAAGGAATCTCAGAGATAGAATGGTCGATTCGTGTAATTTAAATATTTTATCTTCAAAAAAATTAAAAGATTCGGGTTGCTTCATGCTAAATTTTAAACCTATAAATGTAATGGTAATTGTTTTTCATTCGTCAAAATGCCTATTCCAACTAGTTCCGAACAGTTGAATTCGTTTACTATTAGAATGCGTATATTTAATACATATTGTGTCATATTGTGGCAAATACTTTGAATGATATTTGAATTTTTATGAAATTTTTCGTCCTAAAATTTGTGTGAGTTCCCCCCAAAACTATTTATTTTAACATGGTCAACTGTTTCGAACCGCTCAAGTTGTCTACTGTCTTAAATTGTATATGTCTACATTTGGTACTATTTCTGAGATTTTTTTAATTGGCCATAGATCCCCCGCCAATACAGAGATTTATTATAGGGTGCAACGCGAATTTACACCGCGAATTTACGCGAATTTGCACCGACTGAAAAGTTGAGCCACTTTTTGAATACAGTTTACCATAACACTATGATAAATACCGAGCTATTTCTTGAATTTCTTGTTTTCATTTGATTTTAAAGTGAGCTGATAAACTGACAAGTCAGCCATCTGAAACGAAGGTATATCGAATTACTATTGTTTAGTTCTCTGTATTCCAGTTTATATTGAAAATGTGGTCAGCAGGACTATTTTTATTAATTAATATTAAATTAGTTATTTAATTTGTCTCGGAATTTCTCAAAATTTCATTTCAAATATATTCGAGAAATGCATATCTCTGCAAACGAGTAAATGTGCAATTTTATAAGTTCATAAAAAAAATATTACTCCCCCACAACTAAATCAGACGCGCATAAACTGATAAAATTTACGACACACAATAATTTATCCTAACACACGACATCTAAAATGACTCAATCTCAATAATCGACTTAAGTCATAAAAATATGTTCATTCATAGACCGTCTTCCTGCATTACAGCATAACAAAAAAAAAAAAAAATGTTTCCATTATATTGCAACAACAAGCGTAAGATTGAGCTGCATTGCCGTAAACATTAAAGATTAGCTATGCAAATGACAGCGTTCGCCGATTACTTTATGCCTATATGCAAATAATAAAATTTACTATACACCAGAATACATTTTGCGCTTACATCTTACAATCTAATAAATCATTTTTTTTTTGTTGGTTTGTGTTGTTGTTTTATAGTTTTATTAATTATATTACCATTTCAGAACCAATAAAATAAAATCAAACTATCACTTGGGTGTTAATCTAATAAACATTTTTTTTTTCATTTTTATTACATTAACAGTCGTCTGAAATGTCCTTCCAAATTTTTATCTATCTAGCGGAGCGAAGCGAGACACCATCGTATACAAAAATGTTTCATGAACATTTTAATCATTAAAAACTAAAAGTAAACGATAAAAATATTTTGATCGTACTTTATCCGGATCTTATATATATATACGTTATTCTTAGAGTTGAGTCGCTTTATAGCGATATCGCGCGCGCATATCCATAATCCAATCGATTACAGAAATTAAAAATTATTACTATACTCTAGACGTATAAGCGCACACACACACACATATCATAAAAATAGTGAAAAATTAATGATTATGATTATTATTATTATTATTACTATTATTACGATCATTTAAAGTTATTCAACATCGCGCGGCATATTAAACGAGCTTGAAAAACAACTGTAACATGAAAATTACTTTTCAATACCATTAAATCATGATATCTCGAAATCGACTGCCGTACAGCGATATATACCATAAGCAACATAATCGTATATTGGGACGTGCGATAACAGCGAAATCGTTATCACATCTTTAAGTAATAATTTAGTTAAAGCCGGTTTAAATATGATGGTTGTGCCACCCACTACCTATACGAGGTTAGAATAGTTGCTCGCCTGCGCTAACAGTGCGGAATTTATGCAATTTTTAAACGCCACTGTACACAACTTTTCTTGCTGCTTATACTTGTCGTCAATTTATACCCTCCGGCCAAGGTGTGGTCGATATTATTATATAGTTTTTATACAATTAGATTTTGTTGTTGTTTGTTGTTAGTTTTATTTTTAAATTTATAGTTTTTAATGTGTATTATATATCGTTAGAAGTCTACTTTCATATATCGCGATCGCGAAACCAAATGTCTCTCTTCACTTTTTCTTAATAACAGTTTTTACTTTTTCTTTTAATACAAAGTCATATTATCAAGATATTCAATATTGGGGTGATTGGTGGAAAATTGTTTTTGTTTCATTAATGTTTTGTTGCTTGAACGTGGAGAGACTATTGGTTTATGATTTTAAAATTTGGATAAAATAATTTATATTTAACTCGGAGGAGCTTATCTTTATCAGAACTGCCTGCATCCGACCCGTAACCCTTACTTTGACATTTATTATGTCTAACTCATGGCACTGATTATTTCCGGGTAAATTACGACTAACACAATCATATAAAGCTGAAGTTTAACCAATTTATTTTTTTAACATGTAACTGCTGTGTTTCATGGCATGTGATTTTCGTGCCTTCACATAATATAAGTTTAATAGAATTAACATGAATTTACATAGTATCTCGACACACATGGGATGAGGGCTTAATTCGAAATTGAGATCTTGCACGATTCTATTAGGCTCTTACGAAACTTTGCCACTTATGACAAACAGATGTTAACCACATTCCGCATTTATCTTTTAATTTATGGAGAAGCTTCAGTATAAAGTTTCATTCCGAATAACCAATCCGCCTGGTCTGTAGAGATGCCGAGTTTTGTGGAAATTAATTTTTTTTTATCAAAACTCATCATTTCCGGTAAAATTTTAAATATGATTTGAACTGATTTTTATTTAAATTTACTCTAAAATTTATTTATTTTTATTCGTTTTTTCGTAAATGCTATACATGCTTTTCCAAATGATTTGAAAAAATGAAAAATTTCTGTAGACCAATTTCGAATAAGTCTCACTGAGACCTCCCAATTTATTAAAAAAACTTAAGCATAAAATTTCATCTCGATCAAAAATCCGCATGTGGTTCACAGAAACCACAGTTTTACTGAAAAACAGTTTTTTTTTCTAATATCGTCATTTCCGCTTAAATTTTTAAAAACAAATCTGGACTATAGTAATGTTGCAAAATTAATTTAGAAACTGATAGTTAATAAACGTTTTTCTCGTAAACGATTTTCTTTTGAAAATATATGCACAATACGAAAATGCTCATATTGAAGCGGTGGCTTCCGGTGGAAAAACAAAAAAGTTCCCCTGGATGCTGTCACTTACGGAAGTTTATACCGGGGAACCTGGGAACTGCCGTTATTTACACGGTTAAAGGAATGATCACCCCAATTGGGATTTCAATTAAGACGTTAGATTTATAAATGTAAATAAAACAAGTTTTGTGTGAGGTATCCACACAATTTTTTTTTTTATTTCAAACAACATTTTATAGCATTAAGTATGAAATATAACGTCTTTCAAATATCGGGCTAGGCTTTGCTTGGTAGCACGTATTTGAAAGGTCTAATTTTCGATGACTATCGAATAAATCTGTCTGGGTTTGCTGGATGGCATTCGTTTTGAAAACTTTGAGGACATCAAATGTTTGCCGTTTACAAAGGAAGAAGTTTAAATGAGTTAAATTGCATGATTTCGTATAAAGAGATAACCACCATATGCCATCGATATCCATATCATCCAGTTTAGGCTGCAAGAGGTTGTTTGCCTTTGATCTATAGCGCTCGCCGTTGCCGATTATGGGAATGCTATTTCGTTTCGGACGAAGTACTGACCAACGATTCCGCCAGATTAAAATCCGTACTAAACACAAACTTTCTCGGAATGCTTTTGGTTCTGACGTATCTCGTGTGGATTGGTATCGCCTCAAACCCAACAGTTTTGCTCGTTTACATATCCATTCATCCACAATGGGCCATGTCGCTAAACATGATTTTTTTACGAAATTTGAACCAACTACCAGTACTCCGGAGCCCAATCAGCGAACACACGGCCTTGTTTATGGTCGTTTACTTTAAGTTCCATAGTTGGACTTTATATGGGTGCAGACCCAAGTTCAATAATTTGTCAAATATCAATAATCAAACAAATAATTTGTCACGAGTGGTATAGTGCATTCAAAAGCGGTCGAGATGTGGTGGAAGGTTTGCCTCGCTCTGGTCGGCCATCAACGTCTTCAACTGAAGTTAACTTTAATAAAACGAAGGAAATGGTGATGGAAAATCGTTCTCACGAATCATTTCGAACCATTGTACACCTAAACTTTCTTATAAAAAAACTTTCTTCAAACACGCGTAAAGGTCGCGAGACATGAGTCTATGAGTTCGACATTTACACCATTCAACAACCTTTGAAACTTAAAAAAACACGTAATGTTGACTGTTTTCTTTGATTATCGCTGTGTTGTGCACCCCGAATTCTTGCCAGAAGGTCAGACGGTGAATAAAAATATTATCTTGGCGTTATGCTGCTTTTGAGAGAGCAAATTCGACATCGCACCATCTCACAAGACTATCATTGTGAACGAATTTCTGGCCAAAAACTAAACAAACATCATTGAACAACCACCGTATTCACCTGATCTGGCTTTGGCTGACTTTTCATATTTTCAAAACTCAGATTACCACTTCGAGGCACCCACCCGTCTTCAGTCGATAAAAGACATAAAAAAGAATACGAATCGAGAACTGCAGTCGGTTCAAGAAAATGTTTGGCTTATTCATTCGTTGTATAAAGGTTGATTTGCATATCCGACGATTTTTCTGCGCCGGACACATTCAAACAATCAGAAAGAACTTGTTCGCCGCATTTTCGGTACGGCGAAGACGCGAAAAAATTTATCTTTTCGGCGCGACGACCCATCATAGGTATATAGAATAATTTTTTGTTAACATCATCTGTTTTTTTTAGTTCTTTTTACGATTTGACATTGCGCGTCATATTTAATTATTTAATTAATTATTTACTTACAAAACAAAAAAATTTTGTACCAAAATATTGTTTATGAAAAACCGAAAAACCTTACCCGTTTTATTTCAAAAGGGCCCTACTATGAAGGTGATACAATAAATTTCAATGAATAATAAATATTTTCTGTTTTATTGAGCAATTACCGTTACTTTTTTTGACAGAATGGACATATAAGTACATCATGGCCTTTTAAAATCATCGGTTCGATTTTTCTTAATGTGAGGTAGAAATGAAGCCAAGTAGTTTGATGAAAAATCAATCATAGAATTTTGCTAACTGCAAACTGAAACCATCCTTTTTTACATTGTCTACATTCTTTACTTTGTCGACATTACTTTTTAATTGTCTACATACATGCGCTAAACGTGTAGCGTATTAATTACGTACGCGGTGTAAACAACACGGCGCAACACTACAGATCTGACTTGGTGACTGATCTGGCCAATTTTATGGCGTAAAGTGGGTCGAGAGTTTGCTGGATCCACACCAATCTGATTTTGTTAATTCGAGGGCCGATGGTTGTAGGTAGATTTATCCTATTGGGGTTGGTCTGATGAGATTGTAGGGATTTTAGATGTCCCCCATGCTCTATCGATAAAATCGTTCGTCGGTCGAGGTTTTGCCAGATACACACCAATCTCAGTATGCCAAATCGATAACCCAAGACCATGGGGAATTTTTAATAATAGCTTTTAGGTAGGTTTGTTAAGGAGCGAAATTTTAATGTTCCCCATGTTTGGGCAAAATATCGAATGGCAAACGATTTTATCGACTCGACAAAACATGAAAAAAATCAAAATTTCGCCTCCAATCACACCCAGCTTAAACTTACAAACAATATCTAGACACTGGTCGTCTGCAAAAGTCTCGTGTGGTGAACTGTGCCACTCTAATAACCGGAATTGATAGGAACTACAAAATCTATGGGGAATCAAATCTGCAATGCACCTTACGAATCCACAATTCCAAAATCCTCTCTAATTCTTAGCCTAGTTCTCATAACATAATCCTAACCAATCAATAATTTTCCAATCACTTTCCATAACATTCGAAGTCCCATTCCAAACCGTAACTAGCCCGCACCTACATATTCCGAAACAATTTCTAAGCAAACTGAGGAAAATTTAAAGTAATTGTTCATCAAAACATTCTAATAATCCTTTCATATCCAGGATGAACCAAATCAAAGCATGCGCATCCAACTATTGAAAAAAAAAACATATCTTAATCTCAAAAGCCGAAGACTGTAGCCGAACTACAACGACTCATTAAAAAATAAATTCACGCTAATCGATTCTATTACAAATACCTCGAATCCTTGTTTAAATCTTAAATTAATTTTCTATCCAATTTAATTTCCTTGTGGTTCCAAGTACTGAAAAACAATGATTTCCAAAACTCAGTGAAAATAGTAAATGATAACTCCCCTAAAATATTCAATGAGATCCAAAACCACAATGGCAAAACACACAATCGCACAACATCCACACATTATCATTGACCCACAGCAGATAGGGGAACACCTTTTGTCTTACTTCGAGAAAATTCATAAACATAATGAAATTTTGAAAGATCCTCAGCAAAATCGTGAACTCACGAGCAGTCATCCCAATCATTGCACCAGTATTTCTACTTCTAAAAAATTAGCGATCCTAAAGCATCTAAACAAGAGGAAATCCCCAGATTGACGATACCATATTCAACGCTGTATACTAATAAACCTCACAATAGTCCTTATTTCTTAACCAATAATACTCCTAAGCGGATTAAGAAAGGTAGCGGAAATAAAAACAGATGAACTTGTCCTAGTTTTTTCGACAAGGAATTTTTTTGTTTTCTTATTTACACAAAACTTTTCTATTCCACAGTTCTTTAATTTTATATCTCTATAACACCATATGTGAGGATTGGCATAATCTTCTAGTTTGGATATGGACCCTTATATATTTATATGCTTGATTTTTTGAGATGGGTAAGCCGCATGCTCAAATTTGAGAAAATGGCCCAACTTCCAAAATATCAGGTCAAATTAAATAAAAATTTGTATCTCTTAAGAACTTGATACGTCGCAAACGATTCTTTAGGTTTTAATTTGGTAATGGCAAGGGCAAACTATTTTGAGCTCCCCAGTGCCGTATATTACGATAAGATTTTATGTAAAAATCCTCAATAAGATAGGTTTTTAAATGAAAACCGTCGATAACTTCCAAGTCTTGCCTGTGCGGCAATGGCGATTAAAATTTTGAAATAATACGTTATAAGCTTCCTAGGACGCAACCATTTACTTGATTATTACAATTTGAGTTGGTATTGGTAAGGGCACACAATTGTGAGCATCACAATGCCGATTTCTATTCTAGGATTACTTTATCAGCTTATACCCTATCACGTACTATCTCCAAATAGCACACTCGATTTTCGGCCCAGAAAGTTATTGGCAATTATTTCATATAAATTTAAATGTGGCCATACTGAAACTGGAATGACAAACCCTAACATACGTTTAGCACTGTGAAGTTTATCATAGTTTGCCCTTATCAGTACCAACTCAATAGTTACAGAACCATTTCCGATCAAGGAAGTTCTTAAGAGAAAACAAAAGGATTTAATTTCAGCTGGAATTTTGGAAGTTGGCCATTTACTTAAATTTGGATATACGGCTGTTGTTGTTCACTTTGCTGGTATTTAATCAGTGGGAATTACTTTTTCCAGTCCTGATATCTGGCGCATTATGGGCAGTCAATAAAATTACCAGGCATACAGCAAATTAAAGATAAGAAAAACACACTTGTACAAGCATAGTGCATGAAGTGAAATTTCGGTAAAGCCAACAAATGTTAGTTAAATCTAACGGCGAAAAATCTACGGTTAAGAATCAAGGCTAAAAAAAGGTATGTACTAATATTAAGGGTAATGTAACAAAATTTTGGAATATGGAAAAAAGGATAGATCAAAAAAAAAACTTGATAATTGCTGTGTTTTTTTATTAGCGCCCGATAGCTGTATCCGGAGCAGCCAATTTTCTATGTCAAAACTTATATTTAGCGTGCTATTATTGCATACAATTAATTTATTTAACTCTAAACTAAAATTTCTCATTCAACTTTTTAATTAAAAATCGATAAAAAAATATCTTGGCTCACTTATTTATCGGGAGCCGCTATCGGGAGCACTATCCATTTCAGGGTGAAACTTTAAATTTCCCTTGTTTTGTACAACCCTTAAATCAAAGCAAACTTCATTCGGTCTACAAATTTTGACGTATGTCAATTTTTTTTTTGTTTTTTGTAGTGCAGAAAAATATACAGATTACAGAATTGTTTTTTTCCATAGTAAAGTGATATAAGTAAAGCGTAGTAAACAAGTAAATGATTGTTTTATATTTAAAAAAAAATATATAGTAATTTTCTATATAATATTTTTTTGGTGGCGAAATTATAGATCTTATTTAAATATTGTACAACAAATATTATTATTACAAATATTAAATTATTTAAAATATTTGTCTAAATTTTCGGTAGTTTATACCATCATCAGAGACGTAAAATAATAATACTTGTTGTATTTAATGGTACTATTCCATGTGCATACAATATTATCTCAGCAAAACCAAAACGAGACAAAAATACAGATCGACTATAGGAAGAATGGCGCATCCGATTATAGCTTGCTGAGCATTTGCTGAGCAAATTGTTGTTGTGCTGCCATAATTTTTCATAAAAAATATCAACTCAAGTATTTTTTATAGCAGCAAAACTGAAAAAATTCCCCCACTTTCCGCAAACTTTTATTTTTTTGATATTTTTATGGTAGTAAAACATAAATTTTTGTGCTTGGTCGTGCGACGACACGCTAAAAAATTAAAACATGGATGATTTTATTTTTTTTTATTTAATTTAATTTATTTTTTTTTATTTCATTTTACTAAATAAAAATTATTTATTGATTTTTATATTAATTTTAACCCCAATATATCAACTTTATCAGTGTTTGTAATGATTAACCGATAAAAACCGATCGCTTGGCTGGAAACCCATCCTCCGAAAAACCATAATCGGGAGTAAAATACTCATTTATATTAAAACCTTTGTTCAAAATAATTTCAGTGGGTGCATCAAACATCAAACGGAAGTTTCTGTGATCCTATAAATACATCGCGAGATTTTGTACGTAGTCATTTTGATAATTATACATTTTAATGTTTTGATGACAGTTGGCTTGAAGGCCTAGTAATCTAAAGTAAAACAAAATTCTTATTAGTTAAAAAATTTTACCATTTTTTATTCAAAGACTTACTTGTATTCATAAACCGCCATTCGATCAAGCCACAATCATTTTAACCTGGCCCAATGAATTGAAACCATCCATTTGATTGTGCAATTTTATTAAAGTACGTTGAATTTCACGACTGGTTAATGGATAGCACTCGATACAACTTTTAAGAAATTTGCGTCTAGTTGTGATGCTGCCACACGAGCAAGTAGTGATTCGTATACTAAACAACCTTTTGGCGGTGTTATACCAACACGCAAAAAAAATTCACGATATTAACGGAAGTTCAATGACCTCACGAGTTTGTACGGATAGGCCGCCAATAGCGGAATATGTTACATCACCAGGATCTTCGTGAGACATATTATAAACGAGGGGATCAACTCACGCGGTCAATTATTGTAAGTGTGGTCATATCAAGAGCTACCCTAGTTCCAGCCTTCAATTTTGTCTTGTCTAACTGACATCATCCAACAACATATCGTAGCCCGTTTGTTGCCTTCACAATAACTAAAAATATAGATAAACATAAATTATCGTTTCACTGAATCAGTGACATATTGTAGGTACATATTTACATTTATCCTCAGTCAATTGTTTGAGTACCTCCTCAACAATTTGACCAACGCTTTGCAAAGCTTTTAAATCATTTTTGACTTGTCGAACTGATTATATTATCACTGATATTGTATTCCCTAAATAGTGTCATATAAAATTTCTGGGTGGGTCGTGTGGTCCTCATTGATTATAGATTCATTTGGTGTTTTATCCCAGTACGGATTATAGTAATCAAATAAAATTTCCGAGTTGTTCGATTCCAGCGTATTTGGAAAAGATCGATTCGAACTATTCATTGACTAACTATTCATTCACTAAATTGGATTTTATATCGACAAATACGGGATCCAAGAAAGATACCGTATCTAGTTTACCATTTATCGTTGCTTTACATTTTGGTACGAATGAACTTTGTTGACGTTGCTTTTTTGCTTTAGCCTTGGCCGTTGCTTTTGGATCCTGCACATTATTGCTACCCTCAGTAATTGGATCATTCTTTTCGATTCCTCCTTCATTCTCATTTATATCACCTTTTTTACCGCCGACATTCATACGATAAACCACCATACATTCGAATCACTTCCTTGTGCTCGATATCAACCCTGTAACCATAAATTTTACTCGATGCTTCCAATACCGATGCACCAAATACTTGGAAATTTTTGACATTTTTACGATGGCCAGTAACCAAATTGGCAAATGTATCGATTAAATTTGTTTGAAATACAATTTCTTTGTTGATTACCTACGAATATATAAAAAACACAGATTAATTTGAAAGACTGACTAGCCAAGCGGTCGTCAATCATCACCACTTACATTGTCCTGTTTCCATGAACTGTTGCAAACAAACTTTCAACTCTTCATTATCTTTCAGTACCGAAATATTTACACTACTAGTACTAGGATGCACCGATCTACTTCATCTTTCATCGTCATTCTAAATATTATAGAAACACAAAACAAATTATGACATTTAATGAAATTGACGATCAAATCTATATCTAGCTCGTACTGTGGGCAATGGTGTTTTGTATGTGAATGACTTTCGAGAGGACGTTTTCATTTTAGTAACCATTACAAATATCACAACAACTCAAATTTTAAACCTAAATACTAATTCACTAGATTTATTATGTATTATGTAAAACTAAATATGTATTTATAATATATTTTTGTTAAATTTATTATTTATTTCTTAATTTGTTCAGGTTTTAAAATCTTTTTTTTTTTTTGGCTGCTGCACGACTATGAAATTTTAGGTTAATTTACGAACTTGTCAAAAATTTCTCCTCCATATTTTATAGTAGAACATTTTTTTAGATATTTTGGTAAATTAATCAAAATAATAAAAAAACATATTTTTTGCTCATCTCAAAAATGATATTAATTTTATTATTAATTTTTACGATGTAAAATAATTGTCAATTTTTAAAAATAAAGATTTTTAGTTATTTATTTAAAAAATGTCAGGTTAGTTTTTGTTGATTTCAAAATTTCCCCAATTTTTTCTACTATGAAATAAAAATGTTGTTTCTCAGTCAATCTAGTGTAAATTTTAGTTCTTGTCTTTCTCCGATGTTCAGCAAAATTTTTCTGTTTTGTACATGGAATAGTACCATAAATAAGATCTATAAATTTCGCCACCAAGAAAATTATATAGAAAATTTAAAGATCTTAATTTTGATTATTTAAACTAATATAAAATAATTTCCGTAATTTGTTTTTTTTTATTAATTTTCTGATGTCGAGCTGTCAAGCTAGGTTTTTATAGAAAAATTTATAATTTTATTAATAAATTAATTGTGGAAATCATATTAATGAAAAAAAAATATATGTGTAAAAATAACCGTACGTTGTAATGTTTAGGCTTATGATTTTTGAAAAAATATAAAATACATATGTACATGCATAAAATACGTGCTTAAAGAATATGGAAGTAAACTGACAAAGGTTAAAAGTAAAAAAAAATATATTTAAGAAAAAAACGAAAGCACACGTTAGTAAGATATGGAGCGTATCCAGCCACATTGAGATTTTCACTGTTTTAGTGAGGCCTCACCAAATTTTAAATGAAAAATCCTTTTGTTTTTAATGAGCTCTCAGTGTACTGGATATGCCCATTTATTTCAATAAAAGCGTATCGTAATCCTGTGAATTTACGTCAAGTGAAAATTGATTATTTTTAGAAGCATGTTCATTCAAAAATACTTATAAGTTACCCGGTTTTATCGAACATGAAAAACTACCCGATTTTTGTAGTAGCATTGGTGAAAAGGAAAGACAAAAAATTGTTTATGTTAAAATGTCAGATTTACTTTAATTTGTTTGCATCGATATAATAAACAAAAGCAAATTATTATTAAAATGTTTATGTGTCTCCCATATTTCAATTTTAGTAATTTATTTATAACTCATCAATAATTTTTAATTAATAATATAAGAAATTATATAATTTCTCACATAAAAGAAATGTTGTTGAGTTTGTTAAATTACAAATTGAATGGATGAGTGATAAATTGATGAAAAGTTTTGAAGGTGCACGTAACAATCCGTTTCAATTTTGGCATTTGCAGTTGTGTCACAATTTGGCAGATTTAAGTAAAGTCCTGAGCCTAAAGGTCGTGTTAGTTTCTACTCCCGATATTCAAAGTGGATACGTACGTGATTTGTTTGTAAAATGGGATTTAAATTCTAACAACCGTATTATTCTAACAAATCGTACCTCGCCTGGGCTTTGGATCGCGATTTAATAGAAAATGGAGGGAATGAGCATAAAATTGAGCTGGATGTTAAACGATGCGTACGAGCTTGAAGGTGGTGAACTTGAAGAATATATGTAAAGCGAGGGAGAAAAGCACAATCGACTGATCGTTAAAACAAATGATGAGATTAGTTCAGATTCAGAAGATGAGCTCGAGATGAATATCATTACAGGGAAATATGATATAGTAGTATGGCCAGACGATTGAGGTCATTCGGGATTTTTTAAATACAATACGCTGTTCCCATTCCACTAGAGAAAAATTAAGTGGGATGAGTATGGAGAAATCATTCAATTGGATGATTATTGAATGGTCGACATTGGGCCTAAAATAAACATCGAATAAGCAGCAGCAGGTCAAATCTAAAGAAATTAAAAAGGATCGGGACGATGATATAATATACGCACTTAAGAAGCCCACAAAATGTATTACGTCATGAAAATTAATTGAAATTAACGCTCAAATTTAATTTATTGATTTCGAAGGTAGATCAGATGGTGAATCACTTATAAATATCATCACAACTAAGACCACGTCGTGTGATTGTAGTTCGTGGATCATCGTCGTCAATTGAAATGATTGCTACCCACTGCCAACAAAATATCGGTTCTCGTGTTTTTACACCAAATCAAGGAGAGGTAATAATTGATGCTACATACTACCACTGAAACTCATATCTACCAGATCCGATTAACAGAGACACTAGTATCCCAGCTTGAATTTCAAAAAGCCAAAGAAGCCGACGTTGCCTGGATCAATGCCGAAGATACCAGGAACAATGCCGAAATTGTCGTGTGTAATAAACAAATCGATACAACAGATGAAAACGATATGAAATTTGATGATCCGGATGATAAGCATATTTTAACATTAGAGCCGTTAAATCCGGATGGTATTGCACCTACAATGCCGTTGTTTATCAATGAATTAAAGTTGTCAGATTTCAAACAGGTGCAGTTTAAAAATAGTATCACATCTGAATTTTCGGGTGGTATAAAATTGAAAAAAAAAAAATTTTATTTAATCTTGTCCGATCTAGCCAATCCAATTATTATTACTCTACCCTTCACTCTTTAGCTTATTGTGGTTAGGGATTACAATTGGCACCGTGCATCAGTGTGATCATTTTACGGTGGTTAGCTAAATTTATTTCTACCAGCTGGTGGCCTATATCTGCATTTTTCGAATTCATTAGTAGTACGTCCAAATCGTATTTACATGACTATAGCCGTCAAACGTTTATTTAAAATTAAGTTTTCAAATATCTAATTTACGTTTATGATTATCCTGTTTTACTGTAATATTAGTGATGCGGCACAGAATCGCTTGAAATGATAATAGTGACCACATCGGTTGTCCCATTTCCGAATTTTATTCAATTGCGGTGTTACTTTGAGAAATTACTTTGAGAAATTGAAACTGTCATTCGGCTGAATGAAATGAAGTTAAGTACAATTATTTTTGATTAGTAGCGACATCAGTGAATAAATAGCTGCAGCAGTTTCAGTAAATTTCCCTTCGGCGCCGGATAGTGCTCCAATATTAAAACACGGCTTATGAAATATCGTATCACGTGCATAAAAAATAAAATTCTGGGATGGGTATTTTAACATTTTTGTACTATGGCAGTGGCATTTTTAAGCAAATCGTAGGATGAAAGTTTATTTTGACATCTAGACGGTTTCTGTTATATATGACGGATGTGAAGTTACCAACAAAAACCAAAATCACACATATAAAAATTTAGCACTAGCTGCATTCTCAAAAATTGTTCTTGCTCGCCGATTGAATTTTCGGCCAATACTTGGTAGATCATCTTCATTGGGTATCACTATAACTTTAGGCGTTATATTTTTGGCAGTAAAATCTAATAATTTGTGGACTACATCGCAAATAGTATGAATCGTGGTATATCTGTCGCTGCCTCTAATATCTGTGATATTCGGATATTAAATGTCAAAATTATTACAAAAATTAAAATTATCACAGTATTCAGACAGGTCCCTTATTGTATTATACGGAAATATGAGAAAAAATATTATTAAATTCTGTAATATCAAAACAAGCAATATACAAAGTGTCCCAAAATTGGCAGATCAAACGAAGCAGGGTGATACGAGAGCTCATTTCCGATAAAACCAGCCAAGTAATGTGTTTTCGAATTGTGGATGGTGCAAAATTTATCCCACTTTTAGCGTTTTTAGTGAAATCGCATACGCACCCCCCATAAAATTAATTTACGAAACCAAGAGTTGTTTTGTGTAACTTTCTTTTTGAATACGATCTAGAAGAGTGTACCTTGATGTGTAAGTGACGCCAGCGGGAAAAGAATGTGCTACAGAGGCCAATCTCTAAAATCAAAGTTTGACTATCAGAAAAATACACAAAATACACAATACATGCACACTGGACTTTTTAAAATATAATGTTTTTGTCAATTTTTTCACAAAGGAAGTCCGTGTTTATAAAAAAACGCACTTAATAAAATTTCGAGTTCTAAAATAGATGCTTTATCAGAAATAAAACAAAATGAATTAAATAATTTTTGTTTATTAATTTTAAATATTAGTATAAAGATTTCCTTCAAATTTCCAGGATTTTTCCTAGATTTCCACAAGATTTTTCGGTTATCTTTTGGATTTACTCCAGATTTCCACGATTGTTCCGGATATCCGCCAGATTTCCCACGGCATTTCCGAATTTCCTCGATTTTCTCAGGATTTCCCCAGGTTTTCTTGGGTTTCTTCTAGGATTTCACTCAGATTGTTAAAGATTTGTCCAGTTTTCGGGGAAAACACGGTGGAAATCTAGTGAAAACCCGGGGAAATCTAATGGAAATCCAAATCTGGGAGAATCAGGGTAAAATCCGAGAAATCCAGGAAATTCGAGGGAAATCCGAATAATGATATTTAAAATTAACAAAAAAAAATTATTTTATTCATTTTTTTTATTTCTGATAAAAAACATTCTATTGTGAATAGTTCGGTGTGTGATACAATTTTAAAATTTGCATTAGTGTCACATATTTTTCTGATGGTGGGTCAACTTTATGTAGTACATTTTTTTCCCGCTGGCGTCACTTAAATATCAACAAAAAAATTTGAGAAACAAAACCAAGTTACAAAAAAAAGGTTTTATTTGACAGAATATAATGCAGCTTACTAAAATGATTTTATTGGGAAGGCACACTCCTCTAGATGGTATTAAAAAATAAAGTTAAATAAAAGAACTCTTGGTTTCTTAAATTAATTTTTTGGTGGGTGCGCATGCGATTTCACTAAAAAAACACTAAAAGTGGAATAACTTTTGCACCATCAAAAATTCGAAAAAACTTTTCTTGGCTGTTTTTGTTGGAAATGAGCTCTCCTATCACCTTTCTTTGTTTGATCTGCCAATTTTGGTATACCTTGTATATGAACCCGTATTTACTAAATTAACATGGTTACTTATTTTTTTTTCTATATTACAGCATTTGATTTCATAAATCGAACAAAAGAGTCACTTGCCGCTTGTATTGAACGTTTCTTAAATTTCGTCGTATGAAAATTGCTCAATAAGTTTTTTTCTATAAAAAAATTCATTTGAATTGTGGATTTATTCCACACAGATGTTGATACGTACTCTAATTAAACATTGGAAAATGTTTCTGCTCGAAAACAACAAGCAATAATATACCAATTTACCATCATCCAAAGAATGTTTACCCAAATTCATTATCTCGATTCGTGCCCAACTTCCTATACATTATACAATTTCATATTTTCTAAATAAGCGCAATAGAAGCGATGTAGAAATACAACAAAACCAAAAGTAACATAGAAAAGACTACCGCCTACAACAGATACACAAATTATTTGTAGACGACGGCTTGATGCACCGCCACATATAGCAATAGGTATAGTAGCGAAAAGCATTGAAGAAAGATAACAACAAAATTTAAAACTTCTATCTTTGGAATTACTACACCAACAAATCATGCAATTTTCAATTTCTTAAGGTTTAGTCGTATACATGCATATAGTCGTCTAGCTAAACAATGATCACTATTTTTTGTGTGTTCTGTACGCGGATGCAACAAATGTAACAAAGCTTGTTAAAAATAAAAATAAAATTTTGAAGATGAAGTGAAACAAAACCGATCCAGTGCACAGTAGCGATTGTTAATTTTTTTGTAAATGTAAAATGCGCTTCCGTCTTTTTTCCGAGAACAACAATTTAAATTTAATTAAATTTTGACAATATCTATGCGCACATTCCACAAGAAATTTGAAAGACGGTTCGGTACACGATACGATATCCAAACACATAATTGGAATGTTTTGTGGCGCATGTTGTAAATGGAATTTAATTACTCGGCGGGGTGTACTCTATGTGATGCTTCTTCCGATTGGATATCAACTTGTACAGATATATGTGGTGCTGTTAAATACCAATCATACAGAAGAAACAACAACATTCAAATTAATCTAATTATAAATTACATAATTTTTCTAATGTGTAATGATGGTTTAATTAACTCCATATCATAATTTTATACATTATTATTATTTTTTTTATTAAATCGCTAATAGCTATATATAGGAGTCGTAATCGTCTGCATTTAATCAACAGAAAATAATAAAATCGTTATAATCCATTATTATAAATGAAATTTAATAATTAACATTAAAAAGAAATAATAATAATTTTTCATGCTCATCAAAGATGATAATTTAAAAAAATAAAAGTTGAGTCTTAATCGGCACACAATTAACTGATGGATTTGTATTTTAATTTGTTTGAGTTGTTGTTTTTGTAAATAATTAAACCGATCGGATGTATGGTTTGTTATTATTTTGTCTATATATGTGAACGATTTAATTTTTTTTTATTCGTTTTGGAGACCACCAATGGTTTAAAACTATTTTCTGCCTAGATAGTTAGAGAATGTACGTATATACAAAAAGTTAAGTTGATTTTAAGTCGTGATATTATAATTGAAACTCATCAAGCAAGGTGTTTTTGGTGGTTGCGGTCATGTGCTAATTTAGATGTATAACAGTTATATTTTTGCAACAAAACACAACTCTAGTTGATTATGAATTCAAGATCGAAATTTGGAAGTGTTACTTCAGATAAAATTCGTGGATGTTTAAAAAAAATTATAAAAAGGTGGTTATCCCATACGAGATTTTGTTAAACATTTTAATTGTTTATGAAAATACCAAACAAAAGATTCATTCGTCGACCATCCAACTAAGTCGGATCGTCTTTACACGTAAAGATCGTAAGTAGTCGCTTGAATACACTGGCATATGAAAATAAAAAAATGCATTCATTTTATTTATTTACTAGAATGGATTTCCCCTCAATTCCCACTACCTCTTTTTAGGGAATACAATTTTGAAACCTCGCGCTTACTGTGGACGCAATTGAATGGGCTAAATATTCAGGTGAAATCGATATTGTGATAATCACCACCTGATATAAATATCATCAGAAAATTAGATGGATCTGCAAACTTTGGAACATTGCATTATGCGCAGAACGATGCTTCAAAAAAACTCAATCCAAAAATCAGTGGTTCAGTTTTTACCATTGTACTTGCTTGGGTACAGCTTTTTCAAAGTCCTTTGCACTTTTCAATGAACTATAATTTTTTTTTTCATTTAATGCTTCTAAATAAATAAAAAAATCTAAAAAAATTGGGTGGTAAATAAGGGAACCACCCTTATTTACCACCCAATTTTTTTAGTCGAACCTCGAGAACACTACCCAAATCCCAAAGCTAAGTTTAAATTGGGTCGAAACAACGATCAGTTTTCGTGTAATCGTCGATTGAAATCGGCTGTATTTTTACCAGGACCAATGCACTTTTGTTTGAAACCGAAATTTTTTATGTTTCAAACCATGGTATATTGTACCAATTATGAAAGTTTATTTAATTTTGAATAATATTCCGTTTTAATTTGGGTCGAAACAACGACCAGTTTTCGTGTAATCGTCGATTGAAATCGGCTATATTTTTACCAGGACAAATTCACTTAGGCTTGAACAAAAAAAAATACGTGTTAGTAAATTATTAAATGGCTAATTTTAATTTACTAAATTTTCAGTGTGGATCTGGCAAACAAAACAAAAAATTTTATCACTTGATTTCTAAAGTGAAAAATAAAATTTGCTGGCTTTTTTATTACAACTGTCTTGTTTAATTAAAAAAAATCATCTTTGTTTAAATTTTAGAAATGCTCAAGGTCATCCCTAAATTTTTAGATTTATGTACATTTTCTAATGACTTGGTCGCTTTCCCAAATGCTAAACTTTTCAACATAATAGCAAAAATTTAAAAAGCTATCATTGAAAGTACCACATCCTTTACACAGATTTCCAATAAATTCCTCAACGGTCCCCCAACAAATGAAACATTTATAAGTATAATGTTTGTTTTACATATAATCCCATCTGGACTGTAGAGAAATTTTGGCGAAATAAAGTTTATTTTATCAAAACTTGTCATTACAAGTTTTTGCTTTTAATATTTTTTCGTAAATGTGTGTAAAATTTGGGAAACCTCCTGTGAAAGCTGCCACTTCCGGTGGACCAATTGTCGGATCAAAATAACTGATATCTGTCAACTTATGGAAAAAGCTTAATCTAGAACTCGATCAATCAATCCATCTGGGCTGTACAATTCGTACATATTGCTGCAAATTTAATTTGGAACTGTGACGACCCACAATATACTTAATCACAAACGGACAATTCTCCATAGACTGAATTATTTATGAACGGACAACTATAATCAAAATAATGATATTCAAATCAAAATAATCAAAATAATGATATTCCATAAGAACAAGCAACAACAGTCTTCCCATGCAAAATCGGTACATGCAACAAAACAATTTTGTACACATTACAAAATTTAAAAAATTTCATTATCATACCGATTTGCATGTCATCAATATCCTTACCAATCATTGAAACGAATCATATTTTTTGATAACCAAGACACAAAATATTTAAATTACAAAATATTAACTCTCTCTCTCTCTCTCTCTCTCTCTCTCTCTCTCTCTCTGGCACTATATCCCATCAAGGGATTTGGTGAGGCGGCTTAATCCAAATGAGGTTTCATAATCATATTCATTTCGGATAATGAGTGATTAATTCATTGATCCTAAACCAGCCATGAAAATTTTTCCTTGTCACCACCGGGAATCGAACCCGGGACCTCCGGTTGCTGAAGCAAGCATGTTAACCACTTTGCCACCGGGGCGGCAAAATATTACCGGTAGTTGTTAAAATCTTATTATAGATGCCCCCATCATCATTAAATGATGGTGATAACTGAAGACACCATTATTTAATACCACTTAAAATGTTGGCGAGGGCAGTTAGAAGAAATTAAATTTAACGCTACAATGTTGTTCATATCAATAACTCAAACAAATTGATAAGCGACAGAAACCAGATTTGGTCGATTCATTCAATATTTTATTACCTTAGTTTACCAAAAAGCGAAAGCTCTGGATCAATCCAATTTTTATTGCATGAAGATTACCTTAAAAATTTTTTTATAAAAGTTATACAAAATTTTGAAAGTGTCTTATACAGTAATGGAATTTTGGACAGATCACCACCACCATATTTCTTAAAAATTATTTTTGTTAAATAAACTTTTTTTTATTAATTCTTAAAATTAAACTAGATTTTGTTTTTTTTTTATTTATTATTAATTTATATTATTTTAGTATTAAGTGGTTTTTCTCGTAACTGATATGCTTTTGAAAATATTCGCAAAACACCAAAAAGCTCAGTATAAAGGAGTTTTTTGCCCAGTAATGTTTGGCCAAAATCGAACCATCGTAGGTGACAGCTTTCATTTGAGCTTTTTCGTTTTTTTTTGCTAAAATTTTAATAGTATATAACATTTTTAAAAAGAATAATCATTTAAAATCAAGAAAACGCCGTTTTCTTCAAGAATTTGGCTTAATCCAGTTCAACTATTTTATTGAGAAATTATTGTGGTATATTGTTGAATTTTTGACATTGGCCACTAACCAATACAGCCTCCGGTTTTACTTTCTTTTACAAAGTATGTGTAGTATAAGTAATCATAAAGATTTTCGATCGGAATTTTGAAAATGAGCGAACGGTAGCGCTGTGTGGCCGAAATACCTTAAAATTGAGTTTCAAAATATTGTTTGTTCTAATTCGTGTATAAGTGAAGGATTATATTTAGCTTTTCGAGTCTATGATATGGAACACACTACTACAAAGGCGGTAGAAGATGAAGATTATATAGAATCGTGAATTGATACAAATTTATCGTTCATGAAAAGTATTTCAACACTCCTATTCTCTTAGTCGTGTCATCTATCGCTTCTTACTACCATAATGTTTCCATATTCTCTCAGTCGATTGAAGCGACAATCATCGATTGAAGCGACAATCATCAATCACACCTGAGGTGTGGTTTGTGGTCATGCGAATTTTTTATGCGATACAAGCATGGAGGGATTTATTGATTTATTTTTTGTCACTTCACCTCAGCCGACTAATGGCGGATTCAATGTTGCGTTCTTTCGTTCCTTCCTTCGAATTTTTTTTTCCGGGACAAAATCGGGAGATCTCAGTGGTTTTTCTGCCAATGATTTTAAAAATCACCAATTTCACATCGATTTTTTATTTAATTAGTTATTAGATAAACTTTGATTTACGTATGTTTCTCCTTCATTTGAATATATCTCTGTTAAATGGAGAAATATAATTAATTCCCCTTTCTCTTATGTTTAAAATAATAATTGGCTCCGTTTCGTCCAAATTATTTTTAAATTGAATTTCTCCAAAGTCTTTGATATATCGTTATCATCGCACAGGAAGCTTTGAAAATGATTTACCTTCTAAATTTGAAAGATGTAAAAAATATATAGTTCATTTCAAATAAAAATTAACGTAATTAATCTTTTGTCCTTGGCCGAAAAAGAAATTTCTTTTTTGCAATTTGGCCGAAATTAGAGAAGTCATATACTGGGCCATTTCTATAATACGTTGATTTTTCTTGGCCCCAACACTCACTTCAAAATTGTATCAGTCTCGAGGAAGAAAAATGAGACCTGATGATATTTTTCCTCATTGTATGTGTCACACTCGAAGTGAGTGTGACAGACAGTCGCAGGTGTTTGTGATCAATAACCTTAACATTTGGGTAAAGCCACTGTCCTCAAACTGGCTAGACTGGGTCTTACTTTAGACCCAAAAAGCGAACCGCGAATAGTTGGGAGTGTCTCGACCTCAGAACAGAATGCAAAGATGATAAAATTTAAAAAGAGATATTTTAATGTAAGTGGTTCATGTTGTGTTTCCTCCACGCTCTTCATGCCACAAATGATTAAACGAAATATTTGACAGACATTTATTTATCGTTAGATAAAACGTCCAAATTTTAAACAAGAAATAGATGTCCGAAGAAAAGGCGTGGGAAGGCACTGTTGTAAAGCGTGTTCAACGTCGCCTGGATTTTTTTTTTGTTGCAAAACTAAATGTTCTTGCTCTGTTTGTTCAGCTGCCTCTGTTGAAGCTTTATTTTGTCACACGAACTATATTTTTGTACAGTTTTGGCTTCTTCGGCATTTTTGCAAATTTATCATTAGCTATAGCGCAGAAGTCAGAAAAAATAGTTTCAACAACTCTATGTGCATTTATTATGCCATGTAGAATAAATGACTGTGCCATTTCTACATAGCTCGGACGATTTAACTGATCGGATTGAAACTTGAGACTTAAGCTTTTCCATAATATTTGAGATTACTATGAATTTTCGCTGGAATCAATATATCGGAAGTGGCAGTAGTTACTTAAGAACGTTTTCGTTTCTTGCAAATAATTGAAAATGATTCAAGGCAGCCTTTACAAAAACACGACCAAGGGTTAAGGGAATGTAATAAATTTTAAGATTAAATTTCAAACATAAGGTACCTGTAAGGAACCACGATAGGTTCTCTGAAATGTATGCGGGAATAACGATTTTTGAGTTTATAGGAGAAATTTTTTACCAAAATTTTAGTAAATACGAGTATAACAATTAAACCAAAATCATGGCAGTCGACAAGACGTACCAAATAAAGAGGATGTGTTTAAAAAAAATGTTATGCAGATCACCCATGATGGTCTGAAAAGAATATTTTTTGAAAATATTATACAATAATATTCGTTTATGATCATTTTGATGATCACGTGACTTATTCTTTGTTATGGAGGACACCAAAAGATTATTATATTAATTTTCAGATGAAGACAGTAAATTGCATATTAAAAAAAAATCGTAGCTCTTTTAAACGAATTGGTTGACTTAGGTTAGGTTTCAGTGGCTGTTATCGCGCGCTCAGCCCAATTTTGGCCCGCATTGTGATAGAACTCAATCACGCCAAATCATTAGCTCATTCTCCTATTCTTTCCTACTCACACAAATACAGTTCACCACCTGCATATTGCAAGCTCCATGTGAACCTGTACATTGACGTGGACGGTGGATCGGTGCTCAATTCTACACTCAATTAGAGGGTCTTAGTTTGATTTATTAACATCACCGATCGTAATCGATGGCAAAAGTTCGATTTACATTTTGCCTGATGGAATTTGACCCCAGTACCTCCCGCTCCAAGTGCCGAAGTTTTAACCACTGCACCACTTGTCCGCGTTAGGTTGATTTAAGGCTAGCTTAATTAGTTAACGTCGACGATAAATATGGCCCTGAAAACAGTTTCATCGAATTTTCAGTTGAGTTTTATTATTATATATAGTCGACATATAGCTTAGATTGGCACCCTCAAATGCCAACAGGGGTAGTTTATTTTATGAGATTTTATCATGTAATATTGTTTTTAATTGTAATTATAATCTCTAACCGCTAAGTATTGAAAGTATTCAACGCTATCAAAATTATGATCACCGATCCCGAGATTTGATTCTTATATATGGGACTGTAAAATATTTAGTTAGTGTAATGCTTTTCATAGTGTTTTTTTGAATGGTCAAACCATATATCAAATAAAACAAAATACAAATCTATCACCCAACCTCTTCCTCATATAACATTTTATTAATCCACTTAACACATGTTGCCTATAATTATCTTAAAATCAAATCAATTTCAAATAAACTCTTAAACTAACAAACAATAATTATGCAAAAGCGATTCTATTTTACATACAAACAAATTACGAATAATTTAAAAATGATAATAGACTTAGACAATATCGTTCATATACTATAACCATGCCTAATAAATATTAGATATTTAATATGTTGTTGCTGTTGTAATCTATTGTTAAAAATAATTGTAATAATTGTTAATTTGAAATAAATCTTAACAAATTTTGTTTGTATTATTATTACCATAAGTGTACACAACGAGAGATATCATTGTTGTATACCATTTAATTTTCTCTCCGTGTTTAGTTATTGAGTAGAGGCAACAGCTCTACAGCCAGGTATATATGGAGATAAATTAAAATGTTCTATCGGGTATAATTTAATGGAATGATTTTTCTAAATTTTATTGGTAATAAAAACTTAAAATGTTCACTCATCGTATTAGTATTTCAACATTTTAACTAAATATAATAGGCCAAGAAATTGGTATCGCAAATAAATTTTTCTTACTTCTTTCAAGAGTACCTAAAACACAGACAATTTTTGTCACTCAAGGCCTATATATAATTTAATTGAAAATGTACATTTAAAAATGATCAACCAGGAAAAACGAAACTCGAGTACCCCAAAGTACTTTTATCTGACTATTTTGCAAAAATTCCAAGTGAAGGTATCCAGTGTAGAATAACATACGAATTTTTCTGAGTATTCACTCCACTACTGACTTATAAATGACTTCAATATTATACTATACACCTATACATTATCATTATCAGTAGTTTCTTCTATAATCATTCTTTCATCTTGGTTATTTCCTGGTTGCTCATTAGAAATCGTATTATATTCCAAGAAAGACACAATCGGTTTATGATAACTAAAGTAACTAACAAATATTCTAGATTCAAACTTCTCAAGATATCTACTAAATATAGCATCAATGGTCGTTCCGTATTTGGTCGTACTTTGGTTCTTATCATTCGACATTACCAAGTCTACCTTGTCTTTTAGGAAATGTATCAATGGCTCTGTTTTTGCATCGGAAAAATTTATGTTGAAATCGCTCATTATCATTGAGATTTCATGAAAATTTTCCTCGAGCAGTGCGGAACCTTCTCTAGTATACATTAATAAGTTTTAGTGTATAAACTTCATGATCTGGTTAACAGTTTCACCAGTGGAGATGTATATTGCCACAACTACAAATTCTCGACCAGTTTCAGGAACGCATTTACTGATACAAATTTCACCAATAGCAGACTGTGCTGCAACAAGAGATTCTGATACCCCCGAATGAACATTCATGTGAGAAGTGACTGTATTATTATGGTCACTTATCACAATAAGTATACCCCTGGATATAAAAAGAATGGTAAACGGCCCTGTTATCGGCCGATGTCTTCGTTTTCGACCAGTTCCATCAAGAAATGACAGTGTGCTAAAGATTTAAATGGCATTTTAATCTTTGATCGGAGATTTCAATGTCAACTGTTAGTCACCGCGGTCTCATTTCTCAATCAGAAAGTTCAGTACGGTGCAAATCTATGATCGAACATCCAAATATTTCCCAAAACCTTAGCGTAGTCTCATTTCTCAATCAGAAAGTTCAGTACGGTGAGCAAAATGTGAAAGTCAAATCTGTGATCGAACATCCAAATATTGCCCAAAACCTTAGCGTAGTCTCAAATCTCAACCAGAAAGTTCAGTACGCTGAGTAAAATTTGAAAGTCAAATCTGTGATCGAACATCCAAATATTGCCCAAAACCTTAGCGTAGTCTCATTTCTCAATCAGAATCAGATATTGTTCAGAACTTTACCGAAGCCTCAAATCTCAATCAGAAAGTTTAGTGCCCTGAGTAAAATTTAAAATCTGTGATTGAACGTTCAAATATTGTTCAAAAACTTGAATATTATAACCGCACAATTATACATTTCTGATTGTTGATTAATTTCTATTTTCACTTTCATTTTATAAGAGGAGTACTCACTGTTTTGCTTGATCAACACTGTGGATGGTATTGGTTTTTTTGTTTACGTTACACCACGAGCAAGAATCCCCTGATTGTAGCACAGATTCGTTGATTGAAATACGATTATCAAATCAATATAGAAAACAAATCATTCAAAGACGATCAATAAATAAAAAGATTTCATTCACAAAACCTCTGTATGCGTACTTACGTCACACAACAAAAGCAAAAAAGACGGGAAAGGTTCGGAGCCGAACCCTATAAGCATTTTTGTTGCCTATAAAATATAAGAAAATAGTTTTTCCACAAAAAAATCACAAACCACCACACCTAAACATTATTACCACCCTCACCCACCATCAAAAACCCCCAAAATTTATCTTACCGCACCACCCATATTATCACCCTTTAACACCTCCATACCCACTTCCACATACACACCAACCACCCACACAAACCCTCATCCACCAAATCCCAAATTCCCACACCAAACCCAAAACGCCTCATCCCACCCCCTCCACCTCCCATACCACCACTCCTACCACCCCCATAACCACACCACCTACACAAAACCACATCCAAACGAGATATATTTTGATTTCACATTCACATGCTCTATGAAACCAAAATAGAATAGAAAATGAAAAAAAAATCTGTCAATTTTGAGGAGGAGGGTTAACAAAACCCAACATATCTCCGAACACCCTAAACACAGAAATGTCCAAATCAATAGGGATCATTCTCAAGAATTGCTTGAACTTCTAGTGAAGAAATTAAGTTGATATCTCAATTCCTTCTCAAGTTATCGTGCACACAGACGGACAGACGGACAGACGGGAAACCGAAACCATATAGCATTTTTTTTAACAAAAATGCTTAAAAATCGCAAAACCAAAGAAACTGCAATTTCTTTATCGCATAAATTAACCATAACCATTTTTAGAATTATAATTTTGTTTTTAATGGTTATTGCATGAAATCTAACTAGAATATCAAATTTCAGTTCAAGGTTGCATATGGTAATTAAGGCGACCTAGAAACATGCGCGAATTTACCTAGAAGAAATTCTAGGCCCCCAAATTGGCGCTTCTGCTCGGCAGACATGGCGGGCGAACTTTCTTATTCGATTTAATCAATGCCCAATTGGATTTATTATTTTTTATGTATTTACATAGTTCCCAAAATTATAAAAAATGCATAATTAATACTTACATTATTTATTCAGAATATATATTATTTAATCAAAATTCAAGAAATAACTAAAAACACAAAATTCGATTTGCAAAAAAAATGTTTTGATTAGCTGCGCACAGAACATTTTTTTACGAACACAATGTTGTTGTTATATTTTATTTTAAAATAAATCAAACAATGAAAATGAAAAACACAATGACGCACATTAACGAACAAGCCTACTGCCTATACAAAAACGTACAATCATCGAATTGTCTTACTTTTTAGCGTGACGCGGTTTCTCGACCAGCACCCCATCCCAAAAGTCTCCAACGGGCGCAAAGAAGTATAACTTCAAAAAAAATTGTTTTTTTTGCACATTGAAGTTTGCGGCTACAAAAATAAGCAGCAATTTGTTGTGTTGTTTTGTGGAATTGCAAAACTGAACAAAAATATTATAAAAAATATTATTTGAAATTCAAATGTTATTATGCCCGGTTGCACAGAAAATGACTAACGGCCGGTTAGTTGTGCGCCAGTTAAATGTTATATACAAAACCCCGTTTTTCAGTCGCCAGATTTGAACCCAATTAAACGTATTTAGGATGAAATAGAACGGAGATTACGAAAATACAAGATCTCCAACAAGGAAACTTAAGTGTTTCCTGCGCTGAGAAAAGCTAAGGCGGAAATTACTCCCGAAAGAACCAGCAATTTAGTATTATCTATGGGTCGCCGTCCACAGGCGATTGATGGTGATGGAGGACCTACTCGATATTAAATAAATGATTACCTGTATTTATTATATGATTTTAAGTAAGAAAATTGAATACTGTATGTAGACTTTTTTTTGTCCTATTAACTTTTATAAATTTTTTTTTTTAGAATATTTGACCATAAAATTGAAATGTGGTTTAGTCCAACTTCAAATAATATTGTGGACTAGTTTAAAAGAGTTAGACCTCATATGTGTTACGGCATGGCAAAGGAAAAATGGTTTTTAATTTTTATTTTCGTTTGAAATGCCAAGTAAATCTTTGATGATATCCCGCGGCCTTTTAATGTTGATCATTTTTTAAATTGCTTACTGCTAGCATTATTTTCTATAAAAAATTTATCAACCTCAACAATATTTCTAGAAACAGGTTCGGTATTATATGGGAACCTCAGACACGAATATGGATTGGTTTGATCTCTAAATCTTATTCAACGACTTGCTTATGCACCAATTATGTAAGAAGACTGCCGAAGATACATAGAATAATTCTTGGGTACGAATTGGGCTGAATTGGGATTCTAGCAAATTTTAGTTTTGGTGAAGCTGAATTTGACTGGGTCATCTCTTAGCTGGTTGAGGCCAGGTTCGGTTTAGCTGTAGTGAGTGAAAAATCCAAAACTGCATCTAGGATTTATGTTGGAGTCCTGAGTCAGCTTAACATACTAGATTCAAGTTAAGAAATTGCCGAGCACGGCCGAATTCCAAAACTTCTTTAACATCTATTTTTAAATCCCCACCTAACTCTGCTTACCGGATTTGACAATCGTTGGTTGGGATATGGTCAAGTTCTATTGTAAATAGTCGAATTCTACACACGTTAAAATCTCAATACAAATTGACATTAGTTTATTTGAATCCTAGCCCAGCTTAACCAGCTCCAACTAAGTTGGAAGATTATCGGTTGGGAAATGGCCTGGTTCCATTCGTATAATAGCCGAATCCCATAATTTCGTCAAATTCGGCTTTGTACAACGAATTTGAGCATCATTTGTTGGAAGATCGCCAATGTTTGTTGGGAGATGGCCAGTAATTTGTTGAGGAACGGTAGAGTTCCATTGAGCATGCCCTAAACATATCATGCGCAGTATATTTATAATTGGTAATTAAACGAAGATTCTGTGGTGACCAAAATTAATAAAATGTTTGAAATATCCAATCCTTTAGTTAATATGGCATTGAAAAGCATTGACAGTTTTCCAGGAACCATTGCCTTTGGGATGCCTCACATATTTTTTGTAAATTTTTTATTTTTTTTTATTTTTTTTTTTGTTGCCCAATTCATAGGTTAAATACTAATGGATTTTAGAGTAATTTTTAATATAATTCAAAAAACAATGGCAGGAGGATCAAATTAATAAATGTTTATATTATTTAGGAAGCCGAAAATTATTAATTTCTATTTGCTTGAGAATAATTGTTCTTTGAAATATTAATTGCTGATTAACCGGGCCGATTTAATCAATAATTTTTGTAGTGGAGGCCGAGAAGTATTAATTTAGAATTAAATTTCAGGAAATTTCCAGTTGCATGTAAAATAATAATATTTTTCCTTAGGTTACGGATTTAAAGATGTAATTGTTGAAGACCAATACCATCGTCATTAAACCTATTAACCCTTTATCCTTCCTCTAGTAGATTAGTATTGTGCTGTCTTTGTGTTACTAACTATCGGCTATACCTAGGTGTCTGTAACCGGGCCGATTCTGTCCCACTTAACTTACCTATAGTCCTACCCTATTACCTATAATCCTTTGGTTTTGTAATGTGTAAAAAAGAGTGTACGGTGGGCCCGGCGTCACCCGGGAGCTCCTGTGTAAGAACTTGGTCAGAACATTCATTTAACATTAATTTATATGTGAAAGATAGAGTAACGACGACTTCTTTTAGGCGCGGCTTTTATTGGTAACGTTTTGCTTGGTTACACTGATTCAGCCTACTTCTTGGGAAACATATCAATTCATGTGCCCTGCAGAATATTTCAAAACCATGAGTTTTTAGCACTAGAATACCATTCTATATACAAACTATGGATAAAACAACCCCATTAATAGGATGTCTAAATCATTCAACATCATTGACTCGACTTTAATTTATCAAAGGACAATTTCAAAAATGTTCTGAAGAATTATTTTTAAATTTTTAAATGTTAAATCAAAATTTGATTTATACCTTTTTTTGTTTAACCCTCTCAGGCTTATAAAAAATTGTGAGGGCTGTTTTTTTTCTGTAGTGAGTTTTACACTTAGTTAGGTCTAAATTAATGTATTTAACTAAGTTTTAATAAAATTTTTATTTAATCTGAAAGACATAGCAAGTGACATATATATGTTTCCATTTCCAGTAAGTACAGAAAAGTTGAAATAAAATTCAAAATGATGTACGAGTAATACTTAGGTTAATGTAGTTTGTTTTTATTAATTCATATTGTTTTCATAACAAAATAGTCAAGTACCACAAAATATATGTAGATCACCTTAAAAATTAAAAAAATCAAAAATAAAGAATAATTAAATTTGTGGTAGTCTCCAAAACAATCTCTTTCTGTTGGGTAACATAGGTACAGATCATGTATGACACGAAGTTCTATTATAAAGTTTATTTGATTTACAATTATTACATCTTTGTCTGGTTTCTTTTTGTTGGATCCTATTGGTTTCTGTGGATGTTTGATATTTGTGGTTACCAAGTTTTCATCTTGATGTTTGTTAAAGAGTACAAGTGTGCTCCCGTTTTCGTGAAAAAAAGTTATCTATTAGCAATGCTCTGACGGAATTTTAAGCTCGATAAATTATGTTTCAACTGCAACTTCAATTCAAGGCTTCCAAGTACATAACATATGAATTGTTAACAGCGATATCAATTAAATCAAAAAAGTATTCTAAGGAAAAATTTTATTTTAGAACGTATACGTCAATTTCATATACTACTTTTTTTGATCCGATAGGTCAACACCCCCCATAAACTGATTACATTGAATAATCATATATTACGTGATTTACTGACGTGATTTACTTACTTCAAAATTGGAGATAGAAAGTTTGAGCACATAAGAAATTCTTGTTGCCTATCCATTTTACAACGGATACGTCGTTAGAGCTCCGACATTCAATATTGCCTCTTATGTTTTTTGAATTCAAAAATAGGCATTTGTTTTCGATTTTTTCTGACGGTCCCACACCACTTAATGTTGCGTTTCCATAAAGCATATTGCAAATTTGGGGAATTAAAAAAATTGTCTATATAAATTTCGATATTAAGTCCAAATTTGCCTGTTTAGTTTTTTGATTTTCGTTGATTTACAACCATCCCTTCCAAGAAATCGGTAGATTTATCCTTTTTTGTTCTAGTGTATAAATCGAATTGGTTCAAACACCCATTTTTTGACGCACATCTAAACCACATTTGACGCACATGAAAATCAAGGTAATTTTTACGTTAATTTCTTAGTTTATAGTTATGCATTTTAATATTCATTTTACTATCCAATCTGTATAGAATAATCCATATGCGACAAACGACCAAGTATGAAAAACGTATTAAATTGTAAGAGTGAAGGTTCAAATTATAAATATCAGACATTAATTGTAAAGGGTTAAATTTTAAGGGCCGATGTTGATTTTGAATAAAACACAAATTATTTAGGAAATTATTGTCAATTCTTTTTATTATGATAATATGGTATGGTTCAATTATGTATGGTACAAAATATCGGCCGCGACCTCGGCGGCACACCTCCACCCGATAGTCCAAATTTTCGATGACGCTTAGGCATAATTGAGGTTCTATGCCGTTAATGTGCCGAATTATCTCATAAGCTCTTGAATTGTTGCTGGCTTATATCGACATACACCTTTTCTTTCAAATAACCCCAAAGAAAGAAGTCCAACGGTGTCAAATCACATGATCTTGCGGCCAATTGACATCGCCACCACGCGAGATAACACGGCCATTGAATTTGTTGCGCAAAAGAGCCATTGTTTCGCTTGCTGTGTGGCAACTGGTACCGTCCTGTTGAAACCACATATCGTTTACATCCATATCTTCCAATTTGGGCCATAAAAAGTTCGTTATCATCACACGATAGCGAACACATTTTGGAAAAAATATAGCCCGATTATGCCGCCAGCCCATAAACCGCACCAAACAGTCACTCTTTGTGGGTGCATTGGTTTTTCGACAATCACTCTTGGATTATGATTCGCCCAAATGCGGCAATTCTGCTTATTGACGAATTCACTTAGGTGAAAATGTGCCTCATCACTGAAGATGATTTTCTTCGAAAATTGATCATCCACTGTTGCCATTTCTTGCCACCATTCTGACAAGAGGCTTTAGTTCTTCAGTCAATTGCACCTTATAAGCGTGTAAATTCAAGTCTTTATGCATAATGTTCATCAACGACGAGCGTGAGAAGTGCAATTGTTGGGCACGACGACGAGTTGAGGTGGACGGCTCTTCAGCCACACTATCGCGAACATCAGCAATATTTTCTGCAGTACGAGCTGTATGAGCATGCTCTGGTGTTTTAAAATCTCCTACAGACCCGGTTTGCTCAAATTTTTGCACGATATTTCCAATTGTACGCACATTTGAACGATTAAATTGACCGAAAAAATCACGAAGTGCACGATATGCATTTTGATTTGAACGCCCATTTTCATAATATGCCTGAATAACTTTAACGCGTTGCTCGATTGTGTATCTTTCCATCGTTCAAATTGAGTTAGTCTTGTGAAATGTGAAATTAAATGCAGAAAAAACTTAACGTTTAGGTATGGTTCACATTCAACGTCGGCCCTTAAAATTTAACCACCCTTTATTTTTTAATTTCAATAGACAATGAAGGGGATGTTTTCTTGTAAAGGAAAACGAAACTGATTATGAGTGTGAAATTTATACCAATTAACAAAAATACGCATGTATTGGAAATCACACTACTAAAATATTTCTTATAGGAATTTTGAGTGAAAACTTCATCAAATTTAAAAATAGAATACTATTTAATAAATCCATTATAGTAGTATGGTGCGCAATCTCCACGATGTCTTGTTATTTTGAGAATAAATGAGATTCACTCAAAAATCATAAGGAGCCAATGAGAAGTTTGCTCGAAAAAACGTACTGAGCCAATCTTAATTTTAATAATCCATGCTTCGTTTGATGGGTTAAACCCGTAGGAGTTATTCCTATATGGTTTCATTGTGGTGCAATCTCCACGATGTCTTGTTATTGTGAGATTGTTAAAATATAAGATTGAACAATATTACCGTATCCCTTTTCTTGTCCGGCATACAATTGTGTGGGTAGCAAAAGAATCATGTCAAAAAAAAATTTTGTTTGTATTTCCCACCAACATACACATTTGTGCATTTTACTTAAATCGTTTTCGTCCAAAATTTAAACAACACTTACTATAATAATAATAAAATAAGGAACTTGTTATTAAAAACAAATAAATAATATGTGATATAATTTATATGTTATCAACTTATAATGTTTTTTTTCAAATATAATCCCGATTTAATTAAGATTCATTAAAATCAGGAAGACATTAAAACTTTTCATTTTTTACATACACATTTGTGTAGGTTGGACTTAAATTGAAGCAAAAAAACGTTACGTGTGGCAGGAAAAGGGATATACATACATAAATCCAATAAGAAAAAAACATGGCGTCCTGTTTGTCTCTTTCTAACATTGACTATTTGTCTCGCTCAACTTTATACTTAACAGTGTAGAAACTAATACAAACTTAGCTTTCAAGAATTCTCATTGGATTCGTATACGTATTTTTGTTATTTTTTTGTTAAAAACTTCACACTCATCTGGGCAAATGGGTCTTCAAATAGAAGAACAATTAATGGAAGTTGAGTTACCGGTAGCCGAAAAAGGTGATAGTAGGCTTCAAGATTGCCGTCGAAATTGTTCATACAAAAAAAAAACCGCAGAAATTTTTTTTTTTCAAAATTACTGGGAACTTGGACAATATACAATCTACGACTAATGTTCGTTTCTGGCCTAGTTAAAGTGGAAAACACTAAAACTACATCACTAGCTGAACACAAAATTTGGCCTAGGAATCAACGCACTCTAAAGTTCGTACCATTTAGATGTATGTAAACCTTCAACGAGTACAGTTATGTCAAAATTGCTTTTACACAATATTGGGTGAGACAAACCGCTTTTTAAAACTATCATTAAAAAAAATTGGAATCGGACACACATAATATACAGCACAATCGAGGAACCAATGCACCTAAACATAAATTAAGTGAAGAAAACATTCAAGAGATTAAAGATCACAGATTAAAGATCACAGTATATGTTTTTCGCTTATGAGAGTCACTACTCCTGTAAGAGATCAGCTCAGAAATATCTTCAAGCAGACCTTATAATCAGTAAAATGTACGAATTATATACAGAAGAGACTTCGGCTTCAGCTTCCTTGTCGAAATACCACGAAGTATTTCATACAATGGGCATTAAGTTTAAGTAGCCCAAAGTAGACACATGTAATAAATGTGACAGTTTTGCATCAAAACTTACGTATGTGCCAGAAATAGCAAAAGACGATATTCAATTGGAACAAAAAAAGCATCATGAAAAAGCGATTTGGCGTACACGGTGAAATTAAATTTCAAAATATTGGCTCAGACGAATCCAAAGCTGCTAGTTGCAACCTTCGATTTTCAACAATGCCTTCCGACGCCCTACCTAAAAACATCCATTTCTTCTTACAAGAGGTAGTTATGGACATTTAATCTGTCTGCTCATAACTGCGTTTCGAATATTCCACATTGTTTTCTATGGAATGAAAATAGCTTCCTGCATGTTTCAATATCTCAAATACGTACCATAAAATACTGAACAAATAGTGTTATATTCAAAATCGTGTGCCTGTCAAAACAAAAATTCTTTTTAGCTGCAATGTTCTACCTTTCTGTATTGGACAATCAAAACATAAATATCATTGACCATAAGTATGCCACTATAGAGCGAAGAAAGAAAACTAAATCATTTAAAATTCATCATCCATGAGATTGGTCGTAACTTATTCGGGCGGAAATCGATTTATATGGAAAGACGTCAAAATGGTTACGATACACAAAAGGTTTTGGAACTATACAATACAAAACTACATTGAACGATGAAGAATCTTTTAGAATCCTTAACATTCAAAAACGGGGGGTAAACGACTTTAAGTTAAGTGATCTAACTTTATGCTACAGTGAACAAGTAAAAATTATTGTAGAAAAAAAACAAGACTTAATAGATTTAATTCCGCTAATTGATCGGGTTTTTCATAATTTTTACCAAAATTTGTCAACGTTTGGCTCAAATGAGGTGCAACTTAACACTGACAGTGAAGATGAAGAATCCACCGATCACGACAACAAAAAGTTAAAAGAATACATTGAAATTAAAATTATATTGAAGTATTATTATTTCTTTTAAGCTTAATAAATAATATTAAAATGATTTGTTTAGATATAATTTTAAACTTTCAGTCTTTGTCGCTGGCATATCGGCTAAAGTTTGCTAGAAGTTGTTTAACTTTATTTCTTAAAACAGTTAAACCTGTTTTAGATCATTCATTATTTGTGATAAAAATTCTTAATACCGACTAAAGTCCTTTTAAGACGTCCCGTAAGCTACCAGAACCCATTTGGCAGAACATTACGAGATAGTATGGATAATTATAGGCTAATTATAGGCTAACTAAATGCCCTATTAAAAATGTTTGGGCTCCATCCCTTCCAGAAGTTAGCAGAACCCATATAAAAAAACGATTTAAAAAGAATTGAAAAATTAACGGTTAATTTTAGGCTAATTAAATGCCCTATTTAATTTTTTTTATTCTGCTCGATTTAGAAAATGCAAAAGGCTTTATCATTTCAAAGCTAGCCGAACCCAAATCGAAAATCGGACCAAAACCGAAATTCGAACGCAAAACAAGATCTATTGACACTCAAATAATGTTCCGCTCGTTATGGGCTAATCAAATGTCCCATTAAAAAATTTTGGGATCCACCCAAATTATCGATTTAGGTTCTGCTAGCTTTAGATTAAATAACCTGAAGTTTCGTCAAAAACGGATGGAGTCCAAAAATTTTTAATGGAGCATTTGATTAACCCATAATGAGCCTAAAATTATTTGATTGTCAATAGATCTTAATCTCGGTCTTGGTCCAATTTTCGATTTGGGTTCTGCTACCTTTAGATTAAATGACCTGAAGTCTGGTTAAAAACGGGCGGGACCAAAAATGTTTTAAGGGGGCATTTGATTAGCCCATAATGAGTCTAAAATTATTTGGTTGCCAATAGATCTTGTTTTGTGTTCGAATTTCGGTTTTTGGTCCGATTTTAGATTTGGGTTCTGCTAGCTTTAGATTAAAGGCCCTGAAGTTAGGTCAAAAACGAGTGGAGCCCAAAATTTTTTAATGGGACATTTGATTAGCCCATAATGAGCCGAAAATTATTTATTTGTCAATTGATCTTGTTTTGCGTTCAATGCAATTGATTTTCGATTTGGGTTCTGTTAGCTTTGAAATGATAAAGCCTTTTGCATTTTCAAAGCAAGATTAAGATCGAGCAGAATAAAAAAAATACATATAGGGCATTTAATTAGCCTAAAATTAACATTTGTTATTCCAATTATTTTTAAGTCGTTTTTTGATATGGGTTCTGCTAACTTTTTCTAAAGCTAGCAGAACCCGCGTTTTAGTTGGTAGAGATGGAGCCCAAAATTGTTTAATAACCCGTTTATGACCTACGGTTCATTTACGCACCATCGGATATGCTACTCATTTTTATTTTTTTCTAAAAAAAAAACTAATCGAACGTTCGTAAAATATAAACAACTATTAATTTCCCGTTAGATATGAGAAAAAAGTTAAAGTGAAAAAATTTTGGTTTGTGTTTTAGTATTTTATTTATAGCGTGTGTAACAGGTGTGTTAAAATTTAGTGAAGTGAAATATGGATCCTGCCTATAAAAAATATTGGTTAGTACAAATAAAAATGTTTTCTAAACCTTATTGTGTACTATTTAGCAAAAATACATTATAAAGTTTATAACGGAGAAAAAAAATTAAAAAAATTTAAGGGGGTTCCCCCAATTTACAACATGTGTAATGGTGGTGCGAAAATGCACCATTGGGCATTTAACAACAATTTTTTTTGATTTTTTAGGAAAACGCCGTTAAGTTTGGCAGAAGAACTGGATGCCCTGGAAAACCTTCCCGATGATGTACCATTACGCAGTGACATTTATCTACATACGCCGGATTTTCATTCGGACTCAGATGAAGACTCTGGGGATGAAGAATCCACCGATCCCAATTCGTTGAATAAAAATCAGCTTTTAGTGAATGTCGAATTGAATTTTGTTGAGGCCGAAAAGGGTGATGTCATTGACCCTGAAACGTCAGTGCACGAAGCTGTAGAACCGGGCTGTGGATTGAGTATTGAAACACCAGTACCACAAAAAAAATTACCCAAAATTGGATAAGTGGCGATGAAGATGAACTTCATTTGGCGGCATTTTTGTACAGACATAAAACGTGGAAGGGCACAAAAAATTGTCCATTAAGGTTAAATGCACAAAGTGATCCGATTGAATTTTTCAAGCTCTTTTTCCCAGCGCCTTTCATCAAAACAATTGTGAAACACACCATTAATTATTCTTCAACAAAAAAGAATAAACATATTTTCATCAATAACGATGACTTTTATGCATTTTGCGGAGTAATGATTGTATCCTGATTCAATAAAGTCCCACGAAGATGCCTTTATTGGTCAACAAGAGATGCCTTTCGCAACGAGCTAATCACGAAATGGATGCGACGTAAAGAATTTGAAGATATTTTTGTAAATATTCATTTCTGCGACAACGATTCAATCGAAAAAACAACAAAAGATCAATTTGCAATGATTCGACCATTCATCAACCATTTGAATGAACTGTTCCTAAACTATGCACCAATTGGTATGAACATTTCGGTCGATGAAGCCATGGTTCCATACTACGGTCATCATTCCTGTAAACAGTTTATTAGGAATAAACATGTTCCCTTTGGCTACAAAGCCTGGGTAGCCGCGAGTTGGCCGAAGCTTCACTTATTCATCATGAGAAATTATTAACGCAGGCTAAATCTACAAAACCTCCAGAATATCTGGCTGAAGAAGCGTATTCTGCAAACGTACGCTGCAAACAATGTCACTCACACAGTTATTATAAATGTGACGTTTGCAATATCCCATTGCATCCAAAATGTGCTTCAATTTTTCACAAAAACTTGAAATAGCGAACCTTTTGTATTTATGTACTTATTATTATTATAAATTGTTGAATTCTTAAATTTTTTGTGTATTTTCACTAATAAATAAACTATATATGGAAATTAAACAATTGTCTCTAAATGACCAGTGGTGCAATGATGCACCACCTCATAAATCAACACCCAGCGAGCCCAATTTCTTTTTTAAATTTATTCTATTATTACCTAGATCTAAATATAAAACCAAAAAAAAATTTGAAAACTCGAAGAAAATCTCAGGTCACACATGGGGTTACATTTAATTAGCCCAAAATGAGCAGATATTTATCTATACTATCTTGTAATGTTCTGCCGTATGGGTTCTGCCAGGTGGGGTTCTCTTAATAAATTAAGGGACGTCTTTTTAGCCTGCTTTGATATACAATTAAAATTTCGTAAAATGAATAAAAACACATTTTCCGGTTTAATGGCTTAGTTACCCATATATTTGGAAATACAAGTATACTAGCCTTTAAGGGATATCTCATAGACAACCAACCCTCGTACTTCTCAGTGAATGACCTACCCACTTTAATGACATTTGGGAATAAAGGTTCAAATCATCTTCCTGAAAAGTTGAAGTTATTGAGTTTAGCCCCTTTAATTTGTGAGTACAGATATGTCACATTATGAAAACTTCATTATTTAAATAAATAACAATTTTTGTTTAATAAATTTTACCTTAATTAGTTGGTGTGAATGTATTTCACTATTAAAAGTAAACTTTTCACTTCAAAAACGACTATGGAACCTATTTTAGGCCATACTGATATCAATTAACAACCGAAATCAATAAGAAAATGTTTAAGAATCAAAATAGTGGATTTAAAAATTTGCTAGTACCTTAGTATATTAAAAAAAGTGAAAAACAAGTATTAGCACACATACGGGCTATAAACCCCTTAAGGGTTAAAGTTTTTGGGCTAAAATTTTTATATTTTTTTTTTCATTTTTGTAATTTATTTTTGTTTTAAACTATAAATAATCTGAAATCATACATGTAAATCACAGAATAGATTTATTTGTATAAATAAATAAGGCGAGGTTTAGCAAGAGTTGACGCAACTGATAAGCAGAAAAGAACATTTAAGTAGAAAATTATTAATCAAACACAATATGTTAAAAACCAAAATGATACATACATATATTCGTTTTATAAAGGGTGTCCCAAAAAAAAGCGCCGGATTTAATTTTAAAAATCTCTTGGCTTGATTTCTTGCACCAATTGAACCTTTTACGCGTGCAAATGCAGATCTTTTACCAAAATTCGTTGCATAGTGCTTCTGGAAATGTTTAATTATTGACCACGATGCCGAATGGAATTTCCTAGATTCTCAGCCATAGATTCACTTGCTGTGGCTATATTTTTGAGTAATCGACAAGGACGATGACGAACAATGATCTTCTGATCCATCAGTGTAAATTTGGTCTCAAGTTTTGTAATTAAACGCCTCACTGTCGATTCATTTGGAGCATTGCTGCGACCGAAAACTTGACGTAATTGGTGAACTGCGTTTTCGCAAAACTTTCACCATTTTTGTGATGTATTTTTACAATAATTAAACGTTGTTGTTTTGAGTACTTCTATACATATTCTGAAATCGCGTGGTACAACTCGTATTAACAAAGTGTACATCTTAATATAAATGGGCTACAAAGCTGATGTGTTTACAAAATTTCAGCGTAATCCGTATACTTACTGCGTATTGAAAATAATCTACAGAATTTCTTCCATAATTCACCGGTCTTATAGTGTGAAACGTACTGTTAAAGAACTAGCTACATTAACATAAAGCTTCTACTTCGTTCGAAAACGGATGTATATAACTTGATAAGTTACGAAACCGAAAGAAATATTTATTAATTTGCAATTATGATATACAGGTCGACAGACGTAAAACCAAAATGTTCTTATATATATATATTTATACCAGTATGCATTTCTTAACGTCAACGTAAGAGAAAACTAAAAACAAATTTGATATCAATAAAACATTAAATAGTGACAGCCGACCAATAAATAAACTATCTAATACGTCTTCTAACTCGATCTCGTTGATAATACACACAAAAGTAGATCAATGCTGTCTCAATATTCTAATCAATTTTTTGCGATTTTCTTATTTATTTATTAATTTTTAATTTAAATGTTTATATTTATTATTATCAGTTATTGAATTTATTTGTTTATTGTTAACCCAATTTGTTAAAGCAGATTTTCATCTTTTGTTATAGATTTTTTTTTTTATTTAGTGTATTGAATTTAAAAATAAAATTTAAAATTCAAAATACAAATATTTTGTGTATGTCGCATTTGTTTTATGAATTTAATTGATTTTTAATATAAATCAATTTTATTTTGTTGTTGTTTAAAACACTGTAAAATGGAAAATATATTTTGGTTTGTAAATTTTTTTTTTTTTTTTTTTTTGCGAGGGAAACTGATTGTGTGTGTGCACGCAGGGAATAAATTTATTATGGAATTGGGACAAATTTTGCAGTGCTTTCGTATTTGCTTATGCAATATGAATTAGTTGACCTTTTATTTATTGCTACATGTATTTAGGCCAATGTGTTACGTCGAAATTTTTTGAGTCTGTGTATATACAATTTAAAATCATAAGTCGGTGGATTCCAAATAAATTACGGAAAATCTTACTAACAAAAAATCAAAGACATTAAACCTAAAAATATTGGATTTTAAAAATTTGCTTTCAATTAGACTGGATGCTCACAAAATAAAATTGATAAAAAAAATTGCTGTTTATAGGAACATGACCAAGCCGAAAAAAAAAACTCAAGTTGAAAATATTTACTATTTTGAAATATTTGATCAGCTTATGCGTTTGCTAGTGTGCTATCAACATGGGCGCGTTGAATACAGCCATTATGTCTGACAAATTGATTATTATGCGACCCCTTCAATGATTTCCAATCTTATTGGAAGTTGCTCTGAGGGTTCCGAAAAACAATGTCGTACTAACATATATTGCAATATTTTTGGGAAACCAGATTAAACTTTGAAACAACATATTTTATTTATGAATTTTGAAATACGTCTATATTTAATTTTTACTTAATTTGTTTTTTTCTCGGCTTTTAATAGACAAAATATTACTTACATGACATTCACAATGTTTACGACTATTCAAGTCACCAAGAAACAAAGAAGTTATCTACTTATAATATATCGATCACGAAAAGAAGAAAATTACCCCCCCCCCCCCCCCCCCGCCCTTTTTAACCCCCTAGGTCACTATGTAGAAATACACACATGTACATTAACGACCGTGATATTAAATTTCTTCTAACCGTGCATATCTGCATATTGATAGGGCAGCCGACTACAAATTCTCCTCCGGTCGTTGTAATGGAGTGTTAGTTTACAACTAACTCTACTAAGAAATTCTTATGGCATAAATCCGATGCCATTTGAAATCTACGGTCTATAGAAATTATCGGACAGTACTGACATTTTGGTACAAACTATGCCAAATGTTGATATTGGTCATTAAAAGAAAACAACCCAAACTCTACGAGTCCACTGAATAAGGTCTACTCAAAAATTTTCCGACCCCGTTTAGAAAGTTCACTGATGTTATTTGAAAGGTTAAGTCCATAGGCATCATTCCTATATAATACAATTTTGTTAGAAACTCTTCGATGTCTTGTTTTTGCTCATTCAACGTGTGCCACTCAACGAATTCAATAAACGAGTTTTAGTCAAAAAATTCTATCGTGACCAATTCATTTGGAATTATTTGAAAGGTTAGGCCTATACCAATGGTACATTGGTACAAACTCTGCAATCCGTTTTATTTAAACATAAAACTGCGGCGATGGAAAATTTAATTGATTGATAAAAATTATTATTTACATCCATGACATATTTTTAGAAAAGTTGAGTTTAATAATCAAACATTCAATATATAAGTCGAAATCCAATATGAGTTATACATGCAAGAGCGAGTGAGCTGAATATCATTAGAAAGATATGAAATGAATTTTTAATTTATTTCTTATTTGAAAAATCATGGCGAGCGTTTCACCCCTTTCTAATATCGTAGAGTTGTCTATTTCGACCAAATTTAAGACATGCAATTTTCAAGAATATTCTTATTCTTCAAACTCATAAAAATTAAACTAGTCCATAAGCATTTTTCAGCACGTTTTGAAGATCCCTGATTCCAAAAATGCAAAAGTGCTTGGGACTGAAACCTCATGAGGTGATCAGAATTCACTCTGTAAATTGACAAACCCGAAAAATTAAACAGAAATAAAACAGTTAAAACGATTAAACAAATTTTCTGATTCTTCGATTTAGTACTCGGTACTTCAGGATTACCTACCTGGTTTCATGAGTTTCACTATAGTTTCATCTACCAAAATTGGGCTTTTTCAGAAAATTAACCTTTCCCTAAACAAGTTTCTTGTCTCACACAATTTCATGATCCAAAAGATTAGATTATATGTTCAAAGCGACGGAAATCCCTCGATACCGTAACAACTAGCCATGATCGACAGTTAAACAAACAACCAAGCAAACTTGGGAACAATTACGTGAACTCAAAACAGTCACTTGAAAACTAGATTTTTAGCTTCGGACTATCACTAAGGTGGGCTCAAATGATTCACAAGAGATCAACAACGGACTGATGTTGAATCTTTGTCGTGTTCAAGAAGGCAACCAGGACAAAACCAAGAGTATTCCAAAACGAAAACAAAATGCGTTTTTTTTCAAGGTTTAGCTTGTAAGCAAGTGAATAAAATTTAAGAACTTATACTTGGTCGATCAGTGGATACTTAACGTTTTAGTAAACGTTACTTTTTTATAAGCAAACACTTACAAATTGCATTTAAGGTTGCATACAAGCAGACTTGAGTTTTCGAAATATATTTTGATCAGAATGGCAGGAATTGTAAATATTCGTAACACAAAAAATTATCGTGAACGCCGAGAATAATAGATTCAAACAATAGTAAACAACTTTTGAGATTCGACATTGAAAACGTAAAGTTTATATCCAATTATTTTTTGGTTGAACATTTCGAAAGTAGAGGTGGAGGAGGGCTGAGTGCATATCAAAAAAGGAAAAAAAATTACGCCACTTAAGTGACCCAGGATATCAAAGTGGTGTTGCTGTGGATATGGGAGTAGATAGAACTTCCGTTTGTAAGACACGATGAAAGCTCGAGGAAGCTGTGGCAAAATGGCAATCGCGTTTCAAAATTCCAATAGTTGTGGCATTGGATGGAAATATTGAAACCGAAACCTTTTGGTGACAATTATATCAACATAAAAGGATATACCCAAGCTTAAACATATATGAAACTTGCGATGCGGATCCTGTGACCTGGATAAAAATTAGCGAGATTCAAAGGGTCTGTTTCTATACTAGGGGACAGTGGATATGGATTAAAACCATGGTTGTTAATTCCGTATAAGAAGCCTTCCCGAGAGGAAGCATTAAACTAAAACAAAACACATTCGAAAGACAGGGTGATAATATAGAGGTGTGTTGGTCAAATGAAGGAAAGATTTCCCATTTTGGAATATCAAATTCGCGTGGCTACTGAAAAGGTCCAAAAAATTGTTATTTGTTGCACAATACTGGAGAGCAATTAATTGATACTTATGAAATTGAGAAGGATGTGAGCTAACAGCTACGAATACGAAGCCAACATAAACGAGATGAAATTGCGATACTTCTGAATACAAAAATAAAACATTTTATTTAAAGAAAAATTTAATAAAATTTAATATTAAAAAATTACAAATTAAACAATTTTATTAATTCTTCGTCAGGGAGATATGGCATATTTTTATAAATTTGCTGTAAGTACAAAAACACATGAGATTTTATATTGAAACAAAAACAAATATACTTTACATTTATTCATTAAAAAATATAAATTATAAAAATTACACAAAATTCATGTAAACACCTTAAATAATAAAAAATTAGTTATATAGCTCGAAATTACAATAACACTCTAACTGTCAGGTGCAGTGTAAAACGGTACACAGGATTGCTTGATAGTTTTATTTCGGCATGGATTACATGTGTTAATAAATGCAGCACAACAGTCATGCGACCACCTTTCACATGTTAGGAGTTGAATCCTTTTGTCTATTTTCTTTGTTTCAAAATAATTTACACCACAATCCACACAATTATTTAATCATCATTTAATTCAAGCGATCCTTGATCTTCCTCTGAAGATGACAAATTTGGGTCTGTTGTTAATTTTCTCTTATTATTCTTGGAGTTTTGTTTTGGTTTTTCTTTACTCTAACCAAATTTTCGATAGAAGTTAAAACTCACGCACGTTCTCTACGCACTCTCACATTTTCGGAAACAGTTGATGTTGCAGGCACTGGTGAAATTATTATTACTATTGTGGTGGGGTGGTTAAATTAAACCCAAGATTTCCATTGTATATTTTCTCCGCATTAGTTTTTACCCTATCGAGATCAGTAAAGTCTGATTCCCGCTGGACGCTAATAAAAGCATATTCCGGTATTATATCTGGATCGAAATAGTAAATGCCCGTTGCTGAAAATTCCGACACGACATTATTTGCTGCTTTGCTCCAAGCTTTAGATAATAAATTCCCAAATTGAAGGCGATTAATTTTCCGCGTAGGATTGGCTTTAATGAATAAATTACATGCGTCATAAAAATATAATTTGAAGGACTTCAGCAAGTGGTTTTGATAGTCCTGCCGATTATCTTACAGATACATTTTTGTGACGTTTCATGAAAAGAGGAAACCAACCTGTCCCGGTTTTTTTCGTTCGTAAATTGAACTTATGTTTAATTTTACATTTTTCAGCTAATTGAAACCCCATACAACATACTTCATCTCTAGTAGGTGCAAATCCATGGGCCTGCAACTTTGTAATATGTGATACTAATTTTGACTGATATTCTGCGCCCAAATAAAAAGGAGAACCAATAGAGTGGGTTTGGTTATAGTTTTTAGTTTTAAATGTCTTCGTAACGTAGTGCCCGGAATTTTATATTGTTTGGCCGCTTCATTAATTGTAGAAATTTTGTTGTTTATGCTTTCGATTGCATTTTTCAATTGTAATTGTGTCTGACTGGCTCTAGCTGAGCCCTTTCTTTTACATACTGTAGGCTTTCCTGTAAATAAACAGACTAAACATAATTATATAAATAAAAGAATAATTTTATTATAAGCATTAAATGGCACAGTGTACCATATCTCTTCCAAGTTGAATGTGCCCTTTCACTCATATGATATTAACACGGTTTAATAAGAATAACACACGAACGTAGACATAACCTATAAATCGGTCGCAATAATCAAAAAGTGATCTTTTCTGTTGATTTCGAAACCAATTTCCTATTTCTGTGACGTTTACTTACCGAATTACACATGCCATAAAACCGCACATACATAAAAAAATTACAAATAAAATTTTATTTTTTTTATTATGTAAAATTACTAAAAAAGTATGTCACAACACGCATCACAGAATTGTATCGTTTGAAATTTATTTTTCAACTAACTAGCTTTAACTGCTCTAAAAGAACCAACCTTTGTAGTTTACTTGTTGTGAGAATTTTGTCCCATTAGTTTCGAGATAAAGTCTCGTTTTTCTTGTTTAACTTCTCTTTGTGGATAATTTAAAGGTGCTGTTGTTATCTTCATTAACACTTTCTGCCTCCAGTGTGTTGCCGGAATAATTTTTTATTGGGAGGCTCACACTTATTGCCCAAGGCACTTTATTGAAAACTGGTTTTTCCTCAAAATCCATCAGCTTAATTTGTCTATTCCCTGTTTGATTTTTAACTGTCTTTTTTACACTTGCTTTCATTTTGTTAAATTTTTCCTGATTTTTAAAATTTCACAAATTTTACCAGTTCTTTTTCCCATTTCATCTTTCAACTGAACCCAAAAATTTTCTTTTAACTTTATTGAGTTGGGTGTTATGTAAGGCTTCAGAAATAATGAATGGTTCTTCAACACTTTAACAAACAGCGTTCTATCATCGCCAATAGGAGCAGCATAACTTTCTTCACGCGATGGCATGTTATAAATTCTCAACTAAACGAATACTACATTTTTTTGGTTAGTTGACCAAACACGCCTTTTAACAATAAAACTTCTAAGGGACTCATCGGTAAAAGACAATATTCGTAGAATTGTTTTTATGATCATTAACCCACTGTAGTCACCTTTCAATGTATTTTTGTGTTACAAGTGGTTCGACCAAAGTATTTCCATATGCGTAGCCATGTTCCATAATTCTATTTCGTATGGTTGTTTTTGGTATAATAATATTCTTTTTCACCAATTTTACCACAGCTGCATCTAGCGTAAACGAAGAATTTTCAGCAAATAACTGTATTATAGTCTCATCGCTCTTTTTTGTAGTGGTTCGGATTTTGCCTGTATCTGGCAAATCGTCAATATTTTTATACATTGAATAATGTGATATCCTCTTCTGAACAAATATTTTCCACTTTATATTTTGCTGCACTAGCAACCGACATTTTTGGTACTTTCAGATGTGCACTTGAAAACACCACTTCAACAAGTTTTTTTTATAAATCGTACGCATTTCTTTCATCCCCTAAATAGTTACAGTTAAACTAATTTTTTTTTAGAACTTACAAGAGGAATCAATATATAACATATATAACCCCGCCCATATTTTTTCCTATAGTATACGCTCTTGTTGAACCTACTGTATGTATAGGTACTCGTATTACTTCAAAATTTCCCAGTTAATACTTGTAAGTAAAAGGTTATTATTATTCACATCAAATAAGAGAAAACTTATACTTAAAAATATTATCTTTTATAGGACAAGATAACTCTTATAATTATAGTAAGTACTTACTTTTTTTTATTCACTTCACCCAATGTGTGTGCGTTTTTGGCAAAAAAGAACAAAAAAAAAACTATTTTTATGAACAGGAAACTCGAGTGAGAGACTATGGATTCTTTCTTGGGATTTTACTTATCATGTTGGTTGTTTTGATTCAAAACCCAACTATATCATTGCAAAGCTCGTAAAAAATTAAAACGATTTTTTCATAAATTCAAGAAATTAAAGCTAAGCAAAGTGGGATTACTATAACAAAGTCCTCAAACTGTATAAATATGAACTTTTGCGCCATATTATACCAGTATTGTGGTAAGCTATAAGGAGTCTACCGAGAAATCGGTTCTAAATATAATGTCTAATTTAATTATAACGGTCGAATGAAACCAGAACCATTCCTAGCGCGGAATTTGTTGGGATCGATGTAAATTACACTCCAAATATTCAGACTAAGTAAACAATCTAATAAACTCCCAGTATAAGTTTAGAAATTCCAAAACCAAACATTTCACATAGACATTATGCTCATCACATAGACATTATGCTCATCTAATTTATAGATGTATTGTAATTTAGTTTTATGTCTTATTATAAATGTTTCAAATACATGTACCGTAAACACTTGAGATCAATTTACATGGTATTTTACTATATAAATAAAAAATTGATCGTCCCTCAAAATATGTAGACACGAGAAAATTAAACTTTGTTTTATTAAGACGGTCTATGAATTTGATGTACCGCATATATTAAGCAATCGTCTATATTTACTCCAAATATGCAAAAAAATATTTTTAATTATAAAAACGTGATAGTGCCACCATCTCGACCTAATAAAAACTATATATCGGTTATCGTGCAACGTTCAGTATTGTCAATTTTCTAAATTCTTAACAAGCACAAAAAACTGTTTATAATTTATTAGATTTAACGTTAAATGTGTACATATTATGTTAAAGAAATATAAACAATTTTTCTTAACTTAACCCATTTGTTGCTAAAGCAAAAAAAAACATGTCGAGTGCTTGGCTGCATGTCGTGATGGGCGATATTGTGTTATAAGTGCGCTATTATTTCATATATCCATAAGAAAAAGCCACCCGCTACATTATTACAATTTAAATTTTCAATTGATCGTTTTGTACTTTTAACAACAATTCTATTTTGTTGTTATATTTCATTAAATTTTTTTTTTTTTTTGTAAATATGTAATTTTTTATTTATTTATTTATTTGGCATGAATTTAATAAGAAATTGTGTAAATTTGTTAACTGGTTGGTATATGTCACATTTTAGTTCGATGAAAAATGATTTTCAGCAAAAAATTTGCTACAATTCAGGGTACGAATGTTTATATGCAACATTGTATGGTACTGTAATTTATGTAAGGTGTTGAAAGTTGTTAGTCATGTTACGTATACTAATTGCGGTAACTAAAGATACACTTATAGCCGTGATTGGACACGAGCCTTAGCAACAAAGCATGTGCAAGCAATGTAGCAAATATATAGCTTGGATATGTGTTAAATTTACATTTTGCGTTATTAAATCCGTAGTGGAAACACTGGTAATGGATCTATAGCGATGTGCACATTCTTGTATCTGGGTAGCGATCAGGGAGATTTGGAGTCACCCTTTACCGTTATAATATATGAAATTGTTGAAAAGAATAATGCCAAAGTATAAGCTCCAGTTCTAAGCAACCTCAGGAACATCATCCAATACGCACCTCACCTCACCAAAACGAATTTATTACCAGATTTCAACATAATTTAAGAAATAATACAAGTAATTAGCCGTGCTGTTTGTATTAGCGCCCAATAGCATATCCGGAGCACCCAATTTTCTATGTCAAACTTTACATTTAGCATGTTATTTTTGCATATAATTAATTTATTTAACTCTAAAATAAGATTTGCATTCAACTTTCTAGTTAAAACGGATATAAAAATATATTGCTATACCTATTTGGGGGACCTATACCTACAAGGGAAATTTGTAAAGGCCTTTGTTTTGTAAAACAAAGAGATAGTGCAGCTCGGAAAACCAAGACATATCTTGAATTGGAAATAGCAACTGTTAAAAACGATTACGCGTACAACGATTACATGGATGTAGACAATAAAATTAGAGAATTTCAGCCACAACTAGAAGCAACACACTAAATATAGTATTGTCACTACCGACATTGTTCGAAGAAGAAGAAGAACAATGCAAAGTCTGACATTTTCATGGAGATTGGGTTGGTTGCGCTGACACTTTTAAACGGCTAGTTTATACCAACAATCACCTTTCTATACAGCTGGAAATTAATAAGCCAATTGCAGCCTATCGGAAACAACTGCGATGCAACCTGGGAGAATCGCTTCAATAATAAAAGGTTGCTTGTATCAAATCTACTAAACACTTCATTAAGTCAGCCAACAAGCCACACGTAATCCGCCACTGCGATTAGAAGCTTACACGATAAAACAATCGAATATCTATACGCAATAAGGAATACATGCATTAAAATTGACACAAGGGTTCAATTCATCAACTTAACTTTGTTAAAAAATTGGAGAATGAATCACGACTTATACACGAAAGTTCTTTATAAAATCTAAGAGAATTCCAAGAGACAAGCCAATTTATCAAATTTCTGAAAAGGCGTTTTCAATACTTAGCATCTATCTGTAGCAACCGCGACAAATGCTTCCAAAGCTGCAACACAACCAACTTAAATTTGCGTATGTTGTCAACAAAACCATAGAACTGAAGTGTACGAATGCTCTAAAAGTATGAGCGCTTCCGAAAAAAATCAAATGGTTATGTTGGACAATTTGTGCACAAATTCTCTTAGCAAATGCTAATTGCTGAATGATTGAATAATTTCATTTTATATGCTCGTGGAGCTTACGAGCTAAACAATTTTAAATTGAGGTATTTATGGTCAGCCGAATTTTTTAGAAAAACTTTTGCCAGAGAAAAATTTAAGCAAATGCTACGATTTATTCATTTTGGCAGGAGAACTGATAAATTTACCTTGCTTTCAGAAGTATGGAATAAGTTCATTGAAAGCAGTTAACTTGCTATAAACCAAGGCAAAATATGACAGTTGACGGTTAATTATTTCTTGCAAAGGCAGGTGCGCTAGTTTACGCAGTATATGCCTAATAAACCCAGTAAATTTGGTATCAAATTCTGGCTTGCAGCAGATGTCAGCAGCAAATATGTTTTAAAAGGTTTTGTTTATCTGGGGAAAAATGTACAACGACCAAAATGCTTTTAAGTTATTTTGAAACTTGTCCAACCATATACAGGATGTGGAAGAAATATTACGACCGATAACTTTTTCACTAAACATGTCGCTAGCGACAAAATTATTGGTTTAAAAATAACTCTAGTTGGAACAATTAGAGGAAACAAAAACGAGTTCACAAAATCAGCCACTCAAAAGAAGGATAACATGCTTCGTTTTCCACTTTGCTATATAAATCAAAGAATTGTGTTCTTAGGTCGTGTTTCAATTGGTTTAAATACCGCATAAAACGTTAAAAATTTATTTGTAGTTTGGTTAAAAAATGGAAAATGGAAGCTAAAAAATTAAAATTGTATTTATTATAAATAGCATAGCACTAGTATGTAAAAAAATTATTGCGAACAATAAACTATGCGCTGGGAGAAAAAAATTAAGGCAAAATTCTATTCAGGTTAGTATTTGGTTTCGGACCTTTTTATAAGTATGATAAAATGGTTATGATTATTTGTTATTTTAATCTGCTTCATTTTAGAGACCCAAATATCTACAACTGCGTGTCGTATCGAATAAAATAGAAAATATATTTATTGAATGGAAGTGATGCATTTTGCAACAAAAATTTGCTTGTGAGCCGTTCTGGTTGGTCCATTGAATACGAGGTAATAATATTTTTGTATCGGATGGTTGCAGGTTGCAGTTACCGGGTGACCGGGGATTTTGCGGGTTTGAGCCGTCACAAATGCTGTTGGTGCAATTAATGAATGCCATGTAAGGATTAAATGTCCCATCAATAGACATGACGAATACATAAATTATAAGAAATTGTATTCTATAGTTTTTCAAGCTGTAGTTGATATAGTAGCGGGAGGTTTATTGATATTTTTGTTGGTTACCCGAGCTCCGTACATGACACCAGAGTGTTACATAGTAGCCCGATTTATAAACGAGGAGCACACTCACCGCAAACGTATTATTTACTTGGCGACGGTGGTTATGCTTCTAGATTAAATCATTGTGCTATCAGCACTCCATATAATAAATAATATATAAATCCGAATGCTAACCAACGGAAGTTTAATACAGCTCATAGTAAAGCAAGACATATTGTGGAATGCGCATTTGGCATAATGAAAAATCGGTGGCGCAATTTTTGTTTTCAAAGCACTCGAGCAAAGTATAGACAACATGTGCTGCAGCATTAAAATTATTGCAGTCGCGTGTATTTTACATAATAATGGGCGAGGATTACATAGAGGAAATAATAACCGCAACAGATATTTGGATAGCAGCGATGCAATTTTTTCGAGATTTTTTACTTCAACGACTAATAAATGAAAATATTGAATAAATCAAATAAAAAATTGTTTTTTATTTAAATATATGTAAATTCAATTCATTATCTAGATACATGTACATCTTTTAAATTCAATTTAATAGTCCGATGAATCGGACTCGAATAGTAGTTGGGACACGTCGATTGATGGGTAATTGTGTTTCACTATTTGGCCTAACACGGACATCATCGAGCCTACTTTTTTAGTTAATTTTTTATTTTGTTTTAAAATTTGAATCTCGAAAAAACTCGTATCTTCCTGGTTCTATGAGGAACTTGATCTTGTTGACGACCTGGATGTACTAGGTCTATTTTGTGATATGTTGGTATCGAACAATGGAGTACTATCAGCTAAATTAACTTCCCGTATGGATGTCTGTCGACTCTCCAAACAATTCAAACGGATTTCCGGGTGGTAATTATGTTTTTGTGCAGTGAATTTTTTCGTAGAACGGCCACGTACTGGAGTCATAAGGAGACCATCGTCATTTGCACCGTCGCCAGAGTGACCATCGCATATAACCTGAAAAATACACAAAACATATTGCATTAAGAATTGCCACTGATGACGACATAATTATGTCGGTTTCTGCAGCTCTTTACCTAATGTTCTGAAATATTAAATTTTTTAGTTAAAATAGAATAAGTTAAATACAAATGTAAAAAAACTCACATCCAGCCGTCTCGTTGGTTTGCATTTTTGCCTGTAAACAAATAGTCGAATTTAATCCGTGTGTCTATCAAGATTGTTTTTCTGCTTCTGTCCCTAAAATATGAAATTTTAATTATTAAGTATCAATTATTTAATGCCTACATTTTGTATACGCAGTATTGACCACGCGTTTTCTCTTTTTTCGCACTTCCATTTCTTGAAAAAATTAGCTGTAGTTATACAGTTTTTTAAAATACAAATTTTTTATATTTTCTTCCGCCTACTACTAAATTACAAAATTTTTTATCAGCTCTTGAAGCAGATAAAAAAATGAACAAATTTTATTCACCTCAGTTTTTAGCTTTTCAACTTTTTATGCGGCATTTAAACCAATTGAAACACACTCTTACAATATATAAAGTCAAACCAAATATAAAAGCTCAAAGACGGTCATAAATTTGTGAAAATTGATAAAAGTAATGAAAACCGTCTACCGGAATCATTTTTTCATTCATTTTTATAATAGCACAAAATTTGGAGTTCATATGGCCGATGGAATGGCCAGAAAATGTTTAGTAAAAGCTTGTTCTCGTAAACAGCCCTCCAAATATTTTTCAATGTTTTAGGTTTGGCTGCTATAAATGCTTGGATCCTTTACAAAGAAACGCCACGAACAATACAACGAAAAAAATCTTGTTTCAATTAGTAGAACAGCTTTCCATCGAATAATGAATTTGTCAAGTACGCCTTTGCCACAATAACAAAACAAATAATATTTGTGAAAAATGTAAAATGTATGTCTGTGGAAAATGTACATATGGAAAAAAGTCCACGTTTAGCTGCAAACAATGTACACTTATTAAAGCGTAAAGTACTTTTTTCAGAGCAGAAAATTTCTTTATTAATTATATAAAAACATATTATATAACTTCAAATATTATAAAAGAATGTTAAAAATTTCTAGTGTTAATTTCGTTTGTGATTTTAATTTTATTGCGGAAACATGTCTTAAGACCAACGGTTGAAATCATTATGAATAAATAAAGATTTTGTTTTAACCCTGTGTCGGAGTTATTGTAATTCCCGTTTTCTTTTCCTGTTGGTAATTGTTCTGATTTCTAATGTTTATTTCGGATCGGTATGTTGAGAGGATGGTTTCATTTCGTGTACACACTTAAAAAAATTAATCATATGCGCTGCAAATAGTATCGCATATGGCTCCGTATCATGTTTGTATCGTTTTATGATGTAAACTTTGCATCGAACGTAACCAAATTTAAGATGCATCAAGAGCTGATGCTACTTACATTAACTTGTGAATTAAGAGTTAATTGTACTTCCTCTATTGTATTTTTGATGTAGTCTATATTAAAATTCAACATAAGATACGAGTACACCTAATTTAACAATGATGCATTTTGTATCAAATTTATTAGTTGTTTGAAATTTTTCATATATTCAATTAGACGGAAGTTGCATTTAAACCCGAAACTATTAGTGTTTAATTTATTAACAACGCAACATGCATCTAAATTGAAAGCTACTTCCATCCAGTGCTGTCGAAGTGAGAACGATCGGAGTTTTATACTACTTTCGACTTGACTGTACTCCTGTACTACGCTAATTCATTTTGTACTCCTCCAAGGATATTTTGAATTTTATATTCAAATACTGGCAAATGGATTCCATCCAAAAATTTATTAATTAAACTCAAGAAATAATTTATAATTTAAGCATGTATATTTTATGTGCTTAATCTAAGCTCTTTTAAGTGATATATATATATATATATATATATATATATATATATATATATATATATATATATATATATATATATATATATATATATATATATATATATCTGTGATCACAATGGACCGTTCCTCACTTTACTTAAAAGAAGTTATTTCATTTTCGTCTCTTTCCCCGTTTGCTTATGATACTGGTTTTAATTGGGACTCAGTTATCAACAAGTTTTTTTTTGTAAAGTAGCTTTAACATAAATGAGCCATGCTACACACGGTTACATAAGACCGGCTTCACCTTCCTTTTTTCCAATTTTACCTACAAAATCCGTTTTAACTGCGACATTAAATTTTTCGATTAATGCGAAATGAAAATATAGAAACGAAAATAAAAAAGTTTAAGGCCATTTTTGAGATTTAGATTTGTTTTCAAATTTTATTTTCGAGAGAGCAGAATAAACCAATACAAAAAAAAATTTGTTTAAATATAAAATAATAAGGTTTTAAATTAGCAATAAAAAATCTTTTACGACTTATTTTGAAGTAAGAAGTATACTTCAAAAGAAGTAGAGTGTGGAACGGGCCAATAAATGTGATTTATTTTAAATTATAATTACATATTATTTTTTAAATTATATGTATAATTTTGAATGTATTTCCAGTTATTTTTATTTTAAATGTACTCCCTTTTAACTTAAAATACTCCCCTGAATTTCGAAATGTGCTCCATTTAAAATTTTTAAAACGACAGCACTGCTTCCATCATTTTTTTTATGTAAATTGACTAAAACAAATTTATGAATTTTGTTATAAATAAAACCCGTTAGTTTTATTTTTAATACTTCATGAAATTTCAAAATCTCTATAAAAATTTAGTATGGCAACGACAGACCAGACTGCGCTCACCAAACTGCAAATATATGAAAAACATTTGAAGCTTATATTAAAAGTATACACAATGCCTTAGCGAATTATTATAAAATCGCTTAAAAATAATTAACCCCAGTTATTATATAAAAATTTTCTTTCAACACACTACAGTATTATGACCCAACCAGTCAGGAATAAAAACCTGATAAAAAAAATAAGAACTTTATTCTAGCCATCCAAAACTTATAATTCTTAAGTAATAACAAAATTAGCGAAATGTCAATTTATACGAGTATTTTTTATGAATAAAACATGATTAGATGTTTATGTATTTTGATTAATTTATTAACACAAACATTTAATAATAGAATAGCCACGACTAATATTTAATTTTTAACAGCGTGCACAATTCAATCAAATTTTTAGGTTAGGTTTCATAAATTCAATAATTTTATCATATATAAGTGAAAGATGTACGTAAAACTATTGAAATAACTTAATATAATAATTTAGTAATTAATTATACAAATCAAATAATTTCCGCCTTTTTATTTACAATTTTTTAAGATTTTATTATTTTTGGGTAAAAAAAGCGCGCGCACTATTTTTTTTATTAAGTGACAGTTGGGTTTCTTACATGAAAATTAAGTTTGACTGGGTAATAACATTGAAATGTCATTTATCGCATTTTTATTTTTTTATTAAGCTAAGTTTTTATTCCTGACTGGTTCCACTATTAGTTTTAGATGCAATTGCATCGTAAATATTTTCAATGGATGCTTTGCATCAGAATTTAACGCACGATTGCATCGTATATGCCCGATCCAAGGGTTGCATCATAAATCGCTGCAAAATTTTAAAATGTGTATGTTCCACAATTACAAGCTGGGCTTGCCATCCCTATTCATCCCCTTGGCAGAACATCCACAGGGTCGGTATGGTGAGTCCAGTAAGCAGGTCAAGATAGAGAGGGAAGGGGGCCAGGAGGGCCATATGGCGTAGGCTCAGGTTTAAAGGGCCAAAATTTCAAATTAATTCTGATTATTTGATATTAAAATTTTAAATTTTAAAAGAAGCTTAATATTTTATGTTTATAATAACGACATCTTCATAAAATAATTTGGTGCTTGTTTATACCTTTAGTTCATGTAGAAAAAAGTGTTAACAAGGGAAATACAAAATAATTTTGACCGTTTGATTTTCATCATTTAGATTTCAAACGCATTAATAGTTTCTTAATAGTTTTCTGTGTGTTTAATGATAAATATCGACTTTAACATTTGTCGCATGTATTTAAAATTAAATTGTTTTTAAAAATGAAAAGAACTTATGTAAGCGAAGCAGAAAAAAGGTGAAAAAAGACAGAATCAGAAAAACAGCTATAACGTTTCACGCGGATTTCATCGTTCTTTAATAAGTCAAACGAGACCTAATCTCAAAATACAAATTTGAAGATGGTGTGATTTCAAATAGTCTTATAGAACTATAAGGAATTCAATTGCAGTTTCCAACAAAAGAGTTTACCACTGTGGAAAAACTGGAGATCATGCAGAAACAGTTGGTCTAGGAAGCGAACACGCGATATTGAAACAGGTCTAAATATTGACCCAACTGATGTTATCGCATTTCATAATAGGAATGATACTCGTACCATGCAAATGGAAGTGTTTCTCAAAAATAAATAATTCATTATCCCGGAGAACATCTCTTCAGATGCAGAAAATATCAAATTCCCATATCGTTTCCTTAAAAAATTGTTACCAAATGGTGATTCGTGTAAAAGAGACGGATTGTGTTGGAGTAAGCAAAACAGAATTTATACTGTGTCCCATGGTTTGTTAATAAGGTAGACTCAAATGTATCTGTCCATTCGGTTGGAATATCGAAAGAGGTTGGAGAAAATTAAAAGACCGCATACCCGCAGTCATGAAACTTCAATTAAACATAAGCAGAATTGTATAGACTGCAAGTCGCAAGTTAGTAACGCGGCATCAAAATCCACAATACGGTGTGCACTTTTGAAACAAGTAATCGATGAAGCCGATAGTTGGAAAAAAATTCTTAAGAGAGTTCTAGTTTGCAGCAGTCTTGGCAAGCTGTTGAAATTAGAGTGAGAGTGATTCTTGGTGATTATCTGGATGAATAACGGCTTTGTCTGTTGGGGAGACATCCTCACCCTCTTTTGTCACTTCGTTGTAGCTGCGGGTTTCGTCCTCTAAGTATCGATGGGTCATTCGGAGGAAGGGGGAGTGTATGGCAGGAGTATGTATAGCAGGAGTATGCAAGGCAAGCATCAACTTCATTACGATACACAATCCCCGAGATGTAGTCGGAACAATCACCGTGAAAGATGCTTCATCTGCAGAATAGTTTCTGAACCATTCTGTCTACTATTTTGTGACGGACGAGTAAGTGTGGGTACAAAATATTAAAAAAATAAGATGCATCGCTCTATAAGTTCCATTCAACTAATAAAATGTAGTACAAAGCGAGTAATTTAAGGTTTACTTTAAAATACAGCAAACGTCTAACATATTTCAATATATAGATATACAATTTCGCGGTGAGGCAAGGTTAGAAATAAATAAAATAAAAATTTAAAGATTTCGGTCAGTGATTAATTTATAATATGTATACACTTTCGATGATCTTATAACATTAATAATAATAATAATAATAACAGTAACAATAAATATATAGATATATATAGGTAAACTCTAACCAACTGCACGCTGCTGTCCAACGTACAGCTGATTTTTTTATAATATTAGCAAACGCGATGGATTTATAACAATATATAAATAGAAGCAATTTTGGTCGAGTTTGTTGAAAATTTGTATCCGCCAATCCATAATTATATGGTAAATCCGTTTCTAGAGATCAAAATTTATAATTCGAATTGGTACATCAATCCGCTGATACGACCCAGATTTGGTCCACAAAAAAATTGCAATCGACCACCCACTTTTTACGGATTGACCTACACAAACTATACGTATACTCTCGTCTACACTTATAATTATTATTTCTTTACTTCTCTCTCTCTATATATAGAGTGATTTACTTGATTTGAAAATCAATTATTATTATTATTTTTTTCAATTGAATTACAATTATTATTGTTATTATAATTTACCTTTTTTTTTTGTTTCTAATAATGAAATTAAATATTGTAGAAGATAGATTTAGGTGATTTTGATTGATAATAAATGTTGTAATAGTAAACATTTTTTTTTTTTCTAAATCTAAATTATATAATGCCAATTTTATTCTTTTGTTACATTTAGCTGCTACGCGGCTGCTGCTGCTGCTGCTTACAAAAAAGTGAGGGTGAAATCTAATTTTTATTTTTTCTATTTGTTGTGTATCGTGCGCTCAATTCTATCATTGAAAGTAGAAGTGAGTTGGGTCAATGGAATGTGGATAATATACAACATACAGATATAATAATAAAGAATTAAGTATACGAGATATAGAAATTAGATTTAGATGATTGATTTCGATTTCAAATGGAATTTATATGCCGTTGCTTTAGTACCGAAACAATAAAAATTGATTTGTAATGCTAATCCGTCTCTATATACATATAACATAAATAGTGTGCGACACATCGTAAATTATAAACATATAGCCCGCATCATCACACTGCGTAACCAATTAGTTTAAATAAAATCGCATCTTACATCGCGCATATAAAAAAACTTACATCAGACACTCATTAACATTTTATTGTTATTGCAATTATTTGTCAATTGTATATATACGTAAACGATTAATAGTTTGCAAATTACAAATCGCGTACAAATAACACATCGCGCTAAGCTGCGTGTGGGCGTTTGACGAAAAGATGAACGGTGTAATTACAGCCCGCTCAATAAATTTAAAAAAAAAATATTTTTTGAAGACGAAAACTTAAATCTCATTTTGTTGTTTAAAACATTTTCAAAATTAATAATTTGTGAATCAAAAATATTTTATAATGTAAGTTGCTTCGTCATCTTATTATAAGAATTCTTTTCTTCTGAAATAAATGTTTCTAATGTATTTGATTTGCATTGTTATATGTTCCAAACGAAACATAAAGATATACAAAAAATTTTAAATATTAAATGGACAAGGCTGTTTGTTGAAGGCGGTTTGTAATTTGAACCGCTACTTAATTGCTTCGAAAAATCTTTGTACATACATGTACTTACCGAAATAATAGACGCTAGAAAATAAAAATCGAATTAGGTAATTGCTTTTCAAATCAAAATTTTTCGTTTTGTATATAGCCATCCATCCATACCGAAATTTATTGTCTGTCTGTGACGAATACATGAAAACAAGATGAATAGTTTTGAAGTTTGATAGGTCTTTAGAAATTGATTGAACTAATTCTTTTTATATTATTTCATAATAATGCATGGTGTATTCACCTGCATTTTTTTAAATCTATCGGTAGAAAATATGATACGATATGTTAAGAGATGTATTAGGCCAACCATAATGGCGATCCTAGCAACCGCAATCCGGTGTAATGGTACCGTCTTGGGGCTCACTATATATAAAAAAAAACTCAGTCTCTAACGGTGTACCCGGATACCTGAAACCTTCCGAATCAAACTGTTTCATCTGTGTTCTGCGAATCTCTGCATAGGTGGCTATTTCGTTCTCCGCTATACTCGTGGAACACACTGGGATGAAACTAACAACACAGAAAATAAATGTCTGGTACTCTTAAAAACTGAGAAACTATTGTTTGTGAGGTTTCGGTATTTAGGCATGGGTCTCTTGACTTCGGTGGAAATTTCCGCATGCGGAATGTAATTTGCTTTAAAATTCTTAATATTATTCGAATTTTTTTGCCGACTACTTTAATCATTTTTTCAAATTTGTTTTCAAGTTTTCTATTAATTTATTTCCCTACTAATAGTCGTCGGTTTTTTAATATTTTTTTAGTGGCTAGAAAAACAAAATAGAGTTTTTAGTAAGACAGAGTGTATACAGAATAGTCAACGAAAAAATAAAGAAACGGCAAAAACATAGTCTATCTAACCAGGAGCATCCGTCTAAAAGGTCTCTACCCAAAATGCAGAGATCGTAGGAGAAATCTCAGAAAAGACTAGAATGTATGAAAATGCAACTATAGTCCTTTCAATTATGAGGTATTAAAATAGCACTTAGTGCAGGCTGTCATTGACGAGCTTGCAGGCGCTGAGATGGCACCGGAATCGCGTAAAGTTGACATCTTGTAAACGGTCATTGACCCTGTATAAAAAGGGTAGAGATCCTTGGTAAAGCCCTGTGCTAGACTAGATATTCGCTAGAGGGGGAGAAAAATTTTATCACAACGAAACCCAGCGACCCAAATGAAATCCTGGAAATGCTACAAATTAGAAATCCTGAACTGCCGACTGCCAACTGTAGGGTTACCAGTCAGGTAATATCATATTAAATAGAGAGTTGCTGGTTGCGCTGTCAAGTACTAAAATGGTTTAATTGGCTATTGTTTGTGGTGGAACTTGAAGTATAGACTAAGTACAGACTAACTCCCATGAAAGAAAGGTAAAATTCTGTCCTGCAATCTTGCTAAAATAATTTGAATATCTTTCTTATATCAAATTACAGTTATTATTCCAAGAACTTGGAAAACACTATCAAGCACGTTGCGATCGCAAATCACATCACATTATGTCTGTGGTGCGTGCATTAGCTCATGCAATTCAACCAGTGAAATCTTTGAAAAACTTGACGAGAAGACCAAATTCATATTCGACAGCATGACAGACCTCTCAAAAAAATATTCGCACACAACAAGATTAAACACCGATCAGTTTAAAATGCTAACAGACGAGCATCAGATCTTCGTCCAGAGCTTAACGTCTTTAGAAAAGCGAATCGAGAGGCTGCAAACAAACATCACGAGCATCTTGAAGGAAAGGTTATCATCGATTGACAAGACCATCGAACAAGCAGTTCTAAATGCAACAATTTCCGGAACTATGCCTCCAAATGAAAACAATGATGATAGTGTAGTCAACTACTCTATTCCTACGTCGAATCGATTTTCGTCCCTAGCACAAGAAATTGACGATGCAGCAACGATTAGCACTCTCCGAGAACACCTGAAAAAGGACATGACTCTGATTTGTGAAAAAATCTTCAAGGAGAAAAACGAGTCCGCCAACAATAGGAATAACGAAAACGATAATGACAAAAAATCCGCGAACAAACTGGATCACAACAAAAATCATGTGACAGTCGACAAACTAGGTAAAAACAAGGAAGACACTGGTTGTTGGCGTTTTATGTACGGTAAAATAATTTATAAATCAGACTGGACAAATCACGACTTGAAGATCAATTCATCTTTTCAATGAGATTTTTTATTCTGCGGAACAAAAAACAAGTGATTAATAAAAATGTGTTTATTAAGTATAAGTCATCTTTTAAGCGACACGCCCGCTTACCACATCTCTCAAAAATGACAAGGCCAAAACAATTCTGCGGATCTGACATCATACCTCCATCGACTACAAGCATCAAGAGTGCGCCATCGACACCTATTCAACCACTCACCGGTACGCCGCCTTCAAGTATTAACATTCCTCCACCGACATCCTCAATTTTCAGACGTAACGATCCCTCAAGACACACCGTCCGTCGGAACAACAACACCGAAGAATACCCAAATTTTGTAAAAGGTCCAACAATCCATCCTGAGGGTGTGAGCAATGTCAAGTCATAAATTCATTCACCTCCAACAACATCGAGGATCAGTCCACCATGAACATCACAAGTGTACCCAGTTCTAACAACAACGGAGGTTTAATTTCAGGCTCCCCATCAGCATCTTTCATTGATCCAGTCTTTCCACCAGCAGTGAGGATGGGTATTATCTCATCTAATGGCGATGGAAGATACCTCATCGGGCGCCTCAGAGAAGACAAAATCTTGGAAGCGGCAAAACTATACATTGCCCAGTACGAGGATTTAAAAGCCGGCACAAGCTTCCGAGGAACAACGTTCCAAGACCTTAAGTTAATTCTCAGCAAGGAAGGATTTCCAACCTGTGTGGAGAAGTTGAAGGATATTCTGGTTAACTTTTACCAGGCATACGACATCTCAAAAGAAGAAATGGAGAAAACCCTATCTGCATTCCGAAATTTCACTACAACCGAGAGAATTAATCACCTGAATAATAGTAAGAATAATTTTAACCAATTTTATTTTAACAAAAAAAATTTTTAATTGACACGACGTGCATTTCAGAGATTAACTCTAGAAATGTCAATATAGATAGGTTGAACAACAATACCGATTATAACAGTGAAACTACTTTTATTAATAATATTGCCATAAATGTTGACCAACATTGCTTTGATATTTTTTATGCTAATTGTGGAGGAATTAGAAGTAAAATAAACTCCCTCTATCGAAGGTTACATTCCAAAGAGTTTAAAATTTTTGCATTGGCAGAGACCTGACTAAATTCTAGTGTTTCTGACAATGAGATTTTTAATTCTGATTGGCTAGTCTATCGAAAAGACAGAAATTATGATCTAAGAAATAACACAAGGGGAGGTGGGGTATTGTTAGCAATTCACAAGTCCATCCCCTCATCCGAAATAAATTCTGACTCTAAATTCTACGTTCCGATACACCCACTATCTGAACAGATATGGTGTACTATTAATTGCAGCAGCAAAACATTAATTATTGGTTGTATCTATGTCCCTCCAGCATCGAACGAAAATACCTATGAAAGTATTTTTAATTCAATTAATGTAATTTCAACTAACATTAATGACGATAATGAAATTTTAATTTTTGGAGATTTTAATAGACCACACTTACAATTTATTAGAGATCCTGACGATGAAAATTTACTTTTACCGACAAATACAAACGACTACATTGATATTAGACTACTAAATTGTACTTACGGCAACAATATGTACCAAATCTCTGATATTAAAAACAGTAACGATAGACAACTTGATTTAATATTTGCAACAGCTTTCGAACATTGTAATGTAAGAGAAGCTGATGATACTGAGTCTTGCTTTACTAATTCAATACATCATAAAGCATTAATAACCAACTATAGCCTATCTACTTCACCTTGCAGACTTCAAAACGAACCGATATACGCGTATAATTTTAAACAAGCTAATCTTAACTCAATTAAGACAGAAATTGATATGATTAATTGGCAAGAAGTATGTTCCTATGATAACCTAGATTTCACTATTGATAAATTTCATACTATTATTGATGGAATTATTTCAAGACATGTTCCCTGGGTAAAACAAAGAGGAAATAGAAAAGAACCTTGGTTAGACAGACGTCTCAGGAATCTACGCAATAGAAGGAACAGAGCTTTTAAAGTTTTCAAAAATAATCCAACAACGAACAATAAAACACGACACCATCAGTTATATGAAGAATTTGAGTCCGCATCAAGAATAGCTTACAATAACTACATCAAACAACTCGGTGAGCACATAATTTCAGAACCTAAAAAGTTTTATGATTTTGTTAACTCTAAACGGAACACTAAAGGATACCCAGTAACAATGTATTTGAACGAGATATCGTCCTCGAACCCTAAAACTCTCTCCGATCTTTTTGCTGAGCGTTTTCAATCAATTTATAAAAGAGAAGCCAATGAAAGCAGTTTACCTGATTTCTACCAGGAAAACATATCACCCCGTTATGAGCTACAGAAAGTGGAGTTGGAGGAGAGGGACATTTTGACCGGACTGCGAAGTCTGGACATTAAAAAGGGATCGGGGCCTGACGGCATTCCGCCCATATTTTTGAAAGAATGTGCAAACTCTCTAGTTAAACCATTATATTACATCTTTAACCGATCTCTAGTGGAAGGAATCTTTCCTAGTTTTTGGAAATTGTCATTTTTGACAGCAATTTACAAATCTGGCGGAAGGTGTAATGTAGCTAACTACAGAGGAATTGCTGTCTTATCTTGTATTCCCAAACTGTTCGAAAAATTAATTCATGATAAGCTGGCAGAAACCATTGTCTCCAATCTTAATGATCAGCAACATGGATTTATCAAAGGTAGATCCGTAACAACTAACCTGACAATCTTTACTTCTTACTTATTAAAACAAATGGAAAAAGGATTTCAGGTTGATGCAATTTACACTGATTTCAGCAAGGCTTTTGATAGAGTGGATCATAAAGTGTTGATTAAAAAACTAGAACTCATGGGAATAGGTGGCTCATTACTCAACTGGTTGAGCTCATATCTAAAAGACCGAACTCAATATGTTCGCTTTCAAGGCCACATATCTCAAGCAGTACAAGTAAATTCAGGGGTTCCACAAGGTAGTCACTTGGGGCCATTGCTCTTCAATCTCTTCATATCAGACTTGTCTACAGTATTGCAAAACATCAAGCATTTATTCTATGCTGATGACCTAAAAATATATCAAAAAATCGAAAATACAGACGATGCAATTTGTTTACAATCAAATTTAACAAATTGATATCGTGGTGTAACAGTAATAAATTAGACCTAAATGTTGACAAGTGCCACGTGATCAGTTTTACAAGGATTGTTGTTCTTCATAATACTGACTACGTAATTGATGGGAGGAGTTTGAAGAGAGTGGACGAAATAAGAGATTTAGGTGTAATAATTGACACGCGAGTCAATTTCCATAAACATTATGATGTAACGTTGGGAAAGGCATATGGGGTACTGGGTTTCATAAAAAGAAGAGCTAAAGAATTCAACAACCTATGGGTAACAAAATCACTCTATTGCTCATTTGTGAGATCTATCCTTGAGTATGCTTCGGTAACTTGGATGCCATATACCGAAAAGTATGCAATAAAATTTGAATCAGTACAGAAGCAATTCTTATTGTTCGTGCTCAGGCATATGTTCGATCCGCAAGATTATACCAACCTACCAAGTTACAATTCTAGACTCGACATAATAGGTTTAGATACTCTTTCATCAAGACGAAATTTACTCGCGGCCAGTTTCATTTTTGACGTGTTAAAAAAAAACATCAACGTCGAAGAAATTTCAAATGCTGTGGTTTTAAATCAAGGACGCACTCGACATGCAAAGTACTTTAAAGAAGTTCACCACCCTACCAACTATGGAATGAATGAACCAATAAATAGAGCATGTAAAATTTTTAATAACCATATTGATGCTTACAAGCCAGGCACTAACTTGACGAAACAAACATATAAGAAAAATTTTAAGATGGCAATTTAAATAAATTTTTATTTTATATAACGGAATCTATTTTTGGGTTGCTACCTAACTACTATTGGTGAGGACACTAAGTACTCCGAGTCACACCAATCGTAGGTTTGTATGAACCCGTAAGAATAAACGTAGCAAGAACATCTTATATTTAATTTTTAAGTATCAAAATAAAAAATAGTAATAAAATAAAATTTGTACGAATAAGTTAACGAAATATTTTATATTGAAAATGTATTACAAATTTGTTAGAAAATATGAATTTATATATTTAACTATGATAATTACTTTCATAAGAATACTTTACCTTGTTTGGTAAATAAATAAATAAATAAATAAAGATGTGGTCATAACAAGCATTGAGATAGATGGTCAAAATTTACGGTGATATCAGCCTGCTTTCCACATGATATCTATCTTAGCTATCTTTTTACAAAATTCATTAAAGGAAACTGACAAACAAAAAATTGAAGTCGTTCTGGGAATTAATGCAAATTCACATCACATCATTTGGTGAAACACTGATACGAATGAATGGAGTGAGTTACTTCTTGATTTTATTCTTAGTACTACTAACGTATATGTATGCAATATTTACTGTAAAGCAACGCTTGTAACTATATAAATAGACAAGAAGTTCTAGGAGTTCCATACATGTCTCAAGTACCATTTTGGATAATCTAGTGAATTGCAAGGTGGTGGAGGGTCATTTCTTTTCTGAACATTGTTATCTCCAATTTGAATTGGACGTGAAGCCCATAAAAACCTAGTTATAGAAGCTAAGTAGTAAAATATAGGAGTCCTCTAAAACATCGAGGCAGCGGTAAAGTACTATCACTAGCTCGCACCACTCAGAGTTTTCTCCAACGACCAAATGGTTCATGGACCGTAGCTCCTTAGAGTTACTCCTGGAAACTAACCTTCCAGGTACCTCCGAATCTACATTACAAAGGCCTAGGGACAACTGATTGATGAGCACTGCCAAGCTATTAACTTACTTATACAAGAAGTAGAAAAATCCTGAAGCCTACAAATAGCTTTAAACCTTGTAACTCGACAGGACTCGATGGCATTATATAGACGGAAGGTAAATAAATGATTAACTTCTCTTCGCCCTGTAAAGTAAATGTAATGTTGATACATAGGCGGGAAAATGTCTTCATTGCAGTCGCAAAACCCGTGTACCTATATAAGTCTAGCCTCTTTTCTAATAAAAATTTTGTTATGAAGGACAAAATCTCGTATTAGGAGTTCGATTAAGCAAAATAGGCAATTGCAATGCCAACATGTATACTGCAAGGGGAAATCTGGGGAAACTGATCTCCTCTCCCTTATTGCTCTTCTCGAGAAATTTCTTGAATATAAGGAATACTCCTTGATAACTTTCTGGAACTAGAAAGAATACCTTTACAATGTCAGATCAGAAGCAATCACGAACGCACTCTCTTTTATGTGCATTGTCGAGTCAATTTGGGGCTTGGAAGATTAAATGCTAACAAGCAGAGTCGTAACGAGCAGCCCAAATAGTTGCTTATGCGAATGATGTTCCGATTGGTGTCTTCGTTAAATATCATTGCACCTGAAGAGAATTTGCGTGCTTTCTGGCGAATCTGCACAAAACTATATTGGTTCTTTTCAGCAGGAAATACAAATCTCCGCAGATCGACAACGTAGCTTAAATAGTTCTGGATTTACCAGTATCTATAGGTCTCACTCAAGACAGCAAACTAAGCTGGAAACCTAGCATATTGTAGAGAGAGAGTGAGAAAAGCTACAATGGCACTTTACTCCAGTAAAAATGCCACTGCGGAAAAGGTAATTGGTTTGCAGCCCCATACATTCTACACATTTCCAGTATTATGGTCAGCTTTATTCTGACCATCTTAACATCATTGGTAAAAGTGTAGCAAACAGCCGCATAGACATATAAGGGGGTTCTTAGAAGCAGAACCACTAAAGAACTGAAGACTATCTTTCATCCCACACCCTTGTGTCCTAGGTAAACAAATGGCAGTGAGCACAGTTAGCTATACTAAAGCGCTACTCAATCTACATGTAAAGACAATTCTGAATACTGAAAGTGTTAAATTTTTCACTGGTGGTTCAAATATGGATTGTGGGGTTTTCTGTGAGGAATTATATGTAAACCTCTCTGTTTCGTCTCCTGAAATAATACAGTATTTTGCAAACTGAACTGATCACGATAAAGGTAGCCTTTGTCTGTTTTGAGGTATAAAGTAATATCTGCAAAGTGCAAGAGGTATTTGCATTTTTGCGGACAGTTACCTGACTGTTTTTACGTTATAAGTAGCCCCGAATTGTCCCTCATCTCTCAACGAAATGGCAGATAAGTTAAACATCCGTACTAGAAACAACGATCGAGAGATGGTCCCGTAATACTTCATGCCTAATAACTAGTCGGATGTGGCACAATGATGACGAGTATCGGAAATTGGTTACGATGGGCGTTGGATTCAGGAAATTACGTTTAGGGGGTCCCTCCGGTGCGACCGGGGTCTCTTTTCTTTTTTTTCTCAGCTCAAACGACTGTGGTAAAAAGTGCAAAAGAAGGTTTACGAGTATCAGGAATCGATTGCAATGGGTTCTGATTTATAGAAATTCGTTGAAAGGGTCACTTATTTGTTTTTGGTTTTCGCGATCTTAGTAAAAACTGATAAGAGTTTTTATTTTTTTCTGAAATGGATTGGTCCAGATTTCAGGAAAATTCGTCCAAAAAGTCGAACGATAGACACCAAACTTTCTTTATTTGATGAGGAGGGATGTTCAAATGCCAGGAATCGATTGCGAAAGGTTGTGAATCTACAAAATGGTTATATTGTTCGGCCCGCACCCTTTTTCTAACTTTTTTCGGCTCGCTTGATTTATATAAAAATTGTTTGATTAGCGTGTTAGATTACCAAAAACCGATTGTGATGGGTCTTGACTTCGGAAAAATTTACTTGGGGGGCTATCCGGTAAGACCAGGGGCTTTAAGACTTCGTTTAACATTTTATTTGAACGATTTTGATAAAATTTGGTCGGACAGAGTTTTATAATTCAAGGAAACGATTGCAAGGATTTCTGATTTCTGGATAATTCATTTAGGAGTCCCCCAGATGGGCCGTATTGTTACATAATTTTGCCACAGGTTGAATGATGTTGCGCGATGCTACGTTATGTTTCACAATGTTACCTTATGTTGCGTCGTTAAACACTTTGCAGTCGCAAGCTCAAGAGTTGCAAAATTATGCCGAGGATCTACGTGATCGAAACGTTTACTCCGTGATCGAGAACGTTTAATAATATAAAATAAAAACTATTTTAAATAATTTAAACTATATTTTGAATTAGTTTATTGGTTTTAATACGGCGAGTCTACAGTGCAATAATTTTTACCTTAAGTTGCATACTGTGAGATGATTTTTTTTACCCGCTTTCTTTTTCTTGGCTAACAATCGAAATAGATGGGTGCTAATTTCTGGAAGTTCTGTTTATAGCATGCTCAGTAGAGTTCGGGATAATTTTTTAATTTATTTATTTCGGCTGAAAACATTTAGATGGATATTGGCGTTTCGAATGACAGGGATGGGTCTCAATTTTGGGGAAATTTATTTAGCGTCTTTCGGTTCGAACGACTTTTAATAAAAATCGATTAGATGGTTTATCGAGTATTAAGAAGCGAATGTGATGAGTTCTAAATTCCAGAAAATTTATTTAGAGTCTCTGAAATAAAATCCGCGCCCCCACATATAAAAAAAATCGCTTAGACCGATTTTGATAAAACATTTGGGACGGCATATTTTAAAGCTAAATAAGAGGTGAGAATATCGTTTTCTTTATGTGATAATATAAGGTCTTCAACTTCAACGCAATATCAAACTTGGACCAGATATATGTATTCAACGAATTCAAAAACAACATCATTGGTACCGATACGTCGATGACATCATAATCATTTTCAATAAATCCGACAGGCAGCTCAAACATCTACACAACTACAATAACATTAGCAGACACGCCAAAACAAAATTCACACAAGAGACCGAAAAGGAACACGAAAATCAAGGTTGCGATACCATCGTTACTTGTCGAAAACCTACCGGAAAGAAGTTATGGAAAAAATTTTGAGAATGCGTTTGGGTCAACTTCAACTTTAAAGGAGACAAAATTCGAGCTTGTCGATTGCAATTAACCGCAATTTTGATGTTAGGCAAATGGCCATAAAGGCCTCTACTATTCTGTCTTAAAATGTTAGCAAAGGTAAGCTTTAATACAGACATTTTGCAAACAGTATTAATTTTAAAAAAATACAAAAGAAACCCGGAAACAATAAAAACGGAATGAAAAATTAATATTTATATTTGCATAATACTAAATAATTAATAAAAAATTATAATAATCATAAAACATAAACCCGATAAAATTTTGATATTAACACAGCTAAACGCAAAAACAGACTAATATTTTGAACAAAATTAGAAAAGTTAATAACTTCAACTGAATACCTTGTCATTTTTCCAATTTTATCAACAAAGTTTTAGATTGATGTGAATAATGTTTTCAAAAAGCACATTTGTTTACCGGAAATCTTTAAATTAGCGTGCTCTGTTATAAGAATTTTTTTTGGTATAATTGAATCAAAATAATTATTTCATCAACTTTTGACTAATTATAGGATAGCCTCCATCCTTTGCCCTTTTATGCATTCGAAAATTTAGTGGAGCATCAACCAATGTAACATTTTTATTAACCCAATTTCTTCGCCTGATTTAATAAAAATATTGTAAGTTCCAGTAGTTAATCTCATCTCATTTTAAATTTAAATTTAAACTTAATTTAATTTTTTTTTTTCATTTAAAATGTATTATATGGATATATCGTATGTACTCGCGTACATGTGTACCCGTATACGTATTATTTATAATAAGAAAAATCCAAAAGGCAATTATGTATATTTTATAGTTAGCACGCGCAATAATCGTGACAGGGCGTTTATTATTTTATAATATGGTATAAGCATAATTTATTTTTTGTATTTTAGATTCTTCAAATAACAAGTATGAGTATGTACTCGTACACTTTTTTTATATATATTTGTAATTATATTTGATGGTTTTATTACTGAGGAGAGAACATTTTTATACTCGTACTTGCAGCATAAAGGAAAATCAGTAGTAGCAATTATAAAGTGTACAGCTAACTGTAAATATTTTTATGAGTTTCATGAAATCAATAATGTCGACTAGATTTATATCATTTTTGGTATGTTCGTGCCTTGGTAAGATTTAAGTAAGCTTTCAAATATGTTAAAATATTGGCCTAAACTATTGATGAGTGTATGATAGAGCAACGTTACAATTGTTCTGAAACAACCCTTGCCTGCTAGGAAAATTATTTCCACACGACACAATGTTTTTCTGCCTAACAGTGGTCCTTTCGAACTTTGTCAAAGGTGTTGGTTTTTGTATCAATCACGTGGGATTATTTTGTTCCCATTTTTAAATCGTTTATATTTTTTTTAACATTTAAAATTATTAAATCGACAAACATCTTTTCAGGCTACAAGTTATTCGAACCACCAGCTGAAAATATTCGGTTGGAAAATTTCAGCAATGTTTCCTCTATAAAATTCAGAAACCAAAAGTAGAAAATCTAAAATGACGATAAGGTAGACCACAATATTTTTTATTAGAATGGGCCTATATTTTATTCAACCCGAGCGAGCAGGGCGCTGTCAAAAATTACACCGCATTTTTGCGTGGTTTATCGGTGCTATAATGAGGTTGTGGCTTCCGTCAATGGCGCCAATTATACCTGACATAAAAATAAATTTAGTCTATTAATATTTTAATAAATTAATTTTTAAATTACCTCCAAATTTATGTTTCTGCTTGAAATAACGCGCAGGTGCAGTCCTTTTCTATTCATCATCTGTAGGCCAATGAATAATTTGTTTGGTAGTATTTAGTCTTAAAATCTTTCGCAATATATTTCTAATTACCACGCAAGCTGTGGAATTCGCACCTGCTTTAGATCTGTAAAAAACACGAAAAAGTTTAAATATATTTCATTTATTTATTTAGGGCCAAATACCTTATTCTTTCTCGGTTTCCGAGGTACCATAATGCGATCATCATTTGTTTCTCGATATTTAGTTTGTCCAGGATGATAACATCTAACATTCAAATCATGAATATCCTTACACATATTTTGGAATGTTGAAATCGGCATCCTAAAATAAATCTTTGAACTGCACACCATTGAATGTTGGGACAATTTACCCGCAGTAACCTTCTATTTTAATATTCACATTATCTTCATCGTAACCCTCGTCATCGCTGGTGTTCGAATCAAACAACACATCACGATTATTGATCAACATATTTGCAATAATTGGTTCCATATGCAAACTATTTTATTGTAGAAAATTAAAATTATTTGGGAAACGAATAAACTCTGACGAACCTAAACTTCAAACTAGTTTGGCAGGTTATATGTCAGAACTAATACTGAGTACACTGGGTGATTGAACACTACACGCTCAGGTTGAAAAAAATGGACCCTATATTAGCCGAAATATGTCGGTAATGAATTGTGTCAATTTACTTATAACGTCGAAAAATTGGCTTGGATTTCAAGATTTTTAAGCAGCTGTTAATCGATGTTACTATATATGACTATTTGAAGCAGAATAAATTTACGCAAAATTTCCGAGTACAGGTGATCCTCCAACAACACGGTATACTCGAAGAACACGGTTTCGAAGAACACGGATACCTATTTTCTCAAATTATACGATTTCAAACAACACGATTTTCGTTATTCTCTTTATTTTGTATTTTGTACAACATAAATAAAATTAAAAAATAAAACATAACGTTTTTTTTATTTTCTCTTCTTGAGTCTGCAACAGTACGGTTTTAAAGAACACGGAACGAATTAATCGTGTTCTTGGAAGGTTTCCTGTATATGGTTTTTGGTGATCTTAATAGGCTTAATATCGAAATTTCTCGATTTTAATGATAATCCGGTCCTCCGAGAACCCTAAATTTACTAAATTTGCTACAAAATCTTACAATGGTCGACCCTACACGGTAAAAAAGCCTATTCTAACAAAAAGAAAACAAGAAAAATTAGTAGAATTTTATCAAAAAATTACAAGTCTTAATTAATGACTCTCAGATTATTCAACAAAATTGGACTAACTAATATCAACATTTTTAGATTATGACACCACCTGGTCTTACGTTGGAAGGCAAACTTTCAATATTTCCGTTCGTTCTCTTAACATAAACATGGTTAAATAAGATGAAAACCATCCTAATGATCCTAATTCAGTTTAATGGAAACATTTCAAAATTTTCATTTTCAAACATCATTGACCTTGGATGAGACCAATACGTTTAGATCATATTTTGACCATTGAAGATATACAAACAGTTTAAAGAAATTATCTCATCACTAACAGGGTTGAATACGACAAAAACCACTTCGGGCCACCAACAGCCAAATTTCTATAATTTCAATTCAAGACGATCATAAAGTTTGAAGAAATTCTTTTGATATTAACAGCATTAAATAAGACATAAGCCAAGCTTATTGGATAGTTGTATTTTCCTTTCAGAAACCTTTTCATCTCTTCATTTATTTCATGTGCCTGTTTTCAATTAGAGTTAAACCTTATAGAAAGGTCTTGTCAAAGAAAAAAAATTATTTTAGTTTTGGGTGTACCTTTTCTCGACCAGTTCATTTCACGTTGAAATTCGTCAACAGAATGTAGCGCTTTTTTCATAAGCTAAACATCAATTTAGGGGTAAGGGGGATGGTATATAGAGGATCGTAACTAGGTATATAATTTTCCTCCATCTTGATAATTACAAGAGCCCAATGATCACACTTCTTGCAAATATTGCTTTGCCGTTCAAGGTATGACCTTGGATGGTTTTTGTCTTATTTAACCCTGTTAATTTTAGTAGAATTTCTTCTAATTGTGTGTGCATCTTAAATAAACCAAGCATAATGGTAAAATAGTAGTTTCGTCTAAGGCCAAGAGACTATTGTGGTTTCTGAAACGAAAATATTGAAATTTTGTTATTCAAAGTAACATCTGGGGTTTATTTGTGTGATTTAACCCTCTTAGTTGTAAGGGAATTTATTCAAATTTTGTGTGCATCTTGAATAAACGTAGCATGATCTAAAAATATTAGCCTCATCTCTGGCTAAGAGTCAATAGTGGTTTCTGGAAGGGAAATAGTGAAATTTTGTATTTTACCGTACGAGTTAATGCCAAAAAAGTTTCTTCAAACTGTAGGGCATCTTAAACAGACCAAGCATGAGAGTAATCATAAATTTCTCTTTTATTTTGAAAAGGGTTAAACTTTAGCATCGTGAGACCCCCGTAAAAAAAATCTGTACAAATTTTCAGTTGTTTTACAACAAAATTGGGTACTATTTAGTTATACTTTGCCTTAGTTCGAAGTCAGATTAAAGGAAGTGTTGCAGTTTGGAGTTTCAAAGGCACGATAAAAATGTAAAGCAAAAGTTTCAATATACATAGTGAAATAAGATCAATAATAACTTAATTTAATGTCAATTTAAAGTCTCTTGTCGCGGTTTCAACCAGCCAAAATTATTAGTCAGTGTTAATTAAAAAATGGAGGAATCAATATGTTGTGGCCAACACCCGACTTAATTTTGCTGTGAATAGATCTCGATTACACCTTTGATTTCTAAAGAGTGGGATTAAACTAATAGGACGTTTATCGGAGCGAAGTTTATGCCAAAATAACAAAATAGACACTGTAGCCGGCCTATAATGTATTTAGAATTGAAAAGAAACATTCAAATATTGAACTTTTGTAATAATATCTGAATTTGAGCAAACATTTAATTTTTGTGAAAAGCTTTCAGTTAATTTTATAAAATGCAATTTTTTACAACAAAACACAATACGAATCAAATCTTATTTATCGGCATGGTCGGAAATATTTTTGTTATTCGAGAGAGAACATCATTGAGTAAAATATGAAATTCATCAACATTGAAATTATTTCCACAGAGATGATCGAAGTGGTTCTGAACCTGTAATTGATGTAAGAAACCCGGCCCCTACGGTTCGCACAGAGTTGATGGAATTGGTTCTGAACTAGTATTTGATGTGAGAAACCAATCTTATTTATAGATGTGCACGGAAATCTCTCGAATTTTCGCTATTTGAAAGAGAACATCATTGAGTGTAATACGCAAATTAACTCTAACAAATACAAAACGAAAATACCGTCAGTTCTCTCAAATAGCGAAAATTTCAGAGATTTCCGGGCATGTAGACCAATAAAATTTGATTTTTACATCAAATACTTGTTAAGAACCACTTTGATCATCTCTGTGCGATTCGTAGTGTTTTGTTGTAAAAAATTTCATTTTATAAAAGTCACTCAAAATTGGTATTGGTTGAAAATTTAACTTTAAGTACATTTAAATCTTAAATGTAAAGGTTAAAATTTTCAAAACTATTTAAAAAATTTAAAAAGCTCTTATTGAAGCTGCAACTTCCGGTGCACATATTTCCTCCAAAATTCCCAAAAATTTCCCAATTAATGGAAAAAGTTAAAGCATGAAGTTTTTTTACGAATAGTTAATCCGGCTGGTCTGTATATAGATGTCGAATTTGAATTAAATAAAGCTTTTTTTGGTTAAAACTTGTCATTTCCGCTTAAATTTAAAAGATGAGCAAAACTTATTTTGTTTTTATTGTTTTTTTTTGCAAATGCTAAAAATTTGCAAAATATTTGTAATAAAACAAAAGGGTCCTATGGAAGCCACCACTTCAAATAGACCGATTTTGGCTAAAAATCACTTTTGGGGATTATAAATTGGGAGGCTACTTTATTCAAAATGTATAAGAATGGCCGAATTTTAGCTGAAAAAACATTTTTATCAAAAAAACATCATTTCTGCTTAAATTTAGGAAAACTGATCTGGACCGGAATTGTTGTGAAGTAAATTAACAACCTCCTAGTTCATAGTCGTTTTTCTCATAAATTATATAATTTTCAAGATACTTGCAAACATTAATTAAAATTCTTATATGGAAGCTTTCAGATCTTGTTTTCCGATTTCGTTTAAACATCAATAACACCAATTTATAATAGTAATTTTTTTATGAAGATTCATTCCGATCAATCAATTCCGCAAAAATCTTGGAAAACCGCGGTCTGGCCCGATATTGTTGGTAAATTTATTTAGAATTTATTAGTTCTTAATCGTTTTTCTTGTAAATGGTATAGTTTTCAAAGTAAAAGCAAGAAACGAAAAAGCTCCTATAGAAGCAGCAACTTCCAAAAATCATTGAGATCTCCCAATTTATGAGAAAAATTTAAAGATGTGCTTTCCCAGATCAAAAAAATTCGTCTAAACTGTTGAGAAGCTACAGATATTTAGTTTGCATGGAACCACACACCTATACACAAACACGCACACAAAGATTTTTTTAAAACAATTATTTTTGATTTCTGCGATATTGCGAATAGTTAATCTGCCAACATTTCGAGGTCAACATTTTTCATCATTGCTATACTTTATTTACCTATGTAAAAAGGGTTATAAGTTTTAATAAACATGAAAAAAAATTTCCTCGAGGTTTGTATATATTTATTTACCATTGGCTATATCCCCGAATTCAAAAATCGGGTTTTTTAAAGATATTTGTGTGTGCGAGTGCGGTTCCAGGCAGACTTAATGTCTGTAGCCTCTCTACAGACGGATTGACTAATCGAGATAAAAATGCTTTTCTGTTAAAATTGGGATATCTAAATGACTTTTGGCTGAATTCGGTCATCCGCAAGTGGCAACCTACATAAAAGCCTTTTAAATTTTCGCAAATATTTTGAAAAGTAAATGGCATTCACAAAAAAACGGTTAAAACTAAATGATTTCGTAAACTTTACCAAAAATGATAGGTCTTGATAAAAAAAAATTATTTCATCGTCATTCGGTCACATTTAAGCTTTTTCAACAAATTGGGAGATTTAGTTTGATTATTGGAATAATTGTTTAAAGTATGATACCGCAAACCTCACCTCTCGAAGTAATACCTAATGGAGGCTTTGAAGAATCTTTATTGAACGGCAATATTCACCATTAATCCTCGCGATTTTCGAACGGGCGCCTGAATATAAGTTCTATGCACATTGGCACACCTAACTCTAAAATGTCAAGACGACTTCAATATTTTAGTAGTACGAATGCTGTCAAGAGGTTATATATTTTAATGAATTGCACTAATAAAATGTATAATTTTTCCAGAAGGATGCAGCATTCATATGGACAGGAAGAAGCGGCTGGTACGCGAAATATAGGTAAGTCGCAAAATCAACCAGTAACTTTGCGATATGCTCACGAGGCACACGATATGCTAACGAGGAATTTATGTTTATAGCTGCCATATACCCATATACTAATGGGCGTTGTCAGCGACATTCGGAAAGCTAGTGATTTCAACGCAAGATTCACAGGATGGTAAAGCACGCTTCTCGATATTGTATGAATTAATAATGGAAACACTCCTACATTATCCTTCTTCAGTAGGGGTTTTACAAAGATTGGAATCTATGGAAAGGAGATCTATTAGCACAGCTACCGCCATTGTATAAGAACTTCGGTGATGATCAAAATTACTCTCAAATTTTTTCAAACAGAATTTTTTTTTATCGCAAATTAATTAGTTTGTCGAAAATGCAGGGTTCCGAAATTTGCCATGGACGTATGAGCGCGTGGCGATCGAGCGGCATGAATCTGATATTATCTGCAACCCCAAGAATTTTACTTGATTTATTAATTTTACTGAGTAAAGTTTCACTGTTGCTTTTTCTTACCACGTACTTGAGTTTGTCTGGAATTCCTCAAAAATCAGAATATATGATTTTCATAGGACAAATAAACATGTTCGATCAAATTAAAGTCACACCTTAAAATCTTTCAGTGTATCCGTCACAATAAATAAACTGTCACAAATTCACCTGCGTTGTCACTTGAACCGTACACAGTAAAATAAACGTGGGATGGAAAACTACGGTATTTCCAACAAAATTATTATAATCACCCACTTAAAATATTTTCCGTATATATATACGATACAGACGTCGTTAGACAATATTTTGAACACATGCTGTACATGTGCATACACAGTGCATGAGCGCATATAAAGAAAAACAAATCAAATTATGATTGATAATTTTCAAAATAATTATAATAAAAAATTATTCTCGGATAAGTATTTTCGAGTCACCCAACCGCGCACACTAGACAGCGACAACAACAAAAATTTCTAAAAATTATGTTACAATTTTTATGACAGACAATTGTACAGTACCCATATGTGACTGACATGAAGTGATTGTTTACCATTTTTTTTTCTTCATTACAGCTTCCAATTAAAATAAGCATACCTATAGCTGTAGATATAATATATGAAGTACTTTTACCTTTTAAAAAATACGACTTATGGAAAATTTATTTACATTGTCGAGCTGCCTCTTGAAAATCTATTAATTTTGTTGTGATTTTGAAGGATTTCGTTTAAGGAATTTCAATTCAATTACGAGTTCACAAAAAAAAAAATTAAAAATTGGAACATAAACAAAAAACCGTCTGCGCGCAATTTTAATCTCAATTGTGTTCTAATGATTAGATATGGTTTTCGTATTTTATACTTGATGCTCTTGACAGTTTCTAGAAAATCTTTACTCTCGATGAAGTGACATATATAGATAATGTTTTAGTGTTCCGTGTTTCTTATGCGCCTTTAAATGCTTGTGTGCTTATACAGTACACGGTTTGGATGATTTCTCAATTAGATTGCATTATGAGGTGGAAGATTACGATTATATCCTCCAACTGTACACCATAAATAATAATATCACAATTTTATATATTTTTTTGTAAAATAAAGATTTCAAATATCTCGACAAGACAACAGAATAAATACGACATGCGGACATTATTTTTTTTTTTTTTTAATATAAAAATCATCAATTTTGCACTTAGTCATCTTCATTTTCTTTCTGGCGATGTACGATATTTTCTTCATCTCAATTCTTTCTTTAAAATTTTGCAGAGTATTAAGATATAGAAATATAAAACAGATTGGTCATCTATCTTTGTCTCGTTACATTGTCATACGTCAAAAGGATTCTTTTGTTTACATTTAAAATGTGTGCGCAGATTTATTATGAAATTAAAAAAATTCTTGTTTGCACGCTATGTAACGCTGCAATCCCGTATCTCGGCTGGTATGCTGGTAATACTGCACTAATTGATTACTGAATTGAAAATAAAAGCACAACTTATGTACAGCTAGCTTGAGATCGATGGAATATTACGCAAGGCATCACACACATTGCCTTTGTGTAGTAGCTTGTTAATGCATAATGAGAATCGCCAAACAATTGTCTAGGAAATCATAATGAATATTGATTTGTGTCAATTTAAATTATTTTGGTTTGCTTAATTGACAATTTGAATTTATAAAACTGGAAAATATTATTTTATGGTAATGTCTGCAAATAGCGTCATTATTACATATACTTAGGTTGCGTATCGATAGTCGACTAAATTTGATGTAACGGTATAAAAGTGGTGGTTAGTACAGTTTTTAACAAATAATTTATTTTACCTAAAGCCATTCGCTCATTAAACGTTACCAAACCAATAAGTGCCAGCATGCAATAAGAAAAATAGGAGTCAACGTTGAGTCTTGGGAACAAATCCTTTTATACGTTATAGAACAATGAAGCTCGACCCTGAACGTTAAGATAGATGAGAAGTCGTAAAGAAGCACAAAGAAACTTTCAAATTTAGCCAATCTCATGAAATTTTTGGAAATCGTATTACCGCATTAGAATCAGTGTTCCACAAAAAGAATATAAGTATCAGTAAACTTTCACACCTTGTTCCACAGTATAATCCAACGTGAATTTTCCCCTTTTCTTTTTCTCTCGCTCCCAAATACAATTTTTAACCAAACCATAAATAAGTTAGTATCAATAATCAGAAACATAGTTATGAACACAAATTTGGTCCAGTGACCCTATTCTGGTTTTTTACCCAAATTGTATTTTTCTAGCCTACTGAAGGAATAAGTTTAATACAAAAATTGTCAAAACGAAGTTAATTGGGAAACTTTTGTTCCACAAAATTTTTATAGGGAAAAATTTTCCCATTTAACTTTGCTTCGAATATATTTACACCGAACTTATTCCCTCAGTAGGCCAGCAAAATAACATTTAGACAAAAAAGCTATGAAAATGTTTTTCCCAATTCTCTATTACCAGGGAAAACCAGAATAGTGCAACAGTTAACTTACAATTTATTCTTTTGATTTAAAGTTCTCATTAAAAATTATTTTAGAAAACGATTTTGAAAATCGATTAAATCATAATAAAAAAAAATTATACAAGCGAGCGCGCACAGCATTTTAGTAAGGCTGAAGAAACGAATAATAAGTCAACATCCGGTAATTAAATAATTTTAATTTATAAGTTTTCTCTATTAATAAAGCGATTCATAGTGATACTGTGGATTCAAACCATTCATCATGCTTCCAACCAAAAGCAAATTGTTGATTATGACGTCACATAATCTAGCTTTTTCTTGTACGAGAGTTTTATTTAAAATCTCTACTATTTTGTAAGTAAATAGATTTCGTAGATAGCGGCAGTGAATATTTTCCTTCAAGAGAGTCCTTCACAACACGATTTGCTAAATCATTTCGAAGAAGCAACAGCACCATCAAGCTCAAAACGGACCAGAAACGAGAAAATAATGGTAAAATCGTCAAAGAAACGGCGAATACATAAAAATGAATGGAAAACGGTCAAATAAAAAAAAAATGTATTACTCTGGATAAACGTTTATGATAAACTTATTAAATGGCATGCCATGAAGCCTCCATGCAGCTGCAAATTGTGGTGAAAAAATTAATTTATCTGATCGTCATAAAAATTTTACCAAATTTTGGAATTTGGCAGATCGTTACAGGCAATGGAATTATATTTTAAGACACACCGAGGAGACGAATAAAACAAGAACAGTGATCACTCCAAAGATAAAGCGGAACTTAAATCGAGACCATTTTCTCACAACAACCACCGAGGCACCTTATGGAAAAATTAAAGTATGCAGAGAAATGTTACTGAACACTTAAGATATTAATTCACAGTGGATACATAAAAAACAATCTGAAGGTCATGGGGTTCTAGATGTAGACAAGCGAGGCCGTTTTTTTCGAAAACCGAATGAAAATACGATTCAATCCAACGAATATGGTCTCGAACATATTAAATCTTTTCCTACCATAGAGTCACACTATTTGCGAAAATCAGTCACAAAAAACCTATATTGAGGGAAATTTGAATATAGCAATTATGTATCGGCTATTTTTGGAGTAGATGAAAGAAAAAACTACGGCGTGCAATGTGACTGAAAGACAGTACAGGGTCACTTTCATCGCTGCGAAGTTTGCACGCGTCATGAAAATGATGTCCGATGTTGAAAAAAATGTTCCCGAAAATCTGTTGGCCTATGCTAATCCCATTGAAAAGAAACAATTAGCTCGCATTTACAAGTCCATAGCTACATTTACGCAAGTACAATATTAAAATCACGCACAGATTTTTCGAGAAAGGTCATATACAAAATGAAGGTGATAGTGTACATGCAACCATTGAAAAGCGTGCAAGATTGCAAAGAAGTATGTGTCTACCGACTCAATGGTATTCGATCATTCGTTGTGCGAAAATTAAACCTCCATTCTACTCGGTTATTGAAATGTCTCAGAATGAATTCTTCAATTTTAAATCATTAAAATACAATTTTAATTTTGCAAAAAATACCGAGAATGAAAATTTTTTATCGAACAAAGTTCGTGAAATCGTGGTGTTGCCTGGAAATCCATCGAGAATTGGCTATAAAAATGATTTTCGCGAAGAAACTTTAAAATTTCTAGAGTTTATTAAACTTAGATTGTTTAAGGACCGAAATGCAAAAAACAACATAATTTCTTTAGAAATTGAACCTGAAAAATTATATAACAACCTTTTGCCAATTGCAACCTTAAAGTATAAAGACCTAATTTTTTATGCAAAAATAATTATCATAAAGAAGAATATCATTCATTTTATGAAAATTTGCCACATGTAATGAACCTCCCAAATACTGAAGACGACGAAGAAAGGGCTGTTATTTTGTTCTTACTTTTACGATGAAAACTAAGATAAAGTGGATTGTTCTAATAACTTTTTTTAATATTAAAAGTAAAAGTATGATAAATTGTTTATTGCCATTTTCTGAACTTTTAGTTAGACCTAGATGGTCGCTTAAAATTTGTCTAAAAGGCCAACTGGGAAACTCAACATTATCATGAAAAAGTGTCGTACTGAAAAATGGACATCCCTTGTAATACTATTAATAGGGATGGTCGATGTATAAAGTCTGCCAAAACGGCTACCATATGAAGGACTGTGGAAAATCCGAATCAATAAATTTTTACGAAAAAGCCAAATCGTATCATTGAAACTCTGAGCAAAACTCAACAAATTCGTGCATAATATAACAATGAGTATATGTGTGCTCTTATACCAAACCACTTAACAAACTAGCAACCACTAATACGGACTTCTGGTGTATGTGGGCTACTAAAGATCCTAGCTCAGAAAAAAGCTCCACGATTTTCAGTACCACACTCAGTAGCTTGAAAATAAAACCAAAGCCGAAATTAATACTTCGCGAATCTTCAGAGACCGAAAATAAATAATTTAAATGTCAGCTCATTATCAATATATTGCCGGTTCAACTCTAAATTTGAAATTAGCGTAAAATCATTCGTAGTTTGCAAACGAACTTACGATCGTTCACAAAAATCTATAGTCATTCAAATGACTGATTCTGATTATCACCTGTAAATGCTATTAATTCCGAGAAAAATTTGTTACAAAAAAAATTAAAAAACCTCCGAATTTGTTTATCAAATTGAAGACCAGCAAGTGTGAACAGCTATTCCAAAGTATTATCAAGCAACACAAAAATACAATTTAATAGCTATATAGATAACCCAAAACCGATGACATTTGCAAGATGCCCCCATCTGGAAAAACAACTATAAAAAGGACGACAACTTAGCAGCCCAAGATGGTGAAGCACAATTACATTACAGCAAACAGTTTCAACATTTTGGCAAATATGGATTACAGAGGAAGGCAGGAATCTCCAAAGCATATATCTAGGTGTAACTTACCAGCTGAAAAATTCCAAGGATACCAATTAAAACCGGTGTGGAAATTCAGCAACCATTTTCCTACCCTTAGTCAAATCTTCTAATAACAGGCGGAAAATGTAAAAAATTCTATATTTGCCTGCCAGGTGGTAAAACCAAATTTTTATTTCGATGTCCTCATGATAAAATGCAATATGGTAAAACAAGCAACAACAATTGACAAGTGAAAAGAAATCAAGAACGAATTGAAGTTCTATCGGAAGCCACGTACACACTTTTTTTTGTAATTTAACGTACACCTTCCTGCACATACTGTATCCATGAAAGCAAGATATCCTGTGACAAACACCAAGTTATTTGGACTAAGAAGGCAAGCACCAGTAGTAAACACTTTAAAAATTATGCTGTAAAAACCCTAGCTTCTAGAGGGCTCAATAAGGTTGAAAACAACTCAGAAGAAATTTCCCAACAATGTTTAATCCACAAAGAAGAATTAATCGTACTTGACGGCTTGCAAACCCCAAAATGGATAGGCTTCGCAAGGGTTGGTATCGAAAGCCAACAATTTTTACCAACAATTTTATTAGCGAAAACAAATATCCCAAAATGCCATCTCGAAGATAGTAATCCAAAGAACAAAAATCTCGAAACCCATAATACTAAAAATATGTTTACCAAAAAAAATTTGCTAGAATACAAAATCTCAAAAAAATAAAAATATCGAATTAAAAATCCCAAAACGATTACGAAAAATGAAATCACTAGATATTTTTTTTTAAATATTTTTTTTTTAAATATAAAATATATATATTATTATTATGTACTCATGTTTCATTTCCTTATTTTCATTTAATAGAGTTAAATAAATATAAAATTAAATGCAAATTTTGGAATTTTTTGTTTTGGGATTAATTTTTTCGCCCAAATAATGAAAAATTTACAAAAGGTGATTTGGGATATTTTTCAGAATATTAACATCATTTTGGTAATAAAATATTCGGAAATACGATGGTATCCCGCTTCGCAAGTGAGTCACTCGTTAAAGTTCATGGATTTAGTGGTGCAGCTTGTGTCGCTATCGAAGGATAAAACAAATTTTACACTTAATAGAAAAAACAACAAGTTTTATAAAATTCAACCATCAAAATTGGAGAAACGAAAAGGATCAGTACTATTGGCATACGAGACAGAAAGTATCCTTTTAAGATAGACTCAAGGTAGTTCAACACAAAGGATCAACATAAAGTTCTGCGAGTAGGTGGAAGAGTTCAACATTCATTACTAAATTATGAATAGAAACATTCGTACAGCATAATTGGATCTTATGTATAAAAAATGTCATTCACTATGGCGGTGGTTTCAAAATGTGTCACCATCTGCAAGAGCGCAGGTCCTCTATAGAAATCAAAATGAGCAAAAGTAGAGAATACAAAACTTATAAAGCTTACATTGTGATCTTTATCTATTTTACCACCAAAGCAATCCACATAGAGATAGTAACAGAATTTAGTAAATAAGCATTCATTGCCTCCTACAAAGTATTGAGCTCAAGACGAGGATTGGAGCAAACAGTCAGCAAAAACAAATTCAAAAATATGGGGTCGCGGATTTTAACATGATTGTGGCAGACAGCTAGCTTTGAACAGCGCAATCTTTTGGCGGATTATAGTAAGCTTATGTAAAGCCATGAATAGTAATAGTAGGCTCATCAATAGCAACAGTACCCTAAAGGGACCTAACACATTCCAATATTCACCGACTGTGAAGATGGAGAAACTAAAGCAGGATTTTAAGAGACACGTGGAGTAATCAATATCTTTGTAGACTAACGCAGTGCCCACATACAAAGGTACAAATCAACAATAGGGATCTCGTTCTTCTGAAAGAATATAATTTACCTCCTTCTAAATGGCTGCGAGGCAGATTGAAACTCATCCTGGAGTAAATAGCCACTAGGCACGAGAAATTCTTTGCTCAAAAAAAAAAATCACAAAATTACTATATTTTCAAAAGAAGAACCAACAACAAAAAGTAACATGACGTTGCTGTGGAATATACACAAAACCAAGGTTATTACTTCACACTCTCTCATGAATATTCTACCGTATACTGGAACCTATTTTGATAAAATGGGCCAAGCTATCTAATCAATGGTGAATGAAATATTATAACGTACTATATTCTCAATTTTTTTTGGGCAGAGCTAGAATATCGTTCGCCCTGTACTCGTCAGCTAGAGATGTTCTGATATGCACAAACGGGACGATTGCCACTAATGTTCCATGAAGAATTCACTGACTCAACTCTTCATGCTAACATCGAAATGATCAAACTTTGACACGTTCGCAATATTATCAGAGAGGTTCATTAACGAATACTAGACCCTCTGATAATAACACCACACCACCAGGTCTAAGAATAGATGAAACAAGTCGTTCACAGTGTGAAACCTATAGTCAAGACATGCCATGCCGAAATAATCAAAGATAACCGATATCAAAACTATAAGCGTGGGAGAAATATTCATACTCGCAATAAAAATCAAACGTTCAGAGAGCACGACTAATTTATATCATCTTATACTTGTCAATTTCCAAGATGCATGGCTGTTCTCTCTATTGAGGCTCATGTATTAGTTTTGTTGTAAGGCAATCACCAGGTAGTTATATCATTTGGTATGATATATGTATTCCAGCTATAAGCATCTGGAAGATTACGTCTCTTACATGGTTGGAGTTTCTCTACCTAATTTAGTAGAAGAATTCGTTACGAACTTGCCAGTAAAACTATAAAATAAATTTATGAGTCAGAAGATAAGTGTTCTATTGTTCATTAAATTTGTGATAATTGTTGCGTTAGCGCAACATCAGACATGCCTTGCATTTTTTCTCTTGAGTGGTAAAAAACGTTTTTAGGATTATTATTAATTTCTTGCTCTTACACGTGTGACTTGAAAAAAGTATTTTGGTTTTGTAAAACAAAAATTATCGTTCCTGAATCTAAAAGATATTGGTAAGTCTATAATAAAAATTATTGATTCCCACACATCGTCTTGTTTTTCTTCAAAATAGATTAAAATTTTAAGTGCAAATTATAAAAATTACAAAAATATTATATTTAACCATTTTTGGTACAGTTTTTATAAAGTGATGCGGTAACGCAACTATCGTCATACACTAACATAATTTTTTTTTATAGGAAATTCCGTTGAACAGTTTAACGCAAATTCTAGATGCTTTTGACAACTTGCCGGATGATGTTGAACTGCCACCAGGTGCACAAATTGATTAAATAATTCATGGAAAACCCAGTAATACTCAGCGGATTAATCAAAATTGGCAAAGGGGAACTGAAGAAAATTTTAATCAATCGGCACTTTTGTACAAATTTCAACCATAGAATGGAAATTTTATTTGCCCCTTGACGCTATCGGTTGAATCAAATGCAATTGACTTTTTAAGCATTTTTGTTTAAAAAAATGCTATATGGTTTCGGGTTGCCGTCTGTCCGTTTGTCCGTCTGTCCGTCTGTCCATCTGTGTGCACGATAACTTGAGAACGGATGAAGATATCAACTTCATTTCTTCACTGAAAATTCAAGCAATTCATGGGAATGATCCCTATTGATTTGGACATTTCTGTGTGTAGGGTGTTTGGAGATATGTAGGGTTTTGTTAACCCCCTCCTTAAAAATTTATAAAAAAAAAATTTATTTTCTATTCTATTTTGGTTTCATGGCATGTGAATGTGGATTTAAAATATATTTCGTGTGAATGTGGGTGGTTTTATTATGGGGGTGGTAGTAGTGGTGGTATGGGAGGTGGAGGAGGGTGGGATGAGGCGTTTTGGGTTTGGTGTGGGAATTTGGGATTTGGTGAATGAGGGTTTGTGTGGGTGGTGTGTGTGGGAGTGGGTATGGAGGTATTCAAGGATGATGATATGGGTGGTGCGGTATAGAGTGGTGCGGTATAAGGTGGTGCGGGTGAGATAGGTTTTGGGGTTTGAATTGGATAATGGGTGGGGGAAGTAATAATGTTTAGGTGTGTCGTGTGCTGTTGATTGGAGTCGGTTGAGTTATGGTGGATTGTGGTTGGTTGGGCTGGGTGATGATGGGGTTAGGTGGGTGTGGGTTTGGGTGTGGGTGTGGGTGGATGTGGGTGGGTGTGATATTTGAAATACGCAAATGAAGCATCAAAAATGCTTATAGAGTTCGGTCCGAAGCTTTCCCGTCTTTTTTCAGTTGTATTTTACACCAGCTCAAGTGGATTTAATAGTACAAAATACAGTTCACTACGCTGCTAAAAAACGAAACAAAACAATATATTGACGCCGATGACGTATACGCGTTCTTGGGTGTGATAATATTATCTGGATACAACGCATTACCAAGAAGACGTATTGGGCTACCGACGAAGACACAAACAATCAATTAGTGAGGGGCGAAACCGATTTAAAGAAAATTTTACCAATATACAGTTTTGTAATGTCGATTCCAATGGGAATACTACGGACCAGTTTATCAAAATACGCCCACTGATTACATATCTAAATGAAATGTTTCTAAAATATTCTACGGTGGAGATGAACATTGCAGTCGATGAATCCATGATTCCCTATTATGGAGCCTGGCGAAACACCGAATGCGTAATGTATAGGCGAACACACAAATATTAAATATTATAAAAGGATTTACATTAGAGGTGGAAAACTATCGAAAATTTGAACAATCGATAATATCGATAATAAATGCGAAATAATCGATATAATATCGATACTATCGAATTATTAAAACTTTATTAAAATATCAGAACATATAACCAAAACAACAAGAACAAAAAACAATCCACTTAAATATAAATAAAAATAAAACAAAGTTATAAATAAAATTAATTAAAAAATATCACAGTTCAATGTCATTTTAGATGAAATTGCAATTGGCGGTCATGTCTTTAAACTAGCCAATCATTTTTCGCTGTCCTGTTATGTTAAACACGCTCGGATTCTGCAGATGTGGCCAGGATACATAAATATTTGTAGGCATATTTTCCAACAGGGCAAAAATGTCTGCTGTTCTAAAGTAAAAGCCAATTAAAATTATTAAGGCCAAACTAAAAATCATTTAAATACTCAATTCCCTTAGACATATCATTTCATGCGACGTGACACGTGACTATATCTTCCTGGTTACTAGATTTTAAAATCAAAATTTACTAAATAATTTTGTGCAAAACTCTCAATGAAATTTTTTTAAATCTTAGTTGGCTGCATTAGTTTGAACTTTTTTTTATTTATTTGTCACGTCAAAATTTCAAGTGATAGAAATTGTCATTTGAAGTGATAGCAGTCGATAGGAAATATTTATAAAGCAGCATGCTAAGATTTAAAAAATAACCAGAACGACTTTATTGAACAATTATTTTGTAAGTTTTGATTTAATGATCTAGTAACCAAGAAGATAAATAGTCAAATCACTTGAAGTGATGCGACTAGGGGAATAAGGGTATTAAAGTCAGGCACAACATGTTTAACTTAGTGCGTGTTTCAATTGGTTTAAATGCCGCATAAAAAGTTAAAAAAAAAATCGTGTTAAATTTTTTTTAACTTTTTTAACTCTTTATTGGTTTAAATTTTGACATTAATATTGTTGCTTATTTTATGTGTTATTATGAACGAATATAGCAAATTTAAATATGAAAATATGTAAAATAAATACTAATTAAATGTATATTCGTTAATTATGGCCAGTTAACATCTAAATCATTACGATTTTTCTCAAAATTTGTACATGACAAATTTCTGTTTACAAACAAATATTTTTGTCAGCCAAATGTTTTCCACATAAAAATTTTATCAGCTCTTGTAGCAGATAAAAAGTTTGACATTTTTATTCACCACAATTTTTAACTTTTAAACTTTTTATGTGGCATTTAAACCAATTGAAACACGCACTTAGTTTCTAAAACTCTAAAGCTACTTCGACAAACAGACAACGAATTAGTATTGACCCTATGGAAGGATAACCAGACAGTCTCGTTATTGTCCAATTATTTTGAAACAGAACATCAAAAAATGGATATTTCCCAACCAGCTGTGCTGTCGTTAAAATGTACAACCAAAACATGGGCGGGGTGGATTTATTGGATAACCAAATTTCGAATTACCGAATGAATATTAGAGGCAAAAAATTCTACATGCCTCTAGTTTTATGAATGTTCGATTTAGGCAGTTACGATTTCCTGGACTTTAATTAAATGTTACAATGTCAAAACTCAACAACTCGAGTTTCGGCGACAGTTAGCTACATCACTTCTAACGCGACATGGTAAATTAGCAGGTATAGGAAAAAAATTAAAAACACCTAGTGATTTGGCAAAAGGACCACATACTTGTGTTAAAACCGAAACAAGATTATGATGTTAACATTGTCATTCGCAAACATTGTATAAATGTTTGAAATGCAATATTGCAACGCACAGCAAATGTTCAGAAGAATTTCATCAGCAACTAACATAATTTATATTTTATATTGAAGTGATTTATTGTTAAAGAATTATTTTGTAATTTCATTATTTAGTATTTGAATAAATAAAATAAAAATTAAAAGAACAAAATGTATATGCAAATGCCCATTGTTGCGTTAGTGCAACACCCTACATCCTGGCTATATCATCATTAGAGCAATTTGGTTTACATGTTTTCTGTTACCTCATTCATTCGAATTAAATCCAAAAATTGAAACAAACACTGAAAGAGTTATGGCGGCTAAAAACTCAATAGTCTAAAAAGCCTCAAAAGCCTTAAAATTCCGAAACTTAAAATCCTAAAAATTAAAATTCAGAATCCCGGATATCAAAATCCCAGAAATCACAATCTTGAAGATTAAAATTCCGAATAATGAAACCCATTAGAAATCCCGGATTTACAGCTTGTTTTGAAAAAAAAGTAGTTTTAGTAGTTAGTCTCGGGCTTATTTAGTGACAAGATTAGCAAATTCAATGAGGAACTATATTATGAACTATTTTTATATAACAGCCACTCGATATTACCGGTTCTGTGCCTGCCTTTGCATCACTACTAAATAGCACTGATTTTCTACTCCTATGCTTCGATAAATAGCGATTCCAATTTTATCCTTTTTTTCTTGGTTTAAAATTTCAGTATTCAATTTTAGACATTTTCTTCATTTAACGGATGAGCCGGGTTAGCTTTGGTGTAATGGAGGATCATTTAAATTATTCGAAATATTCGAGGATCGAATTCGAGGATCATTTGAATTATTCGAATTAGCATTTCTTCCAACTACGCAATGCCACCAATAAAAAAGACTAATATAAGCAGATTTCTAAGTAAACGAGATTTTCGTTTGTTTCGCCCTTTGCCGTTATGTGAGCAGAACTTCACTCGTTTTCCTATTACATATGTTGATTTCATATTCTTTTGCTTGTGTAGAATTCCCTAAAGGAAAGCATATTAAATTTAAATACCTCATTGTCCAAAGGCAAACCTACAGCTTCAATCAAAAAACCGGTTTTAAACCACACCGGAAAATTGCATTGAATTAGTTGAGGAAAAAATAAATCATTTGGGAAATGGATTAGTTTTGTTCAAATTGGCAATTTTAAGCAACCTCATTCTGAATTCATTTTTTCTTATTCAAAACTCAGTTCATCCAACTTCCATTTTAGTTAGGTTATTTAGAAAGACCAAATCTCATATTGTACACCAGTTGATGTTATTCAAAACCGAGTCGATCCCAATTTGTTAAAAATGGCAACTTTTGTCATTTTTCAGAACCCCACCTGTAACTTGTATTGAAATCTACCTTTCCTAACGCATTTTAACAATGTTTAAGATCTTTTGAGGAACAAGTTGGTTTAATTTAAATGAAACGTTTTCCAAAAACCATGTTTTTTAAATGATCGAACTATAAACAATCTGAATCGAAAACAAACCAAAATTTACTCCAATGAGCTATGAAATCAATAACTTAATCCACGATTTTGAGATTCGGAATATCATTTACGAGATTTTTGTTTCCGGGTTTTTAATTTCCAGCATTTGTTTTACAGGGATTTTGATTTTCGAGATTTTAATATCCTGCGGGTTTGTAACCCTTGCTTATTATATTCAGGATTTTCGGTTTGCGGGGTTTTCCGGGGTTTTGATAATCCGGGATTTCAAGCATCTCGCTCTAAAAACCTTTCGTTGGCCTGGATGCACAAACTTATCAGCATCACATATTTTACTTTATCTGTCTCATATAACCAATTGTTTCAATTTCCACGTCGATCACATCACATAATATGGTAATCATAATGCTCCAAGATAGGAATGTCACATGCATTATTCAAAGAATCAAGAAACTGGCATTTCTATGGTATTATACCGAATAAATTTTCTAGAAAATTTTCTATGCGGATGAGTTATTTTATTATGTAGTACCTCATACGTCTAGATGTATATATATTCAATAGCATTTCAGCTGCACTAACGCACAAATAATAATAAATAATTCATAACGCAAAAACTAAATCTTAAATTGAATTTATTAAATTTTAATGAGCTTCGAATCTTAACCGTTTAATGTTCGTGCATTCCCATTTATATACCTTATATCGTTGAAGACCCGACCCGACAACAAAATGTCTTAACAATTATTGCACCGATCCATCAGTGGTGCGATAGGGTTAATGTATAGTAAATTGATAACAAAACCAGATTTCAATTAAAAAAAATTTTACAATACCATTCCAGAGAGTAAAAGAAAATTAAAACAAAGAAATTACAGATAAGAAACCTACTAACAACTACAATCTCTTGCGTGTTACAAGAAGAATAAGAAGAATTTTGAATTGAATTACCACTTTCTTGACATTTATATATCATAAATCGTTGTCAGGTTTGATTTTAAAATTAGGTATTTCCTTTATTAGAGAACTGGCAAAAAATATCTGACACAAAAATTATGATGTATAGAATACTAAGCAGTCGATATATACGCGGAAATATTATGGACATATATACTTTCGAACACAAGAATATTTGCAATTAACCTGTTCGGTGATTTAATTTTGATTTAAAACAAGCAGTATGGATATATAGATGATAAGGAAAGTGTTTCACACGACAGAGACATGAAACGAAGGTGAAGGCATAAAGTGAATGTGTCTATAAAATGAATGCAGTTCCGTTTTGGGTGTGCATGCATGTATTTATATAATTTGTAAATGGCCCACTCCCAAAAAAATGTGTGACATTTTTTTATGTCATGTTTGTTTGCGCTAAACTAATTTGAAGCATTTGAACACAAAACCAAGGCGCTGCTTAATCAAAGCCAATTATAAGTGACTTAAATAGATCATGGTTGCACGTTACTAAAATAAAATTGGTGTATGTATCTCTCTTTCAAAAGAGGAAATTTTTGTAAATTTTTGATTTGTTAACCAAAGCATTTCTTATTTGATTCTGTTGTTGTTGTGTGTTTAAGATTTAGAAGGTCTATTTATGTGTTAAAAATCTAATCAACTAAATCAATGATCTAAACACAACAAAAAATTAAAAAATTGGTTTCATTTCTTCACCATTCACCCAGATCGCGTTCGTTGTTTGTTTAGTAAGAAGCAAAAAAAAAAAATCCAAAAACAATTCGCGAAATACCGGCCTTCAGATTAACGGTTATCTAAACGTCTCGAATGCGAAATAGACAAAAAAAAAATTAAATAAATATTTGCAAATGAAATTTGAGTAATCATAATAATATGGTTCATAATATACAGGAGCTTTACCCTTGCCAATATATGACAGATTGGAGATTAATGGTTTTAATTGATAACTTTTTTTTGCATGTGGTACTTTTACATATCGTTTGAGTTATTATTGATTGATTTAACATGTATGAAAATAAATTTGTCTTAGATTTTAATAAAACATTAAACTTTTATTGCTTGACTTATTATTTGATATGGTTTAAGATGTACAAAAGTCTGCAAATCGGCATACTGTGGCCAAATGGCGAACATATTTGAATGTGATACTGCATACACATATTTTTAAAATTACACGTGTACAATTAATATAGAAAATATACAGGGTGGTAAATAAATAAATATTTTAATTGTGGTTCATCATATTATAACGTTTCCTCCAGCTGTATATGGTAATCTTACTTTAATTTAATAGCTACTCAAACTTTTTTGTAAAATTGTTACATTTTTCGATTTCTCCAGTTTCCCTTAATTTTTTATGCACAAATGTTCAAGTGCTTAAAATATTATCGCTGATTTTATATTATTTTTTTACTATTTTACGATTTTATATTATTTATCCCGGATTCCGTTAATATAGTTGCAATCCGATTTTTAATTACCGTTTCGGGTTTGGAACGTGCTGTTTGTTTTGCTCTGTTCGAATTCATCCTCCATCATTGATGGTGATAGAGCTAGAATTAAGAGACCTCTCATTGTCGATAACCACCATGTCTCGTACGCTAAGGAAGAAAAGTATATCTTTAAGTGGCTACTTAATGTCTTCTGTAGCTCTAGATTTTAGTGGTTTACAGAAGGCGAGTTTACTAAGTTTGTCGATGGCGGTTAGGACCAGTGGGGTTTCGTTCGATAAAATGTCCAGTTGGAGGGTGTGTCCTGTATATTTAATCTCCTGGCATATAATGCATCGTTTCACTATTAATTAGACTGATTTTCCTCCATCCACGGAAAGTTCAAATAATTTTTGGAAATTCAGAAATGACAATTGTACTTCTTTAGAAACAAAAGAATTTTTGATTTTATTAAATGCATTTATTTCTACATTGGTGAAGTTATTTGGCGGAAGAATCTAAATTTATTCCACCCTTCCAAAGAATGTCATCTAGAGCGCATTGGGATATCGAAGGGGTCTTTTCAGCTCGAATGGGAGGCGAGTAAAGTAGTACTTTCCATGAACCACTGAGAAAGCCGTTTTGTCAATATCTACTTCTCTAGATATCAGTTAGATGGTATGATCACACGATCGGCCAGCAATGGTCTAATCTGTTTAACTACCTCGTCCTTCAAACATATCGGATATGGATAGGGAAGAAAATATACGGAGGTTGGTACTACGAATTTCACCCTTCACTGTTGTTGTAAAAGTTATTTATCCTCGGACTCGGAGAAGAGGTGTGGACACATTCTAATTATATTTGTAATCTTTGTTTTGGCCTTCTTTAAGATGAGAGTTTATAATTATTAAGGTTTGGCTTGATACTCATAACCCTTTGTTATGGTATGTATTGTAACGTCGAGTTGTTGTGCTATAAAAGGTTTCTCATTAGGAATAGGATGTCGTACGAATTGGTTTTGGATAAAATTTTGGTTAGAGCCGGTATATACTAAGAATTTGAAAGTTGTGCCAGGAGTGTGTTAGTCTAAAAAATTGATATCGTCAAGTTGCTCTTGTGATTTCGATTCGTTGTCGTAACAACCATTTTTGTTTTCTGTTAATACTGACGGATTATCGATAGAGTCGGTGTGTTTGATCGTATGAGGTGTATTCGCTCAGTTGTTATTGATATGTTTCGATGGCCGAATTTTCAACGTGTTGTTCCGAATGATAAATTCTTTGTTGCTTTGCAGGAGAATGGTTCTGGCTTGAGTTAAATTCTTTTATTTATAAATTGATTTATCGAAGGTCTATTATGATAATTTTGATAATTGGCGTGTCGTGATTGGACAGATTAATCTATCTCTAATCTATTGGTTGTCCAGGAGAATACTTTCTACAAGGGATTATAGGTGGTGGTTATGCGGAAGAAATTTGTGATAGTAGGACGGATATTGATGATTGTTTCGATATGGTTTGGGTGCATCTGACGGTATTTGGGGACCATGCAACATTTCGTATAACAAATTTTGAAATTTTGGATGTAAAATAACTTTCCTAGGTATAATTGGTGGAGGTGGAGTGAACTGAGGTAGTCGAACGTTGGCATGACTATGATGAATACGGTATTGTATTCCAACTTGAGACACAAATGTAGCGTCTCTGTTAGATTTACTGGACCTCTGATGCACACTACAGTCTTGATAAGTCACAAGACCTCTTATAAATACAAATATATCTAGCGCCTTGTCTCGATACGACTGTGTCATTAGTGTTCAGGATAATAAACCTGAAATTAAAATTTAAGTCTTATCAAAAATGTAAATTGAATTGTAAATTAATTAATTCACTTATCTTGTTATACGTAATCGTAATACACTTGGGTGCAAAAATCCAATATTTGTTTAATCTTTTTTAATGCAGACCCAAAGTTTATTTCAATACGTATCCAGTGGTACCTATTTTGTAATTGTCCATGCCAACAAAGTGATTTTTGTCAAATGCATATAGCGGGCTTTCGAACTAAATTCTAAAAATAATTCAAAAAGATCAATACAATAGCATGCCATGAAATATCTCGCTCGGAATTGTGATCATTCGCATATCGACGCTTAGCCTGAACGATCTTCTATCGATTACGTCTATGTAAACGGAGCAAAGAAATGGATTTCACACCAGTGGTAGCTGCTGCACAAGTGGTTGCACTAATTTATGCGAAGCAGCACCAAAGTGAAGTGGCTCTACAACTAAATTTCAGCCGATTCTCCGTTCGTCGAGTGTAGCAGAGATATCGGGAAACTAGTTGCTTCAGACGGCCACAAGGATCTGGTCGACCTCATGCTACGGCACAGTGTGATAACCGCTTTCTTGTAACAACCTCGTTGAGAAATCCCCGTATGAATGCGGTTCAACTAGGACGGTGGCTCCAAGAAGTTTGTGATGTCGAAGTCAGTCGGTGGACTGTTAGTTAGAAAACGACTTCGAGAAGTTAATCTGACTGCACACAGCTCAGCACACGGGTCAAAATTGACCGCAGCTCACCAACGAGTCAGTCGTGAGTTCGCTTGACAGCATTTGAATTGGACAGTGAAAGAATGGAGAACAGTCCTGTTCAAAAAGAGTATTTTGGACCATTTTGCATTGAAGAACGTGTCTGGAGAGGCTTATCAATAGAGGCGAAGACAGATCTGGTGCACGAGCGAATACTGGCTATCAAGAGGAATGAATTCTCAACGGTACATTGAGTAAGTACTCGAGGAGTACGTCTCACCTTTTGCCGGGTTTATTGGTGAACATTTTCTGTATATGCTTGATAATGCGAGACCGCATACGACTGGTGTAGTACACCAGTACTTTCAAGAGGTGGATGTGCCTGTTATAGAGTGGCCAGCTCGAAGCCAGGGCCTCAATCCTCCCGACCATTTATGGGACGAGTTGAAAAGAAGGTTTCGAGCCAGAGATGTTTTAGGTTTCAGTGGTTGACACTTAGGCCATTTTTAGCCCATTATGATACCACGCATTCACGCTATACATCATTAACCCATTCACCTATTCACCTACTCACACAACTTCAGTATACCACCTGCACATTGCAAGCTCCATGTCAACCTGTACATTGACATGGACGGTGGGTCGGCGCTGAATTCTGCACTCCATCAGAGTGTCTTAGTTGTGTTTATTAACATCACCGATTGTAATCGATGATGAAAATTCGATTTGCATCGGAGCCTGTGATGCGGGATTCGAACCCAGTACCTTCCGGCCCAAGTGCCGAAGCTTTAACCACTGCACCACTTGTCCGGTAGTCAAAGATGTTGCTCCAGTTTCCTGTAGGAGCTGCAACAGGCGATCGTAGAAGAATGGGAGACGATACCTGCAAGTGAAAACTTTAGTGAAATCAATGCAGGGGAGGGGAAACTTCTTATTAATAAAACTGTTTTTTTTGGTCCATGTTTTAATTCGATTCTTACCCCTAATTTTCATGCTGGCAAATTCCCAAAAACGTGTACCTCAGATGTTTACCCTTCAAATATCAGTTTGATGGCACGTATAAATACAAAAAAGGTACCACTGGATTGAAATAGTCTTTGAATCTGCATTAAAAAATAAACAGATATTGGATTTTTTTTTGATATTTTTGAAGTGTACATTTCTCTTTTTATCCTGTTATTCGAATGAAAACGACAAAATTGCGGCATATAGCATTATCTCTCAATTTTTAGATAATTTAGTTTCTTGTTTCTTCAAGTCTTCAAAACTTCGTACGTGTCTACGAGTGTAGTGAAGTGAAATAATTTCTTTATAAGGTTTTTTATTGGTGTTTAATTTTTATTTTAAAGTGAAAGTGTTTCGATACTAATCACGTAAGGAAACACAACCACGTAAGTAAGCTTTGCATTTATAAGTGGATGGCATTGAAGTGGGTGAATTTGCGTATTGTCCTCCAATATTAGTGTGGTGGTGTACATGATTTTGTTTTCTGTCGGGCATTATTTTTTGTAGTAAAATACATATAATTTTCAAATTCACAAGTGGCAATTTTACAAAATATTCGAATTTTAGAACTGTGTTTGAATGGTGTATTTTCAGTTTACGCGTATAAATTAGAACTCTGAAATTATTATATTTGAAGAAAATTAACATTTATGATTGGAAAAGTAAAATGTCGTTCATTATTTTTTTGCCGTAGAACCGGAACTAATTGTGGGTAAATAAAATAAGTTATTTTATTTGCCCACAATTCAATATTAATTTTTATCTTATTATATTTAACCAAAACTGTAGAGGAGGAGGAAAGCTCAATAGTAAAAGAGGAATTATATTTACCATTGACCGGAAATTTAATTGTCGGAGCGCAATATACTGAGATAAATACGCCAAATATAAGTTCGATCGAACAATCACGAGTCAGAACGAGTTATTGCCATTCTATTGAAGGTTCTGGCAGAAATGTTCTTCAAAGTTACGAAAGGAACACTCTAACAGCTGAGGTATTTTAATTTTAATTTAGTCATACTTTTTAGTGAAGAAAATTCTAATTTCGTTCAATTAATTGTCTTTAAAATAGTATATACTCTTCACCGCATGCAGTTACAAAGGCCGATCGAATAAAACTCTCCAAAATAATTATAAAATTTGCTTTAGAGAATATTTCGAATTTAGAGTAAAAAATACTGAATTACATGTATATTGGGAAAATTAATTTTAACTGTAGAATGAAATGTTATGGTAGATTGAACCGGCACGATTTTATATATTTGGCCATCTGCGACGTTTTTACCTGTGCGATTCCTGAACAGTACTATGCCTGTACCATTAACGGGCAAAACCCATCAGACAAATTATAAGATGATACCTCAAATTGCCAAAGATGGCTGTGTTCCGCTAATCTAATAATTAGACGACGAACAACTCCACAAGCGCCCTCTCCAAGAATAGGTTTGTATTAAGATAATTATTAAACATCAATATTTTCTAAAACTTTCTAAAATAAATAAATTATAATATTAGTATTTTTCTACTGGATTTTTCCCCTGACTATGGAGCGTTTTGTTAAAGGTACGTCACGCCACAAAATGAGGGCAGTCAATTTCAAACAATCAAACCAATCAAATTTTATGCAATGATAATGAAATCTAAATTTTAAATTTAAGCTTCTAAAATAAATATAGTATATGCATCTAAAATATTAAATGTTAAATAATTTAAAATATGTTTACATTTGAAAAGTTATACAATTTCACAAAAATGGTGCTTTACGGTTTATTATTGATGGCTGTTATTTTTTAAAATGGTAAGCATTCACACTAAGCGTAATTTTTGATATAGCAAAAACTAGAATGATCGATTAAATCTAATCGAGCGTCGTGAATACAGACATCAATATGCCAGAAAAAATTATTCAGGCTAAAATGGTACGAGAATATTTTTAATAAATCCCTATTTGTAGATAAAATGCAATATAAAATTTAAAAACTTAATAAATTTCTTAAAAATTTGAAAATACTTTAATTTTTGTAACTTTTCTTTAATTCCCAGTAAACAACGGAAAAATACATTTTGCTTAAGAATAATGCTATCAATTACTAGAAACACTGTTTTTTCACAAGCATTACTTCTGAAAAAATCGACAAATTCTTAGTAATCGATTTCTTAGTGATCGATCTTAGTGTAATGTACCGGTTCACATGGATAGTGTAATTAACTTTACGAAATAATTTTATAAACTTACTATTACTATTAATTTACAAATAAAAATTACTTTAAAAGAAATTTATTCTTTTTTTATTTTTGCATTTTACGCTAAAAATATTTGAAACAGTACTAACAACAATTCTGTTCTATTGGAGAAAACGAGTTAGTTCAATTGTGTTAATGACTCCTGGATTTGTAGTAACCGAAATACGATTGCACTAATATTGTCAAAAATGATTGCAATGACCGTCTCCATTGTTTCAATTAGTTAGCAGCTGTCAAATAATTTTTTTGATAACCCTTACCATCAAAGTCGTTTACCACAACCGAATGTAAATCGTGAGAAAAATCCAATTCGCTTCTTCTGTCGAATTAATGCAACAGAAATGGAAGACGCTACTATTTTGCAAATAGTTTCGATAAACGAAACACAAAGCGGCCATGATTTGTGTGCGTGCTAGTTGTGTCAAATATAACCAAGAGGTTGAAACAAACGATCACTAAAAACGATTTCACAATCTAATGATTCGGTAGGGCAATGTATGCGGTTGTCACAAACGGGGTAATTTTCTGGGTGACGGCAATTCCAGATCTAGTACATATTGTTGTAAATGTTTATTTGACGAAATAGAAGGTAGTCCAACCTGGGAATACGTCCTACAATCATTTCAATTTGTCCTTTGTTTTTCATTACTTCATCCGACAATTAATGAAAAATTGTGAACTGAGCATTATCTATTGTACAAACTGGTGATGCTCAAGCACACCGAATATTTTATTCTTTATCAGGTCTTTACTCATCACAAAACCACATCAAATTTGCACGTATTGCCGAACAACCAAGTGAAAAGCTTTTCAACAAAACCCAGAGCAGGAAATTTTCTCATTCGTCTTAAGTTCTGTATACCACATTTGCCACACTTGGTAGCTATCACTTACAATAACAATTTACACGAACGAAAATAAAATAATAATCCAACAAAAACGAAGATATGTACACTGTAACTAAACTCCCAAATATTCCAAAATTGAGTCTAACGACCAATATTTAAACTATACAATTATTTAAACACTATATATTACAATTAGTATTATGCTTGTTAAAAAATATTATACAATTATACTAAATATTTTTAAAATGAAACTAAGCTAAGCTATAAGCTTACTATTGAATCAAAAAAGTCAAGTTTTATTGAAGGTTTTACCAAGGAAATACGGTTTTTGTTTTATCTGCAAACCCCTGTGAACAGAGATACGCTATGTGATTGTTTTCATAAATCGCTCAGCTGAAACACCTTATCTCAATTTTAAGGCAATGCTATTGCGTTTTATAGATGATCTTATCAAGTAGATGGCATATACCGTTACATTTGCAAATCTCTGGGAACTGAGATGCATGGTCGCATTGCAATATAGAATTTATTGAAAATTTATGGAATGTTTAACGATTATTGATTTTCAATAAATATACCACAAAGTTTGAAAATCATAAAATCAATTTGTTTTTATTCAAACTACACTTCGGAGGCATTTGTTCAGGGTAAAATTTCAGGAAAAATTTCCGCACCGAATTTCACTTGAGCTCTAGACTACCAAATGGTTCATTGTCATTGTGAGTATATGTGTATCGAAAAAATATGTGTTAAATATACTTACACATCTTCTGTAAGCTTCCTAATCACCCGACCGACTCATTCTTTCATAATTCTTATAAAATTGAAATATCCTTAGATTATGCGTTGGCTTCGTTATCTGATTGATATTAACGGTTTAGTAATTTGGAAAAAATATTTCTATAGAGGGTGCTGTAAACTGCAGCAAACAGGTTTAAAAATAAGCACACGTATAGTGAAATATTAAATTTCCGTTGTGGCAAAAAAAAATATTTATCTCAATTCGATTATAATGACGTCTATGTAAATTTTCTATATCATGACTTGTGTCTTATGTGCAGTTTTCTTCGTTTTTAGCTGCATGTGCAATAAATGCAATAAATTTTCAATAATGTTTTTAAACAACAACATACACAACATATATAAAATATAAAAATCAATATTATAAATATACAAAGATTTTTTTTGCATAATAGTTTGCTGTTATTTTGCAAATAATCACAGCATTTTGATACAAATAAGAGAGTCTATATTGGGTTGGACAAGAAATTCATGGATGAGGAATTTGTTAGGTTTTAATAGTAGGTCACGATTTAAAGTTTGTTGTTGTTACTGTTCTATTCATCCGAGGCGGCGGCAACGGCGTCATACTTGGAATCTTATATTGAAATAAATAATTACAACATAGAACGGTGTGGATGTCGATTTATCGTATGTGCGCGGCTAACGAAATAATTTTCCTCACCCCATTTTTTTATCGCTTTTGATATACATATCGCGCAGAAAAGTCGTATTAACTTCAAGCTTTAAATACCAACAACAAATAATAATAAGAAAAATTACTTTAAATATTAGCACAAGACATGCATATATATATATGAATACTGTGTACTGAAAAATAATAATAAAACTAAGAAGTTGGAAAAAAGTGGAGACTATAAACTAATCATACAAATACAAATAGTTTTATAAGCGCATATATAAAGTAGAAATATTTTTTTTAGAAGGGCATACGCCCAGGCCTGAGGCTATTCATAAAATAATAATAATAGTAATAGCGTAGAAAAAAATTGTAGTTTACTTTTAATGTTTTGAAATTACTTTGAATTTTTTTTTTTTAAATGGGAGATCTATTAAGATCATTTTCTTCATGGTTTTTCTTATAAATATATTGGTCAGATTATTATACAGTGTCGTGGGTATTCATTGTCTTGTTAATTTATATACACAAAAAAAATTGTTAAACTATCAGATGGTAATGAGTTCGATTTGATATGCATTTTGTAACATATACATGTTGTGAAAATATTTTTTTTTAGTGAGGAGGATATTATTATGTAGATTGTGCGCGGCCTAGGTTGCTGCAAATGTCTATCATTTATTAGTAATAAGATACGTGTATTACGTAAAATGTATAGGGCTCTGCGTCATTGCTGTTACCAATTCATAAGTGATTTTACTTAGAAGTTATTAATTTCTAATTAATAACGATTTTCCGGACGCCGATTTTAAACCTTGCACGCTAGACATCATAGACAGCTAAATATGGCTTATCAATAAAGAGAACTGTGGTTAAAGTTCAAAATTATAGAATAATGACGGAACCGCACTGTAAAGCGTCTAAGAAGGAACTAAACAATTACATAGTCACTGATTCAGATTTCGCTTAAACAATCATCGCATATTAATATTTTTTTATGTATTCTACAAGCTCTCCCATTTTCCTCGCAGTTCACTTTTCACGTCCTTACTCTACACAGTCGCCTGAAAAAAATCAAAGACGTACGGCTAGGACGTACGTTTCATTTTATCACTATCTGCACATTGCATAGCTCCATGCCAGTTTTGCACTCCAACAGGGGGTCATACTTGTGTTCCGTTTCATCTCAGATCGTAATCTGTAGATGAAAATTCCCTTTTGCATCCTGCTCCTATATCGGGATTCGAACCCGCTATGCCCGATCCAAACTCTCGCATATATTGGAATATATTTGATGAAAGTATGATAATGTTCATGGTAAAAAATATTAATTTTTAATAAAACGATTGAAGATAATTTTTCGATGAAGTTTTCTAACAGAAGTAATATCCAGTTTCAATCTGATAACATCATGAAAAATTAAATCCACTCGTCAGACCAGACCATCTATCACCTCATACATGGTATTCGAAATAAGTAGAACGATTATTGCTAATGTAAAAAATTAAGTTCAGATAAGTTCCGTAACTGTTTGGTATATTTTTAATCTGAGAAGCCATAATATCACAGATTAAGGTGAAATGATCGTTATAGTATTAGCGTGAAGACATTGTCGTCCATCATCCAGACTAACTCTGGAAAGCTGGAATCGTCAAAAATAATGAAGTCAACGTTCTCATTCATAAATTGTATTAAATTACTAGAAACCCTGCCAAGAAAATCGTGACAAAAAATCGGATTAAGTGGAAAGTAAACTGCTCTAATTATTAAATGAAATGTATTAAGTTTTAGTTAGTCCCCAATAAATTCTAGTTCACAGCAATAAAATGTATGCACTGCAATAAGCACACCGCCACCTTTACGATTTGTGCTAAAGCTATACCGATCACGACGAAAAACGCAAAAGTTCGAAGGGAACCACTGTGTCCGTTATTATTATAATATCGTTATTTGGTTGGATCTTTTTATCCTTGGTGACGCCCTTTTAACAGAATTTCGATTTTTTTAGCTTGACACCTGGCGATGATTGCATTGATAGTGGTTTTGTTAATTTTTTATTATTGTCGCAGATATGGAGTTTAATGTAACCACCTTTTTTTGCACATTATAAAAATCGTATTTTGTCACTCAAACTCACTAATATCTTCAAATTTATGGAAAAAGTTGTTTGTGTTGAAAAACATTTTTTGAAAAACAGTTGTTTGTGTTGAAAAACATTTTCAAACAAACTAATCAGCAAAATTTTAGCGGAAGTGACGTTTCAAAAAACGTCACTTCCGCTAAAATTTTGCTGATTAGTACCGGTATTTTTAAAAATTTATGTTTGCTATTTTTTATTCTAAGTTTCTCTCGTAAATGTTATACTTGACAAAATATTTGCAAAAATCGAAAAGCTCCTATGGAAGCTGTCTCTGCCCTGAAAGTTTCCAGTTTATGGAAAAAAGAAATTTGTCTCATAAAGGATAAACTTTTAAAATATTTTGAAAAAACGAAAAGCTCTAAAAGCAAAAAAAGTTAATGAAGACCTATTGGTTACTCGAGACAATCACCCTACGTGTTTCCATATGGTTATTTCTCTAATTCCCTCGCAGCACATTATTTAGAAAACATTTTATCACTTGTACATTGGTCTGTTGGCACAACCCAAAGAATTTCTTCTCTTCTTTCTACATTTTCCTATATTTGAGGTTTGTTTAACTTTGGTTTTCTCTTTTTGATATTTTTTTTGTTTTTCCACCTTACCTTAGCATCGAAGGAAATGCAAAAGAATCTAGCTATATTTGTATTTAGAATTTGGTTTGAGTTACAAATCACTGTAATCGAGTTTACATTTTAGTTTGCAAAGTTAACATGTACTGGTTTGGCTCCATCTAAAATCGTGCGTACATTTTTAGTCCGGCTACTCACTGTCTTAACAGCATTTTGGAGTTGCTTACTGGTTATATACCTGCTAGTATTCTTTTTAGCAAAGTACCTTTTTTCGACTTGAAAGTGGTGATATGAAATGTATAGAGTTTCATAATTTGATCAAATTGCTTAGCTAGGCCTCGATGCAGTTTAAATTCAAATTGGTGCCAAACGTTGTCGAAAGATTGAGTGATTTTATCTAAACCCAAATTGGTGTGAAGGAATTTAAGATCTGCACATGCATTTTCGTTCTTCTCAACTCCTTCGTTGCGTTCCAAAATTAATAATCATCATCCTTTAAATCAGAATCAACCCGAAGTCGTTTATTTATGCTTTCGTTCTTTATTTCTTTTGTTAGTTGTTTTAATTTTTTAAACATAAAATTTAGGATATTTTTATATTGCAGAGTCTACTAAGAAAGATTTTACGACCTTGTTTCTCTCTAACTACGTGGTTCTCTGACCTCAGGAGGATAGTTTTGTTTCAATAATCAGTTTGAAAGAGGAATATGTAAAGTTTCTCAGGCGTCGCGTGAGATATTATTTTTGAATGCTTGTATGGTAGCGACACAAATCTCTTGATCTCATTGAAGACAACATTCTACCAATATATCGACATTAGATAGACATTTCCGATATATTTCTAAATAAAACAGAAACGATCGTAAATTTGGGCATTATCAGAAAATATGGCTCGTTTCGTGATTAGTTTATTCGCTTTAAACTCAACGAATAAATTGAATTTATCGAAATACGGATTCTAAAACTGTCCTAGCGTTTAAACCAAATTATTATAATAAATGCTCAAACAAGTTTCAATGGAATCCGTTGGTACATCTTTGACGATCAATAGACAGTTCGTATACCATTTCTTTAGTTCTATACCTGCAGACTGCGGAATGATGGAGTGGATATTTTGTGCTCATACTAATTGCGGTGTTCCTTAGGGATCGGTATTAGGTCCTTTTCTATTCATGATTTATATAAACGACCTACCTACAGTTATCACTCAATGCAAATATCACCTTTTCGCGGATGACCTGCAAATTTATAGATTTTGTAGGCCCAACGATATAACAAATTCTATCGGAACTGTTAATTTCGATATCAAATTGATTACAAAATGGTCTATAGAAAATAATCTTGAACTTAATGGTGGAAAAACCAAATCTATCATTATATCTTCTACAATTCGTGATACGCACAACCTACCTAAAATCAGCGTACTAGGAGAGGAGGTAGATTTCTCTGATTCCGTGAATAATCTAGGCTTAACTTTTGACAAATGCTTATGCTGAAGTTACCACATCGAAACAGTTTGTAATCGAGTAATTTTTTTATTAAGAATGTTATGGGCTACCACGAAGTGCATTAATACCAATCTTAGACTCCAATTGGTGAAATATTACATCCTCCCAAATTTTTTGTACGGAAATATTGTCTTCTTTGAATTAAAGAAGAAGTACTTTAATGAACTTCGATTGATATTTAATTGTTGTGTGAGATACGTATACGGGCTGAGAAAGTACGACCACATCTCGAATTTTAATAATTCATTACTTGGCTGTTCTCTTGCTGAATTCTATGAGTTTCGAGTTTGTTTATACATTTTTAAGTTCTTAAAGTATAAACAGCCTACCTATATTATAGGTTTCGTCTTCCAATCGTCGCATTCATCTTTTAACTCCGGCTATTAATAAATGTAATCTGATGAATTCATCATTTTTTGTGAGGGGAGTTAGCATGTGGAATTTGTTAAGTAATAACGTTAAGAAATCTAAATCCCCTGCTGTGTTTCGGAAAAAATACTTTTCTTCAGCTTAATAATATCAAAATCTATTTTTCTTTTATTTTTTTTTAAATCATTTTTTCGCCAATTTCAAGGTGATGAATCGCTAGTATGCTGCTGCACACCTATAGGTTAATTTTATAAATAAAATTAGAAATAAATTAAAATTAAGTAATTTGCCACTAATGGTATAAGTTCATAAGAACTTCATACATTTATATTAAATAAAATAAAAAAATAAAAAAAATCCAATTTCTATTAAATTTTGTGACAAGGAATGGCACTGAAGATATCCCATAGTTTATTTTTGTTTCAATTCAATTTGCATATCGTAAGTGGTTCAGGTTGCGAGTTTCACCTCAAAATCAATTTGAATTTTAGATCGTCATATGCTATTCGAATATAGGTAGCCGAATTAAAATTAAAAACGGTTGATGGTTTCTGAGTTGACAGGTTCCATGTGGCCTAGGATTCTGTATTCTTCAATAAATTTTCTATTGCCTAATAACTTCCGGCGATATATCGAGACATCGTTCTAAATTTAGGAATCGGCGGGTAGCGAGCCCCTTTGAATCACCAAGCTGTATTTGACTTCATCATCTCGCGCAACTATAGTGGTGTTCTTCACATTTGGATTCCTCTGACGACAATGGCTTACAGAAATACAGGAATGTGAGAGATCTAAATTGTCCAAAACCTTTTAATTTGTTATTAGTGATGGTTAGATTTTGGAGAATTCGATGACTTTCCAGAAACTATCCAGCCTAATAGAGTGCTTTGCAACAACGACAAATGGTATGCCAGTTAAATTTGACCAACAGCAAGTAGCTGATGTTAGATTTCTACGCCAAACAGTAAATAAATATCTTTTGGATTAAAAAATGCTGCATTGGCTAATTGGATGTTTGACGGGATTTTCCATAGATCAACTAGCTGGTAGCTGATCTTGGGTAGTACTTGAATATCCAAAGTCGTTGTAAACTAAGTCTTGTTTGATCAAAAATAAAAGATTGATCGTAAAAGTCTTAGCAGTTTTTTCGAGTCCAGCTGATCCACAGGTTCATACGAAAATAGCACACATCCATGTTACTCGCAAATAAAGTTCGCAGGGCAATAATTATACGGCTGCTACAGTACCAGCGATTATTCCGCCAAGTGTCAATTAGGTATTGACACTTAGTGTGTTCAGATGTACCAATAAACACGTTCCACTCCAGATTTTCAAGTTTGCGCAATTTCTTCTCAAGTTCGGAAACGATTAAAATATAGGATTAGTCAATTTTAGTACGTATATCTACTCTGTATCCATTACCTAGTACGGTGGTAATATCCGATAAACTGAACAACTACCCGTTATTTCCGAAAGTCGATATTGGATGTTCTTAATCTTTGCAGTTGAAAGTTGTTTTTGTACATATCTTTGTACCGTTCCAATTTCTCGATCAAGTTCTCAATGGCGATTCAATGCCGAAAGCATTTTATGCCCTGTAGTGTACTTAGTTTGATAAATATACCGCTAGTCGTGGTTTCTTTAAAATGGTAACAAATTCCACTGCAACAGATGAACTTCTAAACTTATTTCAAGTATTTTATTATAATTATATTGATCGCGTTCTGAGAGTTTTTCAATTCAATCCAGAAATTTGATTTGTATCTACGATAAATTACATTAATAATTCCAATGAACCCAAAGTTACCAAAAATTAGTTGGGATTTTGTACTTGACATCTTTGATTTTCATAAAATTTTATCATGATCGTAGAGACCCTTTCATTATTACTCATCGGACCCCGATTGATTGTCTCCCGTTGTCTTGGAAAAATGTGGCGTTAGTCGGGTTATAAAAGTCGCACTTTTATAAAAGTCGCATTAAAAGTTTCTCATAAACTCGCGACGATTCTTTTGTTGTTCCTATCCGTATAAGTTCTCCAAGTCGGATTTCCCTAACTTTGTAACGAAGCTCCGATCTCGATTGTGTTTCTTTTTTTTTGTAGGTACTGTTTATTTAACAAAGGAGAAAAGGTATACTCACCACTCGGTTTTTTTACTTACCATTTTATTTCGACCAATTTGTACGGTGTACCCTACGTTCCATTGTTCCATATGGTAACACCAAAATCGTTCAGTTGGCGTTATATACATATCGTGAAAAAAGAAGAGGATAGAAAGTAAACGAAAAAAAAGCGCGCGAATAAATGACAACCGAGGTAACAAGAAGGAGAAATGAACGAGTTGGAGGGACTGGAAGTACAGAATTCGAGAGAGCAAGGTCCAAATCGACCAAGAAGAAAATATAAATTTCTTGAAAATATTAAAAATAAAAAAAAGGAAAAAACGAATGTATTTGTGCTAAGTGCTAGTTATATAGTTCTACTTTACCGTAAACAAAAATAATAGAAAAAAAACTATGTGCCATTGCAAATATTGAAAAAAAATTTTTTAATAAAATGTTATCTAGTTAACTAATTAGAAAAATGTAAATCGAATTCTATTGTATTTTATGTATAAAATCTAAAGTGATTGTACTGAAAGTAAATTGTTTATGTTCATGTGAAATAGTCTAAAGAGATTTCGAGAAAATTGGTTACCAAAATCAACAATTTGTATATTTTATTGATAGTGAACAAGTTGATTACCAGTGTTTTTTTATTCCTTTGAGAACGAGCGGTAAGCGAGACCGCTCATACATATTATTTGCAAGTTGTATTAAGTTTGTGCGTTATAAACGTGCGTTGTGTGGTCTAATAACGGCCATTACATATGATATCATCTATAGGGGCTGAATAAAAACTCGGTTGCTATTATCAAAAAAATCTAAATAGTTGCTCAACCAAGTAATTTAAACCAAGACACGCGATGTAGGCTAAAGTATCACGACGATATCTAATACGCTAATAAAGGGATATTAATGTGGATCTGTACCATCGACCAACAATACATCGTTCTTTTTACATAAATTGGTGCGTTTGCTGATACGTCTACGATAAAATAATACGTCACATCAGGCAGCCGTATTCAACATTATCACCACGTGTATATGCTACAACCCAAGTTGGGCGGACAAAACTCCTACATAGCCAGTCCCAGTGGTAACCTATCGAAGCGGGTATTTTCGACAACAGTAACATCACCGTCAACAGGGTCGATTAGCATCATCACATCACGATACCGTATAGAGGGCCATCATCATCTTCATAATTATTTATTTTCTTTCAGCTTCGAATAGTTTTCATTGCATTTATTAGATTTTTTTTCATTTCTTAAACAAAGTCACATACTCCTATGTGTAAAAATTTTCTTTTATGTCGATTTTGCTTCTGTGATGTTAGTGTGCCAACGAGAATATACGCGCCTTTCGTATATAAGTATTCTTCCAACCCGATGATAACTGTTCATTTCGTGAAATATACCGTACGATAAATTATGCGTTAACAAAACATTTTTAAGTGGAGGATGGTGAAGATCAATGTTGTGTGTAGTGAACCCTCTCTATCTGCTATGACTTGTTTCTAATTCATCGCCCTCAGCTTTTCTAACGTTTAGTCTAGTTTTTTTTCTTCGTTTAAGCACACTTCGTAACATTTTTGTAATATGGCTGCTGGTGCGGTGGTAACGGAACCCCCCAAGCCGACTATGAGCTACCGATATATACAGTGTGCAGCTAGCATACCTAGCAGAAACCAAGCCATGTGGTTACAATTATGTAGACTAATTGCAAATGTTCTTATATCTAAATGTTATTTTTAAAGCATCGTTTTTGGCTACACCAATTTAACTATGAATTTAGAAGACTCACTTGACGGGATTTCTCATACCTCTAGCTTACCTATCGCAACCTCTAATGAGCGTGGAATCTTACTTGAAACAGCCAAAATATCTGGTATTCTTCATGTTGTCAGTATCAACAACGTCCGTTTTTATATCCGGAGTGTACCTCTTATCAACGATGTTGAATGCGTGGTTAAGAAATCAAACATTTTGTCATACGCTGACAACATGAACATTTGTAAAAATATTTCAATCCAATAACTGTGCTAGGCTGAACTGTGCTAAATGTACTCCCGTAAAAGAAGATATTCCCACATATAGTAGGTATCTATAAAACCTTGGCTCGTGACTTTTGTCTCACTGACAACTTCACGTATGTAGAATAAACTATAAAAAATATGAAAAATGGTGGCCTTTGAAATTTTTGTTGATTTATCATTCGCTATGTCGCCGAAGAAGTAACAAAAAACTTTGTTTAGAAAAAAATCTCTGTGTGTGCGGTATCATGCTGAGTGTCGACTAAAAGTATGTAGCTTTTCTCAGCCTATGCATTTACAAGAAAATTATTATAAACTAAAAGATTCTAGATTAAATATGCAACAATACGAAGTTTTAACCGAAAACCCGATTTGCAACAAAAATTCGGCCCCTATACAGGAGCCCAGATATATTTATTAATCAAGATGAAACTTGGTACTTAAGCCATCATTTCTTTCCACAAATTGAAAGATCTCAGTAGATCTCAGTTCACCGGAAGTGACAGCTTCCATAGGAGGTTTTCGTTTTGCACCGGAAGTCGTTTTTTCCACCGTTTTTCATTTTCAATAATAATGTCATTTACAAAGTTGATCAAGATTTTTAGATATTTTACAGCCTAAAGATTTCCAACCACTGTTCTTGTGCCTTACATCTTTTATCCGCTACTAAAGTTTTTATTAAAATATTTGCCTCCAGGGTATGAAGCATTTCGAAATATAATTATGAGAAAAATCTTCATAAATAGATTCGATACAATTCAAATTCATCAATATACAAATATTAATTGAACAGAAGAATATTATTGCCATTTCATCACATCGGTTAATAATATTCAATATAACAAAAAAAAAATTGAATGGGTATATATCAATATAATAACGTATGTACATTATATATGTTAATTATAAACATTACCTAATTGTTCCCATGTGGTGTGCACCATTAGAATTTCTAATAAATATTTTAATGTATATGCCCCACATCCCAAACGTCTAATATACATATAAATTATTACTTTATTACTTATGCCATATATACAGGCGTCTCAAGAGAGAAAGATGCTTTATAATGATGATGATGAAATTATGGATGAAGACCAACAAAATATACAAACTTATTTTTATATTGACTAAATTATGTTTATAAAACAGCAGGTTGATTATTTATTTATATTTTTTTTATACTCGCATTAATAAAACATAAAAATGATCATTAATTTATAGGACACTACTGTGAATAATCATTATTAAAATATTAAAATTATTTTAGATGTTTCTAAACTACTGCAGACCGTATAGTGTCTCGCGCTGTCTGCATGACAAAAAAAATGATGTATAAAACACAAGAGAATGCGATTCTTCTTCTAAATCACCGCACATACATACATATGAGAAATAAAATCGATTGTTATGCAATATAAATAATAAATTAGAAATGCATGCAATAAATTATGTATCATACCGTCGTCTCGACTTATATACTCGAACACTTAAATAACCTTTGGTTTGACCTTCACTAATCCTACACAAAAAAAATAAAACCGATTTGCAAATATTTCCTTATAATTATTTATTTGAACACTTTTCGTACAACAACAAAAATTTATCGGAAAATTATAATAATTTTCTATTTTATCAATCATGTCGATACACCACAACATTTCGATTGCATAAAACTCTCTGTCATCGTAATACTTTGTCTGTGGTATATATGATAATAGTAATTTAAATATTTTGGCGTTGGTGTTAACAAAACAAATTGTGCACAAAGAAAAATTACTTTCACTTAACAATATAAACTGTATAAGAAATTAATTTATAATTTGTGACAATCAATCAGTATATAACATATTATTATTATTATTATTACAGCAACAACAAATAATAACAATAATAATAAAAATTGTGTTATGTTATGTTTGCGCGATCAATTTCATCCGCCTTCAGGCGATTATTTGTTCGCGCACACCATCAAAATACCGTCATCGCACATTATACGTAAGGTGTATTAAGTACGTTTATATAGAGACAACACAAACATATAAGATTTTTCAAATAAAAATAAATCACAATTATCCATCTTTAAACGAGCCAGACCAGAGAGTCACAACAGAAATATCATAAATTTTCGATTTGTTGGTAACATGTGAAACATGACTTGAATCAATTAAAGTGCCCCCATACATTCCTTTTCCTTGTTTGGGAGCGTGAATTCTTATTTGTGCGATTGTTGTCTTCAAAATACATATTATGAAATAACGAAAAACGAAGAAGAAATTTTTACTTGAAATGTAAGCCATAACGTAAAATTTGAAATGATGATTTTCTATATATTTTGAACGTCATATACAGTCAAGTGTAGCATATTTTAGTTTAGTATTTTAATATTATATAAGCACTAGTTATACAGTCGATAGGCCAGATTGGTAGAGCGAAATTAAACTATTTTATTTTATTCATTGTGCTTGGGATCCTGAATACGGTAAAAACTGTGGTACTTTAATTTTGCGTACCGTTTCATTTTGTCCCGAAAATCGATGAACCATGGCTCAGCAAAAATTTCTCGTTTGTAGCAAATTTTGGTACATTTCACACTCTCATCACCAAAAAATGAAATGAAACATAGACTTCATTAACAGTTTCGTTAATTCTGTATACAAACTAATTAAATAATATTATGGTAAATTAGCATATATTGTTAAACAATTTAACATTTTTTTTGTTTTCATTCACCATCGTTTTCCACAAAAAAATTTGTTTAATCAAAAATTGAAATTTCTTATTTCGGCATAAATTTTTCGAAAATATCCTGACCTAGTTTTTGTTCAAATTTAATTTAAAATCGTTATATTTTTAAAATATTTTTTCGTAAATGTTGTACATTTTAAGGCTAGAAACGAAAAATTTACCTTGGAAGCTACTACTTCCTGCTACTTAGCTACTATTTTTTTCTGGAATCCGCAAATTTATCAGAAAACCTCTAGGATGAAATTTTATACAGATCACTCAACCTGTTTCGGCTATATTGTGGCTGAAATATGATGAAGACTGACTTTATTACTCATCAAAAATTGTTATTTTCCAATAGCATTTCGAAAAAATGATTAAGACCAATTGTGTTTAAAATGTAACTAAGAATCCTTTTGTGCTTAATGGTTTTTTTGCAGATGCGACTACTTATTACAAAACATCAAAAAATGGAAAAGCTCCCATGAAAGCTCCCATTTTACGTGGACCGATTTCCGCCAAATTTCAATGAATCTTCCCAATTTATGAAGAAAGTTTAAGACGTGTGAGAGGATATAAACAGACAAACAGACACCACATCGAAAATAATTTTTTTGGACTTTGTAAAATAAAGATATAACTACGCCACACTTGTTTAAGTACCGGTTTAGTTACATTCAATTTAAAGAACCCATGGTGTTGTTTCAATCAAATTAGATATTTTCATAGTAGGTACTAAGTGAGTTTCATCTTATTCGTTTGGAGAAAGGTCATACTTCCACCTCCATGAACCTATCCCGGTATAGCAGTACCACTTATATCATGACACAAAATATACTTAAAATATGTATAACTATAAACAAATTTGTGTCGCACGCAAACTATAACTGTTAACTAATTGTACATTAAATGTCGAATTAAATATCGAATTAACCATGGCTTCTAAATTTTGTTAATATTATAAACAAAGTTATTACTGCTTAAATATCAAATCGAAAGTGAATTTTTCAAAACAAAATTCAAAAAGTTTTCAGTGTAATTAGCTGGACTATATTCAGTTAAAAAAATTTATCGGGAATGTCTTTCGATTTTTTTTTAGTCGATTGTATCTCGCCTCGAAGACCGAAATTGCTAAAGTTTGGATTACAAACCGTGACATTTTCTAAAAATGTCTCTCTAGAATTATCTGAATATAATCGTTCAAATCTTGGCAACAAAACTTAGATATTTTAAGAAAAATTCTATCTAGAATTATCTGGATGCAATCGTTCGAATTTCACCTCATATGTGATTCTCGAGCACTTGACAATATACCGCCGGATACGTTGAAGTTTCGACTACAAACTGTGAGACTCGCAGAAATTTAAGAATTAACGTGATAGCCGAGAGCGGGATACCGACCAAATGGCACAATGGCTAAAGCTTTGGCGTTTGGATCGGGAGGTACCGGATTCGAATCCTGATAGGGGCAATGATAGGGAAATGTTACACATCTGTCACTCCCTGTCCGTGTACAAAATCCATCGGCCGGGCCCATATTCCATGCAAGTATAGGCTGGCATGGAACTTGCAATGTGCTGGTGGTGATAAAATCGGTCCTATAGCCGTACGTCCTCGAGTTGGCCGGGAGGCGCAAAGTAAGGACGGAGGTTAGGTTTCAGTGGTTGACCCCATTGTGGTATTCATGCCACATCATTAACCCATTCACCTACTCACACAACTACAGTATAACATCTGCACATTGCAGGCTCCATGTCAACCTGTACATTGACATGGGGGGTGGGTCGGCGCTGATTTTCGCACTCCATCAGATGGTCTTATTTGTAATTATTAACATCGCCGATTGTAATCGCTGATGAAAATGCGATTTGCATCTAGCCTCTTATGGGATTCAAACCCAGTACCGGACGTAAATAAGTAAGGTCGTAAAAAGCATAACCACGGAAGAGCAAGGTGAGCCTTGAGCCCCAAAACACATCGCATAGTTAACAATACAAAAAAATAAATAATAAAAACGGGATATCAGTGTAAATCTCGCCTCACATGAGATGCTCGAAAACTTGACATATTACGCCGAATTTATTGAAGTTTTGACTAGAAACTGAGAAATATGCAGAAAAATTATAAAAGGTTTAACCAGGATGTAGTCGCATGAATCTCGCCTCGCGAAAACTGAAAGATTTAAATAAAATATACATAAAAACACATAAACATTCTACTTGGAATTATCTGGTTATAGTCGTTTGGGCGAATCACGGGCACTTGGCATACACCGCCGGATTACAGAAAAATTCTATCTGAAAATAACGGAAAATTGTCATAAAAATAGTTATTAAAAAATTAAAATAAATCTTTTAAAGCACCCCAATAGTTTTTTATTCCTAAAAATCAATTTCTTAAAATATAAGAAAACTATTTGTCGTAAGTAAGGAAAGTATTTTGGACAATAAAAAAAAATTATTTTTATAAACAAATTTGACGAAAAAATATAATTTAAAATTAAAAAGATTATCCTTTTGATTTTAAAAACGAGACTTTTCGCCTAAAAATATATGTATATTTTTTTGCTTTTACTGTTTTTTTTTACTCAGTGTAGATTCTTATTAACGAAGAGGTTAGGTATGACTAAGCTACCAAAAAATAAGAATATGTCTTAAAAATACATAAAAGTTTTTGTAAAATTTCGTGCTGAATATTATAAATGTCATGATAGTGTATCATGATATTGTTTACTGTCGCGATAGTGACATGTTTATAGTATGCTGACGCGATAGTAACATAGTATGCTGACAACTAATGTACGGAGCAATTTTCAATAAAAAAAGCTACTGTAAATAGAAAAAATATGAAAATATCCTCTTTAATTTTTTATCAAAATCATTCGAGCTGATTTTTTTTTAAATAGGAACCCGCATTCCATTAAAAAACCCTGAAACGAATTAAGAACTTACCACAACCGATTCTTAGCACTAAAAACCCTTCTCTCCCATTTTTATAAAAATCTTTCTATCCGAAAAACCACAAATGAATTTTCATAAAATTAAGATTCATCGCAATCCATTCCTGGCGTTCGAAAACCCTAATCAGCGCAATTTCTATCTGAATCGTTCTAGCAAAATAAAAATTTAAAGTATAGGGTCTCTGGCCCAAGGACCCCTCCCGATTACTGGTATTTCAATCCTTTCCTTCACCAATTTTTTTCATAATCGTACCAGCCGGAAAAGAATTAAATAAAGAGGCCATTTTGAAAGAAAATAGTTACTCATAACAATCAACATTTTCAAATGGAGGCGACTAATTCAACCATAAATATTAAATATATTATAATGTCACAGTAACGCAACCAACATAGTATGGGTGCAACATAGGGGAGCATCATGATGAAACTTAGTGCAAAATCACACAAAATTGTCAAAGAATTAAGCAACATTGTACAACATGACGCAACATGTAGCAATACCATGCAATATCGTGCAACACCATGCAACATGGTGCAGCACCATATAACATGGAGCAATATGGAGAAAAATTACGCAACAAAATTACGCAGAAATCCGAACTCCTTATAATTGTTTCCTTATCCGAAAACCCTGGCCCGCTAAATTGTATCAAAATCGTTCAAGCCATATAAAATATTAAAAGAAAGCCCCAAGCTGACATCACGCACCATAGTGGAAATCTCAGAACATCCGTCAACCACATGCAACATGAAGCAACATAGTGCAACCTCACGCAACATTGTGACATATGAACCAAGCCTAATGTATCATCCCACAACGTAATGCAACTTCTGACAACATCTTGCAACATAAAGAAACATCGTGGAACAATATTACATGGCACAATATGGTGCAACAACATACAACTTGGTGCTGTGTAACATGGCGGTATATCCGTAGAATCCTAAATTAATTATCCAGAAATCAGAACTCCTTGTAATCGTTTCCCTTCATTCGGAAAACCTGTAACAATAAAAAAATTTACATTCATGCAGTTCTTCTCCAACAAGCCGCGCTAGCAACACATCGCACAAGCAACACGCGATGCTACGTACTACTCCACCATTATATATGGCGGTTAATAAAATGTATTAAAATAATAATAATTGATTATGAAGGGTTAAAACCCCTTAAATAACTTTTCCCGAAATCAGGATCCATGACAATCAGTTTTCGGATCATTTGCAACCCATTTTTCAATCAACTAATAGTGGTTCCTACTTCGTGAACTGATATTCGATAAAGACCGAAGATTTCTAACCCCACAGAATAATTGCTCTAATAGGGGTCACTTCGTCAGTCAGATAAGCAGATTTTGAAACAAGGTTTGCCATAGCCACATTTGTACTCAGCAATCTCCGTGTTAGATGATTGTAGTTCTTGGCCGATAATCTCTAGTCCCTTTTGCCGAAAATATTTAGACGTAGCTTTTCTGGTACCGAGATAATCTGTTATAGTACTTCTAGTGTTCTTCCGATATAGTGTTTTGTGCCGGGGTAGTCATGGTTATCTGTATATAGCGCACCAATGCTCCGGATTTTGGGTGAAGCTCGTTCATTAGTGCTATACTGGCCTGGACAATTATTGAAGCTTATTGGTAACTCTGCCTTGATACTTGATCTTTAAAGCATCGGCGGTATAGACAATTGTGTTTACTGGTAAGGTGCAAGCTGCTAGGACCGATATGCGACGCATTAACTGCACTGTTAGAGATTTTTGCATTAAAGGCGCACACGATAATTTGAATTTTATGGTGCAGGCAATAATTCATCTACATTAAACGTAAAATTCCGTAAATCGTTTAATCTCAAGATCAACAATTAAGTCTAACGCTTACATTTCGTTTATACGATCGGTAATCATTTACAGTGCAAAATTTCTAGCATGAATCACCAAAACAACAAATCTCTTGGAATATAAATTATTGAATAAACCATGTAACCAATTATATAGTATTTCAATAATTATAGTGTATTGAATTTAAAAATAACAAAAAAAAAAAAAAAAAAATAAAAAATTATAGTTTGATTAATAAAAATTATAAATTGATTTGAAATCTAATTAATTCTAATGGAAATTATAACCGAAAAAACATGACGACAGTAAAATTAAGAGTTTGTATAAATTTTAATTCAATTATATTTCCTTATTCGTTTTCTTGGGTGTAGAGAGTCGCGGCCTTAATGGATTATTTGTTGTTGTTGTTGTTATTGGTTGCCAACAAGTTTTTCGTAAGCAGAGACACAGAGTGTGGTTACTTGTCGTGAGGATGGTGTTAAGAAATCTAAGCATGAGTTTATAATCCATATATGTGCTCGTAATTGGTATGACTTATTTTAAATTATTATGATGTAAGAGCGCGCAGTCTGTCTGTCTATGTCGGTTTATTATGATTGTTATTTCGCAAAGATTTATGCCACACAAAATCTCTAAGCTAAACGATCAATTAACTTTAAATACCATCTCGTCGTATTATAGTTATATGCCGCGTAAAAAATCTCATTAATCTGTAGTTAATTTTTATTATGCATGTATTTCAATTAATTAAAGTTTTAGTTTCGATATATGCATGCAGCACATACATACGACTGTATAATATTAGTTATACATTAGAAAATGTTAAATACCGCAAAACTAATAACACGTGCGCGATTATTATTACCTCTTGCAATTTCTTCAATTTGTATATACTCGTATTTTTATATACAGATTTAATTTCAAAAGAATTCTGCTTTGTGTATCACAACACAACCCAATCTAACATTAAACACAAAATTTTAATTAAAAATTAGAAATAACATAATTTTTTTTATGTGTGTATAACAACCTATGCTGTTATTGTTTTATAATAATTGAGCAATTAATTTAAATCCCGGTGTAAAATTTCGTTTGATCTTTGTCGTTTTGCGTGCGCTTGCGCTCGCCTAATTGAAAGACTAATTTTTACAGCTGTAACCTTCCTATACTGTCGCGTTTTAATGAAGACTAATGTATGTGCAAAAATTAAAAATTTGATGGAATGCAGCGTAACGAGATTACTGTATGTGTTTAATAACAAATCGCCCCCATATGGTACTTCGTAATTAGTTGTGTCCATTCACATTAAGAAAAAGTATTGAACTAATTTCTGTGTCTATCGTAAATTCGCAATAATCGAGGTTTAATAAAAAAAAGATTTTTTTTTGTTTTTTGTTAAATCAACAACCACGTGTGTGTGCGCTAATTCTTCAAATTACCAAACAATCTCGACTGGTTCGAAGAAGAACTCCGTACAGTAACGCGTTAGCGGTTCATCGAAAAAATAAGTGTTTAAAAACGCTGACTTCTTTTTTGTTTTAATCCCCCCTCAATAGCACACTGAGATGATGACGTCTGGGATTCCCCGGGCCCTTTATAATTATTGTTTTCATTGATCGAATCTTCAACCAAAAACTGAAACGTACTCATATTTGCAAGAAACTTCAAGAAGACATCGATACATTAGGTGAGTAGTGTAATCGAAACTCGCTTTAATATTTAAGAAATGTAAAATCATGTTTTTCCATCGTAAAAGAAATCCGCTAATTACTTCATACAAAGTCAACAACGAAGTATTGCAAAGGGTCAATGAGATTATGGAATTAGGTGTAACATTTTTCGAAAATGCCAGTTTCAATAACCATTCGAAAGCGAATGCCATGTTTGGATTTATTAAAAGATAGACAGGTGAATTTAAAGACATTCAAACCTTATGTTCATTCTATTTCGCTTACGTTCAATCTCAACTGGAATACGCTGTAACGGTCTGGAATCCATACTATGCTGTGCACATTAAAAGAATTGAAACCATTCAAAAGAAATTTCTGATTTTCTTGTTAAAGAAAAGTAAATGGGATTACGACCACAACTTACCATTTCATGAAAATGTGGCTCGGTTATCTCTGTACTCAACAAGATGCACGGATTACAAAATTTCCACGCTTGCAAGTAGACGACTTCTCTTAGGCGCGGCTTTTATTGGTAACATTTTGAGTGGTCACACTGATTCAGCTTACTTCTTGGGAAACATATCAATTCATGTACCCTGCAGAATATTTCGAAACCGTGGGTTTTTAGCACTAGAACACCATTCTACAAACTATGGGAAAACAACAGGATTGCTAAATCATTCAACATCATCGACGACTTATTTGACTTTAATTTATCAAAGGACAACTTCAAAAATATCATGAATAATTATTTTTTAAATTTTTAAATGTTAAATCAAAATTTGACTTATATTCTTTTTCTGGTTAAAGTTTTTTGGTTAAATTTTTAAATTTTTATTTTTTTCATTTTGTTTTAATAAATTTGTATTTTAAGCTGAATGAAAACTATAAAACATATATGACTGTTACAATGGATGGATTCACTTCCCGCATGTAATAATTGTAATCTAATTTTATTTGTGTAAATATTATTATTATTGCTTGAGTGAAATTTAAATATAAATATATTCTGATTACATGTGGTTATATAAATAAAATTTACTAAATGAAGATTAATATTCACTTCGTGCATATAATAATCTGTTTTTCTAATTTGCAGTGTATGAGTAAGCGGCAGTATATTTCGTGAACTATTGATCCATTTGAGTTTAACTATCAAATAAATGCATTTTGTATTTAAATTAAAATTAGAAAACAAATATCACTGTAACATGGTTCGATTCACTTCCTGCTTGTAATAATTGTAATCTAATTTTATTTGTATAAATATTATTATTATTGCTTGAGTGAAATTTAAATATAAATATATTCTGATTACATGTGGTTATTTTAATTAAATTTACTAAATGAAGATTAATATTCACCTCGTGCATGTAATAATCTGTTTTTCTAATTTGCAGTGTATGAGTAAGCGGGCAGTACATTCCGTGAACTATTGATCCATTTGAGTTTAACTATCAAATAAATGCATTTAGTATTTAAATTAAAATTAGAAAACAAATATCACTGTAACAATGGATCGATTCACTTCCTGCTTGTAATAATTGTAATCTAATTTTATTTGTGTAAATATTATTATTATTGCTTGAGTGAAATTTAAATATAAATATATTCTGATTACATGTGGTTATTTTAATTAAATTTACTAAATGAAGATTAATATTCACTTCGTGCATGTAATAATCTGTTTTTCTAATTTGCAGTTTATGTATATTTGTGCAGTATATTCCGTGAACTATTGATTTATTTAAGTTTAACTATCAAGTAAATGCATTTTGTTTTTAAATTAACACTAGTATAAAATATTTATGGCAGTAGATGGCAGTAGGTTTGTCTTTTACATTATTTTAATTTAAACCATTGTAATTCAAATTATTTTCTACAAATAAATGAAATAAATAAAAACTGAAAGATGGTTTGCTCTTTTATTCTTCAATGCCTTTAGGTGATTTCTGGATTGGATTAATTTTACATGATTTAATATGTTTTTAGGGAACCAGGTTTAATTTTGTTTATGGACAATTGAACTATCTAGTTTATTGAAAGTTCAACTTATAATTATAAAGTTTTATTGCAAGGATTTTGCCATTATATATGTGTTCATAATTAATTATTAATTTTTTTCAGGATGCTGATTGTTGAACTTTTATACCAAAAAACCAAAAATAATTGTGCTGTCTTGTGCCAAACAATTGACTAACTATTAACTACTTAGGTGTCTGTAACCGGGTCAAATCTATCATATCTAACAACCTTTCCTCTCCCTCCATCTTGTTATATGTAAAAGGGGTGTACGGTAGGCCGGGCGTAACCGGGATACCTGCTTAGTTTTGGCCATAAATTCTAATCAATCAATCAATCAACCTCAATAGCACACTGAGATGCAAACCATCTAATTATCCGTTATTATTTTAAACTATACAATTGTTTCAAATCGACTGGTTCTCGATCCTCAGTCCGTTGTATCTGTCACTTCGGCAATTTCGCCAATTCGCCAAACAAATTCGCAACTTGGAGCCTTATTCGACAAGACCCCTTAATGTCTATACAGATCGACAGGATGAGATTTTGGTATCTAGCCAGTTACATCCTGCAATAGATGGCAGCTGTCCAATTTCGAATAAATACGTCCGATGTTTATACAGATTGTCAGGGTGCTCTGATTGGGTTTGATGATTTTTCAAAATTAAAATGAAAAAGGTCTTAAATAAAAATCCTGTAGAGCGAATCTTGGAGATTTTTTCAAAATCATAACAAAAAAGCAATAAAATTGAAATTCTCTGCAGCAAATTCTAAAATTTTTAACACGTATAATAGCCACCTGAATATGGTGTTAGAAGAATCTTGTCCATTTTCGCAGAAGTATGTCACATGTCTATGCGGATCGAGAGAATGCCCCGTTTGTGTGTCCATTGGATTTGGAAATTCTGTGGAGCGAATCGTGGAGATTTTGCCACATAGCCCCACTCGCTTAGTGCAATAGACTTTTAAATATTCGCCACAATTGTAATACACACATGGTAAAGCGAAGAAGACAAAATAAGATATCCTGAAGATACGCATAGATGTGGCGTATTTTTGCGAAATTGGACAGCTTTAATCCATTGAACTATGTAATTGACTATTCGCCAGAATCTCTAAAATTTGTTCCACAGAACGTCAATTTATGGACATTTTCGATACAATGATAAAATAAACGGACCCACATGGAGCACTCTGACGATCCACAAAAAAAGGACTCCATTAAGAGGAGGAAGTTGAACTCCATTAATCTTTTATTAAATCACTCGATCGATTTCTACTTGTTAGGTCATCATCAGGAGTTTCTACTGATTTGTAAAAGTAAAAATTTGTTATATATAACAGAAAATAAATAAAAGAAGGAAGGACACAAAAAATTTGGGCATGCTCAAGAAAAGTTTCTTAATTTCTTTTCATATCATTCAGCAACATTTTTCGTAAAAAATCCTCGAACTGGAGGGATGATGAGTTAACCCTGTATAAGACGAAAAGTACATGTTTTTGATTATAAATTTAATTTAATTTAAAAAACCGTTAAATACGATTTTAAAAAATACAATAATCATAAATGACACATCAAAACTTACATATTGCGAAAATGGTCGTTCTATGAAAAAAATATTTCGTGAATTACGTGATGATTTTGGTCAATATGGACGTCGTACAGAGCCCGGAATTCGCAAAATTAGTGAACGTTTTGAAGAAACTGGATCAGTTGGAGGTCGTACAGCAATTGATAAGTAACAGTGGTAAGTGAAAATGTTTATGAAGAACCAATCCCTACTATTTGAGGCATCACTCACAACAGTTGTTACGACCTTGAAGGGTCATAACAATATTTTATATTTAATTTTAATATTTTTTTGGTTAGATATTTTTATTTCTTATTTGGTTAGATCATTTTGGTCTGAGAATGTGCGGAATTATATAGACAAGGTCACAAGCATATACATTTTTTTGTGAGTGGATGCTTGGTGACGCTATAGCGTAAAAATCAGACGGAATTTCTTTGTTTCCGCAATTCGACGAAATAAAACCCTGTGGTCGGAGGCTCACTACCCTTCATTTTACGGGCGATGGCACGTGGTAAATTTACAGTTAAAGGCGGAGGAAGCCCAACGTTTTCATAGTCGTCAATTCTTTTTTACAGGTGGTCATTTGAGGCAATTCACATTCTACATTTTTGCGAGACAACGCTCAAGTTTTTTGACAGCCTATCGAGACGAAATAGAGCTTTTGGCGAGACAGCGCCCTAATTTTTTGATGGCCTTTCTAGGCGAAATACGGGAAGGCACCCAACGGGATATATTTTATTTTCCAAAGGCGGGAAGACGTGCAACAGGTTTTACGGTTACGGGTAGCTAATCACGTGGCCATTCGGTTTTATTGAGTAAACGTTAACGGTGAGAAGATACCGCAACCCATTTTTTTAAACAGGACGCCTCTATAAAGGTAATACTGCTTTTCCGAAGGTCAGAAGGTACTATTTATCATATTTTTAATTTTTTTTTTTGTTTTCTATTTTTAACGTAAAGTCAATTTAAACTCAGATTGTTTCTTTTCAATTATTTTAAGTTTTATTTATCTTATTTTCAATTTTTTGTTACCAAATTTTGAATACGTATTAAGTGCCGAATGGCGGTTGCTTGGCGCGTACTCAATGCACATTGTTTTCGTCCTCCAAATTAGTCTCATTCAGCAACCATCATTGTTGTTCGCTTTAATTTCCGCCCGCGAAAATTAATTACCATTTCTAGTTTGATCTATTTTTGTTCGTTTTTAACCACCTTTCGCTTCTGATTTGTTTTCCGGTGGACCAACTTTTTGTATTTGAATAAAAGTCGTACGGTGCGTATAATTCTCTGCATTCGACCTTATATCCTTTTCCCCCTTTGGTTTTATCTTGATTCAGTATCAACCTGGTTATTTGATTTTATTTCTGTGGTATTTAATAATAAGATGAATCACCAAATTTTTGCTTTGGATTTTATTCTGTTCCATGGTATAGGCCAGAAGCACGCAGGCTTCAATTTCCCCAAGACCCAAAACACTAAAGTCTAGTCAGCAAAATCACCGTGAGAGACGCCTCTGCGTGTTTAGAGAAAATCTACGGGTTGGCTTCATGCCACCCGTAACACAGTTAAACGTTAAAACCGAATGGAATTGATTTAGATGAGCTTTGGTTTCAACAAGACGATGCCACATCCACATATCATACAAGTCGTGAAATATTCGACATATTGAAAACTAAATTCGATGATCATATAGTTTCAAGAAATTCTATTGTCAATTGGTTATCAAGTTCATTGGATTTTCGGTTAGATTCGGTTAGATTATTTTCTTTGGGGTTTTGACCTGCTTTTATTGGAAAAAGTCATTAAAAATTTTTGATGTAAAGATGCAGGCCTGGAACGTAATTTCCAGGCTGGAATTAGGCTGTTCTAATTAGAATAAAAATTGTTGTAACATGATGATATATAGATAAAAGACGACCAGATGATCTCTGAATCAGTTGTAATGTTGAACAAATAAAAAAAAATTATTTCATTACCATTATGTGGTGGTCGTTGCTGTTTTCTGCATTGCATAATTTTCTTATTTATTTTCTGCATGTCTTACTATGGATTTTCGCTAAGACGTATTTTATACTCGTACCTCTATGCACAAGAAAGATACATATTTGAGTTATGTATATATTTGGTTTTGAGTGGGTGATGGTCGTGTGGATTAAAGTAGGACTAAAGTTGTCAATGTTTTTTTTTGTTGTTTCTTTTTTGTAGACTTTGAATTAATTTTGTTCTTGCAATTTACAAATTATTTAAGATTCCTGTTATGTTTCTTTTGTAATTCATGTTGTTTCGTTTAGGTATATATGTGTATAGTATTTTCCTCATCGCGTCGCGACTGGCTTCAATAAATAGAAAAAGAAAATTATAAACTGGAGGTGGTGATACTGGTGGTGTGCTGGACTTAAATATAATTTGAATACATTATAGATTTTTTTTTTCTAAATAATGTTACAGTTTTTCTTCTGCTGACCATTTATTTTAAATTGCAGCTCATATATAAAATTAATTGATATTATATGGTTAATTTGGGACATGAAACACGTGGCTCTAATATGCTTTTTGTAATATAAAGGTGGTCTCTGTACGTTTAATAATGTGGCGCATACAGAATAGAAAGGGAAAGTATTTTGTATTTTTTGTCTAGCGTTGTTTGTACAATTTTCAATAAATCGATACATGTCGATTTATGTCTTTTGATTACCGTAACATATAGGTTTATTAATTACTTACTTTGTTGTATACAACAATACAACAACAAAGATATAAATTGATCTAGTTAGGTACTTTCGAATGTTTGTGTACAGCATTTGGGGCAATATGACCGCTTTAGAAAAAACATTATTGTACTTTGAATGCGCGCACATGATTATCGAACACAATACTAACCACTTCCTTACAGAAATTTCTAATCAAAACTGTTTTTTTTCGATTTTATTCAACTATATACGCAGCCATACCTCAAAAAGTAATCAACAATTTCCAATTTTCATTTCTATATTACGCTCGATTCACTACAATAATAGTGTTTGTTGTTGTTTTAATTAATTTTTTTTTCTTAATCAGTGCCACATGACTGCATATTTATTATGGGATCATAAGCGATGATTTTGAGCACTATCCAATTTCTAATATTATACCGCATGCGCAGACAAAACCAACAAAAAATATATCCATTTCTTTTATAGACGTTTTTGGTTAAGACGATATTATTAAAGATGCTTATCAAAAGAACAAATATATCATGGTTTAATTTTGAAAACTGTTATGCGGCAAATTTAGATTCGTATACGCAATTGTGCGTATATTAGCAGATTTGATTGACTTTCTCTTTATTGATGAAATAACAACGATGAAGGTATGTGGCTAAATATTAACTTCTTGCTCAAAAAATAGAGTGTCCTCTGCAAATGTTTTAAACAATTTACGGTGAAATTTGTGCATAATCTGTTTTGGGAGAAAATGGCTAAAAAAATTCCATAATTGATATACTTTCCAAAATAATTGAAAAAAATTAAAACGCTCATATGGAAGCTGTCATGTCTGGTGAACCAATTTTGGCCGAAATTCACTGAAATCTCCCAATTTATTGCAAGAGCTTAAGTATGAAGTTTCATCTCGATCGGTTTTCTTGTCAAAAATTATCGTTTTAGGTTCAATTTTGGAAAAATGATCTAGGCCAATATTGTTTCTAAATTTAATTTAGAATTGGGGTCATAATAGTTTAAATGATACTACTTTCCAAAAAATTTATATCGATGGTGAAGTTACTAAGACGTTGAAAATTTGGTTCTGGACTAATGAAACATTTAATTCTTTAATAATATCTGGCTATCATCCAAGATAACCCTAAAATTATCAAAATATTTACAAAACGCGAACATGTTTTTATGGAAAATTTCTGCAGAAATCACTGGGGCCTAAATCAATGAAAAAACAGTATGAATCAAGTTACACACATAGATCTTTTTAAAACCAGTTTTTTCTTCTTCCGCGATCCTGCGAAAGATACATAAACAATGACGAGGTCGATAATTTTGATGAATTCTATACTCGCACTTTATTTTACTAAGTAAAAGTAGTTTAAAAGAGTGTTTTTTTTGGCAAAAATAGACCTTTTCACTTAAATTTTGAAAAATCAACCTGAAACAATATTGTTGAAAATTTAACCCTCGTCCGGCGGCATAATTTTACTACGCTAAAAGGCGGCAGACGTTCAATTGTACTTTCATATATTTTATACCAAAATCGTCACTGTAGTCATAATTTTTGTAAATACATAATATTTGGAATTTTAACATTATTAAAATGTAGAGATCTCACAAATCTTTAACTCTCTTCGGCTTCTACAAGAAGATTTATTAGTATTTAAAAACAGAAAAGGTACAATTGTACCTATGCCGCCTGACGAGGGTTAACTTTAGAATCTATTAGTGCATAGTCGATTTTCTCATAACTGAGATTATTTTCAAAATATTTGCAAACCTCTAAGGCTCCTATAAAAGGTGCCAACGGTGGGCTGATTTTGACCAAATAACACTGGTTCCAATAACAAGTCTCGCTGCGATCAATCAATCCGTCTGGGCTGTACTGGGGTCAAATTTTTTATGTTTCTTTCAAACTATTTTGCAAATACCGAAAGCTTTTGTGGAAGCTGCCACTTCTAGTGCACCGAGAACAACCAAAAAATTCTTGGAACTTCCAATTAGTAGACAAAGCTTAAGTATGAAGTTTCATCTTGTATTATCAATCCGTCTGAGCGGTACAGGGCCGAATTTTTGTTGAAAAACTATTTTATGTCAAAAATCAGCATTTAAGGTTAAATTTTTGAAAATTGACGCAACATTATTAAAAAAGTTTCTACATAGATCTAAGATTATGCTTGATAATTTTAGTACTTATTCCCACTTTAAACATAACATTTTCATGGAACCTTGAAAACGTATATGTGACGTATTGGGGCAGTATATGCTGATAATTCGAAATTCATCAACTGTGTTAACTAAGAAGCAATCATTAGAAAGGCACTGTGTGTTACTGTTTCTACTGCATCCAGAAGTATGACATGTTGTCTGCAGATGCGACGATAGAGTATCCCTAAAACGTAATAATTTCTTTTTGTGACTCAAAACAAAATTATGAGCTTCCAGCCAAATACATAAAGTGTTTAAATCATGATCTATGACCGTGATATTAACTTGAAAATAGGACGAGCGTATGTAAGTGAAAAATCATCAGCAAATCAGTTAGAGACCCTCGAATTTATTGTTGAAAGATCCCGTTTATGTATGCATACTAAAAAAAATAAAAGCCCTAAAACAGAACCTTGTGGCACTCCTCAAATATCGGAAACTGAAGTACACGTACAACAAATCACGAGTTATCACTCAGAATTTACAACAATATAGCTTTTTTTACAGTATGCTGTCTTGAACTCTGTTAAGAATCTCAATTAAATCTATAAATAGAGTTGATACTTTGAACCCTTTATTAATATGTTCAGTTACTTGTTCTAGGAAGGACACAATAGCTCGTTCACTATTTTTATTCGCAAAAACCAAAAAAGCTCCAGTTCACGTTGTCACTTCCGGTTAATCGATTTTGACCAAAACTCACTAGGTTCTTTTAATTTGTGGAAAAAAGTTAAGTATGAAGTTTCATCCTGATCAATAAACCCGTCAGATTCTTATCTAAAAATGCCATTTCCGCAAAAATTTTGTAATATGACTTGGATCAATATTGTTGCAGATTTAATTTTAAATCTGTTAATTATATTAATTCTATTTTTAGATTATTTGCAAAAAACGAAAAAGGTTTTATTAAAGTTTTCACTTATGGCGCATCGGTTTCGGTCAAAAATTACTAGGATCTACGAATTACTGAAAAAAGGAACTTTTAAGCCCACTTTTTTAGTACGGCGATCTGGAGAAAGGAAAATCAGCAAAAATCTCGTACTCCAACTTAGTTTTACTACGTAGACAAAAATCAATCGTTCCGCTTAAATTTTAGAAAATTGGTCTGTTACAATATTGTTATAAATTTAAATTAAACATCTTTTAGTGCATAGAGGATTTTCTCATAATTCAGATTATTTTCAAAATATTTTCAAAATCCGAGAAAGCTCATATGGGAAGTTCCAACACTGGGATCTCCATATTTATCGAAAAAGCTTAATTATGAAGGTCTGGCCTGTACTGGGGCCAACGTTTTGTATGTGGTTTTCAAAATATTTTGCAAATACCTAAAAGTTTTTATGGAAGCTGCCACTTCCGGTGAACCGATTTCAGCAAAAAATTCTGGAGTCTTCCAATTTGTAGTACAAGCTTAAATGTGAAGTTTTATCCCGTATAATCCATCCATCTGAAAAATAGTTTTTTTTGTCAAAAATAAGCATTGGAAAAAATTAAAAAGCTCCTATGAAAGTTGCCACTTCCGGTGGACTAGCTGAAAATAACTTAATTCAGCTAACCAGCTAAAATTTACTAAATTATGAAAAAGCTTATATACGAAGTTTCCACCCGATTAAACGAACCGACTGGAATGTAGAGTGAATATGGACATTTAGTAGGCAGGCACACACGCACTACAAACGCGTTTGACTTGGTAAATCTGGTAAATATATTATACTTTATTTTACTATGTAAAAGAAAATAAAAACAGATTTTTTGCAAAAAATGGGTATTTTCATTGAACATTTCGAATATAGATATCCGATATTGTCGATTTTCCCATAATTGATATACTTTTCCAAATATTTGCAAAAAGCAAAAAACCTTCAATGGAAGCTGCCTCTTCCGGTTAACTGATTTCGGCTAAAATTTATTTCATTCAAGTTTCATTCTGACTTATAGATTCGCTTGGGCTGTGCAGGACCGCATTTTTTGAAAAACAATTAGCTCAAAAAATGTAAAACTTCAAATCACTGGGATCTTCAAATGCATGAAGAAAGCTTAAATAAGACGTTTCAATTCAATCATGAAAACCATTTGGGCAGTACAATTTATTTATTCTACATGGAACCACACTCATGCATATACAAAGATTTAAAAAAAAAACATTTTTTTTTTACTTCGGTGTTATAGCGAGAGTTTAATCAGCAAAAATTTCGAGGTCGAAAATATTCATGATAACTAGACTATTTTACTTCATAAAAGGAAGTAAGTCGTTACTATATTACCAAAACCAACAAATTTAGAACTAATGAAAAATAAAGAAAATTTGAGGTTAATTTTAAAATAAATTTAAAATATTTTTAGACTTTATGGTGCTTCTTGTCTGGATATGCAAACCGGTAGCAGCCACAATATTTGGCGAGTCAATTTGCTCACCAAATTGATGTCTTCTTTTATTCAAAAATCAATTTGATAATTATTGCATCTTTCAATATATGGTGGTAAACTAAGATTATTTTGGTGGTAAGGTATAGATTGTGATCGTAACATCAACCGTCTTTCATAGCAACGTGCAGCAAAAATATTATTTGTACGCGTTCCATGCAAATGATGTGTATTTTATGGTAAGGGGACGAAACTGAAGTTCACAAAATGCAAGGAAGCACGGTAGACTGCGCTGTGGTGTATCTGGGAAGGAAGCTCTTCGCATATGGTCAGGCACATGTCCAACAAAGCAGAGTAATTTCACTAGATGAACTGTTCAAGAAGAACTCGATTGCTCACAACTCACTCGCAACAAGCCGTGCAGCAACGAGGCATTGTTTGAGTTAAAGAAACAACTCCAATGGAACTATTCTGGCTTTCACTGGGAATGGAAAAATACTAAAGAATGCTCTCGGATCGCACGATAAAAGCCAAGGTCCACCACCTCTCCTTTTTGTAAATTGTGTATAGGACAAAATAAATTTATAAATTTCAAAAAAAAACTGTCTTAAGTATTCTAAAAGAATTATCCCTGATTAAATTTCAGAAAAACAACATAGTGAACCCTTTTTGATTGAAAATTAAAACCTTAATTCTTTGTTGTTTTTTTGTAATTGCTAAACTTTTAAAAATTATTGCATAAATGTAAAAAGCTCCCACTGAAGCTGCCACTTTTGGTACACACACTTCCATCACACTTCACAATTATCTCCCAATTAATGAAAAAACTTTAAGTATATGCATTATTTTTCGAATTGTTAATCGGACTGGATTGTCAGATATCGAATTTTGGTAAAATAATTTTTTTTTTATTTAAACTCGTCATCTCCGGTAAAATTTAAACAAATGATTGGAACTGCAATCTTCTTGCGCTAAAGCGTGTTTTCGTAAATTCTTTTATAAATATTTGAAAAAATGAGAGTGCTTTTATAGAGTCACTTCCGCAAGGCCGATGTTTGCCAAGGATCATTGGGATCTTCTTGTTTATGGAAAAAGCTTAAGTAAGAAGTTTCATTCCAAACAACCTACATTTAGACCGATTATTTTATGAAAATCCCTTTTCTTTGTCAAAAATTGTCATTTCCTCCATAAAAATAAAACTTTAACTGCAGTAGCTGCTACTACGACACCACAAAATAAACCAAAAAAATTGCCATCATGAATATTTTAAATTTTAAAATACACGATGATAAAATCACAGTACCGTGTTAGCTTCAATTGGCATTTCAACATGCTGGCTATTGTGAATATTTTTGTTTGATATTATTATTCTTATTATTGCAAATATTATTTTATTTTATTGATGATCTCGAGCATGAAATCCGGAAGTAAAATGTGGTACCATGCTATTTTTGAAATATTTGCACCTGTTGCAAATCTTTTAAAATTTCGAAAAAATTCAAATAAATTTTTGTGAATTCTATAACAATTGAATTGCTCTGATGCTGGAAAGATAAAGGAACTAGTGTTAGGTATGGTTCATCAAGTATATGTGTGCAAAATGATGTAAGTTCAAGATGAATCGAAAGATCAGCTTGTAGGTAAAAGAGCTAGTAGTGACAAATAATTATGAGGTTTCAAGAAAATGGCAGTATAGTACACACAAAAATGATTATTACCCGCAAGCTATCTGCAAATCATAAGAATGATCTATTGACCATTTTATCCTGGGAGGGACCTGATAATATTGGAATCAAATAAAACTGGCAGTCATCGCCGACCATCTTTCGCTTCTTTTTTTTAAAGGAAGCTGTAGAAAGCTTAAGTCAGATATTGCCGTGACCCTGATTATCGCCAGAGAAGATGTTTCGGATAATCCTAAGACCCAAACTTGAATTTCAGATGTATGTGAAGTTAGCCCAAAATTTCATCCCAAAAAAATAAAATAATATCATCGGATAACACTAATACTTAATAAACACATTTTATTAAACACTTGTTTTTTATTCCGCAGGATTAGATTTTTGAATATTTTAATTAAAAAATTCGTTCAAAAAGTTTAAAAAATCACTCGATCGATTTCGATCGACTTGTTAGGTCATCAACAGGAGTATCTACTGATTTGTAAAAGTAAAAATTAGCTATATTTAGCAGAAAAAGTAAAAAATAAACAAAAGAAGGAGGGACAAAAAGTATATAGAAACAACAAGCCAACGGATAGCAACATCGTGTCCAATTACACCAATAATTAGTTTTGCTTTTTATAATAATAGCACAATAAAGAAAATGATTTTTAGCAATAAATCTAGAGTTGATCGCCTTTCCAAGTCTAGTGTTTATAGGATTAATTGCAATGATTGTAGTTTCTTCTATATTGAGCAGACTGGGCGCAATTTTGGAGTTAGAGCTAAAGAACATTTATCTGGTTGCAATCAATCAACTTTCCATAACCACTTAACTTTAGAAAATCATACAGCTAGCTTGAACAATTTAGACATATTACATATACAACCTAAAGGCAGACGTTTAGATACCTTAGAGTCTTACGAAATTCGAAAATCAATATTTCTTAACCAAAATATCCTTAACGAACAGAGAGAAATTCGTTTCTCACCAATTACAGACCCCGCCCTTTTCTATAATTTGACTAATACCTCGGGTAATTAAATGTACTTCAATACACCTTGAATTTTGTTACTCAGCCGATGACTAATCGCACACCTGCGCAATCAATAGATTAATTTTTATTGCTTTTTATTGCTTATTTTTGTCCCTCTTCTTTTGTTTAATTTTTGTTTTTTCTACTATATATAACTAATTTTTACTTTTACAAATCAGTAGATACTCCTGATGATGACCTAACAAGTCGAAATCGATCGAGCGATTTTTTGAACTTCTTGAATTAATTTTTTAATAAAAATATTCAAAAATCTAATTCTGCGAAATAAAAAAACAAGTGTTTAATAAAATGTGTTTATTAAGTATAAGTGTGTTTCGCCAAGTGCCTACGGCAAATAGTGTAAAAATTATATAATTAATTGTGGATTATAAGTGTTCATCTAATCAAATTTTCCCAACACGACAACTGCAATAAAACCCCATATAGTAATTTCGTTCAATCTCGAAATTTTATTCTAGCCCAGAATTTTTTTTTCAATTTTAAATATTAAAATTAAAATTAGAAATTAAATAAAAATTATAATTCTGAGATTTTATAAAATAACGAAAAGCAATTTGTTGTGCTACAAGAACATGATCAATAAAAGGCCATTGACTGAATATATTATATGCGGTGTTGAATCGTATATAGATAAGCCCAGTATAGTTTAAAAAATCAAAGGCCAGGGCAGGTCGACAACAATTGTACTAAACATTGAGTTAGGCTTAAACTTAATTAAATGGGTCAAAAGCATCTTAAGTAAGCCTTCACCTGTTTTTCGTGGCCCCCTCATCATTTAGGATGCTATTTAGTCGGTGATTAGCCAGATTATTGAACCAATTTTGATTAACTCTGAAATATTGAGGGCAATGTGATCGCTTACTAAATTCAATGAAGACTCAATTTCAGACGGAAATAACTGACAAAGAGCTGAGTCTGTTTGAAAATCAGGTTACAATTGCAAATCACCTATAACCATTGCGAGATTACTCTTGTGCCCTAAAGAAGTTCATGCAAGTCTTGTCTTGGTAAATATATAACCTAATAATTTACTGTTACAAATTTTTAATAACAGGTAACATTTAAACAAATCGCAAAACTGTTGGCTTATATTAACTTACTTTCCAAATAACGAGGAAGATATCCCCTCTAGAATTTTATAAAAATTACGTACGGTAGCTTGGGGAAACTAAAGAAAGGTGGGTTACTTCACTTGTTCTACGAGAAAATGACAAAATAAAGGATCGGATGCTGTCCAACGATCTTTCCTCGCCTGATAATTTGAATCTCCATTACACACACAATTGATACAAAACCGGTAATAAACCTATTTTTGGGAACAGTAGCTCCTTCTAAAACCTCCTGAATCAATTCAGAGGCTTGATAACCTATGAACAAGCTGTCTGATGCTTATTATACACTATTACATTTGCAAGTTTTTTTTTGAAAGGCCATTGATTAATTCTCAGTAATCTTAGTTATTGAAATCGAGGGGCCATATATGAATCCTTTTACTTACCGATAAAGGGGTTTTATAATTGAATGGCATTAAATTGATAAATTTGATAACTTCTCGAAAATATCAAAATACAGCCAAAATGTCGAAAAAATATTTCTTTAGTATCATCAATATCATCCCCTCCCACCCAATCTTTACCATTGCAATTTTTATGAAAATCGTTCTATGCGAAAACAATCTAAAAAGGGGAAATTCAAGACACATCTCAATTGGTGGGTAATACTCGTAAACAGTCCCAGAATAGCGAATGCTACAAACCAATTTTGTTACTCATAACAATCAACATTTGCAAACTGATTGATTAACGCAATCATATAATATGTCACCGTAGTGCAACCAGCATGTTAAAGTATAGTGGGCCTATTTTTTAATTCATCCCGAGCAGGCAGTGCGCTGTCAAAAAATGCTTCGTATTTTTTTATTCAACCTGGGTAATTTTACCCGGTACACTGCGTTTTTATTTGTGAACTGTGCTTACACAGTGCTTACTCGGTTCTTCAAATTTTACTCTGAAATTCATGTCTAGTGTACGAAGAGTGTGCAAAATAAAAAACAATTTATTACTCTATGCACACCGGATAATTTTACCCAGTACAACCTTTGCTCGGTGTACACTACCCAAGGTAAGCCTGCTTGCTCGGTTTGAATTAAAAAATAGACCCAGTGAAAGATTTCACAATTGATGGAACTCAACGTCAACATGACACAACTTGGTGCAACCACACGCCACATGGTATACATGAGCCAATATAGTGCAGCAACATTAAGCAAAATCTCATATCAAAATGCAACATAATGTAACATTGTGCAACATGATGCACCATATTGGAACATCACAAAACATCCATAAACAATGGACCTTCGAGGCGTCACAATCTCGGTAAGCAGCACCTCTCCTACGAGCGAGGTTCATAATGTTCTGCCCAATATAATAATTTTACGCGATCAAATTCAGTGCTCTGCGATAAATCGTGAAGTGTGCAAAACCAGTTCGAGTGAAAAAGTGGGATGGAATTAGGCAAGATGACGCAAATAGTAAATTTCGTGAGTCAATGCGATGATTTAAAAACAGCTTTAATGCGCCCCAAATAATTGATTTCCGAATTCACAGTCATCGAATCATTAATTTTCAAAATCAATGCCGATGAAGAATCGGATTACAAATACAAAGAAAGTTATTACAAGACCATTACAGGCCTAAATACGTTGATTCGCTCAAATTCTGCGTCCTTTGGTACATTTCCAGGACTAGATGCCCCATAAAACGTGACTCATGGCCGAGCGGCCAGGCCGAAGTCAGATTACTGAACCAACCTGTACTGCTCGACAATACAGGAGTCGACCTTCGCTGAATCCAGTACAAAAGTTCCAGTACCTCAAGAGTCAATTGATTTATTGTCAGTTTAACGTGAACTATTTATCGTACAACAATAATCGGTTAAAAAATTACCAAGTGCCGTCCCAGGTGGCTATTTTCCAGAACTTCTTCCAAAAATCATTTAAGAATACTATTTCCAGCCAACGTACCCAATCCCATCATAATCGGTTAAGAAATTATCTTGTTATACGGTCAAATTTACAAACTACGGAAAACTGGCATACGATAAATTGTCCACACGATAAATTGTGTCCACGGTAAATTGTGTCTACGATAAACTGTTTACGGTTAAATGATGACGTTAAATTGAAACACAATAAATTGTTTACGATAAAGAGACCGTCACCCGGGTCAATTACGCGGAGAAATGGAAAAATAATTGCGTCATATTAGTGTTACCGAAACAAATTACATAGGAGCGCTAACCAAATTTAAGGAACGATACAGCCGCAAGAAGAGAATCATCCAGTCATTTATACGGACACTCACCGACCAACCGGGTATTCAAACGGCAACTGCAGCTAATATCAAAAAGCTAATGTACACTTCGAAAGAAGTTATGCGGGTTTAAAGACAATGAGGGAAAGCGCTGAAACCCGAGACCCACGGCTGATCTATTCCTTACTCAGCAAATAAAACGAGAAATCTAAGTCGCGGTCGGCATAAACTACAACCAACGTTGAAAATCCTGCATTCGTGAAGGCGTTCTGAAGTTCCTGGCTTGACGAATCGATGTATTTGAATCTTTTACTAGTTCAACGAAGAGAATTAACTACAGACCCACAACATCCGGGCACATTGCAACCAACCAACCAAGCTTCGTTACCAAACAAGGTAACGCACTGAACTTACATTTTACATCGTTGTGGAAGTAAACTGTCAAATTCATTTCATGTTCTAAAAATTAATTTATATACGAAAAAAATGACTAAACATCATTATAAAAAAGATTTTGTAAACTCAACACGTAAAATTACAACTAAATTATTTTGCACGCACTCTCAGGGAAAAAGATACAGTCCACTCTACGTTAACGTGGAAATACACGCATAGTCATTGGAGGACATCATTTTCGGGGATTTTGATATGAATTTTGATTGTGCTCCACCACTTATGCGGGTGGATCATTGGTGTGGTCATTGATTTCTTCAGGATCGTAAATTTGGTCAACCTTGTCAATTTTCTGTAGTTTGGCGCTATATTCGAGGACCATTTGCGTAGGATGAATCCATGTGTCTTTAGAAGATTGGTAATCTCGCGTTGTAGCAGAACTGCATCGTGCCTGATCCTGACATCAAATCGTCCAAAGAAAGGTCTCGTTCGTTAATTTTTGATGCAAGTGGTAATACATTTTGGTTCTCTTTAGCAATTTGTTTCAAGGCCGTAGGCTGCCGCCAGTCGATCGGAAAACTTCGCCAAACAATTTTTTGGTACTGAGTATCATCCCGGAGGAACTTTTTGCAAAACCATCGAAAACGACACGTAATTTGGTCGTGCTGCTGAATTTTCGGAGAACAGCATGTTGTGATAAGTAAAAACCGGAGTTATTTATCTCTTTTTGTAGGATTTCCTCCATATGTTGAAGTTAACTTGGAGTTAACCACGAATTCATGGTATTCCACCATGAATTTGTGTTGTCCTTAGAATTCTGGATCACGGATAAATCGACGCTCCATGCTTTTCAGTCTTTGAACTGCGCTGTTCATAAAATCACCAAGCGAAATTGGAAATTACCTCGATTTCCCAAAATCTTCTTAATGCATATTCAATGTCAAGGAGTGAATTTTCGTTAGAAGATACTGATAAGGAAACCGTTTGTCTTCGTGATAAATTATTGGGTCCGCCAACTGCAATCCATCCAAATCCTTGATTATTCAACTTGATCTGACCTTCGTCTAGGAGTCCGAAAAAATAGTAGGCACCATTTTCACTCTGAATTGGCAGCGTCGTGGTGATCTTCGGCATTACAATAACGCTTCTATGGAAAATTTGGTGCCTCCGTCAATTCTTAGTTTTATATGGTTACAACGCCTTTTGTAAAACTTTCTTTGGATTCTCCTAGTCCGCACACGGATAGGGGAGCGTCTTGCCCTTTCAAATTTATTCGATACGTGCTATAGCTTCCGTGATAAAGCTCACTTGGAACCCTGAGTCTAAGAGGGCTCTGACTGTTTGACCATTTGAATCAACTATGCCAATGATAGCGGTAGGTAATAATATTTGAAACGGCGATCTTGATGAACAGTTGGCTGTACAGGTGGTTTGTTGGTTCTGATGTTTATTCTAGACATGTTGGCTAAATCGGTGATTGGCTTCGTTCATGGCGAACCGAGATAACTTTTAGTGTCCTGACAGCGTCGTCAAGATGAACATTTGAACACTGGTAGTTTCAGGCTCAGGCAATTAAAACATTGCTGACTTGCTTTCGCCCATACTCTCTTTTTAAACAAGGATGATGATCAAGCCACAAGGTGTAACATCTCGCGGCATGATGCATTACGGTGCAACATGAAAAAATATCTTCCGGATTCTCCTTGCATTCGAGTCTTTACAATCGAAAACCGCGTCTCGCAAAATTTCATCAAAATCTTTAAAGCCGACACAAAATGTAAGCTCCAAGCTGAATCAAGAACCCTCACGAATAATGACCTATCGGAAGCAATTTCTGGTGCTCTAAAACCCCATTTCTATTATTTTTACCGAAATTGTTCGAGATTTTTTTTTCTTTCAAAAATTCGACCCGGGCTTCAAACCGAGGACCTCCTACACCTGATGTGGAAGGGCCTCTGTTTGAGGACCTGGTATTCGAAATCGTCTCCTCACCTCAGAAATTTTTATAAAAACCGTGGAAACTGAAAAAAAAGTGGACAACGGGACCCGAGTACTACTGGACAACCTATAGGACCACTCATAACTAATTCCTCCCATCGCAATCGATGCCTGGCACACAATATTTTCCACAACCTTTTTTAAGCTATCTTCGCTGTACTAGTTATTGGTTCTTCCTAATCGTAATGACATATGTTTTGATCCTAGGAACGTTCTCACAAATATGTGAAAATTCAAACTTTCTAAATCTATTTCGTGCAAAATGTATCTTAAGCAAATAATAATTTTGTGATGCAAAATAATTTATAAATTCAAACAAATCTTTGGATTAGACCATATTTTGATCAAACATGCAATCGTTGTACACGGCCGTATGCGACGGTGCGATAATAATCTCATTCCAAGGCTACATCACTCCAAAACAGTATATCTATATACTTTTCTAATTGGTTTTTGGTAGGTATATATTGTCAATCGATAATCTCCCTCTATACAAAAAACACAATGTTTTGTTGGAAGGCCATGTGTTTTTTACACACAATTTAGCCTCAATCCTTAATTAAATTATAAAATATAATTTTTTTATGATTATCGCGCCCCAACAATCAAAATCATCTAAATCATATGATTAAAATTCATTTATGCGCCGATTTTATCTCGCGCGCCGTCTTAAAATTGTGATCAGAGTCTTATAACGAAACAACAAAAAAAAAAAAAAAATAGAAATAAAAACTGTAACATGCAAAATAAATAAAACGCGGAATCAATTAACGCAAATAAATAACAAAACTATATAATAATATAAATTCAATACATATCTAGATAAAATAAATAAATATTACATTATATAAGTGAAAGTGATTATAAGAAATATGTTTAAATGGTTTAAGATTCTGGTTTTAGATGACGACGACGACAACAACTACAAAAAAAAATAAAATACTGAAACTGTAACAGAATTTATATTGCAAAAAAAAAAAATCGCGAGTGATGAATTAGTTTAGTGCGGTTTAAATGGGTGACTATTAAATTGAATTAAAAATATGTTAACGATTGTGGTTTTATTTTTTTTACCACCCACTCGTCTATGTAATTATCAATAATGAGTTAGCTAATTTAACACAAAACACAGTGTGGTGGACCCAAGGATAATTCTGTGCTGTTCCAAAAAAAAAAACTTACCATCACTTACGGAAATACACGATATACAAAAATAATGTTACAAATTTAATTAAAATGCAAATAAATAAATTCGATCAATAAATAACATTTAAATATTGGGTGGCGCGCACAAGGTGGGGATGTTGAATAAATATACTTTGCTAATTTAACATATAAGTTTTTCCTTTAAAGATAATTTTTTTGGCGAAATATACAAAACAGAATTGATCAAGTCATTCATGATGATATGATTTAAATTAGAATAACAAAAGTAAAAAAATTATTTTAAAAGTTTTCGTTGTTTCATCTTACAGTAGATTTTGATATGATTTGCAAGGCGATGAAGCAAAACCATCCGGGTTTTATTGTGTGCTAAAATTGATATGTTTAGTGGCTTTGTTTATATCAGGGTATTATGCTGATTATATTTTGCAAATTGGTTTTTATAACTTTCTTATAATTGTTTGGCCTTGATTTTTAACATAAAGCGTTTAATTTGTTTATACTCGTAAACTGATAGTCGATAAATTAGTTTCGCAAAATTGAACCAACACCGGTCAAACGTGTACTCCAATATACTCTATAGAATATATAAATATGTTCACATGCATATTAAAATAGTAAATAATCGAAAACGATAGACGATTTGGCCTTCAATTATAGTGACACACCCGTAAGATTCTTTTTTTGTCGATCAAATTTTATCGTGGGAATTTTTCTATTATTTTATGATCAGTATATAGATTTGCAGATATGCAAACATTGCGAATGTTTATATTGTGTTGACTACTTCAGCTACTGAATCCAAGAGATCCTAGAAATTTGACTATCTTAGTCCTTTTTTATGGTCTTAATCCTGTTTATCTGAAAAAATTTATGAAATTCAAATTTTGGTAAACAACGGTTCGGGAAATTGAATTTGACAATTTAATTATTATTGAATTTTCAATCTCAAGATATAACGATTGCAAAGGATTGGTTTAACATTAAAAAATCTAATATTTTCATAAAACGAGCAACACAATCTGGGAGCACATTTGCTGAAATGGTATCTTCTGCAAATATTTCGAGTGCGGTGAGTACGTCTGCAAATACGGACAACAATGAAATACTGGGCTCTTCAATTTTAATAATTGTGTTACTAATACTTTACCACATTTCCATATTAAAACCGTTGCACCGAAATTGTAGCTTTATTTATCCAAATTTGAAACTCAAACAACTGGGGATAATAGTTTGGCTCTGACTAACAGATGTTTATGTACGAGTTTGTACAAAGTGGTTAAACTGATTCCAAAAACAAAAGATATCCATACGAGTTGGAATACGTTTGTTTCAAATTGGGGATTAACGTTTAGCCTCATACTCGTAATAAGGCTCTAAACTTGGAAACGTGGCCAACCGGTGTATTTATTAAACCATTTTATAACCGAAATTTTCGAGGACAGCAGCCTCAAATGTAACATTCCGGATACCCGGCTGTAGCAGTGAACTCTTCTGAATTGTAAGTAATGCAAATTTGGGGATGTTTCGGCCCAAAAGCTCCTGGCAAATTACTTTTACTTCGATGTACTATCACAACGCCTCTAGTATTCGAGGCAAAGCTAAATTATTATTTCTGAAACATGGACTACTAAAAGTTTTAATTCGGAAGAATATTTCCCACCCAGGTACGTGGTCCACAGAAAAGATTGACATGATTTTTGTACCAGACTTAAGGAAGGAGTTGTGTTGATTGTTGTTAAGAGTTCTATTTTAAATGAGGATTTCAATCTTCCTGATATTGATTTGTTTAATGTTGATGGAGCTTTCACATCCTCTTCTTCTGACCTAAAAGAATTAACAGTTATTGATTATTTTGCTAGCTTAGCAATGTTGTTGAACCGGATCAGCAATAGTCGATGAATATTTCTCGATTTAGTTTCATCAACTGATAATATGTATAAGGAGCTTTCATCTTGCGAAGATTTTATACTGGATGTTCGAGCGTTTATCATACTCCAATCACAATTTATATTTATCAAGAAAATTGCAACACTAACTATACGTATACTTATAGTAATTATTTTCATTTTGATTTTAGACACGCTGACTACGGTTCTTTAAACAAATTTCTTGACGATTCGAATTGGGGCTTTCTCGAACGTGATGATAATATGAACGATACTATTTTATTGTTCAGCGAGCTGGTCAAGTCTGGTGCTGAAAAATAATCCTTCGAATAAAAACAACTTTGTCTTGAAAACGCCGGAAAAAGTTCCATTCTTTACTTAAGTTACATGGAGCTAAATTTTATTCTAGTTTCGCAACGAGTTCAAAATTTTAAATTAGTTCCTTTATAATAATTACATTTTGCAAATAGAATATGTTTTGACTTCTACTCCAAACAATATTTGGAACTTCATAAATGGTAAAAAGAAGGTTATTGTATTTCCAATGCCCCAATGACTTTTCAGAACTTCTCCGCCAGTCAACCCTCTTATATTTCTAATCTGTTTGCCAAATTTTTTGAGCCCGTCTTTGAAATATCTATGGATTCACGTACCAAGCCTCTAAATAATCGTGATAGCTCTGATTTTAAACTTTTATAGTTTACTGAAGAAAAAGTTTATGTTAGCTTATCTCAACTTAATGGTAATAAGGGGGCTGGACATGATGGTTTTCCACTTATCCTTATTAAGAATTGTGCAGAGAGTTTAGCCCACACACGGACTGTAATCTTTAACAAGGGCCTACGTACTAGGGTTTCTCCTGGTCCCGGGGAACTATCTTTCATTGGGGAATGTTGGGATCGCTATTCTATCCATGCTACAGAAATTCTTCTTGTTTCACGTGAAAACTTTTATTTCTCATGCTAAACACGGATTTTACCCGGGTAAGTCTACCGTTACTGATCTAGTTTCTTTTTGTGGCAGATTAGAACATAGATATAGCAGATTAGATTGCTTAAAAGCAGAAATTGTAATGACTACGGCGACCCACTCACATTGAAAGCTCTGTTTGTGTCCTTTGTTCGTTCCATTCTAGAATATGCTTGTCAGGTATGGTCACCATTTTATCATTGCCATTCACACACAATTGAGAGCGTTCAGAAGCAGTTTGTACGCACCTCGCAGCTTACCTACTGTTCTTCCACCTTATAATGACCGTTGTAAGTTATTAAAATTACAACGTTTAGTTGAGAGAGTTGTTATTTATTGATCCTGTTTCTACAAACTTTGCACTCTCAGAACGAATCTTCAGATTATTGCGACTCTTTAATTCTTTTAACGATATATTCAATTTTAGCATGACAAGAAAATCGTTTAGAAATGAGTTGTTGTTTTTTTCTATTGATAATTAATTGTTAAATTTTGCGGATTGGATATTCGGAATGAAACTTTATTCTTAAACTTTAGTTGTGAGATCCTTATGAAATTTCACAAAAATTTGTGTACCGGAAGTTCCAACTTAAATGAAAGGGTTTTTAATTTTTGCAACGATGTCACCATTTCCAAAAATATTGTAGTTTTGAAAGATTCAAATAAATTTAAAGATTAATTTTTCAACCAACAAGGGCTGACCTTGTTGCTTTTATGAAATTCAATCAGGAATACTGCTTTTTTGGCTATATAAGACAATTTTAACAAACGCCTGGTAAAATAAAATTTTTGTTTAAGAAATTAAGTGTGGTGTTTTCTAGATTAATGTATGCATGCGGTAAAAGAAAGTCGTTGGGTGTTGTCCACAATGACTTAAGGAAGTATGAGCGGAAAGTAAAGCGCAGCACTTGTTTATTTAATAATAAAACAAATAAAAAAACTTTAAGTTGAATTTTATTTATTAAAAATTAAATTCTTATTGAGTTGTTTCTTGCTGGTGAGTGATGAGCTGCTCCGTGTTGCTCCGACAATATCCAAAATCGAATAGAAATCCAAAACCGGATTTTCTGGTTTTCCGTTTAGTATGTACCAAAATATGAAGGTGCACCCGATTTAAAATTATGTTTTAATACCGTTGTGTATGTGTTGAATACGTTTTACATGGTTTTAGGTTTTCAAAATCAATACGATTTTTATGCATCTCTAAATGATTTAATTGTAGAGGTTATTGCAATGCGAAATTTTTGTGTAACCGAAATATAATTTTTCAATTATATTTTGCTTACACCAATTTCGTTATGTGCAAGTGTTGTTATACAATTATCTATGTATAAGCTGATATGCATATTATTTGTTTGTAGAACATTGTTGTATATTATTTGGAATAATTCTTTACATGGAGAATTGTCCGTTTATAAAGAATTATGTGAATGGATGATTGTCCGTTGAGAATAATCGTGCGGAGTTTCCTATAGTTGAAAAACTATCCGGCTACAGACTATTCCATTTTTTAGTATAAAAAAACTTGAAATCTACCGACCAAATGACACAGTGGTTAAACTTTTGGAATTTGGATCGGGTGGTACCGGGTTCGAATCAAATAGGGGCAGAACGCAAAGGGAATTTTACAGATTACGATCTGTGAGGAAATGGAACATATCTACGGCACCCCTATCGGAGTGCAAAACTCAAGGGCCGACCTATTTTATCACTATCTGCACACTGCATAGCTCCATACCAGAATAGGCTGGCATGGAGCTATGCATTGTGCAGATGGTGATAAAATAAGACCTATAGCCGCAAGTCCTCGAATTGGTTGGCAACGGCGTAAAAATAAAAACGGAAAAAAACAAAACTGTGAAGAGTTGGATGAGCCTTCGCCCCAGAACAGATTGCAGGGATAATAAAATAAAAAAAAAAACCAAGTAAAAATAAAAAAAAGTTTAATCTAATGATATATCTGATTTGGGCGAATTTTAAATATCCGATATTTTGGTTGGAAAGGACAGCCTAGAAGAAACGATATTAATTAAATATTAATCATATTTAATGAGAGAGTGAGTTTAGTCTTCGTAAATGAAAGCCTAACGCGACATAAGTTTTGTTTCAAGGTTTAAAACAGCCAAAGAGTGTGGATCAAACCAAGAATCCTGTCGACAGCATCAAAGACCTTAGATCCACTGGAATGGCTTGCATCTACCACCAATCTTGCTTCAAAAGATATGGTTAATAAAGTCAGAGCTGATCGTGTATAGTGTTTGTGTCGACGACTTCCATAATTTTGTTTCATTAGTTGATGTTTCGCGCAGATCAGAGTTTATTGTGGCTAATAGAACTGCATCAATACTCAAAATAATAATTCTTTGTTCTAAGGCATTATGGGAATTATAAGCGTAACACAGACGATGCAACATCAAGAGAAATTAAACCACCGATTTCGTCAACACTAAATCTCTGGTGGTATGGAGCAAAATGCTTATGTCAACCTGAGCAGAACTGGCCAGAACCAAGATGAACGGAAATATTGAACAATGCATCTGCGATTTTTGAAGAAAGGCCGAAGCATATCCACGTATTGACCTAGATTAACAGCGAAGACAATGAAAGCGGCAACTTCTAAACTAGTTTATTAAGAAGAGCACGTGTTAAAAAACCAATTACCGCAATTATTTTGTTCCAGAATGTGAAGATATCAACATTTATTTCCGAATTAGAAATGTTAAACAATCAAACATCGTTACCAGTAAAGCATCAACTGGCATATTTGGCTCCATTTTTTGATTTTGATGGTTTACAAAGAATGGGTGGATGAATAACCAGATTCTCAGATATTTGCAAATGCTTTTGCAAATAAGGTTGACTCTCCTAAACAGTAAATATAGCAGTAATAAAATTTATAATTGCGTTGTAAACTGGTATAATACAGTCAGCAACTGCTACTGATTAAGTTACAAGAACAACACAATTAACAGTTCAACCTTGGATCACTTTGCTTTCGTGTAGACCACTCCAAAAAAGAATTTTTATAAGTAATAAATTCAATATATAGTAAACAACATAATCCCTTTGGGCTTCTGCGCATATTTACGAACAAGACAGACCGAGGGTCAAAAGTCGAATAAACCGTACGAAAAGTAATCGCTCATTTTTGTTTAGAAATCCAAATTTGATTTATTATGCAGACGGCCGAATGGATTAGTAGTAATTCATATATAAAAAATTTCACACGACCACTCGGAATATTATAAAACGAGACTCGCTCTAATCCAACAACCATAAAATCATCGTCTTAAAAAACTATTCTCCATATGGTATATCCATGTAGGTAACTTAAGACAAACAAAAGTAAAAAAAACGTTTATATAGTTTTATTTATCTGAAGCCGATTGATGTTTGATATCGATAATTGATGATGAATTGGTTTTTTGTTTTTCGATCGTAAGTGGTTTAGACATTTTATAAAATTATAAATCAAAAGTGTTAATTTCATTTTTGTTTCTAGTTTAAAAAAAAAATAAAAATCGGTAGCTGGTATTATACGATTAGCATTTATAATTGATGATTATTTGATTTGAGATGTACTTGAAATTCTTTATAACCGCGGTAATTAATATATATCTCCTTTATTCAGTATCTCGAACGGAGATCTTCTAACATTTTCAAATTTAATGGAATTTAACTGGTTTTTAAATAAATATATGACATCAGTCATCGGGAGATGAAATCGTTTATAATCGCAAACCATCATTTATAAACTAATATTTGTAAATATTCACCCAAAAGTTATTACCCTCATTAAAGGTCATACATACATACATATATAGTAATTATTCAGTAGTACCCAACCAAGCATAACAAATTGTGTACATGAAACATCGGACACCATATGACCCAGAATATTAAAAATCGACTACTCATCATTATAAATGACCGTTCAACTATATGCGAGTACCAAGTAGAGGTATAAAGATGATACCATTTCAAAAGCTCCAAACAAAAAATTAAATCTGCGCGCGATTCAAAATTATCTTGATCATCCGCATCGTGCAAATCATGTTCGCAATAAATGGAAAAATGCCTATCGTTATTCCAATATATAAATACGAGTACGTACACAAATGGCGGTATAATCTTTTTTATCTCCTTTAGAAAATAAAGAGCATTTCTATTTAAATCTGTTTTTTTTTTTAACAATATGCCAATAATAATAATAGATTTTTGTAGTATTCATCTAAAATTCATAAAACGAAAACAATTATTATTTTTTGCATATCAAAACGATATCCATAAGACCATAAGAATCGCGCGCACAAGACAATCAAGATCTTATGTATAAATTTTGTATACTCTTGTAATTTTTTTTTGCAATTTTATCGTAATTTTTTTTTTATTACAATACACGTAGATTATAAATTTTATGTACATTAAAATATATTGGAGGATCGCAGATATGATGAAAAATCACAGTATGGTACATTTGATTGATCATAATTTTATTTTGGTATTTCGATACAAACATATCTTTATGCAGCGACACACACGCCGCATCCATATAGTAAATGGAAAATTTACGATGTGAATTGTTACATATTATGAGAATCTAGATGCTGCAAAAATTTTCAACGATCATTGATCTCACAAAACGCATAAAAAAAATATTTGTACGTTGCTTTTGTGTGATGTTACATAAAACTGCAGAACAAAATAACCAGGTACGGTGTAGCCGATAATCAATTTATTTGTTTTGCTCATGTTTGTACATAAGAAGCTTACTGTCCATTTATTATTTTATCGCCACTTAATAATTTATATAAAATTCGCGAGATGTATAATAATCGATTAAAAATATTGAAAATATGAAAATAAAATTGATGACCAATTTCCACCTATAAAGTTAAAAAAGCGACGAACCTATCTATATAAACATGTTATTAATGATCTTATGAGTACCGTCTTTTTATTACGCAGAAATTTTCAGCACGGTGTGCTTATATAACACATTATCAGTTTTATTGTATTGCAAGGTAATTTCTAGTGAGCTTTTAATTGACCGTTGTCTTCAGATTTTACATCATTTTACTAAAACTTTTTGTACATTTTTGATTTAAAAAGATCCTGTCTGTTTAACCTTCAGTGTGATACTATCTTAAATAAATAAGCTTGACCCATGATCATGCTGTAAAAGATAGCAAAGAGTTTGTAGCATGAACAATTTGTGTTTGCTAATCGCCGTTAGAAAAAAATAAATTTATCTTCTCATATTTTTAAAACTAGCAGAAAACTTATGAAATTTTAATAAAATTCAATCACAGAAAAATATCTTTAACAATTCATTGCTGACCCGAGCTTTGATTTAATGGTGTTCCTTTGTTTAGATTATGATCCCAACTACCATAAAAATAAAACCCAGGGCAAATGCAAAGTTTTTCTAACAATTTTATTTATAAAAAGAACGGTTGAACCCCGCTCGCTAAATACAACAAGCCGATGGTTGGTGTGGGTCACGTACTGGTGATAGATGTTAAGGCATCAAGCCTTATCAGAAACATGTTAACATCACGAGCCGCTTGCTTGAAGAAAGACGCCTGCTTATTGTCGAGTTCCGTCTTCGTTTAAATAACCGAGTTCCGCCCAAGGTTGCCATATTCCTCAACTACTTCCAAAAGTTATTTAAGAATGTTATTTCCATCTACCATATTCAATTTCAGCATAATCGCGGTTAAGAAGTTATCGACTTCCATTTCAGGTGGTGATATTGTAGAACTTTTCGAAAAATCAATTAAAAATACTATTTCCATAAAACATACTCAATCCCATCATAATCGATTAATACTTGATCGAGTTCCATCCCTCGTGACCATATTCCAGAATTTCTTCCCAAAATCATTTAAGAATGCTATTTTCATACAGCATACCAAACTCCATCATATACAGTTAATAATAGTTGTTCGAGTTCCGTCCTAGGTGGCCATATTCCAGAACTTTTCCAAAAATTATTTAAAATTCCCACTTCCATCCAACATACCCCCCAATATAATTCGTTAAGAATTGATCAAGTTCCGTCCCAGGTGGCCATATTCCAAAAAATCTTACATAAATCATTTAAGCATCCAACATATACAATCCCAACATAATCAGGTAAGAATTGATCGAGTTCCATCCCAATTTTTAGGTGGCCATATTCCAGAAATCCTTCCCAAAATCATTTAAGAATCCCATTTCCATCCAGCATACCCAATCTGTCTCACCTGGTTAAGAATTGTTCGAGTTCTGTCCCAGGTGGTGATATTCCAGATCTTCTAAAATTCATTTAAGTATCCCAGTTAAATCCAACATGCCCAATCCCATCATATTCGATTAAGAATTAAACAAGTTCCGTCCCAGGTGGCCACATTCCAGAAATCCTTTAAGAATCCCATTAATCGACTAAGGAATGCCTGAGTTCCGCCCCAGATTAAATTCGCTCGAATAGATTAAATTTAAAAAGATTCGGATTTAACGGACAATCGGATTTAACGGACTAATGTTAAATCGAGGTAACATTTTATGTAAAAATGTCACGTAGTCAACGCAATAATTTTATGCAACAATTTAACGAAACATTTAACATAACAGTATTTAACGCAGCGTGTAACTTGAACACAAAGCTAGTCCCCTAAATGTTTGCCAAACATAAAAATTTAATTTAAAAAACTATAGAGACAAGCACAGTAACTAAAAAATAGAATTGGAATTTCAATACCATCAACTCTGTAGGAATCAACGAACTCCAAATTGGCATTGAATACTTAGCATTGTTGTTGTAATTTGGCCAATGAAATATCTCTTAAATTTATTTCAATCAAAAAATCGTAGTCGCCAGCGCCTATGGTTGTGTTTGTATTAAATGTTGTCGGTGTTTTGTAATATGACAGGCGATTTCGCTGGTCGCCTTCGCTTTTGTTCTGTTTTGCGCCTAACACTGTTAGGCTCAAAACAGAACAAGAGCGAAGACGTCGAGCGAAATCGCCCAAGGAAAACATGTAATAAAAACATAACCATCGACGCAGGCGACGACGATTTTTTCGTTGAAATAAATTTAAGGACTAGGCACACCAAGCGTCAACGGCGAGTGGCGAATTTAAATATACATACATTAATTTATTTATGTGTTGTGTATAGAAACGATAATATAAACAATTGAATACCAATTATTCATAAAAAAATATTACAAACTTTGGATTTCGTCTAATGTAGTTAATGCTTGCAAATCTCGGTGGAAGTCCCTAAGAGATACTTTTAGGAAGGAGTACAGAAAACTCCCAAGGTCTGGATCTGGGAATTCCGGAAAAAAACCATGGTGGTATTTAAAAGCGTTGGAATGTTTAATCTCTACGTTATCAAGTACAAAGTACACTTTCAATATTTAAAACTAACGATGTTCGATCCTGATATTTTTATTTGATATTTCAGGTGCAACAGTAACTACCACATCCACAGGGAAAATACGCCGGATTTCTTTGAGGAAACTACTCCAACCTCCGCACCTAAGCGAAAACGTTCCTAGTTGGAAGAGAAAATTTGTTGATAAATAGAAAGTGATCTAGAACAAAATAGTAACACCAAATTTGCCCTAAGTTTGGTACACCCTGTTAATAGATTAAATGATCAAAGTAATAATTCAGTCCGAATTTGAATTCAACAAACAATTTATGATATTGAATTCGGTTCGGGTTAAAATTTTTAAATGAATAAATATTATTCCGAAGTATTATGTAAATTTAACTGCAAATACATTCTTCCAAGCAATATTCTGAACGTTTGGCATAATATGCCAAATGCATTTTCAATAATGCGCCTTGCCCACGATAATCTTGAATATAATAAAAAAAGTTAAAATATTTTATACTTGAAACTCTGGATATACATTACCTGTAATTGAAAATTTTTTGTTAGAAACGACAATTTTGAACCACCGAACGGTCTCAAAATATTTTTACGGAGCGAAATTGCTTCATCAGCTCCCAACGATAGGGAGGTTTTTGTACTAGTACCGGGTAGTAATTGGTCATCAGGTAATTGTAATGCTGGATCTCGTTGTAGGTGTAGCCAAGCTGTTCCAAAATTACTTGCCGCAAAAATACCACCGTCGCCACTCGACCCCTACGCGCCTATGTCGCCCATTATAAACTAGTATTGTGCATCGCTGATACCCATTAACACTACGCTAAATGTTTTTTTATAGTTGAAATACTTTAAACCTGTTTCTCGTGGCTTGAGCATGATTATGTGCTTGCTATCAACTGCACCTACGCAGTTGGGCATTTGCCATAAACGATAAAAATCTTTTTGGATATTCCAGTCTTCCTTGGTTTTAGGAGCAAGATATATCGATTCTTAAATTTTATTAATTGAACCGCAAGTTTGTAGTATTATTTTACGAACTGTGGAGATTCCATCATAAAATCTATTGCCAATTTTCTAAAACTTCCTCCGTGTGCTACTTACATTAAAGTAATACATAATTTTTGTTTATACGCCTAATATTTTGGCGGTAGTTTGTCCCAGTTCCTTTAATTTCATTTTCAATTAATTCAAGTACTATTTGAAATGTCTCCCGAGACATTCTAAAAAGCCTATGGAATAGGCTTAGTAGAAATGGAATGAAGATTTTTATTATTATTTATAGTTATAACGAACCTATCTGGATATTTTCCACATCTTCACGCACTGTTTTGTAATAGCCCCTTTCTGCTCTTTTAAGATTAAATGGATGCACCCACAAATTTCGATGATTTCTTTTAAATTCGGTTAAATATATAAAGCAATACAACAAAAATTTAGTTCGCTTTATCATGATCAAATTAATTAAAAAATCATATTATTAATTTTATACATTAGTTTTGTCGTTCTGTTATTTTGTGACAAAAAGAAAAATTTGACATATCAAAATTTAGGCAAACAAAAAAATCACAGCGCCGCGCTTAGTGTGAACGGATTTGCACGTCGGGTGTTGTGGATTATTTGGAATTTGACGCGCCGCTCTTGGTGTGTCTAGTCCTTTAGAGTCTATTTGAAATTTTTTTCGCTGACGAAACAGTGCTGCCAACTGTTTTTTATATATATATATATAAGTTGGTAACGCCCTAACGTCATATGCCAAAAACATAAAACATAAACAATTTTTATAATTTTAAAATTTTTATGCTAACGTTTAGAATCGATTTTGACATAAATAAAATAAGTCGTCGTTATGTCATTTGTGGTTGTTTTTTTATCGCCATACGCTGGCGCTCTTGTTCTGTTAGCTACAGCAATAACGCGGTGATATTTTTTATTTATTCGTCGACGCTCTTCGTTGTCGCTCTTGTTCTGCTCTGAGCTTTACGGTTAGGCATCGTTAAACTGGCAGTGTTTTGCTAAATCGATTTTTACACAGTAGGTCCCGTATTGGCTGTGGCACTATTCTGGTAATTCCCCGTGAATAGGGAACTGGGGAAAGAATTTATATGATAATATCTGTTTAAATATTTTTTGCCGGCCTACTGTGGAGAAAAGTTTGATGCAAATATTTATAAATTGGGAATAATTTTTCCATACCTAAATTTTCAGGGAAAATTATTTCCGAATTAATTTTGTTTTCAAAAAAATTAACACTAACTTTTTACCTCAGTATGCCAGAATTTTTTTTTTTTAAATAAAAATTACGTATAAAATCTTTCTCCAATTCCCTATTCCCGGGGAATTACCAGAATAATGCCACTGAAAATAAATTTTGTGTTATATGTCAATGTATTTCATTGTTTGTATTTCATTTAATTTATGTTTACATTTTTATTTATTTCAAAAAAACTAAATATTTTTTATTACTATCGATAATTTTTTTCACTGATGTGACACGTTGGATTATTTACGTATTTTTACAGAACGTTTTTCGGAAACTGACATATTGCGGCTAATTAGTAAGGTATACCCGGGTACATTAGTCACTCAAATTAAGATATTTTTTTCTTCACTCTCATGAGGGTTAAAAATGTTAATATAAGCAGAATAAAGTTCTTGTAACACAATAAAATTTGAATGGTACTAGAATTTTTTACAAATTATAACTTCAAATTTGTCACACAGTTTGAAAAACTTTTTGGAAGTGTTTTACGAATCGTTTGCGACTTGGTTTCATTGCTTATCTATTAATATTATTGTTGGCTGTATAAGACGAAAAATGAGTTCAAACTCAAAATATTTTAAAATAATTTGGTACAAAGTATAAAATTAAATAAAAAAAACTCATAACCATCGTAATACTCGGACATTTCATATCTCAAATAATTTAATTAGTCATTATATTTAATATAATAATTATTATTTTAACCAAAAATACTCTAAGTAAGATGGTACCCGATAAATGAAACAAAATTAATGAAATAGAGACTAAGGCACAAACCACCTACACAGTGGTAATAGGTTAGAGCTGTCGAATTTAAAAAAACGCAACCAGGTTTTGGGGCATATCAAGGTACACTACCTTGGCTCGTTCATTTGTCATAATTATAACGGAATAGTCTGTAAATGAAAATTATGTGGAACAAATTTTGGGAATTTTGACATATGGTAAGATATTAAAGATGTGTAACATAAGAAAATTCAAGTCCTGTTGAACGGCGTCTAATTGAGTGTTCTCGATTTCCATCCACACTCTAATAGAATCAATTACACTGTCAAAAAGTAAATATAACACGCACACAATTTGTGTATCGCCATCTAACCTATATAACAAACCTTACTTCACCTGTGGACGGATGCTAGGAAAAATATGGAATATCATTTGGAATAACTCAAAAAACAGTGGCTTAACATTTGGTTAGGTGCTATACAGAAGCTAAGAAAAGCTGCGTGTTCTTGCTCTCGCTAAGCTATTCGGGACCCGTAACAAGAACTTCTAAATTTACTAAACTCCTAAATTCGAGGACCATTAAACTAAAAATAGCAAATTGAATAACTATATCCGAAAATCGTAGCCTCATGACAAAATTAAACTTTAAAAATGATCTTGTACAATTTTTAGACTGTACATCATAAAGTATAAAATACATTAACCAAAGTGCAAATCCTGCATTTCATGACTCCCATAGATTCGGATCAGTCCCAAATTCTATATGAAAATATGACACAAAACAGAGCTCGTTTGACATGTATCATTATTGTTTAGCTCCGGTTCAGCTCAAGCGTCAAGAAATACAGCTATAAAGCTGATCTGCATTCCAGAAGCTGGGTAAACGATCCACTAACAGTTACTCGTTAATGAGAAACGTAAAGCGATTTTCCGATTCTGTATAAGTATGATTCATGTTACTGAGGGGAAATTAGTAATCAATTGTTCTCTAATCAATCTATAAACAATTTATCCAGAGCTTTAAAAAGAGATGAAGAAAGGCTAATCGACGGAAGTCCTTTATGGTCAGTATAATGCTACGAATATCAATAAAGTACACTGAGGAATCCGAAAAACAAATAAAAGTTCGTGCTCATTTTTGGAGCTTTAAAAAAATCATATTACGTTAATTAATAAGATCACTATTTAAGCACCACTGCACAAATGGCATTCAATTAGTTTATTCTTTCAGATTACTAAACGTTGATAATTTAACACATTACCATAAATTAAAATTTTTGCAAAATAATATTCCTTCAAAACTATGTATAAGATAAAAATCTTTAACACTTGTAATTTGCATACTGATGTAACAAATATTAATTTTTCATTCTTATAGTAGAATTCCTTGCCTCCAATCGTTCTATATAATTTGTGTATGAGCACTGCAATTGAAAGCAATTGAAATGACATCCATCGCAAAACTAAGCGATGCATGGTGATAAAATGCACACATTTGTTCATGATAAATTAGGGAACAAGCGAGTAATTACGGTATAACCATGTACGTATAATACGTATAGGTGATCGTATATAGGATGTTAATGATTTTATCTCACTGATGTATCAAAAAACCATAAAATTTCTCGTAAAATAGACAAACGGTAGCGCAGCGTCAAACGTCACACAATACACGACCACATATAATATAATATTAATACGAGAGCTTTGAAAATATAAGATTTTTGATGTTATCTTGTCAAAAAATCAAATTTGTTGGCTTTTAACGTTATTGTTTTGTGAAGCGACATACACACACACGTACACACCACAAACAAGACAACTTAAAATAAAAAGACAAGCAAATAACATATATAAGATCTTATTTTTTTGTTTTGTGAGTAGGATTGTCTCATAAAAATTAATTTTAAAGAAGAAAAGAATGAAATAAGGTAGCAAGCACATAACACCTCCACACATGGTCAAATGAATAAAAAAACAACGACGGCAAGAGATTGTTTATGATATTGTGCTTAAACATACATTTTTTTTGTGTTGTTGCGCCGTCTTGTACTCCGCATCTTATCAGCGTACCTCATAAAATGATTGCAGACAATTGTACATGAAAATTATAGAAGAAAATTACAATAAAAATTACAACAAAAAACTGTTTTATATAAAAATCATAAATGATTTGATGATAAGGTGGCTGCTGTTTTATTTGTTTAGATAAAGAATGCAACAAGCATAGGTTTGTGTTTTTATAACCAACGCATTCTTTGTAATTTATGATAGTTTTATTCTTTTAGTGACTGACGATGGGCTGTTCCTCGGCATATCTTTATTTTATAGACAAAAGAAAACCTCTTTGAACCATCGTATATAACTAAACAATATAAACCACATTTTGCTAATGTTTTAACCAGCATCCTAATATTGCAACGAAGAGAAATATATAGCATCAAACCATCATTAAATCACATTGTCAACACGGTGTAGGTACTTAAGTTTTTCTTCTTTGGTATCTTAACATTATGACTTCTGTAACATGTTTATTTTCCGCTTTCTTTTGTTTAAAGTAAACAAAAGGAATTATTTCTTAGGTTTTCTTGTGTCATACCAATACCTACGGTAGGCACCTCATAATCATATATAATATAATGGCTAAAAGAGTATATACAATACGTGCTTGATATGTTATTTTGGTTATTCCACAAGACAATAAGAAATAAAAAATACTTCTTAGATTTTTCTGTAAGTATATGGTTACTTCCTGATAGAGTTATATTGTTGTAACCCAGCTAAATAAAACACAGTGGCGTGGGTGACAATGGACAAATGGGTTAATATTCACTAGATCGTCCCCGAATAAAAGGAACAATTTATTTACTAATATTTCGATTTCGAATCGCTTATGGCCGGTTGCACCGAAAAATGACTAACGGCCAATCAGAAAAAAATCAACGCAAACTTGATTAAATATATTTTATTCCGTGGCAATATTTAGCTTGGATATAAATATTTAAATGGCGGATCAATAAAATTGAAGTTGCTCATAAGATTCTCGATACAACGGATAATGCGTTGTATCGAGAATCTTATGAGCAACTTCAATTTTATTGATAATGGATTCATCGATATACCCTTCAGCAACAGTCAATGACTTCCATCCTCCAAATCTTTTTAACCATGTTAAATCTGCGCCATTATCAACTAAAATTGTCGCAGATGAATGGCGGAAACAGTGCCCTGTGTATTGTTTGTGGCATTTTACCAAACTGATGTATGCCAACTACTTGTTTGAAACCTTTACCATTTGTGTATTTCAAAAAAAAACGCAAAGAATTTAAATCTTTTGGACGCGAAGCTATATATTTTCTGTAATATTCTAAATAAGTTTCGTTTACGATAAATGATCATGGTTTATTTGTCTTGTTATTCGGGATTTTAACTAAAAGTTTAGATCCCAAATCACCAAGGCATGTTAGATTTAAATCATTTGATTTAAATCATTGATTAAAATCAGATTAAAATCAATTGATTTTTTTAAAAAAAATCATTGATTTAAATCATATTGGTAAAAAGTATAAGAATTCATTGAAAAAACAAAGCACTCTAAAAGTTAACGAAGAAACTTAATTTCGTAAATATGGTAACACTAAAAAACCTCAAAACTTCGATTGAAATGAAAACTTGATTTCATATTTTTTGGTAAATCACATAGTTATTAAAATATAACCTGTCAAATTTTCAATTATTTTATTTTTCACGTATTAAAAAGCTAAACAAAGTTGAAGGAAAATAATAACCCCCATTGGCGGGACCAATTATGCAAAAAGAAGTCATAACAAAGAAGACGTCCTTTGAATGGTGGAAATCGACATTTGCTTTACACCAAGAATTTGATAACGACGTTAGACCAACATAAAATCCAATAAATAGAAACAGCTACTGCTTCATCAGCTGGAGTCGAACGAGTTTCTTTGACCTTTGGGTTAGTTCGATCAAAATTAAGAAATAGCTTAGAAATAGATAAAGCGGCAAAATTAACTTTTTTTTGTAAATCAGCTGAATAAATAAAACAGTTTTTCTTTTTATTCTTTCATATGATTATGGAATACATACTTGGTTTTAATTTTTAAATTACTTTATAATTTTGCAATTTTTTTAAAATTTTTTTTAATCAACACTGAAGCATAAAACAACCATTAAAATTTACTAAATATCATAATTCCTCGAGTTTAAATTATTTAATTTAATTTATATTTAAATGAATCTTGTTTCCGTACATTATATTGTCTTCCTTTCCTTAAAGATATTTAATTGTTCTCGGGAATTTATTACAATTTAAGTTCAACATTACAATTTTATATTCAATAAAATCTGATTTAAATCAAAAAAATCTGATTTAAATCAAAAAAATCCGATTTTTTTATTTTTTTTCAAAAAAATCACCAAAATTACATGCCCTGCAAATCACTAATGTCAGTAATTTCCATGCGGGATAGTTTATCTCGTCAACAAGCACCAGCGATTCCAAAAATTACCGCACAATCATAATATTATGTACAAAAAAATATTGCAGTGTGAATTGTATTTTATCCGAAAACATATTTGAATTTCATGAGTAAATACAAATAATAATTGTTTTAAATACCTACATGCTTACTTTAGTAACCAGGAACGAATTATCTGAAGCTTCCAAAATGAATTGTTGAACATATTGAATAGTTAATATTTTAGATTTCTTCGCTTTATATTCGACGGATTTGCGTTTCAAGAAGACACGTAATTTTTGGTATTTTGCAATATCCACATTATTTTTAACCACTAGCTTCGACCTGATCATTGAGTAGTTTGACCATAATGTGGATGATTTCAATTTTGTAGATAAATCAGCGAATTATACGCCAGAATGACGTTTTCTGAAAATGATTTGATGTGTTTAGATTGACGATAATCCATAAAGCGTTTATAAGCATTTTCGTATTTTTCCTTCGATGTTTGCGGGAGTAAATCACATGTAGCTGAAATAGCTGATTCCATTATATCCGGCGGGGTACAACATAAGGATAATTCGCTTTCACTATCCATATCCCTTAAATTTCGTTCACACGTTTTTTATAAATCAAATAGGTACACAAACTTGACAACTTTTGAAAAAACAAAAAAAAAATTATTTATGTATTATGATGTCGTGGCTAACTAAGCAATAATTTTATGATATTTTCGATTTTTTACTTTGTTTTGATTTCTTAATATGATAATTTATTAATGAATAATACTAAAAATTATTTTGGGTTTGTATTCGTTTTAAAGTACGATCGGAGAAAAAACAGTATGTACAATTCGGAGGAAAAGTGCATTCCCGGACTCCCGTTGTTGCACTTACAATTTTCACTATCGTCCGGGAATGCAGTACTTTTCCTCCAAATTATACAATATACTATTAATCAAGTTTGCGTTGATTTTTTTCTGATTGTTAAAACATTTCAAAATATTTAACTGGCGCACAAATAACTGGCCGTTAGTCATTTTTCTGTGCAACCGGGCATTAGAAAGCTAAAAAAAATGTTCTCAATCACAAAATTGTTTAAAAGTTCAGTCTAAGATAGGATTTAATTTTTTTTTTATTTTCATAATATTGTGTTCCCTATAAAGATGAGATGATTCAAACGTCAAAATGTATGACTGATTTTTCTAGCATCAAAAAGTTTGTTTCTCTTGGTCGCTTAGCACATGCTTTTTTGGTTTTTGTTCCAACATCCGGGTGCTTGAGTGGGTAGGGTTCTTCTGCAATACCGATCTATATCGGTATATTTACACTCCAATCACTATACATAACAACCACTTAACATTTACCTTTGACGCCAAATCATGACTTCCCTAATATTTTAAACAATTCAGCAAATCATATTTTTAATGAACTAACCGACGCGAATAAATAACCAAGAGTGGAAAGCTATGCACAATTCATAAAAAAAAAAAAAAATAGTTACACTCCTCGACATAAATCATCGTAAGATGCGAAAGAAACGAATTACCCTGTATTTAGCCAGTCAATCCTTAAAACATTTGCAGACAATTAAAAAATCCTAAAATACAGTTACAATATAGGAACAATTTTTTATTTCATTTTCGATTTTTCATTGTTTGTCTTTTTTGTGTGAAGACATATTTCATCGAACGATAGCTTTTACCGTATCTACATGTGCCTATATTAACTTGAAATATTGGTTCTAATTACTTCAGTTAAATTATAAGTGGGAACTAGTAAAATAATATTATATTGTGATTCTAATAAATATTAATTAAAATGAGCAAAAAGCAAACAAGTGTTGCTTTTCGTGAAGTCATAATAACGCTGCACGTAGAAAGCCGTTCTATTTCGGGAATTGCAAAAATTGTGATCAAACCGAAATCCTCTCTGACGGTGCAGCGGTTGCTGAACAGACACGGATATTTCTCCAGAACTGCAAGGAAAAAGCCGTTAATTAGTAATGCTAATATAAAAAAAAAAGAATTGAATTCGCTAAATTGCTCCGAAATGAAGAAAGTTCCTTCTGCCAGACGGTTGTGTTCTCCTATGAAACCAAGTACATTGTTTTTGGGTATGACGGGCTGTAGAAAGTGGCGCGAAGAAAATGGCAAGCGCTTCAAATCAATAATCTAAGAAGTACTGTGAAACATTGTGGAGGAAGTGTAATGGTTTGGCGCAGGTGTGGGAAATTTAATATTCATTGACGGTATTATGGACAAGCATAAATACCTCGACATTTTATGGTGCAATTTGAATGCATCAGCAAAAAAATGAGGTTTAGCAAGCAATTGGATATTGCAGCAGGACAACGATCCCAAGCATACTGGTCATATTGTTCGGGAATGGCTGTTCTACAACACACCCAAACAATTGAATTCACCTCCGCAAAGTCCAGATCTAAATCCGATAGAGAATCTGTGAGATTATGTTGAGGAAAAGCTATACATATAACCACGTAATAAACTCAAAAATCCTTGGAGCAAGCTATCAGAACGGAATGGGATAATGTTCCAACACACTTTACCAAGAAATTGGTGTTATCGATGACAAACAGACTGCAGTGCATCCTAGATGCAAAAGGTGGCCCAACCAGATATTGATCGTTTGCATAAGTAGAATTCTTATAACTGACCGATGAATTATGTCTGATAGTAAAGGAGAACTTCTATTTGTTTAATTATATCAATTATATTAAATAAAACCCAAAACATTGAATTTTACATAAAAAATTTTTATTACAGATCGCCTTTCAAACCTATTGAGAACTATAAATGTCCGGGGTAGTGACATCTAGCGTATTAAAAATAAGCTCATTGAGACTTTTTTTCCATGAATTTTTAACACGGCATACTTTATGAAAATAAAAATTAACATACAAAAATAGACCCAATCAGTTAAATTTTTTTGCCGTCAGATCCACTTGTAGTTCTCTGTAGACTTTGGTAATATTGGTTGCAAGGTTTTTTGGCTTTCGTAGTTCAGCCTTCAAGTTCGATGAATTATGTCGCGAGTGTAGATCATATTGTATTGAATATTTATATTAAAGTTTAAGAAAACTAAGCGTCAAAACATTACATCGGATTATTTTTCTTATCGTGTTGGTGTGAGACTTCGTTTTCTTTACTATACTTTAAATAATGTATAGTAAAGAAACTCACCCGATATTTCCTTATCCAAGCCCCACGAGAGCTCGTGTGCCGTTCTGGAACCTAGATTACGATATTTAGAAATTCGCCTATTTGGTATTTGTTTATTTATTTTTTTGTTTTTTTTGTAATTATTTATATACGTTCACTTTTGTATTTTCCTTTTTCCCCTTTTCTTTTATTCTTAAATAATTTGTTTTCTTTCACACCACAAGAATTCAGTAAAACTAAACAATTTTTTATTACAAGAAAATTGTAAAATTAATGATTTTATGTTAAATGTTTTTTCGTTTAATTTGTAGCCGTAAAATACACAATGCACAACCATCCTGCAAAAAATCGAAATTCCACACACATTGTGTTTGTCGAGCTTCACTCGATCGATGCTAAGGAAACCGTTATCCAGCAATATTTAATTTTCTCGAATGTAGTGGTGTACAAAAACAATCAGCTGACGCTTAATCACCACACGATTGCGGATTCGTATGTATAATATATCAAAGATTTCGGTGAACGGTATGACTCTTAATTGGCCTTCGATAATGTTGATTTACTCATCGGTGCTTTGGAACATCGTCTCACGTATTTTGTTTTTATGTAGGGGTTATCGCGTCTATTATATTTCTGTGGTCGATTATATATTTTTGTACGTTTATATTCCGCTTATTTCCTTCGATTTTGATGCTTGAGGCTATGTGCCAAGGGATGCGGACCAGGGCTGGGATGTTCTAACATCACCATGTTTCGATAATTTATCGAAGTTTTTTTCTCGTTTCTGTAGAATAAAATGTATCTCTGTTTCAATTTTTATATCATTTACCGGCCTGCTAGATTGCAACATTGTGATGTTTTTACCGTGTTTCTATCACCAAATAATTTGTTTTCGATTATAGAATGAAAATAAGTGAAATAGATATTGTTCAAATATATTCCAGTAGGTTGTGATAGCAATAGAGAAGAAATAATTGATAAACGAAACAGAAGTCAAATTAGTTCTAGCTGAAAGAGGCGTAGACTTCGATAAAATATCGAAAAATGGTGATGTTAAAACATCCCAGCCCAGGTGGTACACTTTATAAAAAAAAATGATCAAAAATGACAAAATCGAATCTAACGTGGCTTTATTTAAATTTCACTAGCAAATATGGCCACAAGATAATTTGTCAGCTCATCCTACAAAAGTGGAATTTATTTTCCCACTCCACTGAACTTGAATACAAATATTATCTCGTTTAGTACAAAATCACATTCCACGAAAAAATTTCACGCAACCCGAATTTATATATACAGATTTAATTTTGTTACAAATTTAATTTACAATATATTTATTTTAATCGTTTTTTGTAAATGCGATATACTTTTCAAAATAATTTCAAAAAAACGAAAGGCCCCTGCCTATGAACGGTGAACCAATCTCGGCCAAAAATCACTGCGATTCCAATTTATAAGTAGAAAGTTAATGTATAAAGTTTCATCCCGATCAGTTAATCCGTATGGATTGACTGGTACCAAATTATTAATAAAAAAAAAGTTTTTTTAACAAAAATTTTCGGTAATAAATTGGAAAATTGATCACGACCGGCATCGTCACAAAATTAGTCGTTGCAAATTTAGTTTATAATTGTTTTTCGCCAATGATTTACTTTCTAAAATATTTATGCAATTAACGATAAAACTATTGAAACTGTCATAGTGGAAAATCAAAAAAGCTTCTGTGGAAGCTGCCACTTCCGGTAAGCCGATTTCGACAAAAATTGACGGGGATCTCCCAATTTGTGGGAAAACATTTGGTATGAAGTTTCATCCCGACCAATCTGTACAGTGGAAATTTTTTTAGGAAAAACTGTGTTTGTCAAAAATCGTAAAACAGTATTGGTGCAAATTTCATTTAAAATCTTTTAGTTCATAGTCGTTGTTCAAACTATTTACAAAAATAAATAACCTCATATGGAAATTTGCATAAAATGTAGACATTAAGAAAGTTTTTTTCAGTTATAAATTCACGATAAGCCGGCGATATAAATTACTACTTTTCAAGAAACGCAATTATCTCCTCAACTTTATAATTGATGCTGTAGAGTTTCAATTTAATGTTAACAGTTATTTTCGATAATGCTGCTATCAAACCGAACATGTAATAAGATTAATATTTTCGCATTAAAATACAAATTTAATTACCTTATCAAGATCCGTACAAAATTTTCTTTTGATGCTTTGATTGATTTTTGACTGAAAAAAGTGATTGTATATAGTTTTTTATAATCCAACATTTTTACAGTCACTTCTGTACAATATACATAATCTGGTTGGTATGTAATGGGATTGGAATAATTTCATTTTTTAGTTAGTTGAATTGTTTAATTTTTGTTTAACGACATTAATAAACCAAAAAATATCGCTTCTTATCGCATTCAGTATTAATCTTGCACCCAACATACACCGCCGCGGCTTAATTAAAATATCAAAAATTTCTCATGATCATGTCGTTCGTTTATACAACAATAATAAGTTAATTTTACAACCAAGTTTAATGTAACAGGTCTAAATTCGTGCAGCACACACAACAACAAAATATAAAATGATAAAAAATTTGACATTTAAATTAATAAAAAAAATTATTATAATTAAATAAAATAAAAATTGACTTTTAGTCTAAAATACTTGTAAAACATCTTTCACCAAGTACCAACATTATATTAAAATAATATTATAAATTAATTAAAGTTATAAAAATAAAGGCAAAATATGCGTATCTTAAGAAGACCACACGCAGCCTTAAATTATTTTAGCCTGCTCGTTTAACATGCGCATACAAAGTCCGTCCCATTTATAAAATATGTCCAAAAATATAAATTATAACACAAAATAATAGCAATTTTATTTTATTTTTTTAAATAATTGTGAAATTAAAATTAATAATTATTAATATTAAAAATAAAGAGAAAAAATTTAATTATTAGTCAGTTAGCATTTACGCAAGTATATAATTTGGAGGAAAACACATTTTGTATATAATAATTTAAGATGATTGTTAAGACATGGATATTGGTTTAATTTACATTGGCCATATAACTTTTTGTATATCCCAATTTTATTCTTTAAATTTCCTTCTCAGTTTACTGAAATTATATATATACTCCTCGATTTGCATGGGAACTTATCGCATGTAAAAGTTTTTCGGTTGTGGAATTGGGTGGCTGGTTCGTGAATTTCGACGTTAATTTAATTGTAGAAGCATAGTAAAAAAAGAGAAAAGTAAATTAAAAATATTATGCGAAACGGCAATCCACCGATCGGTCACTGAAAATAACTAATCGCCGAAAACGATCATTTAATACGAAAATAACAATTCACCGAGAGCTAAAAAAATTCTTTGCAAACAATAATTCAACGAAAACATGCCAAATGAGTAGTTACTCAACGATGTCGATAAAAATTTAAGAAAAAGCCAAGAGTATTCCAATATCTGGAAAATTCATTTAGAAGATCCCAAAACCTGGAAAATCATTTAGGTATGTCTCATGTCAATTAAATCCAATTATGAGTTCTGGAAGTAGTTCTGTATAATTTTTAGATTTGGAACTAAGTCATTTCACAACTGACTATGATAAAATTGAGTAAGAAGGACGGCGGAATCGGTACCTATATGAAGTTGGCCCATAATTCTAGCCCAAAAATTGGCGGATTTAAAAGTTGGCAACACTAATGCAAGTGTCGTAAAAAAGCGAAACAATCGTGATAGAAAAAATTAGGATACAAAAATGATAAATCTTTAAAAAAAATTGTTGTGGTTCCTTATGTATTTTGTAAGTTGGGCCAAAAATGTTAACCCCAAAACTATTAAGGGACTGTACAATATCCGAATATTTACTGCATCAAGTATCTGCCAGATATTTTGTATTTCCGATCTGTTAAATCACAACTTATTCTGTTATCAAAGCAAAACCGCCATATTTTAATGTCAGCCCAAAAAAGCAGTTTATTTTGAGAATTAACTTTTGACTAAAATTAGAGCTTATGTTAAAGTATACATCAGAGCATTAAACGACAGAATCATTTGTTGGGGAATCGGAGCTTGTCATTATTCCGATGATAGGGGGGGGGGGCCTTGTCATTATTCCGATGATAGTACCATTCAACGAAATATGTAATTGATTTAAAATATGTGTTGAATTAATTTGAGTATGGCCCAACCAAATACTAATTTACATAAAGCACATTTGTTAAGTGATTGTAAATAGAGTGTTGAGTCAGTTAGCAATGCCATCACAAAATCGAGCAATGATGGCTGACTTGTTTGATCGCGAAATACAACGTGAAAAGAGCACTGATGCAGACAGCGGTGGATTATATTTTCTGGATGCTCCCGGAGGTACGGGCAAAACCTTTTTAATTTCGTTAATTTTAGCTTCACGAAAAGACTGCAGTGGCCAATGCCTCCTCTGGAATTGCAGCCACTATGTTAGATGATGGAAGAACGGCACATTCAGCAAGTACACGTTTCTTTCTGGTAGTATATGCTACTCGACGCACATCTACAGGGTGTCTCTAAAGTTTCTGACAAGAATGATACCGTCGGATTCCTTCTTTAAGATTTTTTTCCTTTTTTTAAGAATTTTTTTTGTCTTTGTACCAGTTAAATGGTATTTAACTACATATTAACAATTACTCAACGTCACTAAACACTTTTTGATGGAAACATAGTTCAGGTTCTTACCTTTAAGAAGAGCTAACTATTTGTCACATTTGCTGTATTAAGTTACCTACAAAATTAAAATTCATTTTTTTTGAGTTTCTTTATTGGACACAAGTATGTTGGTACAACTATGTACTGGCATTAGACACATAATTTGCCTAATAAAGCCAAATCAAAAAGAAATTATGAATTTTAATTTTGCAGATAACTTAATACAGCAAATGTGACAAATAGTTAGCTTTTCTATAAGCTAAGAGTCTGAACTATGTTATTGTTAAGAGAAAGCTCTTAAACTTCCGATTCCCCAAAAACTGTTTATGTCATTAATTGCTCTTGATGTATATCCTTATATTTAAAAGCTATTCATATTCAGGGGTTGTGTATGATTAATCAGAAACTGAACTAAAATTAAATTGCATATTTCGTTTAATTTTAGTTTTTTGGGTCAACAGTAATATGTTTCTTTAATGATAGTATTACGACAGATTTATTTTGGGCTGACATTAAAACATGGCGGATTTTCTTTCGTTGACAGAATAATTTTTGGGTTGGTTTATAGAAAATAGAGCCTTTTTAAACATTTTTAGGCTGACACTTTAAGCTAGAATTTAGGCCAACTTCATATACATGGAATCGGTATTCAATTTTTTTTAAGGAAGTTCTTAAATTAGGCCGATTAGGTCGGCGCTAGATAATTATTTAACCGATTATTATTCAATTTAGAAAACAGGATGGAAATGAAGCTTTAAAATGATTTCTGGAATATAGCAAACTGAACCGGAATAAGGCCATTCCATAATCGACTTTTTCGTTTTTATATGTTTTAATTTTTTTTTTTTCAAATAAAATAAATAACACCTGGAGAATAAATAATGGAGATTCACAATTGAGCAAAGAACCAGAATAATAAAATTTTATTATTTAAATCAACGATCAAATATTTTAACACAAAGAGCATATCGTCGCCATTTTAATGTCAGAATTTCGCTCTCTGAAGGAATGAATCGTTGTACCGTAAAAAATTTGCCTCGAACCGGTAGACCACGTTTAATTCGCACTGCGGAAAGTATTGAACATGTAGAGCAAAGTGTTAACGAGACACCAGAAACATCTACCAGAAGGCGTTCTGCTCATCTAGGAATGTCTCGTACCTCACTACGGCGCATTTTAAAAATTATTTAGTGTTATCGCCATATAAGGTGCAATTGGTGCAAGAATTAAAACCTGGAGATCATCGGCAACGTCTAAATTTTTCATTTAAATTTCAACAGTTGGCCAGAAATGAAATCATTTTTATTGAAAATCTGATTATAAGTGATGAAGCTCATTTCCTTAAATGGCTTTGTTATTAAGCAGAACTGCAGGTTCTGAGGTTCTGAATATCCAAGAGCCATTCATCAACGCAAATTGCACCTCATTGTGTTTACAGTATGGTGTGGCATTTCATCTGAAAATATCATTGGGCCTAACTTCTGCGAAAATGAAAATGGAAGTGCCATAACCGTAAATGGAGAGCATTTTTTAGGTCAACATGTGGTTATGATAGAACATTTTTTAGGTCAACATGTGGTTTCAGCAGGATGGAGCTACTGCCCACACTGCCCGAGACACAATGGCATTTTTAAGGAAAATTTTTGGAGAGCGGGATAATTTGCGGAAATTCTGAAATTAATTGGCTAGCACGTTCGCCAGATTTGTCAGCACCAGCAAATCAGAAAGTAAAGTTTACAGCAAAACTTGACATTTATTTTTGTCAGATGAGCCCAGCATAAATAAACGTTTACGGCGGACTAAATATTCATAAGCCTAAAACATCAACAATTGCATTGTACATGCTGACGAGAAGCACCAGTATAATGAATAAACAATGACGCGCTTCGTGCAGCAACTTATGGGAATAAATCAGCTTCTTACTTGACGGTTAAGGTATTGCAACAGCTGGCTAAGAGTTAAAAGCATCGCTTTCCAAGGGTTTGGTTTGGTTAAAAGATTGTCGGGTCATATCGGGGCAGCTTTTTAAATTAGAACTAATTACTATTCCGCAAGCAAATCTTACCTTACGGTTTATGAATAACGGCAGGAAACCGGAAATAGAATAAAGAAGCATGGGACGCTGTTACCACAAGAATTAAATATTGCAGAGATGCGGTTTAGATAAAATAATGCAAGTTGACTATTTTTGGGAGGAAATCCGGTATCTTAAAACAGACAAACCCCTTAGAATAGGCAATTATATTAGCCAATAATATCCATTTCTGGATGAGGAAGGTCTCATAAGGATTGTAGATCATTTATTCAACTTAACTTTTTGCCACCGGTGTGAAGTTCTTGGACAAAAGTTTTTGGACAAAAATTTATGGAAGTGTGCAATTTTAACATTGTATTTATTTTATATTAAAATAATTCGAAAAAAATTATAATAAATATTAAAAAATCAAAAAAAATGTTTGACATTAAAAAATCTAAATTGCTCATTATCATAAACTTTTAAGTAAATCACATATATCAAACTGTATAAAATGATAAACCAAATATTAAAAATATCAGAGATTGGCTCGCATAGTAGTGACTATATACGTTCGAAAGGGGATACATTGAGCTATTTAAATCAGTAAGCCCCATCTCAAAATGATGAAGAAGGCTCTTGCATCGAATTTTTAAAGTTTTACCAATACAGCGAGTCTGCGTATCCACGCGGATGTTGTACTACTCTAAGCCAAATAGCAAAAATGTCAGAGAATGGCTCGCATACTGACTGTATACGTTCGAAAGAGGATACATTGGTAAAACTTTAAAAATTAGATTCACGAGCCTTTTTCATCATTTAGAGATAGGGCTTACTGATTTAAATAGCTCAGTATATCCCCTTTCGAACGTATATAGTCACTATGCGAGTCAATCTCTGAGATTTTTACTATTTGGTTTACCACATTATACAGTTTGGTATGTGATTTACTTAAAAGTTTATGATAATGAGCAATTTAGATTTTTTAATGTCAAACAATTTTTTTTTGATTTTTCAATATTTACTATAATTTTTTTCGAATCATTTTAATATAAAATAAATACACTGTTAAAATTGCACATTTCCATAAATTATTGTCCAAGAAATAAAATTTTGTTCAAAAATTTCACAAAGAACACTCACATAAATTTATGTCTAAAAACTTTTGTCCAAGAACTTCACACCGGTTTTTTGCCAAAAGAATCCAATTCTGCTTTCATCTAAAGGATTGAATGACAATCATATATTTTCATCAAACGTTTAAACACGGCACTCACAGTATATGAAACAATTTGAAAATGCAGTGGTAAAATGCCATCGTCATGAAGCTAAATGTACTCAGCAATTAATGCTTAGCTTGCCTAGACCAAGAATACAAATCAGACGACCGTTTTTGAGCGTAAGTGTTATCTTTGGTGGTCCATGTGGCCTACACAAGTCAAAGAGAAAGAAGACAAAAGTTTCAAGGGATGCATATGTGTATTTTTTGTTACTAAAGCAATTCGCAATCTCACAGCAAATGAATTCACCGCAGCTCATATTCACTTCATACGAAATTAGGCAAGCCTTCCAGCATCTATAATGATAATGACACGAATTTTGTGCTGGCCAACAAAATTTAAAAGAATAATGAAGAGGAATATAGGTTGTAGTGTAATGAAAATGTGGCAATTCCAGGTCTTTGTGCCCTCTTACTGATGTCATATACGAACTAGAAGCTCAGAGTATCAATTTTGTACGCAAAGCGACAGCGCGAGTTGGCGAGGTGAGCAAGAATTTCGTGTACATATACGGTGTATAATACATAAATTTATATTGGTATTGTGTATTTTCCCCTCTTGTATATGTGCATTCTATTTGTCATTTTTGCGATGGTAGGTACCAAAATAAATGGATCCGGTTGAATCGGTTTAATTTTTTTGATACTGACGTCTACTCACCTCTTCTATTCGCTTGATTTTGAGCGGTGGAATGAACTAATATTTTATGTTTTTAGGATTTTATGTTTTAATATTAGTTTGTACGTTTATGATTTAATAATTAAATCTGTGAATTATTTTCAAATTAATTCAAAAATATGAAAATTGTGAAATGTTTACGAATAGAAATGTCAATCTAAAAAAATCAAAACATGATTATGCGCATGCGTCTCGCCTACTAATACAATCAAGATGCTCAATACTCTATTTGTCCGGTTTGCTCACCTCGCGCTTGTCGCTTTTCGTACAAAATCGGCACTCAGATTTCAGGGCATATCCTAATTGGACCAAGCATGGTCAGTCATCCAAAGGCATCGCTAAACGCACTAAAACTTAATAAACAGGATAGGAACCAAGCATACAATTTATCGATAATAAAATATCAACATAAAAAATTATTTTTTAGGAGAAACATGGAGAAGGCAAAGGCTGCTATACTTATTTTGGTTTTAAAGTGAACTATATCCGTCTAGAAACATTATTTATCTAGTTTTGGTTTATGATCACCCAGTAAAACCCAAGGCATACTACAATCTAATTTGGAATTGATTCTTTTAATCGATAAAATTTGCGCTTGGTTCCTACCCAGATTTCACTAAACTTTTGTTTTTTATTTTGCAAAACTTAAATTTTTGAATATTTTAATGAAAAATTTTGGCCAAAAAGTTTAAAAAATCACTCGATTTCAACTTGTTAGGTGATCAGGAGTGTGTTTAGTAAAATATGTTTATTGAGTGTTAAGTTCAACCATGCAAATGTTTATAGAAGAGACGGTTCGAGATCATCTATCTAAAAATTATTCTATATTAAGGTATCATAGTGAATTACAATAAATATGCAAGACTCAAAACTTCACATTCAAACTTGCTTGAGTTAGGCTGCATCATACAAACACGTGAATATATAGGCTAATGGACATAATATGTCATTTGTGGAATTCAGCTGATGCTACGAGAAATTCGGGATAATGAAATATTAGAGGTAGATTTTTACGGCGTCGTGAAAGGTCAAACCATGATGTTAACCGCGAAGGCTGGAGGCTTTACCAGTTTCGAAAATTCATATACACCCCCGGTAAATACTCCATTTTCAGAATTTACCTTCCTCGTGGAAAAAAGCAGCAGGTACTAAAGGGCGGCATCAAGTTGATATCTCATCATGATATACATCAGTAAATTATATAGAGTAAAAATATTAAGGAATTCCAAGAACAGAAGGAGAAAGCACAGGCAAGACTTCGGAATAGAGTTAAATGACAATATATAAGAGTTTACCAATAGCCCGAGACCATGTTGTGTACACAACAGGAAATTAGAAATTAAACATAATTTAATTCAACAAACTAAAAGTGTTTTTATAATAAAAAAGTGAAACAGATTGAGAAAGCCTTTTGTTTAAAAGCCAAGTACATTAATTTGTAACAAAAACATTCTTACGAATTACCGTGTTATTCGAGGGAAACAGATAAAAAACCATTTTCATTTAATTTTTAAAAAAAATTAAAACTTGTACTAAAGTCATGGTAATAAGGTGCTCTTTATAATATCATAATTTAAGCAATGTACCTTTTCGATAACGTCATTATCGTAAGACAAGTTTTTTCATAAAATAATTTATTTCATGCTTTTGATAAATTTATGATTTTCTCGTTTAAAATTGATCGATTATAGCGAGATGAGGCAAGGATGAGCCTTAAATTATTCTTAACTTACATATCTATATATAGACTCATATATATGTTGACAGGTTAAAAATATTAATTGGATTCGGTAACCCACAACAAAACAATAAATTTAACAATATTCGCGAAGCGCATATACATAAAAATCCCATTATTCATACTTAAATTACAATTATATCTTAGCACCTCACCTAATTTAATTATCTTTTGTATTGTCGAGTAACACCGCAAATAGTTTATTAAAATAAATTAGAAAAATATCTCATCAATAAATCATTTCGATTATCTTTCAAACGCTATACATACAAAATAGATGATTTGACGCCTTGTATAAATCATATTGACGGTTTCAAACAAATATTTTATATAATGTAACACCTCCAAGCCCACTCACCTCAAAATATTTGTACTTGGTATATTTTGGTAAATTAACCTTGATATAAATAAGACGCGAAAGTGTACGTGTTTCAAAACCGCACAAACAATTTGTATGATTTGATGTCACTCGGGCAGGTACAAAAAGTGATCAGGAAACGGAACACGAGTTACGATATTTGTCTTTTATGGTTTTTAATTATTTTTAAGATGATTTCATTTCGGTCCACGATTGATATTTAACCGTCACGAAATATTAAATTAAAAAAAAAATTAATTGCAATAAATTTAATTACAGGTGTAATTCATGAAGAATATCAATAAAAATGAATTTAATATTTTCGTTTGTGGATATATACATATAAAGCGGTGCGCTAAATTAACGATAATTACGATTCATATAAAAATTAAGATTTAATTATTTTGGAGATTGACATAATTTTTATGGTCCGACCATCCAACCGTACCCATGTAACCGAAACCATATTTTTTGTGTTTGTGTCGCGTTAAAAAGAAATAATAAAACTCAAAAATGTGCAATTATTGCGGAGAACTTGTTCCAATGCACACCATACTGAATATATGACGTAGACATCAGGCCTAATTGGGAACAACTTTTAATTGTATGGAAACCTTCAAGTTTAACTAGTTTTTATATATAAAAAACGGAACAGGGTATATATGAAAAGGTGTGATAACGAATAGCTCACTTCTACTACAGAACCATGATTTTAGTAGAACGGTAGAGATCCCTATCTTTTTAAGTTTAAATATCCATTTAACTCAGGAATATATAAAAATGGGGTGGTGTTTATGTTGTGGACAACACCCGAATTTCTTGTATCGCAAATTAAAATTTTACAATGTTTTGTTTTTAATTTTTAAAATGAGAAAGATTCCAATTTAAACTGAAACTTCCGGTATACAGATTTCCTCTACTTTCACTAAAAGATCTAAATACAATAGTGAAGGCATACCACCCTCTTTATATAATACAATACCAAAGCTAAAACGGTAGTAGTGACCAATTACCCTGGCTTTTACCGGCAGAGAATAGTATATTAGTACCTCGGTGCCATAAGGCTTCATTTACAAAATTTCAGCACATGGTGAAATAAGCGATCTACCGACCATCGCGGGACCTTTCGAAGACCGTGTGGGGACTACATCGGCGACTAAATGTGGTTATGATACCGGGTCGCTACAAAATCTCTGTCATAAAAAATGTATCTATGCATATTTGCAGCGTAGTACGATTTTCTCCAATATTGAACATGGCAGGGCTTATCATGTAATTCACATCGCTCCTGATGACGTTCACACAATTGCAATCACCACATCATTTAGCCTCGCTCTTTAAATTCAACCAAAGGTCATTTGAATTACGTAATGCCGATATTCCCGTGGCATCACAAACGCAAAAACACCACAAACGATATTTTAAAATGTTTTGAAATTTGGCTTAAAGAGTTAGAAATGTGACTTCAGTGATAAAAATCTCGATTTTCTCAGCCACAAGATAACATATGTAATGGTACTATATCTTCTCTGGAACGAATGCAATTTCTCGGCATGGTAAATTTTTACCTTCGATTTATTCCGAAATTCGTTGAAACTATTGAACCAATTCACTCTAACTTGGCTGCTCTATTTAAGAAGCCAAAGACTCTAAAGAACTTCTCTTGGTCCGACGAATGGCAAAGCGCATTCACTTAACTTAGAAATAGATTTGCTAATATAACGATATTATAACTGGTCCATTGAAGCAAGCAAATCACATTGTGACGACATGATGTATTGAGCAGTGCCGTTGGGGTAGTTTGCAACAACACAATAACAATTGTTGGGATAACTTTTTCGCAGAGTTAACGCCCGGGCTCTTACTAGATATTCGCAACTGCGTAATAATTCCCAAGCGAATTAAGCTGCTTAAGGCTGCTCTTAGAACTCAAGAAAATATCATTTGTTGCAGCTCCAGAGTTTCGTTTGTCATAGTATCGAAGCAACAGTGAAAAAAGATCTGAAGTACTTACCAGCACGCACTAAGCACGCATAGCCCTCTCTCACAGTGATGTCTTGCTGGCTTCATGTCGGGATAATGACATGGGTTGTAAGGGGAATTAGAGGTTTGCGTGCTCCTATCGCCTACACTGTGGAACAGAAATAAAATTAAAATAAAAGCAAACTATAAAAAACTGAATTTAAATTAAATCGACCAGGTTTTGTCGAACGAAACTTGAGGAGACATATTAAATTAATTATAACCGGGTGTGTCCATCCGGCGACGTTCGGATCCCCCCGAATGAGAAGTATCCAGTCTGCTGAAGAGACCCCCCTTAATGACCCACCGACCGCGAAAGAACGATGCCCAACCACATAGAAGCAGCATTAGAGGGTAGGGACATCTCTTCAACAGACCAGGTCTCTCTCCACCCTGGGAGACCACCAGCTAATCCCCCACAATTCACACTTCGATAACGTGAGACCTCCGAAGTGCCACGGGGAGATCGTGAGGATACGGTCGTCCCCGAATGAACGACAATACTGCGAGAACGACTGTGGTGCGAGAATTATTTTTTTGAGTTTTTGGTCAGTGAGGCCAACGCCTAAAGCTTTGGCGGCCTATCAAGGCCATTCAACGGTTTTGGCAAGACGACTTCCTACATTTCAACGGTTTAAGGCTGGACAACGCCCAATCCAATTGTTTATGGGTGGTCAGTTGAGGCCAGTTCATTTTCCTTCAGTTTTGGCGACCAACGCACAACGGTAACAGTGAAAACGCCGCAACGAACTGGTGGCCAGCCGGGAATTTGCGGTTTTGGTATCGGGGAGAGGCCCCGCAACGCTACAGGTGGGCTATTTGTAAAATTTCAACAAAAGGCCCAACAAACCGCCCATTTGTAAAATTTCAACAAAAGGCGGGAAGACGTCCAACCCATTTCGGTGGAAAGGAATGCCGCAACCATACAGGGTGACCTAAACTAAGGCCCGCAGGTACCATTATTTTTTTTATATTATTATTTTTTGTGTTAATTACATTTTTTTTTTATATACTTATTCACAATTAAAGTAAAGTCAAATTTAGTTTAAATCAAATATATTTATTTCAAATATCAAATCTGTATTTCTTTTCCAAATTTTTTCCAAATTTTATTTTATTTTAATATATTGGGTGTAATCGAGTGCCTTAACGGGTGCTTGGCACGCACATTGATTGTTTGTTGGGTTTCGCTACCAAACTTAATCCGTCCAGTTTCTGTAAATCGATTTAGTTTTCGCTCTCAAATTGAATCTCTATTTATTTGTTTGATCTAATTGGGTTATCGTTTACAATCCTCCCGCCTCTGGTCTTCTGGTGAAATTTTCTTTTTTAATAAAAAGAATGCGGCGATTCCCGGCATTTGATTTATTTATTTCTTGGTCGGCTTATTTCGTTCTTTTAGGATCTCGTCATTTCATGTAACCTATTTCGCCCCTCGTTTTATTGCCATTTGAAATGAAATACTAAATAATTGTTCGGGTAGGTATGATGGGAGGTGTTTTTCATTCTGTGTCGGTTCCATATGTACAGCTTGGGCTTGCCACTTTCCATCATTCGCTTGGCAGGACATCCACAGGGACGAAATGGTGAGTCCAGCAGGTCGTAATACCAATGACATAACACAGATGGCAATACAATCAGTAAAAGCAATAGAAATTAAAAATTTGAAAACGAAACAGTAAAAAAAATAATGTTTTGACCAGGAAGTCGTAACAAGGTTTACCATCAAGCAAAAGTCCGCTCTCATCTCAGAGTACCACTGGCACACTCATCAATCAAGGCCGGACCGCCATTAAAATTCTCAACCCCATACGACAACTCGACAATCGAAATAAACATAACAGCAGGGACACCTCGACAATCGAAATAAAACGAAATATTTAGGAATTTTCTGATCTGCTAAGCGACTGCCTGTACCCGATCAAAACGTCTATAGTTATATTAAATGTTTTAGTAAATTATTTATCTAATGGTGCATACCCGAATGTTGGCAGGGAGGAAGTCCATAATATGCCGCTAAGCTCGGCGGTGAACGAGAAAGCCAACTGCAAATTCCCCTTAAATTCTGATGACCGCTGTAGTAGAGAGTATAACTATTAGTGGTATAGTAGTGCGATGTTCGAGCAATTTCACGTGGGTGGGTCACGTACTGGTGATACAAATTAAAAGCTCCAACTCGTATCTAGAACACGTTTAGATAGCTATAGCTACTTCCTACAAGATGGATGCCCGCTTCAGCTCAAGCACGGACGTTGATTTGGTATTGTTTTCAGAATTCCCTCTGCTCGACTCCACTACATTCCTTGTTTCATTTAGCGTTGCCCAAGGGGAATCTAAGATTTTTCCCAAAGATCAGTACTATTTGCTGATTGGTAACTCTGCAGTGCTACTTTATCTTTTTAATGCGGATGGACGAGAAAGCCAACTTCAAATTCCCCTCTGTTTTGATGGCCATTGTGATAGAGAGTGTGTTTCGGGATCATAGAAGATTTTTTAGTGTGAGTATAATGTATAAAACTTTGTTTTGTTCGAAAGGTTTTGGAAATATCTATATGGACTTGGAAGATCAATCGGATATGGTAATCCAGGCCTTTGTTAAGGGTTCATAACATTATTTCTTGTTTAATTTTGTTTTGAATTATTAATTTTGTTTCATCGAATGTGTGAGCTTTTTATTGACGGAACTAACGTCTATTTCATGGCATTAATACTAAAGTGGTTTGTTTCTTGGAAATTAGCCGCTTTATTCACACGTAGTGGCGTTTGAGTTTTATAATAAATTAAGAGTGAGACCAATGTGTACCCCTTGTTTGTGCACGAGTGACTAAGGTGTAGAAGAGTATTTTTGTTGTGTTTTCTTGTTTCCGTACGTGCGATTGATGCGCGGCAAAAATAGTGTGCAGGTGATACTATTAAAGTTGTCAGCCTACATTTTTCAGCCGATATTTTTCAGCCGAAAGTATTTTTTTATACCAAAAATATTTGTTTTCTACAAAAAAAAATAACTGAAATGGATAAAAATAAAACACTAATCTATAAAAATATAGTAATATCATTATTAACGTCCCTTAAACTAGCAGAACCCATACAGCAGAACATTACAAGATAGTATGGATAATTATAAGCTAATTATGGGCTAATTAAATGCCCCAATAAAAATATTGGGCTCCATCCCTACCAACTAAAGCGTGGATTCTGCTAGCTTTAGAAAAAGTTAGCAGAACCCATATCAAAAAATGATTTAAAAACAATTGGAAAAATAAAGGGTAATTTTAGGCTTATTAAATATCCTATTTAAATTTTTTTATTCGGGTCGATCTAGAAAATGCAAAAGGCTTTATCATTTCAAAGCTAGCAGAACCCAAATCGAAAATCGGACCAAAACCGAAATTAGAACTCAAAACAAGATCTATTGACAATCGAATAATTTTATGCTCGGTATGGGCTAATCAAATGCCCTATTAAAAATTTTGGGCTCCATCCGTTTTTGACCTAACTTCAGGTCATTTAATCAAAAGCTAGCAGAACCCAAATCGAAAATCGAACCAAAACCGAAATTAGAACTCAAAACAAGATCTATTGACAATCGAATAATTTTAGGCTCGGTATGGGCTAATCAAATGCCCTAATAAAAATTTTGGGCTCCATCCGTTTTTGACTTAACTTCAGGTCTTTTAATCTAAAGCTAGCAGAACCCAAATCGAAACAAGATCTATTGACAATCGAATAATTGTAGGCTCGGTATGGGCTAATCATATGTCCCATTAAAATATTTTGGGCTCCACCCGTTTTAAACCAAACTTCAGGTCATTTAATCTAAAGGTAACAGAACCCAAATCGAAAATCGGACCGAAACCGAAATTAGAACTCAAAACAAAATCTATTGAATATCAAATAATTTTGAGCCCAAAATTTTTTAGTGGGGCATTTGATTAGCCCATACCGAGCCTAAAATTATTCGATTGTCAATAGATTTTGTTTTGAGTTCTAATTTCGGTTTTGGTCCGATTTTCGATTTGGGTTCTGCTAGCTTTAGATTAAATGACCTGATGTTAGGTCAAAATCGGATGGAGCCCAAAATTTTTTAATTGGGCATTTGATTAGCCCTTAATGAGCCTAAAATTATTGGATTGTCAATAGATATTGTTTTGAGTTCTAATTTCGGCTTTGGTCCGATTTTCTATTTGGATTCTGCTAGCTTTGAAATGATAAAGCCTTTTGCATTTTTAGATCGACCCGAATAAAAAAAATTTAATATGGCATTTAATTAGCCTAAAATTAACCTTTATTTTTCCAATTGTTTTTAAATCATTTTTTGATATAGGTTCTTCTAACTTTTTCTAAAGCTAGCTTAATTAGACCATAATTAGCCTATAATTATCCATACTATCTTATAATCTTCTGCTGTATGGGTTCTGGTAGCTTAAAGGACGTCATTATTAATATTAAGAAAATGGTTTTCCAATAGGGACACATGTATATAAATAATCGCACACACAAAATTTGAAAATTTCTTAATATGGAGCATTTAAAGTGTCATGGTTGGGAATAGATTCAAAAGCAAGGTCTTAATGATGTTTACATCTGAAAAAAAGTTCAAGTCAGTTTCCATTTGGGGAGCTCGGGAAAACACGATTGAATATATCGCACACACAAAATTTGAAAATTTCTAAATATTTAGCGTTTAAAGTGTCATGGTTGGAACTAAATTCAAATGAAAGGTCTTAAAGATGTTTACACCTGGAAAAAATTTCAAGTTCATTTCCATTTGGGGAGCATTTTTTTGGGGTCCATTTCCATTTATAAATATGTAGTGTTTAAAGTGTCATGGTTGGGAATAGATTCAAATGAAAGGTCTTAATGATGCTCACATCTGGAAAAATTTTCAAGTCAATTTCCGTGCTCCTCAAATGGAGATTGACTTGAAATTTTTTCCAAGTGAAAACATCATTAAGACCTTTCATTTGAATCAATTCCCAACTATGACATTTTGAACGGTCCATATTTAGAAATTTTCAAATTTTGTGTGCGCGATATATTTATATACAAGTGTCCCTATTGAAAAATAATTTTCTAAACTATTAATAATGATATTACTATATTTTTATCAGTTATTTTTTTTTTGTAGAAAACAAATATTTTTGGTATAAAAAAATGCTTTCCGGTGAAAAATATCGGCTGAGAAATGTCGCCTGACAACTTTATTGATATTTGACATTTCATATTATATTTTCGGTTGAGATAGCAAAGACACTATCTACGATTTTTTTTACTATCGGCTGGAAACTATCGGCTAACTTTAATAAGGGGTGCAGGTAACGCGCACAAAAACGAAGCAAAAGAGTTTAGAGTAGTATAAAAAGCCGAGTTTTTGGGGAGTTGCATACACTGCACTCTAGTTTGGTTATATAAAATATAAAAAATAATAAAAAGACTCAGTGACTTGAATTATAAAATTATAAATTTGATAATTAACTTTTAAATAGTATAAGGGATTATATTTTTCGGAAAAAAATAGAAATAAAATACAATGGAGTAATAATTTTGACGTCGGCAAGTGGTGCGAAATTATAATTTTAATAATTATATGCAAAAAAAAACTTAGAACAAATTTGTTGTATTATTTTAATTTAAGACATTTAATGATTTGTTCGTAAATAGTTATAGTGAATATTTAGTTTTTTAAAATCATAAATTGTTCTTGCACTACGATTTTTGGCATTCGGCCTCGTTTTCTTTTTGCCCTTTTGTTTTATTACACCAAGTTACACCAAGTATTAACCTAGGTATTTTATTTATTTTTGTGCATGCTTGGCTTGTCAATCCCCATCATTCTCTTGGCAGGACATCCACAGGGTCCAAGTGGTGAATCCAGCATATGTGTCCATTCGGGGACGATCGCAAAATCCACACAGTTCCACCGTAACACTTCGTCTCATGCTGTTGAAGTGTGAATTGCGGGGGTTATTATTTTATTTATAAGACGCTTCGTGCAACGAATTCTGGGGCCCTCAATTTAATTTTAGTTTTTTCAGTTTTAGTTAGTTTACTTTGATTTTAATTTCATTTCTGTTTCACGATGTAGGCCAGGAGCACGCAAGCCTCAATTTACGACCCATACTATTACCCTGAGATGTAGCCGGCAAAATATCACCATGAGAAAGGTTAGTTGAAACTAAGGGTTGGCGGTGAGCCATCGCCGTAACAATCTCCTACCGACTCAACCGTTTCTAAGCACATACGCTGATTTGGTTTTAGGGCGCCAATTTTAATCGCCGTAACATGTAGTGTCAATGACTATAAACAGAATTTCTTCTGTTTGTCTCCACCATATACACAGCCTAATTCATTTTGTGTTACCCAGGGAGCACTGCGAGGAGATATGTATCTAGGGAAGCTATTTTTTGTTTGAAAGATCACTCTTTTTAAAAATAGCATCAAAATGCGTCATATTTCAAATAGTAAGTGACTCTCAATTCTATTTAGGCTATAATTGTTTTGCAAACTTTTTGACCATGACCAAAATTAAATAACCCGCCATTTAACCAACCCACCATATACGACGTGCGTATAAATTTTGATCACACCTGGACCACATATACAATTAATTATATCACACCTAAACCAGAGATTGAACTAAATAAATAAAATTTAAAAAGAAAGTCAAAATCATGTAACTACTGTTTGGTTTCGTACGGTATAAAACAGAACTAATTTTTCGTCGATTCTGACAATATGAGGTGAAGAGGTTAAAAATTTTGATTTCATATTTTTTTATTTTTTTTTTTTTTGTTGGGAGTTAGGCAATACACACAAAGTAGTAAGTAACTTACCAAATTTATTTTTATTGAACTATTTGGTTATTTTTGAAAGTCTTAAAGATTACAAATCAATTTAGAGTTTTTTTTTTATATAAAATTCCGAGTTGGATGGGATATTCCACATTTTTAGTGTCATGACATAAGCTTAAAAAAATAAATTTTGACTCATTGAAGATGATTTTTAAAATAAAAATTATTCTAACGTCTTTACAATTATGAAACTCAATATAGGTGAGTGCGGTTAACGCCTAAACTAAATTATTTATAATCGACAATGACAATTTTTAAGATTAATTTGAATAATAATAGATGATGATGGTACATAATAAAAGGATGGGCTCTTAGATAAATATGTTTTTTGTGTTAAAAATACCCACTAATGTATTCGTGTATGTCTATTGTACTACATCACATGTATGTTCGTATATATAGAAACACAATTGATGATTGGTGTTAAAACATGTACAGCGCGCTACGACGCACACATTTTGATTAAAACCAAATATTAATTTAAATATCACAATTTTGCAATATATATTTTTGATGTACTTTACAAATATGTCTTGAGACAATTGATGTAAGTTTTATTTTTTATATAAATAGATCAATAAACTTGTACTTGACTCCCACAGCGCATTTGGCTGTTTGATTGACATGATCGCGCATATTATATATGACTAGACGTTAGATATTAAATATTAGAAAATTATATTCTTGTTTTCGTATATTTATTTATTAATGGATACGTTTTATAGAGATCTGTGTGATATTGAGTTGAAGGTTAGGTAGCATGTTTCAGTCACACTTTTGTCATAATATGCGTGATTCCGAAAATTACATATTCGCGAAATATATCGCCCACATCAAAATGTTTATAACAAATTTATGTATACCTATATCATATTCTATGCTAAGCAGCCTTCATCTCAATGTATTTAAATCATTATGAAGCGAAACCTTGCGCAATTTCTTAATTAGACCTACATTCAAATATATATCTAAAATTTCTTTTCTGTACTCGTATCTATACACAAAAGCTCACACAGAGAAGAGCTCCAATTATAATTGAATGTAATTTGTATACCAGTTACACCAAACAATATTACAAATAGTCGACAATTGAAACCTGTTCTCAATCAACACCCTATATACAAAATATATATTTCATATTATGTTTGCGTAATGGCCTAGGGGTAATGTCTACTTCATTATAATGTTCACCATGTCTCTCGTTATTTCTGTTCAACTCGCCATAGGAAATTAATTTTCTATAACTCTAAAACAAAACTTCAACACAAAAATTATGTCATTCGATCGTATACAGCTCAACAATTTGTCTTGTCATTAAAATTACCATTTCGATAATTGATCATATAAAAAAACATTAAAAATTATGATTCTTATCTAGATATAATTTCTATAATTAAATTTTTTTTTCTCGAAAATTAATCGAATTAATTTAAATAATATTTTTTGGAAAGTTAATCCCATATAAGTTAAGTCTTTATTAAATCTCGACAACGTAATTAAATTGGTAGGTATATACGCAGGTAAATATGTATATATGTAGCAATTCTTGAGCTGATCTCCTTCACATCTCAAAATATATTAAATCTACATAAAAATTACAAACATATCTTAATTAAAATTGAGTGTCGGTACATTACGATGTGGTGTACACACAAAACAAATAATAAAATTTTGCAGCCTTTCTATTTTAAATTCCTATAATTTGCGTGCAAATCTTAAATCGTATTTTGTGTGTGTTACGCATATAAAACGGTTTAGTATGATATCACGATAAATGCGATTTTATTCGACTATTTATAGTTTAATTCCGACTTAATATTTTGAGTATAAATCTTTAAGATTTATGCTAATGTTATTATTAGGCCTTTCCATTCTTAGAATTAGGAAAGCAAATGATAAAATTTGGGTTCCCACAATTTATTGATGTAAAGATGATTTTTTGTGGAAGCATCTGTGACAAACTGTGTAGCGTAATTTAAACACAATAAATTTTAACAAAATGTAATTTTACTTTGATAAATTATTTATGGTATAATTTGTATTGGGAAGAGGAAGGTAGCTAATTTATTTAAATAAGCCTAAAATTAGAATTACAAACATTTATGAATCTGATCATGCACGTATTACCCCATGACAATGAGAAAATTCATTAAAATGCTGATGTTTTTGTCATGACACTTTGACAAAATAAGTAGAAAATTTGTGTCTTAATTAAACAAAACAGAGAACATAAAATGATTTTACATATACGTTTTGGTGTTAATAGTTATGAGTGTAAAAATACAATAGACCGAGCTTTCAAGGTCGTGAATTTAAAAAGGCCTCTATCTGGGGCTTTGAAGTTCTCTATATTATTCGAATTTTTCGCCGGCTACTTTAATCAGTTTTTTAAATTTCTTTTCGTTTTTAAATTAAGTAATATTTATTGTATACTACTATAGGGGAAAAATTTCAACTAGGTAAATCGATTCGAAACTATTGTATAACTATAGTAGAGGGACAAATATTAGTAAACTTGAAAAAAAAGTTGGAAAAATGATTAAAGTAGCCGGCAAAAAATTCGAATAATATAGAGAATGTCAAAGCAAATTGTATTCTGATTGGGGAAATTTTCACCAATTTCAAGAATACGGCCACTCAACTATGTCACTAATGTAATGAACTCGTCTATCACTAAACATTATGCTCCAATTGATCGGCTTAAATAATATTTGGAACTTTTAATCGCAGCTTGCCATAATTCTCCAAATTGTAGAGAACGGGGTGGTGTTGTTATCAATTCCATATTATGACATGCACAGAATTTTAAAAGATCGTGCGCTTACCAAATTAATAGCACTGTCGGAGTAAATTTTTTAGAACATGCCACGGAACAGATATAAACCGACGAAAACATGCTAAGAAGGATTGAGTAGGCCCATCTCAAGATGAACCGTTTTGATGGCGAAGCATATGAATAAGCAAATGGAAATTTTAATTTTCGTTTTCGATCTAACAAAATACTTTGTAACAAATGGACGCCGGCAACAGAAAATGTTCTACAAGATTGAATTTTATCCCTGGGAAGGTCATCCATAATAGATACATTCGGTTAGATCATTGATAATTTGATTAGACACACCGAACACATTCACTAGTGCATCGCGAACTAGCAGAGTAGAAAAAAATGCTTCGTCGTGAGTAAAATTGGGTATTTCTGCTCTTGCGTTATATCAGCATTTTTAAGTCGGCCTCCAACACGAAGAAGTTCATCGGAATGCAGAAACGAGGGCAATGATTTTAAGGAGCACTTTTTACTTGTACTGCTGGTCCTGAGAATGTCGTCCGCATTTTAAGAATAAGAGACATTCGACATCTCATTTGTGTTAAGTTAACCAATTTTTTGTCATCCAGAGTATTCTTACAAATGTTATAAAAATGGAAGAGATAGGAACTAAGTTCCGCTATTTTTGAGTTAAGTGGGATGTCAACAGAATATCTACAGCTTCTCTTTGACGGAAAAGTTCTTTTTGGACACAATATTTTCCAATTTCCAAAATTTTTTCATTTGTGATTCAAGTAATTTAAGAGAACAAAATAAAGTTTAACAAGGAACTGAGTTACTTGAAGATTGGATGATAAACTATGATAAAATGCAAGTTCTTCCGATAATTTAAATTATTTATCTGTGAAAAATTCGTGATGAAATTCAGCCCTACATATAAGATTATTTTCGGTATAATTTTTACTTAATATAATCGACGTCAAAGTATTTATTTTTTGTTTTAATTCGTACCATAAAATATATTCAATTATTTAAATACTTATAATTATGTTTTTAATTTGTGTTGTGCTCATGAAAAAACCAAAATTGAATCTAACTTACAATGTTCACGCCAAACAGAAAATCAAAACAAATACCCAGGACCAATGGTACCAATCGCACATATCTTAAATGTTGTACTTGAGTAACCGAATTAATCAACATTTGGGAATTTTTTTAGTGGACTGTGAACCATGTGTTTCGCGTAAACAATTTTCATACAAATTTTGTTCGAAAACTGCGACTTAGAGTTGCGAGATTTTATGTTGTTTCATCACCACACTAGGTGTAAATATAAAATTTAATTGTTATTTACATCAATCAACGATAATATTAATTTTGTGCATCTAGTATAGGTTAGTGAAACAGCAGCAAAACTCCCAACTCTCAAGTCTCAGTTTTCGAACAAAATCTGTACTCTGATTTATTAAAACTCTATGGTTCAAAGAGCTATCTTATGTTCGGGAGAATGTTATAAAACTAGATTAAGACTGATAGTGCTGTTTAGCTGTTTTATTGTGGAAAAGCCCGCATGGCTTACAATAACAATTCCGTAAACCAAAAGTTTTTTAGTTTTAAGAAAATAAAACCATTTTATAGTTATGGTGTTCACCCTAGCGATGCATTCAAGCGACTTCCCTTTGTCTGATTATTGTCGGTAGATCGGAATGATATTGTACAATGTTGATTTTGGTTAAATAAAGTCTTTTTTTTATCAAAACTCGTCATTTCCGGTAAGTTATTTTAAAAATGGTTTACACTAATTTTGTATGTAATTTAATTTTCAATCATTAATCATTTTTTTGTCACATCCTGAATATTTTTTAAAACATTTCCAAAAACCGAAATAGCTACGAATCGAAAAATCACGTCGATTTCGGCGATATGGCGAACAGTAAACCTGAAATAACCTGACTAAAATTTTTCATGATTGTAGCCAATACCCGACATTTTTTAACGACAAATATACATAGATCTCGAACACACCATACTTAATTTCTAAAGCAAAAAGTGTAACCTATCAAATTTGTGATAAGATCCAAAGTTGTCTCGCAAAATGAAAAATCGGTATAATGATTAAATTTTAGAAAACCAACAAGGTCACAACCCTTCATTGCAAAAATTGAAAAAGCTCCTATACACCGAAACTAAAACCTTTGGTACGCAGGTGTCCTCCATATTTTGCACATCTCGCCCAATTTATGGAAAAAGCTTTGGTACAAAGCTTTATTTCGAATAGTCAATATAGACCAGGCGGATTTTTATGAAATAAAGTAGTTTTATCAAAGCTCTTTATGTACTGTATATTTTAAAATATTATCTGAACTGAGTTTATTGTTTAAAATTTAATTTACAATATTTTTATTTTTCCAACGTTTTCGTAAATGCTCTGTACTTTTCACAATGAAGCTGTCACTTGGTTGACCGATTTCGGCCGAAATTCTTCACTGGGATCTCTCAATTTGTGGAAAAACCTTAACTATGCTGTTTCATCCCAATTAATCTATGAATTTTTGTTCAGGTCATTTTTATGTCAAAAATCTTCATTTCCGCTTTTAGAAAAATTATCCGGACCGGTATTGTTGCAAATTTAATTTAAAATATTTTAGGCTTTATCTTATTATAAGTGCCGAATTTTTGTTATAATCGTTTATTGATAAAAAATCGTCGTTTCAGCTTAAATTTTGGAAAACTAATTTTAACTAGTATTATTATAAATTTAATTTAGAATCTTTTAGTTTATAATCGTTTTTCTTTTATATGGCATTGTTTTCAAAATATTTGCATAAAGCGCAAACGCTCAAATTGAAACTGCCACTTCCGGTGGACTGATTTTAGCCAAAAATCCGATTTTTAATAAAAATTGTCTTGTATATTCAAAAATCAATATTCCTCTGCTGCAATTGCACAAAACCATTAAGGTCAAATCCCCCACCCTCCCTTGGTCGAAGAATCGAATCAGTCAATTCGTCTGGGCTATACAGGGTCGATTTTTTGTTAAAAACAGTTTTTTGTCAAAAAAATTCATTTTCCCCCCAACTTCGGATGTTGCTATAGGATTTTAGCTCTAGCAAAGACAAATATTTTTATATATTGCTTGGTCTATTTAAAAGACCACATGCGAGCTCGAACAAATTTTTTTGGCAGTAACATGGTTAAATAAAACTGCCAAAAATCATACGTTCAATTTCAATATTTCCTTTTCAAAAACCATTATTTACCCTAGACCAATAGACAATACTACTACTTATAGATCATTGACATTCAAAAAGTTGCTGGGCAGTAAAATTTCAATATTACTGTTCCACAAACCACTATAAGCTCTTGGCCATAACTGAGACTAACACTTCTAGATCATGCTTCTTGATCTATTCAAGATGATCCAAAATAATTAGTCTAATCTATGATAAAGATCCTGGGTGGCTTATGCCTTTTTTAACCCTGTTGCAGTCAAGAGAATTTCTTGAAACTGCGTGTGCCTCTTGAATGGACCTTGATATTAGTCTCATTTATGGCCAAGAGTCTATATATCTATCTATCTAATTGATTTTTTTGTTGTGTAATTGGATTTTTCCATGGCTATCATGGTATAGTTTGGATTTTTAATTTTACAGTTTTAAGTGTAAAACAAATTTTACAATAATATAATGATATCGACTTACTTAATTAATTTTAAATCCGAAAAACATAGCTCTGCATTTTTAGCACCTCATCTAAAGGGCTTTATAGAAATATTGGTTGGAATCGTTTGGTTATAGTTAGGATGGCTCAGTTTTCATTATTTGGTCCTACCATTTGGTCCTTCCGTTTTCTTCAAATGATATGATATGAATTTAAAGATCTGTATCGTATTTTCAACTATCATTGAGGATTGGTCACTAGTGATTATAACGATTTATTGTGAACATTATATCTTTAAGAACTCATTTTTTCGCAAGTTTTCGGTCTATACAGTTGACCAATACTAATAATTTTATAAATTCAACGATTGGAATCGTTTATATCAACTGTTCAACTGTTGCTAATATTGGTTAACTATCCAGATCCGAACACTTTTAATCGTGTTGATTGATAAGTTTTTGGCGACTTCTATCAAACAAAATCGTGTAGTGATGACCAAACGAAAGCAATTAGTTACCAATCCTCGACGACAGGATTTGTGATAATATTAGAATAACTCAAAAGAAAATATTTGTTATAGTGCCTTGCCTCTTATTATTATAAATAACTTTTGGCATTTATTTATTCCCAAGCATATACAACCAAAAAATTGTCTTCTAATCCTGCCTACTCGGAATTTTTTTTTCAAATTTTCATTAATTATTTACTGTTTAATCGTACATGACCAAATGATAAAAACTAGTAATTAATCAAAACGATGACCAAAAGTGATTTCAACCATTGTTTATTTGAAAAACGTTTGGAAGGGGTGCTAAAAAGTTGGAACAAGAAAATATTCCTCTTTGGTGATGAAAGTTCATCTAAATAAATTGTTTTTCAATTTCAATTTTATTTGACGATCTTTCTTCTTTTTTAATACTATCCTCATTGTTGCTATCTAAACTTTCATCGACCAATTTAGATTAATAAAATCGATGAGAGATGAAATGTACATGACTAATACTCATTTTGATCAATGCATCATACTATTTTAGGTTTTGTTACAAACGATGAAGTTTTACTCTTCTTCACTCCAATTATACCCAGTCCAAAACAATTTTGTACGAGGGAATTTGGAGTTTCGTCGAGTTTGAACCTTAGGTGCAAATCTGTAGTACATTAAGTATCCGAAAAAATATTGGTCGTATTTCTCTCCAAACACAGCCTGAAAGGTTTGGTTGATTGCGACATCAAAAGGCTTATTATTAAACTCAAATTCGGCGGAACAAATATAATGAAAATATTGTGTTTTCAGAATAGCTGATTATAGTTGCTCATTTTTAAATGACGTAAGAATTGAGCTCGTACTAGGACTATTACAAAGGCAATAGTACGGAAGGTCATAATGTATAGAATTAGTTAACTATATGGCTCGTAGGACTTTGAATTGGACCTTGTTATTAAGCTTTAACCTGAAGCTAAAATTGTTAATTTCTGCACGTCTTTCTGAACGTATCACATGTCAATCTTTTGAATTTTGTAGAAATCTATTATAATTTGAATCTTGTAGGAATAAACCCAGTGTATGTGTCTCTTAGAAGATGGCCTTTGTTATTAGCATTTTGAAAGTTACCGGCATACATGCCTTCTTGTTATAGTTTAGTCCGTTGACGGCTCCAAAATGACGACTCCAATGACGGCTATAGCCGTCGAATTTTTGGTAATATCTAGGCAAATGATGGACATAGCAGTCCTGCATATTTTAATTAATAAAAAAACCACATCATTCGTACGAAGTAATGCATTTAATTGTTTATTCAGTAATATATCGAAGATAAAAACGATGTAACATTCCAGATAACATATCAATTGTTTTTTGTTATTTTGATTATTCATATTTAACAATTCGATATATTTCCGTCTACAGAGACAAATGACGGCGGTCATTTGTTCTGGGAAGAGAAAAAATGGTGTGATAATCAAATGACGGCTATGACCGTCGAGAGTTTTCATGGAAAAACTGTGAGAAAATGTGATAATTTTCACTTCCAAACATATAAATAACGCCCAATTTCATATGGCAGTAGTAAAAAATTGAAAACAAAAAAGTGTGTTTCTGAGCACGGTCGTCAATTTAAATGGTGCGGCAACGGGTAGCAGTATGATTTTTTATTTCATATTATAATAAATAAGTTTTGCGTATTTGATCCGTTAATCTGAAATTCTAAAATTTATTTTATTTTTAAATCAATCCTTATATTATTTGAGATTTCTGAGCAACATTTATTGCATGCAACAAATTTGGGATTTTTGGGACGTATTTCACACGTGCAACATTTGTTGCAACATTTGTGCAACATGTGTTGTATGCAACAAATTTGAGATTTTTGGGACGTACTTCACACGTGCAACATTTGTTCCAACATTTGTGCAACATTTGTCGCAACATTTGTGCAACATTTGTTGCATGCAACAAATTTGGGATTTTTTTGGAACACGCATAAAATATAATTGAACTCAATTCAACTTATACATATAGTTCATAAAACATCATTCAAAACTAAGACTATACAGTCAACCCTCGTATAACGCGGAATTTTTTTAACGCGATTTCCATTTAACGCGCAGTGAAAATTGAAACTGTTCTCCTATAACGCGACGCGGTCTCTCTATAACGCGCTTTTGGCGAACGAATAAAAAAGCGTGAATGCCTCAAGAATTATTTAATTAGGATTGGTTTTATAATTGATTCAAGTGGAAAGCTTTATGATTGAAAAAAACAGTAGTTTTAAAGTTTTGTTGATCATTGATAATGCCAGTAGTCATAGTAAGGAGCTAAATCATCCAAATGTGAAAAGTTTTTATTTTCTTCCTAACTGCACTTCAATATTACAGCCGCTGGATCAAGGAATCATCCGAACTTTCAAAGTGTATTACATACGGAAATTTTTTGAAGCCATTTTCAACAGATTAGAAAATCAAGAAGGTAAAACGCTTATTGAAGCTTAAAAAGAATTTACTATTTTAGATTGCACCCGGATTATTTCATTAGCTTGTACGGCAATTAAACAGCAAAGACTTAATGCATCTTGGAGGCCTTTCTTACCTCACACGGTTCAAAAGGGAAATGATATTTTAGATCCAATAACAGAAATTGTACAGATTGCTTCTACTTATGGCAACGAAGGATTTGCAGATATACACGACGACGACATAGAAGACCTACTTCAGGAAAAAAGTTTAAATGAGGAAGAATTGGCAGAATTAATTGATGAGTCTGTCTCCAATGCATTTTTGAAGGAAGACACTAATAACAAGATTGTTTCAAACTTCAGTCATGATTTAAAAAAAGGACTACATTTGGCTAAAGAATTAGAATGCCAATTAACTCAAAATGGCCCTTCAACCATACGGAGTGAAAAATTTAAAAGCAAATTTCAAAATTGCTTGGCTCCATATAAAGAGGTTTTGGAAGAACTACAAAATAAAACTTCATTTGAAATCTAAGAAGAAAATTTGCTAAGTAAAGAGGATTTTCAGCCAATTAGCAAAAAAAAAAATGTTAGACGGCTAATAGTTGACAGTGATGATGAATAATAACACAATTTGCAATGTATAATTTAAATTTTTTGTTGGAAATAATTTTTTTTTAATTTAGTTTTTAATTTTATAAACTATTAATTATATGCAATAAATTTAGATTAAAATATCTATATAAATTATATATTCTTTGTCATTTTATAAAATTCATTCATGAACCCTAATAATCACAACCTGATAATGCATTTCGAGAATGCAGTTTTTTATATAGGTTTATTCATGTATACAATTTATTTATTTTTACGATTCCATACAACGCGGTACGAATTCATTCAATTTATTTTAGTTCTATGTTTCTTATAACGCGGTTTCCATATAACGCGACAGTGGTTTCCATATAACGCAATGTAAGTTAATGTGATTTGACTAATTTTTATGTTTCTATAACGCGATCTCAATAAAATGCATTTAATTTCACTCGAGTTTCTTATAACACGGTTTCCATAAAACGCGGTACGAATTAATCGCGTTATACGAGAGTTGACTGTAGTTCGAATCGCTAAATCCAGTCTGAGTTCAATGAAGCTTAAAAATGCCAGCAGGAATAAAACGAATATATTCTCATATCATATACAAACCCAAATTTATTAAATAGAGGTAAATAATTTCAGAAAGAGCGAAGACAGACAACTGCGCAATGCCCTGAAGCACGAAATATAACCACATTTATGTAATTCACAGTTCCTCAAAGCACATTCCTATTCATAAAACAGCAAAGGTGTTTTATTATTTCAATTTAACTTTTTTATTGTCCCCGTCTTCGCAATAAATTCCAATTTAAACTTAAACGTATGTACAACAAAATCTTGTATAGTACCATAACATGGTGAGCGAGTCTGTTGTTTTTATTATTTTTAATTTGTTTAAACAAAAATAAAGAATTTTCCAATAGAGCACACGCAAGACTGTAAAATAAAAAGAAATTGAAATTAGATAAGATACAAGCGCTGAATTTGAAATGTTTTTAATCACGAAAATTGGTACACAAGATGCATAAACAGAAAATTGCATATACAGTCTGTACTATAAGGTAGGCAAAAGTACGGTTAATTTTAGTACAAAAATCATTATGGCCATCACTGTATATCTACACAGTTGTACACCTATATTATGCAGCGACTATGCATTGATGAAATAAAAATTAAGATTTTACATAATAAAAAATTCATTCTGTGTAAATATATTCAAAACACTGACATCAAGTTGTACATATCATTAAATGATTGTAAGACTATATGAGGTGCTTAAAATAAGGAATTTCTCTTAAAAGAACACGCAATCATCGTATATACATATATAGAAGATATATTACGTACGTGTTTTAAAATTACACTTTGACATGAGACGAACGCGAGCACATCTTTATAAAACTATATACATTGCAAACGAATGGTTATTAAACATTTGCACCATTTTGTATTTATATATACCCCCGGTAACCCAGGTGTACCTAATTTTTTATATACCACCCGTTACGCGTATTGCGATGTCTTTTTAATTTTAACGATAAATCCTCTTGAAGTTAACTTCTTGTCTTACACAAAAAAAAAAATTTTAATACGTTACGATACATTTTAACAATAGATGCCATGTACCTACTGTGGTATAAACATTCTTATTGTGCTGCTTTATATACATTTTCATATACATATATTGTATTGATGTCTTAACGTAAACAACTTAATTATCTTAAACAAATATCCACTTATTAATAAATTATGTCCACTTTTGGAATAAAACTGAGCCCACAACTTAACTCGCGACTTGTTGTCTTGTATTATTTTATATGATTGTTTTGTACATAAGATACGAGGGTACATGGTATATAATAGGCATAACCAACTAATAAAATTTATAATATGTAAATCTTTTGTATGTTTTAAGGTTCAATTTTTTATTTTGTTTTCCTTAAGAATCATCATTAAGATACAGCTTTTCTTACATTTCGTTTTTTTTTTTATTTTTGTTTTTGAACAATTGTTTTCTCTCTATAATATCTACCTATAAATACTCGGATATCTAAGATAATCTTAAAGAAAATGACAATTGGTATCTAGCTCCACAGAAGATTATAATAATATTGTTATTATTGTATGGCTTGTCCACAATAAATAAGACTCATAAGTTTCTATTTCATTTTTCGATTTAAACTTTAGATAATGTCGATAGGGACAACCATTGTTCAACTAAAATATGGCCAAATTTGGCTACTTAATTATATTATAAGAAATATATATACAGGCAGAGTGTCAAAAGAACTTCATTTTAATAATGCTTTTCCAGATTCAAAAGACTTGAGAATTAAATTTAAGGATGTACATTTCCTTATCAATTGTGTTGTTTTATTTTAATTTAGTTGTTATGCTCCGGCCCGCTATGCTTGTTATAGAGGACAAAATCAACACTTGGACGATCTACAAGTATATGCTCAGAAATGACATTTCGAAAGCTATAGTAGAACTCGTACAGCAGACAAGTCATTATAGGCTAATGATATAGGCTAATGTAATAAAATATTTTGGGTTCCTTCCTACTAAAACGTTAGTCTAGCGGAATCATCTTCAACCAGTTAATGTAGTGTCCGAATGGTGAGGTTAGGTGCGACCGATGTTCCATACGTAACGGTAGTGAGTTGGTATTCTTGCAAAATTTGATGTTTATTTCCTCTCCAGATGATGGTTTGAAGAACATCAGAGTTTCTTTCTGCATTTGCCTCCATCTCAGTAGTACGGACCACAAGTCGTTTTGTAGTAGAGGTCCAATAGTATAGCCCCGATTCCTGATTTGTTCACTGTGTTTTGTTGCAGTGGTATACCAAGACATTGAACTGCGGATTCCGTGATCAAAAAGACTTGTTATCCTGGATCTATTAAACCTCGTACGTTGGTTGGAACGCCACAAACGGAATTAGTCGTTTCAACGTCTGTTGCTAATAATGTTGCTTGAGTACCCTTCAAGGTGCCGATTGATACTTATTTCAGGTCGCTGATCTGGTTCCTGTAAGAGCTGATGATGTATGTTGTTGCAGGTGACACTTGCGAGTTTTTCATTCCATACTAAATCCGTGTTATGCAACAAGCAATTGAATTATTAATGAAATTAATTCGTATTTTATGTTAATATTGCGAAAGTGGTTACACCGCGTGATGAAATGCCCGTGTTATTGGCAATAAGAACATGTGATCGTAGATTTTTGTGTAATCGTCCTCTGGTGGCCGTTCTCCGTATTTATGAGTACTTTCCGCTGGACCTTGTACTCAGGTTTGGCGGCCCGTGAGATTCTCAATAAGAACTGTAAGCAGTTCTTTAACGGTGCCACTTCGCGTGGGCAATCAATTCTGTTTTCAAAACACTGCAAAGTGTCGAAGACTTCTGTATTACAATGTGCGATGATGGCTTCAAATGGGTTTTCCAACTGAAGATTTTTAATGTTGTGGAGCATCTCGATGATGGTGTGATGCATTTCTTATACTCGCGGCTGTTGAATGTTATATGTTGTGCAGAGATGCAATCGCATTGAAACATGATTAGGACAACAATCGTTTGTTACCTCGTCTGTCAGGTCTGCCAAGCCAAGCCGTCTCCTAATTTTCTCCAATGGTCGGTAGATGAGCGATTAATTTTAAATAGGTCAACTTTAGTGTAGTTTGAAAATTGAATATTTTGGTGTATCAGTCGGGTGAAGATGTAGTTAAAAACGTACCCATATGTTCATGTTTTCCGTAAAATGTGGGTATTTCCACTTTTAGTAGTTTCACGGACGATGTTGAGGTAGATGCGGTTTTGTTAGCTCTTTATGATTACTAGAGACTCTACTTTGGATGGTATATCCCCGTAGTAATGATCGGTGACGTATTTGTATTGACCTTGATCGTTGATTTCCATGAGGATACTTTGGTGCAGCCGATCAATTCGGAGTTGAGCTGATGTATTTTTAATTTGAGATACTCGTCTGGGAACTCTCTTGATGTTAGTTTGGTACATTTGCGTCCGTTTTCCGATACATATAATTGCATTCCGATATCTTGTTGTCGGAGTAGTTTTTGTGCCGGGTTTGAAATTTCCTCTGTTAATCTGTAATTACTTGGACCATGCTATTTGAGCTGCTACAATGGTTCAGTGGACCTTTTTTGTACTGTATCGGACCATGGAGGTGATGTTTCTTCATCACCACTGAATGTATATTCGGTCCCAATTATGTTACATGGAGACTTGCGCCTACGGTGAGCTTATGGATGTCCTTTTCAAGCTTGGGAATGTCCTCTTCAAGATCGCGGATGTCATTCATCGCTTTTGTGTAAGTCCGTTTTATCCCCTGGCGCTCGTCCAAATAAGGATGTGCTTTGGATAACGTTCCAAGTGCGTGAACATGTTTGGTCGGCCTTTATCGCGCATTATTTTTGCGATGTGTTAACGCAGCTCTTTATACTAATGCCCGAATGATTTTGCACAAGTGCGTCCATTCTGCAAAATGGTGTTATGCGGCTATACCGCGACTGGATGATGTTGTGTCTCTGTTTTAGCCTAAACTAAAGCAGAGACACAACATCTTAGTGTTGTTAGACATTGTTAGACAAGCGCTGTGATCTAATTAAATTAGCACTGTTGGGGTTTAATTAGATGTTAGAATATAAAACTGAGTTGATTGTGGTCAATTTCATTCGGCCTTTTATTATTAAGGAAAAGGTTTATTTATACAAAATTAGTACCTGCCTATCCAGTTTATATGAAACATAAAAAAGATGTAAATCTATGAGAAAGATTAAAATTAAATTTTTTGCGACGGTGTCAAGTATTCGGAAATATTGTAGACAGCCCATTTTATTGTAGTGTTCTCAACAGATGGGTTCTGTTAGCTTTAGAAAAAGTTAGCAGAACGCACAGCAAAAATGGGAGGGGGAGTATGTTATAGCCAACACCCGACCTTCTTTTACTACGTATATTTCACAGAAAAAATAATGGGTTGCCACAACACCGATTCGGTGTTACATAGCATCCTACCGATCGGCTGTTCAGAAATTCGAACAGGAATTTTCATGATTAGAAAACAACACCGAGAACAGTATTTACCGACCAAATGGCAGAGTAGTTAAAGCTTTGGCGTTTAAATCGGGAGGTACCGGGTTCAAAACCCGATAGAGGCGGGATGCAAAGGGAGTTTTCATCAACAGATTACCATCTGTGGTGAAATGGAACACATCTATGACCCCTGTCGAAGCAAAGCTCATGGGCCGACCCATCTTCCGTGCCAGTGTAGGCTGGCACGGACCTATGCAATGTACAGATGGTGATAAAGTCGGAACTATAGCTGTACGTCCTCGAATTGGCTGGCAACGGCGTAAAAAGGACGTGAAAGTCAAACCGCAAAAGAGTTGGGAGAGCCTTGGCCCCAGAACAGATTGCAGGAATAATAAAAAAAAATACAAAAAAAGAGTATTTTCTTAATTCCAAACAAATTTTGCTTATTGTACGCCAAAAATATTATAATTTAGGAACAGGTATCCTTGCAAATGTCTCAATATATTTATTCGTTGATGCGGTGTAAATTTTTAGTAAAAGTACCCGATTGAATAAAAATAAAATACATGCTGTGTGATTCAGAAAAAATTATACCTTCCGAATTATTGGTGAAAACTGAGTTGAATAATCAAAAATCATTTTTCACGCAGAAATCCATAATGTTCAACCCTTGATAAAAATTTAATTTTTATATTTATTTAAAACTTTTTCTGTGATTTTTTGTAAGTGCTATACTTTTCAATATCATTGCAAAATTAAAACGCTCTTACGGAAACTATACCACTTCCGGCACAAAGATACCATATTTCGCAAGATTCTCTCAATTTATAGAAAACGCTTAATTATATGAAGTTTCATCCCAATCAACCAATACGCCTAGGGGTAGGTAGCTTCTGACAAAGTGATATATTTCATGACCTATTTTTAGAACAAAACATTGTCACAGACAATTTCCAATTCTTACAGTTGCATTTCATTGTATTCAAATTTACCCTTATTTCACCAAACAAGTATTAGTTAAAAATTCTCAAAAAACTGCACATTCACAAAAAACCATTATACAAATTTAAAAAAAAATGTATTATTAAACTTTTATTTAATAATTTAATTTTGAATTTTTTAATTTCGATTTAATCCAAAACAAAAATTTACAGATGGTTCATAAAATAAAAAATTTCGGTTGTAAATTTTTTTAAACTAAATTCGAAAAAGTTTTAAACTATATTAAAAATTTCGGGGTAAGTGGTACCGAGCAACTAAATGTCTGTAGCTTCTCCACAGCCCAAAAAAGTTGGCTGTTTGGGATGAAACTTCATACCAAAGCTTTTCTCATAAATTAGTACATTCCGGTGGTTAGTGCTAATACGTTGGTAGCTTCTACAATAGTCCGTCTTATGAAGCAATAAGTTCACAACTAAAAGGAATTTTTACATCAGATGTGTTAAAAATTCACAGTTATTTAAACCAGCCTCTAACGAGTCAAGTTCAGTGGATTATGGGGAGAGGCAAGTTGGAAGTACGGCATTTCTAATGGTATTTGAAATATGTATCAAATTCAGACGTATGTATCAGATTAACGCGCAACGACACAATATCCAAATTTTATCTATTCACAGGTCGTTTCAGGACTTCTAATTTATTCGAAAATGATCGATATTATTAAGTTCTAAGATAATTAATTTCACACCTAAAAATCAGGAAGGCTATCTAACCATCCGGCCAATTTAAAGATAATTATAATACAGTTTTGGTGACCAATTTAGGTGAAATTGGTAGACGAGCAAATTATGATGAGAATAACGAGCAAATTAAGATTACAATCGTTGTATTTCGATTGGAAGTTGAAAAATGTATCAAATTCTAATGCCGATTACAACGTAACGACGCATATCTAAGCCTAATTTATACGTAGGTCGTATCAGGACCTACGAAAATGATCGAAAGTAACAAGACGAGTTTTTGTAACAAATGCTGGTGGCGTTTGATTTATGGGTGTATAACGAAATCCCGGTTTTCGAAATCCCGAAAATTTTATAAATCCCGGTTTTCAAAATCCCGGTTTTCAAAATCCTCGATTTTTCAAAATGCTGGTTTTCAAAATTCAGGTTTTTAAAATGTTTTCAAAATCCCGGTTTTCAAAAACCCAGTTTTGTATAAAACAATCCCGATTTTTAGGAAATTTTGTTTGAATTTTTAAAATTGGACTTGTGGAAAAATGGGACTCTTAAATGATGTTTTGACAAAATTCAAAAACGAATTTGCGATAAAGTTCTACAAAATGGGTAATATGAGGCCATTAATAGGGTATTTGGCCATTTCTTAACATATTTTGTTTAAATTCGATACGTGCGATGGAAATGGAATTATAAAATAATTTTTCGATAAAGTTTTGAAATATGGCCATCGCTATGCCATTTTTTAACCGATTTAGTTATAATTCGACATGTGCGGGTTCTAAATGGGATTCAAAAAATGCGTTTTTGATCAAGTTCTAGAATAAGGCGGAAAGAGATGAAACCTGGTGATTTCTTATACAATTATGTCGAAAATCCAATTATGTCGAAAACCGACATGTGGGATCTAAATAGAATTTTAAAATGATGTTTGATAAAGTTCTGGAATATTGTCATTAGGGATGAAACTAGGCGATTTCTTAATCGATTATGTTGAAATTCGTCACGTGCGATGGAAATAGGGTTCTTAAATGATTTTTTTATAATGCTGTGGAATAAGGTCAATAGAGATGGAATTTAGCCATTTGTAAGCCGATTATAGTTAAATTTGACACAATATTAATGGGATTATTAAATGATTTTTTGATAAAGCACTGCGTATCTGGACAAAAACGGTGATATATTTCAGAACTTAGTCAAAAAATCATTTAAGAATATTATTTCCATCACACATGTCGAATTATATCATAATCTGTCAAGAAATAGTCTAGTTCTGTTGCTAATGACCATATTCTAGAGCGAAACAAAAAATCATTTTAGAATCCCATTTAGACCTTACATGTAGAGTTTTAACATAATCAGTAAAGAAATGGTCAAGTTCCGTCACTATCGTTCGTATTATAGAACTGTGTCAAAAACTCAGTTCACATCACAAAATATGATTCTCGATACCAACGTCGATTAAAGCGCAAGAATGCAATATCAAAGCCTAATTTTATGCAGGTCATTTCAGGACGTTCAATTGATTAAAAAATTATTGAAAGTAATTAAATCTAAGACAACAACTTTCACATGTAATACATATTTTGAAGTGTAGTTATCAGTCACATTAGGTGAAAATCATTTAACAGTTTAAGTGACGAATTAAGATAGGGTTTGATTTGCGCTTTTTATGATAGCACGTATATGCTATATTGCAAAGTTAGAGCTCTCATCTAAGTTGGAGCTTGTATGAAATTCAAACGTTGATTAGGCGAAAACCTAATTAAAAGGCATACAGTTTCAGGACCGCCAAATGATTAGAAAACAATTAAAAGTTTTAAAATTTAAGACAACAAATTTCTGAAAAATCTGAAAAAATGTTCAATCATCAAGCAAATTTTGAGAAAATCATTAAATAGTTTAAGTGACAAACTTAATTGGGGTTTGATTTCCGATTCTTAGGACATCACGTTGATGTAGGAATATTGAGCAAATCATAATCGTACGCGACTGGAAATTCAAACTGATAACAACTCTCAAGGTCGATTAAAAAAGATTGCTTAAAAAATTTATGGTAACCATAGAAAACTGGTATCTGAGATTACTTAAATAATTTTTATATATAACATGTCGACAATTCAGAACTAGGCGTAGCCGCACAACGATGTTTACCATTCGCTATATATCGCTGAAGTAAAATAGTGTTTTTTTAAATCTCTGTGTGTGTACGTATGTATGTGTATACTAAATTTCCGTTGGTTCAATTAAGCCCAGACAAATTAATTAATCGGTAAGAAACTTCATGCTCAAACTTTTCTCATAAATTTTCAGCTCCCATCGGTTTACCGGTCTACCTTTAATTTTTTCTAACTATTCTAAAAAGTTTGTGATTTTCGAGAAAAACGATTGCAAACTAAACGATTTTAAACTAAATTTGCAACAATACCGGTCCGAATCATTTTCTAAAATTTAGGCCAAAAGTTTAAATTTTCTTGTTGGACGTATTATCTGCAGGTCGATTCTGGCTTTCCCTAGGAAAAAGGAATTAGGAAAAATATCTACATATCATTTTTGTTGCAAACATTTTTTTCTGGCTTACTAAAACAAAATTAAATTGGGAATATTTTTTCAATCCAATTTCGATACGGAAAAAATATTTCCATAGTGATTTCTAGAACGGAAATATTTATTTTTTTCGTTCAACGCATGACGTAGTTTTCGTTCAATTTAACCTTGTTAATGCCAAGAGATTTGCTCAAAACTTAGTATGCATCTTAAATGGACTAAGCATTTCTTTTTTTAATTCTTAGTCTCACCTATGGCTAAGAGCTTATAGTTGTTCTGGAACTATGAGGATGGAAATATAAGAACTTTTGCTTTCAAGGTTTAACTTGTAGTTGGTCCCGTCTTATTAACCCTGGTTAATGGCAATATAATTTTATAAAACTGCATGTGTATCTTGAATGGATTGAACACGATCCGATGGCTTTTGTATAGAATATTCACGAATACTATAAGAAATATTTTTTGACTTTTGATTTTATTTTCTATATGGGCTTGTAAAATTTTTGCTAAACTTGTACCATTTTTTGTTCTGTTTTTAGGATTTACTTAATAAATTGTTCAAGCATTATTTAGAAAATTAATTTGTAATTTTTTCGAATACTAAGCCTGTTTAAAGGGTTTTCGAAATGGATGTCTAGGAGTTATATTCGGGGGAAGACGATAATTGAGATAAAATTTTATTTTAGATTTCCACCTTATGTAAGTTTCATGATTTTTGTTTTAACTGTGCTGCGCACGCTAGAAATTTATTTATAGTTTTGTGAAAAATTTAGCACAAAACAAATTAAATTAAATTAAATATTTTTTTTTTTGCAATTGAAGACACGAAATTATAACTCACAAGCCTACGCAAATGTCATTTAAGAGGTTTGTTGAATTTTTTTAATTCATATGGTGTACATTGTATAGCTGCACATAAATTTTTCTAAAGACTTGTCTATTATATCGTATATGTGATTAGATAGATGTAATGCATAAAGGATATATACGAGTATTCGTTACAATCACTTTCATACACATACATACATATTTATTTATGTATCATAATAATATTTTTTTATGCAAACAAACATGGTGATTTGTTTTTGTAAATTTTTGTAATCAGACATTAATTGCAATAAGTCGTGGTTTTATTTTCTTATATCATGATTTTATATATTCGCATCATCTATTTAAAATTAAAATTTCTTCTTTTAGATAAAATACGTATAATTTATTCGTAGTTATGCGCAAACTGTGTGCTCACTTCGAATGTACACCATCGCATGCATATGAAGATAAGCCCACTTAATAACCAACCTCATGTGCACCTCATGTAAGTAACTATAGTTGGGCGAATGAACCTACGAGTACATCATAAACCATTTCTGTACACTTCGGTGCAAGTAGTGTCAATGCGCTTTCTAATATTTAATTAAGATATACATTTTGTTATGACAATCTCGAAGAAAACTCACATCAATCAAATCGAAAATCTAAAACCAATTTTTTTTTATATTTTATTTATAAATAATTCAATTTTATTATTATAAGAAAAATGCCTTAACGGGCAATTCTTATCACATTGTAATCAAACATTTTTTTTTTGTTCATACGTATCTTAAGATATTTACATTTAAAATTCAAGTTACTTCTAGTAAAGTTACCGTGGTAAGTCCATATCACTTTTAATTCATCATAATTTTAAATTATAAATGAACTATCTCGATGTATATACGGTACACAGTGTACGTCTACACATAACTTTTCTTGTACTCGAAGTTATTATAAAAAACATTATTTTTAAAGATTAGACTGAAAGATACATTAATTTGTGGAAGTTTATATTAGTTCGGTCTACGTAATGTTATTGAGCTCGAATATAGAATTTATAAGTAAAAATTATACGAAGTGATCGTTTATTTGTACATCCCAGCATTTTGCATAATTTAATTCATGTTTCTACCGAGACCTTAAACGTTTTAAATTTATGCATGTTTCCAGATTTTACAGATAAGTAAATGTTATCCAAATTAGACTTTATTGGAACTATTTAAATTTTAACTGTCCTCCTGGGGGTAGATTCTGGTCAAGAACAAAATTAAAATTATACAATTGACAGTTATCTTTAACATTGTAAAAAAAACATTTGAAATTTAAATTGATGATCGAAAACAGCCAAAAAGTCAAAAGCCAAATTCAAACAACACTTCTTTTATCTGAAAGCAAAATTTTAAACTATAAACTTCATCATGCTTCTGAAGCCAAAAATGTCAAGCTTCTGAATTTTCGCTCCAAAAACTGGAGGGATGAATATGCTGTTTCCAATACCAGACTTTGTTTTACCATGGAAGTGTACATAAATTTCGAATAAACCACACATGATTTCTAAAGCTAGAAATTGAACAAACCGGACTTTTAGTAAAACTGTTTTGTTAATCAAAAATCTTTATTTCTGATTGAATTTTATAAAACTGGTCAACCCAAATTTATTTAAATCTATTAATTCTTAAAATACCTGTTTCGTAAATGCTAAAACTTTCAACATCATTGCAAAAATTGTATAAGCTCCTATAAAAACTGTCAGTTCCCGTAGAAAGATTAATGAAAAAAGGGTACTTAGGAATTTGATTCCGAATAGCCAATTTGCCTGGACTGTAGAAATGCTGAATTTGGTAAAACAATTTTTTTTTATTTAATCGATTCGTGCTACTTTTCCAAATATTTGTATAAAACGAGAAAGCTTTTATGAAAGAGCTGGCATTTCCGATGGACTGATTTCCGCCAAAAAACATTTGGATCTTCCAGTTTATGAAAAAATTATTTTTTCACACATTATTTTTTTAAAACTACTTTTTCTCACTTCGGCGTTTTAGCGAATGGTAAATGTGCCAAAACCTCTCGTTTTATTTACTATTTGATTTTTTTTATTTTTAAATACATATTTCATGGAATTTTTTTGACTTGAACAATAAAAATGGTGTCTTGCAAGTGGCCATTTTCTGTTTCACACATTCGTGCTTTTTCTAGCATATTTTTCGTAACTTTTCTCAATATTTCAGGTGTTATATTCCGTCTTTCCGCCATTTCTTAACGAATTGCGATGAAATTTGGATAGCAGGTTTGATCAGGGATTTTAAAATAAGTTTTGGACAAAAATTTTAAAATCTACTCATGCTGAATTAAACTTGGTTATTTAATAACCAATGCTTATGAAAATTGGTTTCTATAGATAGATTTTTGAATGGAATATAAATTTTAGATGAAAATATAGTATCTGTGCATTCGACACGATTTAAATGGATTAAATAGAGTTGGAGAGAACTCGAATACAGGGACAATTCGGATAAAATTTATTAATTAGAATTTTTACTGTAATAATTTGATTTTCTGCGATAGGTACCTCAAAAACTCCCACTAGTCACCAAAACTTTTCGGTTTTTTTTTAAATACCTTAGTTCATACAGAGACTACATGGAAAATTTATATATTAGAATGTTCACTATAATTTTTTGATTTCCTGCGCCCTAGACTTTATATAGCCGCAGAAAATCAATAAATTATCATAAAGGTTCAAATCAATAAATTTTTCCCAAATTTTCCAAGTTGTCTCAGTACGACCTAAGCTATTAGAAAAACATCCTAAAGTGTTGGTTTACCGGTGGAAATTTTTGAGATATTGGGCTCTCCAGTTTAAAATCCATTTAAATCGTGTAGAAATTACAGATCCCATTTTTTCATCTAAAATTAATATTTCAATCAAAAACCAATCTAGAAACCAATTTTCATACAGATTGGTTATTAAATATATCATTCTCCTTTGTGATAGTGATTCTACGTCTTGTGGCGAGTATTGTATTTCCTTATTTTCTACTGTTAAATTTCCGCTATATGATACAGCGCTATCTAATTTGTTTGAGAGATCTACTTTTTGATTTCCAATATATTATGTAGGTGCGCTCATGTATGCTGATCATTTTATTCTCGATTTTGTTTGGTCAAAATCAGTCAATTAAATTACTTCAATTTTAAAATTTTAATAGTTGAACCCGATTGGCCATATGGACACCTATCATGTTTATGGATTTTATTTCAAATATTGGTTTTCAAATATACGTTCTGGTATGGTCGCTTGTGTATTGAGTTTGCACTTTATTTCAAATACGCCCAAAGAAAACAGTCTGGAGCGAATAAATCTCTTAAAGGGGCGATCAATTCAAATGGCTTCTTTTTGAATTTATTTCCTCGCCAAAGGTGTCTCGTAGCAGATACAATATGTCTCTTTAATGAAATGTAGCTCCATCTTGCTCAAACCACAGCACTGGCAATTTTGCGTAGGTAAAAAAAATTTCATAATTTTCCGATTTTAAGCACTATTGACGATAACCTTTGCGCTGACTTCATTTCGAAGATATATGGTGGCTCTCCAAGATCTTTTCAGATGATATCCGCACCTAACAGTACACCTAAGAATAAGTATAATTGTCGCTGGTAACTTGATCTTGAATTTTCTCTTGCCCAAAATCTACAGATTTGCTAATTTTTGAAACCATTGAACTGAAAATGGGCTTCATCGCTCATTATAAAATGTGCATGAAATCGTGAAAAATTAAATTAAATTTTCATCAACTTTTTTCGTAGCGAAATTTTATATGACAACATTCTCAATGTAGCCAAAATGCTCTGTACGGATCTTCGCGATATTCCCAGTTGTGTTGTCGTCTTCTTGTTGAAGTTTCTGAACTATTCTGCCCACCAACTAGTACACATTGAATATTGTCATCCGTTGAATATTATCGTACATCATCTTCCTTAATCTAGGAGGTTTTTAACGGCGCCGTTTAACTGAAAATTTGCATGGAGATAGTTCCTGGTTTTAAATACCGTCGTAAAGCACGCTGCGATAAATGACTGTTGGTTTTCATAATAAAATTTAATTATTTTAATTCATTGTTCTGTTGTGTTTTGTTCCACTATAAATTTCCCAAATATTCTTTACAAAATTCTGTAAAATAGAAAAGCTAATATAAAAAGCATATTAAATATTTTCACTAGGTAAATTTTGTGCCACCCTGTAAAATGAAATATATTGTGCATACATTTCAGAAAACCAACAAGGTTAAGCCTTCTTGAAAATTTCATTATCACAGCAACAATTGAAAAAGCTCCTACAGAAGCTCCTATAGAAGAACTTCCGGAACACTGATGTCTACCACATTTCGCTTGGGTCTCCCAATTTTTAGAAAAACTGCGATCTTCCAATTTATGAAAAAAGCTTAATTATGGAGTTTTATCCTGATAAGTCAAAACGAGGCTACACATGCATGAATTCAACATTTTCCTTGATTACTATAAAACCATATTTTTTTTTGTAAACAAATCGTCTTTAATTTTGGAAAACTGACTGAATATAAGAACCGATATTGTTGAAAATTTTAATTTAAAAAGCAAAAATCAAAAAGCTTGTATCAAAGCTGTCACTTCATGTAGGTCGATTGCCACAAAAAATTTACTGGGAGCAATTTATGGGAAAGTTTAAGTATCCCGATCAATAAATTCATCTGTGAAGTACGGGGCCAAGTTTCTGTTGAAAACCAGTTTTGGACAGTTGCAGATTGTACTAAGAATCTTTTATTTCATAATCATCTTTCTAGTAGGTAATCTAGTAGGTAATTCAAGTAGGTAAATGATGTACTTTTCAACATATGTTCAAAAAACAAAAATGGTTCTATATGAGAGCTGTAACTTTCGGTGGACCGATTTCAGCCAAACTTCACAGGATCTCCCGATATGTAGAAAAAGCTTAAGTATGCAATTCCATCCCAATCAATCAGTCTGTCTGGGATACACAGGGCTTAATTCGTTTAAAAAACTGGGGCGGTATCATGAAATCCGTAACCGTTCAAAATTTAACAGATTTAATTTTTTACCTTCAAACCGGTATCATGAACGCTTTTTAACCGGTAATTTACCGTCAAAATTAATCGTTTGTGATTTAGTTGACGGTTAGAGAAGACGGTAGGCTTTTGACAAGATCGTGTGTGTTTTGTCTTACTTCAAAATAATTTTTTGGCAGCCATTCTAAAAATGTCGGAAAATATCGTGTTATAGTAAATATTTTTTTTAATTTTTATATAAATTCTTCTATCAAATATATATTTTATCTTGATACGTATGTATATAATGTTAGCGCACATTAAAAATGTTATAATTTTTACATATGGAATATTTTTTAGAAAACCTAAACAACTAACGAATCCGATACAAAAAAATGCTAATCTATTTTATAGAAAAGCACCCCGAATTCGCAGAGGGTTTGTTAAATAATGCGCAAGGAAGGAGTAAAAAGAGTTTGCTATGGAATCAAGTGACTAAAATGTTGAACTCGAATGGGCCACCAAACAAGTCCGCGGTAGGATGGAAAAAGACGTACTGTATTATATGCAGCTTATAAAGAATTTTCTTCCGCTGTCCTATAAGGTGTCATTAACCACGGCTCAAGTGGGTAACCGGAGTCCCCTACAAATAAAATAATTTGTAGATTTTTGGATGTAATCATAATGAAATGTACATTACCTAGAAGCCAGGAATTTGGATTATCTTGCACAAACTGTTCCATATATATTTTCTCGTCACTATTTGACCAAACAAACGCGTCTTGATTGCACACCCCGTATGTTGCATCCATTAACAATATGGTCATATTCTCATCACATACCCATTAGCAAATAAAAATGATATACAAAAAATTTCCAATTTTACATTATTTAAATTACAATCATAACATTTAAACTGTGACGAGATTTTCTGTTTAAAAATGAAAGCTCGTTTTCCTTTGGCTTCAATAAATAAACATGAGTGTCATCGATACAACCAACAACCCCCGGAAAGTTATATTTATCATAGAAATATGATTTGGTGGAACATGTACATATATGTACTCACATAAAATCTTCGAGTTGAAGCGGATCACTCCGATCTCTTAAAAGTCTTCTTACAAGACGAGTACTTCTAATATTAGGAGCGTCATCTTCAGTCGAAGAATCTGCGGCTAAAAACAGCTCAACAAAATTCCTATAAAATACGTATATAGTCATGTACATATACACAATTAAATTTGTTATCGAATAAAACAACTTACATCTTCAATAGTAAAATTATTTAATATATGTATATTTAAATCACAATTAATGTATTTTGTATTAAAATAAAACAAAATTATCACAACGGGAAGCAAAAACAGTAAACACAAAATAGTTGACAGATAAATGTCACTTTTTTAAATTTTGAGATTTTTTGCCACTGAACAGAATTTTGCTCATAATTTGCTCAATAAAATTACGTACGACTTTTGTGATACGGTTTCTTTACCGAACGGATCTTTAACCGGCAACAAACGATAATCGTCAGAATTTACCGTGCGGATTTTATGATACCGCCCGTTTTTCGTAAAAAACTAAAAATGACTCCAATTAGGACTACATGATTTAGGGATGTATACAGTAATAGCTAACATTAGGCCAAATTAGAAAAAAATCGTTTTGTGGCAATTTTTAGAAAGAGAACTCTAATTTCATTGATTTGTATTTAAATTATAGACCCGCTCGAGAAAACTAAAATAATTCAACCAAAACTAAAAATCTCTTATATTAGCGCTACATGGTTGTAAAATGTATACATAAGTAGCTAATTCAATGAAACTAAAGAAATGTTTAGTCCAGAGTTATTTTTCAAGCGATTTTCTTTTAATTTGGCATAAAATTATCTACTGGTCCATATTTTAAGGTTAAAGTCCGGAATCGGTAAACGTACGAAATTTTTTTTTAATTCGTTGGCAAGATTAAAAACCATTTCTCCAGAGTACGAAATTTTTATTGTCCTTCTCTTCTACATCCTCTTATAGCTTGAAAAGTCCTAAGCGCCCTGAAGGGCATAATTAGCTCCCAAGAGCCCGTGAAAGTTAGTAAAGCCGTTAGTTTCTACTATTTCAAATCCCGATTTGCACTAATGCCGTAAAAAATAACTCCACGGGGTGGAGCGCGAACCAATTCGAGAATACAAGATACTCATTTTATAGATTTCAAATTTTCCAAGTTTTATTCGGAAATTTACCGACGTCTGGTTTAACTGTAACACAAACATCGCAAAATTATGTAGCCTTAACCCGAGACATATTTAGTTTTAGCGAAATAATCTTAATTTCTTCGAGTGGGGCGAACATTTAAATAAAAAGCATTGAAATTCCTAGCCCATAATTCATTTTTGGGAACTTGCCACAAAACAATTTTTTTTTTAATTTGACCTAACGTTCGGTTCTCAAAAACTTGTAGCCCTTTTCGATATATTTTGAGTTTTGGCCGAATAATTTTAGTTTTATCGAGCAAGATGAAAATTTAAATAACATTTATAATGAATTTCTTAGTCCAGAGTTCATTATCGGGACCTCAGTGTCGTTCAGTATGCATCTCAGAATCAAATAGTTTTTTGACACTTTAGTTATTATTCGATTAGTTTTATTTAGGTATCCCATCAGATGTTTTTTTTAATTAGATGAACACTTTGTTTTTTCATTAACTTTGATAAAATTTCTGAGCTGGGCTAACATCACACGAGAGCAAAGTGGTAATTGATATGTTGGTGTTGCTTGATTAAAAAAATTTATTTTCTGGTTGAAGGCTGTGATAACCTGACGTGGAAAAAACAACCTTGAGTTGAATGTGGGCAACCAAACCAAAGAACATCACATCGATCGTACTATCCATCAAGCAAACACTGTGCTTGGTTTTATCAAGCGTTGGTCGAAATAATTCGATGATCCTTATGTTACGAAGGCTCTGTATTCTAATTTCGTTCGGTCCCTGCGTGAGTATTCAATTCTAGTCAAGTACGTTATCATCTTATCATGAGGTTTACATAAACATGATTGAAGCAGTTCCACGTAGATTTCTTTGATTTGCTTTACGCGGAATTCGTTGGGTGGACGGACACATGTCTCAATACCTCATGTCTCAAATTAATTGACTTACATCCATACTCAGTAAGCGGCTAGTTGAAATATACATGGTTTTTATTCCACAATTTTTATTCGGTGATATCTGTTCTACGGTACGTAACTTTAGAGTCGACCATCAAACAAATGATTACGGTAAAAGATAAGAATTTGATACTCTGAATTCGATAATAGAAATGCGCCTAAAATAGGCATTATTATATTTTCGAATTTAATTATTTTAATCTTTCCTTCACAAATGGTAAACGGCTGAATTTTATTGGATAATCATACGATTACACTTAAAATATTAAAACAAATACATTTAAAAAAAAAATTAAAAACTTTTAAATATGGATTTCATTTGATTATTATTTTGCCAAACAGCGTATTAGCTAATATAAAGGGTTATCCAATTCGAGGTTGATAAAGTAAACTTAAAAAAAACACACAAAATATTCGGAATGTATTGTAATTTTTATTTCATTTTACAGATTGATCCTTGCCATTTTTAGTTAAACAAGATATCATTCAAATGTCCTCCACGGGACTTCTTACAGGCCTTGATTCTTTTGAGGTAATTTTCAATGACTTTTCGGCACATTTCGGGCGGTATCTCGGCCATTACCTTACGAATATTAGTTTTCAATTCGTCAAGAGTTTGAGGATTGTTTGCGTAAACACGATCTTTCGCGTAGCCCCACAAAAAGAAATCCAAAGGCGTTAAATCACAGGATCTTGGAGGCCAATTGACATCAGCCAATCGCGAAATCAAACGTCCAGGAAATTTCTCTTGCAAAAGATCTCGATTTGCTCGTATTACGTGACTGGTTGCCCCATCCTGCTGGAACCACATATCGTCAAGATCATAATCTTCGATTTTCGTAAAAAAATAATCGGTAAACATGCGGCCATAGCGCTCAGAATTGACGGTAACGGTTCGTCCATGGTTGTTCTCAAAAAAATACGGCCCAATCACACCACCAGACCACAATGCGCACCAAACAGTGACTTTTTCCGGGTGTAATGGCTTCTCTACAATCAATTGTGGATTTTCTGAGCCCCAAATTCCACAGTTTTGCTTATTAACGTATCCACCAAGCGAAAAATGAGCTTCATCACTGAAGAAAATTTTGTTCGAAAAATCAGCATCGACGGCCTGTTTTTCCAACACCAAATTTGCGATTGTTAAATGCTCCATATTCTTAAATGGCAGAGTGTCAACTAAATAAATGACAGCGTACTTGACGTTTATCTTTGACAGATGTCGGTATACAGATTTCTACTTTATCAACTTCGAATTGGATAACCCTGTACGTAAAATGGTTTTTTCCAGGACAGAAATATGGATGGATGTGATAACCCATTTTTATTGGTTCGGGATTGCAAAATTTTTAGTGATATTTTATAGTAATGAAAATGTCACGGGAAATGTTTATTAAAATTTAATCTAGGCCCTGGTGCTTCAACCTTGGCTACTGATCGTCAAATTTAAGAATTGGTTGATAAATAATATTTTTTCACTGACAAAATTAAATATCTACGAGTATCTGTAATACTTTCTTAAATAAAGGTCTTAATTACCATAAAATAAATTTATTATGTTCACATGTTAAAGCAAAGTAAAATGAAATCATGTTGAAAATAAAATCGTAATTTTGATTTTATTGACATAAACTTAACAACCCCTTTGCAATAAATTTCTGATTTTTTTCGACATATGCCGCAAATTATTGAGCCAACTAATTAATTAATGCTGAGTTAAATTCCATTTAAATGATTTCAATTTTATAATTAAAATATCAAACCGATTGAACTTTTATTGAGAAAATTAAATTTTATCCGATAATCGTTAACAAACCCACAAAATTTAAGAAATATACGATCTTTTTATAAAATCACTGTGACCACCTCTTACGACTGCGTACATAAAACTGTCAAATTTATAATTTATAAATATTTGTTTTCGTCGTTTTTAATTAATAATTTCTTCTTTCATTATCGTTTCAAAATCAGAATTGCAATCGCGATTTCTTTTCAAGTAAATCACAAAGATTGTTTTTATCTTATCGTTGTATCTTTCTTATCTTTATAGTAAAAGCAAAAGAAATCGTAAGCTTTGCTTACAAGCAGAGTGTTTTTAAGGTAGAGCAGCAATAATGCTAAGGTTATTTCAAGTTTTCAGATAAGAACATTAAACACGTATCTTTCTGTGTACCAAAGGGCCTGCATAACATGTATGGAACATCAAAGATGAAGTAAATTAATCTACCGTTGAGTATAATCCTCTCATTATTTGTTTAGTTTAGTTTATTTAAATTCTTTCTACAAAGTCATTCCAGACCATCATTCATTTTCAAGAAAAGGCTGCTACTTTTACTATTTTTTTTTAAATTGTACTGACAGCTAAAGTGTATGCAATAAATATTAATTTTTTTGTCATACATTGACTAACACATGTATACTGCAGATAAGTCCATACCATTAAATTTGAAATTTTGTTGATTTGATCAACAAAAATACAAACATACACAAATTTGTTAAATTAACAAAATAGTAGATTGGGTAAAAAATTGTCACAAACAACAAATTATCAAAACACCACAATTGTTTTAGAGTCCGAAATATACAAATATAAACAACGTTTATTTAAAATAAAATATTTCATTCCGAAATAAGTAAATAAATTCAAAATGTCATATAACAAAAAGTATACACACAATTGTTTTGCAACTAATAACTAACAATTATTGATGTGTAGTGTGAATAAAGACAAATTTCGAAAAATTAGGTAATCCACTGAAAAAAAATTGGCCAGCTCACAGAATTGTTGCTCGGATGTGACCTGAATAGCCAGTTAACTTAGAAATTGTCCCATCGAACGACTATACTAACATATGGATGCGATGATCAGAAAGGTTTCATCAGAAACCCGCGTCGAATCCGAAAAAAACCCGAGGAGAATCCGGTGGAAATCCGGGGGAATCCAATGGAAATCCGGAGGAAACCCGAGAGAAATTCGGCTTGATAGGTAGTCGGTCGACCATCGTTTCCAAAATTGTTGAAGCATCCTTGGCAAGAATTTCCATCGCTGTCCTAAAGTTACTACTTCAGACGGATCCGATATAGTTATCAGTGGACGAGAATTGAGTCATGCCTCGATATGGGACATTAATATTAAAAGTTCTTCGTATGTTAGTGTGCTTCCCGATTATTCGCCTAAGTTCATTAATTTTTTGACGTTCTGGAGTGAAATCTTTTATTTTAAATAAATGTTGTATATATTTGTATATTTCAGTACCTAAAACATTTGTGGAGTTTTGATAATTTGTTGTTTGTGACAATTTTTTACCCAGTCTACTATTTTGTTAATTTAACAAATTTGTGTATGTTTGTGTTTTTGTTGATTTTCAAATCAACAAAATTTCAAGAGGAGTGATGGTTTGAGGATGCTTTTCTGGAAATGAAACCGGTCGATTGTGCTTCCTTAGTTCCAGCATTACAGCCGCTGTTTACCTGCAGGTCCTACACAACGAATTTGATCCTTCTGTGTTAAAGCTTTTTTGCGAGACTTGCAAATTTATTTTAATTTATTAATTATTTAATCTATTGATTAATTTTACACAAATATAAGTAAAGTTTAGTTAGCCAATTAAATAAAATGATGGTACTCAAAATTCTGAAAAATAACACATATAAAGTAAACAATTAGGGGTATTTAAATATCGACACTTGAAAAAATTGGTTTTTCGCAGTATCATACAGTTTTAAGAGAAACTAAACCTATTTTATTGTTGTAACAGAGCAAAGTTGGAATGGAATTTTTAGAGGAAAGATCCACATTTCCAACTCCAAAATGGTGATTTTTGTCTATGAGTCAAATTTTAGATATAGTTGTGTGAAGTCGTAGTAGATATTAATTAACAGAACAAGGAATTTGTAGAGGAGAGATCCACATTTCAAACATTTGCATTAACCATACCAGTAAACTATTTGTTATTAAATTAATTTCTGCGCTTTAATATTTTTATTCTGGTTTCGGGATGGTTCGAACACGTGGCGCTATTTGTTTACTGAAATTTTTTTTCGGGATAACAAAAACAAAATGTCATGATAGTAAAAATATTTCGGGATGACATTCAAAACTAGCGTAATATAGAAACATTTTCGGAATGACACTGAAAAATGTCGTGATATTCGTTTTATAGTGTTGCCATCGCATTTCTTCGGGATATTTTATGAGCTAACGTCACAGACATGTGCGTTAAAATTTGATGGGATCAAAAATAATCTGTTAGATTATTTTTGCAACACAAACTGTTGTGAAAATTTGACTAAAGTTGATAGTGTAAGAAATTTTAAGTGTTGCATGAGAAAGTGAAATTATCGTGCGATAGTTAAAACGCACCCACAATCAATAATTAATGCTAATTTAATAAATAATCACATAAAATATGAAACAATCGAATTCCGTAGACTAGGTAGTAATTTACTAGTGCTACATATACATGGTATTGTTCTATATATATAGACAATATTCCGATGTAAAATATCAACGTCAGTCGCCACGGCCTGATGAGATGACTGATTTTTTCAAATCAATAAGCTCATAAAGTTCGAAAATGATTGTTGCGATTCTTGCAAATCTTCCATCTATAATTCAAATTAAAATCTAGTACCATTTTGTTTTTCCTAGTTTACAGGGAGTAGGTTTCCGAGTTTTAAATTTTTTTTATTTTAGAATATCCCCAACCCTCTACCCAAACTGTAACGAAGTGTACATGTGTTCAAATTTCTTGTCTCCTATATTAAAATCTTGAGTCAAAAGAAAAATTCAGCGAAGCAGCGACAAACTAATTGTTCCCTGTCCAAATATGATTAAACAGAATATCCAAAGTATGGGTAGTGTGGACATTATGGAACAAAAAAGTATTGAATGAGATTGATCGCCGTTCAAAAAAAAAATTTGTTTCCGAATATTTTTCGATTTTATTGATATCGCCGTTAACAATGCCTATACTTTACATAGAGAGGCTTCGAATGAACAAAATTTAAACACAAACTTAAGCAGTTTAATAAATTTTTTGAAACTTTTAATTCGCGAAAAAGACCTCAATCTTCTATGATGATCCAAACTTTAAAACGAAAAGGAACCAACCATAAAGTTAAAACTTCTATGGATACATACCGAATGCATAAGATATAACCGAGATAAAGATGCTTCCCAAGAACTCCTAATTTCTAGTTTTATGTGATATCTCTTTATGTTACACAACGGAAAGAGATTGCTTTGGGGAGCACCATACATTTAACTTAAGTTTTCTTGCGATAATGTTTAAATATGTTTTGTAGTTTTTATTTTAGAATTTCTTGTGATATACAATTTTTTGATACATTTGAAATAATTACAATTACAATATTTTATTCAGGTATTAAAGTATTATGGTTTTATGCAACTTTTATGCAACTATAAATAAATAAAATGGTTTTATGCAACTAAAATTAAAATTTTATTTTTATAAAACTTTCTACCAATTCTGGCCATACGCACATCTTGGTCACTTGCCATATTTCGTAAAGTAAATAATTTTTTTGTCAAAATGTTGCAAATTACATTAGATTTAGGCTTGGTCAGGGTTAAACTCTTGCAAAAACTATACCCACTAACCCCAAATTTTTATGTTAACCCTTATGTGAGTGAAGAAAAAATATTTTAATTTGAGTGATTAATTTATTTTTTCCATGTTCGTCCAAGTTGTAACATTTTTCATTTTTAATTATGATCGTATAATCTATACCAATTGAACTAGAAGTTCTTATAAAATTTAAAGTTTTTATTTTAAGCAAAACATACAAAAATAGACATCTAAAAGGACAAAAGGTACCCGGGTACCCACGTCACTCACATTAGGGTTAAAACGTTAAGCAAAAGAATGACAAACAGAGATGGCGACCAGACAAATGGGTTGTGTGTACAATCGAATATGTTTACCTGTTAGATTTACGAGCTTCATACAAATGTTGTGGTATTTGAGTGGTTTCAACGTAATGAAATTTGTACTATATGACAACTAATGACAGCTATTATTTGTGCTTTATCATTTTATTGCATGGTAATGATTTTGTATTGGAAATATCGTGGCCCAAAGTAGTTTATTTTGACAACTCTAAATTTGGTTTAAAAATTTAACTTTTTCGATTTTTTGTTTTAAATTGTACTAAGCCAGCTAAAGTATATGCAATAAATAAACATTTTTTTGTCATATATTTTTCGAGTATACCAACACATATTATATATACATGTCATGCGTATGTCACACATAAAAACTTGGATTTAAATTTACATTTTTCAAATGGGGGTTAGAAATTAAGCTCCAAAAATCCGAAATGGTTCCATCAACAAACAAATCATTGAACTTTGCTTATTTCTGACATTGTCGACGTCACTTTTTAATTGTCTACATTAATTCTGTAGAGATGTATAATATAAATTATCTACATGAAATCAATATGAAATTTTGTTGACCCTTGCAATATAAATTGTGAACAAGATGCCAATAAAATTGAAATATTTGAATTTCAGAACGTTGCAACCACAGGTTTTAGTAGATCGAACTCAATTTTAAACAAATTCTTTGTTCTTATTAGAATTTCGAACAATCGACGAAAATCTTAAAATTTGAAGTTTTTAATTTGAAGATTGTCACAATTATGAATATGTAAATCTTATTAGAATTTTTTATAAGTTGATCAGTCGAAGTAACTTTAAAACGCAGTATGTCAAACACTTAACTGATTTTTAAGACAATACAAAAGGTAACAATTTCAATTACCGGTAACCGGTTTGACTAGATGAGCCCACTCATATGCAGGAAGGAGAATAAAGCTAATTAAACATTGTGTAGAGACAACTGATATTGCTGAGATCAACAATGGATAATAAAGCAAAATGGCTCTACTTCAGCCAAAGCACCTTTAAGTTAAAAATAACAGAATATTGGTCGTGGTTAACCTATATTCTGTATCTTGGGTATATTTATTTTTTATTTATTTATATATTTATTTATATTGAAATAGGTCTACAAATTTGACGTGAAGAATTATTAATGTAAAAATACAAAATAAAATAAATCTGCTTTGGATTTGAAAAACAAAAATATAAAATCAATCATCTATCTTTAAAATAAATTGTTAAATCTTAAACGAAAATCAAACAAACAGATAATTTAATTGCAATTCTTACACACACACCATGTTCGTTGGTTCATTATCACCATAGCTGGTTCTGTGTCTAGCTAAGTGGAGGAAGTCATGATATCTTAGTTGTCTACAGGATCTTTTATTTTAATTGGATTTAGTACTTTAGGTGCGTCCATCAGACCTAGTATGAAATTACCAATAATGTTTAACAATTCGCGCCTATTTTCTAGCGTTGCTAAGTTGTAAGCCTTACGTCCAGTTAAATGTGGTGATTATGTTGCTGTATGTTTACATGGTATGATAGATCATGGGTCATACACCAATCCGTCTTTCTAGGTCACATAGCGTAAAGACTTATTCGAAATTTTCTCAACACCTAGGATATGTTATTCGACGAACGGACACCACACATTTACAGCATGTTCCAGCTGGGATCGAACGTAAGCACAACAAGCACTAACTGAATAAGTCCACCATTTATCTTGTAGTCTTTTGTAACAGGGTTGGCTTTTCGATAAAATGTTAGATGTTGCTGCAATTTATTGGTACCATCAACTGAACCGATACGATTACTAACATAAGATTTGAACCACATTACGTATTGGTTGGAAAACCGGAACTTGAAAAGGTGATCCAAAGTTTTGCATTGACTGACGTGGTCGAAGCCTTTTGCAAAATCGGTTTATATTACATCAACTCGTTCGTGTTTCTCAAGTTCTTTCTTGCTATTCTAGCTGGTAAATTCTATGATATTGCTCGACACTGCTGTTTTGGGCATAAAACCAGCATTGCGATACCGCATATTATCTTTGTTTAAATGACAGTTATGGCAGATAAAGATGTAATAGTATTCTAGGTGTTGGCTTTGTTTTGAAAATTGGCATCATTCTAGTTATTTTCTACTTTTGTGGAAAAGTTGCTTAGAGAAGTTACCAAATTTATAGACTTTTTCCAAAATAAAGCAGGAAAACCATCCAGGATTGCATCCATTTCCGAATTTTACCTGTGTTCGTTAAATGAATTCTGGCTCAATATGCGGATTAGATTTAAATGTACTAAATTTACTGTGGTTAGATTTTTCTATTTATCAATGTCTTCTGCTTTATAAACAGTTGAGAAAAACATAGCAAATATGTATGTTGCTTATATGACCTGAGGACCACAGAAATTTTCATCTTCAAATCCCATCCAGTAGGTGGTCAACTTAAGAAAACGGCATCATAACTCGCTGAGATGGATCAAATAAGGTGCGAGTTCTCGGTATTTCAACGTCGATGCACTCCGAACTACTGTATTCTACGGAATTAACTACTTGGATGTCTGCTCATATATCATACCGAATGTGATATTGTTACGTATCACATTCGGTATGATATTAAAGGGCCGAATGTCGAAGGGTCGAATTTCAAAGGTCCAAATGTGTCGAAGGGCCGAATGTTTCGAAGGGCCAAATGTGTCGAAGGAACGAATGTCAATTATTTTGTAATCCTATTGTGGTAGACGGAGTCAAAATAATTAACCTTTTAAACATACATCTTTGGGTTAAGCATAGAATCTTTTAGAATGCCTCCTTATTCAAACAATTTTAATTGGGACTTTCTAAATTTAGTGATTCAAATTACTAGTACTCGTGTAGACCAAAATTTGAGTATAAATATCTCAATAAAACAGATCGTTCGGTTTACGTAATTTTTTATTGAAAATGTAAGTGGTGCGCTATTTCTATGGATACAAATTATTAAAGCTAAATCTTATCTTATCCCTACCTGTCTAGCTACTGCAACTTTATCAGACCGGCTGATGTAAAATAAAGAGAAAATTATGAGAAATTGAGTTTTTAATATTAAAGCAACGTAAAAACCCGCTATTTGATCTACGTAACGTATTAAGTTTCAAAATTCTGGATTCAAAAATTCCGTTGTATACAATAAATTTCTGTTTACTATCCCGGGTCTTCTTTCTAAGCCTTGCCTTTTTAGTTTTTAAGCCTGAAAAGTTAGTCCTAATAGAATGGAAGATATTTGTTTGTTTTGTTGATAGACACGGGAATGGATAAATTATTACGTTTACTTCTATATCATTGCTGTAAAGCCGGTATTCCATTTTATTGACCAAAATATTGATGAAAATTATTTGAATTGGTATTTTTGAAGTAGTAAAAAGGTTTCCGGCTTTGGTAATTTTGGAAAATGTTTGGTGTGTCCGTAGTGTAGTGAATAATATATTAATAACAAAAGATGTTGGTGATTCTTGATAAAACTTGTTTATTAGTAAAACAAATAGCTCCACGGTTCGTTCTGGTTCATTTTTTATGTCGCAGCTTTTGTTCAAATTTGCTTCATCACAAGTCCAACTAATATTTGAGAGATTGAAATTCCCAGTTACTAAAATTATGTCTGAATGATCGGTCGCATGGGTAATTGCCATAATTGTATCACAGCACCTGGTATATGACGATGTAAGCGAACCAGGTGGAATATTCTACGTAAATTCATATTGACTTAATATTGATGACTATTTAAAAACACAATTGCTCGATTGATGGATTCGTTAAATGGGCCAATTAATTTTGCAGTGATGTATCGCAAGCTAAAAATATTCTCAAACAATTTAATTATCTGACAGGCGGACACAAATAACACTATTTTACTCGAGGATTTTAAGTTAAGTTTACTTAATTGTTTTGTCCGATTTTGTGATTGTTAAATATAGAGTATTGGACTTTACTGGAATGTCATTAACGGAATTACTTGAAACTAAAGGTCCTTTTATAGTGTTTGTAGGAAGGAATACATGATATGATGATTGTAGCTCATGATTATAGTACTCGTATAGAGAAAATTGCACGGTAAAACCTGAAAAATTACATTTTTGGTAACAAGCGTTGGTAACTGTAACTATAACTAAACATACTACTTAACTTAGGGTAGAAAGAAGTTTCCGAAAAATTTAAAAAAAAGTGACAAAATCTGAAAAGTGTATATAAAACAAAAATAATCTCATTAAATATGACCTACACGAATCATGTGTAGTAACGATCTATTGTTAAAGACCATAGGCATCATTGAAATGTCTACGCTAAACGGTATACGAAATTATGTTTTGGACCTTGCTTTATGTTTTCTAGAAGCCAACATATTTATGCGGTGGGGCAGTCAAATATTTTTTTTAATTTTAAAATTTATTACGCTAAGCGGCATATGAAATGATTTTTCTTTATGATTTTTAAAAGCCGACATATTTTTGAGGCAGGCCCGGGCAGTTAAATTTTACTATTGCAAAATTTTAAAGTTGTAAAGGTCTTTATAACTTACTCCACCGCATAAATTTGTTGGCTTCTATATAGGAACACAAGATTATGGCTAAATTAGTTTGACGTTATGATCCGATTTTTTTTTCAAATTATTTTGTCTTGGGTATTAAGTTTTTTTTAAAGCATCGATTTCCACATTTCAGGCTGTTGTAAATTTTTTAGACATCTTTGTCGGAAACTTCAATCTAGTCAAATTGGCTCTAAATTCGTTTACTCGTTAAAAATCATGAATCTGCTAACAGGTGCTACCAAGTAATCAAACATGCAAAATATTAATATTATAAGTAAATTATTTTTGAAAAAACTTCAACCTCAATAAATTATAGTGCTGATTTTAAGATAATAGCAATCTTGCACAAAGATGGAATATATGCAATAAACATGATCACCTAAGTGCATCAAAACTATACCAAGGTAAAGGTAAGCAATTCTGCAACATATAAACAATATAACTATTTAGCACATTGCAATCAAGTATCTATGCTTAAGACAATGACCAAGAATTTCGCACAGTTCATCAATTCGTACATGCAGTATGTATACAGTAGATTACCAAATGTAGCAAGAAATTCACATGAAAACGATTGCCAATCAATTTGTTCTTCGTTATGTTGTGAAGACAATTAAACATATACAATGCAGACAATGTTCTTTTATATAAATAAAATCTTATTCAAAATATTTTACTAAGACACGTTATATTTCGCTTTAATTACGTAGGTATGGCATGAAATTCAAATAATTTATAAGTATTTGAATCTTTTGGTTTCTGTATAATTGTCTAATGTGTTTCAAATAAAAAATATTACATGTTTAAGAAATTGCAATCATTTTATTTTTTTTTGCAAATGCGAGAAATAGATTTATTGAACTAAATCTTAAAAGAAGTTCGCTTCAGGTTTTGTAATTTATTTTTTATACATAGTTGTTAAAATATATCTGTACTATTGGAGTACTTGTAAATATTTACGTTTTCTAGCGTAATTGAAATGAAAATTTTTACACTGTACAAATTATAATTGCGCGTATAATTATTTATGTATGTTAATTATAATTAACGTTAAACATTTTAATTATGACTCTAATTTTATTTGTTTTGTGCAGTAAAATTATTTTTAATATGCGATATGTAGTGCCGTCCAATATATTTAAAAAAGACCATGGGTGCATCTTATGATGTCTTCCGCAAATTTAGATTTATTCTAATTGATTGGTATTTTCAAAGGCGGCCCGTTTATCATCAACTTGTGCTTCACTAAACGAAATTCGTGTGTATGTAATAAATTTAATCATTTTATGAATGTTAAGCACGCAAAAATAAATAAATTCGTGGTAATGAAAATAAAGGCTTTTTGTGTAATAAAATTGAATTGTTTATAGATTTTGGGATAAGCGCAGTATATGTGTTTTGACATTTTGTCGGCCGTTGTCATTATCAATAAAATTTAAATAAAACAGAATAATTTTAAATTATGTAGGTGATAACAAGGACCCCTGCGGTGGTATTTAAAACGCAATTTAATGATATCTTTATATCTTAAAACATATTATTTGTCTGCCAATATGATCGTCTTGAATGCCACATGCCACCTAACTTGTGTTTTCGGTAATATTGTAGAATCCGTTTAAACTAAGCCCTCTGTTTATAGTGAATACACGCTTATTATGAACGTTTTTCTCACTCCCTTGAAATTTGAATGAAACATTTTTTTTTGTATATATCGCGGTAAAAGTCCGAAATTGGTAATTTTTCAAATAAAAATTGGGAAAATTTGTTTTCCGGATGTTTACCGGATTTTGGAATTTATTTCGGTTGAAACTTTGCTTTAATTTCGTTGATTGCTACCCGTCAGCAAGTGGGCTTACTTGTGGAATGATTTGCTAATATTATTTGGTTATTATTATTGGTTTGTCGCCGTTATTTCGCACCTTCTGTTTTTCGTTAATCCGTTAAAAATTGGTGATATTTTGCATAAAAATCGAGTGGATGAATTTTTTATAACGATTTAGTACACGGAAAATAGCTTGCATATATATTCGATTAAAAAGTCTAACGGTATGACGATTTCAATAATTCTGTGGGCACGAGGCATAACCGCTTAAGTAAATTTCTGTCATATTTTAAGGTCTGGCTCTATATATTGTCATAAACATACCATAGACGAAAATTGACTGTAACTGACTTAAAAAGTTACTCCATGTGACAGATTTACCTCGTTCAAAACTTAGGTAAAGTTAAGCGATTACTGCGAATGATGTATCTTCTATCTCGACTTCTTAAATCAACTTAAGCTTAACTTCATTATTGAACACAGACATTAAAAAATCTTTCTTTCGTAACCGTTGTTTTCCGTTTTGGTTCCAAATTAATTCATGAAATTACATATTTCGATCATAAATAAACAACATACAAATATTTGGATGATGCTAATGCTGCATCAGCACTTGTAACACAATCCAATGAAAATGGTATTGGAGTTCTTTACGAATTAATTACAAATTTATTACACAGTTAGAAAAATGTTTACACGTCTCGTTATCCTGCAATTCGCGTTTGGGCTGGTATTAGATAAAGCTACACTACACTTTTCGTATTTTTGGTAATATTTATTGTATGGGTATGGTACTGACATGTTTTACAAATTAATTACTACATATTGACATAGCTCAACCCTCAAAAAACTACCCCTAAGGGGTGGAACTGTTTCAAAAACATATTTTTCATGACACCCCGCTTCCACCATGAATTTATTACAACAGCCCAATTTCGTACGAATACTTTTGTGGGCTGTTGAAACAAATTCAGGGATTCATATTTCTATGCACAGGAAGGTAATTCGGTATATTATGATCGATTTTTGTGGTTGTAGGCTCTTGTAATAAAATCAGCGTTACCTATTTATCTCATAGGAACAAAGGTCGATGGATATTTGTGGGTGTGGACTTGAAATATGTTGAACTGTTCCATTTGATTTCTCTATACATTTTACTCGCGTGAAAGTACTAAATATTTTATACTTGCTGTGTTTAGTACAAATGGCGGAAAGGGGTAAATAAAAATTACATACAATTTTTTTTAGGAAATCTAGTTTTAGCATTTTGTAAAATTGAAGAGGTTTGAAACAAAAATTAGTTTTCTTGGGGAGATTTTTTATGATACGGGAAATAAAGCGGTTGGCAAGTTATAATTTAAAGATGAATTAATATTTAAATCACAAATATTTAAATGATATTTAAGTTATTTGTATAATTGATATAAGTGCAAAAAATATTTAAATTATATAAAAAATATACCAACTAAAAATAGAATCAAAATATATATTGTATATAATATTGAATGTACGAAAAGAAAAAAAAATGATTTTGGGGAATTGAACCCACAAAAATTTCATTGAAATGAAATCAATTTTAATCTAAGAGATCCTGGGCTCAGATAAAAATATAAAATTTAACCAAAGATATCATCAATTAACCGGATTCATTCAGGAGGAGTTACATGGTTTTGGACCTATATACATACAACACGTCAGTTAAGTGCACCAACAATTTTTGTTTATAATATGTACATAAATTTAATTTTCTTTTTTGTAAATACTTGTGATTTTTTTATTGTGTTAATATGTCCCAAGGGTAACGACAACGGGAGAGATGTTGGCGTTTACGTGTAATAGGAATATTGGTATTATTTTTTGTTTGTTATGTTTATTACACCGGACAAGTGTGCAGTGGTTAAAGCTTCCGCACTTGGACTGGGAGGTACTGGGTTCGAATCCCATCAACGGCAAATCGAATTTTCATCATCGATTACAATCGGTGATGTTAATAAACACAACTAAGATCCTCTGATGGAGTGCAGAATTCGGCGCCGACCCACCGTCCATGTCACTGTACAGGTTGACATGGAGCTTGCAATGTGCACCTGGTATACTGTAGTTGTGTGAGTAGGTGAATAGGTGAATGGGTTAATGATGTAGCATGAATGCGTAGTATCACAATGGACCAAAAATGGACTAAGTGTCAACCACTGAAACCTAACCTATGTTTATTGAATTATAAATTCTTTTTAAATTTCAACTTTCTTTTGTGACTATTGTTTGCCCCACAATTTTTTTTATGTTAAAATTTATCATTATGCGGTATAAATCTGATCATTATAAACTTCGAAAACCCCACCCCAAACCTGAGGTCAAGTCGACCAAGAATTACCGCATGAAGTCGCTTTAATGATATTTTTTTTCTGTGGTCAGGTTCCTACGAACACCCATATTTTGTTAGTAGTTTTCTTTTTGTGAGAGTTTCAATTTTGGAAGATGGTTACAGGCTGTTGTAATATAAAATCAAGGATACCTATTTCTAGCATATAGGAAGGAATTTTGATACATTATGATCAATTTCTATGGTAGTAATAAATTCATATAGAAAGCATGGTGCACATATATTTTAAAGAATCGCACCCCTCAGGGGTAGTTTTTTGAGGGTTGAGATATATGTCAATACGTTGTAATTAATTTTTAAAAACTACAGTACCACCTCCAGTACGATACAACAAATGTTAACAGAACTTCCAAGAGCATGGTCTAACAAAAAATATGGTTTTCGAAGAAAGGGGTAGTTTCTTGGGGTTGAACTATGCCGATCAGTTGTGATTGATTGATTTGTAAAAAATTCCAGTACCATCCCCATACAATACATATTAACAAAAATGTGTTGTAGTTTTGTCCAACGCCAGGCCACACACGAATTTCAAATTTACGGGGCCTGTATAAACAGTTTTCTAACTGTGTAAAAAAATTTCTAATTAATTCGTAAAACAATCCAGTATACTATTTTCATTCGATTGTGCTACAAGTGCTGGTGCAGCATTAGGGTCATGATATTTGGTGAAATAATGCAAAATTACAATCCAATAAGTACTTAGTTTGAGCAAGCAAAGGTTGTACAGTGCGAAATGATCCGGTGTGCCAAGAGTACCAAATTGTTTTTTTACGTGGCACACTCTTCACACACTGAAATTCATTTCAGAGGAAAATTTGACTAACCGAGTTTGCGCTGTGTAAGCACAGTTTACAAATAAAAACTGAGTGTACCGAGTAAAATTAATCAGGTTCATTAAGAAAAAAACACGAAGTATTTTTTCTTCAGGCACTGCCTGCTCAGGTTGAATTAAAAAATAGACCCTTTATTGTTTAAATTAGCGCCTTAATTATCTCTACTAAATTTGGACGGGTGTTAATCATTTCAACCGTTTTAAGATCGCACTTCATATGCTTCTGCCCTGGAACCAAAAGCTTGTGTTCCGTTGTGCCTTATGCCACATGTAGCAATAATTATGTCGTAAGACTTGCCGATATTACACTTGGCGATTTAAATTTTAAACCCATACGACTTTTAAATATTTCTGAATATTTGGTTATACTCACTGATGTTTGCTTCTCGCAGTATAAGTTATGCATTTTCGTAAAAGCCTAATGGGAAAGTATTTCATGCTTCCTGCACAAATAACGGTCATCATGTTGAATATCGATGCATAACGCAACATTCGCTGTTCGTATGATCCAAGGGACCAGTTTTGATCAAATAACTGCTTCTGTTGTATATAAATGCAATTTTGCCTTAACATTTCTTCTGGCAGTTTTGGAGCAGGACAGATATTTTCTCCTGTACCACATTTACTTTCTTTTTTTGGTTTCCATTTTGATTTTCATTTTAATTTTTTTTTTTGTTTTTGAATCTTGGCGTTTTAATCATTGATATCATTATCCGAAGATAATTCTGAATTGGATGGCTCGAAGTTTGGATCATCATCATTTCAAATCATCAATTTTCTTCCTATTTCTTTTGTTTTGAAATTTTGTTCTATAACTTGATGATTTGATGGATATCAAATTTCTGCAGCACAATATCATTTACATTAGTAAAGTCGCCATTGATGGTTTTGACGCGTCACTCTGTTTCTGATTGACGTGCGTATATGTTGTCGAATTAAATACAGTTGGGCTTCTAGCTGTGCTGGTGTGAGTATTGTTGGATGTTATATCTTACCATGTGCCTCAGAAACCACGTCTTGTAGGATTTGCTACTTCGTCTTTTTCTAAATTAAGGTCATTTCGAGCATACCCAATAATGCTGAACGGACCCTTCTTAGCGAATTCAGGATTCTTTCAGCTGGAGCATTTCATGTATTAATCGCTGTTGATCATTCCTCAAGTTGTTTACAGATGTCATGGTGATGTTTGAGGTGTGCCTTACACGCTTGACTGTATTAACTTTAAGCGATTTTTGTTTCTGCATTAATGCCATAAAACGATTTTCATTCTAGTTTGTAGTTTCCATCGCGTGGCCAGTTGTTTCTCATATTTTAGTAGTACTAGATTGATTACCCCTAAATTTGGTTGGATGCTTTTCAATTTGGTGGTCAATTGGTGACGGTATTCCACATACCGCCTATTCCGAAAATCTTGTACCACTTTCTCTATTAACTGTCATCGTGTCGTTAGAGATAAATCAGTGAAATTATGGGATGGTTGTGCCTTGGGAAAAATTCGTTAAACGTGGTAGCAGTCGCTTAGCCAAGCTTCAATTTGAGTGATCATGGTGTAATGTTCTTTAAATGTGAGGGTGTTTTCTCCTATAACACCTATAGTTACATACAAAATAATGACGGTGGTATATGAAATGTCAAGTGGTTTCATCAAGGGCTATATTAGATTTGCCATTTCGACGGATTGCGTTTTTATTAGGGTATAATGATTTTTCTTCATTTGAGAGTTTGTTATGACAAAACAAGATTCAATATTGTCAAAATAGAAGCCCGTGCATAACCCTCGTATGGATGTGAACCTTTTATACGCTGCAATTAAGGCCGCCGGAGTAAAAGTGCTTACTATTTTTATTTGTAAAGTTTTTTCACCATAAAAATGAACGATGATATCTACCTTTGTGCGCCTTGTAGCTCCTTTATTTGCTTGTTCTTAACTGAATGGCTTCAGCTTAATCGATACCTGTTTTCGCAAACGGTCTTACCGACCTCATTCTTGAGGTTGGTATAGTTTATCCATGAATTGTTGTGATAGCAAATCACACATTTCTTGCGCGCTTACCATCAAGCAATCAATATTTCTTCCATGATCTAATATCAATTGTTAAATTCATGGCGAAATCATGCCAACCCCCATCGGTTGTCTAGTTTCTTCAATATTTTCATATATTCAATTTCGTTGATGAAATCCTCTTTTTAACATAATTTAAAAATGATTATGTCCGCTTGAACTCCTTTCCTTTTAATCTCGTACAGTTTGTAACTATATTCGCTTTAATTTTCCGTAATTGGAAATCTTTCAAAATTACCCTTTCCAAGTTGTGTCTTTATTTATAATATTCACCAACACTATCCTTTTCGATCATTTCCTCGTATTCTGCTTCCTTTTTCAAGAAACATCGATTCATGCTGAAATGAAGGAAGAATTGAATAAGATTTATTGCCTCGCAATTTCCAGAAAAATGAGACTTCCCAAACTTCAAACCAAATTACAATTGGCTTGATAGATTTATGAAAAGATACAGATTAGGCTTCAAAAATGTTGTGTACCAAAAAAAGTCTGTTCCGATGGATGTCTGTACTACATGATTACAAAAACAAGTTCCACGTATCCTTGACGGCTTTAACAAAACTTATGTATTAAGCATTGTTGAAACAGGGTTATTTTATGGACTTCTAAGCAAGGAACGTGACACAACTTTAGTCGGAAGTAATGCTAGCATCCATGATAAGCATGGATGATTTATGTTCTTTCCGCGAGTATAATTGACCAAATACTACACACAAATATTCTACGTATCACAATTCTCAAAATACTATAACTAACAATTTTATTAACTTTTAGTTAAATATTTATAGATGTGTACACTCGGAAAACAAAATTATTGTGCATTTATAACAACAACTGTCAAAACACTAATCCAATGTGAATGTTATAACAATGAAATAATATTGGGGGTTCAATAAGTTTTGATGGATTTACAAAAGATATCGTAAAAATCGCATCGGGCTATTTAGCAACTATATATTCATGTTAATTCGTAATTTTTTTCCTCTAAAATTCAGTATATTGTGTCATTTCGCTGAAGTGTAAAGGACATATTTTTTTGTGCTCTAATCATGTCAACCCATTGTGCCAACAAAACACAATTTGCAGGAGGCGCGATTTAAAATTCTTCATTACATACGACCTACCTCTTTCGTTACAACTTCCTTCTGAACAAATGAAATTAGACGAGCTTTACAAAATTTGGTTAAGCATCCACTCCTAATTTGAAACTTGCCTTATACGTAGCACAACATCCTATATTTTGTTGATATACACACCAGGATATCGCCGGGTAAGTTTGATGGCATTCTTCATTTTTAACTACCATCTCGTTCGCTCTTGTATTAAATTTTCTAGAACCATCAAACTCAATACGAGCGTCGTTTACGTCTTGCATCTCATTAACTCTTGCTTTTGATCTGTGTAAACGTTAAAGTACAAAAAGAGTTTCATTTTCGTCTTGATCAATCGCCTCATTCGCTCTTACTGCTGATTTGTGTGGACGGTCAACTGAAAGATGAGATTCGTTTCCCACTTCCGTCTCATTTGCTTTAGCAGAATATTTCCATTAAAAGTCGTTGAGCAAAATTCGGCCGGGAATAGCGTTGCCTATTGAGTCGTACTGCTGAATAGGAAATTTTCGTCGTTTAAGTTTGTAGCTCCAGTGGCACTATTCTGGTAATTTCCCGGAAATAGGGAAGAAAGAATTTATATGTGATTTCTATTTAACCGTTTGAGTCCCAAGCAGAGAAAAACGAGAATCGCGACACCTAACAAATACGTTTGCAATGCGTTTATGATGCATTTGCATTACCTCCTGGGACTCAAACGGTTAAACATATTTTTTCTGGCATACTGAGATAAAAAGTTAGTGTTAATTTTTTTGCAAACCAAATGCAATGGGGAATAATTTTCCCAGTAAATTTAGATATGGAAAAATTATTCTCAATTTATAAATATTTACAATAAACTTTTCTCCTCAGTACGCCGAAAAAATATTTGAACAGAAATTACATATAAATTTTTTCCCCAATTCCCTATTCCCGGGGAATTGCCAGAATAGTCGGAAGTTAAAAGTTCGATTGTTGGAATTAAAACGAAATTTTGTATTTTTTATTTACAAGAAACTGGACTTACTTGTCAATGATGTGATTGTGGAGAACGAAAGTTTCTCGTCAGTTGCAGTAAACACAGTGGTCAAATAGAATTAGAAAATTCGGATTTTTCATGACACTCGGAAGGGTTACCGCTGTCACCGTAAAAAATGTTTATCGCTTGCCGTTGTTGGCGGACTTTTTGAGTTAAACAAGACAAAGTATATTATTTGATAGTCGAGTTGAAAAAAGCTTTTTTGGCGAAAACCGGTTGATCATACTGTCACGTTTTGAATATATATTTTTGTCATCTCTTTAGCAAAAACGTCTATATGAGACAATCCTACAATCACATACACTGACAATCGTCTAGTTAGCTTATTGTTCACCTATTGTTGCTTCATAATTTTATTTTGAACTAATATTAAAGCGTTAACATTCCAAAACAATGATCCTAATTGTTAAGGCTATTCGGAGCCTATTATACTCTGTATCGTACAATGATCCACAGTGGGAGAACATGGATCCTTGCCAACCACCACCCGTAATAATGTACATGATATTTTTTATGAATTGATTCTATTTACAATCGATCTTTAAAATCAAAATTAGTAGTATTGCCTGAGCGGTAGCATATGGCTAGGAGAAGTTACGAAAAAACCAATTTGTCTGCGACAAAATTTTAAATAATTTGCAAAATTCGTCTCCTACATTAATAAGTCGTCAATAATTGGCGGCGAACAATCAAAGGATTGAACATTACGAAACGGTAATTCTTTAAAATTACACCAAAACGCTAATTTTATTCAAATTAATTATAAATTCGACAAGTAATAAATGATGTAACCCACCACACTTCAAACATAAATATTCACACCGCACAGCCGCCCTCATTTATTCTCCGCGAGACCGCGTAGCGAAATATCTATAAATTAAATTCACAATGCCCTATTATAGATCTATTTTGACACGCGAACTAATTAATAATCGGTAACATTTCATTTGCATACTCCGCGCGCGTACCTTCGAAAAAAAACACATTCATTCATATTCATTTCGATATGAGCGCGTTCATTAATTAAAAGGCACGAAGATGTCAAGAGCGTATGCTGTATGAAGTGAAGTACTCACACATAGATCGATATATGCATATAGGCAGGAGACCATGTGTAACAAAGCTAAAAATCGATTTAATTTCTATCGATTCGTTCAAAAGAAAATATCAAGAATATTAATCAAAAATATATAAAAAAAAAATTCGTGGCTCTAGAAAAATATAAAAACGTAAAAAAAAATCATAAAACATAAAATCATTGTTACATATTGACAGATGATTGACTCAAATTGATTTCAGTGAATGATATAATTACCATATATTTATTTTAAGTGGATTTAATAACACTAATTTATTGGTCTATGGGGTTTTTGATTTTCGTCTAAATCATTTCGATACTTCCAACTAATATTCACGTTCGTCCATCAAAACCGTCGTATACACATAAATATTGTTGAGACATATGAATGAATGAATGAATGAATTATTGGGCCATGCACACATATTATGTATCGCGTCTAAACGAACTCGTAAAATAGCAGACAGCATAGCACAAAACAATACACGAAACACGTAAAACCATTAGAGAGAAATGAAATATTTGTAAGCTGGGTAAAAATAAACAAAAAGCGTGCTCAATTTACATATTCGATGTTGAATGAAAGCTTTAATAAAACACAAAATAAAAAAAAAAAAAAAAAAAGAAGGATCTTTTGTAATACAATTCAATCACGATTTATAGAAATTCAATTATTGTCTTATATCTTTTGAACTTGTATATTACAATTTTTTACCTTGCAAGAATTGTTATTTTCGTATGTAGGTTCGAAATGAAAATGAAATTAAATTTTTGATATGACGTAACCTGGTAATGTACACCATATGCAATACACATAACTAATACGTATACAAGAATACGTATAACTCAATTTTCGTGCTCCTGCTCAGCGCATAGCGCAAAACCTGCGTTAATTTGGCGTGCCTTGTGACGAGTTACACTTGAAAACCGACCTTGAATAATAAAAATATAAATTATCTATACATAACGTACACCTTTAGCTCACGATTATACGAATATCAATATATGTGGAGACAAATGTGTACAAAAAAGTGTCACCTCTTTGGAATTCTGCTACGCCACAAAGTGGAGTGGATACACCCACATTTTTAATAAATTCCATTCGTTTAACTCGCATGTTCGTGAAGATGTCTGATTTATTTTGAGGGGAACCCGTATATCGTCTTCGTCAAAATAGGCAATCGGCATTGACCCTATACCGTCTCAACACTTAAATTGAATTGAAGATGAATTTCGCGTTTCACGTGAACACGAAAATCAATTAGTATGTATATTCTACATTTTCCTACATATCAGCAGGTCGATTCTGGCTTTCCTCTATAGGAAAAAGAAATTAGGAAAAATATTATCATAGTATTATTGTCACAAAAACTTTCTTCCGGCATACTATGATAAACGTTTGATGTAACTTTTTAAAAAACAAAATTAAATTAAGAATATTTTTCCATTTTTGATACGGAAAAAATATTATTTCGTAAATTATAAAAATTTAGATCAAACATGATTTCTCAGTAGGCCAGAAAATGATATTTTTCACATAAACGCAATGTAAAAATTTTTTCCAATTCCTTAAACGAAAACCAGAGTCGACCTGCAGGAAGCGGAAACTAATGTGAATTTTAACAAAATTTTTGTATTTGTTGGAATTGCTGCTAAACTGATGCTCAGAATAAGGGAACAGAAAAACTCGGGAAATTGTAATGGACAGACATCAATAGAAAGATTTTCAAAATAAATATCGCATAATTTGATAGAAACATTTAGTAGCTTTCCGACTCACGAAAATGCAATTACAGCTGCACTAACAGTAAAATCAAGTTGCTCTAGTGAGCAAAGGCCTTATGCAAAAGTTGAAATTCCATTATTAGACACATTGTTCCATGATTGCAATCACCGATGTATCTTAGTACATATTTTTGGTGAGAATTCGAGCTCATGCCAAATATTTCCGAAATATTGATAAAAGCCCCGGTTAATCCAGATTATAACAGTAACAAACATATCCTAATAACACAAGACAAATCTTAACTGAAATAAATCATGGATTCCTTTCCGCCTTCACAAAAAATGGTTTAGGCAAAACACATTTGCATGAACATAAAATTGAAATTATATCAGGCTGTAAAGCAACAAAACAGATGTATTATAGCTTTAGGATATTGATTTCAGCTAAAATTCCTGAAACTCCCAGTAACGATGGTACGGAAGGGAAACCACAAACGAAGATTTAAAAGATTCATTTTGGCAAATGCCAGTCCATGTGTAGTCCAGTTAATGTGCCGCTTGATGCATAAGGAGAAGAATAGATAATTTTGCTAGTGCTACTGCTCCGATTACTAACTGCTTGTCAAACGGGCATTTGAAAATCACTCCGCCAATAATAATAAATCCTCCAAATGAGGAACCATTTTTATCAGATGTGACAGACAAGGTTGGCAACAATTATACAGTCGCGAAGCTCGCGTGTCTTTCGGCGATTCAGTCGGTGAAAAAAGTTTATGTCCTAAATCGAAAGGCCAGATTTTACGTTAATCATCATAGATTATGCCAGCCTAGCATAAGTAATAAATCGTCGGTACTTAAGCAGTCAGCTGGTGGAGCCTTAAACTCGAGGGGTACAAATTTACGACTGAACACCCGAAAAAGGGGAAAAAACATCGTTGCTGATTTGCTATCGAGTGCGTTCACTAATGAAATTTTCGAGCTCTATGAGGAAGTTCCAAAAGTCGTAAACGAGATAAAATTTGATGCATGCTATTTTAAAGAACCGGAATATGTAAATTTACGAACTGACATAAAAGCAAGTCCTAACGATTTTGCTGCTATCAAAACAGCCAATAACTAAATATTCATTCATTTAGATCCAAAATTCCAGGAATGTCCGATGCTTCTTTGTGAAAGTTATGGTTATTAAAGTATGTTAGATGTCCTGTCATGGTGGAATTGCTAAAACCTAAAAAAACTAGGAAGAAATTAGTTTTATTATTTTATTTCCACCTTGGAAATAGATTATTAAATTTGTAGATTTTAAGGGAATACGAGGGTTGTTTGAAAAGTTTCTGACCTAACAAAGATATAAGAAATTTTTTCTTTATTTTTATTTTTTTACGTATAGTATCCTTGTAACTCTATACTCTTCTCCCGCAGCGATGCTTTCATCTCTTCAATCCGCCCAAATACTACTCGGCGTGTTTCTCTGTAGAACAGTGGTTTACGAAGGTGAGACCTCATTATACGAAAATGTCTGCCCTCCGAGTGCTGCTTTTAGTTCAGAGAACAAAAAAAATCGCTTGGGCTAGATATGGCGAGTAGAGAAGCAGTTCAAACCGTAATTTGTGTTTTCGTCGAGGCAAACGTAAACTTTCGCAAATGTCGCCATGTTTCCGCAATATGCTCCTTTAATGGTTTTTCCTTTTGGAATTTAATCGATTAGGTTAACTTCATGACTGTCCCAGAAAATAGTTGCTATTACTTTCCCAGACAGCCTTTGATTCTGAAGTATAATGGTGTATCTAAGTAGCGCTAGAAGTATGATGTATTGTGCCCAAGCTGCTCCAACACGTTTCTGGTCTAAAGTAAGCAAACGCGGCACCCAACACGCGGACCGCTCTTCCTTGTGTCAAACACGTTCTTTGGATTTATTCATATCCTAATATCTCCCGAACTTTAATTCGACGGTTATCTAGCACCATTTGGTAAACTTGAGCGATGTTATCGTCAGTGGTTGCAGTTTATGGCCGTACCGAACGTTCATCGTCACCCAAGCTGGTACGGCCCGGCTTCAGCTGTATTCAGCTGTCAAAATTTCACGTTGGTAAATGATGGTGCAGCGGGTACACAGCGTTCAATTTGTCTTTAATTACTAGGCAATACACCTAGCCTTTCAATATTAATATGTAATGACAGCTCGATACTCGATTTTGCCATTGTCGCACAACTCACATCGACTCACTGAAACGATTGTTAAACACCAACTGCGCGTCCAAAATGGCTCATATTTCTGTGAGTACATTTTAACGTGTGTGCGCAAACACTTATACTGTGGATTTTCCTCACCAACAATTACTGGTTGTAATTTCTTGTTGATTATTCTGAATCTGCATTAGTCGAATCTGCATTGAATTGTAAGACGGTAATTATTGGATAAATTTTCATTTTTAAAAGATTTAATCATTAGTAGTTGCATCAATGTTGGACGGATATTAATTATTATTCTGCTAGTTCAATGAATTGGAGCGCATAAAATCACGCCAATACTGGAAAGGTTGCTCAGTTCTATACCATTGAGAACGGAATACTGCTGGAAACATTTTAATTTTGTATGACAAATGTAATTTGTGGATTTTGGAACCAAAAGAATTGATCGAATCCTAACGATTTGGGTAGCATTCAATGGCTTTCTATTTAGATTCTGGAGGCGAAAAGATTATATAAACTAGTCGAGAATAAAGAAGTCTGTTACTAGTAAGGTTGTGTACCAATAGATATTTTTGTACTTTCCATCGATTCTTTGCATATATTTGTAAATACTTAAGTTTTTCTCATAAATTGGAAGGTCCCAGAACTGTTCGGCCAAAATTGGCCAACCTGAACTGCAGTTTTCATATAGGAGCTTTTAGAGACTTTGCAAATATTTTGAAAAGCTAATCATATGCAAGAAAAATTCTAAATTTTGCAACAATATCGTTGTTGGTCAGTTTTTCGAAATTTAATGTGCAACGACAATTTTTAACAAGGTATTTCAATAAATATTCGGCAACTGTACAGCCCAGATGAATTGATTGATCATAGTCAAACTTCAAAATTAAGTTTTTTCTATCTTGTGGTACTGGCTACTTTGACCAGGTTTTCATGAGAATTAATTACCTGGCGATTCAAAAAATGTAACCATATTTCAATACGAGCTAGAAACAGGGTACTTCATGACAAAAGCCCAAGTCTCAAATAATGTGTGAGAAAACCGCCGCTGAAAAATAAGTTTGTTGTTACTAACTTACTTATTTTTTGGTGAAAAGCGTTTTATACTGATTCTGTCAGGAACCTTTATTCCACCTCGAATAGAGCTGAGGCAACTATTTTTAATTCCGGACACAACAGACACAAACTAGATAATCATGACACAAACTAGATAATCATGAATTATTGATTATTGCGATATTTCTCCCATCTGTCATATCACGATTTTCATTAAAACAGGATTATTACGTTTGTATAACAAGATTATTCCAATCGGGTTCTAGGAAGAAGATAATGGTGAAATTAAATTTTAAAATTATTTTTTTAGAAATTATTTATATATTTAGTTTATATTAACTTATTGTAACTGATTCGATGTAATCCAAAATCGACAAATACGCATTGAAATTGTTTTATTTCATTAATTAAATATGAGTTTGAACGTTTGCAGAGTTACAAAATCGGGTTTGTTTCTATCACCATAATTATAAAATCGCGATTTTATTTGTTTGTTATGCAATCGCGATTGGAAGAAATCGCGATAATTTTTGTGTCTATGTCCACGGTATTATGTAATGTAATTTCATTTTGAATACAGGCTCATTAAATTTAATTATTTTAACTATTTTTAGTGTTGGCTTATAAACTCAAATCTTATTGTAGTATGCTGATTTAAAAAAAATCGGGATAATATTTAAAGGTATTGCAATTTTGCTAAATTTTTGGGCCAGCCAGAAAATATTATATTTTTTTCGAACCACCTTCGCATACACCATCACTAACGCGAGTATGGTGGCGCCCTGGTGGCATACTCGACCCCGTTTTAGTATGTTTGAAATCTGTGAAAATTTTGTTATTTGAGAGAGAATATCATTCAGTGTACTACAAAATTCTCAAACATATGACATTACTCGCGGTCTCTGCGAATCACTTGGGGAATACTCCTTCTAATTAAAAAATTTCAGAAACTCCCGAACATGTTAGTTAGAAAAACTGATTTATTTGCCAAAACAGAAACAATTTCAATTTATAACTGCCACTCAAAATTTTCTTCAGGAGTTATTTAAATTTCACTCATACAATTTTTGTATGATTTTCAAATGTTGTTAATTTTCGGACAGATGGTTTGATTACCTTGTAAAGATTAAGCTAGGGCAAAGCTTTTTTTATTGATTTGATTGATTTATTTATTCGCGGCTATATATTGAGAAGATTAAAATTCATCAGAAACTAAGTCGAGTAATACAAAGTTAGTTGTCACAACTGGATCGTATAACGTATGAGGAATAAAATATTGACAAAATGTAAAATGCAACCGTATTTATGTTGTAAAAAAAACACTAATATGTTCCTTGTTTTAAAATAACTTGCTTCTCTTATATTTCATAAAATATACACTGAAAAAAAAGCGCGGAGATATTTACACATTTTGCTGTGTAAACCCAAATTTGCAATTATTACCAATAATCTTTTAATAAAGTACGAGCCTTGTAAAATTTGCAGTGCAATATTTACAGTGCATTTTCAAATATTAAAATTATTGCTGAGCAGCGTCTGATGACAAATTAGATTAATCATATTGCAATGCTGCTAGGTAAATTTGAGCTGCGCAATTTGAATATATCATTTTCAATGCAAAAATATTAAAAATAAAAAAAATTGTTTTCTTGGTTGAGAATAAATTACAAAGTGTTTTTAAAATGTTCAAATACTTTTCAATATTTACTTCGCACTTTGTAAAATAATTTTTGCGGAGAGATTATAACCAATCAAATCATTTATTCTATCCGACTTTGCATTTTGTTCCCCAAATTTTATTTAAAATTTCAAACAAAGATTAGTCTTAAAGTGAATGTAAAGCAGTACACAAATTGCCAGTTGGTCTAGTTTCCGGATTTGTTGGGAAAAATGGTAATTATTTCAAAATAAAATAAAATATAAATTATAATTATTTTTATCCTCATTTGCAGTTTTTTGCAACCTTTCTTCGCGTCGTAACAAATGGCCGCTAACCTTGAGGATTAAACCATAAAAGTGCTGAAACGATGTATGGTAAAAACAAATTAAATTTACTAAACTTTATGTGCAATTACTTATATTTGTTGCTTTCTTGTTTTAATTTCAGAATTTTATAAAGCAATTTTAAAGGACCAGACCATCTCAGTTTCCTGAACATTAAATGGTTTCTTATATGAGCAGAATTTAATCATTAGCAATATTTCAACAACAATCCAATATCTTTTAAGGCTGTAAAGGTATAATATGTTTGATCAAAATTCTCACGTAAGTTTTCTGTCAAACCGGAGATGTTTGATTGATTATCTTTATATTTTAAGAAAAATCGATGGCTTTTTGTGAAAAGTGAATAAAAAAAATTAATTATAAAAAACGTGTTTTATTTTTCAATATATTAAATTATGTCTCCTCCAATCTAGAATTTTCGAATGTTTGCTTCTGTGCAGAGTAAATATTAATGCGCTGCAATTTTCTCGATCCGCAAATTTTAAAAAGCACTACAAACCATTATCCACCTTGCTGTCATTATTTACCATGCGCTCTGTAAAGAATTTCTAAATTATTTTACAAACCGCAGAGTAAATATATCAAAGCAATACAAATATTACTTATCCACCCTGAAATTAAAATAATAAAATTTACACAGCAAGTTGTAATAATTGATTTGCTAAAATCGCGATAAATACAAAGCGCTTGTGTGGCTGAGTTTTTGCTCATTTTTCGTTAAATATTACTCCGCTTTTTTGTGAATATCACCGATTATTTTTTTCAGTGTACATAACAACTGCGTCATTTTACAATTATTGTTACAAAAATGACGTTGTTAGAAGTAGATCGTCGCAATTTAGTTTATACATTTTGTTAGGAAAACCCGAACAAACGAAATTTTTCACTACTTCAAGAATCGAAACAGTTTTTGAATAATGAACCTATGGAAAGAAAACTCAGCTCTCGTAAAAAATGTCAACTTCAAGATAGCAAAGTTCGAATGAAATTGAAAGATGAAACGGTGGGCCGAACTGCAAAATCGTACAGACAGCTGGGTAAAAATATCAAGTTGGCCCAAAAACTGTCAAGAAATATTAACAAGGTATGAATATACATCGCAAACAAAAAAGTCGGCACCAGGAACTGCAGCCAAACAAATAGCTACTACAATCAAATCTAGATTAAGAGTGCTTTCCCAAACATATTTCGCTGCCTCTAATAAATGTGGGATGGATGATGAAACTTATTTCACTGTTAAATGGCAGCCAAAATACTACTACGAGTCTCCTGATCACGAAGCACCAGAAAAGGAGAAGTTTATTTATAAGACTAACTTTCCAGGTAAAGTTATGTTGTGGTTGGCTATTGGCGAACGAGGTGTCAGCGACCCAGTTTTTTCAAAAGTGGTTTGGCGTTCGCCGTTATTGCGCAAACATACACAAACAAATATCTACCAGTACTTCAAAAATCTATAGTTAAATATCATAAAAATGATAAAGCGATGTTTTGGCCTGATTCGGCATCCTCACATTACGCCAACGCAAAGTTATCCGATTTATGTCAACGCAGAATCAAATTTATCCCTAAAGACTATAACCCATCAAACACGTTCCACAACTAAGGGCAATTGAAATTTTTTGGGTAAATTTGAAGAAAATGGTATACAGCAATGGATATCGTGCCACAAATGTTGAGTATTCAACGGATATCGTGCCACAAATGTAAGAGATTTAAAGAAAATTGATACATCAGGAACGCAGGCGGTAATGAAAAGTGCCGAAATGGTCAGGACAGCCATCGATATGGTGCGCAAATTTTTCTGTAAATTTTGTTTAAGAATTAAAGATTTAAATAAATTATAAATCAAAATTATTTGATTAATAAATCAAATAAAAAACTGCTTAACGAGGTAAATGTTCGAGTGACGAAAGCCGAATTCAATTCACAAAATTTCTGATATCAAATTTGTGCCGAAAAAAACAATTGCATTCGATTTTTCAACGATTTTTCGGAATGTTATTGTTGAATTGAAAATTGTTGAAAAATCGAATGCAATTGTTTTTTTACCGAACATTTACCTCGTTAAGAGATTTTTTATTTGATATCAATGATTTGGCACGGAATAGTCAGTGTTATTTTGAGAATATGCGTCGCGTTCTCATATTTTCACTTGTCATTGCCGAAATAAGTGAAAATTAATAGTACAACTTTCTTCTGTATCTCAGATAGAATTAAGCTTTGGAAATAAAAAATATGTTTTGTCAAGTGCCATTTTCCATCATGGCACAGAATTAAAAGATGGCCTTTACACAGTAATTTTGAGAAAGAATGGAAACTTTTTTAGAGCTCACCATGCTCTTGGCCTCGAAATAGTAAAGACTTATATTATCTTTTTTATGTTGAAAAGTAGGACTCCTTTACCACATGCCACAAACAGGTCATATGCCGGTTGTGATCTTATTACACACCAGGTTTTCGTAGGCTATCGGCTGAACATTTGTAGTTTAGTTTTTAGTGCATGTTACAGAGTAGTAAAAATTTAGATCAGATGCATGTGGTTATAATAGAAATTCGATTGAGTAATTCAACAATTTTTTTTGCATGTTTCTTGCTGTTTTGTAACTAACCGCATGCGGCTACCATTCATTTTTGATTCCTTAAACAATACAATAAAATATACATATTTTAGTGTGTTAGTTGGAAACAAAAAATAATGGTAGCTTCCCTCTCGCTGATATTCCATATTCATGCGATGGGAGGGGAGATAAGATCTATTTTTCAAAGAAATCATCATATTAAAAAATTATCGATTTTATGCAAGGAGACTGTCAAATGTTCAAAGATTTTGGGGATTTTTTCGATCACATCAATTTGTCAGTTTTTTTCATTTTTTTGTTATGATGAAAGGGTCACTTGTAAAAATTCTCTTAAAAATGATAATAATATGATGCATTTATATTTGTTTCATTGTAATACGTTGATTCACTATCATTATGAACCGCAACGGACCAATATTATTTGGCTTTTAAATGGCTTTTAAGTTATGGAGGTCAATATCTAAAACATACGAGTTTTCTGGGACAAACGGTTGATGTTATAATGTAGGTGAGGTTTGTGGCTAACAATCCTGAAAATATGAACCAAAAGTCTTGGGGTAATTTTTAGCAATTTGGCCGAATGTTGCCGGCCGATTTGACATTTTTCAGTTTTTTGGCCAAAATAATACTCCACCCTAATTTTTTGTATATGCTATTTGATAGCTGGCATCAATACCTTTCCAACAATATGCATATGTCCGGGGTACATCAAATAGAACAAAAGTTGCTTAGTTTTTCAAGTACAACAAGCCCTGAAAATATGAGATGAAATGAAAGAAGTACGGACAAACAAACATATATACCAAAGCAAGATTATATGGTGAGTGGTGACGTCATAGAAAAATTTAAAAATGTCATAACTTTGGTCAAAATCATCCGTTTGAGGTGTCGTTGAACTGGTATTGACGTTTACAATGCTAATTTGCTAGTTAAAATATAATTGGGGCACTTTTTGGGGCAGTTATACCCGAAAAACTGATTTTTTGGGGTAATTTTCAGATGGTCATATCTCCACTCAATGTTGGTAGAAATTCATGCTTTTATACAATATTTGGGTCTACTTTTCAAGACCTTTCGAATGGTATATAACATGATCATGGCGGTCTCAAAGAAAAAAAGTTCGAAACTAGCTGTATATATACGAGTTCGACTTTTAGCACAGTAGATGCTTTCGTCACTCGTTTGGACTGCCGTCCACAGTGATCATATATTTTACTTTTTTTATTCATCCATATTTATTCCTCTTTTTTCCTCGACAAACTGCACCCAACCACTTCTTCAACTGCAACTTCTGGCTTGAAATAAAAGTACTGCCATCTGAACCATTTGAAATTTCTCTCCAACTGTTAAATATACATTTAAACAGTGAAATGTTTAGGATCTAAAACAAATTTCATTAATTGGAGGAAATAGTGAAATTTCTTATCATTTCTCATCCCTTACCAGGAACAAGCCTTAGATCTTGATACCTAAAGTGTGAATACAATTATTATCAAATTAATGTAAATAGAGTATGGGCTGGCCAAAGTTGATAAAAGTAAGGACTTTCTAGATTTAATCACTAACTGATTTATTGAATAAAATTAAACACTCTGTTTTTTTCAACTAACCTCGTAATACGAATAAATAAATACGAATAAATATCCAATGTACTTTTAACTTTATAAACGATACGAGATTACACAAAATAAATAAAATATCTAACAATAACAAGAAAATTTCTATATTTGATTTTAACAAAAGAAATTATTGTGTGTGGTCTATATGTTTGTGCTCTCGTTACATATACCCAGATATATATGTGAAGGGAATTGTGTGTTTCTGATTATATACAAGTTTGTAGACTATTTTTGGACTTTCCTTCTAATGATTATGCCTATTTGCAATTTATATAGTTTAGATAATTTATTAAAACGATTTTTATTTTACAAATTTGGAAATAATTTGAAAGCCGTTAAAAAGAAATTCGCTTTTGTCGCGAAACCGTAGAAAACATATGCGCATTGTGTTGTGTCGGAAAATGTTGTTTATTGTATTGAATATAAACGGCTGGCAAAATGTACATGTATGTTATACTTACCGTATATACGCAAAGCGTCTAAATTAACTACCGATAAAGCAGTTTTTTAACGGATTATCATAAATATTATGTATCGAGACACTGCGCGCACCTAATCCCATCATAACATAAATACCAATAAATACAGTGAATGCTCCGGTATGTACAAACATTATACAACAACCGCATAACAATTTTGAATCATGAAAATCCATATATGTACGTGTTTACAGAAGAAATTTTACGATGATGATGAGAGTTGAGCTCAATATTCAAAATATTATTATTTTTATCAGCAAAATTTAAATGAAAACCCATTAAACAAGAATATTAATAATTTTTTGCATTTAATAATTTGTTTTTTTTTTATTTTTTAATATTAATAAATAGTTTTATAATGTCTTAATCGAGAATCAACAGAAAATAAAAATAAAACTGATTTGAATGAGACAACTTTTTTTTTGTTGTGGATGCATGCGTGCATAATGCATATATACGAAGTGGTAACCCATTAAGATGATTCGGCAAATTTAATCAAGATGACATATAGTTTGAGGTGGTGTAGGGTTATCGCGAAATTAAAATAAAAATTAACCGAACAAATTAATAAATATCTGTTTCATCTCTTTATTTATGAGCGCTTGTATCGCCTCTTGGAGCGGTTAGTTAATCCGCCAAACAAGTTCGTTCGTAAGAATTATGTAAAGCGAATTTTACAAAATATAATTTAATTTTTTTATATTAATTATATTTACAATTTTAAGTTTTAAAATATTTATATTTATTTTATTTAATGGCTCAATTCATGCTGCGCAGTTGATTTATTGTATTTTTATTTGATATTAGGATAAATTGTAGTGGTTTCTAATAATTTAGCTTTACTGATCTCTCTTAAAAGACACGGAATATTAAATATCCAAAAAACCGGTTGAGTTAAATTGATACAAGTAACAATATACGTCAATCACAACAGCGCATAATCATGAGACATTAGTTTCAGGTTTGGTTTCCAGAACTCTTTCTTTCAAGGTGCTTTAAATGCAAACCCCAGTCATATATATTGTCTGTACTGCAGTACAGACATGTTGTTGGATTACATGAATTGAAATTTTTATGGTCGATAACGAACACTATGATAAATGAGAGCTTGTATTATTAAATCAAATATATATCGGCCAATTAAAATATGAGCCTTCAATGCCAATGTTTGATTTTCTATACGATCGGATTTTCTTGAAATATTTTTTAACGGGCATTGATGGAAAGTTGTAGTTTCGAATCCCTACAAAAATCAAAGAAAATATTTATTCAATTAATTTCTATCTTCGAAACAAAATTGTTAAAAATACCCTAGGACCAGTTATCAAAATTACGTCTACTTTCTGCATACTTATATCTATTTAGCTTAAATGTCCCTTTCAGATTTAAAAGTTAATAACTTTTTTAATATTTTTCGACATTTTTTTTTTATTTCAGAAATTGGGAGATTTTAATATAAAACACTAGACCATTGCAGAGCGAACCAAAAATTTAATATTTTTTTTAGAAAACGAATAGCAGGAGTTTTATTAAGTTCGCATCGTTCCAACAGTTTCCACTATTCGTGCTAAAGTGGCAGAAACGATCAGCCGAAAAAATCGAGCTCGAGATGTAGAAAAAATCTGCACATTACCTAGCGCAAGATTTCTGGATCATATTTCTTTGAAATTGCTCCACGTGCCAGCATTCCGTAAAATAGTGGTGAGGTAACGAATAAAAATTACCTTGAAGTGAATTAATATTTTTGTTATTATATAAAAATAACATCATCTAGAGGATTAGCGGTTCCGCCAAACCATATACGCCAGCATACAGAAAAGTAAGTAAGTAACTTTTACAAATTTTTTACCAAATAAATTAAAAAAGTTCAAAATAAACCATACTTCTGCCCACTTCAAGATACAGACAAATAAAGTAACAAATTTGATTTTTTCTTCCCTTATTCACCTCTTATTTGATTACGAGAAAGAAACGACCAATAGAAATTTACGATATTTGTTGGAATATTATCTAAACGATTTAGCATCAGAAAAGATTACCACACTGACGGCACATTAAAATGAGATCGTAAACCTTCTGAAAAGGCTTTACGAGGCAGAGCTTGAAAACTTTCAAACATTTCGATAAATCAAAGAAATAATGTTAGAAGCAATGGATGACCGCCAAGAGGTTTTTTAATACAAATTCCAGCTTGATGCCAGTAAACATAGCAATACAATACTTTGGCTGCGTGCCATACTCAAGGTAAATTGCAATTTTAGTAAATTTTTTGGTAAATTGAAATACTGTACTAAAAAGCTGGGTAAATTATTAATATGTTGTTGTTGTTATATTTTGACATTCATTCCACATAGACAGATGTTTCCAAAAAAATTACAAAATACAAAAAAATATTACTAATTCAATAATATTAACAAAATAATACTAACAAAATAATATTTAAACATTAAATAGGTATAATTAATAATAACAGTAATACGAGTAACTAAAATATGGAGCAAAATATGCAGAATATAGAGAAACCAAAAAAAAATTATTCGGAACGATGTATGTAGTTTTTTTGCCATTATATTTACCCAGATTAAGTTTAATTTATTTTAGGGACATTGGAGGAAGAAAAAATGTTAGTCAAAGCGAGAATATTATGGGATAAGCTATTTCAGTCGAAAAACTGCAACCCGCGCCAGTGTTGGCAGTAAGAAGATCAGCTATTTCTTAGGTTATGTATTTTATGTGTTAAACATTTTATTTTGTTACAGGAAAGTTATAATGGAATCAAAATTAAACAAAAATTTAAAAAATGTGACACAAAAATGGCAGAATATTTTAAAAAAGTATAAGGTAAATTTTGTAACCCATTCAAAATAATCCATAATATATAAATTCATTCTAATTCCAGAGAATGACTCAACCTCAATCTGGCGTTTCGACTGAGGACGGGGAATTACTTCCTACGCAGTGGAAATTGTTTAATGAACTCCACGAGTTTTTAAAAACCAGGCATGGTATAAATCCAACATATATAATTGACCAGGATGTATGTAATAGTGCTGGGCCATCCCGCTCATCGAATAGTTCAGCTAGTATGAGCAGTAATTCTATGGAGGATGTTATGGAGGTCAATTCTGACTCCACAGACAATGATACCGACCACTTTTTGCCCGAAAAAAGAATTAAAAAAAACAGTAAACAAGATTCAATGATGCAAATCTTGAAAGAAACATCGGAGGACGTACGCAAAAGCGTACGAAATATTGAGAAGCTGGTTGAATTTGCAACCATTCAAATGTTTCCAGATGCACAGTTTCCCGAACTGGAATAAAACGATAAATCCGAAAACCAAAACAAGACTAAATGAAATGTGTATGTGATAATTACAATGAAATACCCTTATTAATTTTAATATAAAACTAAACACTAAACTAAAAATGAAATATGTGATAATTATAATGAAATACGTTTTTTTAAATAAATGAATTACTTGTATTTATTTTTCTATTATTTAATTTACATGCGAGAACATAATTCATTCCGAAACTGAATCGCATCTCTATGATCTCTGAGACCACTTGAGACATTTTCCGTAGGCACGATTTCCGTCGAATCAAAGTCGGTAAAATCCCCCGCTGCTAAACAAATATTATGCATGACGCAGCATGCACACACCACTTGTACACATCTTTTCACCTGTAGCTCTAACGTTTTGAAGAAAATTGCTCGCCATCTTGACTTCATCATGCCAAATGTCTGCTCGATTGTGATACGCGCCTTCGAATGAGCATGATTAAAGCGTGTTTGTGCTTCAGTCATTTGGTAACCTTTGTACGGTGTTAAAATGCAGATTGGATTTACCATACATTTATATCCTGCATCACCCAATAAAAAATAACCTTCTGGTGGAAATTGAGCCGATCTATATAATTGGCTATTCACCAATACTCGCTGATCATGCACCGACCCCGGATAACCACAACACATATTGAATATTTTATATTCCGCATCGCAAACCGCTTGCAGTTGGATGGAATAGTCCAATTTTCTGTTTATGTACTGATCTCTTTGGTTGGGGGGGCATTTGATTTTTATGTGGCACCCATCGATTGCCCCTACGGCTTTTCTAAAAATTTCGGAGCGAGCTTTATTGGCAAACTTAATTCCAATGTCATCTAATGCTGTTAATGCAGGCGGCTTTTGAACTACGTCTTTTGCCAGTGTTTCGAAAATATTCAAATATTTATGAATAATATTTTTGATAGTGCTCTTTGGCATTATCATGGCCTTAGACACTACTCTGTAGCTCGTACCGCAGGCCAACCAAAACAAAAAAACTATAACCTCAATTTCTATGCTCCAACCGTAAAGTTTTTCCGGAATTATTTCAACCAATTTTCGGAAAGATTCTGGAATTATTCTAATATTTTCCTTGGTTTCTTTTAAATCGCCATTCAAAATAGCTATTATAAGTGGTGGTTTGTAGTTGATGCACCTAGTTCGTTTCGGCTAAAAATTAAAAACAAAATTATTTTAATGTTTATTAATATCCTAAATTCATACCGCGATGAAATTACCTGTCTGGTACTGATTTCCAACAAAATTGAGTCGTATAAAGTTAAATATTTATTTGTCAACTTTGCGACTTCTTTACACATCAACAAAATTAGTGTTAATTTATATTTTGCCTCAGAATTATTAATTTGATCCATTTTTTAACTCTCAAGAAGTTTAATTAAAGAAAATTGTAAACAAATCATCTTTTGACGTTTCTTTTGTTACCTACGAGCCCGTGATTTTAACCCTCCAGACCAGCATATTTACCTTAAGTTTGGCACGATTGAAAAGGTAAATTTGTACTAAAATTATAATTTACCAAATTTTGCGATTTACCTTGAGTATGGCACGCAGCCTTTAAAATAAATAAAAACAATTGTGCACTTCGACCAGTGCATTTACCCAATCGACCGCATTCATATCTGGCAAGTCAAATTTTCGTTATGTCTAAACGACTAAACCTGTACCCAAATTCCGGTTCAATGATAAATGGTAGAGAGAAATGGTAATGGTTTTATTTTCGACCAGTCATTTACCATTACCATAAAATTTTCGATTCCGGTTAAACAAATGGGTTTTAACCTGGGAAAAATTTAATAAATTACGTTTTTTGGTTCATTGGGCTATATTTTGACAGAAATTGTTTTTCTTGCGTTGAGCAAACAACAAAATACATAAAATATAAATATGTATATATAAATATGTATATATAATAATATTTTATTTGAATTTTAACTTAATTCTATTTTCAGTGAAAAATTTAAAAAGTTCCGTATTATCGAATACAATCCAAAATATTCTGTTACCACAAATTATGGGTCAATTATAATCATAAATCCTTACTAAAATCGAAAGGAAGCAGTTGACTGAATACCACGTCGCCGTTTCACCGTATTAATTTTCGAGATCCACCTATAAAGCGTACGGCTACCAGTGCATCGAAAAGAGATAAACGCGGTACAATATCGTAGCGATACACGAAATTGACGATGCCATTGAATCTCCTATCTAAAAGGAATTACTATCGTGGTTAAATTATACAAAGAAACGGATGAGAATTTTTGATAAATGGTCGGAATATTTAATGTTTTGTGGAAATTATGTAGGATTAGCGCTGTTGTAAGTGATTTGGCATCGTTATCTCCACAAAATAATATTTTTTTTATTGGAAAATACAAAACCAACCAATTCTCATGAAAAAAATTCTTATGGTGTTTTTTGACATTAGTTATGGGTTTATTTTTGTCAGTCATTTAACAGGAATCGCTTTTCTGGGTATTTATACCAATTGCACATTTTCGACTAATAAAAACCATAATGGTAAATTTACCACCGAACCGAAATTTAGCCGCTGAAGACATTGTAGGTGTTTACACATTTCTGTGTAAGTTCAGTTCTAACGAACTATGGAACAGGTACAAACCAGTTATAACCCACAGAAAACAAAAATAACAAATCCTAACCAACCCTGTGAATACATCGCCAATTCATATGAAAATTAATCAGTCAAAGACATTTGATTGAAAGCCATTTCGAAAAAGAGAAAATAATCTTTGGCCCCAAGAAAATAACCTTGGGGTCCACCCAAATGAAAATAATCCCGGTGATACTCGAGAAGAGGACTCTTCGAGAGATTAAACGAAAAGATAATGGCTCAACCAGGGTTGGATTGTACAATAAAACTACCAAAAATAGTTGCAAAATTATATCCAAATCAAACTTTCAGTCCACTTCTATCCCAGTCTATCTTTTAAATCAACTACTGAAGTAATCGAAGTCTTTCGAATTCGCAGGTCTAGAGCGACCCATATATTTTCGATGGGATTCAAGTCAGGTGAATCGGGCGACCAGTGAGAAGTTTTTAACGAAAAGTGTAACTTCTAAAAAGTGTAGCAATTAAAAGTGTAATAGCACACCTTTATTAAAGAAAATCGTCAAAATGTATATTTCATGTAAATATCGGGATCAAATTTTATCATGAGAATTCCATTCTAAAAGGTGGGGTTATTACGAGTAAAAAACTAATTCGCTAAATGCTTGAAATGGTATACATGGCCGATTAAAAAAATTGACACTATGGCGACAATATGGAGGATTAAAAACATCTCAGATATGTTACCAAGTAAAGGCATATGCCATCTAATAGTAAACAACTTGAGCTGTTGAAAACAGTAACTTAATTAAAATAAATAGTTATGGGATTGTTCTTAGCCTTATGAAGAAAATTACATAAAAATTCAAATATACGTCAAAATACCTGCTACACTATGGCCGATTCCAGAAAATTTACTACTGCCTACTCAATCAATTTTACCAAGGAAATTTAAATTTACAATTACAGTAAAATTTAAGGTTTCAAAAATTAAACAGCAAATTTTGTGTTGTTCTACTGTGCAATCGCACATTGAGTAGCGGATCGAGTATCTACCCCAATAAATCGTAAATTTTATTGGTTTTTGTGTTGATTTTGTCGTTAACTAACGTATTGTTGGTGTTTTCGTTATTGTATATCTTCAGGGAGTGAAGTTTGGCCTTAATTTGATTGATTGACTCATGAGAAATTTGTACTCATGAGAAATTTGTATACGTACAGTAAATTATGCCCAAAATTTAAACCAAGATCTTCTCCTCTGTCTAATTTCAGCACTTTTTTGATTCTGTGCTGAAATTTTTATTGAATTTAGTGTACCTATGATTTTCAGCTCTTATGTGTTGTCCGAAACTTGATTTTATTTACATTTTTTTTAAATTTGGTTATGACATTCATGTGTTCTTTGTATCTTATTTGAGCGTCCTGTTTGGCCTAAGTATATGTCCACCTCCTGTTGTATTTAGCCTTACCTGTGTATACGGATCTCTGCACAGGTGAACCCATGTTTCTCTAGACTGCAAGGTAGTAGCCGGTGTCTTCTGTGAGAAGCTTTTGCCAAAACTAACAAGACCCAGCCTTTTTGGTGGATATGCGAGAAGGCTGGATCTACAGCTGAATGACTTTGTAGAAGTTGCATGGACGAAGAGGAGGAAGAGACTTCCTATGCTCGTGTCCAGCAATATCATACAGAAGGCATAGGTATTTGGGCGTGTACAGTATAGCCAGGCGTTCAGATCTCGCGGATAGCTTCGAATAGTTTTGAACTGGGGTAACCTAAGTTATCCACACATATATTTTTATAGGTTTTTCGGTCTTGATAAGTTCGGCAAAGTTGTTTTTCTTAACTTGCGCAACAACTTTGCTGAAGTAAGCAAAACGAAAATCCTAGTGGTTCAAGAGTTATCAATGTGAAAATGAGTATACTTTGACAAATTTTTGACTCAGAGCCAAAACATGTCGAAAGCGATATTTTAAAACTGGGGACTAACTTTGAAATGGGACTAGCACCATTGAATTCAGTGTACTCAAATTAGGTTTACCCCCTGAGTGCCCAGCTATAGGGAACGTGTTTTATTGCAAGAAAAATATTCTAATCACACATGTCGCAAACAAATCATTTCACAAACTCCTCGCTAACTCGTCAACTTTTACAAATTATGTTCATCAATTTCCAAATAATATTCACCACTTTCCAAAAGACGTTCATATTTTTTCCAAATCAAATCAAACTTTATCCAAATCAAATTCACCTTTATTTAAAACATATTCATCCTTCTCCAAATCAAATTCACCTTTGTTCAAATCAAATTCACCTTTATCCAAATCATATTCATCCTTTTCCAATTCCATATCAAATTCAACCGGAAAGGAAATAAAACCAACAGAACCTATTTATTTTAATAAATTTATTGTATTTAAATTCTAGACTGAAAATATATAACAAGCATTTTATTTTTTAATATTTGCAATCTCTTCTGGGTTCTATGTACTTTCAATTTCTCGCGAATCACTTTCCACGTCCTACCTTACATGGTTCCCAGCCAAAATAACAAGTTAATAATGTAAATTAACCTTTACTGAGTAAATAAAATGTTTGATGTTTCATTCAGACTAGCTGCGTCTTGGTAACCTCACCTGGATGTGAAGCTGGTTCGCCTATCGCCTAGAAACCCAAAAATTTCATAGTAATGAAAATGAAGTCAGCGATTTTTGATAACAGTAGAATTTTGGCTGGCCACTGCGTAATATAGGACATGAATAGCGAGCCGCGAAAGAGTTGGGAGTGCTTCGGCTCCAGAATAGATTGCAAAGACTAAAAAATAAAATACTTGTTATATATTTTGAATCTAGGATTTAAATACAATAAATTTATTAAATTAAATAGGGCTTGCTGGTTTAATTTCGTCTCCGGTTGAATTTGATCTGGAAAAAGATGAATATGATTTGGATAAATGTGAATTTGATTTGAACAAAGGTGAATTTGATTTGGAAAAGGATGAATATGTTTAGAATAAAGGTGAATTTGATTTGGATAAAGTTTGGTTTGATTTGGAAATGGATGAAATTCTTTTGAAAAATAGTGAAATTTTATTTGGAAATTGATGAACATGATTTGTGAAAGGTTGAATTTGGAGTGCTAAACCTATAAAAAGAATATTTAAAATAGGCGGATAATATTATTCCAAAGGATAATTTTCAACTTTAAATTGGATAAAGATAAAAAAGATTGTGTGGTGCGCGGCAATGTGGGTGTATTACACTCATTTTTGTGTACGTGGTGTTTGCTGTGCGATCCCAAAGGATTTTTAAGGGAAGTGTTTTTATTAATTTTTTTTCATGTTTTATTGAATTTTTAATTTAAATTTTAAATTTTAGTTTTATTTATTTAAATGTGTTTTATTAATTGTTGTAATAAGAAAAACGCATTTATAATATATCGTCGTAGTAGTGATATGGTACGGTTTGCGTGTGTGTGAGTGGGAGTTGTGTCCTTTGCGTTAGTATGTACAAGAAGAATACATATTTAAAAATGTAAAAGAGAAAATATTCTTGTTTCTATGTACATACATTTTTTTTGTATATACTGTTGTATGTATAAAAGAATGCGGTGTGTGTTTTATCGTGATGATCAAAAATAAAAAGGATCATTGAAATTACGAGGCGTATTCGCGCGTGTGTGTTTTTGTTACTATGGGAATTGTATCTCCGAATGTTTTTTGTTTTGGAATGAATGAGCAAATTTGTATGTGATATATGGTACATATATATAAGTGAGTGTGTGTATTACGTATGTATGTAAAAATATATATATGTGTGTGTATATATATATATATATATATATATATATATATATATATATGTATATATATATATGTATATATATATATATATATATCCCTTTTCTTGCCAAAAATTTTTTTTTATTTTTATTTTATTTTAATTTGAGTCGAGCTTACACAAATGTGTGTGTAAAAAATTACAGGTTGAATTGTCTTTGGGATTTTAACGGATCTTAGTTAAATCGGAATTATTTTTGAAAAAACATTATAGTTTGATAATACATATATAAATTATATAACATACTAATTATTGATTTTGATAAAATATTAATTATTTTACTATTATGGTTTTAGTGTTATTTTTCGGACGAAAACGATTTCAGTGGAATGCACAAATGTGTGTGTTGGCCCAGAATGCATTCCAAAAATAATTTTTTGACATGATTCTTTTGCCTTACCCACACAATTGTGATGGCAGGCAGGAAAGGGGATGTGGGTAATATGTATATATAATTGACTTTTTATTTATAATTATTTTAATAATTAGTTTAATACATATATTATTATATACGTGTAAAATCCATTTATCATTTATGTTATTGTGTAAAATATTTTCGATGTGCATATCCATATTGTGGTTGCTTGAGTCCGGTAGCTTCTTCGTTTCTTTGTACTTTACCTATACAATTATAAGTTTTATGGGTGGGGTGATCGGGAAGACGGGCAGAGGTTGCCACGGTGTGGACGTACACGATGTTATATTGGGTGAACTATGCGAAGACATTTTAAAGTGATTTTTTCCGACATTTTTTTACACATACATAGAAATTTGCGCGTGAATGGTTTTTTTTTGAGGTTAGAAACCGGTCTCAACTCAAATGAGTCCTCGTGTGATTTCCCCAATGTAATTTAAATTCATGTATGTATTGTAATAATAATATGTACATACATTGATAGGTGTTATTATTATTTATTTTTTTTACAGTCTGCTTAACTGGTTTATAATTTAATTAATTAAATTATTTTTCTCTATAATTATTAATAATGCGCGGTAAAAATTTGTATTTGGAAAAGTTTTAAAGATTTGTATCGCCGTGGTATGGACGAGTGACACAACTGAAAAAAATGAACTTTTTCCGTTAATTCACTAGAAAAGTGCGCAATATTAGTATCCATATCCCTCAATGAAAACAGTTTTATTTTTCCTTCGTCGAAAATGATAGAGCACAAAGTGCCATTCTTCGTTTTATGATTTTGGAATCTAATAACGTAATTAGCATTTTTTGTTTTTGCACTCCTGCAAAATTTTAATTTTTGAGTTGTGTCTCTTTTTCATGTCATGAGCGATATGTGTTGCGGCATGGCAAAGGGAAAATGGTTTTTAATTTTTATTTTCGTTGTAACGACAAGTAAATCTTTGATGTGCCTCGGGCTATTAATGTAACTTAGATTGCTTACTGCTGGCACTGTTTTCTATGAAAGAATTTATCTGACTCAACAATATTTCTCGAAACAGGTTCGCAATTGCATGGGAACGTCAAACACAAGTATTGATGAGTTCTAAATTCTATTCAATGACTTGCTCATGCACCAATTATGTAAGAAGCATTCCGCGTGGTTTTATTTTCCGTTCGTGTCATCACCTCACGTAAACCTTGATCTTTTTTGAATGACTGAGATGTGCGAAATTGTCTCAGTAATCTGTTTCTAGACAGTATACTGCAGAAGATGCATAAATTAATTTTTGGGTATGAATTGGGCTGGATTGGAATTCTAGCAAATTTTAGTTTTGGGAAGCTGGATTTGACTGGTTCATCTCTTAGCGGGTTAAGCGAAGTTTGTTTCAGCTATGGTGAATAAACGAACTGGATAGTTAAAAGGTGGAAAGGTCCAGAACTTCATCCGGGATTTATGTTGGAGTCGCAATTTAGCTCAACATACCAGATTCGAACATGATTGATTAATAAATTGCTTAGGACGGTCGAATTCCAATACTTCGCTAAATACCATTTTTAAATCCCCACCCAATTCTGAATACCTGATTTGACAATATATATATTTTTTAATATGATTCCCAAGTTCCATTCAGAATGGACGAATTGTAGAACTTCATCAAAAAGACACGTTAAAATCCCAATTTAAGCTGACCTTTCTTACTAGAATCCTAGCCCAGCACTGTAAAATGAATTTTAAAGTTGTAGGTTAGGAGGCGGCCTGGTTTAATTCGTTATATCCGAATCCCAAAATTTCCATCATTTATTGAGAAATGGCCTAGTTCCATTGAGCATAATGTTATAGTGCCAATCCAATTCTGCATACCATATTTGACAGAAATTGGTTGAGGAACGATAAAGCTCCATTGCCATGCTCGGTATAATATGCCCTGTGCAGTATAAATTACTTGGTATTAATCGAATATGTACCGTTGCCTTTGGAATGCCTCAGATATTTTTTATTAAATACTTATGGATTTTAGAGTAATTTTTAATATAATGTAAAAAATTATGGTTTCAGGAAATTCTACTTTAAGTTGTGGAATTGCATTAGGATTAAATTAATAAATGTTTATATTATTTAGGAAGCCGGAAAATATTAATTTAGAATTAAATTTCAGGAAATCTACCGATGTAGGTGAAATAATATTCCTTTGAAATATTAATTGGAATGGTTCACAAGCCAAACCGATTTTTGAATATTTGTAAATTTTAATATCAACGTACTTGATTGGCTCTATACATTGAAAATAAATTACAGTAATAATAAGTGTTAACACCATTAAATGAGAAAACTAAAAATAACTAAAGTTGCAATTTATAACGAATTTTAAAACCATTTTTATATTTTCTCAGTTTTTATCAACTTTTTGTTTTACGGAGTTAATCGTTTTGGCAAATGAAGCATCCAATTGTAGATTGTGTAGATTAGAATTGCCTTGTTAATGTGTTACTAACTATCGACTTTATCTAGGTGTCTGTAACCGGGCTGATTCAATCAATCAACTTGTTTAGGAAGCCGGAAAGCATTCATTTAGAATTAAATTTCAGGAAATTTTCAGATGTACGTGAAATAATAAAATTTTTCCCTCAGGTTGCTGATTTAAAGAAGCAATTGTTGAAGACCAATACCATCGTTATCCATTAAACCTATTAAGCCTTTATCCTCCCTCTAGTAGTTAGAAGTAGATTAGAATTGTGTTGTGTCGTACGATCGCTAGGTGTCTGAAACCGGGTCGTTCCGTCCCAAAAAAAAAAAAAAAATTACCTTTCCTATCCCTCCTATTGTTATGTGTAAACAGGCTGTAGGAATAGGCCCGGCGTTATCCGGGACCACCTGTCAAGTACTTGGTTCTACAGTCCAATCAATCAATCAATCAATCAATCAAAGGATAATTTTCAACTTTAAATTGAATTGTAGCTAAATAAATAAATTAAAAATAATTTAAATTAATAATAATAATAAACTAAATATAATATAAATTTTTTATTAATTAAAAATTTTATAAAAAAACTAAAACTATAATAGTAGAAAAATGTGCCCTATAAGCACTATCAAAATTGTAAATCAACCGTATCGTTGTGATTGGCGCTAACAGAGTCTCATACATTTTTCTATGACAAATGATTATTATGGAATTGAGCCATTTCATAAGCGATTAGGATGAGATTCGGCTTGTATGAAGAAATTAGGAATCCAGTATTTTATTGCTCCACTTCCCTTTGAAACTTATATTGAAAAAATATTTACCCAACAACCAATTTTTAATCCCAGAATCGGAATATTCTGGATAGATCGTGCATTTCCCATACTTAAAGTATTACAGCTTCGGAAAATAATTCTGAATTCTTCAGAATCTCCACAACAATATATACCACACATTTTCCGTTTCGATTTTCTGTAACAGAATATACTGGTATTCCATTATTAAGGTAGATTTGTCGATTAGTCAAGTAAAAAAAAAATCAATCGTGATCATAAATACCGTCATGACGAAATTGTCTAAATCCGTAAAAAGTTTATCACACTTTACGTTGAAACATCCGTGTAACAATTACGATATCGTACCACTTTAGTTTTTCTATTCAATTAATTATTAATTACCAGACCGATATTTTTATATCACCATAAATTTCCATATAACAATGAAAATCAAAAACAATAAATTATTTAATAAAAAATTGTGACACAATTGGAACTGTATGTTGTTTATCTCTCAGTGCGCACACCATAACACTGCGAGTTGATAATGTTCTTAAAGAGATTTAACACTTTCCCATATTCTGTTATGTCAGATAATGTTGAAGCTAATTTGTCACCCAAGTACACATATAATTAATGTAAATCGATTCATTATTCACATTTTACATGAAATTTTTGATAAATTACTGATAACTAGAATATTGATTAGAAATACTAAAAAAAACAATATAAAATCCGTTTGTGATTAGAAAAACCAAATAAATTTGCATAATTTTATTCCTGTTCTGAGACAAATGAAATATTTATTAAGCAAATTTATTTCAAGTCTATGCTAATTCTTTATATGTTGGTTGTGTATAATGAAAGGGCGTGTAATTGGGACCGGATTTTTAAGAGATTAAGAGATTAAGATTTCTATATCAAGAGCATTATTGCGGACCTAATTGAGGATGTACGGGGGCATCTAGGAAACAAAATTTTATTACAAGTTTGAAAATTAAAAATTTTGGGTTATTTTCTCATGTTGATGATGCTTCCGAATCTAGATATTTCGCTTTACTGTTCGAATTTGATTATGATACGATAAACAAGTTAAAAATATGTCAAACAATAATTGTATATTCTAATCCGATTATTTTGTTTTGGGTGATTGGATTGCTGCTGAATCCAAAGCAGCGAAATAAGACATGCTGAACAGTTAAGAGTGAACAGTTTGTGGTAAAAGTGTAATAAAGTGCATATAAATACGGTTTGCACTTTTAACACTGAAGAACGTCCGAAATTCGTAGCAATACAAAAATGGTTGAGCGCCAATGGCAAAATTCGAAATAGTTAATCAAAGTAGTTTCTTCGGCAATAAATACTGGAATGACAGGTCAGGCCTAGTAAATAAAATATTTAATTTGAACGGAACAGTTTCCTGATGTACTTTTAACAAAATTTGGTGTAGCATCCTCGCATTATTTCTAAAATTTTGATAGTAAAGTTAATTTGGCAATAGATGTTTTAGTCAGACATATTCGTAACGCTTAGTAAATAAAATATTTAATTTATAAGGATTAATTTTCTGATACGCTTCTTTTAACTCCACACTTGAGTTTATTGAAATACCCAAGTTTACTATCAAATTTGTTTACTGTGAAATAGAAGCAGATCAAGACGTTTTCATTTAAACTAAATATTTTATTTATTAGGCAGTAACATCAATTGTTCCAGAATATTTTAATGAACGAATACTAAAGGTATTTTCCAAACACCGACATATTACGGACTTATGACTTGATTAAAATTCCAATTCATTGGACGCTTTCAGGTCCACCAACATGATATCACTACCTATATCAATATCCGGATCCGCTCGAAACGCGATATTTCAAAACGCGATATTTCAAAACGAGATATGACAAAACGAGATATGGTACAAAACGAAATATTTCAAAATGCGATATTTCAAAACGCGATATGGTACAAAACGCGATATGGTACAAAACGAGATATTTCAAAACGCGATATTTAAAAACGAAATATGGGACAGAATATGCATTGCGAAGCGACCCACCTGATATCGATCCTATGTACTATCGTTCCTATCGACTTTTAAATTCCTATAAACTGAAATTAAATTTCCCCTTCACCCGCCTGATATAACCCGATCCTAAGCTCCCGTTTTGTACCATATCGCGTTTTGTACTATATCGCGTTTTGTACCGTATCGCGTTTTGAAATATCGCATTTTGAAATATCGCGTTTTGTACCATATCGCGTTTTGTACCGTATCGCGTTTTGAAATATCGCGTTTTGATAATTCGCGTTTTAAAATATCGCGTTTCAAATGGGACCCATCAATATCACATCTAATTAAATATGTTGCAAACATAATACAACCTGAATGCATCTGAATGACCATTATTCAAATTATTTAATTGAATAGCCTTCTGTATGTGTAATTATGATACCTAAATGTATCGACATGAAACACCGATGGAAAAAAATGACATTTAGATCGACAGTATTGCCGTATAAATATAATGTATCAGTTGCGTTCAGTATTCAAGATGTTGATTTTACATAACATGCTTCCAACAGTTGGCAGACCTGAAAGCGCCCAATGTACCGGCTTATTTGTGACGTTATAAGAAAAAACAAAACGCAACTTTTATTATATGAAAGGAAAAAGTTTCTTGACAAGTTTTTTGTTGGCACTAGATTTGAAAATAAAAACTGTATGTATTACATTACGTCAAGACACACTTAGGCATTTCTGCGTAAACGTACTTACCCAGATAACTCTCCTCGCAAGCTGACTCATTTGAATAAGTTGGTTGGTGTCCACAAATAAGTCAGTGTTTGGAAAACAGTCTCAAAACTTCGAAAAAACGGCAAAATTTAATTCGACAACTATTTCATAATCGAGCAGTTTTGGGCGGAAATATTTTACCTGTAATGGTAATACTCGAACAAATTACACACCAAAATCGAAGTTTTAGAACCAGTATCGAATACAATTATTAAATGTATTTTCTAGTAGTCAGCGAGAGGAACTATGACGTTCACTATAAACCACATCACCAGTACCTAAAAAAAACTAGTAGCTACTAAAAATTTTTTTTTTTAGTTTTCTATTTTTTCAAATTTTTTTATCTTTATTAAACAAAATACTTTATTTTTATTAGGATTAGAAATGTCAAAAACCTTCATTCAAATTTATTGCTGTCTGATCCAACCCAAAATTTTTACATTCGATGTAGAATTGTAAATCATCAACATTGCGACGAATACGCCATGGAAAATTATTTATAAATATAGAAAAAAACATCGGACCTCTAATATATCCTTGTAGAACCTTTGATTGCTCTACCCATACTGGAGCAGTTAGCGTTTTAAAGATTAGTACTCTTAAGTAAGCCATTTTTATAAAAATGTTAACTTTTTGATAAATTTTCGATTTTTAAGAATTTTTAATTAATTTTTATAAAGCTAATTTAAACAATTACTCGTCATATATAAATTTGACAGTTCAGTACCACAACAACCACCAGCGCCACTCTTTTAGTATCTTTCAAATATTCGTTGACAGCCAATCATACTCAGGAATGTGTGATTCCAGTGATTTTTGACTGAAATCAGTCAACCGGAAGTTGAAACTTTCGTAGGAACTGTTTGCAAAAGTTTGAAGGGTATATCATTTACGTGAAATCCAGCTTTCCAAAATTTAAACGAAAATTACGTTTTTTGATCGAGATGAAACTTGAAAAATTTTTCAGATTAGTGCCAAACAAAATTTGTTTAGATTATTTTTTTAATTTTAACCAAAATGATGAATTTGATTAAAAACACTTTGTTTTACTAAAATTCAGCATCTATATAGAAAGCTTTTCCATAAATTGGGAAATCCGTGCGACATTTGGTGGACATCTGGTGAACTGGAAGTGGTAGCTTCCGTAGGTGCTTTTTCAATTTTTGTAGTGGAGATAAGATTTCCAACAAGAGGTGATCTTGTTGGTTTTCTGAAATGCAGTAATAATGATTTTATATTATACAAAACAGTTTTTATTAAAAATGCGGTAGGCTCAATTATTCGATTTAAAAAATTAAATGTGGTGTGTTCGAGATCTACATATGTACATTTGTCGGAATAGAAAGTTGTGTGCTGGTTAACAGATATTCACCCCTCCATTTTTTTAAATAACAGAAATGTTCTCTAAACAAAATTTTCATCAATATGCCACCATTACCAACGGTTACAACGAAACATTTTAACTCACTCACAACAAGCAAAAACCACGCAAAATATACCAACCTGTATGACGCAACCCACTCTTTATTCTTCTCCTCAAATCGTCGGTAACAGGATCATCACCCTAGGAAATTTCAAAGTTATCCTTTGGCGACGATCAATCCATTACCGATACTAATTTCTTCGGATACATTCACACAACACTGCTTAATAAAATATGTATATACTAGAAAGTTAGTATCTCCCCTGAACTAGCTGCATTTTGATGCACTTAACTTCAATGCGGCTGCCTGGATGGCTTGCAGTACTTGCTTAATACTGTGATCTCATCAAAATAGCAAAAGATATTTTCCAATAGTAAAGACCAGATCTGGCTAAAAATGTTGTCTTCTCTCCATCATCAGGGTAAATTTCTACTTGACAGTATCTATTTTCAAGATCTAATGTACTCAGAATTTTGGCCCAAGTGAGGTATTCTATACTTGGTTTAATTTGCGGTAATTGACACATAATACTGTTGAACAGTTGGTTTTCTGAACAAAACCCGTGGGCGAACTCCACTCCTTCTACAACTAATGACTGTGTCAGCTTTACCAATAATCAACCCATTCCTGATTACATTTGTTAATGAGCTGAAACACGAACTGATACTTTCTCATGGAGTTCCATTAATGTTTTCGCAAATAACAACTCAATATTTTATACATTCGCAGGCTTCACAATTTCCATCTCAGTATTGTCAAGGTCACCGTGTCTTCAATGGCGTAGATTACTTTATCACACATCCGTTTTATTTTGACCCTGTCTTCGATTATGTCTCGATTATGTTAATGCTACTGGAATGGTACACTCTCGTTTTACTACAAAAGATTCTCACCATAATGACAATATCATTGATATGTACTGGATCGACTATATCCGGGCCGCCAAGTGATTTTGAAGCCATGGTAACCAGTGTGAAAGTGCATTGACGCTGTGCAAATAGGCAAATAATGGCAACACTTTCGTTGTCGCTCATTTTGCAGTTGCCTTGCATAATTCTCTGACGTGTATATCTCAGTTCCGACTAAGTCGGTATCCACTCATAGAGAGTCTCTGTTGTGGAAACAGTCTGCAAAACATCTGCATCTTTCCCTCGAAGAGCCAAAGGTGGAGGGAGAATATAGTGGAAGAAGAATACAGATGGTGTTATCGGTAATGTGCTTAGGAGTTGATGTTAATGAAAGGCTGAGTAAAACCTCGCATGCCATAAGAGTTGCAGAGAGTAATAAAAGTTTTCTTGGTATGGAAAAGGTTAGATAAAGAATACTGGGGTGTGAACCCAACTAATTGAGCTAAGATATATAAAGACCAAAGGGTTGCATTCATAAATTATTGCCGTCTAGGCCAGATAGAACAAATTGCCACACTGATGAGCACACAAGGGGTAATAATCCTTATAGTTATGCCTATAATACACCAGAATGACTTGCGAATAAAGTTTGCTTAGTGCTCCGTTTAGGCAAACGCAATTGAGTCACAGAAAATTTGCAGTATACATGCACAGATTTGGTACAAACAATTGCGAATGTGATAACGGTTCGGAAACTAACTCGGGCGGACTTGTTATCGATTTTAAGGTTTAATATAGAATGATCTCTAAAATTTTAAAATGTTTTTTGTAACGCCATTTTTATAACCAACAAAAGTTTTTATTTCAACATTTTAAAATTTGACTTAAAGAATGTATTCTACCGGTTCGCTCTCTGCAGCCAGCAGGCAACTTCATACTTAAGCTTTTCTCATAAATTGGGAAATCGCAATGATTTTTGGATGAAATCCGTCCTCCGGATGTTGCAGCCACCACAACAGCATTTTCGTTGTTTCCAAACATTTTGAAAACCATGTCGGGGTTCCAGTACATGACATAGCAATTTTGTATATAATTACGAATGCACCATTGATCATTTTTCCCGCTCTTTCAACGTCATAATATCATTTATAAGAAAAACAAAAATAATTAAAAGTTTCTAAATTAAATTTGAAACATAAATTCGGTGAAGATCAACTTTTTTAAATTTTAGCGGAATAAACGATTATTAACAGAAAACTGGGGGCCTTCTATTCAAATCGAACGCCGTCGATTTTTATTCGTTGTTTATATTCAGCAATATACTAATTACTATTGCTGAATATAAACAATGAAATATAATCGACGGCGGTTGATTTCCATAGTAGGACCCCTGAATTTCAACAAAAGTTCGATCCCTCTACAGCTGATGCGGATTGATTGGTGGAGATGAAACTTCATACTTAAACTTTTTTCATAAATTGCGAGATCCCAGTAATATTTGGCCGAGATCGGTCTCCCAAAATAAATTCAGATTATTTTTTAATTAAATAAAATAACATTTATCCAGGTCCAGGTGGATTGATTATTCACATTTAAACTTTTTGTGTTAATACTATAAGGACCACACGTCTGCGCAGTTAACCTCTGCCAGGGACCGGCAATATTATTAAAGAATTATTATAAAAAATCGTTTTACAAATACAAATACAAATAGTTTTTTTTTGTTTTTTTCAATTTTTTTATTTTTTTTACCTTTATTTAATTTTTTTTTAATCAAAAAACAAAATGAAAATAACACACACACACATGTTGTTTGAGCATGTTTTTAAATTATGTTTAAATCTTTTAAATTTTTCTAATGCTGTTGAAAAATTTAGCATTTACAAAAACGAGAAAGAATTAAATTGAATCCTTTAAAATTTAAAAATAAAATATTCAACTAATAAGAATTATGCAAGACAGTGTTATCATAAGTCTGGTATAACCTTAATTTTTTGCTTAAGAAATCAAGTGTGGGGTATTCAATATATATGTATAAGTTAAGAAGGTTAAACTACGAGTACGAAACCGGTAAATGTTCAGCATTTTAAATTTTTTAACTTTCAACTGGTTGTCCAGAAGGCCGATGGGTACGAAATATTTTTTGATCTCCCCCTTTGCATCCTCGTAGTATAATTTATTCCCCATCAGTAGGCTAAGCGTCACGGAGAGCACAATTAGCTTCCACGAGCCCGAGAGAGTGAGTAAGCCTGAACCATTTCAAGCATAGGACTCTCATATTCATAGTAAAATAGGGCTACAACATATTTATTCACCCCTCCATTATCATTATACATATACTTCAGCTATATTAAAATCGACGGAACTACAATAACTTTACCTTATGTACAAAACCGTTTCCACTATATCGAATCTTATTAAAAATGTTAATTTATTCAAAACAAATATTAAAACAATCTTATATACGTTTCATAAATTTAATAAAATAATAAATAAATAAAATAAAAAATCCATAAAGCTACTTTACGATTGGTGTAAAAGCACATAAGCGTTTATTTGCTAGGTGGATTTTCGTTTTTTTATTTATCTTCATTAATCGTCTTCAACAGTATGTTAGCGTCTCAAGTCATTTAAATATACTTACTTACCTGCTAGTATACCTACGAATACGAAGTGTAGTTATAAATTTTTGTCGTTTTGGTTGTGTGTAAAGATTTTTTTTTTTATATTTGTTTGCTTGTTGGAACCGATTAGACGTGATTAGAATATTAATGATGAATTTTGTGATTTCGTTGTACGTGTGTGTTTCAAAATTATACGTCTTTTGATTTTTGGATTGGTTGGATGGGAATTTTTATATACATATATACTCGTATATACATGTTATGTACACAATTACACATTTGCGTTGACTTTTTTTATTCGATATAATTGATATCCAATAGAAATATTTAGAAGTAGTGGGGAATGCTTTTGTGAAAGGTCATTTAGTAGTTTTACATAAATTTTTTTTTACTCTTCATACAAACGTCTCTCCGTATATATTCATATACGGTGAATCGAGATGGATATATAAAATTCAATATAAATTAATAATTCTTTTAAAATCACGCTTGCATATCAAGCATTAGATAATTTAATTAAGATAGTAATAAAATAAAATAATTCAAAAACAATCGTGATGATCTGGTTGATCCAATGATTTAAATATATTTTAATTTATTCAATTTATAAATAAACAACAAACACGACACAACATCTTCTAATGCATTTTAATCAATGTACCTAATAATTATTTTATGAATACTCGTAAATGTACTTAATAAAACTGTACGCGAAGAAAAAGGTTGAATATGTTAATTAAAATCATGAAGATGGCGATTAACACGAATTAAAAAATTTAATTTTCCGACCGTAATAAAAATATCAAATTTATATGATACGAGCTGGCATACCCAAGATTTGAGGGATTGCCAAAATGCTGTTCCGAATGGGATTGTGGGATTGCGAATAGTAATTTCCCTGAAAATTGATTTGCTCATTAAAATGACTGGTCTTTGAGCGTTTTTGGTCTTCCCATTGGGAGCAAAATTATAAAGGTTTTTAAGATATCACGATATACGTATAGAGTTATCGATTTGAAAACAAAGGTTCCTTCAAATTGAGGCCAGCAATTCTAATGAATAGTAATTTTAAAAATGGATTTCAGTTAAAGGATTTTATTTAAAACAGTAATCTTTTCAATCTGTTTTTTATTTTTTTATTTATTGGAAAACCATGGTAAACAATAGTTTTTGTTTTTCCCCGGAAAATCCATCCTGAAACATGCAATGCCCATGAGAAAAGCAGACATTTTCCAAATTTGTTCCTGCCACATATTTAAGGATTACCCTTGAACCTTATTAGTAATCAATTCCCACATCTCTATTTAGTAATACACGTATTCCGATTTGGATTTTCTAAGCCAAGATGTTTGCGGATTCAAATACATTTATCTTCAGGAACAATGATACCTTGATTAAGAGATTTCTGTTGAAATTTATAAAGTTGTATTAATTCATAGTATTTCATTAAGGATATCTTCGCTTAATCTTTCTTTATATTTGTTCCGTAAACCTAGGGGATTTGACGGCCCACATGTTGTTAATATAACAGCAAACAGGTTTCTTAGCTGCGACGAAAAGCTCGTCATAGTGGCTTCTGATAAAGTGAAATCTCAATGCTGATCATTTTTGTGTCAACAAGCAAGTTTCTCTGAAAGTTTCACATAATTCTCCATTGACGGGGTTTTAAGAGAAATAAAAGCTGTTGGTTCCCTTTCTTTTCTTTCATAGTTATAATTGCACAAAGAATTAATAAAGCTTTTTAATTGCAAGATTTGTTACTTGCAACATTTAGTAATTGCAACATGTTGTAGTTGCAAGATTAATAAAAAAGCAATATTTGGTTATAACGCAACAATTTGAAATGCAATGCTGACGGCTTCGATAACAGTCACGGGCACCAAAACAAAAACAGTTTTGTAGCGTCAATATTTTTAGTATCATTGCAATGTGCTCCGCAAATTCATACTATCGATCATACATTTCTAGAAGTTGGCCACAAAAACAAAAAAAGAAGACATCAATTGATATTTATCATCCTCGTGAGATCAATTCATTCGCAAAAGTCATTTCACGTTACTGAAATGAACGGAACAGATTTCCCAATTTTTCTAAATTAACCAAGTCCCACTTTCAATTTCAATAGTTTGATACTGATAGATATAAATTAACATGGAATTCAGTGGAATGGCTTAGATATTGTAAAGATTTTGGATTAATCCAATATAAACATTCTCTAAGTCACAGTGAGCCATTCAAAACATTAAATGTTAGGCGAAGGGGAATTTTTCAAATAAATACCGATAATATCTTACCCTGCTATGATGGACCAATTTCTATTAATCCTCGCAAAAAGAAGGATCTTATGGATTTATTACCACTGATCTCTTCAGAGTTCCATGACTTTTACAAACTTAATAAACACATTTTTATTAATCACTTGTTTTTTTGATCTTATGGATTTATTACCACTGATCTCTTCAGAGTTCCATGACTTTTACAAAATTTAAAAACGGATGATGTTCCTGATATCCACACTGACTTGATAGAATAAGAAGATGATGTCATTTAAAGAATTATTGTAAATTAAGGGCGCCAAATGATTCGAAATTGGGGTAGTATTATTATTTTTATTTTACTTTTATTTAAAAGTTTGAAATATTTTATTTTAATTTTAACCGTAGATTTGAAAAGGAACAATTCACTTATTTTAAGCCGGCTAATATGTTAAAATATATAAAAGGAAATAACTCATATTTTCTCCAAAATAACCAAGATATAAATATTGAAGCTGGTTTCTTCCTTATTTTAAAGGAACTACATCATAAAGCTCACATATGATCGAAACTACAGGTCTCCAGAATTTACCAATTTTTTAGGAAGTTTATCGAAACATTAAAAATGTTCTCCTGAAAAATATATGAAAAACAGTTATCACCTTTTATATCTTTAGCACAGAATTATTTGGCCAACATTCTTGACATTAACCTCGGTTGCCATAGCATCCCTTAGACAAATCAGACAGCCCTATTCCTAAATACGATACAAAAACAAAAGTATAAGATTCCTATTCAATTTTACATAAGAATCGTACGAATCTGATTCAATTCAAATATGAATTTTGCATTTTCGTTTTCGTATATCGTATTCGCGAATAGGGGGGCAGGTCTTACCATAATTCTGAATGTATAATAGTCCTTAGCTGAAACCTTTTTGTTTCTGAAACCTTTTTGTTTTTATTGATTACAGTGTTCGGATCTGTTTACATTATATTGAAGTGGTATCCATCCACTCCGTGCAAAAATATTTGTGGGTATTGATGCGCATCTTACGATCGATGATTTTCTCTAATTCATTTAATTATACCTCTTAGTTGATGTATCAATATGTCACGCCCATCGAATTCATTTGCAACGATGACTATTGCCACTTCATTAATAGTTGGAGCATTAAACCGTCGCTGTTGTTCTCCTATAGGTGTTTTATCAGCTTGAATAACAACTTTGTACTCATCCGTAGGTATTAGGTCTATCCCGAATACTGTTCCTATCTGTGAACATGATTGTCTTTACTTCTGTTATATTGTTTGTTATCGGTATTCTGCTTAAAGTATTAGTCACCACATTTGTCTCACCTTCTCTGTAAATTAAAGCATTACTGTAATTTTCCAATAATAGCTTTCATCGTAGAATTTTGCAGTTTTTCTCCGATGATTTGATGGTGGTCAAGGGCGTATGGTCCTTCACCAATATAAACTTATTAGCGAATAGCTAAGGTTTGTACTTTTTACTACCCATATTCATGCAAAAATGTCTCCTTCTAGTTTTGTGAAATACGCGATCTCCATGAAATTGAGTTTCCGCGAGAGAATATGATCTGACGCTATTTTTGTTTGGGTGTTTCGGAATCTTTTATATAAACCTAACATTTATTTGTAATGCAATTTATTTTTTGGCTACATAATATATATTTTTTTTTAAATTTTAGAAAAGTTCTTTATAAATTAACATTAGTCTCCTAAAAGCCGCAAAAATTGTTTTAATTCTTTTTTATTTTGAGGTAATGGACAGTCTAGGATTTTTGATTTTGCTTTTATTGGGTCGTACTCTATCTTGGGCGATGATATTTAACAAGAATCCGGTTTTCTTTTGCAAGAATTCTCACTTTTCTAATTGTATTTTAGGGTATTCGGAGAGTCTTTTAAATACCGTCTCCAAATTGCCTAAGTGGTTTTTAAGATTTCACTCACGATAACGATATCGCCTAAATACACATGACAAATGTTTTCCATCGATCGTTGTGTAACAAATAATTCATGGCACGATGGTAGGGCGGTTTTTAAGGCAAAAGACATTCTGCAAAATTTGAAATGGCCTTTGACTGTATAGGGAATGCGGCGTTTTTTTGGTCTCTCATTCATCGGTATCTGGTGGAAACCCGATTTCAGATATAAGGCAAGTAAATTAATTTGCCGATATTATTTAAAATTTTTCAATTTGGGGCATGGGGAATTTGTCATCGTTGAGCTTTCGATAATTGATTACTACTCTGACTTTGCGTATTCCCGAAACGTCTGTCTTCTAGGAAACCACTACTCGAGTTATAAATGATGCCATTCTTTACCATATCATGTACATGTTCCTTCACGACCTTTTTATAATAGTGTGGCTGTCAGGTCTTTTTAGCTTAGGCTGGTCCGTCTCGTGTATGCATTTTTTGTTTGATGACCCTTGTTGCTGATAGCATTTCGATCGATGTCAGCAGTACCATTTAATTTTTATAAATTTTGACGGTTATCGCTACTGCCTCGTTTTCGTTTATATGGTTTATTCTTATAACCCCGTTTATATCATGTTTGCTAAAGATATATTTTATGAAAATGGTAGTCGGTTTTATTTTTGGTAAATTTCCTGATGAATCAGTTTAATTCGTTAATATTCTCATTGTCGTCTTAACCTATGTCAACTTTGTGTAAGCCAGGAAAAACGAAACATTTTCCGTCATTTGAAGTTTTGAACGTGTTTTAAAATTGCGTTTAATTTCGCCAATGTTTGAGAAAATAGAATTTCATTCAAGTGAAATTCAAGTCCATAGCATGTCTGATCTGTACCTGGTTTACTAATTTTTTTACCGGTGTATTAATAATTTCATATTCATATTACTCTGAATGCCCTTGCATATAAGATAAGGCAGAAAATTAAATTTTAATGATGGGTTTCCTGAAATTTTTCCGAATTTACTGTTAATTCAGGTTTCGCGATATTCTGACATTCGTTTTCAACTTATAGAGGTCTCCGTTTTTTTACAGAGTTCATGAGTGCTGATTGTTTCTATAAAAAGTGTTTCTGCCTCTTCCAGACGTGTATCTGTTTCTTTGGCAGTGTGTTTTCTACTGACCATGTTTTTTAACCTCATAGAAACATCTGAAACCTTATTTGGGTTTGGTTTTTTTATGCTTCCATCCCCTCTGTTCTAGGAATGAGTGAATAGTTTTATTATAGGTATTTTGTAAATTATTCTCCGAGAAACTTCCTAATTTATCACGTTCGAGAGAAATTTACAGAGAGAGTCGTATGTTTCCTCTAAAATCTTCGGTTTCATCGATTTCGCGTACCTAAAGTGGGGTGGTTTCCCATGAGGGATGATTCCCAGTCGAACATGATGCGTCTTTGGCCTCTACTTTTGGTTTTGTTACTTACACCTTGTGATTTCAATCTCAATTGTGATTCGGACACCAGGTGCGCACACGTTAAGTGTGTTCTCCGCTATCTGCAGCCTCGCGATTAATTGCTTTCGATTGCCATCATATTTCGGTATCGATTTTATTGGATCTGGAATCTGCCGTATTTTGGCAGACTTTTTTGTAAAATTGTTCGTTAGAGTTTGTTGGGAAAACGCTGGATTTCAGTTAAGTTCTTCCGATCTGACAACCATTTTTGGCGTTTGATCAACCATATAGTTGTTTTGTTAGATAATTTATTTCTGATTTTAAAACATAAGAAAAATTAGTTTATTTTTAAATTCTATATTTGTTTCGCTTTTTTACAAATTGAGTTACATCTTAAAACTAAAAAACTTATTTTATAATTCTCTAAAACTTTTATTTTATTGAAAGTGCAATCTTGCATTTTCCATCGATTTCTACGTTGATCGTAACTCGAGTATTTATAATATTTTTATGGAATGTGTGATCTAGTATATCCAGTGCACCTAGAATACTAAAGGCCGCATTGTTTTAAAAATTTTATTATATGAAATCATTTTATGTCGACGCGGTTCCAATATTTGACTATAGATGGCAGTATAATCAAATAAATGATATGATTTTTTTTGTAGAGGGTGATATTTTACGCGCTTGGTTTATAATTTTGAAAAGACACAGTAAAAGTGCAATTGGAATCGATAAATGTTAAAGTTCGCCATTTACTTTTAAAAAGATTATTGCATGCAAATGTTGGCCACAGGTTATGTTTTAACTGGTTCATGCGAGATGTCCCAATTTTCATCACTTTTTCGAGCATTTCAGCTGGAATCTCAATAATGACACCGGACAAGTAGTGCACCAGACAAGTGGTGCAGTGGTTAAAGCATCGGTACTTGGACCGAAAGGTACTGGTGTGTTTTATTTAAATTCAAAGTTGTTCACCTCGAAATGAAACACCCTTTGTACTGATTTTTAGTGAAAGGTTAAGCGCGATGAAGAAACCAAAAAATTAAATTATCTAAACATCTAAATCGCCAAAGCTTTTTATTATAGCATTACTGTAATCTACAGTTCCGTAAAGAAACTGTAGACATAGATTTGTTGACATATAGAGCACTACTTTCTGGTATTCTAGTTGCATTGGCATTTCACATCAATTTGCATGTTGCTCGTGTTGTGCCTTGTCCGTATAGTAATAGAAGTAACCTCACCTTCGTTGTGATCAAGGAATTCAACGATATAATTTTTGTTAGCCACTTTAGGGACACCCTGCATATATAACGGGTGAGTTTTTAAGCTGAAATTTTCAAATATCTCGAAAAATAAGCCCTCTACGATAAAAATGAGGGGAAATACATTAGTGCTAAAATTAGGACCCCGCCCCTGTTTGTAAGGCAACTTGGAAACTAAGATAGGAACCCATATTTTTTATTGCAGATTCGGATTCTACGGCTAAAAGTACGTAGGATTTCCTTGAAACATTTTTTTCGATTCATGATAGATAGCGCTGTAATAGGCGATATTAAATTTTTTTCGATTTCTCCTACTTAGTACATTATGCATACGATTCTGCAATATGTTTGCATTAAAATTAACACGTTTTCAATGTAAATACTTGAAATTAGTTTTAAACAAATTGTATTTCTTAAAATAAAAAAAAAAACGTCTTTTAGCGTAACACAGGCACAACGACGTGGTCATCATCTTTTAATTAAATTAGGTGCTGAAAACGGTGGCTTTCGACTTCAATGCATTTATTAATCCGCATTTCAAATGAATGTACACAACTTAAAAGCGTGCCCGTAAAACAATTTTCGTCCATTGAGACGTTTCCGCCTCTAGAAGAGACGAAATATCGTGTTAGAGACGGAAATGTCCAGCGCTTAAATTTATAAAAGTGAAAGTTGCACTAGAGAATCGAAATTATAGTTTTATTGATAACAAGAATCAAAATAAATATCAATTAGTATATGAAAAATAAAATTTGAGTTAAATTAGGAACCAAAATTAAATAAAAGACGAAGACGACTATCAATTGAAATACTAAGTACATAATAGAGACGAAACAGACATGGCAATGGAAATGTTAAACACGAAAGAGGGACGAGACAGAGTTATGCAATTCAAATGAGACGAATTCGACCGTTTGGAATAAATACAACTTACAAATTAGGGTCATTTTCGACTTAAAATTGTTCACCGCCACGTTTCAATTTTTTTCCTCACTTACTAATAATTTGTGGTCGAGAAAATTTTTTATTAAAATAAATTTATAAAAGAAGGTTTTTATAAAGTTGAAAGTGGAATGTTTTGTTGTGATAATTTCTACAATTTAAATTAATATTGCAATAAAACAATAATAATTTACAGGTTAGTGAACTTATACATAATATTATATTTTGATCGGGATTTTTTATTTTCTAGAAAATAATTGTTTTAATCTTCATAAATTGAATCGATTCCTAATACTTTGTGTTTATAGATCAGATAGTTGTAGATCCAAAATTACAATTACGGCCAGAAAATAAGCTTCCCTTCCGTGCAGTATAAAACAATAAATTACAATATTTATTAAATGGGAAATGGTCCAGTCTTTCCTTCACAAACTGATTTTGTTGTTTTCGATTATTATATTTGTTTGGAATTTAAATGATGCAAAATAAATAAAATGAAAAAATAATTGTTATATTTTGTATTTTTTATGTAATATATTTTATTTTATAAAATCATAACCCGAAAACCATTAAAAAACTGGCTTACAAATGTGCCCAAAAACAGTCTAGCAAATGCTAATCAATTTCGTCTCTCTATTGTTATAAGAAATGACCGTCAAAAGACCTACCCGTTTTAATGCCTTTTGGCTGTCAATTTTGACTTACAAAGTCATTTTACCAAGCTTATTCGTCTGTAATTTGTTAGACAAATGCAATGGTCAAAAGTCGGCCGAATCAGCTGCGACAGAAATGTCTTTAAATGTTCGTCCCTTTTCTGGCAAGGATTAGACGCACAAATGACTGAACAATTGACCGACAATTGACTTATTTCGTCTCTTATGGACGAATGGTCAATTTTCGTTCTTTTTATGGTCATAAATCCAAAAATTGTTTTACGGGGTGTATGCTGGAATTTTGACACAAGCATTTCTTATTCGCTCAATCATATTCTCACGTATTGTTGGTACTTGTTGGTATACTTTGTCTTTGAGATAGCCCCACAAAAAGAAATCTGGCGAAGTAAGATCTTTTGATTTGGCAGGCCAATTTACCGGACCAGCTCTACCAATCCACCGACCATTGAAATCACGATCAAGTACTTCACGTGCTACCGACGAATAGTGTGCTGGACATCCATCATGTTGAAGCCACATGTTCTGTCGCAATTCTATGCTGAAGTTTTCAAATAATGTTGGCAGTTTTCATTTTCAAAAATGTCTCGGTACATTTGACCATTCAAGTTGTCTTCAATAATATGGGGCCGATGAGTTGGTTGCCAATTATTCCACACCACACGTTAACATACAGCCAGTGTGGATTTTTAACACTCCAGTAATGCATGTTGTGTCGATTAACCGTTCCATGGTTTGTAAAAGACGACACATCGAAGAATAATACATAGTGAAAAAAATTAGGATTTTGCAGTGTTTGTTCTACTGCCCACTGACAAAATGTTACCCGATTTTCAAAATCAACGCCATGAAGATCTTGGTGTAAACTCATATGAAACGGATGATACTTATGTCGTTTCAAAATTTTGCAAACACTGGTCTGGGATAATCCGGATTCGCTAGCTATTTCTCGTGCACTTATATGAGGAGTCTAGGCTACTGCATAGCCAATACAGCAATTTCGTTATTTTCCTCAGTGACTGTTGCTGGACGGGTCCTTTTCTTCGGTCGAACGCCTCCATCAGCAGTGAATTGTTTGATAGTCCGGTAAAATGAAGCACGTGACCGAATCCTATCTGAAAACGCGAAGCGTAAAGATTTGAAAAAATGTTTCAAGGAAATCCTACGTACTTTTAGCCGTAGAATCCGAATCTGGAATAAAAAATAGGGTTTCCTATCTTAGTTTCCAAGTTGCCCCACCCTCTTACAAACAGGGGCGGGGGTCCTAATTTTAGCACTAATGTATTTCCCCTTCAGAATGATTTAATTTTGATTGTGGTCATTTTTATCGTAGAGGGCTTATTTTCCGAGATATTTGAAAGTTTCAGCTTAAAAAACTCACCCGGTATAGTGATACATTCCAATAAATGTTGAATAAATTCAATACTTGCACATAATTCGTAACTAGAGTACGAGACAGTGCTGCTTGATACATCATCAAATTTATGTCTACAGTTTCTTTACTGAACTGTAGATTGCAGTCATGCTTTCGTGATTTAGATGTTTAGATAATTTTTGGGTTTTTTCACCGCGATTAACTTTCACGTAAAAAAAATGGAAACGTTGTTTTATTTCGTATTTAAATAAAACACAGAAAAATATTTTTACTGGCCACGAATGAGAATTTATTTGAAAGATAATTTGATTCCAATTGTTTGAACATGATCTCGGACATGCGACCGCTGCGGGTGGCGCGTATATCAAGTGATTTCAAGTGTTTTTATTAATTTAGAACTTAATCTTAATCTTGTAATGATTATCGTCAATATTTTCAAATTAAAATTAAAATTGAGGGGCGGAGAAATTACATTAAAATATTATTACACAATTCGGGTAGCAAATGAAAAAAAAATTAGAGAAGGGGAAAATTTTTCACGTTAGTGTCAAATATTTGTGCTATAAAATTTTATCATACAATTCGGACAAAGTCTTAGTGCGATATCGCATCTAACACTTTTCTTCATACGTTATATTATTTCATATCGCAAGAAGTAACACGCCTTCTTCATTTTTATAAACACATGATTATTATTAATACTATGATTATACTACTCATACTACTACTATTATTGCTTTAAACAATTTTATTGTTAACCAATGGCAAAAAGTTATAATAGTCATGAATTTATATTTTACGTGTGGATTATATACATTCACTCATATTGTTCAAACTTCTTATATTGCCTCTCTTTATATACGTGCAGCATATAAGAAACTTAAAGTTTGCTTTTTTTTGGTGTTAATATAAAAAAAAATTAATAAATAAAAGATTAAGTATATGGGAAAGCTAACAAACCGTAACCAATATTTTAAGGTGTTTAGAGAGATTTCATGTGTTGATTTAATAAAATACAACAACAAGAAACGTGTGTACAAAATATACTATATATGGTATATCGATTGCGCCGCATACACATGCAGGAATAGGTGAACCAATGATTACCGCCCTCGAAACAGCGAGTAATCAAAAAATGAAAACAGAAGCAACGGTAAGATACACGTTACAAATGCGGAAAACATGTACGAAGAAAGTGCAGTATAGAACGTGATATATGAAGCAAATTTTATCAGATGATATGCTGCAGCTAATTCAGGGAATATATAAAGTGAAATCGATGGAAATTTAAATTAATATCCAATCGATATTTTATGAATGGTTTATACCTGTAATCTGGGCGAAAATAATCAAATGAAAAATTTTAATTAGTTTCGTTTTATGAATTACACATTGATGTTATAATATGGAAACTGTAATTAAAAACTCATATATGTAATATGTATATCAATAGAAAGCATTCATTACAAATATGAAAATCAATTAAGATTTGTAAATACGTTTACTTATCTAAACCTTGTAAAGTGTGTCTAAATTACCAAAAATCGACGCTGTATTTAAGAAGCAGGACTCGCACAAGGTGCAACACTATCACAATAGAGAATTGCTGTTGTTAGTTAATGACGTGTTTAAATTTTAAAGACATTTATACAGTTCTGACACACTATGCTTATATGCCTATACTCCAATCACGTGCGCTGTTTGCAAGAATTATCTGGAATAAATAGTCTATTTATTTCGGTCGATCTATGCCAGGTAATATGCGACTTATCCAATCCGAACAGAAGCACCTTAATGAATACTTGTGTTTAGGTTGGTTTGCCCTTGGAGCTTTGGCAAATCTGGTTGGTGCTCTGTGATTGTAGTAAAATCGATGCTAAGTGTGATTTCAATTCGATCAATCTAAAAAATTCGTTTGGTGTAGTATTTGATAGAGATTCTATTCGAATTTTGAAGGAAGTTCTTAAATTTGGCTACGCTGAATAGAATTTGCCTGATTCTTAATGAATACATTTTTAACGGGATTGCGTAATGCGTTCGCTGGGTGCTTCGACTCAACTTCATAATAAGTAGCTATAGAATTAGTTTGCGGGTTTCAATGAAGATTATGGGTAATCTATCTAAGGGAGAAATTTTGCTAAAATATTTCATTTAATTTTTCACTCTAACACAACGATTGAGGGCCAACCGAGGTGTGATCGAGGCACAGCAACTAATTTGGTTATGTACCGTTCGGTCAACAGATTTTCTATGTAGTCCAACAGATCAGGGAAGGGCAATACGATTGTCGGCTATAGTATAAGAAGGTTGGTATGGTTGTTGGCACTGAAAAAAAGAATACTTATGCAATGATTCGCATACCTTCGTGAATACAATGACTCAATATTCTTTTCTTTTAAAGGTGGTCGGCTTGTAGACCATATGTGAACTCTTCTCTTTCATTGGCAATATCATGCACATTTCGATATTAGAAACGACATCTCCCTACCAAAAAGGCATCCGCAAAACGACTAAGTCTCAACCAGAGAAAACTTAAGAGCTGTGCTCCGTTTGGATCACTTAGGGAAGCGGTACGACCACCAAAATTTTAGAGGTTAGTTGTTTATTTGTGACGAGAAGCCTATACAATTTTGGTTATTGTAGTACGAAGCGAAATTGTACAAACAGCGTGCAACTTAAGGACTTAAGTGTTCGCTGGTTGAGGCATAAATGGTCGCGAGAAATTACTCCAACCGACTCGACTGTGTAGAGTGTAAAATCGTCGAATCGGTTTGTGACGATTTCAATTTTGCTTTACGAATCTCGGTTCTACAGTATAAAAATGAACAATTATTTCGGGTTTTTTCTACGTTAATAATAAAACACTGTACAATTTCAAATTAATTTTAAATTTTATCGATTCGATGATGATTCGATAATGAAGATATGAAAGAATTTTTGAGCGTATTGGCCCAATCCGAATCGTTATCGAGCAACTGTAAGAGTTGACACTCCTCACGGTAAGTCGCAGACAGATGCTCATTATCGGTTGGACATGGAAGATGAGTCGGCCCATTAGTTGAACGTCAGACCACGAACATTCACCAACAGCAATCGAAAATAGCAACATAAATCGTTATTTAGATGCACAGTGTAGTTGCGACCCATTTTGCCCCTCACAACTGTAGTCCACCCATTGTCCGCTACTGATCGCATACAATTCAATTTGTATCCGTCATTGCATGTGACAGTGCCCGCAATCAGATCTCACGGATATCGCTTAAAACAATAGCCATCGATCATACCGGGTGATTCGTTGTTGAAAACTATGCAAGATCCACCATGGTTGATAATCTTTAGACATGAATACACCCAATTTCGGATCAACAGCTTCATCGGGGATTTAGGTTGCAATGATGGAATCAATTTCATCCGATCTGATTTTTTTGAGGAACTAAACCAAAATATGCGCATGGAGCATACCAAAATTCTGCCATTCAACGTAGGACATTCAAAAAAGATGTTGGCCAAACAAACGCTGCTTTATGATCAAATTCATCCAATATTTTTTAACTTCACCCACTCCAAATTACCACTGAACATGCGTTCAGATTTTAATTTATTTCACTATGATGCTACATAAAATATGGCCTGATTTTTGGCACAGGTGTTCACTGTTAGTGTCGCAACTCAAATTCATAGCCCCCTAACACGACAAATTATAAATATTTTTTCCAGCAGTTTACGAATTGGTCTAACTTCACCCAGTTTATATTACCTTTAAACATTCGAATTATGTGATATCGATTTATGAAATTTTTTTCGGCGAAAATTTACTGCTATAACTTCAATTACATGTAATTTTCGGCTCATAACAACAGAAATTTTTACTACCACCTGATGCAAAATATGTCGATAACACAGGTTTTTTTTCGGCTGAAATTTTCGGCCAACTTCAGTAGCATTAACTTATCCTATATCCAAGGGCAAATCTGAAGATGAATATGATGTTGATAATGAACACAGCATTTCCACAATTGAAGAAGGAAGGGCGGAAACACCAGTAATTATTTATAAAGAGCACGGTCATTTAATTAACAAAATGAGAAAAATCATCAAAATTTTTCGTAAGTCAAATACCAAAAAACGATGAAATTTTACAAAATTATGTAAAAGCAGAGTTTTGGAAGTTGATTTTAATACTAGATTGTAAGACTAGATGGAATAGTCTGCTTACGATGGAACGATTCTTTTTACTAACAAGCTGTATCAATTATAGATTTAAAATTGATAATCAGTTTCTCTGACTATGAATATAACATCGTTTCATCGACCCAATATTTAAATTCTTATTTCAGGAACTTCAAAAGGTAAACACACCACTATGTACTGAATTATTAAATGGAATAAAGAAACGTATTTATGAGCGTCGCACTGAAATTTCGTTCATTGTTCAATATTTACACAACAGATGATCAAGAAACGTTTTCATTTCCAAAACTCGCTAAAACTGTAAGGCCGAATCATACTTTTATTACTTCGTTCATTCATTTATTCAAACAATATTTTCGACCAACAATCTCTTGTGAAAAAATGCAGAAGTAGTAAAAGAGAACGTTTGTTACGAAAATTGGTATGACGATAATAATTGTGAAGCTCAAGAAATTAAAAAGCCGCAGCACCAATTTGGAAACCTTAGTATGAAGGAACTACTTGATCAGTATATATTGAAAGAAGTACATTATGTGATTTCCGGAAAGAAAACAACCCCAAGAAGGAACATGGAGCAAATATCTAGCAAATTTATCACGTTTTATTGACATTCCGGCCTATAAGTGTTGAGGCTGATAGAGTAGTTTCGGCTGCAGGTCAAATCTGTACGAAACTTTGAACAAATTTGAGCGATGAGTCAATTAATGCTTTGAGTTTTCTGCGAGCTTATTTTAAAAGAACTATAAATATATAGAACTAAACCGCTTATTTAGTTTGTAGTCATATGCTGTTTTTTGTAATTTTCTATACGTTTTTCAAAAATGAAATAAATTTGTTATAATGAAGTAAAATATGAAATAAAGTTTAATAATTTAATCCGCTGAATTCTTCTTTGAAGTACCAAATTTTCGGTATTGAAAATCGGGATCCTGGTTTTGGTTCCATATAGAAACCGTTTTGCAAAGGCGGAAATCGCTGGAGCTGGCAGTTCTAATTAGAATAAGCAATTATTGTAAACCAATATAGGTCATAAACCGAGATACAAAAGAAAGATAAACTTCTATAGGATCGCCGTATCAGTGAACAGAGAATTTATTTAGTTGGATTTTTTTTTTTTCGAAAAAGTGCAATAAAGAACACGTGTTTCTAAAAAAACACAAGGGGACGGTGATAATTTGGAAAACATTGCACGTACTACCGGTGGGTGTTCGAGTCCACTATTACCCAAAACTTATAGATTTTAATAATAACTTATCTCTTTAAAATTTTTAGTTTTAAATTTTATTTGTGAACTGCGCGGCTGTAAAACGTATAGAAAGGAAAATTATGAAAAGGGGGTTTACGTGCGAAAACAAGTTATCGAGAAAACAGTTGTTAAAGGTAAAACACACGTAGCCTCAGTTTCGCGTTAGTTGTTCCCTTTTATCCGCGTTACCTGTTATCTAACTATATTCAAGGACGTTGCTTCTGCTCGGAACGTTATCGTAGTTAATCACGTTGAGTTTGCAAATGTTATGTTTGTGATCGCGCCGGACGATAACTAGGAAACAAAAAAGTCCTATTAGACACGCAGAATAAGCTTATAGGAAAGAAATTCAAATTCTTTCCTATTTCCTATTCCTATAGGAAAAACAGAATCGAGCTACAGGTCACATATGGAGGATTGCTTCTTTTAGTGGCCGAAACAGCCACTACACACTGAGGCAAATCGCGTGATCATCAGCAAAGGCTGATGAGAGAGGTCTGTAAGACCAAGTTATTTAAATCTTGGAAATACCATCAAAAATTATCTTGATCTCATAAAAGTAAAGCAAAGAGTAGCCGGTCCGGAAAACCTATATACCACTTCCTGACATCTCAAGAACGGCTTGCGCGATTTGAATTTTTTCTCGCCAATCTAGTTTAATTTTTAATTCGGAGAATTAAAAACTTTTTGGGAGCAGCACCTGAACGAAGTCGTGTACCTTTAATTGGAAATTAAACAAAAAAACATCGAATACAACTACAATTGGGTGCAAAAAATTAGAACAGTTGCATTTTCCTTTTTTTTAATTTTTCTCGCAAATGGAAATATTTTTATGAATCAAAGTATGTCAAGTTAAAGATCATTTCATCACCTACGCGATAATACCACGTGTGTGTATTTTCTGTTAAAAACTAGGACCAACAATAGAACACAACTACCCGAAAACGCTCGTTTCAAGTAGCATCGGTTGCCGAAAATGTGGCAGGTAAAAAAAGTGCGTTTTAAACTGATCGTCTATCGATTACGTATTCATCTGGAGCAAGAAAATGAAAACCACACTAGAGGTAGCCGATGAAGTGGTTGCTCTAATTGATGCGGAGCTGAACCTCCGTTCGTAGAGTGTGGCAGAGATATCAAGAAACCGGTTAATATATATGAGGGCGACAAAGATCTGACCGTCATCGTTTTACAAAACAGCATGAAGTCTGCTTTAATGTGACGACTTCGTTGCGAAATCGAGGTTTGAATGCGATGCAAGTAGGCAAGGTCTGAGTAGGCATGTCACTGGACCCTAAAATAGGTCTTGCATTTATCTCCGGACTGAATGCTGGCCGTCAATCAAGAGGATTGACTTCTCAACGGTACATTGAGGAAGTATACTTTGCCGGGTGTATTGGTGAAAATTCTTGTTCATGCAGGATGATATGACCTCATAGTGTACCAGTACCTTCAAGAAGTCGATGTACCTGTTATGGAGTGGCCAGCTCGAAGCCCGAACCTCAATCTCATCGAATATTTATGCGGCGAGTTGAGAATTAAAAAATATATTCGTTTGCTTCGTAACTCTTGAGTATTACACGAAAAAATGTTTGCTCAAGATGTTAACGTGCGTTTGAAATCTAATAAAATTAAATTTGGTTGTATTATACAGACATTAAATCATGTTGCATGCATGTACCACATATTTACTTCATGAAGCGCACCAACAAATTTTCTTATTAAATTTCAATTAAGAAATTTGTATACAGAAAATCATAAGAAAATTTAAATAATTTTATGATTTATTATTTTATTAATATTATGACAGCTCAATAAAAGTAATATAAAATAATTTCAATATTTTATAATATTCCATCAATAAAATATGATTATTATTATAATTGCAATAATAAATGGTAAAACATAAAGAAAAGCTCTTTTTTTACATACATAATACCTTTGAGGTAAGGTAGGGTCGTTATATTATGTAGGTGAGCATATGAGGTACAACATATATACATAATGTAGAAAAAAATTGACATGTTTTGATTTTTTTTTTTTCTTAATTTATGATTTATTGTTTCTCAATTTATTACAAAAATGTGTTATGATTATCTATTAACATATTCAAAATTATTTGCTTTACGAATTGATCGCCGGAAGTATTAGAAATTCATAAAAATATTAAAAATCATCGAGATTCTTGTGGGTGTCGTATACGTGAGGAAAATTATATATATATCCGACCCCTGAAGAGGGTGTGCTAAATTAGTTTTTTTCTCGGTTCAACCTGAAATGATTTAACTTGACGACTATTAATTTCTTACACTCTGTGGTATTTCAATAAATACTTGATTTGTATATATGTGCGTACTAACGTACAGTGCGCAATCTTGAATCTCTAAAATAGGATTCAAGGTAATTCTAACCAAAAAAAAAAAAAATAAGTTTTATATATTATTGATGAACTGATAGGCAATACACGCCCACATCCTATTGTCAAATAATATTCAAATGTATATTTATATGGACAGGTTAATACATATTGATGAATTTTCTATAAATAAATAATGGTTAAATCTGTAACTGGAATTATTATTGCCTAATATTATACAGATTTATGTTTTATAAACCCTTTCAATATCAAATTTCTGATTTTTTTTAGAGCCGCGTCCACCAATTCACAAAAAAATTTCGTAACAACGAAACGAATCCCACCCACACAAAACTTCTTTGAATAATAACATATTTTAATGGGTTGACTTCTTTTTTTGCTTTTATTTTCATTAATTTGCTGAAAATGTTGTCGAAATACCGGTAAAGTTTTGTACCTAAAGCTTTTCTTATCTTTATTATTATAAACAAAGTTAATGATACCGCGTGCGCGCGCAATCTAAAGAAAGAGAACTTACAGTTTTTGTTGTTGTAGATTTAGTAAATTGCTTTATATTGTATATCCGGAAGAATCAAGTGACAACATTTTATGTTGAAAATTTCTAGTTTTTTGTATCACGATTTTATAGTTTATTTTATTAAAAGGTTTTTGTTGTATTTATATTTAAGGGTATTACTGTAAAAAATTATGATAGCTTTTTATTGATTTATATTTTTATGTTCAGATAAAATTATGATGTAATTTGGTATAACAAACATTTTTTGGGTTTATTTTATTCTCACGCGATTTGAAATTAAATATTGTCAATCTATACGTCATTTTACAATATAAAACAACAAGTTTAGACGGGTCTCGGTTTCTGACAAAAATTTTAAAAGATTTTAATTTTGAAAGACGACTAGCACTGCCGATCTCTCTTGTAAAATAAAATTAGTCAAGCTGCCGTTTAAGAAAGATGTTGGCATATTCGATTTCGATCACTTAAGCGTAAACTGTCAAACAATCCGACCAAACGGCATAGTGGTTAAAGCTTTGGCGTTTGGATCGAGAGGTACCGAGTTTAAATCATCATCAGATACGATATGTGATGAAAATGATGTATGACCCCCTGTTGGAGTGTAAAACTCATGGGCCGACCCATGCTGCACGTCCTCGAACTGGCTGAGGTGGAAAAGTAAGTACGAAAAAAGCGAACCTGGAAAGAGTGGAGAGTGCCTAGGCTCCAGAATGGATCCTTAATTTATTGTTGAGTACATAAACTAAATTAGGGAGTCTAATATTTTGGGACGTATTATTCAAGTACCTGTAAAATTTAATAACTGTGAAAGTTACTATTTACCTCACCATTTGGTATATTAAAGGAAACCAGCAGTACGACCAAAGATGGAGTAGTGTTTGATAGATTAAGACAAATTGATGATATAGGTCCAACCATCCAACCAACATTAAGGGAAATCTTATTAAGATTTCGTACTAATAAAAATTCAAACGAGAAAAGTCCAAACGAGACGTTGAAACATTACCAGCTTACATGAGTCACTTTTGGTCTTGAATGCTCAGCGTTCCTCTCTTCAGAACAATGCAACAACTAACAATTGGCTCATAGGATGAAAATATCCAGAAACATATATTCAGCGATTTTTAGGTAGACGACCTTTTGAGGGAGTATGGAAATCAAATATAAGCAACTTGTGTGAGATGAAGTACGACGTACATCTACAATCAAACACTTGGTTCACAATGACATCCAATAAACGACAAATACTCCTTTAAAATTTACGCAGAAAACGGCCCAATTAAAAAAAAAAATATATCAGAAACCTCTCATTCTTTGATCTTCTCGGTTTCCCATCCCTCTCCATTATCCTCTCGAAAATATTATTTCAGAAACTATGACCTCTTAAAACAGACTGGGATGACCAAGTACCACGAGAATTTCAAGAAAAATACAACAGATTTGTGGACGATTATTAATTACATTATTTATACAAGATATGCAGCTAAAACCACAAACCTAATAATAGGAAATTTACCAGTAGCTAGGTCCACTCTGAAAAGACCATTCGAAATTGCCGTCATATGTAACAGTTAAGCTGTCTTAGCAGATTTAAATCGTTTCACTGCCAAAAGAGGATTATTTTAGTACATATGTACACTACCCTGATAATGCGGTTTAAATTTTATCGGGGTAAGGCGATTGACCAAGCATATAAATTGATAAGGAAAATTAATAACGATTATCTATTTGCACAATTTCTGAGTCAAAATAGCATGAAGTGGCACTTTATGAAACCGATATGTGCTCACTTTGGTGGATTATGGGAGGCCGCAGGACGGATTGACAATTATGCACAAATTTTTAAACCGATGATGACAATGAACTACTGATCCAACCACATTTTTAATTGGTATATCTACAGCATCGATTCCCGAACCAAACATAAACTTGCAGTCATTTTGGAAAAGAGATTACTTAGGCCACGTTACAAGGTTCCCACAACAACGGATAATAAATAAAGTGTTTTACGAACAACCAGCCGAAGTGCGTCGTAGAGGAAGACACCGACTACGCTGGCGTGATGATCGAAAAAGATCTACGAACATTAGGATGTCGAAACTGGAGGACCAGAGCGATGGATCGAAATGGATGGAGAACCAAAGTGCAGGCGGCGAAATCCCTTGATGGGATGCAAAAGCCAGAGAAACAGAGAGAGAGAGAGAGAGAGAGAGAGAGAGAGAGAGAGAGAGAGAGAGAGAGATTTCTTAGAATATTTAAATAATATCCAGCAGCGTCACAAATGGCACTAACTTCAAGAAAATATCAAGGCCAGCGGTGGGTATTATTAAATTGCATCCCGGTTCAAGTGGATTAGTAAGAGCTTTGACCTTGAAAACATCACCATCAACATTACAACGTCCAGTGACAAAATTTTGGGCAGAGCATGTTTATACCGTTTATACCGTCCTCAACTATTAGATTATATATTGTGAATTGTAAACCAACAATTATTTTTTGTTTTAACTCAGAAAAAGGCCTTTTATTATAGTAGAATATTTAAATAGTTACAGTTGGTTAACAACCGAATTTTCAATAAAAATTATATCCAAAAAATTTTTTTGTATAAAAAGGATAGCGATTAATTGACACATTAGTTAAAGTTTTGGCGTTTGGACCCCGAGCACTAAAGGCTGGCGTGGAGCAATATGTGCAGATGGATTTACGCGAATCGGACTTATCGCTGTACGTCCTCGACTTGGCTACTGCGTTAGGTCAATATTTGAACAATTCTCTTAATGTAGCCAATTATTTTGGGACTAAAATGAGTTTATCTACGTTGTTAGCTTTGATCCTTGACTATTGATCAGATATTAGTTGTTCGGTTTTACTGAAAATTATTTCAGTGAACGATTTTTTCTACAATTCTGAAGTAACAAGAAAACTCAATTCCGTTTACCGTAAAAAAAAATGTTTTTACTATGATTATCAGAATGAATGTGAGAATGACAAGCATAGGTTATTTAAGTTCACATTCGAACATAACACTGGATTCGTGTCAGAAGCAGCATTCGCATAGAACTCTGATTTGCAGTCAAATGGAAGCAATTACGGGCTGGCAAAGAAGTTGAGCGCCAGAATATGAAACCACTCTAAATTTTTTGCCCAATAAACTAAAGTTTCTAATTAATGAAATCAAGAACGAATCCATTAACAAATACCTAAGTAGCCTAACTGGAGAAAGATGCCAAATTTTGACTTTGGAAAGCGATAAAAAGATTAAGCGACCCAAACTTCAAATTCCACCAATTAAAAATAAAGATGAAACAGGGGCTACGCAAAAGGCTGAAGTGCAAGTGCAAAGCAAAAAGATTTTGTTGTTTGCAACCCTCTTCGAGTACACGTTCTAACCTCTATCTAGATAAAATGCAGATGAAAACAAAACTTCAAAATATTTCCTGTCACATTACAAGAATTAAACGATGGAATCAATCTTAACCTAAATGCAAAGAAAACCCACTTCCTGAAAAAACACTAAATGAACTCCTCCAAATAATTACCGGAGTATTCAAACTTAAACACGTTCCAAATCAATGTAAACTCGCAGAAGATATCATGATACCTAAACCGCACTAACCGCAGAATGACAAAACTTCGTTTCGGCCGATTTTCTTACTTCTAATATTTTCAATAAATATTCGAGAAACTACTCCAAAAGAGACTCAATCCAATCATAGAAGAATGAAATCTTACTCCCCCTCATCAATTTGGCTTCATAAAAAACCATTCGACAATAGCACAAGTACACCGAATTACAAACATAACAGAAGATGTATACCTACTTGAAGATATGAAAGTATGTTCAAGTATTTTCTTGAATGTAGCACAGACCTTTGACAGATCCTAGCTATTTGAAATATGAACTACAAAAAGTCTTACCAAAACAGTTTTCTGACACACTAAATCTTACATATCTAAGCGATATTTTATATCTAACCGATACCAGTTAATAATAATAAAGACTTTTTTAGTGCAAATCCAAACTTATATCAAACAGTTGGGAATTGGTTTAGTTTCGTCAAATTGGTCAGTTTAGGAACCTTATTCGAAATTCAAATTACCAGACTCAGGTTTAATTAAAATTGATAAATTTAACCATTCCGCATTCGAATCTCATATTGGAATCCCATTTTCAATGTAGACCTTCAATGCTATCTAATTGGCGCAACAAATCTATCTAAAATCATTATCTTGAAGTACATAATTTTTAAAGAATCCTTGATTTTTACTACAGGTATTAGGAAATCGGGGATTCCGAAATCCTGATATATGGTATTATTGTTTTGAACCTTTTTTTTAATTCCAGGATATTGATAATTCGGGATTTTGATTTCAAGCGTCTCGACTATATATGCATTCAAAATAAAAAAATCATAAAAGTAAATCATTAAATCATCAAAATAAATCGTTACTTCAAAAAATGTGAGATTGACATATTTTTTACCTATGGGTGGATTCGAAATTGGGTTTAAAATGCACATTTATAGAATTTCTGAATAATCAATAAAACACAGTCTACAGTGGGGCCAAGCGCAAATTTTAGTGATAAAAAAATCACAAAAGAAAATAAAAAAAATGAAAAATTTAAAAGGTTAACAATTAAAATTTATTACGATAGATTTATTTAATCTTTCGTGAAGTTTAACTAAATTTTAGTTTAATAATCATTTTTTTTTGTAAAGTGTTAATAGTTAAAGTTATTTTAAAATTGTAGGTTTTTCATTTTTGTGTTTGTTCTTTTTTTAACGATTACCCCGTACAACGAATAAGATTTTATGATTTTTTTTTAATCAAAGCGAAATTCAATAAGTTTTTAATGTTTTAGTACACATTCAACGATAAGCTACATATTTCAATTTAACGGGTTAAAATTAATTGTAAAATACATATTTTTATTTTTTATAATTTTGGTACAGTTCGCTTTTTTTAAATAAAATAACATAACATTAATCTTATCGTCCCGGAATCGAGCCAAATAACTATATATGTATTTATATTGTTGAAGAATAATTTAAACAACAACGTGATTAACAGTAATTAATACCTACATGAATTTAATTTAATTTTCAGTCAAGAGCAAGACTCGGTAATCACCAAAAATACGCATTAATTGATTTGGTTGAAGATAATTTTGAATTTATCCAAGGTAAAGAAATTCTCTATACTTAGATTATGCTTTATTTATATAATACTTTTAATTTCTATCTTGTTTGTTTTTCTTTGCCAAGGGAAACATGCAACAGCACGAGGGTCTACCGACAAAAGGACCACCTGGGAACAAATCGCACAAAATTTAAATGCCATTGGACCTTTAACCAAGACAGACGAACAGTGGCAAAAGGTAAACCGATCAAAATACATTTAAAATGCAAATTATTTGTATATATTTTTTTAGACATGGATAACTTTAAGATATAAAATAAAGGAAAAATTAAAAAACATTCGAAATTTAAGAAAAATAACCGAAATGGGACCCATTACCAATGAAGAGGTTGGTGGTGACTGGGATTCTGACGCTACTAGAATTACAGCGTCCGAGTGGAGAGTAATCAACCTTTGTTGGCTTGATACGCTTGATGGACATGTAGATGTTGAGAGTGGGTTTAACATAAGAGTATAAGTTATATAAATTTATTGAGAACATATAACCTATACATTTTGTTTTTTGACAGCTCCACCACCAGAAAGACCCTATTCACCACAACCTGGCACATCTGCCAGCGCGATGCAGATGCCATCAGTTTCTGAAGCTGTAAATATATTATATGATACAAAAACTAACGACAAAAAACAAAATACATATTTGGTTTTCTATATTTCAGGTAGACCCTTCAATTGAAACGGAGGAACAAATGGTTCATTTGTTGATTGAACCGGTCGAAACTTCCGCTACGGTTTCCCCAGTTCAACTTATTAATGGATCCACTTCGTCTTTGGGTATAACATTAGGGCACCAACGCCAAGCAGAAATCCTAGTTCGATTGGCCCAGAACGAGTTCGTGGTCGATATAGAAATAGACCAAGAGTAAGAAATAAAACTTATAGTAATACTAAATATTATAATGGATACTTACATTCTAGCAATCTACTATCATGGAGTCGATTCAGACGTCACTGCGGCTACAGGAACAATCCAATAGAAATCAAAGAAAAATAATAGAGCAGGGGGTCGAAATTATTAAGGCCATAAATGAGAACAATAAATTAGTTGCTAAAAGTAATGATTTATTATTTGCTTTAATTAATAAAAATAATAATTAAATATTATAATTTAAGTATAACCTAAATAAAACCTAAGTATAACCTAAACATAACCTAAGTATAACCTATTAAGTTCCTAACCTAATCTTAGTCTAAAATATAATCTAATGAAAACAAATTATTGAAAATTAAAATGAGAATATTAAAAATTAATGTGTATTTAAATAATTAATGACCCAGTTTCGGTTTCTTGTCCAGCATTGAATAATAAGCCCCGTTCGTTATTCGAACTTGACCCTGCATCAGGTACTGGAGTATTTATTCTTCATAAGGTACATTATTCAAAATTAAAATATTGTGAAGAACAATGCAGCTCGTAATAATATATGCGGCTGTAGCGGTCACAACGCAATCTACATTGATGTCGGATGCTTGGCTACTGCACAACAAAATAAGTAGATGATGGTGTTAGAAACGTTTTTTATATGTAGGTAAACACCTACAGCGGCCATACTCGGCTCATACCGTAATTTTCGCTCCCCCAAAGTACAGCTGCAAAATACGAAGAAAATTTAGTTAGTTAATTAAATAAATTTATAATTACATAAATGTACATACCGAAACCGATTTTTTATTAAACCAATACATCTTTTGATTTTGCTTCGTATTCTGTTGTGATGCTGGTTATAAAATTTTTCTTCACGTGTCCTCGGGTTTTGATGGGAGTCAAAAGAAATGGCTGTAGTGGATATCCACTATCACCTTCAAAGAACATAGTATGATATAAGATAATATTAAAGTAAATTCAATAAAGTTATATAAACTAAATTACCTAACAACCATTCCCGTTGTTCACCTTGTCTGTGTCTTATTTAAAGAAACGCGAAACATTGACTGCAACCCCATATATAACTGTCATGCGTTGAGCTGTATGAATGGATAATTTCAACTTTATGCTGTAATCATTTTTAAAATGTGTCTACTATATTGCCGACTTACCCAGAATATCTTGCATTACAGTTGAGAACTTTTAGCTTATGGTTACATACCTAAAATTTATAAAATAGTTATTACAAATACTGGTAAAAATAAATAAGGAAAATTAAATAGTCTCACCAATTGAGTATTTATTGAATGAAAGCCTTTCCGATTGACATACGCATTCTCCACTTCTTTTTTAAGTCCAGTCAAGGCGATGTGAGTTCCATCAATTATTCCAATTATATTTGGAAAACCATGCTCTTCAAAAAAACTATGCAAAAAATTGTCAATTTTTATAATCAATAAGTAAATTAACTTTGTTTATGTACTTAGTTTTAGTAGCCTCAATTTCAGACGCCGTCTGAGGAAATCTTATATATTTTCCCGACAATTTGTTTGTTATTAAAGTTGCGTATTTTCTCACACACTTCGAGACTTTTTGTTTTAGTAGCTACCACTAGCAAAAAAATTAAGGACCGCTAACATCTTAAATAAAAACACAAATTTTAACTAAAATTCCACAAAAATAAAATATAAAATTACCTCTAAATGAAGTGGAACTTTTTGGTTGATGTCAACTATATTACCCGCGTCTCGAACCTCCTGAATAAAATCTTTTGCCAGATTCATTGGGAGCCTGTACACCTCCCTGAACTTAAAAATAAATTTAAACGCGTTTAGCGAAATTTCTCAAATAAAATATAGAATTAAATCTTACTTATTTTCCGGGATATCGAACGGGTTCATCGTATCCCTCATCCGCTTCCTTAATATTCTCATGTGATGAGTATTTTCAAAATGCAAAGCAGCGAAGGGGACGACGCTCATTATAAATTATTTCCACCATAAATTTAAAGACAAACTTGTCAAATCCTGAAACTACTGAAAATATCTGTCAAAATATATATTTTGTAAATAAAATAAAAAAAGGCATACGTCTGCTACTAAAAAAAAAATATAATGTCGACGTACGTTTTTCTAGCAAACTACAAGATTTTTTTTATCACTAAAATTTGCGCTTGGTCCCACTGCTGCTTTTGTGCGATTTTTTTATGCGGTATCAAAAAATGTATTCAATACACAATCTACTTAAGTTCTTTCAAAAATTTAATCAAATTAGATATGTGATTAATCTAATTAGTAAACTGACGTTGGCCATTTTGTTTTTTCGATTTTTGATAATTCATCACATTGCGTAAGTATTGCGTCAGGATGCGTAATGTTTTGAGCTATGTGAACATTTTTTTACGGTCCCTATTTACCGCATAAAAAAATGTTTTAAAAGTGTTGCGAAAAGTATTTTTTATACCTACTCCTGAAGTTTCGGAAGAATTTTTTTTATTCGTTTTTTATGCGGTCCCTATTACTGCACAAAAATAGGTTTGCCTGAATTAAATTTTGACGCCAATAAATCAGTGTTGTGCCTCTACGCGTATTTTACAATAGTCTACATGTTGATGTCGTCTATTTTTGACTTTCGTAGAAATATGAATTTTACGTAAACAAAGTCCATAATTGGTAGAATATGTAGATAATTCGTAGACAATGTCGATTATTCTTTTTTTTGTTGTTATTCAGTTGGTGTTTTATGGAAGATGCAGATACAGTTTTCCTGTTCAAATTGAGGTTTTTCGATAATTGTCAAACATTTAATTATAGTATTCTGTTTTTGTTTTCTTAACAGAAAAATTTTACTTTCCCCACAAAAGTCACTATTTGATCATTCATTTTCGCAAGTTAAATATTTTCGAAAAAATATTTGAGTTACACTTAACAGTTTCGTTTAGTTTGAATATTTTATTAAAAGTTTATTGTTGAAATTGTCAGTGTCAACTACCACCCGCGGAAAGGAGACATTCAGACAGATAAAAACCACCAGAGTCAACCAGAAAAACTAATACTTAATTATTTTAGCCTGTTAAATAAAATGTAGTACAATATAACATCCATACAGCGTTTAAATTATCTTATCGGCTTAAATTTTCCAATAATTTTGTAATTTTTTTATTCTACGATACGAATTTTGTTTGAAACGTTTCATAGCGCCACCGCATTGAGCACCTACTAATAAACTAGAAAAATCACAGTTTATGTTTAATTAAAAATTTGTTGAGTGATATTCGGTTACTGAGAGCATCGCGGTTATTTAACAATGTTGAGACTGAGAGTATTACCTAAATTTGATGGTTGGAATTCTGGTGAGTGGGTTCGAAAGCGTAATAATTTTAAATCTATATTCAAAAAGAAGTAACATCTTTAAAGAGACTAAACAAATTGTTAGTTTGTAATGTCCATTCATGGGCTTTGTCGATAGCCATTTCGCTGTACGAGGCTAAATTCAGCTATATGCAAATTAATTGCATATGCAATGTATCACCTGTTACGTACACTTTCGAAACTGTGAATATTCATTGCTATATCAACTTATAAGTTAATATACACAAATATTGCGGACACGCGACGAGTTCTAAATTTTTTTTAATTATACGAGATGGAATGGATATAGGCTAATAATAGGCTAATTAAATGTCGGAAATTATGAATCATCTACTCTCAACGTGTCGGTTGGTGTTCCACAAGGGTCCATTCTAGGCCCTACATTGTTTTTGGTTTATGTAAATGATATTTTCAACTTAAACTTAAAAGGAAAGATCCAACTATTTGCGGATGATGCTGCATTGTTATATAGTTCTTCGTCATTTGAGCAGCTTCAACATGACATGGAAAGTGATATGATCATAATTAGCCGATGGCTGGAAAATAATAGATTGGTATTAAATGTTTCCAAATCTAACTTTCTTATATTTTATTTAAAGCACAAACCTCCTCTAATATTTAATGAGATTAATTTTCAAAATGAATCAATTAAACGTGTCGCCTGCGTCCGATATCTTGGGTTGTTAATTAATTCTCAATTATCCTGGATAAATCATATTAGCGGAGTTAAACAGAAAATATCGCCTATTGTTGGAGTCTTAAGACGAGTTGGTCGATTTATACCTGATTCAGCACAAACCTCCTCTAATATTTAATGAGATTAATTTTCAAAATGAATCAATTAAACGTGTCGCCTGCGTCCGATATCTTGGGTTGTTAATTAATTCTCAATTATCCTGGATAAATCATATTAGCGGAGTTAAACAGAAAATATCGCCTATTGTTGGAGTCTTAAGACGAGTTGGTCGATTTATACCTGATTCTCTTAAATACAATATTTATTATAGTTTTATTCACTCTCATCTATCATATTTAATACAAATTTGGGGTTCCTCAAGTGACACTCATTTAAATGATTTACAAATTTTACAAAACAAGGCCTTGAAAGCATTAAGAAATTTGCCTTTATTAACATCAACTAATATTCTTTATAATAATAAAATTCTTCCAATTCCTTCCATAATTGACTATCAGTACATCATTACAATTTATAAAATTAGACATGGGCTTTTGAAGTATAATGCGGAATTCCAAACGAACATTTCTGCCACTGAAATAATTACACGCAATTCATTGAATTATCGCCTCCCGAATTATAAATTTAAAACGACCCAAAATAGTATCTTTTATAAAGGTATAAAACTTTTCAACAATCTGAGTAATGAAGATAAAGATAATAAAATTTCGAATCTGAAGCTGAATTTAAAAAAGACTCTATATGAACAATTTATTGCTAATTATAATACTTATCATCACTAACAATATTATTTTAAGTTTATTTTTTATCAAGTTGAGTAGTTGCTATTGTTAATTAATCAAATTATTACGTTGAATATGCAATATGTATGTATGTATTGTGTATGTATATATTATTCTCTTGTTTAAAATTTAAAATTATAGAATATTTTCCTGTATGAAAATTGTAATATTTTTTCCTTGGAAAATAAAAATAAAAAAAAAAAAAAAAAAAAAAAAAAAAAAAAAATGCTTTAATAAAAAAAGTTGAACTCAATCTCTGGCGACTAAAGCGATGGGTTCTGCCAACTTTAGAAAAAGCTATAGCAAAACTCAATTCAAAAAATTATTTAAAAACAATTGGAACAATAAAGGATAATTTTAGGCTAATTAAATGAGTTATTAAATTTTTTTGGCACTCGCAGAGCCATCTGTGATTTTAAAGAGCCATAATATAAAAATAAAAGCTTTAAATAGAGGGGAAGCTTTTATTGAGCGGTAATTGGAAAATTTTTGAACATATGAATAAAATATTAAACAAATCAAAAAACACATATTTGAAAATCAGCCATCATATTATAGTACATATTTAATTATTATATTTAAACAAAAGCGGAGCATAAATTTATTAATTTTCTATAAAAATGAGCATACCGTTTATTTAAGTAGCTTAGGAAAGTAAGTTAATAAAAAGTGATGCCGCCGATTTCTCTTACAATCAATTTAAAATTTAGTTTTATAAAAATTGAACGCCTTTAGTAAATTCTGATCACATTTATGAGCAAAGTTTTTTCATCAAAATTTATTTTATTGGAAATGTATACAATATCGTTGACATCGTTGATTTTCTTAATTAAATATTATTACAAAAAACAACAAAACGTAGAAAACTTCAATTTTATGCGATTGCAAAACCGAGCTATCTGTAATTTCTAAATTCGTTTATAGATGTCTCTATAATAAATTTACTTGAAATTACATAAAAGAAGAATAAAATATTTAAACAACTATTAACGAAAATAAACCATTATTAAGTTAAGAGCAAAATCTTTAATATGATAATTTAACATAATTAATAAAATTCAAAACAATTATAATTTTTATTTGATTGGTCTTGGTTCGATTGGATTAAAATATTAATATTTTTATTTTATGAAGCTTTGTTTTGTTTATACTACAGGATGAAACGAAATAGCTTGCGTATTTGTTACGATGAAAAATAAAATTTTTAACAGGTAACGAAAATTTTGAAGTTTGTTATTGAAACACAATAACTCCCATATTATATTGCTACTCCAATAGAATTTTTTTACGAACGTTTGTTTTTGGAAAAAACATGCTGAAATTTTTGATGGAACACTCTATACTAATTCCTTATTTTCTTTACATACACATATAAACAAATTCTTGTTTCAAAAAAACATTGTGTTAGACTAATTCAAATGTTTTTGCGGTTACTCGAGATAATATAACTCAATTTTAAAATATGCGTTTCCTGAATATAACCATTCACATTGAAAATTCAAACAAAGCATTTATGTTTTCGAAAAAAAATTTGGGATCTTACGGCTCTTATATTTAGGAAGCTTTGATTATATGCGTTTTATGCAATCATATGAAACTAAGTTTAATAAATTGTAGTAGTTCCTTCAGATACTTAAAAAAAAGATCACTAGATTAAAGTATTGAATTATACTTTTAATTTTCCATTTTTTTTGTTTATTAAAGCTAAGTTAGATAAAATTGATGGTGCTCCATCATATCCTCGAAAAAAAAATTATTTAATATTAAAAGTTATAAATTCGTAGAATTGAGCAAGTACACAAACCTTTAGAGATACAATCAAACAATGTTTTATTTTTATTATTAAAATGACTCTATACAAACCTTGTAAATATTTAGATCGTGCTATACACTAACTTAATCTTACATCGAATCTCGTCGCATAATATATACCTGCTAAATTATAATGAAATGCGCCAAAATTTATATAAAATAATCTCAATCTGTAATATTTATAAGTTTTATCGCAACCTTGAACAAATATTTTTTCAAGTGTTGATATTGTTACATAAAAATTCTGATGATCTTAAATCAATTTTATTTATTTTTTGTCTTTGTTGCTCTAGGTGTAATCAAAAAGTAAAAATTGTTTAAAAGCAAAATCACTAAAGCTTAAAAGAACCAAAAAAAAATATTGTCACTTTGAATTTACATTAGTTCGTGTTCCTATAAGATGATTGATGATCTTGTTTATTATTGTTTTTGTGATTTTATTTCAATGACATTTTTTTATTTATATTTTTTAAGTAATTCAATAAAAGCTTCTTATTGAGTGTCATTTTGAAATATTTTTATTAGGATGGTTTAGAAGTTGTAGTATATATTTGGTATACTGTATGGGCGAGAACTTATAATCGATCTAAGAATCAAATATTTGTTTTGTATACAATTCTGGTCCGCACACACTTTTTTTTTTTTTTTTTATATAATTCTAATTTTAAAAACTAAAACAAAATAACGAATAATTGTGACATAGATGATCAAGAATGTTGCTAATAAGGATTGATCATTGTGTGTAGGATGATGATTGAAGACAAAACCAAACTTCAAAATTATAATTCTTCTTCTTATTATTTTAATGTTGTTACTACTCATGATTATATGCTATAATATACGAGTACCATGGTATACGTCTGTTGTCTATATATATAAAGAATCATTGTCCTATAAGTTTTGTTACAGTTTTTATTTATGTATAGATATATATTTTTAAGTTTTACTGTCTTAAATGCCTGAAGCTAGCACGTTTTGTTTTAATATAAACTTAAAATTAAATATTTTACGAAAGAAGCAAAAAAAAAAAAAACTCATCGCAGAGTGGAATTCTGAATTGAACGTAAACGTCTCGCAAGATAACAATGTATTAGGCGGAATTCCATCTCTGCGAAATGATTCAAATTGTTAACAAACATTTTAATTGATGATTAAAATATTGCAAATTTCACTTCTTTTGAGCAAAACAAGATATGTAAAAAAAAAAAAAACATCAAAGCATTTCCATTCGTACATAATTTTATTTCTTTATGAGTGCGTACGAGTATGTACATTGGAGTATTATAGGCACAGACGATCTAAACGTATTTTTCTGCACGTCAATTATGGTTAGCTTGCTAGTTTAAAAGTAACGAAAATTTTTAGACAAAAATTGATTGTGTAACAAATAAATTTAAGTAACTAGCTGTATACGACGTCCATATATCTAGTTAATAAAGCGAGCGGAATACAAAAGGTTTTCTTTGGTTTGTTTAATAGACTATAGATAGATATAAAATGGACTTCTTACATAAAAAAATATCGTTGATGGTGATCCATAATAAGAATGTCACGATGAAGCAAAAATTTATATGATTAGCATATTCATTCATGCAAAATGTTATGTGTGTGCAAGAGAAAGATTAAAAGGTTGTGACTCAATTTGGGTGGTTTAATTTACAAACAGATATTTTTATTAAATTAATCTAATAATTATATGGTACATTACATGCACGTAACACATTTAATACATTTACGACATCAATCAATTTCAGGTAATTGAATTATTTCAAAATTTTTTCAATATATAGGACACACGTACATGAGATTTTCGATTACTTAAATTTTTAATAAATTATGGTATGTACCAAATCGATCGCTTTAACACTTTCTCAGTTTACCAGTTTTAATTATTAATTTATAACAAATTTCGTCGATATTATATGGCATTGTAGTTTTTGTCAGACAAGGGTATTTTGTAGTGGTATTCGACAGATTCGCTAGGTTCTGTATAATTATTTCGGTATTAGATTTCATTAAAACTATACTTTACTTCCAGTCCATTTCTACTGCATCACGGAAGCTATTAGTAATCAAATCAGTGTTGTGCGTCCATGCGTTTTTCGCAATTATCGACATGGTCCAAAATACTGTAGACAATTGATTTCTGCGTAGATAATGTCGATAATTATTAGAGTATGTAGACAATTTGAAGACAATGAAGAGTATTTTTTTTTTTTTGTTTTTTCCCCATTACGATCTTTCAGTACGATCTTCATTCTTAAAGTTGTTCAGTCCAAATTGGGAGTTTCCGAATTTTTAATTAATTTTTACAAAACAAGTGGTTAACGTTAGTATGTCTAAAATTATTCAAAATATTACCAATCTTGTGTTGGCCATGTAATCCGTTTTAGTCATCACCAAATCTTTCTCATACCAGAGAATTTACAATTTTTGCCTCAGATGTCATACAAGATTTTTTGAAATATTCAAATTTCCAACTGCTACCTGTCAACTGTCCTTGGTAATTGAAATTAAAATTTTTGTGAACAAATTTTTTACGGTTATAAAATAAATAAAATTTGGTAGAAATTATCAACTGGACCTCTAAATTAATCTGTCGGCTTAGATCTGTTTTTTCGTATTCGTCCAATACTCCAAATTTTTTCGAGTTTAGTAATGTGTGGCGAGACGTTGATCCCATGCAGTAGTATACAACTTAAAATACTATGAAGTGCAGTCTACCGGTTGGATTAACCTTTGGGTAGCCGATAATGGGACAACCTTAAATGATCGTATTGCCGTTCTTATACTTATCCATTGTTACTTTTAAGCATAATCATAACAGTTCTGTATACGGATTTTGTTCGAAAACCGTGACTTGAGAGTTGGGAGATTTACTGTTGTTTCATAGGCACACTAGATGTAAATATAAAATTTAATTATCATTTATAGCAATCAACATTAATATTAATTGTATGCGTTTAGTAGAGAAACACAGCGAAAGTCTCAACTCTCAAGTGTCAGTTTTCGAACAAAATCTGTGCTCTGGTCACAATCGAGTGTTAGCTGTAGAGGACAATAATGTACGTAAAAAGTATTTGACATTTACGGGTTTTGTTACAACAACATCTTATATAATGTAATTTTCAATTGATATCATTGTAGAATTTACTGTTTTTTTCACCGCGATTAAGAAAAAAGATTATAGAAAAAAATTAAATCATTTATTTGATCATATTGCCACCTACAACTAAAGATTGAAACCGTCGACATAAATTGACGTCATATAGTAAAAATTTTAAAAAACAATAAAGCCATTATAGTGTCTAGGTGCACTGTTTTACCAGATTAAAATATATTATTGTGCGGCAGGGTATACAAGGTTTTTTTTAAAATATCGGCAATATTCTTTTTGTTCTGGCTAACAAAAATTACATTTGCCTGAGAGATTCAACATTTCCATTTTAACATCGACGATGTTTTTGGGGTCGCATAATATAGAAAAATGCAATGGAATTTTGTCGCAAGAATATGCAACGAAATAAAAAAAATTAAAGTAAATACGAGAGAACCAAAACACGCTGGTTGGCCGAAAATCAATTTTTTGGCTCAAACTTTTTTATTTTTTATGTTTAGGTCTATATAAATACAAGTACTCTAGCCCAAAACAAATCAGTAGGATTAAAATTTTTTATTTATAGGCATTAAGCAAAATTTCAAGCTCCATCATCGATGTTTATATTTTTAGCCTTAGTCTCAAACTTGGGATTTTTTCCCTTATGTTAATACCCTGATACATCCTACAAGCCTTTGGTCAAATTTTCCTGATTATTAGGATTAGATGATTTTACGTTTTATTATGTAGTTCTGGTGTTGTGTATTGTAGTAGATTAACAGTTCAACAGCTCTGTGTCTGGTTTGAAAACTTAATTGCTTAACCGTTTGTGTCCCAAACAGCGCGAGCGCGCTGTTGAGATTTTATGTCCAGAAAACCCATCACATTTCGAACATTGTCAACAACTGATGATGCATTACTGTTTGTCGAAGCCGCGCGCTCAGATTTACTGAAGCAAGCACACCGCACAGCTTCTTTTAATGTAAATAGTACATTTTACAATAGCTTTGTCTCCATAGAATGCCTTTTCGTACTCATTTAGAGAAAGCGCGGTTGCGCTGTTTGGGATTCTTCGACAACGTTTTTTCAATACCCCCTTGGACTCAAACGGTTAAAGGTCTCCTTTTTACAACAAGTATCTGTCGTTTTAAAATTTTTTGTCGTAATTCTCCTAAAACCATATAAGAAATTACTGTTTTAGTAACGAAATCTCGGGTTCAATTTTTTCAAATGTGGAGTAAGAATGAAGCTCTCTATCTTGAACTAGTTTTATTGCTGATAAAAAATAATCTTCGACATTGTCGACATTATTTCTACATTCTCTACATTATCGACGCCAGGTTTTTAGTTGCCGACATACAGTTTGTCTACAAATGTAGAATATTAAATTAACTACTGTTCTGAAACAAAAGACGTATTCGGTCAAACCTAGCCATTTACCGGAATTGGTAATTCGTCATGTGAGTTCTATTTTGTCCTATTGACCATTTTGGTATGAATGGAAATGAATTATGAATGGATTCTTATGTTTTCGACCACGCTCTTTCAGAATTTTTGGCCAAAATTAACCTGTCTCTTATACTTTTGAAGATATATTTTTTTATGGCGTGTTACTTACATATATCCAAACTAAATGGATATATGACACAATTTACAAGGACAAAACTATATTTGTTAAAAAAATTAATATTTTTAGCTTTGTCCTATATCCAATTGAACAACCCGTGTTTATAAAAAAAAAAGTATAAAGACGCTCTTTATTCATTCATAGAGTGAAAGCTAATGTAATATTTTTATTAAATTACGTAACTTATTCTATAAAAGTAACAACACGTGTTACGTGCATCATTTTAAATATTTTAAGTGTTATCACAAAACAAAATATCAGATAACACTACAGAAATGTCCTTACCAGTCCGACCTATCGACCCTGCCATTGAACGGCAATTAAACTTGTAACATGCTTTGGTTAATATTATTTTGTGTAACTTTTTTTTTAGAATTTTAGAAGCAGCGATGGTTGAAGATTCATACAGTGCTAATAATTCTTGTGGTAGTGGAACTTCCAGTTCTAATACAGCAATGATGATTGATTAGACGACCCAACCAATGAACTATTTGAACAATCAAAAATACTAATGGCAGTGGAAACATTATTCTATTTAAATCTGTCAAACCAGCTGCGCGTGACAAATTGTACCGCAAAGATATTCATGGAAATTTCTGGATTTTAAATAACGAAGAAAAAAATATTTACCGCAAAACATATAACGGTTTCTTCAGTGAAAGAGAAATCGTATACCATTGCAGAAGATTCGAGAAAACAAAATACATTTCAGTATTTTTTGTTTTCAACTGCAGGAAAAGAGCAAATGAGAGTTTGTCGATCTTGTTTTTTGGCAAAGTCGTATATGTAAAATTGTGTAAAAAAATTTCACGCAGCTTCCGTTGTTCCAAAGCCCTCAATTAGAGGAAAACGCATTAAAAAATCAACAAATCAAATGAGACACTTTTGCAACTAGTTCGAAGGCATATTGATAATTCCCCGTGTATGGACTCTCATTATTTACGTGCTGGGTACACAACTGCAGTACCTTGAAGCTGGGACATCGATTAAAAAAATGTATGATTTATATATGGAGGCTACAGGATCGAAAGAACTGAAATATAATATGTACAGGAAGATATTCAACACGGAATAAAACTTATCGTTCTTTGTGCCAAAACAAGATGTTTGCGATACTTGCAGCAAATATAAAAATATAACCGATTCAACTGAACACGAAATTATTGAATTTGATAAACATCGAAACTTAAACGAAGATCCAAAAAAGCGTAAGGAAGCTGACAAAGCTGGCTATTAATAGTACTAAATGGGTTTAGAGAGTTTATGATGTCGGATCCTTAGGTATCACAATGGGCCTATAATTGGCCTAAGTGTGCGATAGCAACCACTGAAACCTAACCTAACCTAACCTACCTAAAGGAAATACATCAATTTTTTTTGTAAAAGAAAATTTAATGCTTATAATTTAACCGGATATTGCTACACAAACAAAACTACCTACTGTTCTCTTTGCTATGAAAGCAAAAGCGGAAGAACTGGAAACGACATTGCTAGTGCTCTAACTAAAATATTAAAAGCCATTTTAAATGATAATCCGCATATTACAAAGCTTTGCTATGCGCTTATGCTCCGACGCTTGTGTTCCCCAAAACCGTAATCGCCAGTTTAGCACTGTTCAAGGAACTCGATGCTGTGCACAGCCTCATAGATAGACATTTAAAACTTGTTAGTTATCATAGTCCTATTTTACTGATACGACATTTAAAGTCAATGCAGTACGCAAAAGTACACTTAAAAATAATGCAGATGCAGCCTAGTGATTTTTATAATTATATCAAGCTTCCTTGGGGTTAAATTTAATAATTTAAAATTCACTTTAGCAAGTATGGTGGAATGGAACCCAAGAATACGGTACAACTGCCTGTTAAATCAAATCGAACAGCTTCCATAAAAACAAAATTACATACTTCAACTCAGCTACGCTCGCCCGGAGTACTTTCAAAAGAAAAGATTTAGGATATTGTTTTTATGTTCGATTACATGCCACACGAGGATTACGAATTTTATAGTGTGATTTTGATACTGCCACACCAAAAAGGAAATTAGACTAGTTTCAACTATTGAAAGGTGATTTAAAGAACTAACTGAATATTAACATTGGGTTTTCAATTGTAATGGTGTTATAAAAAATATTATAAAAAATTAAAAAGTTAAAAAATATATTAAAATTCGTGAATGCGAAAAGTTAGCTGTTAAAATAGAATATAGATGGAAATGTGAAAGAATCAAATTTCGTACGCTACGCAGTAATTCGCTAGTAGTACAACTGTGGCACACGTGGTATTGTTCTATATACCGGGTGAGTTTTTTAAGCTGAAACTTTCAAATATCTCGAAAAATAAGCCCTCTACGATAAATATGACCATTATCAAAATTAAATCATTCTGGAGGGGAAATACATTAGTGCTAAAGTTAGGACCCCGCCCTTGTTTGTAAAGGGGGTGGAAGCAACTTGGAAACTAAGATAGGAACCAATATTTTTTATTGCAGTATTTTATGTATTTTACGCATTATTGCCTTACGCAAACAGGTCTTATTGTTTTCTAAATAATCTTTGAACTGTATATCGATATTTTTAAAACAAAAAATATCATTTATTTGAAAACAAATTTAGTCGCATGTTCCTATGCAAAATCATCGCCGTCTTTGTTCCTGTGTTACGCTAAAAGTATTTTTTTTTTAAATTTAAGAAATACAATTTGTTTAAAACTAATTTCAAGTATTTTGATTGAAAACGTGTTAATTTTAATGCAAACATATTGCAGAATCGTATGCATAATGTTCTCAGTAGAAGAAATCGAAAAAAATTTAATATCGCCTATTACAGCGCCATCTATCATGAATCGAAAAAAATGTTTCAAGGAAATCCTACGTACTTTTAGCCGTAGAATCCGAATCTGCAATAAAAAATAGGGGTTTCCTATCTTAGTTTCCAAGTTGCCTCCACCCTCCTTACAAACAGGGGCGGGGGTCCTAATTTTAGCACTAATGTATTTCCCCTCCAGAATGATTTAATTTTGATAATGGTCATATTTATCGTAGAGGGCTTATTTTCCGAGATATTTGAAAGTCTCAGCTTAGAAAACTCACCCGATATATAGACAATATTCTAATGTAATAATACAACATCAGTCGTCGCGACCTGATGAGAAGACTGATTTTTTCAAATCAATAGTCTCATCGGCTCGAAACTGATTGTTGTGATTCTTATACATTAGCCACATATAAGTCAAAATTCAACTAACTGAATAGTTATATTTTGAATTGTTTATGTGTATAAAATATACGTTTTCATTTATTAGTTTTTTATTAATCACAATAAATTTAAAAAAAAATTGAATTTTTTACTGCATTAAATAAATTTGCGTACTTTCTAGAACGTGTTTCTTCGTCTTTCACTTGTTCTGTTCAACATCCCGTACATTTGAATATATTTTAAAAAAATCCATTTTACATAACTATGGGAATTGTCCTATATCCGCACTTTTGTAATTTTTGCCCCAAAAAACGTTCCTTTGTCTAAGTTTACGGCATTAGATGTTTCATATGGAAGGTTCCCTTTTTTTATTTAAACTTTAAAATTCGAATACTGTAAAATTTTGCAAATGGTCATTAGGACAAAATAGAACTCGAAATAGAAGCTGGATGAATGCTTAAGCCTCTGATTCACTGCTATTGGAAAAGAATGCAACTTTTTGTGGAAGCTAACCATAGAAACTATAGAAGTAACCATCAACGGTTTTGCCTTAAAATTGTATTTTAGATTTTATTGGAATGTATTATTTATTGTTAAACACAGTGTGATGGATGATTTCAAAATTTAACGTTTAAATTATTCGACGTCTGTTAGCAGCTACTCCTATACTGGTTTTATAGTGGATGCAGTATATTGCCGGCTAGGTGGCAGTCCATTGAGGTAGTTCTTTCCGCTAACGACATAAGAGCTAAGAGGGCTGCTTTAATGTTTTATAATGAAGAGAATTACCTTTATACACTTTATCACTTACCAGTTAATCACAGTTACTGACTATATGAAGCTAATGGTAGTGGCCATACCCTACCATATTGTACACCTTCCAATTATGCCATATTCAGTTCAAAAAATAATAAAAAATAACAGAAAATAAAAATCCATCCCGAAAAAATGTATTTTAAGGTTTGCTCCGGATCTCAAAAGATTGATCTTCTAAGTTTTAAAATAACGGTCATATACAAGCCATTTGCTATCTAATGATTTTAACTGTGTGATATATGAAAACGGTCATGTTTGACCATGTGTGAGTCTCTTCACAGAAGTTTGCGGACATAACTGTAATTAAAATTTTTAAATATTAAATATATGTTATAGTTAAAATTACATTTGTAAAAAAAAAGACTCAAATGCTTTCATATTAAAACAGTAAATATTAAGATTGCAAATGTTTTCAATAATGTTAATGTTTTTATGTAGGTATATGATATACTAAAATCTAGAACTCCTGAAAGCCGCTTATCATTCATCTCCTCCGCGCAAACATAACACCTACGCGCCAAATTTTTCGAATTTTGTTTGGAAATGCTAAAATTATCGCATGCTAAAATTGGGAACTCCTCAAAGCCGCTTAGAATTTATCTCCTCCGTGCAAGGATAACCCCTAAGTGCCAATTTTTTTAAATCAATGCCGAATGCCAAAAATTATACGTTTGAAAATATTTAGAAACACTATGAAAAATTTCTAAATTTTAGCGAAAAATTTTGCAATTTTTCCTTTACAATTCCAACATCAAAATCTATTAAAAAAAGACGGGAAAGGTTCGGAGCTGAACTCTATTAGCATTTTTGTTGCCTATAGAGAACTTCTATGCAGTGTGATTTCAAATATTACGACCACCCACTCCCAAATAACCCCATCTACACCCAGCCCAACCGATCCCAATCCACCATATCTCAACTGACCCCAATCAACCACAAACCACCACATCTAAACATTATTACCAAACTATCCAATTCAACCCCTAAAACCGATCTCACCCGCACCACCTTATACCATACACACACACACCACCCACACAAACCCTCATCCGCCAAATCTCAAAATCCCACACCAAACCCAAAACGCCTCATCCCACCCCCTCCACCTCCCATACTACCACTCCTACCACCCCCATAACCACACCACCCATACAAGCTCACATCCAGACGAAATATATTTTTATTCCACATTTACATGCTGGATGAAACCAAAATAGAATAAAAAATAAAAAAAAACTATCAATTTTAAGGACGGGGTTAACAGAACCCTACATATCTCCGAACACCCTAAACACAGAAATGTCCAAATCAATAGGGACCATTCCCATGAATTGCTTGAACTTTTAATGAAGAAATTAAGTTTATATCTCTATCCGTTCTCAAGTTATCGTGCACACAGACGGACAGACGGCAAACCGAAACCATATACGAGTAACATTTTTTTAAACAAAAATGCTTAAAAAATATCATTATATGTGACCTGATCTATGAAAAGAGGGAACAACAGAAAGCAGCTGTTTAAGATGAAAAACTTGTTGTGTCAGTTTCGCTTTAGTTGTTCTCTTTTATCTGCGTTGCCTGGTGTCTAACTATATTCAAGGACGTTAAGTGTTGTTTCTGCTCGGCAATAAAGTGGAAAATGATTGTTTTGTCCCTAAGCCCCCTTTTCATAAACAAGGGCCTATTATGATTTTTTCGATGGTGTTTTTTTCTTGATAATATCGTTAGTATACGACTGCATACAACGTGACGAAGATCGTGTTTCATATTTTAGAATCAAATAAAAAGTGGATATTTTAGAATCAAATAAAAAATTCGAAATTTTAGTCTCTTAAATGAAATGAAGTGAGTTACTAAAACTTTAATTTGATTCTGCAGGCCCTCCAGAGAAAGAAAACCGTGGAAAAAAGTGAGGTTATGTTAAAAAAATTTAATTTAAATATACTAACTATCCAACTAACACGTAGCTGTTTTCTTAAAATGTAAGCCGGCGTTACCTACTAATAGTATAAATCAAGGACTTATCGATTTGGCGAATTATATCACCAAATCAGAAAATTACTTTTGGTATAAAGTGGTATTTTTGCAGTTTGGCCGTTGCAACCTGATGAGTAGACCATTTTTATCAGTACGCAACCAAACTAAATTCATTGCAAAAATTTAAATAGCTCCGATATACGGAATAATTTTCTTCATACGAAAACTGCCATTTCTGGTACACAGATGTCCATCACATTTCGCATGGATCTCCCAATTTTTTGCAAAAGCTTTAGTATTATATGTTTTATTACGAATCATCAATCCGTCTCGTCTATGAAGAAGCATGAAGGTGAAATAAAGTTTTTTTTTATCAAAACTAGTCATTTCTAGTGAAATTTGGAATATGATCTGAAGTGAAATTGTTTGAAATTTAATTTACATTCTATTTATTTTTTTTATCCGTTTTTATATATATATATATACGATATATACTTTTCAAAATATTTGCAGAAAATAAAAAACTTTTATTAAAGCTGTCACTTTCTAAGGAAAAGCGGCAAAGCCGTTACTTCGTTTACAGATTTCCGTCAAAATTCACTGCGGGAACTCCCTTTTATTCCCATTTGTGGAGAAAGGTTACGCATGAAAATTCATTTCGAACAATCATCCGTCTGTTTATCTGTGTGGTAGGGAGACCGAGGCACATTTGACAGGTGGGGTAAATTTGACACTAGAAAATTTGTTTAAATCCGCTTAGTTACACTTCATACTATGATATTCTTGATCATTTTTCTTGATCTTCTTCATCATAACAATGATGATCACTGAAAAAAAAAATTTGCAATCATGTATTTATCATATTTTTTTCTGAGTGTATATACATACAGCACCTGGAACACCAAGTTTCACGTGTTTTCCTTTTTATCAGTATTTTGTGTTAATTTTACGGTAAGTTTGTATGGATATATCTAATTGACTCTTAGTGATAACGCTTTTATCATTAGCGAAAGTCTAGTGAAATTTATTAAAAATCTGCTAAATAAAACTGTTTTATTGTTTTATGTCTTACAACGGCGGTAAGCCGGTTCAACAGAATTTCCCTATCCGTGACCTGGGGATGCGCCACCATGGGAGTTTAGCATATCCGCTTGGGAAAAAGTCGAAATTAAGCTTGAAATTAAAAAACGAAGTGTATAAGAAAATCGGGTGTTGATCACAACATATTCATCCTTCCATTTTTTATATAATAGATAGTTTAATTTGCGGTTAACAATGAAATTCTGTTATAGTATTCGATAATATGAAGGCTGAGTAAAGGCAGCTGCGCTTGATGCAAGATAAGCGTGGTTCTCGATCAATTATTACTCCAATAAATTCGTTTAATTTACACGTGCGGATTTTGATAGTGCTAATTACTTTCATTCATAATTTTTAAACCGGATATTTGGCATTAACCCAAAGAAACCGATTTAATAATCCTAATTAGGCGTAATTAGTCGACACTTTAGCGCAGAGATTAACTAAATACATTTTTTTAAAACATAAGAGATCATAATTAAGTACATATAATTTTCCCTTTAACGCAACGCCATCATCTTAGTACCTAAATATAAACCAAATCCGCATTTAGAGGCATAATTGGGTTATATAATAACAAAAAAACTTTAAGTAACATAACTGTTGAACTGTAAAAATATAACTTTCAAAGTATTAATTTCTTTCTTACCTAAATACCCATTTCCGGTTTATATATTTTCTTAGTGGTTTGAAGCCGATTTTTTTTTTCATTTAATGATGAGATTACACAGCTATCAATCCATAAATAAAAATTGAATGGAAACAAAAAAAAAGAATTCAACAAATCGTTGATTGTAAATAATTTTTGTACAAATGAATTTTCCACGCGTCTTGATATTATGTATAATACTTGTTGTTGTCTTATGTTGTTATATATAGGTAGGTACAACAGGTATGTAAGACAAAAAATAAGAATAATATTTCGATTTTTTTTTTGTTTCATTAAATTAAATGATTGGGATTTTGTTATTGTAAAATTTAGGAATAGCAGCAACAATAAAAAGTACAACTGAATAGAAAAACAAAAAAATAATAATAATTGAAAGCGTAACATCGTGATGTGTGGCTGACATATCTCTCTTGATGCATTTAACTGTAAAATTTTTGGTCGATACACCACAAAAAAAAGACCAACATTTTTTTAGTTTCTTGGTGATTTGGAATTTCAGTTTCTTTGAATAATAGACCAATTCTTGGTGTATTTATGATTCAATTTGTGGTGAACCACAGGCTTATATTTTCAAAATTCTCATTAAAAGGATTTTACATATAAATTATCAATGGTTACTTAAAATTTAGAACTACCAATTCAGGTAAAGTACATTTTACCGAGCGAATTAATCATTGCAACCGTTAAAATTGAATGTGGTTACCCGAATGACGTTGAATTCAATTGAAATTTAATGTTGGCTTGAAATAGTTTCTAGTGGTGTATGAGGTGATTAAATCAGCACCACAAACAGATCGTTGCGGGACAATTATAATTTTGTAAAATTACGTGTTTTATGTAGTGCGTACATGCGTTCTTGTGACCAACCAGCTTTAAGGCATATATCCACATTATTTATACAATGTAATATGTTACAAGCAAAAAAAAATCATCAAATATGAACAACAAAAAAAAACTTGAAAGGAAACTTGAAAATTTATGCATAAAATTGAAACTAATTTCTTATTCAAATGAAGATAATTAAATTAACAGAAGTTTAACTTTATGTACGTACATATTTTTTACTGTGTTTGGGCTGATTTTTGTTTTAACTTTTATGAATGTGCAGATAAAAAAAAATGTTCAATGTGCGGTTTATAAATATCAATTTTACCGTAGCGAAATGAGTTAATGCGTTTTATTCGTATATACTGTTTGGTTTCGATTACTAATTACTTTTCTGTGAAGCGGGAAATGTGTGCGTACTGCATGGATATACATCCACTGGGAATTTATAACTAACTTGTGTCAGAGACGACATTCATAAATGCCAGTCATTAATGCCAAGCAACCATGGCTTGGGTTGCTATTTACTTCTATGATATTCTTGTCTAATCACCAAAAAAAGTTGGTAAAGGAATTGTTGCAGGGTCAATAAATATTTAATACAATCAATTTAACGATAAGTTTGAGCCATCGTCGCACCATATTTGCTTTAGCAATCGTCGCCATGACACAAATCTAACTGCACTGATTTGATTGCAAGGCATTCAATGAATGCCACATATGCCTTAATCAACGATAAATTCCGATGTTGGGATGCTTTAATATATCTAGGTCCAAATTAATAATCAACTGCAGTACTTGCTCTGTTTTTGGTACAGGGCTCTGCTGGTAGCATAGTCTTTTAGGCATAGGCATCAAATACTTAACAAAAACATAACAATTTTTCTCAATCTTCTGTATTTTTTAGTTCTTTCCCTAAATGTTGCTCTTACGTAAAAATACAAAAAAATAGAATAAAATTAGGCGAATTTAAATAAAAATGTGCAATACAATCGAAATATTTATTTGAAAGTAAGGCTTTAACCCTTTTAGTGTCAAGCAGCGCGATTGCGTCCTCAATACACTGACCGAAAATGCCAGAAGCGTGATCGCGCTTTTGCTCCTGCACAGACTGATAAGATCTTCATTTCATACTTGTCGATTCTTGTTTATTGTTTTTGGAATTGAAATTAAAGAGTGAGGGTCCCCAGTCTCCGCGCCTGATTTGTGCGTATATGCGTCATTCCACACGAGCCTTCTTTGAAGCAGTGCTTCTTGCTTCAAAATAAGTCGTAATCAATAAATGTCTATGCAACCATGCAACCATTGTGTCTGCATTTGAATCATCATCCAGCTATGTTGCCTACCGCGACAGTGCGAGTGCTAGACAAAAGTGGTCAACATCAATTTTGTCGAGTTCTGCTCGATTCGGGATCACAATCCTCCTTCATTACCGAAGGATTTGTCAAAAAATTGAGCCTTCGACGAAAACAAGGAAAGATCTGTATCCAGGGTCTTGCCGATCAGAAGCTTGTAACCACCGGCTAGTCGATGTGACCTTCAAGCCACATTTCGAATCCACCATTACGTTCAATATATCAGCGTACATAGTACCCTCCATCACTTCTATCAAACCAATTGAACAAGCTGATTTGGCACATTACCAGTTCCTATCGACAATGTCGTTAGTAGACGTTTACATTAAATCCACGTCCAAAATCGATTTATTGATTGGGGCAGACAAATTTTTTGAAATTTTAAAATCTCAACAATTGAAGCACGCCAGTGGAAAAATGTACGCTCACGATACGCAGCTCACGATACAAACCGACTCCACTAAATGCTACACGATAATCAATAACAGCATTTTAGAGAAAAGCCTCAAAAGATTCTGGGAAAGTGAGGAAGTGTTTAAAAGTCCACCATTGTCACCGGAAGATCGCATTTGCGAAGAACTATTTCAAACCACCGCTGGCAAGTTACATGATAACCATTTCATGGTGATGTTACCCTTCAAACCAAAACAAAATCCCTTGAAAGAATCTTTAGGGATTGCCGTTAAACGATTGCAGGCAATGGAAAGGAAATTTGCAAAGAATAGTAGTTTGGAAAAGCTTTACGTCGAATTTATGGAGGAGCACAATCAACTCGGCTACATGGAAGAAGTTGAACCACCCGAATATCCTGCTCATTGTTTGTACTTCCCATACCATGCCGTTTGGAAGGAAACATCCACCACTATTAAATTACGCGTAGTTTTTGTCGCTTGATAACAGGACCAGTTTTACAAAATTTAATAACTGATATTTTACTACGCTTCCGAAGACATCGACTAGTATTTACAGCGGACGCGGAAAAGATGTACCGCCAAATATGGATTCATCCAAGTGATCGTCGATATCAACAGGTAGTTTGGTGTAAGTCACCTCAGTCAGATATTAAACATTTCGAATTGAAGACCTTAACCTACGGTATGTCTGCTGCACCTTATTTAGCAACCAAGGTTGTCAAATAAATAGCTAACGATAACTCAAATCGCTATCCAAAAGCATCAGAACGATTGCGAAACGATATGTATATATAGACGACTTATTAACAGGAGCATTCGAGGTTAATGAAGCAGTTGAATTGGCAAAGCAGATATATAGCATAATGTCCTAATCCGAGTTTACCCTCCGAAAATGGTCTTCCAACTCTTTACACTTCATATCCAAGTTTAATATCGTTGATTCAGGTTCCTCCAATCCAAAATCATTGTCCGATGAATCAAATGAAATTAAGGTTTTGGAGTTGCAATGGCAACCAACCTCTGATACCTTCACATATAATGTTACCCTCAAGGATGCAGTACCAACTACCAAACGAGCTATACTTTCTGAATCCAGTCGTATCTTTGATCCGGCCTACTATCACCTTTCGTCGTCAAAATAAAAACTTATTTCCAGGAATTGTGGCTGCTAAATTTAGGATGGGACGACGAAACCAAGCAAAGTTCATGATCAATGGCTTAAGCAATGCAAAACGAAATAGCTGATATATCAATAGTTACGATACCTCGATGGCTGTTTATGACAAATAGACCAAACCAATTGCACGGATTTTGCGATTCTAGTGAGCTAGCATACGCGGCAGCAGTGTACTTACGTACATTTCACAAGGGCCAACATATGATTAGTCTGCTTGCTCCAGTGACCGGAGGCCCCGGGTTCGATTCACAGCATCAATGAATTAATGACTCATTATCCGAAATGAAAATATGATTACGAAACCTCATTTGAGGCGGCCAAATCCCTTGATGAGATACAGTGCCAGAGAGAGAGAGAGAGAGAGAGAGAGGTTGGAGTTAAACGGAGCGCTGTTATTAACGAGATTGATGAAGCATTTACAGTCAATACTAAACATTAGAGATTGTTTGATACCTGGAAAGAAACCAAAATTAATTATATTTATATTATTTTTACTATCGTCCTAAAATCTAAGAAAAAACAAATGTAAACATTTTCAAACGTCAAACCAATGAGGGATTCTCGTATCTTATTTTTATATTTATCAATCAATGTTACCAGATGTACAAATTCGCTCTATCTATTGTCAATTTATCGAACTAATATGTATTTAGTACATTAGTATTCACATATTGTGAATTTATATTGTATTGTATAAAATCAAGTTTTTTAGTGCCATTGTATTATTCGTACGAAATAATTTGAAAGAGAAACACAACAGGATTATTTAATTAAATAAAAGAATTGTTATAAATAAAATCGATTCTAGTGTTTATAATTATTTGATTCAGTCTAACTTTGATAGCTGTAATTCCTGTCCACATTAATTAAATAATACAGTCCACAACAAAGCTCGGGAAGAAGCACAAAAGAGCTGCAGGGTGAACCAAAACCAATTTGGCACATCAACGCAAGGCCGTGCCCCGACAGCTGGTCCTTCGAGCCGGATCTTTATTAATCCATTCATCATTTATCATCGTATTTAATAATCATCATTTATTGCTATCTAATCATCTATTGCGGTACAAAAATCAGGAATTCTAGTTTTACGCAAACGGAAATCACCACATGTTCTGAGTAAGTTCGCCATTTTAAATAAACCGTGCGCGTGCAAAATATAAAAGTGTACATACATAAACGTGATTCTAACCTCACAAAAAAAAAAGAAAAAATTGGTGTAATTTTCAACAATTAATAAAATGTCTATTCTTGCTGCTCTTAAAAAACAACGAGGCGTTAATAAAGGCAAATTAACAAATTTAACAAAATATGCAGTCGAAGACCATTCAGAAACAGATGTGGGAGAATTATCCACGCGGTTGAGGCGTGTGGAAAAGTTAATGGAAGAATTCACCGATTTAGAGCTTCGTATCTTTCAACAAGATCCAGAAGAGCAAAGCGACCTCACATACGAGGAAAATTATTATACTGCTGTATCCGCACTTAACAAGTGGATACGCTCGAAAAGTCTTGATCAAGGTGTAATCAGTCTCGAGACTTCCAACAACGCAACTCAAAATGCTGAGCAAACACAAATAAAATTGCCGAAAATAAATATTCCCACATTCTATGGAGAGTACGCTGAGTGGCAGTCATTTTATGACTTGTATACGTCCACCATTCATGAGTCACCCATTCTCAATTCGGTACAAAAATTTCAGTACCTGAAGGGGCTTCTAAGAGGAGAAGCGGCAGTACTATTGAGGCACATAACCGTCACAGAAGGAAATTACATAGGAGCTCTAAATAAGCTAAAGGAACGCTATGACCGCAAAAAACTTATAATTAACTCGTTCATTCGGACGTTCATGGAACAGCCAGTCATACATACCTCAACAGCAGCCAACCTAAAACGACTGATGGATACTTCCGACGAGGTTATCCGTGGACTTCAAGCCCTTGGTGAAGTAGCAACAGGCAGAGATCCCTGGCTCACTTACATTCTCATGCACAAATTAGATGAGAAAACAAAAGCACTTTGGGCAGAACATGCGGCAGATACCACCAGTCCTGATTTTTCTGAATTTTTAAAATTCTTGGCTCGGCGAATAGATACGCTTGAATCTGTGACTTCTAGTGGCAAACGAATGAATCCGAAAAGTGAAGTAAAAAGTCATGTTGCTTCCAGTGTTTCAGATCATAAGGCTGAAAATCACTCTGATGCAGAATCAGGGTTTATATTCCAGTGTGCAAGGTGTGACGACATAAACAGTGAAGTAAAAAGTCATGTGGCTTCTAGTGCCTCAAATCATAAGGCTGAAAATCGCTCTAATACAAAATCAGGGTTTACATTCCAGTGTGCAATGTGTGACGACATAAACCATTCGATATATTATTGTAACCAATTTCACGCTTTAAGTGCAGAAGAACGACAGGCGTGGGTGAAGAAAACAAACAGATGTTTCAACTGCCTAGGTACAAATCATCCAATTTTTAGATGTCCATCAAGACGCCGATGTCAAAAATGCAACAAGAAACATAACACGCTGATACATCAAGATGAGACTTCAACTGACACAATAGAGCAACCGCAGCCATCGTCATCAGCTCCAGGAGTTAAAGTCACTTTATTAGCCAAATGCAATGTATCCGCAATACTTCCAACAGCTATCATACATGTTGTTGACGTATCAGGCATGACAATACCCTGCAGAGCACTTCTAGATTCAGGTTCTCAATCTAGCTTCATAACTGAATCTTGTGCGCAGCGTTTGCAATTAAAGAAACGAAATGCTCGAATTTCAATACGTGGTATGGGCCAAATCGGTGCTGGAACCTCAAAGGGCTTGGTTACAATAATCATTAAACCAGAAGGCTTTCCTCAATTATCCATTGAAGCTCTAGTAATGTCGAAAATCACAAGCCAGATTCCTTCGCAAAATCTATCGGCTAATTTCAAAGCATGGTCTGGAATCAGATTAGCGGATCCCCAATTCAACACAAAGGGCAACATAGATATTCTGATTGGAGCAGACTACTTTTTTAGTATTCTGCTAGATGGTCAAATAAAAACTACACCAGATGAACCTGTTCTACAAAACACATTATTCGGTTGGGTAGTTTCGGGACAAACTAGTCAATCAAGGAACAACGAGTCAGTTTCAATGCTGACCATCCAAGAAGATATTGTCGACATCGATAGAAGCCTGCGCAAGTTTTGGGAACTGGAATCTATCAGCGAGGAGAATATAAAATTATCACCAGAAGAAGAGTTTTGCGAACGCCATTTCACACAGAATCTAACTAGAGATCATGAAAATCGATTTGTGGTGAAACTTCCATTTAAGAAATCTCCGGCACTCTTGGGTGAATCGCTTGCCTGCGCAATTCAAAGACTCCGAGGAATGGAGCGCCGTTTTGTTCGAGACCATAATTTCGCACAACTATACCATCAATTCATGCGCGAATATGAAGCACTCAACCACATGGAAGAAGTCCCTCCCAAAGTAGCTGAAAATCAATTTTACTTACCACATCATGGGGTGCTGAAAAGGTCTAGTAGTACCACCAAACTACGAGTGGTATTCGATGGGTCGGCCAAGTCCAGCTCAGGAATCTCGCTGAATGAATGCTTAGCGGTCGGTCCTAACGTGCAATCGAGCTTATTTGCCATTATATTACGTTTTAGAGAGCATAAGGTAGTCTTCTCGGCTGATGTCGAGAAAATGTACCGACAGATAAATGTTTCATCAGATGACACCAAGTATCAGAAAATTGTTTGGCGTTCAAATCCTTCCGAACCAATTCGCTATTTTCGGTTGATGACGGTCACTTACGGTCTGGCCTCTGCGTCATATTTAGCTACTAGAACCATTAAACAAATATCAGAAGAACATCGCCAGTCCTCACCGCATGCCGCTCATGTTATATCTAGAGATATCTACGTCGACGATTTGATGACAGGAGCTGACGACGAAGCCAAGGCATCGCAACTCAAAGAGAAAATCTCCGAAATACTTGCAAGTTACGGCTTTAATCTAAGAAAGTGGAAGTCTAATAATCCAAACGTATTGCATAGCATTCCGCGTATACATCAAGAAGCTGACAACAAGCCAATGCAAGATCAGGCCAATGATCCCATGGATTCTGTCAAGGTATTGGGAATTGAATGGAATCCCAAATCGGATAATTTCACATTCACGTCAAATATCCAAGACAAATCGAATTTCACAAAAAGAATCATATTATCCGAAGCAAGTCGCCTTTTTGACCCACTGGGTTGGCTCGCCCCAGTGGTCATAACGTTCAAAATCTTCCTACAATCACTTTGGGGCGCCAATCTCGATTGGGATGAGCCGCTTCCATCAGATAAGTACTTGATGTGGGAAAGATTGAGGGATAACCTAAAGTCTATAAGCGCTTTTTCTATTCCCAGATCTTTAGAAACAACTAGCAGTTCAGCCATTGAAATGCATGGATTCTGTGATGCAAGTCAACTGGCCTATGCAGCCGTGGTCTTTTTCAAGATAGTCAATGAAGGTGGTGTCACTGTAAGACTCATTACAGCAAAAACCAGGGTAGCACCAGTGAAGCAACAATCGCTACCAAGACTGGAGCTATGTGCAGCCGTGTTGTTGGCCGATCTAATAAAAATCATCAAAAGAGAATCAAACCTATCCATCAACGAAGTATATACGTGGACCGATTCTCAAATAGTGTTGGATTGGCTGGCAAGTCATCCAAGACGATGGAAAACCTTTGTAGGGAATCGCACCTCAGAAATCCTGTCGACCTTACCCCGGAAAAATTGGCGACACGTCTCTTCGGCTGAAAACCCAGCGGACTGCGCCTCTCGAGGCCTATCACCAAATGAGCTTAAGTCGCATAAGTTGTGGTGGAACGGGCCAACTTGGTTACAGCAAACATCGGAATTCTGGCCACCCCAAAACCAAAATTATGGAAGCATTGAAGAAGAGGCATCAAACAAGCAATTCACATTCAGTCTTGCAACCACAACAGCCATCGATTGGTATGACGAAATCATCAGCAAATATTCGTCATTTGGTAAATTACTTAGAGTCATGAGCTACGTCATCAAATTTGCCCACAGCATTGCGAAACCCAAACAATCCAGGCCTAATTCCATTAGCCTACAAAGAGAAGAGCTGCTTCAAACCACCCACATACTGTGCCAACACGAGCAGAGGAAATACTACGAAAATGACATAAAAGACTTGCAAGCTAAAGGACAAGTCAGAAAAGGCAGCAGCCTCCAGTCTTTAAACCCGTTCTTAGACGAATTCGGGTTACTTCGTGTTGGGGGAAGGTTGCAGAACAGCTTAACTCCATATTCTACAAAGCACCCTCTAATAATCCATGGAAAATCCAAAATCGCGGAGCTAATTCTTCGTGACAATCATCTGAACAATAAACACGCAGGTCCAACTCTTCTGTTGGGTATCACTCGGCAAGAATACTGGATTCCGAATGGGAAAATCAAAGCAAAGGAAGTCATCCGAAGATGCGTCATCTGCGCAAAATTTAAATCGCAGTGTGAACAACAACTAATGGGCAGTTTACCAGCTTCCAGAGTTGAATTAATCCGTCCATTCTTGAAGGCTGGAGTGGATTACGCAGGGCCTATCTCCATTCATCTGGCTAAAGGTAGAGGACAAAAAACATACAAGGCATACATATGCTTATTTGTGTGTTTAAGCACGAAAGCAGTCCACTTAGAGTTAGTTGGCGACCTTTCCAGTGATGCATTCCTCGGGGCTCTCAAAAGATTTACGGCGCGGCGCGGAGTTTGCTCAGAGTTACATAGCGGCAACGGTACCAACTTCACAGGCGCTGATACCAAGTTACAAAATGAATTCAACAAATTAATCAAAAATTCGAGTCACATTGCCAATTACTTCACTAACAATCGTATTGATTGGCATTTCATCCCTCCTAATGCTCCACACTTCGGCGGTCTATGGGAGGCTGCGATTAAATCCATGAAATTCCACATTAAGAGGGTGATTGGTAAAAATATATTGACCATCGAGGAAATGAACACCCTACTTGCTGAGGTCGAAGGAATTCTTAATTCCCGGCCAATGTGTGCCATAAACGATACCGAGGTTGATCCAATTACTCCGTCACATTTTTTAATAGGACATCCGTTAACAAAAATACCGGAGTCGGATATTACTCATCTCAAAATTTCACATCTTACCCGATGGCAACTGGTGCAACAAATCAGCCAACACTTTTGGAAGAAGTGGTACATTGAGTACCTAACATCCCTTCAGCAGCGTTCCAAATGGAGAACTAGAACACCGTCATTGCAAATCGACGATATTGTTCTGATTAAGGACAACAATTTACCAGTGAATCACTGGTTGCTTGGTAAGGTCACCGAATTACATCCTGGCTCAGACGGTCAAGTTCGCGTAGTCACGGTAAAAACACAGCACAATCAGATCAAACGACCTATTCAAAAACTGTGTTTGCTTCCCATCTCCCGAGCAGAACCAGATGAGGTTCATGATTAAGCTGTATTGCTGAGACTTCACATCAACACATCACAAAGAATAAAAACAAACACCGCTTCGTATCACAAAATAAACATCGCTATGGTACAATTTATTTGCATATAAAACTACACATCCAACTCCCAAGTTTTCATCTACAACGCGAAGAATCATTTGAACATGCCAGTTCAAGGCGGGGAGTGTGTTTGATACCTGGAAAGAAACCAAAATTAATTATATTTATATTATTTTTACTATCGTCCTAAAATCTAAGAAAAAACAAATGTAAACATTTTCAAACGTCAAACCAATGAGGGATTCTCGTATCTTATTTTTATATTTATCAATCAATGTTACCAGATGTACAAATTCGCTCTATCTATTGTCAATTTATCGAACTAATATGTATTTAGTACATTAGTATTCACATATTGTGAATTTATATTGTATTGTATAAAATCAAGTTTTTTAGTGCCATTGTATTATTCGTACGAAATAATTTGAAAGAGAAACACAACAGGATTATTTAATTAAATAAAAGAATTGTTATAAATAAAATCGATTCTGGTGTTTATAATTATTTGATTCAGTCTAACTTTGATAGCTGTAATTCCTGTCCACATTAATTAAATAATACAGTCCACAACAAAGCTCGGGAAGAAGCACAAAAGAGCTGCAGGGTGAACCAAAACCAATTTGGCACATCAACGCAAGGCCGTGCCCCGACAGAGATGGTCAAATATTCTGTTGGACTGATTCCATCATCGTATTGGATTGGCTGTCGGAAACACCACGCAGATGGAAGATATACGTGGCGAATCGCACCAGTGAAATCATCGAAACGTTACCACGAGACAAATGGCGTCATATTACATCAAAACTTAACCCAGCTGATTGTGCCACGAGAGGATTAAGCCCTAACGAACTAAAATCTCATTTGCTGTGGTGGAGCGGACCAGAATTTTTAAAAGCAGAGGCAGAATCCTGGACAGTTTTCCGGACACCACATCAAACTCGATCATAGAGGACCTTATCAAAAGGTATTCCAGTTACGATAGGATTATTAATATTCTAAGCCTGATTCGCCGATTTATTGTAATATATCTAAATTTAAGGACTAAGTCCAAAATAAGTATGAATACCGACTGGCGAGAAGCAGAAGCACAGATTTTACGGTTTATCCAGCAGCACTATTTTAATAACGAAATTCAAGCCGTGAAAACCGAAAGGATTTTATCACCAAAAAGCACGATTAAATCATTAAATCTATTAAGGCCATTGAACAACGAGAATTGTGCTGAGGTATCATCGAATCCATTTACAATGTGGTGCATCATTATTGTCGAGTATCATTAGAAGAAAATCCTGGATTGTTCATGGCCGAAATACCATAAAACCCGTCATCCGGAATTGTGTGGGATGTATCAAACAAACACCACGAACCAATGACCAAATAATGGGCAACTTGTTGAAAGAAAGAGTAAAACTAATTCATCCGTTCTTAAAGATTGGGTTGGATTTTGCCGGTCCCATCAAAACATACCTAAAACGCGGACGAGGACAGAAAGCACAAAAGTCGTATATCTGCCTAATTATTTGTTTAAGTACTAAGGCTGTACACCTGGAGCTCATGGAAGATATGTCGACCGAATCTTTCATGGCTGCACTCCATCGATTTTTCTCACGGAGATGAGTCAGCACCGAAATTTTCTCGGACAACGGATCTAACTTTCGTGGGGCTTGCAATAAATTCAAGGAATTATATAGTTTTCTTAAAAATAATAATAATCAAATTTCTATTTCTATTCTTAAAAAATATCAGGTTGTATGGCATTTCATTCCACCGCATGCACCTCACTTTGGAGAGATTTGGGAGGCAGGCGTGAAGTCTGCGAAAACTCATTTGGAGCGTGTAATTGGGTCTAATATACTTACACATCACGAGCTGCATACGTTGCTGGTTCATATCGAAGGGATCCTAAATTCCCAACCTCTATGCACACAACCAGACGAGGAGCGTGATCCATTGACACCAGCGCACTTTATAATTGGTCGTCCCATTACCACCATACCACAACCGGATATCACCGAACTACCTTATAACCGGTTGTCTCACTGGAGCGCGATTCAACGAATGACCCAACTATTTTGGATACGTTGGGATTTAGAGTACCTTACGTCACTGCAAGCGCGCACTAAATGGAACTCGAAAAAGGATAACTTAATGGGTGGTGATATTGTTCTCGTAAAGGAAGAAAATGCACTAAGCAACCAATGGCAAGGTGTCACAAGTATTCCCAGGGAATGATGGACGAGTACGAGTCGCCGAAATTCTTACCAGTCATGGGAACATTCGCAGACCAATCACTAAGTTGTGCCGTCTCCCAGTAAATTGACATAATTTGAAATCAGGCGATCTTCAAGGCGGCCATTTCTTATGTGATTACGTTTATGTAAATTGAATGATGCAAGATGAAAAACACAAGAAGCGCAACTAACTTCGCGCGGATCATTTTCAAACCTACAATATTTATGCGCTTGTACGAAAAAATATAAAATGAAATGCCATCTTGAAAAATTCAATGATTATTCTTTTGGACGCTAATCAACATTGTGTAAAAATATAAAATTTATAATAAAAAATCAAAATAGTTGTATTAAATTTTATATTTATTGAAATAAAAATAGTTGGATTAAAATTTGTAATAAAAATAAAAGTTGTAACCAGTATCTACTTGGGAATCTTGTGTGGTTTTGTTTTTGTGAACACTTATATTCGTAAACATCCACCATCGATCTGTACCAAATACAGTCCACAGAATATTAATTTTGCTCGGTTTGAGACACTGGAGGGTAGTCGTGACGTGGTTTTGGGCAATTGAGACTCATCTTGATATCACCACGTTGATGCGTACCACTAATCATATAATTTAGCGGAAGATTTGTGATCTATTCCTGTGCATAAGTTAATAGCGGGATTTTGATTGGATGATATATGATTCCACCTGTTGCTATAGGTATTGTGTCCAAGATCATGGTTGTTTCATTAGAAATGAAAGTTTTCCGTCTCGTCGGAATGTCTGATAACCGCAGTGTAAAACTACCACGGTATCTGTTCAGGCATAACCGGTTAACTCCGCCACCGCCAATTCTGTTTTACAATATTTCATCAAATCCGCTGACATCTAGTCGTAGTAAACTGATTTGCTTTATTGGTGCTACCTTACTTTTTTAGTATATTAAGCGACTAGTGATTTCACCATCCATGTTCATTACAGGTTCTGATGTACATTACTGATCCATACGCTAATTCTGAGGCATTCTAAATGCGTGAAGTTAATACCGAAGGTTTTAATAATACCGAAGGTTTTGATGGGTTGATCGTCTTCGATTAGCTTAGGAATGTGTTCCATATTATTACTTGCTATTGATTAAAGAAATTCCGAAGAGTCCGACTTCCGCTTACGAAGTTTAAGCCCGCAGCTTTACCTAGTATTTCGTTAATTTGATTTTTTAACAAGATTGCACCTTCCACTGTATAGCGTTTCCAGTAAGTAAATCGTCCATATAAAATAAATTTTGTATAACATTAGCTGCTTCTGGGTCCGTTGACGTTGTCCTACTTCCACTAAAGTCCGTATCGCAGGAAATTCGGGTTGAAGATAAAATTTTTTTACGCCATTGTAAATCCATCAAGAACGAAATGGCTGACATTTTTTGATTTGAATAATGGTTGACTTAACATGCAATGGTAAGCTTTTCCAACAGCCAACAACCTTAACAAAAAATGATGACTTGAACAATTTACTATTATTTCGCTGTATAATTAAGGATTTATTACGCGATAGATTAGATTGGACTAATTTCTCAAACAATTACGATGGAATTTGTGTTTTTGAGGTTTAACTGTAAGTTGTTCTGCGCAGCCCAATTTTGAATAGCTAAAATGTTATCGATATATTACTTATTCCATCGCTCATACTGCCTAGTGAGCAACTACCGTAAACGAAATGCGTACAAAGGGCCGAATGTCGAAGGGCCGAATATCGAAAGGCCAAATGTCGAAGGGCCGAATGTCGAAGGCCGAATGTGTCGAATGGCCGAATGGGTCGAAGAGTCGAAGGGCCGAATGTGTCGAAGGGCCGAATGTCGAAGGGCCGAATTTTTTTTTGTTTTTACAAATATAATTTTTTAAATTTGTTGTTTTATTGAATATATTTGTAAAAAATTTTTTATTAAACATAAATGAATTTTTTATGAATTTATGTATTTTACTATTTTTCATCACGTATCCAGTCAGTGGTACATTTTGGTAAAGGAAAATTTTGTCACACAATTGTGTGGGTACTGTAAAAGTATCATGTGAAAAATTTATTTTTGTATGTATTTTGACCCAACTTACGCATTTGTGCATTCCTTTTAAAATTATATTTGTCCGAAAAAAACACTATAATTACATACACAATTGTGTTGGTTGTACTTCATAACAAGCGAAATTTTTGACGCAAGTGTAGATGACGTATACATCGCCGAAATCGGGTAAGATGAATTTTTTTAAAAAAAAATTATTTATAGGATTGTGTACCTATAATTTTTAGGAGGTACAAGTCAAACATTTCGGAAAAACCCCCACATTTTCCTGGAAAATTTTCAGTTTTTCCAAAAATATTTTTTTGATTTTTTTCATCCAAAAATTAAAAATCTGCAGTTTTTATTTATCAAATCTTAATTTTAAAGATAAAAATTCGAATTACACTGTCATGAAACGGGTAACAAATTACATTTTTGCGTTATTTTAATAAAACTTTTTGATTTTCAAACTTTTTGAAAATTTTTCCCTTTTTTATTTTTTCAATATTTTTTTTTTGTTTAGTTTTATTTATTTTTATTAATAATAATTGCTTCGTCAACCTTGCAGAGACAGATCAAAGAGTTTTTATCGCTCTTATCGCTTCTTCTGATAGTGCCACAAATGTTAAAAAAATCAACTTTTGTAAATATAAAATTTTTTTTAATGTAATTTTAATTTGTTGTACACCTTAGAGGATGGGGGCCCCAAACCACCGCTTTTCCAGAATTTATACAATTCTTCAAGTGACAAATTTTATTTATAATTTTAAACTAAATAAAAAAATTTTCCTAGAAAAATTGCAAAATTTTCCCGGAAAAATTACTTGTACTGTCGAAAAACTGTTGAAATACAATGTTAATATCAAAATTTAAAAAAAAAATACGAATAAAATAATATGCAATTTTTCACCAAAAAAAATGAAAAGGGCAAAATTTTCCCGGAAAATGTGATAGTTGTCTCGAAATTTTTGGCTTGCACTTCCTAAAAACGCTTTAAGAGCTTCACACATAATATAATCAAAAACATATTGTAAACAATAACTTAAAATGAGTTCAGCTAATTAAATGACCTATTTAAATGTTTTTAAAAATCAAATTCGAATGGACAAACAAATAATTTTGGGCTCATTATGGCCTATTCAAATGCGTCATTAAACAATTTTGGGCTGTACTCGTTCTTGACTAAACATCAGGAATTTAATCTCAAACTAGCAGAACCCAAATCGAAAATCGAACCTAAACGGAAATTAGAACGCAAATTAAGAGCAATGGACAAATAAATAGTTTTAAGCTCATTATGGCCTTATCAAATGCCCTATTAAAAAAATCCAGCTTCCCCGTCATAAAATTCATCGATAAACAATCCTGCATTTAAAAAAATTAAGTGTGCTTTAGACCACACTACTGAAGTAAAACTTCTAATATATATTTAATATTTATATAATAAAGAAAAATCATAATATTGAATAAAAAAATTGGTCACCCTGTGCGTTCTCGAGCGCCACCTAGCCGTTTATGTCTGATGCCACAAGAAGTAACCTTGTAACTTGGTAACTTTTTCACGGCCAACTAGTCGTAATAGATCATGTTTATGTATGTGTAACCAAATGGACAAAAAAATAATTTTTGAAATCTCTTCGCATAGTAAAAATGGCCTTGAAATATTTTTTATTTCATTTATGTTTGTGTAGTGTGGTTTCATTGAAAATTGGTTTAAGTCGCATTAAAACCTGTATCATAGGCAAACGAAGAAAGAAACGAAGAAAGAATCGGTTTCTGTGATACCTCGTGTGGAATGGAGCTATAATATAGAAAAAAATACATATAGAAAATATATCACACGGACGAATTTTTTTTGGTCACCCTGTGCGTTCTAGAGTGAATCTGTCAGTGACATAGACGTCTATATTATGACTTTCCAATTTTCCAGTTTTTCAATTTTCCAATTTTCAAATTTTCCAATTTTACAATTTACTAACTTTCCAAATTTCCTATTTTCATATTTTTTTATTTTCCTATTTTCCAATTTTGCAATTTTCCAATTTTTCAATTTTCCAATTTTTCAGTTTTCCAATTTACCAGTTTTCCAATTTTCCAAATTTCCAAATTTCCAATTTTCATATTTCAATATTTTCATATTTTCCAATTTTCCATTAACTATTTTCCAAGTTTCTAATTTTTCAATTTTATAATTTTTCAATTTTCCAATTTTCAAATTTTCCAATTTTGGAAATTTCGAAATTTTCAATTTTCCAATTTTCCATTTACCAATTTTCTTATTTTCTTATTTTCCAATTTTTTTAACCAATTATTAAAATAAAATGGCTACCTAGGGATTTTTGAATTGTCATGGCACAACCTGATACTAAAGGAAAATGATTTCGTTTTGCGTTTATTGTTTCGTTCGCCTCGTTCGATTACATTTTTTGTAACGCATTTGCCAGCTTAGTCCCTAAGTCAAGCGTGCCTAAAGAAGTTTGAAGGAGATTTGGGAAAAGTTATCAATTTTGATGCAATCGAGTAGCATTAATGGGCAGGTTAAACAAGCATTTGATAATTTAATTGAATTAATTGGAGCAAATATTTTAGAACCAGATTTAAATTTATTTGAATCCAATAAAACTATTGATGAAAATCAACAATTAGATAGCAAAAATTTTTCTAGCTCAATTTACAAACAAAGTCCATTTTATCGAGACTTACATGAAATAAGTACTGAAATACGATTACATATTTTAGAAGATACGAACGACTGCCGACTGAAGTCATATACCATTATTTACCGGCAGATTACGCAATGGTACTCGGTTGAGCAACGGTCATGTAGGAAATTATTTCGCATTTTTAAAAAGATTTTCTTTAACAAGCCGTTCGTTTGAGGTTGGAAAAATGCCGTTAAAAGTTGGCCACTTTGTCCGTAAATTAAACCATAGAAATAACACAGTCTGCAAAAAAATATTTCATTCTGTACCAAAATTTTCGTTGTCACAAAAATATTGTAGCACGACACCAAATTATCGTCCGTGCAACTTGTTAGACATTCAAAGTAGCCATTCGGTTTCGAAAAGAAAGAACAAGTATTGACCCCTAGCATACTGTAAAAGCAATCGCGGAGCAGTTTTGATTTTAATTTTGTACACAATTTTCAAAATTTAAGTGAAATCGACCAAACTACTACTGCCATGGTGACATTGAGCCAAAACTCTAATACACCAAAGAGGAAAACACAGCCAAAATCTAAAAAAAAATTTAAGGATAAACTGGACCCTACAGGAATTCCACTAATAAAAACTGCAATAAAAACTTTTAGCTTTTTCAAAAACACTTGTGCCGTGCCATCGCCCTTTCAATAGGGAAGGATGATTACATTTTAAATAATTCATACAGCTGTCGGACAAAATTGTTATTGCAGTTATTGCTTAACAATGATTTGGATGACGTTATAAAATAAGAAAAGAAATTTTGGTTGAAAAATATGGATTCATGTCCGATTGTACCACTGAGTTATTTAATATTTGAGTTCCTAGAAAAAGTTCTCCCAAAGACTTGCAAAGAATGTTACCAGCGTAAGTTTGCTAGAAATTCTCACTCAATTCTCATTTTTCCACCGGATATGAAAATGAAATTCGCAGGGTTCATTAGCACAGCCAAAACCTAAATAGCGGTATATACTGCTAGTACAATTTAGCTCTGGTATTATGGTTTGCTTATTTTATTGTCATGCATTTCCAATGCACTTTTCGATTTAGCTTAATTTTATAATTTGCATTTTTTTTTGTATGTTTTATTCCAATAGGCCTTGAGCTTTTTAAAATTTTAAGAATGTTTTTTTTTATAAAATATTATAATATTGCACGGTTAGTCCACAATAAGAGGTTGCAACAATTTTTGACAGTTTTCAAATAAATTTGATTAAAAATGTGTGAGCCACACCAAAAAATTCGGGATGTATTTTCGGGCTAACTTCACCGACTTTTTCTTTACTTGGTTACTACAAAAAATGGATGAAGTTTGAGTTACCAGGATGTTGGTACTTAGTTTTATTTAATTTAATCCAAAAAATTTTGTTACGTGAACATTATTATTGTTATTTCTAACAAAGTATTTTGATTTTTCATAATTACTTATTTTGGACCTAAAGGTTTTGTCATTTAAACTAAGACTTGTTAAAAATTACAATATTTATGCAGGGATTGACAATTGCGTAGCGAATCATTAAAATTCGCTAAAGCATTGTGATTATACTTTAAATGTAAGTTCAAAGTATTTTCAATATATTTGTAGTTTGGTCACTGCAGTCTAATGAAACAAAACCGACTTTTTTAAGACAAAAAATTCAATGTTTGATTAGTTTAAAACCAAACGTACAAGTTTCATTTTTTCCAATATAAAGTTTTACTTGCTATGACTACTTTGTGTATTTAAAAAAAAAAATTAAATGCTAACAAATAATTGATTGTTTTAAACTAAAACGTTTTCAACATTAACCTCGAACTTTGTTACATTTACCAAGAAAATTTGGTAGAATTAACAAGTCATTAGTAAAATAATTTTTTCCATTGGTTGATTTAACAAAATAGTTGGCCACTGTTACCAATTTTTTTTCCACCTATATCCATTAAAATAACCACTTTTTTTTAGTTAAATTAACAAAGTTAAAAATTAAATAACCACGATTTGGTTATTTAAAATTAAAATTTTATTCAACTCAGATCTTGTTCGTTTTTTAACTAAGAGGTTTGATTGATCGAAAATCAACAAGATTTTTTCAAAATAGACTCAGATTTTTGTTTTTGACCCAAGTTTTTCTCTGACTGTTGGTCTAAATTTACCTATCCTAATTTATTGTTATTTTAGTTTCGTGTTAATTTAGAATGCTTAATTTAAATTAATATTTACAATTAGTAAAAATTTTTTTTTGTTACGGAATTTCTTATAATTATTTTAATACCCATATGGGTTATTTAAGTAATGACGAACGTTTTAACAATGTCGCATGATTTTAATTAAAATGGATGGTTAATTAGTTTTATCTTGTTCCGCATGAGGATGAGATTTGGTTGATTTGTTCTAGGATGAAGGGAAGTCTGTGTTTTTTTCCGTCCCTTTTCTTTTTAAACTGATTTGATTACATTTTTTTTTAAATTTCGGTCTAGAAAGATCTTTTTAAAGCACTATCAGACTGCGTGATAGTAGCAGGATATATAATACTTTTCTTTACCGAGAAGGTTCAAACTTCGATCCAGAATTTGTCCTTGATCTTATTTTTTGAACCATGTGGTTTGGATACCGTATGATAACAGTGTACCTTACGATACACGGTATAGTAACATTAACCGACACCAAAACCGCGTTCTCGTTACAAGAGCTTTTTAGGGGCTGATTTTGGTAATCGATATTATGATACAGTGATACGGTTTCTCCCATTTTGGGTAGTTTTATGCGGGTTTAGTTATGCCATTTGATTGTAATTAATTTGTAAAAAATTTTACTACCACCAAAATACGAAAAGTATGGTGTAGCTTTCACGCTAGGCGGTGTAACTGTGTAACAAATTTGTAATTGACCGACTTTTTGTTTCTTTTTATTTAATTAAATATACATATAAATTTTTTATAGTCTTATAATTAAGTCCAAGGAGCACCATGATTTAATCGGTCCAACCTGCCATGGTACATGTGTCAAATCCTCATACGTAAAAAAAATTGAAGGGTGGATGTATACAGCCTCTTAGCAAATTCCACTTCTTTGATGTTCTATATATAAAACACTTCCTGCTAGGAGAATTACGAAACAATTTCATCGATTCTACAGGTTCCTTAGTTTTATTTAATCATGGCATGGTATTAAACCATAGAATAAAATACCAATAAAGAGACGTCTCAAAAAAAGACATAAGAAAAATTTAATGTCTCGTCCCTATAGAATTTAGATCGTTGTTCAAAATTAGTGCTATTAATTGATATTAAGCTAGCCACTGCCTCAAAGTGTATCGACAGCTGTTTGGATCACATTTTCGTCTTTGGTCAAACATATCGGTTCATATAAAACACATTAAACTTTACGATTTATTTAAGCGCTGAAAGTTATGTTGTTAAAAGTGTTTCATTTTAAATTTTTTAATAGGGTTATTACTATTTCGGGATGCTGGGTACTTAACATTAATTTAATCCGTACTCGTTCTGCCCATGTAAAACAATATTACAAGCTACAAAATATAAAAAAAAGCTCGCATTAGTTTTTATGAACTGCGGAAAGTTTATGTTTTTCAAATTATGGTTTATGTATGATTTTTATTATATCTGTAAAGTGCAAACAATTAGCAGAATATATTATTATTTGTATGTACCTAGTAATCAACAGGTGATTAAATCTACCGTGCTATCTATATACACAATTTTATTTTATTGTTTAGTCGTGGTTTTCTAACACTTCGTCGAGATGCGAGTATAAAGACATGAAGTCAATGTACGCGTCCGTTATTTAACATAAACGTAACAAATCTATATCATTTGGCTACGAGTATAATATAAAATCCGATCATCTTTTTTGCTAGGCTCTCTATTCAGGGTTCCAATTCAAAATAATAATTTACCTTTCAGAATTCGATCACAGATTAAACAAAAGTGTTCGCGATTTATTTTTCTCGTGTTGTTCTCGCATTGTTACAATTTCAGTGAGAAAGGTGATTTTATGAAAAGGTTTAAAAAAAAAATTCATTGATTCTCGGTCTTAATTCTTATAGCTATGGTTAAATAGACGATTAACATCAACGTGTACTTTACAATGATATAGTCTAGGTAAAATCAAATCATAATGAAAATAAAAATAAAAATGTTATATAAAGAAAGAAGATTTAAATCTGCATTTAAAAAGCTTTATTAATACCTAACGTTCTTGTTTACAAGTATAATTCCAAATTAAAGATAATCAAAAGTATTTAGAAAAAAGACCTCTGACTGTAAACGAAATCAATCTTATAATACATACAAAAAAAAATGTAAGACGGGATTATTTATGAATTCAAAGAGAATATCTTACCTTTTTCATCATCAAAATAATATGTTGTAATTTATATTGTGTTATTAGATGAGAACGGCTATTGATATTTAAACACTAGACACATGGCCGTATAAAGGAATTTATGTGAAGCAAGCCAAGTATTACAACCCTGAAAAAAAAAATCGGAATGAATGCCCAGAATTTAATTAGTAAGCACATATTAAGTGTATGTAAAAAATTCTAGAACATAAATTTAAAACAAAATGAAGGGGTGAAAATGTTGTGGTAAACACCCGAATTTAAACTTGTAAATTATCTTCTTCAACCAAAAACATTATTCCTGCTTTTGTTTCAGTAAAACCAACCCCCTATTGAAAGTTTGATTTTTTTCGTAAATGGTATACTGTTCAAACTATTTACAAAATACGAAAAAGCTCTTATAGAAGCTAGCACTTCCGGGAGACCAACTTCGGTTTAAACCCACATGAAGTTCCATCCCGATCAATGAATTCATCTGGGCTAACACGGCCCAACTTGAAAGCTTAAATTTTTGAAAACCAATCTGGACCACTGTTTTTGCAAATTTAATTAAGATTCCTTTAGAGTATAGTTATTTTTCTCGTAAATGATATACTTTTCAAACCTTTTGCAATTAGTGGAAAAGCTTCTCTGGAAGAATTTTGTATAATGTACTGAAAAATTCGATCAATTTATTTATTTCCGCATTGTTACGTAAGGCCACAAAATTCAAATAAGTCACGAAATTGCAACTTGCACGCTTGAAAAATGAATATTAATTTTCGGTAGTGCTTTTATAAGATTTTCATTTGCTCTAAAAAGAGGAGGTATTTAAGAAAAACATTTTAGTCAAGATTTAAAATTTTAAGTTGTGTGAATTTAAAATTAAATCTACAAAATAAATGTGTCTTTAAATCTTTAGTTTAAATTGTCCAATCTTTAAAGTGTTCTGCACAACATTGGCACTTTCGACAGGACGAAAACGTATACTCTCCACAAGACACTGTGGGTGAAAATGATCAAATCGGAAAACTAATATGTCAATATTGAAAACGAGCTTTGTCGATTTTCAATGTCGAAAATAATATTCACCACTAGATCAACTTTATCATTGAGTGCAAATTATGGGCTGAATAACACAAATGGATATCAAAAACTCAATGTTATCAAATTATCAACAGTATGGAATATTAAAAACAGTATGGAATATTAAAATATACAATATTTTAAAATGAAATCAAACGCCAGCCTATTGTTCATTTTTTATCGAAACCGAATCTCGACTATCAGAAGGAACATCGACCAACTACAAGACAATCTTCGAAGCGCATGCAATAAAACAGTTACACAAACTGGACCAAAAGAAAGCATAACATCGAAATGTAACATTGCAAACCAATTATCAAAACACTGAATCCAAGCACAGCTTCAAAACCCTGTACCGTGTTTTCACTCAAAATTCTTATAAGAGTATTTTAACAGTGTATTTACTAATACTAGCTCTCTCGTTAAAAGCAAATGTATTCAAATGCAAGTACAATAATTTCTTTTAGTTGTTTAACAGTGTATTTCCTAATTACTAGCCCTCTCATCAAATGCAAATAAATATATTCAGATGAATGTAAAATAAAAATTTTGAGTTAATTTTCTTACTTTCATTCAAAATTCTTATAAGAGTTTCTTAACAAAGTATTTACTAATACTAGCAATCTCCTTAAAAGCAAATATATTAAGATGAATGTACAATTACTTTTTTTCAATTAAATTTCTAGTTTCCACTCAAAATTCTTATAAAACTGTTAAAATAATGTATTTTTTAATCCTAGCCCTCTCATTAAAAGCTTATATTCAAATGAAAGTAAAATAAATTTTTTGAGTTAATGTTCTTGTTCTTACACATAATTCTTATAAGAGATTTTTAACAGTGTATTCACTATAGCTAGCTCTTTCGTTAAAAGCAAATATATTCAGATGAATGTAAAAGAAATTGTTTTGTGTTAATTTTCTAGTTTTCACTAAAAATTCTTATAAGTGTCTTTTAAATATCTACTAATACTAGCCCTCTCGTTAAAAGCAAATTCAAATGAAAGTAAAATAAACTTTTTCGAGTTAACTTTCTTGTTTTCATTCAAAATTCTCGTAAGTGTTTTAACAGTGTATTTAGTTAAAAGCAAATATATTCAGATGAATTTAAAATATTTTTTTTTAGTTAATTTTGTACTTTTCAATCATAATTCTTATAAGAGTTTTTTAACAGTGTATTTACTAATACTAGCCCTCCCGTTAAAAGGAAATATATTCATATGAATGTAAAATAAATTTTTTTGGTTTAATTTTCTAGTTTTCACTCAAATTTCGTATAAGAGTATTTTAACAGTGTACATATTTACTAATACCAGCCCTCTCGTTAAAAGCATTTATATGCAGATGAATGTAAAATATTTTTTTAATTTAATTTTCTAGTTTTCACTCAACATTTTTATGAGTGTTTTTTAAAAGTGCATATACTAAAATTTGCCTGCTCGGTTACAGCAAATATACTCAGATGTATGTAAAATAATTTTTTTTGTTTTAATTGATTAGTTTTCACTCAAAATTTTTCTAGGAATTTTTAACAGTGTATTTACTAATAAGGTTAAAACAAATATATTCAGATGAATGTAAAATAAACTTTTTTTAGTTAACTTTCTAGTTTTCACTTAAAATTCTTATGAGTTTTTTTAAGTGTATTTATTAATGCTAGCCCTCTCGTTAAAAACAAAAATAGTCAGATCAAAGTAAAATAAATTTTTTGAGTTGACTTTTTCAGCACTCTAATTTTCTAGTTTTCACTCAATATTTTAATGAGTGTTTTTTAAAAGTGTATATACTAATACTGGCCATCTTGGTTACAGCAAATATATTCAGATAAATGTAAAATATTTTTTTTTTGTGTTAGTTGTTTAGTTTTCATTCAAAATTCTTCTAGGAATTTTTAACAGTGTATTTACAAATACTAGCCCTCTCGGTTAAAACAAATATATTCAGATGAATGTAAAATATCAATTTTTCAGTTAATTTTCAAGTTTTACTCAAAATTCTTATGGGTTTTTTAAATGTACATATTTATTAATGGTAGCCCTCTCGTTAAAAGCAAAAAATATTCAGATCAAAGTAAAATAAATTATTTGAGTTGACTGTCTAGTTTTCATTCATAATTATTAAGAGTTTTACAGTGAATTTACTAATACATAGTAGTCTTCTCATTAAAAGCAAATATATTCCGATTAAATAAAGTGAATGTAAAACAAAATTTTCATTCAAGTCTTATAAGAATTTTTTAACAGTGTATTCACTAATACTAGCCCCCCGTTAAAAGCAAATATATTCATATGAATGTAAAATAAATTTTTTTGATTTAATTTTTTAGTTTTCACTCAAAATTTGTATACGTGTATTTTAACAGTGTACATATTTAATAATCCCAGTCCTCTCGGTAAAAAAAAATATATTCAGATGAATGTAAAATAATTTTTTTTGAGTTAAATTTCTAGTTTTCACTCTAAATTCTTAAAAGGGTTTAAAAACTCTTATAAGGATTTTTAGTGAAAACTAGAAAATTAATTCAAAAAAATTTATTTTACAATATCTGAATATATTTGCTTTTGACGATAGGGCTTAGAAATAAAGAGAATTATTTCTTTATTTCTAAGCCCTATCGTCAAAAGCAAATATATTCAGATATTGTAAAATAAATTTTTTTGAATTAATTTTCTAGTTTTCACTAAAAATCCTTATAAGAGTTTTTTAACAGTGTACATATTTAGGTAAAAGCTAATATATTCAGATGAATGTAAAATATTTTAGTTTCAGTTAATTTTCTACTTTGCACTCAAAATTCTTATACGAGTTTTTTAACAGTTTATTTACTAATACTAGCCCTCCCGTTAAAAGCAAATACATTCAGATGTATATAAAATACATTTTTTGAGTTTATTTTCTAGTTTTCATACAAAATTCTTATAAAAAAATTTTTTAACAGTGTATTTACTAATACTAGCCCTCTCGTTAAAAGCAATAATATTCAGACGTGAAATGTAAATGTTGCTTTCAGAAATGAGCTCTGCCTGTGGAACAAATTTCGAAAGTGTTTGCCTGTCACAAAGCAATTGTTGGATGTAAACTTCATTTTTACTACCAAACAACAGACTGTGTCATACATTTGGACCACCTTATTTGAACGAACAAAATAATTAGTCTTATGTATTGATTTACAATAAATACGAAATGAAGATGCGAGATGATGTGATCATCTTCCACCAAAAAAAAAAATATATTTAATCAAATCTAACAGAAAACCACAAAAAAACGTATCTACTTTGCCTTTGGTCAAATATACAAAATTTCTGAATGACTGAAGCCAAATAAAAGATGTTACAATAAAATTGTTTAAAGAAATTTAGGTTAACGATATTTAATTACACATATTTGTATATATTCTTTTAAACGTACATTTCGTCTTCTTTGTGATCCCATCATCCAAACAAAACTTTTTCACCTTACAATTCTTTCTTGTAATTTAAGAAAAAAAAATACAGAAAGATGAAGTAAGTACAACGAAAAAAAAAATGATCTTAACTTTATAATAAGTTTGTTGTTGTATTTTAATGAAAATTTTGCTTAAGGTTATATTTGGATGTTAATGAAGAGGAAAGATAATACATAATAAAAAAAAAGTCTAAAATCGTGCTTTGAAACAAAACACTTTTTATGTGTATATATAGGGAGAACCGCGCACCAACAACAACTACAGCAAAAAATAATCAATTAATTCAATTAATAACGAGATCATCAATTTTGCTTTGTTGTGATGTTAACAGTTAGATATATGCATGAACTTTAAAGCTTTTCATACTTTTATTCCACCGTATCTACATTCGTTCGTGCATACATTATTAATTACTGTACGTTAGTTTAACTTATTGATTGACGTCACATCCTATATTTGAAGTTATTAATTAAGTGGAAAGTGATTTCAATTTTTGCACATACGACTACTCTCGTTCGTACATAAAATGTTTTTTTTCCAAGTGCGCGGCTGTCTACTAGTTGATTGCTAGAAATATAGATGGATGTACTTTTACTATTAATTTTAAGCACAATGTCGGGGTACCGGATATTATTATGCCTAAGGTAAGTATTTCGGCAGTTCCTCAAAGTATAGTTAACTCTTTACTTTCCCAAGAGGAATCTCGAATCTCGTTTTTGTAAGTTTTTCTCTAAAAATATGTTGCGTTTAAATTTTTTTAATTTTTCTGGAAAAACTTCCAAAAATGTCGTCTTTCTGTTCGTTTTAGGTTATACAATACACACAAAACAAATTAATTTTATTTTGACACTCTTACTGGAATCCCCAAGAATCACTATGAGAAACGCAAGGAAAAAGTTATTCAACTGAAATAAGGAAAAGTTTGCGGATGGATTTGAGTTCGCTTGATCAAATATCGGAAGTGTTGAAAAGTGTCCACATTTTCGGGTAACACATACTTAACCAACTTAAACACTAAATTTAAAACTACAACCACAATTCCTGGTGGACATGGAGATATTTTATTTTCTAAATTAGGAAAAAATTGCTTTTGACGATGTTACATCGTCACATGATATATTATCTATCCTTACGAGCACTCTAACGAATCCAACGATATACGCCACGGTATAGCAAGAAGTTAGGACAAAGTTTGGACATACTTCGAATACTAACTGCTGAAAGATGGTATACGAGACACATGGATTATAACGTACAAGATTATTTTACACATAGCTAAAACCTTACAGCCAAGAATTTATATTCATAAAAAAATAACATTAACGTGGAAGGAAGGGAGAAACGTTTAACGGAAATCATAATCAATTTCGGTTGCCCTTATTTTATTATTCTATACAAAATAAAATTTATAGCACGAACGCAACAATTGATTGCAACCAAACGATAGCCGTATCAATTTCTAATAAATTTCGATAAAGAAGATTAACCATAAAGTAATACACGAGCTATTTGAATATACGTTAGCAAAATGGTAATTTTTGTCTGTGCTCGGTTATGTTCCATGTAGAATCTCGATTGAAAATCTGATTTAAAGATATCAAAATACAATTTGATCTGCAATCTACATAAATATATTACGTTTGCGATTTCATAAAATTTTAACTAAAACCGATCGATTTATTATTTGCGCGATTTAGATAGTTTTTTGATTTGTTTTATCTTTTATATGAATATAACACCTTACCGCGCAGCAATGTAAAATTTTTATGCGGAATTAACTTAATTAAAAGTTTTTTCTACCCGCGATACAAAAAAAACATGAACTTAATTAAAACGTGCGCATTGCTACCATAATTTATACCAAAATGTATGCACAGTGAGGTTAATTTGCATAAAACGACGTTTGATTTTGTGTGCAAAATTCAGACTTCATGCAGACTACGTTTATGTGTGCTAAATGCACCATCAAACAGATCTTCTCTGCATTATAAGCGTTAATCAAACATATTACAGCGTATATTGAAGAAATAAAAATACCATAAATCAAAATTTGAACGTTTTTATTGCAAAAAAATTATAAGGATTTGTAAAATGCTCATAAAAAATCGTCTTAAGACGAATACGTACGGGGTACGTATCTAACAGTAACTGCAAAAAAAGTATAATCATTATAATTCATTAAAATGGTATGAAATGTTAAAAATTGGTATTACGTATTCTCAATTTTATGCTAATTAAATGCACGTAAAAATATTCTTTTAATAATAATAAAAACAAGATCAAGAATTATTTATATATAAAAGCAGCATAACATCCATAGATCTGCGCACGGGCAACATTTTTTTTGCTTTCTTTCGTTTCCAATTCAAAGTAGGAAATTTTTGTATCACCTCGAGCTGTCAATCATGATGATCTTCTTATCGTCAATTTTTTTTTACACAACTTTTTTCTTCGTCTATTTTTGTATATTATGTTCTTCATTATTTTGCGATCTTTCGATCACGTACCTACTACAACGATCAATACAAAATAATCAAAACAAAACTAAAAATCTATTATGCGATATAACGGGTGGTATCTGGTATGGGGAATGATGATTGGTTTAAATTTTGCTGAAAGGTTTTAAATGTTTAAGCAATTTTCGGAATTACATCAACGAAGTATGCTCGAAATGATCGAATTGAAATTATTGACATATCATAATGGTTCAGAATAATTTGCAAGTTATAATGACAGTTGATGGAGGCAAGCAACCGATTCAAACTCAGTTCTTAGAGATTCGATGAGAAAGCACTTGGGAAATTACGAACTGAAAAAAAATTGTTTTAAACTTTCCATTGGAGCTTGCCCCGAAATTATATGGCCACGCAGTGTTATATATTGAACACGGAAGGGATTATCGCCGGTAGTCCAAAAACTCAAAAACAACAAAACTTGACGTACGAGCGTACCAATAAGGTAATTCATCTAATAGTAAACAAAAGTAGATGTAGCTTACTCGTAAAATTTGACTTTTGGAGAAAAATTCGAACGGAGTTCAAGCTCAACCTGAACCGCAAATGTTTGGTAAACATAAGGTCAACAATTAAAAATCACGTATGTCATCGCTAATTACAAGAAGTCTATGGTTATCCATATACTGCAGTTCCTTTGGAGTATGATTTTGGAGGCGATGGAAAAATTTCAAATTGTTTTTAGCGATATTCAGTAAACCCTCGATTTAACGGACAGTTTTTTATTTTGCATTTTTCGGTTACCGATTATGACGGATGGATTCGGAGATTCTTAAATGATTTTGGAAAGAAATTCTGGAATATGGCCACCTGGGACGGAAACCGATTTATTCTTAACCGACTATATGATGAGATTGAGTATGATGCTGCGTATAGATTCCGGTTTCGTGAATAAAAAAAATGGGAAGGGAGAAAGTTCTGGAACATCGCCATTTGGATGGAAATGGGATTCTTGATGTGAGTTATTAAAGAAGTTTTGGAATGGCCACCTTGGACGGAACTCAGGCAGTTTCTAAACGATTACGATGGGATTGAATTTATTTAATGGAAATGAGATTCATTAATGATTTTTAGAAGAAGTTTTGATATGGCCACCTGGAACGGGACATGGCTATTACTTAACCGATAATGATGGAATTCGGCTCATTGATGGATAAATATGAGATTATAAAATGATAAACTGCTGTACTCGCCAGAAAATGAGAAACAGAATCATAATTTTCTTCTTTTCTGATTGTTGCTGTAGTGGAGAGTGTAATTAATGGTTGTTTTATGGAATTAACTCCCAAACCATTTATGCTCTTGTATTGCAAGTACCAAAAATCACATTATGAACCCCTACACAAAGGGCTCGGATAAATTTATAGTATCCGTATCAACAACGACCTCGAAAACTGTTCACGGGAACATGGAAAATGATGTCTTAAGACCTTGAGATTTTCAGAACCTGTCGAACCAATACTTTTGAGGTACTTGCAATACAAGAGCATAAATGGTTTGGGAGTTAATTCAATAAAACAACCATTAATTACACTCTCTACTACAGCAATAATCAGAAAAGAGGAAAATTATGATTCGGTTTCTCAGTTTCTGGCGAGTACAGCAGTTAATCATTTTATAATCTCATATTTATCCAATGAGCCGAATTTCATCATTATCGATTAAGTACTAGCCGTGTCCAAACTGGTTCTACAAATCATTAATGAATCTCATTTCCATTAAACAAATTCAATCCCATCGTAATCGTTTAGAAACTGCCTGAGTTCCGTCCAAGGTGGCCATTCCAAAACTTCTTTAATCAATCATTTAAGAATCCCATTTCCCTCCAGCATACCCAATCCCATCATAATCGATTAAGAATAAATCGAGTTCCGTCCTAGATGGCCATATTCCAGAATTTCTGTTAAAAATCATTTAAGAATTCCCGAATGCATCTATAAAATGGAAAATAAACAATTTTCCGTTAAATAAGGGTCCGTTAAACCTAGCGTCCGTTAAATCGAACGTCTGTAATATCAAGGCCCATTAAAACGAAGGTTTACTGTATATCGCTAAAAATAATTTCAAATTTTTCCATCGCCTCCAAAATCACGCTCCCAAAATGCTTGAACTCCGAAAGGGACTGCAATGTTTGGATAACCATCGACTTCTTGTAAGTAGTGATGACTAGGTCAACCAAAAATATTTTCTTAAAAATAGGTTTTAGGGGTATATCCTCTATCCGGTCGCAAATTATTTAATTGCGCGGTGAAATATGGCTACTAGATTTATTTTGTCATGCCAATTATTGACACATTTTTTTTAAATTTAAATTTCTTTTCCGATTGTAAAGTCGCTAAAGTGAAAAAAACACTTTTTAAACAATCACTGTGGGTCCGTGATTGTGTGTTAGTGTGTGCATGCAGACTAAATGTCTGTATCCTATCTCTACAGCCCAGAAGGCTGGTCTGATCGGAGTGAGACTCAGTACATACGTTTCTTCATAAATAGGGAGATCCATGTAATTTTTTGCTGAAATCGGTCTACCATAAACAGCAGCATCCACAGGTGCTTCTTTGATTTTTACAGATATTTTGTAAAATATATAATTTAGAAGACAAATGACTATATGAACTAAAAGATTCTAAATTAATTTTGCAATAATAGCGGTCCAAATACATTTTTTTAAAAAAATCGGAAATGACAATTGTTTGAAAAAAAACCTGTTTTTCAGCAGAAATTCGGCCCTGTAAGGTTCAGATGGGGATGAAACTTCATACTTAAACTTTTTTCACAATTTGGGTTATTTCAGTGAATTTTGGCCGAAATTGGTTTACTAGAAGTGACAGCTTCCATAACCTCATTTCTATTTTTTGCAAATATTTTAAAAAATATATCATTCATAAGAAGAACGATTATAAACTTAGAAATCTTTTTACAACAATACCTTTATAGATTTTTTTCCAAAATTAAAACGGAATTGACGATTTTTGACTAAAAGCCGTTTCCAGCAAAATATCGGCCCATCCATTCCTGTAGAAGATTTTCTTAAAAATCGATCTGTGAGCGTAGTTGGATTGTTAATTTCAAGAACATTTTGTTTACGGGCTTCAGTTCTTCGAACTCAAATAAGCAACTGAAAACGAAATTTTGTTATGATTGTTATTTTCTGGTAGATTACTGAATTTTCTGGAGTATCAGGTGGCGTTAATGTTAAGAGAAGTGTTTCATCCTGTGCGATTAAATCTGATCCGAAAAATGCGTTGACTAAATGGCATAATACCTGTTGATCTAAAACGTTTCAATATTGTTACAGGCTGGCTACTGCCAACCTGTAGTTATCACTAAGCGCATGCAGAGGCCTCCACGGTGATATTTTGCCGGCTACGTTCTCAGCGAGAAGTGCGAAAGGTCGTGGGGTTTGAGGCATGCATGGCTCCTGGCTTACACCGTGATTATACAGATATTTATAAGAAAGGGAAAAAAAACTGCAAATAATAATAATACCCGAGTTCCGCCGAAATTCGTCGGCCGGAACCTGAGGAACGAACAGCCGAAAATTTTAAATAAAAAAATCATAACGGTAGAAAGGTGCCCTGGTGCGCGCATCCGCCCGAACTCGCACGGTGGTAAACACCGGTTCCGAATTCTGATGCGGGCACCAAGGGACCGCCTACCCTACGCCGACACAGGATGGGAATTCCCCCCTCATCATACCCAACCCGGAAAAATTAATAATTCATTTTCTTATTTTTATTTAATCAAACACAAAAAATAAAGAAACCCAACTTCCCACGAGGAAAAACAGAAAGGAAGGGAGAGAACGAGAGAAAGAAGCGAGCGAGAGAGAAACGATAGAGAGAAAGAGACGAGAAAGCAATGTGCACCGAGCGCGCGACCGTTATCCGGCGCTCGATTACAAATTATAATTTTTAAAAAGAATTTAAGAAAAGAATAATAAAAATTTAAAAATAAAAAAAATTGAAATAAAAATAAAATAAATGTACCTTAATTAGTTACAAAATCAACGGTTGAGGCCTTGCGCGGCCGTCATACCACAGGTGACCTTGCCCCCACCCGGACCGTTGCGGCTTTGGTGCCGTTGAATATTTTGGCCTTGACTGGCTCCAAAATAAATTGGGCGGTACGGGGCCTTTCCCCGATAACCAAATATTGAGCAAATGACCGGATGGTCACCTGCTCGTTGCGGTGTCTTTCACCGATAACCAATATAGGCAAATGACCGCGATTTTGAAAATAACGACTCTGAAAATAAACACAATCCAACGTTGTGGCCCGCCTGCCGGTATATTACAATGCCCCGATGGGCCACTCGTACGTTATGGCCAACGTAAAATAGTATGTGCGGTACCAGTATATAAGGTTCGCGGTACCCGTAAAATAATTCCGTATTTTTCTATACCACAAATGAGAAAATCACTCAGATGAATCGTCTGATATGATACACTAATTCAAAACGAACTTATAGTTTTCCGATTTATTTCTTAGATAAACAAAATCTTTAAAAATTTACCACATTATGATTTTTAGGGTTAATTAACAACTTAATCTTAATAATTTTCGATATTTTTTATTTTCACAATTAAAAAAAATGGTTGAATTGTTCGAGGTTTTAACAAACTACTTCATTCCAAATTAATCTTTATTTTTCCAAATAAAAAACCAGATTTTTTTTTTCGACAAACCAAACTTAACTATCAAAATCTAAAAACTGGCCTCTATAATTTTTGAATTTCCAAAGAAGACTCATTCTTTTCCAAAAAAAATTCTCACGCCGAATCACGCGCAAAACACTCCAGAAGAATTGTCTTTCTTCTCTGTTTCTCGTTTACATCAATGCGAATTGCTTATAAGAAAAACATTCTTATGGAATGTTTTGCTTTACAAACACTCGATGCGCATTGGTCTCGCTCTCTCAAATTTTCGTTCAGTTGCACCAACAAAACAAAAAAAAACACACAGGAATCCATCCACCAATAACCGCGTATGGGCGTCAAATCTATCCCGGACGCAAACCAACCCGGACGCAAACCAACCGAGGGGAATAAAAACACTTTACTTCGCGTAAAGGTTTTACAACTACAAATTTCGAGTAATGATCCAAGACGATAACGATGCAGGTATTACCGAGTTTCGAACGTGGATACGGACAAAAAAATCTACATACAGTTTTTGAAACGGGCGAGTTGACGTGACCTGAGCTCCCATGGCTGGTTGTGTAGAGAAATTAACAGCTTTGTTCCCTTTTCAGGGACTGAAGAATGTGCTAACCATCCACGGAAGGGTCGATGTTTTTACTCAACAAGGCTGGATCTCCAAATTGAACACCAGGATCAGGCGTGCTCTTACTTTCGGAAACATCCTCACAAGAAGCCGATTCATCCGAAAAAGCTCGAGACAACGCATCAGGTACAACGTTAACTGAACCTTTTCGGTATCCAATCTGAAAATCCAGCGCTTGGAGTTTAAGACTCCATTTCGCCAAACGTTCATAGAGGTCTTTTTGGCTCATTAGCCAGCGCAAACTGGAACGGTCAGTGTAAATGACGAACGGATAGCCCTCCACGTAGGGACGAAATTTTCGAACGCTGAGGACGGCAGCGTAGCATTCCAGCTTGGCCTTCGCCGCGTTGAGCTTATGTGAATAAAACTCAATGGGCCGCTCCACCCCCTCGGCGTCCACCTGAAATAAGACACTGCCGACCCCAACGGCACTGGCATCACACTGAATATAAAAGGGCTTCGAATAGTCAGAATGCGTCAATACAGGAGCCGTTGACAAGGCGGTTTTGAGAGCGTTAAAAGAAGAATCAGCAGCTGCAGACCAACATACTTTAGTGTTTTTACCAGTAAGATTGGTGGAGAAGAAGCTAAGGAGGCGAAATTTATTTGGAATGAAGTGGCGGTACCATCCGCACATCCCCAGAAAACGTTTAATCTGTTTCGTCGTTTTCAGAATAGGGTACTCCAAAATAGCCGTACATTTATCTGGGTTTGTACGGAGGCAGCCATCACCCACAATATAACCCAAATAGTCTACTTCTTTCAACACAAACTTACTTTTGGTCAAATTAATTGTTAAACCAGCGTTAACTAGATATCCTGCAACCTGTTGTAGCAAATCGAAATGTTCGGCCAGAGTGGAGGATGTGACCAGAAAGTCATCGAGGTACACAAAGACCTTATCGTGTAGCTGGTACGGATCCACGCGGTGCATCAAGCGACAAAGCGTCTGTGGTGCGTAGAATAAGCCAAACGGCATCACCTTGAACTGATACAAGGGCCGTCCAGGAACCGTAAACGCTGTTTTATCGCGGGATGCTGGGTCGAGTGGGATCTGCCAAAAGGCATCCTTTAAATCAATCGCTGAAATAAATCGGGTGTGTCCCAAACGTTCCAACACTCCGTTGATTTTTGGCAGCGGATACGCATCCTTGACGGTTGCCTTGCTCAGTTCTCTAGCATCCAAGCACAAACGGACTTTGCCATTGGCCTTACGCACCAACGTGACCGGTGAACACCAGGAACTTTGTGACTCCTCGATGACCCCCAAAGACAACATCCTATCCAACTCGTTGAGTGGTCTTTTTCCTAGAATTATTAACCACATTTAATTATTAAATGCTGCTTTGAAAAACGTTTGAAATGGGCCAAATTCAGATGTATCTTATAATTGAGGTCTATGTGAGGTATGTGGAGGAAATGAAAGTAGAATAATGCCATTTTCCTAACCAGCTATTTTATAACCAGTCCTTATGAAAAATGGTATCTGTACATTTTACACGATATAAATAAATTTTAAACTGGAGGGAACTCGGCTATTTCTTAATTAAATTTTGTAAAATTTGTGCATACAGGGACAATTCGGAAAAAATGTATGGATCATAATTTTCAGTATGATTTTTTGATTTTCTGGGGCCACATAAGTTTTTTTCAGTTTTTGGCCAATATCTCAAAACTTCCACTAGTAACCAATACTTTCGGTTGTTTTTATAATAGCTTAGTTCATACTGAGACTACATGGAAAATTATTTACATAGTCACGGTATGGCCTAGGCTATTAGAAAAACAACCAAAAGTATTGGTTACTAGTAGAAGATTTTGAGATATTGGCCAAAAACTGAAAAAAACTTATGTGGCCGGAGAAAATCAAAATTTCATACTGAAAATTCTAATCCATAAATTTTTTCCGAATTGTCCCTGTATGCGCAAATTATACAAAAGTTAATTAAGAAATAGCGGAGTTCCCTCCAGTTTAAAATTTATTTATATCGTGTAAAATGTACAGACATCATTTTTTATAAGGATTGGTTATGAAATGGACAGATTAGTCCAGCACGAACAGATCCTAGAATTTTATCCAAAACTTACTTTAAAATCCCTGATCAATACTACTATCGAAATTTCATCGTATAATTAGTTAAGAAATGGCGGAAAGACGGAATATTGGTAAATTTCAAGATTTCATTTACCGAGTTTCTTTACCTCGGAGATCAATCATTTGTCATTTTAAAATGTTTTATTAAGTGAAAAAAGAGATACATAATGAATAAAAAATATCCGCTAGTAAATACATTTAAAAACAATTATTCTCTATTATGATAGTGCTGCCACTTGCGGCGAGTAGCGTAATCTTTTATTTTTTGCTGTCAAATTTCCGCTATCTTATACAGCATTAATTATATGCTGTATTAAAAAATGCTGGACTCCATCCATTTCAACAAAAACAATGGGTTCTGCTAGCTTTAGAAAAGTTGGCAGAGTCCAAAATATTATTGAAAAACATTTGGAAACTAAAAGATTAATTTTAGGCTAATAAATTTCCCATTAAAATTTAGATTATTCCGTAGGATCTAGAAATAGAATTAGGCTTTTCCACTTCAAAGGTAGCAGAACCCTAATCGAAAAATGGACCAAAACCGAAATTAGACCAAAAAACAAGATCCACGTACATACAAATAAATAATACAAAAGACTCATTATATGGTCTCATCAAATATTCTATTAAAATGCTTTGCGCCTTACTCGTTTTCGACCAAGATTAAATCATTTAACGTAAAGGAAGCAGAATCCAAATCTAAAATCAGACCAAAACCGAAATTAGAGCGCAAAATAAGATTGACATGCAAATTATTAAATCTCATTATGGTGTCATTATGGTCTAATTCAACTGACCGCATAGTAAATTGTTGAGAGTCTACTCGTTATTGACCGAGCTTTGAATTAAATGGAGCCCACCATTTTTTAATGGGCCATTTAATTAGGCCAAAATGAACCTAAAATGATTTTTTTGTCAATTGATTTCGTTTTGGATTCTAATTTCGGCCTTGCTCAGATTTTCGATTTGGGTGAGCTGGTTTGAAGTAGGAAAGCCTAATTGATTTTTTTCGGCTGTGCTAAATTAATCTGATTCATAAATAAATAGATGTTTAGCGCTATTTCATCGATCTCAAACTAAACGATTCTAGCTCAATTGGGAAATAGAAGAGAGAAAGAATGATTTGACCTTAATAAACCGACAAATCCTGATTATAATCGGACTTGGTCATACCGATCTTAAAATGCACAGTCCTAGCCTAGTGATAAAACTATACATCAAATTATTGATCTAGCTTATGTATTTTATCTTCGATGATTCCTCTGTGGGAAAGTTACTGTAATAATCAAATCAGATCAGATTTTTTTTCTATACCGGAAACTATGAATTCAATTATTGCAAGTTTGAATCATCAACCGGAAAATGCATAATACTTAATGGTATAGCTTCGCATAAAATTTAAATGGATATCGCAAAAATATAGAATATACAGTAAACGAATTAACACATTCAACGTATTTTCCTTTTCTTCACATTTTATAAAATTATGAAAACAAAGATTTTACTTCATTCTGATATTTCCCACAGAAGTACATCACACTAACTGAAATAAAAAAAAAATGCTGAAAACCGTAACAAGTACGTGCAGATTATAAATGATATACTCGTAGGTACACAAACAAGAAAACATCTTCCCTCGTTATCATCAATGTCTAATTTTCCATCACCATAATACTCACTATGTCGGATCATGTGAACAAAATATCAATAACATCGATCTTAACAAATCTTTATAAAATATTAAATATAAACAAGATCATGTTGGGAAGAGACAAAACAAAAAATGTAAGGTTTTTTTTATCGCGAGATGATAAGAAATATAAAAAAAAATGAAAGCAACTCCGATTTTAAATGGTAAACCATCCAAATTGAATATAATGAGCGATTTAAACCATAAACTTGCTTATTAAATTTATATATAATTCATATTTACGATCATTATATATGTGAGCAACCAAGATGAACTCCATGTCGGTCGGTTCCCATTATAGAAATCGAGTGCAAGTTGATTTATAGTAATTCGTGAATAAATTTACAACTTTTGATTGATAAAATTTTTTTTCCTAAAATTTAATTCTCATAAACTCGATATCCGCATAATTACAAAACCCGAAAAATTGATTTGTTCAGCGCAAACAAAATAATAAAAAAAAAAAATATTGTTAAATTCAATAAATTAGAATCTCACGCAGAATACGGTTAAGATTCTATAGATGTAATAATAAACTGTTAGAATACATTGACTGGAATTGCGCGTCTTTATTCAACTGTTGAATGCAAAAAAAAATGCTTGCTTAAAATTAAATTGTTTCCGTTCTGATCAAGTCAAAAGAAAATAATAAAATATAAATTGAACGATCAAAATTAAAAATTATTTTGTATATACGAGTACCTCATAATTCTCGAACAAAAGATTTGGTTTTGTGGTCTTATTATAAAATTATTTACGTTGATCGATTGTTCGAATCGAAGAGTACAGTACTTAGTTTTTGCGCAAGGAATGTTTTAGAGCTTGCATCAAAACAAATTATGTAAATAGGAAAAAGTAAAATTGTGGTAATTAAGATTTGTATGGCCGCAGTGAAAGCACTTAAGCCTTTCCACATCATTTCTCGGTACAGATTTTCATTTAAAAAAAAAAAAATATAATTTAAATTTTTTCCGTCTCAAGCTTTTTTTTTTTTAAACAAACCTGACCATTTTTTGCTACAAATTTTGTTAATACATAAAGTAAATCAAATTTAATTTTAAACATTCGGAATTAAAGAAACTTTCTTTAATTAAGTTTTTATATCAAAATTAGAACTTTTTCTTACCTGCAATCAATAGAGAAAAATATAAAAAATTGCACGGTCTGGTAATAAAGAATTAATTTTTCCTAAATTTTTAAACATTTCTATAATATTTTTAAAGATCATTGGTGTGAAAGATTTGTATTGTGTACGTGATGCTAAAAGCATTACTCTAATTTTGTTGGATCGGTTCTATTATTTATAATGACTATTTATCATAATCAATTAATATTGAATGGAAAAGATTAATGGATTTGGTCTAGTCGGTCGTCTGTTCATTTTAATGTAATCATTAAAATGATGTTTTACCGGTATTTGCAAGAACAGTAATTTAGTTAGAGCACTTGCATTTTGAATTCGCAAAATGTACTGTTTTCCGGCAATTTGAATAAAATCTATGCAGATGGTTTAAACATTTAGAAAACTACTGAATTTAGAAAAACAGTTGTCTTTTGTTTGGCATAAATTCCTAACTGTAATGAACTGACAATATTAGAAGCTCTTTGAAATTTACTTCTGGATTCATCCTTCTATGCTATCAGCGACTACTATGCTATCGTTCGCAGTTCCGAGGTATATACAATATATAAAGTTGGCCCCATAATGCTACCTCGTAACACGGATGTGTCGATTAGTTATGTATGGTTTTAGTATTTCATAAAAATTTCTTGATAAATCTCTTTGCAATTTATATGACGAATCTGAAAAAAATTCTAATCTTTTGCTAATTTGAATGATTGTGTTAGTCATATTACCTGAGTAAGACGGAACATTATCGAAAATTAGAGTTTTCTTTTATGTAATTATTAAATCCTATTAAAATTAACATAATATAAAACTACTTTGTCTCGACTAGTTACATGCATGTTTAATTTGACTCAAAATTATATTCAAAATTCTCAAAAAACGAGCATTACACTACCAATTATAAAACTTACTGTACAAACTTGCCTTAATTCAGGGAATGAAAAACAAATAATTAAAAAGGTATCTTATATGATAAATGATACAGAAAAAAGTCTGTTGCATTTACCGCTAACTAAAACATACTCATATTCAGACTGCAAAAATAACACATATTCATAAATCTAAGCAAGAAATTATACAATATAGTAGATACAAATATTTATTAAGAATTCTTGAAAATAAAGTATTCCTAGAGATCTTAACACAACCTCAGGTATATGAGGTCTTACTTGGGAACTATTCCAGTTAAAACAAAATCAACTCACCATCCAGGGGTGGGAACAGTTTAGAGGATTTGGTATTATGGCCAAATATAATAAAAATTCTTAAACCAACTGAGATATCCCCAGAAATCTTAAAACAACTTCAGGTAAATGGGATGTTAGTTCGGGACCATTTCAGTTAGAAAATATATTTAGTTGTCTCCCCATCGAAGGGAGGGGACAGTTAATAAAATTAGGTAGTATGACAGAATATAATAAAATAACTTAGGCCAACTGAGATATCCCTAGAGATCTAAACACAACCTGAGGTATATGGGGTGTTAGTTGGGGACCATTTCAGTTAAAAAATATATGCAGATGCTCCCTATCAGGGGAAGGGAGATATTCCTAGAGATCTAAATACAACCTCAGGTATATGGAGTGTTTGTTGGGGACCACGCTAATAATATATTCAGATGCTCCCCATACAGAAAAAGGGGCAGTTAATAAAAGTTTGTTTTATGGCCGAATATATTAAAAAATATTAGGCTAACTGAAATATCCCTAGAAATCTGAACACAACCTGAGGTATATGAGGTGCTGATTGGAGACTGTGTCAGAAAAAATAATCAGAAGCTCCCTATTTAAGGAAGGGGACACTTAATAAGATTGCATATTAAGACAAAGTATAATAAAACATATTATATTTGACATAAGAATTTTTTTATTATATTTGGTCAAAATACAAAATTCTATAATTTATCTTCATCCCTGGTTGGGAATAGCTCCTGATTAATTTTTAAATTTATATAGTCACCAACTTACACTCTATATACCTAAGATTATATTAAAATATCTGGGCATATAGCCTAAATTTTTTTATTATATTTGGTCTTAAAACAACAAAATTCTTTAAATTGTCCTCATCATATAACATGGTCCTCTACTAAGACCACATATACATAAGGTTGTGTTAAGATCTCTGGGGATATCTCAGTTGGCCAAAGAGTTTTAATTATATTTGGGCATAATACAAAATTTTATTAACTGTCCCCTTCCCTCAATAGGGAGCTCCTGATTATTTTTTCTGACACAGTCTCCAACCAATACCTCATATATCTCAGTTTTTTAGTTTGCTGCAAAAAGTTCCCTAACTTCCAGAGATTAAATTACATTTCGGCGCACTTTCCATGAATTTGAGTTGGTATCACTCCACGCTGCTTGATGTATGATGTTGTAGAGTGGTTCTAGCTCTTTCTGAGATTATAGTATTCTCTTCAACTAGTTTCTGAATTTTCTCCTTGACGGGATTTTTTTTGTCAAAATCAAAGTTCTGTGATCTGACGTAATCCCCTCACTTCTTTCTATGTATATGTAATATTAGTACAGGGTGCGCCATCTATTATGTCGGTATGTAAACATTAAACAACTGTGACATTTGACAACCGATTGACTTGATGAGACATATTTTTGGAACGTCAATTCAGTACAATTTCAACCATGAATCGATTCTCACCGAAACGACGCGCATGGGCTATCGAATCGGCATAGTCAGATTGCTGTTTAAAATCTCGAATGAAAGACGATTTTATCTTCAAAAGAAAGGACAAATAAAAATGTCATCCCTATAACCCCATCAGACCCATCCGTACTATCAAAATCTACCTCTGTTCATGGGGTATCAAATCGGCATATAGTCAGTTTGGTGTCCATACGGCAAAATCACGAATGAGTAACGGTTTTATCGATGAAAAATGGGGAGAATAAAAATTTCAACATTATAGCGTCGTTAGACCCATCCCTAACCTATAATCAAAATCTACCTAAGGTGATGGGCTTTTAGATTGGGATAGTAAGATTGGTGACTGGCTGGCATAATCTCGAGGAGTTGCAAACAATCAAAACGACAATTGCAAACCATTTAATGCATGATAATTTTTAATCTTTTTATCGACTATTTTTAATCTTTTTAATTTTTAATCTTTTTATCGACTAGTTTCGGCTGTATGAAGCAGATATAGTATTTCATCGCCATAACTTCATCAGACCTATAATCAAAATCTACCAATAATTACAGGGTATCGAACAGTCAGGTGTCCATCTGGCAAAACCTCGAATGATGGAGAATTTTAATGTGGGAATAAGTGAAAATGGAACATTTCATCTGATAACCTAATGAAACCCATTCCAAACATATAATCAAATTGTACTTAGGGTCATGGTTCATCAAATTGGTACAGTTAGATCAGCGTTCATCTGTCAAAATCATGACTTTTTTTCCATCAATATCCGATGATTCATTTGAAACTTTTAAATCTGTATTGGCGGCTTTTATCAGTTTGAATATTGAATCGAATCTTCTTTACCAATACAATCTGCAGTGTCGAAATTTTAAAACATTTTAGACTAGGATAGCAAATTTAAATCTGCATTACCATATTTCGGCTGTAATAGCACGAAACTACCTGCATTACCATCTTTCGGCTGGAAACTTTCGGCTACCTTTAACAGTGCATCCACACTCTCTGAAGGCGTTAATAAGAAAACGAGCTGCATTTGGGAAACGGAGAATACATACGAGATCCATGAAACAAAAAAAAAATTTGCACTACGCATAGTGACTGTTTGGGCCGGCGTTTGCACAAAACCATCAAAACAAAAAACCATATTTTTTTACATAAAACGAAACAGTCAACGGAAATCGATATCGGTGGATATTGGCTCATTATGTATGCCCGCAAATGCGTGAAAAAGGTTTTGGCGGTTACTGCTTTCAACAAGACGGTGCGACATGCCACACTGCAAATCAAACGTGTAGGGTTATTTGAAAAGAAAAGTGTAAGCAAGCAAGCCTCAGACAAGCTCAAATCAAACATTCGTGCAAGTCATCGCCCTACCGCCCGAAATGCTCGAAAAGGTACGAGAAAACGCAGCAATAAGGGCAAATTTTGCTTTGGCCAATAAAAGCGGTTCAATTTAAAAACTAGTCCGAATAAATTGCAAAGAACCAAATTGAATAAAAATACCTGATTTATAAAAATCGGTTATTTTTTTAAAGTTATTCAATGTTTACATACCGACATAAAATATGGCGCACCCGTTATATACCTTTCGTGATAAAGAATTCTATGATAGTATTATTGAAAGCATCAAATCTTTATAATACCATACATACTCCATCCATAAATCCAGCCGCACCAAAATTATTTTTGTTAGTATTGGATGCAACTTGAACCATGCAAACCGATGAGACCACTCTAATAGCGTAACAAATCTTATGACAATTGGTTTACTGTCCTCCATTCAAATGAGCTTCTTAAGCAAAATCAATTTAGGGTAAATTGTTTTCTCTCATTTGTTGCCAACTTCAATGTTAAAACAGCATTATCCACTTGATCATGTTTACACATTTTAACTTTTTTCTAGATTCAAGATAAATGCACTATAAACGCGTTATTTTGGTACTGTTCATCATACAAATGACCAATAACCATCCAGAGCATTCAACGAAGCATCTGTGGGGTGACGTCCACTCCTTTGAGGTCCGTCGGGTCATTTAACAGATTGTAACGTTGCGTTTATAGACAACATTCTCTGCACTGATTTATAAAAAAATTCTCAATATTTATTATTGTGGAAATTCTTTTGGGTCAGGTACGTAAACGAATGTGTATACATTTCTGAAGGTAATCTCCCCACCTTGGACAGACCGCTTATAAATTAGGCCCGCATATACCTTGGTGAGTCAGTTTTTGTTTAATACTGATTGCGATTACTACTAACATTATCAATAATGACAATCTAACCAATAATGATAGTATAGCCACCATTAGCGTTAATGCTTAGTTTAACTGTTCCACTATGGTTTTATAACTTTGTTTATCGTGGAAAACATATTATGTTTTATTTGCATAATAATCAACGGTTAATAGTATAATCCCGAAAATGACGTATTCCTGCCAAATATTTACCCGTTGCCAAAACACATTTTGATTGCGATTTTTTTTTGTTCAAATTTACAAGAATTCACAAGAAATGTTTTAGTATTTCAACTATGTACTAAGTACATCAGTACCACCACTCAAATTAGCAAAAAACGAAAACTCCATTATTTTTGGATTTAGATTGGATAAACACTCGTATTAATTAAAATTAGCTGACTCGACACAGTAAGCCATGGCAATTTCTTACGTAATCTTTGAAATCCGTAAGATTTTATACAGGTTTTCTTGCAAATTTAATTTAGAATCTTTTAGTTCATAATCCTTGTTCTAGAAAATGATATACTTTTAAAATTATTTGCGAAAACGAAAAAGCTCTTATGGAACTAGACACATTCATCCATTTTGATCTCCCAATTTATCGAAAAAGATTAAATATGAAGTTTCACTGCGAATAATAAATATAAAAATTGTCATAGACAAAATCTTTAATGATGACCATACTTTATTTTACTAAACGTAAAAGAATGTAAGAAACATTGTTTTGTGAAAAAACGTCATTTCTGCAACGATCTTGGCCGATATTGTTGCAAAATTAATTTAGAATCTTTTAGCCCATGGTCGGTTTTCTTGTAAATGATATACTTTTCAAAATATATATACAAAAAACAAAAAGTTCCTATGGAAGCCGTCACTTCCGGTGGGACGATTTCTGTTAAAATTCACTAGGACTCCCAATCTGTTAAAAAAAAATGTTTAAGTATCAAGTTTTATCCAAATCAATCAATCCTTCTAAGCTGTACAGAGTCAAATTTTTGTTAAAAACAGTTTTTTGTGAAAAAACGAAATTTCCACATAAATTTTGGAAAAATGAAAGGAAACAGTATTGTTGCAAGTTTAATTTGGAATCTTTTAGTTCATAAGATTTTGTCAAAATATTTCCAAAAAACGGAAATATTCCTTTGGAACCTGCTTCTTCCGGTGAACCGATTTCAACCGAAAATCAATGGAATCTTCCAACTTACGGTAAAAGCTTAAGCATGGAGTTCCGTCCCGCTCAATCAATCCGCCTGGTCTGAAGAGAAACAAAATTTATTCAATCTTGACGGAACCTACGCACGCAATGATATTTTTTAAAAGTCACTTTTTTTTTGCGATATAGCGAATCTGCGGAAATCACGATGTCAAAAATTTTTATAGTTTACTATACCTTATTTTATTAAGTAAAATGTCCATTCAATACGAAATACATATCAGTACTTTAAAGTGGTTTCACCAATTTCTTACATTTCTAATTATTTAATTTGTAATATTTAAATCAAATAAAATAAAAAATTGTGACAAGAAATTAATTCAAATAAAATTTAAAGGAAATAATTTAAATTTATTTATAAAATAACTAAAGTGAAGTTTCCGTCAAATTAAAATTTTGGAAAACCGATTTGATCCGATGTTGTTGAAAATTTAATTTAGAATTCATTAATTTTTTGATGTACTTTTCAAAAGATTTGCATAAAACGACAAAAGCTCGTATACAAGCTGTCAACCGATTTCGACCAAAATTCCTGGGATCTAACAAATTGCTTAAACCTTTAAGTACGAGATTTCATCCCGATCAATCAATTCGTCTGGGCAGTACAGGGCCAAATTTATGTGGAAAAACATTTTTTTAGTAAAAACTTTATTTTCGCTTAAATTTTGGAAAACACAGGTATTGTTGCAAATTTAATTAAGACTCTTTAAGTTCATAATCGTCTTCCTTGTAAATGATATACTTTTCAGAATATATACAAAAAACAAAAAGCTCTTACGGAAGCCGTTACTCCGGTAGGTCTCCCAATTTGTTAAAAAAACATAAATATTAAGTTCTATCCTAATCAGTCAATCTTTTTTGTCCGATAAATCATAAAAATAGTTTTTTTTTAGTATGTTTTTGGAATGACTGAATGAATGTTTTTGGGCAAGTTGCCGCCTATGGAATTAAGATGATCTAGTTTGCCACCACTTAATCTATGAAGATGGCAAGAATTTTTTTCTGCCATATAAATGCAGTCGGATGCTACTGTAGAGGTTTATGTTTTCGACGGCCCAGTCTACTCCACCCATACATTTTAAATATTTGTGGTTGTTCAACATTTATGGTTTTTTTTTTTGTATCTGTGAGTATCTTGTCACATTGTGTGTTGGTCAAATTTGGTAACTATTCGATGCAATTGTGGCGACATTTCCGCTTGCCTTATTTTTTATAGTTGTCTTATCGTTCCCGTTCCTTTTATACCATTTCGACGCAGTTTTTTTAACAATTTCAATGAAATGAAAAAATTATCAAAGTATAAATGGTATGTTAAACTTGGATAACTTTTTAGTAACACGTCAGCACATTGCAAAACAACGCTTGTACATAAGCCCATACCTTTGTATTATTGCGGTAATATAGTGCTGGATCCTTGGTGTGGGTCAACCCACTTTATGTATCCTAATTACAAAATTAGTTGCCGTCGTATTTTTGAAAATATGTCGATCTGGTTGATTTTTTTATTTTTGCATTGGACACTAATTGCTGCGCTGTATCGTTTGAGTTTTCCCAAAATTTCTCACGTCTAGGTATAGGAGCATAAAAACTTAGCAATAAAATCCCAATAAAACAGCGAATTTCGTCGGGTTCGACATCTGCGATTCGATTATGTGCAGCGTATAAGTTTTAGATGCAATCATTCCAATCACTTCGTCGTTAAACAAAATATGAAACATGTTAACAGATGATAAACTACTCTGCGTACAGCCACTTAAGTCTGGCCGTATTGGTAATGTAGTAGTGAGATTTTTCTTCTACCATTTTGTAAAGTTATTACCTGGATGTGGAGTGGATTTACGATATCGTATTGATAATATAGATATCGTTATCACTATCGTAAATGCTATCGCTGTATCAGAGTTGCGTTTTAGCTCTTAGCGAACCTCCAGAAAGATTGTTTATTATCACATTGTCCTCGTCGCCTGAATCTACGTTGGTAATATTATCATTTGCGTTGTCCGGTGGCAAAATAATCATTTCGTCTGGTATTTCTGTATCATCTTTCTCCAACTCCTCCATTATCTCGTTGAGGATTAACGGTTTGTTCATGTGCCTAAAACAAAATACGCGTAAATAAAGCCGTATAAATAGCCATACACCTTTATAAAGAACGCTGGATTTCCACGACTGATTTAGGTACATACAAAAATTGGTTTCCTAAAAAAAGTAAATTTATTAAATATTTTTCATTAAAATTAAAGTGGGAAAATTTAAACAAATCATTTATTTATTAAAATATACGTACTACCAATTATCCATTTTTGATTCAAGTGACGTCACAAAATTTTAATCCACCCTAGTTTATCCAGGCCTAATGGGCCTAATGGGAAAAAACCTATTTCGACAAGTTGTAGATTTTCAGTGTAATTTGTGTATTTGTGATGCTCGTTGGTTAAGTGAGGCGTATCTTTGAATTAAATATTCAGGTCACTGCACCTACCTTTTTTAATGCGTTACCAATTTACATTAGGAAGGACATTCATTTGAAGTCCTTTTTACCTAAAGTTAAACAATGGCTATTTGAAACTGTTGATATCTCCTTTTTATTCAGGGTTATTACATAAAACTTGATGTATTTAGTCACATGTTATGAAGTTGAAATTTAGTAGTAAAAGTAGTTGTAGTGGTAATGGTAGTTAGTAGTAATAGTAGTAGTATCTTAGTCATTTTATTGTAAGCTTTTATCACATTTTATACCGATGTCATATAAAATGTGATAAAAGATGAGATAAAAATCATATAATTTTGTAAATATTAGGATTATGTTGTTTTTTTATGTATTACACGAATTTGCTTCTGTCGTTTTTTCGGCACAAAATTCGTTATATTTTTTGAATAAATAATAAATAAATAATAATAAATAATAAAAAATAATAATAAATAATAATAAAAAAAAAAATATCATGTTTTCCAAATTATTTCACATGTTCTGAAAAGCTGGTTACAAAATTTCCACCCATCTGACCTATGTAAAATCGCAATAACTGCGCTGTGACTTGTATACGCCTTTGGAGCATTCCTTTCGAATCTGTTGGTGTGTGGTTACGGTTTGTAAAAAATCGTGCTTATTGTAAAACCGGTTTTACATGTTTCTTCTATATAAAACGCAGGATAGTTAAGAAAAAAATTAATCGCCCGTAAACTTGACAACTCATCAAAACTTAATGATGATTTATTGAATTTTTTGATTTTATTTCTTCCTCAATTTTCGGTATTTTTAGATTTGAGGCACTCATAACCTCGAGTATTTATTGATTTCCGAATGAAGATGGATCTAGTTATTTGTTTGATAAAGCAGTTAATCTTCTGTTTTCAATGTAGTGTGTTGTCGTACATGTTCTTAGCATTAAATCTGCAATTCATTTTCTCAATAATGTTTTCGTTGTACTAATTATTGTCTACGATTTCTTCTATGATTTTAGTTCATCAGTGCTCTAGACCTGCACCGACCAAATTCGCCCGTCTCAATGAAACATATGACACAATTTGTTACACATTTATTACAATTTATTATAACAAGCCTGCATCTTGCTACGGGCGGCTATCAGACAACCCGAAGCTATCAACTAGTCATATGCAGAGGCCTCACGCACGTTGGTTTTGCCGGCTAATACTCAGGGTATTAGGTCGTGAAGATTTATAGGCTTGCATTACTCTGGCCTACATCGTGTTTACAGCTAATTTAAAAAAAAACAGAAATTAAAAATAAATAAAGAAACCGGATGTTCCGCCGAAATTTGTTGGACGAAACTTGAGGAACGGAATAAAACAATTATAACCGGGTGTGCCCATCCGTTGGCCGGGTGGCCCATCCTGCTGAGAAAACCCCCCGATTGACCCATCGACCCCGAAAGGCTGATGCCCAGCCACAACGAAGCAGCATAAGAGGATAAGGACGTTTCCTCAACAGACCAAGCGCCTGTTCATCTGGAGAGACCCCCATCGAATCTCCCACAATTCACACTTCGACAGCATGAGACTGCCAAAGTGCCACGAGGAGACCGCGTGGATTTTACGGTCGTCCCCGAATGGGCGACACATTCACTGGACTCACCATTCTGACCCTGTGGCTGTCTTGCCAAAGGGATGAAGGGCGGGCATGCCCAGCCTGTACAAATGAAACCGACATAAAATGAGAATCCCCCCTCATCATATCGATCCGAAAATATATCCCCCTCATCATATCGATCCAATAAAAATAACCGCCTCAAAATTTTTAGGACGAGACGATTACAATTTTGATTTAAAAAAAAATCGAAATTTAAATTTGAAATTTAAAATAAAAAAATTAAAGCAAATAAATTAAATCAGAAAAATAAAAATAAAATGAATGTGTTAAATCCAGGCTTCTTTGAGGCCAAGGAACTTTACAATTTCTGGAAATTATGCGGTCAGAAAATTTTGTTTTGAACAGGAAAGCATAATAGTGTAGATTGGACGCACCTTAATTTGATCCGCAATATAATATTTGTTGAATTCTGTGTTACATTTTCCCATTAAAGCTACAGGCATATCGTTTAAGGCAAACATTTCTCAAGCAATAAAAAATTATATGAAACGCGCGGGTGCTTAATATATTATCGGCGTTCAATGTGCATTCATGAAACCATAAACTGAAATTACCAACTAAACGTATTAAAGCTCATAAAAGCGTATGTATAATCGATGAATATTAAATTTACTAGACTAGGTGGTCAATTTTATATCGGGAAATCGAGCATAACCGTAATTACCTCCCTTTCACTATTTTTCTCTAATTAAAAGACGAATTATTATATATCACAGCTAAATGTCCATACATGCATATATACGGTACGTTGTAATAAATAGTGCCAACCTTATCATTTGCCACAAATCATATCCACTATAAAATATGCGCATATACGTAACACTAAATATAATTTTCATGTATTGTTATTAAAAATTTATTTACTTTTTTTTTTTTTGTTGTGACCTCCCTCATACAACAGTCATAAGTCCACCTATAAATTTAAAATCTTGATAGCATTAAGAAAAAAACTATATACATATGCAACTAATGAAATTGCATATAAAGACACGATTTAATGCTAGAAAAAAAAACGTTTAATTTATTGCAACAAACAAAAAATAGATAAATAAAATAAAATGGCTAAGAAGAAAAATTTAAAGTAATTTGAACGACTTATAGATAAAACGAAAAATAATTTCTTTTATGATAAAGAAAACGTTACAATTTTGTGTTACGGTTTTTTGTTTACATAAGATAGCCGTTACAATTATTATTGCTCTAGTTTTCACTTTTCTTAATTGCAAACATTTATTAATTGGAAGTGCGCTTATTAAATGTAATGGGTTTATGGGTGGAACCGCTAAAATTATAAAATTTACTTGGGTAGGTCCAAATTGTTATTATTAAATATGAAATGCTTTTCAAATGTTTTGACAAGTGGTTCTAACGATTGTTTGATAGTACGATATGTGTCAAAATTTTATGTCAGTCCAACCAGTAGTTTACAAGGTAGATTTGCTTTAGTATACTACTAATTTTGACCTAGTTAAAGTTAATCTTTGCTATTTTTATATAGGAAGGGCTGAGGAGTTTTAGGGGTGTAATTTCGAGATTTTTCTCAATTTTCATTGGGAAATGGTCTCGCATTTATGATTTTTCCAGTTGGTGATCAATCTACTATCAATTACTCTTTGATGTACGAAAAACTATGTAGTTTGGTTTGGGATGAACATTTTTAAGAGAAAATAATGTCGAAAATTCTCATTTGTCGTTCATAAACCAAAAAATCGCAATTCAAAATTTATGAACGCGGAACCATTTTATCGTAAAAAAAACAGTAAAAACTCGAAATTTCACCCCTAAACCTCAACAATATATGTATTAGTGAGATTGATGATCAACTGGAAAAATCTTGAAGTGGGACTTTTTTATCATAAAAAATAGTGAAAATCCGAAATTGCACCCCAAAACCTTCTCAGACCTCCCCCAACCATACCACGAAATTTGGAGTGCATCCATGCTTCATCGAATAGTCATAATTAGATTGATAACCAAGTGGTGATTGCGGGACCATTTATATCACAAAAACTAACTCAAGTCTCCCTGCCAGGACCGTGCTACAAAAATTTATTTAGATCTGTGCTACATCGAATAGAGATTGTGATATTGAGAAAAGAACACTTATAAAATTTGAAATGTTACCGCCTTAAACTCTTCAGAACACACTCATATTAAAAAATTAATCGTGAATCTATGTTTTATCGAATAGCAATAGTAAAATTGATGGCCAACTGGCAAAATCTTGAGAGCCGGGTCATTTTAACTGGCAGAATCTTTAAAGCGATGCAAATTTTCAATAATTACAAGTTTACATAATCTGTATTACCATCTATTTCTTTTCTGCCTGATTATATTTAACCTTTTTATCGACGTTTATTTTATATTTCGATTTTTGACATTTGACGCGGTTGAGTATACATCTAAAATTTCGTTAATGAAATTTTCATGCTGACTAAACAAATTTATCTTTTTATCAACGTTTTTGGTTTACCACTTCCGGCCGAATCTACATTACCGACATTTTCCTGCTAAAATTAGGGTAACTTTAACAGTATCAACTTTTGTCATTTTCAAAAGAATGAAAACAAAGAATTTTGATGTGTCGAATACGGTTTTTATGAAAGAAAATCATGTGCGGCTCAAAACCGTGTTTTTTATAATCTCGTTTTACAAAATCCAGTGTCTAAAAATCCTGTATTTCAAAATTCCGTATTTTAAAATCACCCCACGGACTACTTTTCTATATATTATTGGTAATAATTAATTAATGTAATAAATAAATTAATTTATTTTATTTCAATTACATTTATTTTATTTCAATTAAAATACGGGATGTTCAAATGCTGAATTTTAAAATTTGATTTTAAAACACAGGATTTCAAACCCAACCCGAAAAATTTCCGTTCAGCAAAGGCTTGATAAATGTTTAAGAGAATCTGCTCCATCGCAAGAAACCGATGAAATTTTGTTTTGGTGAGTTTAAACGTGGCGCCGAACACCGGTGACGCTGAACGCCCTGGTTAGCAGAGCATACACAGTTTTGCAAAAAAATATGGCCATGCAAAAGGTGTGTTCAAAGTGGGTACCGCGCTTGCTCATATTGGGGCTGAAATTGCCACGACGCGATGATTCATAGTTGATTGGAGCTGTATAACCGTAATAAATAGGATTTTTTTCCGTCGATCGACGTCAAGTGATCAAAAATGCAAAAATCGGTCTATTTTGCAATGCGCAAGGTATTATATTCGTCCATTATCTAGAAAAAAGATAGATCATCAACAGCGAATATTATATTGCGTTTGTGGTGCGCTTGAAGGCTAAAATTGCGAAAAAACGGGCCCAAATGCAAAAAAAAGCGATATTTCAACAAAACAATGCACCATTTCACAAATAGTTGGCTACGAAAGCCAAATTGCACGAACTAAAGCACGATTTGGACTTCCCTATAACCCTATTCTCCGAATTTTGGCTCTAGGGACAGACAAAGACGTGACCAGGTGCAAGCACGCAGTGGCCTCTCTCACGGTGATGTTTTGCCGGCTAGATCTCAGGGTAATAGCATGGGTCATGGGGAAATAGAGGCTTGCGTGGAACTCAACTCATAATTATAAATTATAATAATGTAATAAAATTTATAATAACTGGATGTGTCCATCAGATCCACCCCCGAATGAATCATCGGCCCCGAAAGGCTGATGCCCAGCCACAACAGAGTAGCATAAGAGGGTAAGGACGTCCCTGCAACAGACCAGGCCTCTCTTCACAAAGAGAGACCACCAGCGAATCACCCACAATACACACTCCGATAGCTGAACACTACCAGAGTACCACGGCGGGACCAAATGGATTTTAAGGTCGCCCCTGAATGGGCGAGACATATTCTGGACACACCACTCCGGGTAACAAACTCAGCCTGTAAATATGGCTCCGGCACACAGAATGAGAACTCAACTCTGATTATACTCTGATTATATATTATTACTGATATATAGTATTATATTATACTAAATATATATTATATTTAGTAATTTATTTTATTTGTAAAAAAATCTGAAGAGAAAATAATAAACCTGGGGGAGAGAAAAATAACTAAATAACAACAGCTAAAAATAACTGAGCGAGAAAAATAAGAAAACATTTTGTCGCCGAAGGTGAATAATTTAAAAGCGAGACCAATGTGCATCCCCCTGCCGCAAGCACGACCACAGTATTTTGGGGCTCGATTACAATATATATTTTTGGAAATAAAAAATTATAAATTTAGGATATAAAAATTTCGAAAATTTAGGAAAAATAAAAATACAAGTAAATAAAGAAAAATGAACTAAGTAAAAATAATAAGAATTAAAAACAAATATGAAGAAAAAAAATTGGTTCTTTGAGTGTTGCGGTCTTGTAAGGTAGCCGTCATGCCACAGGTGAGACCACACACGGACCGTTGTGGCCTTATATCAGACGATTCACGTGTTCCATCGTTGCGGCCCAACCACCGGAAAAATTCACTAATTCTTGGGTGTTGTCCCGCCGATAACCTAAACTGGCTGACCTCGGTTGGCCACCCGTACGTTTCACCCCACCAAAATTTTGTTCAAGTTTGAATTTCTTCTTTTCCTGATACTACAAATTATTTAAATTCTTGAATGATAATTAAAAATACCACCTTCCCCAATGCGTGGTTTAGTGAATTCAAAAAAGAACGTCGTCAGGAAATCAACCACAAAATTAAAAAAAAATCAACACGTTCTTTCATTATATAAACGGTTTCTAATTTCTTTTATTTTATTAACATATTTTTATATCAATAAATCAACTTATAAAATTTAGAAAAATGCATTGGCTCTTAGGGAAAAAATCTGAACTAGCGATAACAAACTGCTGCTATACAAACAAATCCTGAAACCTGTATGGACATATGGTAGCCAACTCTGGGGTTGTGCCAAGAAGACAAATATCAAAATCATACAAACTGTTCAAGATAAAATCCTGCGATAATGCACCGTGTTACATTCGAAACGACAACCTCCATCGAGCTCTAAAGATTGAGCTTGTCGCGGATGAAATTAAGCATCATGCAACAAAACACCTACAACGTCTGCACCAGCACAAAAATCTGGACATACGCTGTATGCTGACTACCACACCAACAAGAAGACTGCAAATAACCAAACCACTGGACTAATCGCTACCAGGAGGTCAGTAGACTTACGCCGACTAATCAAAATATTTTATTATGCAATGTAAATTACTAAATGGATGCAAGACTCAGTCGTAATATAAATAAATAAATAAAAATTTTATTAAAAAAAAAAACAAAATAAAAAAACTTAATTTTAAATTTAATTAACATTTTCTAGTGTTTCATTTTTTTAATTAATTATATATTTAAGTTAATTCACAAAACATAATTTTAGCGTCCATTATTCACAAAGAAAAGAATATATGAACCTCGACTTCATCTTTTCCACACAAAGAACTAACACTGATTCAACTTTATCACAATCAAAACTCTACTAAAAAATTCTTGCACCAAAAATATTATAGAAGAATATTTGGCTGTACTTCCGCGCATGGCATTTGCACACTTCTTCTCCCCCGCGTTAGTTGGACGCACTAAAACAAGAAAACACAACAAAAATACTCTTCTATATCCTAGTCGCTCACACACACGCACAAGGAGTACACATTGGTTTCGCTCCAATTATTAGTAGTGTTGCTTTCAAAAGATTACAACAACAAGTGCATTGTATTTAAGCCGAATTGGATTTAATGTAAGCCAAAAAGTTTTTAGGTTTAGGAGAAATAAAACCAATTTATGGTTACGGTGTTTACCGCAAGGCGTTATTTTTTCTATTTTGTTTTCGAAAAATTTATCTTGTAGAAAAATTTGGCTTTTGTTATTTAATAGCAAAATACCGAATTTAATTTGTTCTATTTCATAAAATAAAAAAAAAAAAAATCAATATAAATAAAATGAACCAACACAGAAAAATTAAAACGCATTAAAAAATTAAAGTCAAAAGTTGTTGCTAGCCAAATATTTCTTAGCTGAGCTAAGCGGGATTTGCGAAAGCAACACAGCTATTTTCTCGACGTTGATGTAATAGAATAGAGTGAGTCAAGAAAACAGAATAGAATATTAAAGCCTATTCAAATGAAACTTTAATGTATGAATGCCACAGGGTAGATGGCACCACCTATTCGAATACAGCGAAATTTATTTTTAAAAATTACAAATTGCATCATGTTATGACCCTCAAAGTGTCGTAACTAAGGTTTAAGCTATTGCCGAAACAAACATCTATTTTCAGGCCAACGATAAATCGTTCCACAAAAAGACATCGAAACGTAAGAGAATTTTTGGAATAAATGTATCATTCTCGAAGGAAACTATGTTGATGAATAAAAGCAAATTTGACAGAAAAGTTGTTTTCTTAGTAGTTAGTCTCGGGACTTATTGAGTGACGGATATAATCATTGGCTCTATAATTTGTTAATTTCGGTCTGTTAGACCAAGTAAATTTTTTTTTTATTAAATTATAGAAAATGGTTGATCCAAATCGTTTTGGTACTGTGGTAAGAAATTAATCCTTATAGAATTTATACGTGTCACATATTTTTAAAAAGGCCTTGAAAGCCTGCCTCATATTTTAATTAACCACCTTAGCTTTCAAAACAACCTTTGTAGCGCTCAAAGCAAATATATTTAATGTATTATTAAGATAAAAGAAACTCCTTCCGCCAGTAAATCTTCCTTTAATTAAAAAAAAACAAAAAGAATCAATAAAAATAGAAAATAGTAAACTGAAGTTTTCTTCTCCAGGTCCTAGCCCAAAACAATTTCACCCTATTGTCATTGCTAAAATGAAGAATAACAACACGATCAAAATACAAGCTGAAATATTCAAAGGGGACATATCCGACAACTGTAAGGGTTCTAACACCAGTAATAACAGAAGGATGGAATTATGATAGAATCCAGCGAAAACAGAACAAAGACTTAACTATTACGATTTCCAAGTCAGGTGCCCTAAGAGAATGCAAAAAATGGAGGATACATCTCTCCTCAACAAAACTAAAATGATAATCAGTAAGCTGTTTCCCATCAAAAAAAGGACTCAGAAAGGATGGTAGGTGAATGGATCAGGAAATGTGTCTGTAAATGATTTAAAAAAAATTAATTTCGCACGTATAACGATTTCGTACTTTAACCGTAGCATATACGTACAGTTTGTAGCAAACATATTTCTACCTCAGTATTTTTTTTTCAATATAGAATTTTTGTTCGTTTCTTCTATTAATTTATGTTTTCTAATTTAAATAATCCTTAACATTCAACAAACTTCATCATTTGCTGGCGTACAGCTACTTTTTCTAGAGCTCTTTTCGCACTGGAAAAAATTCTATATGAAAGCGCGATAGAGAATAAAGGAAAAAAGAGAGCTAAAATAAAGTTAAAAAATTATTTAAGATGTGCGGTGGTCGTATTGTGTTCTCTATGGAATAACGGTCGAAATAATAGAAAAAACTAAACAGAATTTGTGAACAATATCAAAATAAGATAAGTGAATATTATCATCAATACACCATACACCAACAAAGTCAGCAATTGGAAAGTTTTTAAAAAGAAGAGAAGCGCGAGGAAATAATGAAAATATTCATCGTGAATGTCGATCAAAATGTATTAGCAGTCGCACGGACAAAAAAAATGAGATGCTAGTTGGACAAAATAATCGAATTTCATTGATTGGAAAAAAAACGGGTTGGAAGAACAAACGACACTCTTTGCCGTAGGATATACTCAACTGGTCTAAAAGAATATTCACTACGAACAGTACGTTTCAAAAGTAAACAAACAGAAGCGTTTGCGATTTTATGAAAAACATGTGTTTGAAACTTTAAGTTAATGGCATAAAGTGGTACAGTCCAGTTTGAAACTAAAAGGACTATGCATTATTCACACGGTAAAATGCATGTGTGTCGAAAAAAAGGGAAAGTATTAAGCTACAAGAACTGTGCAAATCCAACGTTTAAAGGCCAAAATCAAGGTTTCATAATTTAGGGTTGTATTTATGTCCGCGCGTGGTGTTGGAAGTGTTTCTACCAAAGAAAGAACGCTGAATTCCAAAATGTACCTGAAAATTTTATAAACTTGTTAAAAAAAGAATGGAAGATGAATGATTGGCAAACATTTCATATACTTCAACAACGAACCTATTCATACAGCTGGAATCATCAAAAAATATTTCGAAGATACCAAAATACCGATTTTAGAGTGATCACAACAAAGTTCTGATCTGTCACCGATCGAAAAACTTTGAGAATATCTAAAAACTAACAATTGAACGAAATTAGCAGATTATTGTATGAAATTAAGGCAAATGGTGATTACACCGGTCACTAATTCAATAAGGATCAATTGGGTAGATATACATTTGCAACACAAGTAAATTAAAGTATATTATTTTCATTTATTTTTTTAAGTAAGATCAAACACGTCAATTTTTATTTTATTGTGGTTTTTATTAAATAAAAACTATAAATAAAATAAAAACGGTTGATTCATAACAATAAATTAATATATGAAATTTTATTGGGTTTAAACCACTTGGGTAGATATAGTTTTGCAACACACTGTAAATTTTCTTTATATATAGGGTGTCCCAAAATTGGACAATCAAACGAAACAGGGTGATAGGGGAGCTCATGTCCAATTAAAACAGCCAAGCCAAGTTTTTAAAAAATTAATTTAAAAAAACCAAGATGTCTTTTGTTTAACTTCCTTTTTTAATACGATTTGGAACAGTTTGCCTTTCCAATTAAATCATTTTTATACGCTGTGTTATCTTCTGTCAAATAAAAACAATGGTTTTGTAAGCTCTTTTTTTTCTCAAGAATTTTGTTGATGTTTAAGCGACGCCAGCGGGAAAACAGTGTACTACAGAAAATTAATCCACTATCAGAAAAATATGTGACTCTAATGCAGATTTTAAAACGGTCTTATGCACTGGGCTAAACACAACAGAATGTTTTTTTTTCAATTTTTGTTGGACAAAGCAAGTCGTATTTATTAAAAAATTCACTTGACAAAATTTCGAGTTCTAAAATAGATGCTTTGTCAGAAATAAAACAAAATGATGAGCACAATGGCAAACTAAAGTGTACCAGTTTTTTAAAGCAAATGTAGTAGCCCGAATTAAACAAAATTTGTGGTATAAAAAGAAAAACTTTTGTAATTCATAATTCGTGTTAGTAGTTCCATACATACTCGAACGTTTATAATTAAAATGTCAATATGCCATGTGGCTTTTCCCCACCGCGAATATGCAGAAATGCATTTCATTTGTAGTTTATGGAATGGCAATGCTCGAGCTGAAGCAAGAGAATACCAGAGACAATATCCAAATCGGGAACGATGTCCCGATTACAGTGTATTTCAAAACGTACACCAAATGTACATCGAAGGCGGTATCCATGGCTATCCGAAACGAGATGGAACATCCGCTCAACTTCATAAAGACGAAGATAGAGTACCTACTTACCTGATCCAAATTATTTAGACTTTGTTTCTGTAGGGTTATTATAAAGAGAAAAACCAGCACAACCAGGAGATGCGACAACGTGCAATCAAAGCGACAAATATTATTAAAAATAACAAACGGGAGTTAAGACGGATTAAGCTACATTTTATACTGCGATGCCAATTATATATTTTGGCAATAATAATGGTGGACACTTCAAACACTTATTATAATATAATATTTGAAATTCGTAAAACAATTTTATTTTATTCATTTTGTTTTATTTCTGGCAAATCATCTATTTTAGAACTCGATACCATTTTAAAATTTACATTCGGATCAACTTTCTGTAGTACATTGTTTTCCCGCTGGCGTCACTTAAACATCAACAAAATTCTTGAGAAACAAGAAGACTTTACAAAACCACTGTTGTTATTTGACAGAAGATAACACAGCGTATAAAAATGATTTAATTGGAAAGGCAGACCCTTCCATATCGTATTAAAAAAGAAAAGAACTCTTAGTTTTTTTAATAAATTTTGTGGTGGGGGCAACGAATCAACAATTCGACATAACTTTACTGTTTTAAGAAATAAGCTCCCCTATCACCCTGTTTCGTTTGATCGTCCAATTCTGGGACCCCTATATAGAAACTGTGAATTTCATCTTAAAATCGTTCAATTTACAAAGTAATCATAGATTTTTGATGATTGCTAACAGAAATAATGAATTCGTCATTATCTGCATTTTCTATATTGTTGACGCAAGTTTTTTTAATTTCCTATATACATTGTCTACACGTGTAGAATATTAAATAGTTACGCGGTGTAGACAATATGGCACAACACTGATATTAATGATAATAGCGATTTTTATATGACAGGATGTGGTTGCAGTTTAAACCAGGGGTGGAATCATGAACGCCGGACGGAAAATTTAAACGGTAGTGAAATTTTATATGGAAAACAGCAATAATTGTACCGGATTTGTTCCATTGTTTCGCAAAAAAACACAAATAGCAAGCCAGAAAAAAATAATTCATTCATCAGCTTTATAGCAATCGAACGAATTTGTAAGGTTTTTTTGAAACAACAGAATAAAACCGGTAGATTTATTACTGCTTTCCATATAAAATTTCTCTGCCGTCTAAAATTTCCGTGCGGCGTTCATGATTCCGCCCCAGATTACATGCATCTCATAGAAGTTTCGGTTTATTTCAATTTTACTGAATTTACACTGTTAAACCCATTAATAAAATAATTTTAAGCATCGTTATCGCTTGCTCAACGTGCATATATGTTCCTTTAAAGACAAATCATTTTACACATCTGTAACGTCACATTTTAAACAACAAATGCTGCTATATAGCACAATCCTTGTGCATATAAAGTGTGAACAATTTTAAATTAAAAGTTATTTTTATACCAGAAAGGTTAAGTGTACTGGGTTAAGTATATGCAATCCGAATTAAACCGTATCACATAAGATTTAGTTAAACAAATTTTGTAACGCCATTTCACAACTGTGCTGTATTCCACGTTTTTCCCATTACAAATCGTCATCTTTACATAAATATCTTAAAATATATACCGCGAGAACAACAAAACAAAATCTTCATAATTTTAATGTTTCTTTGTCATTACATTCATGACATTGAAATTCGTTTTAATGATGATTACACGTTGATGGCTATTGCGATGACAATTTAGTTTCGCTGCACTGCGCTACTGCTCTTAACTGTTAAATTTAATTATTTCAGAATAAATTAATTAAGTCAAAAGTTTAAAATATATATTTTCTTGTCTTTTAATCTTCTTTATAATATTTTAAAATACATTTTTAAATGTACAACAATTAGTCAAAAAATTTATTGCGATATCTTGATTTTTCAATTTATATATAAAAATTTAAAAAGTAATAAGCGGATCTTTTGAATTAATTGGAAAATAATAATAAAAAAAAATCCAATTTTATTTTTGTTGTAATCTGTGACATGTAAATTTCAATCTTGATGATTTTTATTCCAAAAAAGATTAAAATCTTCTTTATAAGATTACGAATAAAATTTTATTTCATTTATTTATCTTTATATCGGCGCATTTACACAAAATGTGGATCTTCAATTTTAATGGATACCCATTTCATTTGTGAACGTGTTACTCTGGTTCACTTGAATGAGGTTGATTGAATCAATGAAATCATCTATATATAATATTACACAAACACACACATACGTTTATATAAAGTCACCGAACTTTGCGAAACGAGCGCGAAAAAATTATGAAATTTTATGCGCAACCGGATGATAGTGAAACAGCAAGCAACTATACTTCTTAAGCAATAAAGGAAAAGTAAAAAATTCTTAACTACTGATCTAATTAATTTGTAACAAACAATTATAAAAAAAAACTCTCTCTAACTAGGTGCTTACATTTAACTGTCGCCTACACTAGCATCTTACATTTTTTTTATATTAAATAAAAATAAAAACGATTTCAAGTTTGTTTTAAAGTTATTTTAATAACTAGTTTGAATTAAACATTTTTAAATTATTTATTTTGCTTGGTTTTAAGCAATTGATTGCTCGGTGGGCTTTATTAAAAACACTGAATCTAAAATCCAGAACGCGTGCTTTTTATTATTTAACTTTAATAATATTTTGATGTGGGTGTCCGAAAAGTGGTTTTCATTTCACAGTTCACATAGAACATCGAAGTGCCCTAAATTGCAGCATTCTGGTTTATGGATTAAGACTCACTTTTTTAAACTTTATTAAACTGTTAGTCACAATTACGTAGAATGCAACCTAATTAGAAAGAAATAAAATCCGTGTAAAAGAATCGGTCTTTCTTAATCTGTAGTAGCATCTCCTAAGCGGAGAGGATATGACTGTGTAGCTTTCTCATCATGTTGGAAGACTATGTAAAAATCTGCATTTTAAAACATATCAAATGAAAAGGGATCAATCACAACATTTTTGAAAAACGGTCCATAAAATGTGTCATCTTTGGAATACACAAACTAAACGATCTGCCACGAAATAATTCCTAAAAAAGCCAAAGTAAAAATTCTGTTTGTGTATTAGTGATTATACACCAAAAACAGAATCATTTAGGCGAAACTACAGTGCTATCCATAACTATATAACCACTCATTTTTTCTTTTTTTTAAATAACTGATTTAGAAAATTTCAAGATATTAATGCCAAAAAATAAACAGAAGTGTTTGTGTGATTCGTCATGGAAAAAACAGTTTTAGGATTCAATTGTTTTGAGAAAAAACAGTTTTTTAAAATTGCTTAGATCACCATCCTTAGATTAATTATATTTTTCTCGCCAGCCTAATAAATGAATACATATTTTAGTTTTATTTGGTGTGTCCGTCAAATAGCCAAATGCTGAATAAATATAACGCCGCTTGGAAAATACTATATCTGCTGAGGAAAATTGTAAAACTCAAGCCCTTTTCGAAGATTAGGTTGCCATCATATAACTCGTTTGAAAATTATTTTAAAAATCCTACTACTTACGGAAGACGAAAAACCGAACGACCCAAAAAGATGACTTACCGATATAAACGAGGGCTGCGGTTAAAGGCGCCAGTAATTCCACGAAAATCGATTTTTTTGGGAAACATTTAACAGAGAAACTGATGTTTGTATTGACGGAGCATGTTCCCCATATGCCTCACACAGCACGATGTCGATCAGCTGCAATTTTCTTCAAATTAAAATATAAAAGCAGTGCTTTTCGCATATTCCCAACCACAAAATATATGTTGTTTACACATACTGTTAAAGTTAGCCGAAAGTTTCCAGCCGAAAGATAATGCAGATAGTGTCTTGAATACAGCAAAATTTAGTCATGAACTCGAATTTAGGAGAATTTAGGATCGAATTACATCATTCGGGTGAAGGAGAAATTATTTCAATTTATAGGAATTTAAAAATCGATAGGGGCGAGAGTATAAAGAGAGTTTAAAAATAGTCAAAACACTATCTGCATTATCTTTCGGCTGGAATCTTTCGGCTAACTTTAACAAGGTTGTTTACACTACCTTGTTAAAGTTAGCCGAAAGTTCGGCTAACTTTCAAAAATTTGTAAAAACTTAGCGTTTAAAGTGTTATGCCTGGAAAAGTTCTCGTTTGAATCAGTTTGTCGATGGTTATCGCTGGAAAATTTTCCAGGTCAAGTTTCATGTTGTGAGTCCGGCAAAATTGGGGGGTGTGAAATACACGTGCAAATTTCAAAAATTTATAAAAACTTAGCGTTTAAAGTGCTATGTCTGGAAAATGTCTCTTTTGAATCGATTTGCCAATGGTTATCGCTGGAAAATTTTTCAGGTCAAGTTTCATGTTGTGAGTCCGGGAAAATTGGAGGGTGTGAAATACACGTGCAAATTTCAAAAATTTATAAAAACTTAGCGTTTAAAGTGCTATGTCTGGACAATTTCTCGTTTGAATCGGTTTGTCAATGGTTATCGCTGGAAAATTTTTCAGGTCAAGTTTCATGTTGTGAGTCCGGGAAGATTGGGGGGTGTGAAGCACAAGTGCAAAAATCAAAAATTTATAAAAACTTAGCGTTTAAAGTGTTATGTCTGGAAAAGGTCTCGTTTGAATCGGTTCATTGATGGTTATCGCTGGACGTTTTCCAGGTCAAGTTTCATGTTGAGAGTCTGGGAAAATTGGGGGGTGTGAAATACACGTACAAATTTCAAAATTTATAAAAACTTAGGGTTTAAAGTGTTACGTCTGGAAAAGATCTCGTTTGAATCGGTTTGTCAATGGTTATCGCTGGAAAATTTTCCAGGTCAAGTTTCATGTTGTGAGTCCGGGAAAATTGGGGGTGTGAAATACACGTGCAAATTTCAAAAATTTATAAAAACTTAGCGTTTAAAGTGCTATGTCTGGACAATTTCTCGTTTGAATCGGTTTGTCTATGGTTATCGCTGGAAAATTTTCCAGGTCAAGTTTCATGTTGTGAGTCCGGGAAGATTGGGGGGTGTGAAGCACAAGTGCAAAAATCAAAAATTTATAAAAACTTGGCGTTTAAAGTGTTATGTCTGGAAAAGGTCTCGTTTGAATCGGTTCATTGATGGTTATCGCTGGACGTTTTCCAGGTCAAGTTTCATGTTGAGAGTGCGGGAAAATTGGGGGGTGTGAAATACACGTGCAAATTTCAAAATTTATAAAAACTCAGCGTTTAAAGTGTTATGTCTGGAAAAGGTCTCGTTTAAATCTGTTTGTCAATGGTTATCGTTGGTAAATTTTCCAGGTCAAGTTTCATGTTGAGAGTGCGGGAAAATTGGGGGGTGTGAAATACACGTGCAAATTTCAAAAATTGATAAAAACTTAGCGTTTAAAGTGTTATGTCTGGAAAAGGTCTCGTTTGAATCGGTTCATTGATGGTTATCGCTGGACGTTTTCCAGGTCAAGTTTCATGTTGAGAGTCTGGGAAAATTGGGGGGTGTGAAATACACGTGCAAATTTCAAAATTTATAAAAACTCAGCGTTTAAAGTGTTATGTCTGGAAAAGGTCTCGTTTAAATCTGTTTGTCAATGGTTATCGTTGGAAAATTTTCCAGGTCAAGTTTCATGTTGAGAGTGCGGGAAAATTGGGGGGTGTGAAATACACGTGCAAATTTCAAAAATTTATAAAAACTTAGCGTTTAAAGTGCTATGTCTGGACAATTTCTCGTTTGAATCGGTTTGTCAATGGTTATCGCTGGAAAATTTTCCAGGTCAAGTTTCATGTTGTGAGTCCGGGAAAATTTGGGGGTGTGAAATACACGTGGAAATTTCAAAAATTTATAAAAACTTAGCGTTTAAAGTGCTATGTCTGGACAATTTCTCGTTTGAATCGGTTTGTCAATGGTTATCGCTGGAAAATTTTCCAGGTCAAGTTTCATGTTGTGAGTCCGGGAAGATTGGGGGGTGTGAAGCACAAGCGCAAAAATCAAAAATTTATAAAAACTTGGCGTTTAAAGTGTTATGTCTGGAAAAGGTCTCGTTTGAATCGGTTCATTGATGGTTATCGCTGGACGTTTTCCAGGTCAAGTTTCATGTTGAGAGTCTGGGAAAATTGGGGGGTGTGAAATACACGTGCAAATTTCAAAATTTATAAAAACTCAGCGTTTAAAGTGTTATGTCTGGAAAAGGTCTCGTTTAAATCTGTTTGTCAATGGTTATCGTTGGTAAATTTTCCAGGTCAAGTTTCATGTTGAGAGTGCGGGAAAATTGGGGGGTGTGAAATACACGTGCAAATTTCAAAAATTTATAAAAACTTAGCGTTTAAAGTGCTATGTCTGGACAATTTCTCTTTTGAATCGGTTTGTCAACGGTTATCGCTGGAAAATTTTCCAGGTCAAGTTTCATGTTGTGAGTCCGGGAAAATTTGGGGGTGTGAAATACACGTGGAAATTTCAAAAATTTATAAAAACTTAGCGTTTAAAGTGCTATGTCTGGACAATTTCTCGTTTGAATCGGTTTGTCAATGGTTATCGCTGGAAAATTTTCCAGGTCAAGTTTCATGTTGTGAGTCCGGGAAGATTGGGGGGTGTGAAGCACAAGCGCAAAAATCAAAAATTTATAAAAACTTGGCGTTTAAAGTGTTATGTCTGGAAAAGGTCTCGTTTGAATCGGTTCATTGATGGTTATCGCTGGACGTTTTCCAGGTCAAGTTTCATGTTGAGAGTCTGGGAAAATTGGGGGGTGTGAAATACACGTGCAAATTTCAAAATTTATAAAAACTCAGCGTTTAAAGTGTTATGTCTGGAAAAGGTCTCGTTTAAATCTGTTTGTCAATGGTTATCGCTGGAAAATTTTCCAGGTCAAGTTTCATGTTGAGAGTGCGGGAAAATTGGGGGGTGTGAAATACACGTGCAAATTTCAAAAATTTATAAAAACTTAGCGTTTAAAGTGCTATGTCTGGACAATTTCTCGTTTGAATCGGTTTGTCAATGGTTATCGCTGGAAAATTTTCCAGGTCAAGTTTCATGTTGTGAGTCCGGGAAAATTTGGGGGTGTGAAATACACGTGGAAATTTCAAAAATTTATAAAAACTTAGCGTTTAAAGTGCTATGTCTGGACAATTTCTCGTTTGAATCGGTTTGTCAATGGTTATCGCTGGAAAATTTTCCAGGTCAAGTTTCATGTTGTGAGTCCGGGAAGATTGGGGGGTGTGAAGCACAAGCGCAAAAATCAAAAATTTATAAAAACTTGGCGTTTAAAGTGTTATGTCTGGAAAAGGTCTTGAATCGGTTCATTGATGGTTATCGCTGGACGTTTTCCAGGTCAAGTTTCATGTTGAGAGTCTGGGAAAATTGGGGGGTGTGAAATACACGTGCAAATTTCAAAATTTATAAAAACTCAGCGTTTAAAGTGTTATGTCTGGAAAAGGTCTCGTTTAAATCTGTTTGTCAATGGTTATCGTTGGTAAATTTTCCAGGTCAAGTTTCATGTTGAGAGTGCGGGAAAATTGGGGGGTGTGAAATACACGTGCAAATTTCAAAAATTTATAAAAACTTAGCGTTTAAAGTGCTATGTCTGGACAATTTCTCTTTTGAATCGGTTTGTCAATGGTTATCGCTGGAAAATTTTCCAGGTCAAGTTTCATGTTGAGAGTGCGGGAAAATTGGGGGGTGTGAAATACACGTGCAAATTTCAAAAATTTATAAAAACTTAGCGTTTAAAGTGCTATGTCTGGACAATTTCTCGTTTGAATCGGTTTGTCAATGGTTATCGCTGGAAAATTTTCCAGGTCAAGTTTCATGTTGTGAGTCCGGGAAAATTTGGGGGTGTGAAATACACGTGGAAATTTCAAAAATTTATAAAAACTTAGCGTTTAAAGTGCTATGTCTGGACAATTTCTCGTTTGAATCGGTTTGTCAATGGTTATCGCTGGAAAATTTTCCAGGTCAAGTTTCATGTTGTGAGTCCGGGAAGATTGGGGGGTGTGAAGCACAAGCGCAAAAATCAAAAATTTGTAAAAACTTGGCGTTTAAAGTGTTATGTCTGGAAAAGGTCTCGTTTGAATCGGTTCATTGATGGTTATCGCTGGACGTTTTCCAGGTCAAGTTTCATTTTGAGAGTCTGGGAAAATTGGGGGGTGTGAAATACACGTGCAAATTTCAAAATTTATAAAAACTCAGCGTTTAAAGTGTTATGTCTGGAAAAGGTCTCGTTTAAATCTGTTTGTCAATGGTTATCGTTGGTAAATTTTCCAGGTCAAGTTTCATGTTGAGAGTGCGCGAAAATTGGGGGGTGTGAAATACACGTGCAAATTTCAAAAATTTATAAAAACTTAGCGTTTAAAGTGCTATGTCTGGACAATTTCTCGTTTGAATCGGTTTGTCAATGGTTTTTGCTGGAAAATTTTCCAGGTCAAGTTTCCTGTTGTGAGTCCGGGAAAATTGGGGGGGGGGGGGTGTGAAATACACGTGCAAATTTCAAAAATTTATAAAAACTTAGCGTTTAAAGTGTTATGTCTGGAAAAGGTCTCGTTTGAATCTGTTTGTCAATAATTATCGTTGCTAAATTTTCCAGGTCAAGTTTCAAAAAATTTTCAGCGATAACCATCAAAAAACCGATTCAAATGAGACCCTTTCCAGACACAACACTTTAAACGTTAAGTTTTTATAAATTTTTGAAATTTGCCCATATATACATTTCGTACATATTGTATGCACGCACATGAGACTACTAAATTAATATCGATATTCAAATTTTATTGGTTTTGTCTTACATTTCTTTTCGGCTTTTCGAATGATTTAAAAAAAAAAAAAAAAAAAATTGTAGGTTAGTTACTTTCGGCTGAGATATTTTATTATAATACACATATTTTTTTAACTTTCGGCTGATGTAGTCGAGACACTATCTGCATTATCGATTTTTTCACTTTCGGCTAACTTTAACAATATGTTTACACTTCAGTGAATATGTACCAATGTGATTTAATACTAGTAACGAAATCTGTTTTAAATTCCACAAAAGTTATTTTTGAATTTTTTTTTTTTGACTTATAGATGGCTAATGTGTAAGAATCACAACAACCAGTTTCGAACAAATGAGACTATTGATTTGAAAAAATCAGTCTTCTCATCAGGTCGCGACGACTGATGTTGTATTATTACATTGGAATATTTTCTATATATATAGAACATACCATGTAGTTGTACTACTAGCGAATTACTGTATAGCGTACGAAATTTGATTCTTTCACATTTCCATCTATATTCTATTTTAACAACTAACCATCTATATTCTATTTTAACAACTAACTTTGTTCGAAACTGGTTGTTGTGATTCTTACACACATTAGCCATCTATAAGTCAAAAAAATTCAAATTTATCCGCGATCCAGCGTTAAAGGAAAGAAAGTATGGGGTGGTTGGGAAGTTGATTGTGTATAAGTAAGTGTCGATTATCATATTCGTTTGTCACACAGATAGTAGTGAGGCTAAATGGAATAATTTCCTACGATTTGTGAATTTAATTCGAGAGTGCTGAAATATACCAATATACAGAACAATCACAATAACACCATCACAATTGCAAAAACCAAAGTAAAATAAAAGTTATTTGTAAACTTCGCAGATTTTCGCAGTGCAACATTATTTGTACGAGTTTAGTAAAAGTCTTAACTTAATTTATTTCACCTTAAATCTAGAATTTCAAAAACCATTTACCAACTTTAAAATAATATCGGTTTTTATATCAATAAAAATAATTAAGACGATTGTGTAATGGGAAGCCAATTCGTAATCTATAAAATATGATGATTAGTTTGAAATTGTAATTGAAAATCCCTCTTTCAATTGAATTAAAACAATTTATCGTCATATAAAAGGAAGGTATTTCGTCTAATTATATATGTTCTAATATAATATTGAGGTTTATGATGATTAATGCGTTACACACACAATTACACAAAAAAAATTATATATGTAAACATACATGTTCAAACGTATCAATGTGATCTAGATTTCCTAAGAAATTTTTGCACAACAAATCATTTCATCAATTAAAATAATTAAAGTCGTAATGTTGTTTTTTTGTAATTTTATTTCCTAATTGATACTTATCTTTTATGTATGTATATATAAACCCAACAAGCAAAGTGTATTCTGTAAATTAAATTTATCGCTTCCATTGGTATCTATAATTATAACGGTTTAAAATCTAAATCATATGTATCGTGATAAATCGATGGATACACTTAATCACACTTCGTACAGTTTACCATAACATTGTATCTGCATAAAAATATTAAAATCTTTGCTAACCCAATTTTTATTACTTGTCGCATTTCGCCACCAAATCACCCGGCAATTAACAATGATTATTGACAATTATTATATTACAAAAGAGTTAGGTATGAAGAGATAAAATGTATCCGATAAAAACTGTAATAAGTTCATTTCAACATTTTAATTATTATTAAATAATTGATAAAGTTGTAATTAAATTATATCTTATTCTGTAAAATTTTGTCATTTTTATAATCTCATATCTTTTATAATTTTTTTTTGTATATAATTAGTGTTGCTTCAATACGAATAAGAACAACAACAACACAACAAATACATTTTCCACCTCTTTATATAGTAACACATATACATCGGTAAATTGATAAAGAAAAGCGCGCACACCAAAAGCACACATGTGGATGTGTATCGCGAGCGCACATTTTAAAAATTCTCTTAATAATTTCCCCAGTAAATAAGTATGTACATAGATTCCCCTTCCACCGCACTATTCGATATACATATTTTTTCGAGACGACTTTAAAGAGATCAAAAACTATCGAAAAAAAAAGCTTAAAAAGGAATGAAAACTAAAGCGCAAAGTAGTCGATTATTTTGTTATAGGTTTGCGCTGTGTTTTCGTATTCTTGTATGACAACAACAAAATATACGATTTGCAATATTACAACTCATACAGTTGTGTTTATTGAACAATTACGGTTTGTACTACATTTACATTGAATATTTGAAACGTTATAAGAAATAAAAAAAAAACTAACAACATGCCGAGCAAAAAATAAAAAACTAAAATCTTATTTAAAATAATATTCGTGAGGTTGGCTGGAGGTAAAAGTTATTTTATGTTTAGTTGTTGTTGTTGGTGTTGCTATTATATTACGTTTTGCATCTTCTCCTACCACACCCAAGAATGGATTGCGTTTTTTTTCTTTCTTGTTGCTTACTATTATCAATTGTAACTGAGAGCGCGCGGTGGCGCGATTTTTTTTAGTTTTTTTGTTTTTTTTTATAGTCTTACTTTTATTTTTCAATAAAAAATTTACCAATTCCTTGTTATGAATATTATTTATTTTTTGTCTTGTACCATTATACTGTTTGAGTTATTTGCATTGTGACGACGGTTTGTTCTATTTTTTAATTACTTTTGATTTTAATTGAGATGTGAGTTTTACGTCTATGTACTTATATATAGAAAGGTTTGTCAAGGTAATCGTATGTTGTTAAAATTACACTGAATGTATTCGAAATTAGAACCCTATAATCGAAATAAACATAACATGACTGTACCGTGGGATTTCTGCATCTGAAACCCGAATAGAGTATATGGCCTCGAAGCGTTACCGCTAGGGTTATTTAAATAGGGCCATCAACAGCGAGATGACGGAAATTAGTTAATAATATAATATTTTAAATGATGTATCTCATCACGGTGTTGCATGTGGCCATAGGGTGGGATCATACAGTTTATATATTCTTTGATTTCAATCGTGTATTATTTACTGTTGTCGCTACACCCAATGCAGGGATTTGGCCGCCAGACACTATCACCTGTTTGCAGATTCTCTTCCACGTCATCCACCCTCCCTCAAGGTCCCATTTTCGTTGATGCGTACTCAAAAGTCTGCTGACTGGTCCGGTTTAGTGTTCGTACACGTATTGAAATAATTCAACGCACTCTCTGGCGTAATTTACCTAAAGTTTTCAAAAATCGGCATCAAATCTACGCTTACCAATCATATTTATTGTCAACGGCTTTGCTTTACAGAAATGGGCGTTTACGCATCATTTACTAGTCATTACGAGATTGCGTAAACTGCCGGTCGATAACTTAGACAATGTCGAGTACTCGTACATACCGTCGGCCGGTTACTCGTACACTGCTAATTCCATCACTATTAAAGTTAGCCGATAGTTTTCAGCCGAAAGATAATGCAGATAGTGCCTTGACTATTTTTAAACTCACTTTATACTCTCGCTCCTATCGAAACTGAAATAATTTTTCCTTCACCCGAATGATGTAACCCGATAATAAATTCTCCTAAATTCGAGTTCATAACTTATTTTTGCTGTATTCAAGACACTATCTGCATTATCTTTCGGCTGGAAACTTTCGGCTAACTTTAACAGTATATATTTAAATATGTTCCTACGTATCTTGGGCTGTGTGCATCACCAAGTTAGCCGACTGGTACCGAAAGGGAAAAATCGGTAATGCAGATAGTGTCTCGACTATTCATGTGTAATAAGTAACAAATAAAATTAAAATACCAATATTACTTTATTGTTTCATGTGTTTATAAAGTAGCATACGGCCAAGTTTTTCATGTCTAAATGTGTCATTTAAAGAGGTTTGTAAGTGGTAATAACTTAAAAAAGGGTAGTAATAAAAATTGCCATATTTGTTTCCTACATCCGAAATTTGTCGATAAAGAAATTTAAAAATTATCAATGGTTAGTAATTGTCGTTAAAATGGTCTTCAGTTTTAGATTACGCTAGACAGACACCAATCTGGCTAAGCCAATTCGATGGCACGTGACGATAGGTATAAACTTTAAATATATAGATTTTGGGTGGTTCCGATGAGGTTATAGGGTTGAAAATTTGATTTATACCTTTTTCTGCAGATAAAATCGTCCATCATTCCAGATTTTATCAGATAGATAACAATCTGACTATGCCGATTCGATATCCCATCACAACTGGTAGATTTTGATTTTAGGTTTGAAGTGGGTCTGATGGGGATATAGGGGTGAAAGTTTTAGCATCCTCATTTTTTGTCGATAAAATCGATCATTTGACATTTGATTTGTGGACATTTGATCATAGTTTTCGGGTTAGTTTGATGAGATTACAGGGGTGAAATTTGTAATTTCCAATCCAGGTACCAATCCACCTATGCCGATTCGATCGTTCATGACCATAGGTAGAGTTTGATTATAGATTACGGGTCGACCTGGTTATAGGGGTGAAATTTGTATTTTCCCAATGTTTAGTCGAACGATTTCGCCATTCGAGATTTCGGCAGATAGACATCAATCAGAATATGTAAATTCGATGGCCTATGAATACACTGAGAGAAATTTTCTTTTGTAAAATTAAAAAACGAAGCTTTTTAAATTTCACTTATTTTGAATTTAAAAATATTTTTTGAAATTAAATGAAATTTTCGCAAACTAATAAATAGGTTTTTTTATTTTAATAACATATTTTGTAAAATGATTTATGAAATACTTTTTAAATTTAAAAAGTTTATTTATTTAAAAAGAAAAATTTATTTCAAAAGAAGAGTTTTAGAATTTTAAAACAATTTTTTTGACAATAATGACAGGTTATGAAAATGTTTATATTTCTTGTTTTGCTAGCTGCTTTTAACTTCTGTACATGGTTGACCTTTACTGCCGATAACAAACTGGCTTCAGATATATTAAATTTATTTTTAGCTCAATTTTATCTGTTAACCCTGTGCTACTTAAATCTTTGTGATTCGATCCCTATTTTTAATCATTTCAATAAAATTCTTACCAAAAAATTGAGTAGTTATACTTTTATAAACATTTTCCTTCTGCAACAAGATAGGCCTTGCCATTTTATATGTTTACACAACCTCACTAATTCGTGTATCATCTACTCTGCATTTTTCCGCCAGGGCAGTCCGTTGATCTTTCTGTTTTTTTTTATGTCGACTTCCGTTAAATTAATATACGGCATCATCGCATGGCAATTATTCAATTTTTACCACGCATCAGTCTCACTTTCTACTTTCACTCTTAGTCAAATCTTCATTTAATTCACTATTGTTTTTTTTTTCGACATTATTAGCCATGTGCAGTCGCTTGACTAGGAAACTGTTGAGAGTCGTCTAGTAAAGAAATTTACTTCATACTTTACTTTTATATCGTCTAATATTAAAATACATTGTTAATATGCTTATCGGTACAAGATTACCACCGCCATAACCCGCCACTGCAGGACAACATTTTCAAAATAGGTGATATTTAAATGTTTAGCACCGCTTACTTAACGCCGTCTTTGACCTCTGTTTTTTTTTTTGTTTTGTTGTGATACTGTCTCGCAAAATATTCACGATCATGAGCTATAAAACGCGTTACCTCGGTTTGGCTTTTAGTTTTATTAACTTTGACACTAGCATTGTTGTCACCTTATTTGTTATTATTTGAGCTATTGAATTCTTGCATTTAAACCTTTGATTTTTAACCACATTATGTATCATCGCAAGCTGTCACATGTTAAATTTGTCAATGTATTCTACATCATTGCGCACTACGGTTGTGCAATCCGGATTTCTATCGAAAGTAATATTAAAAAGCGAAAACCATTTAAATCCAGTCGACGCCCGTGTTTATTATCAGCTGGAACCATTAAGAGATTTCAAAATATGTCCAAAGACCGTAAATGTGTGAGAAACATAAATGCTTGCAGCTGGAACCATAACAAGGTCAGCCAGACCCACTACAATGTAAATTGGGACCATAAGGATCAATTTGGAACCATGCCAGTCGATGCTAAATGAACTGCGGCATAAGTAGCACAATGTTTTGGGAATCATTTTGCACTATCTGATTCATCAGCCGGAACTAGAGTTTTATCAACCCATATGAAGCTTTGAAAATGCGCTTAAATTGTTCTACAACATAAGGTATAAGCTTTCATCCGGAACCATAATAAGATCAGCTGGAAGTAATACAAGGTCAGCCGTAACCATATAAAAGCACAATGTATCATTTAAGATATTACAGTCGGAACCAATATTATTATACCAGCTGAAACCATTTACCAGCTGAAACCATTTGGTTGTGCATCATATAAGCTTACATCTTTATTCACACTACTGTCAGCCAGAACCAATACAATGTCAGTCAGAACCGTGCCTGATTTTATAGCCGGGACAAGTGTGGTCTGTTTTTGGCTGACAACGAACTCGACCGCTTTGTTTCACGTCCATCAGCACTAATGTTTTAACATGGCATCTATATATAAAATAATAATAATAATAACCATCTCACATTTATTCGAGATTCGAACCTAAAAATATTTTTTACGACATGAGGAATAAATTTTGATAATTCAGAAATTCAATTTATGGGTGACTGTCAAAAACCGATATAGCAACCCACTGCCCAATTATAAAATGTTTATAACATGTCGTATATTTGCTTTGCGACTCTTTAAACTGTTTTACATTTATATCACTCCCAAATTCCATTAAACAATAATTATTACAACATAATAAAATAATATTAATAAAATTATTATTACATAACACAGCAGATATCACGCGCGCAGTAGCAGCAAATCAATCCACCCATCTCCAATTTCAAATTTTATTATACGAGTATACAACAACTAAAATACCACGCTCATCATTGAACCCGAAAATGATCTCATTACTCATTCCAATCTGCGTTCAATCCATCTCGATTTGAAACAAAAACAAAAAAAAAATGAAATAAAATAAAATCGAAATCAACATAAATCTTAGAACAAATTTTTATTTTTTTTTTTTTTTTTTATGGTCGTTATTATAATGCTGCTTTATGAAAGCCTCTTAGACATACCTATATAGCAATGTGGTGATGGTGTTGTGGGTTTGTCGTCATCCTTGAAAGGGACAAGTAGTTACAGTAGTTAGAAATACGAAATTCATAGAAAAAAAAGATGACAAAAATTTGATAAAAATTTTAAATTTGAAAAATGAACAAAAATTATTATCGTAATTGATTATTATTTATTATATTAACATTAAAATGAAAAACAAAAATAGGAATAAGACGAAAACGGGTAAGAAATTTTGAAGAAGTCATTAATCAATTTGTATAAGAAGTTGTTTTGTATTTTCAAAAAAAATCTAAAAATGTTTGATAGAGACCGCATGCAAATCGGAATATTGTTGAAATTGATTTTAATGTTTTTCGAGGTTTAAGTTATTTTAGTTAGGTTTTTTTTTGTATTTCGGAATTTCTTTTATTTAAGAATATACGAAAAAAAAAACTTGAAAAAGTTTCATCATTTTTCAAATTTTTGCTTTGTGCTATTTGAACTTTTAATATTTCGCTTTTTATTTCTATTTCACAGATTTCAAAGCCACAGATTAATATTGTTATATAAATGACAGATTTTTGCCAAGAGTTTGGGCGAAATGAGTAATTGAAAATTAGACGGACAATGCTAAACCGCAATTTGGCTACTTTATATATGTGCGCTCTTTGTGGTTTTAGGGTGCGAACGTTTTATACGGGTGGCCAATTTTAGGAGCTTAATGCCTTAAATAACAATAATTCAAAGTAAATTTATAGTTAGCTGGTATATTTTAATATGGCACGTTAAAATTTTTATACATTGTTGAAAATTTGGTTGGTATTTCTCTTTAACCCTTTATAAAACAATATTCAAAAAAGTTTAATTGTAGGTTAATAGGATTAAGGTCGGTAAGTGTTGAAATATGCAATGCAAAAATCATCTCAACGTATATCATCTGGAAACTCAACTTTGGAGTTCCAGCACACATACACATTTTCATTGTCATCTCTCCAATTAAAGTAGTCAAATAGTATTAGAACTGGAATTTTTTCGGACATTAATATTATTTAGGGGGCTGTCAATTCTCTAGTAAATTATTTTATGTCACTGCGCGTAACCCGGTACATCTATTTTCGTGACGTCTTAATTAGAACCAACAAGCTGTGTTGCATGAGTTTTCGAAACCTTTTTTAATCGTAATCAAGCGTTAATATCAAAATAGAAAATAAAGTTGTAAGCTTAACACATTAAAAAGTTGGTGTGTAAAAAATTATTTCCATACAAGGCTAACCGAAATGAAATATAAATAAAAGAAAATGATAAGGAGACCCGATAGAGCGGGAAAGCAAGCGGCCAGTTTTCAACTTTTTTAATTTACAACTTTGTGGGAAGCTCTTATGCGTATGATCTCTAATAGTCCTCTCAAAATGTGTATGATCTCTAATAGTTCTCCCAGGTTCTGTATTCGTTGTTCCAGGCATCTGCGGGCACGTGTGTCGATTGTAGAAGCGTTATCAATTGATTTATTAATTATTTAATCAAGATTATTATTAATTGTTTAAGTATGTTTAGAATAGTTCGAATTAGAAGAGATTTTATTAAACTTATTAGACTTTTATTACTATCGATATTATCCAGTTTATGTTACTATTATAAAAAAAAATCACACCAAAAAAAACAGTTTTAACGTCCATCACTATACGTATTTTATGTCTCACCATTTTATAATTTTTTCTTATTCTAGTTTACGAACCACACTTAAATTAGGTCCAACTTCTTATTATTTTATTATAAAGAAAACCCATAACTCACATAACAGTACGACATAGATTATCGTTTAAGGCTCAGTTAATATTTTGCACAAAACACCTCTTTCGATTTCAGAAACATTTGATTATTTTCATTCACGTTTGATCTGTTTAATTTCACTTGAAAATAAAATTCGGCATTTTCACATGACACTTAATAATTTAATATCCAATGTACAGTTTATGATGCACATGGTAAATTTAATATTCGTTTTCACTTGTTTAGTTTTATATTTTTATTTATGTAAAATTAATAATTTATAAAGTTCATATATTTATAACTTTAAATGATTGATCATTTAATTGTACAAAAAAAGAAAATATGACCAAGTATTTTTGGTACTTGTTTGGTTTTAGTACTTGTTTTGAATAAATACCAACTAGTTAACCGTGTTTTGTGGCGAAATTGAAACATTTTTATATACTCTTTAACATTTATATTAGATAAGTCCCTATATTCCTAATAGTGTCGCTGTAAAGATCAAATAATTTTCTAACGATTTGAAATAAACATGGGAAAATGGTAAAACGATTTACTAACCTTTTTTTAATTCTAAAGAAGGCTATTTCAGACTATGTTTCTACTTTTATATATCCAATCCTAGAGATGTTCACGGGGTCCCACCTATATGGCCGAATAGCTAAATCAAAACCCCACGTGTGTAGTGAACAGGATTTAATTATGATGGTTTTTACAAAGTCCAGGGCATTTTAATAAACTATGGTTTTTGATTTCGATCTATTTTCTAACTTTTCTGTCACCGCTCCTACAGACATTCACAGTTTTTAAAATATAATTTAGAATAGCGTAGACAAGGTTGTAACACTGAAATGAAGATAGATAGTTTAAAATGATATGTATACAGTGCCATATAGAAAGGCTATATAGAAATTCCATAAATTTTAATAAATTTTCAAATTTTATTTTATCGATCCTAGAGATGTTTACGGGGTCTCACCTACATGGCCAGACAGATCAGTCAAAACCCTATGTGTGGTGAATGGGGTCTAATTCTGGTGATTTTTAACTTGCCCAGAGACGATTTTACGTTTACGGTTATATTCCATATACCAGAATTGTTCACGGTATCTCTTTTATATATTCGAATAGGTCAGAAAATTATCTATCAATATTGTGAAAAAGGGGCACGAATAATGATTTTCACCTTATTTTTCGTCTGTTGATTAAACACGGTTTTTGATGCAAAAAAAACCGTTCAAGCAAAGCAGTGGCTTGATAAGTGTTATCGGAACTTTGCACCAGGAAAACCTACCATTATTGACTGGTATGATGAATTTAAACGTTGTCGTACAACCTCCGATGGTGCACCACTGTGACTCCAGGGGTGGGATGTTGTAACATCACTTTTTTCGATATTTATCGAATATTATATCTCTTTTTCCTAAAATAAAATTGCTTGTCGTTTCACTTTTCAATTTTGATTTCTATATTGCGATCGTACACTACTAGAATAAATTGATTATTTATCTCTTTTTTGCTTTTCGATAAAGTATCACTCATAAAATAAGTAAGTGATACAATAAGATATAATGCTTTATTCGAATAGGTAGAGATCACAATAGGCGCAACGTAATTGAAAAAAGAAAAAAAGATAAATTTAATGTGTGATGAAAGAGATGTAAATTTCGATAGTATCGAAAAAAGTGATGTTACAAAATCCTACGCCAGAAAACATAAAAAGAACCCTGTCCGGAACTATCGAAAGTCGCATCTTTGAACTATTCAAAAGTGTAAACGTGGGCCCGTGAACATCTCTAGGATTTCTGTTATTTGATTATTATTGTAATAAATTGGGTTCGTAGCTTATTTGGGAATGTCTATTGGTGAAAATACAAAAATTTCCAATTGAGGAAGAAATTGAAAATGAAGAAGTTTAAAATTTCGAAATACAAGGTGAAAATCATTACTCGTGTCTCTTTTTCACAATATTGATAGATAATTTTCTGATCTATTCGAATATATGAAAGAGATCCCTAGAACATTTCTGGTATATGGGATATAAACGTAAACGTAAAAATGTCTCTGGGCAAGTTCTGACCTATTCGAATATATGAAAGAGATCTCGTGAACAATTCTGGTATATGGGATATATCCGTAAACGTAAAAATGTCTCTAGGCAATTTAAAAATCACCAGAATTAAATCCCATTTACCACACTCATAGGGGTTTGACTGATCTATCTGGCCATGTAGGTGAGACCCCGTAAACATCTCTAGGTTCTGTGTAATAAAATTTGATAATGTGTTCAAATTATTTCATGAAACTTCTAAGTCGTGTATGGCACTGTAAATATCGCCATAACCGAACCGTGTCCGGAACAATCGAAGTCGCATCTTTCAACTATTCAAAAGTGTAAACGTGAGCCCGTGAACATCTCAAAAACTTCTGTTATTTGATTATTATTACAACAAATCGGGTTCGTAGCTTATTTGGGAATGTCAATTGGGTAAAAATCCTATTGGTGAAAATACCAAAATTTCCAATTGAGAAAGAAATTGAAAACGAAGAAGTTTTAAATTTCAAAATACAAGGTGAAAATCATTATTCGTATCCCTTTTTCACAATATTGATAGATAATTTTCTGACCTATTCGAATATATGAAAAAGATCCCGTGAACATTTCTGGTATATGGGACATAACCGTAAACGTAAAAATGTCTCTGGGAAAGTTAAAAATCGCCAGAATTAGACCCCATTCACCACACTCATAGGGTTTCGACTGATCTGTCTGGCCATGTAGATAAGACCCCGTGAACATCTCTAGGATCGATGAAATAAAATTTGAAATATTATTAAAATTTATGGAATTTCTATATATAGCCTGTATGGCATTGTAACATATCATTTTAAACTATCTTTGTTCATTTATTGTTACAAATTTGTCTACGTTATTCTAAATTATATTTTAAAAACTGTGAATGTCTGTAGGAGAGCCGACAAAAAAGTTAGAAAATAGATTGAAATCAAAAACCATAGTTTATTAAAATGCGATGGACTTTGTAAAAACCATCATAATTAAATCCTGTTCACTACACACGTTTGGTTTTGATTTAGCTATTCGGTCATTTAAGTGGGACCCCGTGAACATCTCTAGGATCGGATATATAAAAGTAGAAACATAGTCCAAAATAGCCTTCTTTAGAATTAAAAAAAGGTTAGTAAACCGTTTTACGATTTTCTCGTGTTTATTTCAAATCGTTAGAAAATTATTTGATCTTTACAGCGACACTATTAGGAACATAGGGACTTATCTAATATAAATGTTAGTGATTATATAAAAATGTTTCAATTTCGCCAAAAAACAAATCCAATTGGAATATTGTTAAATTTAACAGTGTAAATTTTTTGGTATTATTTTTGGTATGTATTTCACAATCATTTGGCCAAGGTAATGCGTGAAGTTTTTTACGTAAACAGTCTGGCCTATCGTATATTTCGGAGGTCTGCTGCGAAGATTGTAAGGGGAGCGAGCAGTCTTTTAATTGAGCATTACGAAGGTTCACTTGGATCTTACAAGTTAGTTTATTTAAATCTACCGGTTAATTTTCTAGGGAGACGTAATTTTATAGGGTGATGTCCGAACACTAGAAAGTAAGGAGGGTATATTGTAGACTGGTGTGTAGCGTTCCGTAAGGCATGCGTATTGCGCCTAAATGATGGTCCCATGTGCGTTGATTTTCTTTTATGTACGCCCTAATAGATGCCAACAGACTACGATTGACCCGTTCGGAGGCATTGCCTTTGGGGCGAGTATTTCGCTGTAAGGATGTGTTGTACACCATATTTTCGAAGCAGTTGGTCAAGAAGTTTCGAATAAAATTGCTTGCCGTTGTCAGTAACTATTGTCTCTGGCACTCCAAATACAAGAAAAACATTGTTTTCAAGAAATTTTACAACTTCCTGCGCAGTAGCTTGTCGCACAGCACAGGTAAGAACGAACTTTGAGAAATGGTCTACCAGAATTAAAATGCACGTATTGCCTGCCCGGGTTCACGGATACGGTCCCATAAAGTCTAAGTAAAGCCTTTGGAACGGTAGAAAGGTTACTGGTAAACTGCTAAGAGGTGGGCGGTTTAGGTAGTTCAACAACTTAATATTTTTACACGACTTGCAAGAAGTAACAAGTTATGTACATCCTTTCCCAACGTTGGCCAATAGTAGTAGCGTCTTAACATTTTAAAAGTCTTACTAATTCTAAGATGCACAGATGTAGGTGGACAGTGAGCAGATTTAATTAAATCGAGACGAATACTTTATGGCACAATCAGTTTTAAATTTGGGTAATCAGGCCCTAGAGAATCATTTGAAACCGGTAACCGTATATAAACTCTGTAGTTAATAATATGAAGATTTGACTCAGTTGGACTCTTTCGGACGCTCTCCAACATCCTGAGACATTCAGGTTCATGAAATGCATCAGAATTAAGGCCGAGGTTAATCAAGTCTGTTTCTGGAACAGAAGTTTCAAATTTATATCGAAGCCCAAGAAGTTCATCCATATATGCACGAGATAGAGCATCAGGTACACTATTTTGGGATCCTTTGCGGTATTCTATTTCAAAATTAAATCCCTGAAGTTTAAGACTCCACTGAGCCAGCCTAACTGACAAGTTTTTTTGGGATATTAGTCAGGCGAGGCTTGCGTGGCCGTTATTACAGTAAAAGGTAATTCCTCTACAAATGCTCGATACTTTTTTATTGCCAGGACGGCCGCGTCTTGTCCTGCGTCTGATTTCTGAAATCAAACCCCCCGATGCCAATGGGATCACCGATCTTTCTTTAAAATGTTAATAAGATGCGCAGAGAGAGTGGAATATCCGTCGATAAATCGGCGATACCACTCAGATACGCAAAGGAATCTCCGTACCTGTCTTACAGTTCTGGGAACGGAAAACTCCGCAATGGACCGAACCTTATCAGGATTGGGACGCAAGGAACCCCCACTCACCACATAACCGAGGTGTTCAATCTCCTTCAGTAAAAAAGTGCCTTTTTTCTACCTTAATTGTGAGACCCGCCTTTGTTAGCCGAGATGCCACCTCATATAACAAAGAAAGGTGCTCGAAGTGGAGTAGGTGGACGAAAATGAACAGTCCCAGGAGCTCTCATTCTCGATTGTAAGTTTTCCGGCCGCCGCGAACAGTTGTGGCAATGTAGCTTTAAAACATTCGTAGCACCGCATCCGTAACAAAACATATGTTGGGGTGGAATTGGGCAATCTGCAAAAGTATGTCCAATATCACGACAATTCCAGCACGTAGGCGTATTTCTGGGAATATAAGAAATTGATGTTGGCTGTTTTGCTGATCTCGAATTATTAGAAACATACGCCTCAATATTCACGGGATAATTTAAATGGTTCGCTGGCTGCTTTATGGTTTGCGGCTTAAAATCATCAGTCCTAATTGGAACAGAGACTATTTCGTTGACATTTATATAACGAATGGGAAGATTCATGTTTTGCTCTGGATTATAACCAATGCTCTTCCAAGTTTCTTCAATAGAGATGCATTTGTTTATTAAAGAAGCCACCGAGTAAAACTGATCACCCGCCAATTGTGATTTTAAAGCTGGTCGCATGTTTTTACGAAGTACTTCTATTAGATCTTGTTTGGATAGAGGAGTTTTCAAAGGAAGTACTAGTGTAAGAATGTCGTAGTAAAAATTTACAAATGTTTCTTTGTGGTACTTTTGCTTCCGATTATCGATCAGAATGCGAATGTCATAATCTGTCCTTCTGTACTGAACTCTATGAACGAATGCTTCTTTTAGCTCATTCCAATTACATGTCCCTCTCCTTTCCAATATAGTCCAGTAATGCTCTCGTACTACGCCTGTTAGGAGGAAAAACAAATCGTGAACTAATTGCTCCTGACTTATACCGTGAGTAGATGCCAAACGCTCAACCCGAAAGAAAATTTTTTGGATATATGATTTGGCCCAGTCATTGGTTGTCCAACAAATGGAGTATATTGGGGTTCCCTTCGTTGGTCTGTTTGGTAATTAAAAAATTCTAACCGAGTTGGAATTGTCGTATTAGGAAACAAAACAGGTTGTGTTATCATCGCCTGTGTTGTGGTTGCAGGTTCATGATTTGGTTGATTATGGTACATGATATTCTGGGGATTGTGTGGGTACCAGTTCAGATTCGTCGGAAGTGTTTGAGCGGGTTGTACGTAATTAAATTGGACATTAGCCGGTGTGTCAATACGCGATGGAAACATTGGATATGTACCCGGATATACATAAGAAGGATGTGTACTCGGTGGTTGGAATTGTGATCCCGATACGTGGGGCCAGTTGGTGTCTTCAAACCTTTACTTGTGGGTGTAGATCATTGAGCATTAATGGCTTGTGTATTAGCATTTGCTAGGGCCGCTAATGCCTTGAAATTAGTAGATTTCATTCCATCTGGAGAATGAATGGTGGACACATCGTTAGCATAAATAGATTTAAACAAGGGCGGTATAAATTTCTTGCTTATATCCTCTGTGCTCTCATTAATCTTAGGATTACTTCCAGATTCTATCGGTGGAGTTTCGGGCAAGAACATTGGCATTAACGACGTTAAATAAATAGAATATAAACCCTATTGCAGGGATATACACCTCATCTAACTCACAACCCACAATTAATGCAACGAGAAGACAAAAAAAAGTTTTTCCTGAAAGAACTAGAAACTGTAGCAGGGAACGGAATGTGGAATTCGTTACAAAATTAGATCACATTTTGGAATGATACCAATTTCCTCGTACGCGACGGTAAAATTTGAAGGTGAAGACCTTGTTGAAAGAATGGAAAATGGACTCTAATCCTTGTCGGAGATGATGAAAATGTTTTCAATATATACTTAACAATGAGCTTGATGTCCAAAGCGTGTTTATCCAGGACTAAGTGGATGGATGATATAACACCATGTCCGATGAAAACTGAGAGAAAACTTTGTTACTCTTTTGAATAAATGCAGACATGTCAATGCAAAAACGAAGATGTTTGAAGAACAAGGTTTAGGCAAGAGTTGTGTGTGTGGTCATTCTATTCCCACTTGTTTTGTACGATTCACATGAAGGTGTTGTACGGGGTCATTTTAATCGGTGTCACTCGGTTAAGGGACCCATTGGTGTTATTGAAATAGTAATTGTATTCGTTCCGTATGGTAGCACAAAACAAGGAAATGTAAATGTAGATTAAAAATTAACGTTGATACTCTAGAGAATGTAGTAAATGTCGAAAACTATTAGTACAACTTTAGAAATATTCCATAAAAGTTAACCACCTATAGCTTTAAAAGTACAACTACACAGTTAAATTTTTAAACCAAATACAAAGCTGTTAAAATAAACTAGGTTTGAGTTAAGGTTTTTCAATAAACAATATTATCACCACGCAATAAAATTTTAAAGTACAAATTCATGAAAGGATTAAAAACGGTTATCACAACGTATAAATCTAATTTCGGTAACACCGCATCAAACACCAAAATCTTTTTATGAAGCTTGTAAATCCAACGGGCAAAAATAATCGATCGCGGGAAAAAAAATAATCTTGTTACCACAAAGAAATTAATTTCTTTATAGTCCAACATTCGCTTTTTCTTAATTTAATAATTTAGGGTCTTATTTCGTCTCATTTTTTCTTGGTGATAAATTTTGTTTCCTTAAAGAAAGAAACATTTCGTGACGCAAGAAGAATACTAATTATTTGTTTGAATTAATATTTCTTGAATTTAACGTCACAAATTTCTTGAGATAAATTCTTGAGTGCTGTAGACTAAAATTTAAATAATGATGATTATCATGAATTAAGTAGAAAATTAAAACTCTAATTCGAAAAATCTGTTTCTTGCTCTAAGAAAAATAGTGATCGAACAAATTGCAAAATTAAATTTATCTTCTTTCATTATATTAACAATTTTTCTATGGTGTGGTACGATATTTTTTTTTTTTTGTTATACTTAACGGTGTAAAATAAATAGTGTTTAGTGCCCTATATCCAAAAATTGGTTTAATTAACTTACTTTAATTTATTTGTTAAAATAAATTAAAGTAAGTTAATAAAATAAAAACGAGAAAGGTTAACAAATAAAAACTATATAAAAGTAAAAATACTGTAAATGTAATATTTTTCAACTTCGGGGAATCCCCTATTATGCATTTTTAAATAATAATAGATAAAAAATAATGTACAAAAGGATATTCCACGAATTTTATACCCGCACGAGTAGTGTGTTACATCTAATACTTAACGTCTTTATAAGCAGTTTAATTAATTTCATATAATTTTTTTTTAAAGTGTAATTAATCGACCCGATTACTTTTCACAAAAACCCAGCTGTTATATACAACTTAACGCATAATTACTTAGTTGCATAATTATTTTCAGGGGTATTCAACGACTAATAAATATCGATTTCCCAACTGTTAGACCGTGTCAGAAACTTCTAGCTTATCTGATTGGATCAAAAGCCAGTCATTCTCGGGAGCTGCCACAGAAACAGATAAATTTTCATCAACAAATTTTGTTGTAACTATTTCACAGATTAAGTGAAACTAATTATTATATAAACAGTTTCATTTTCCAGAATCTGGAAGAATGTTTCAAAACCAAAAAAAGTTCTAGAATCTTACAAATATTTAGCAACAGCGCCCCGCCGCACCTGGATGAAGATACAAGAGACCTATTGGTTAATTCGATCGTCGATTGTAAAGTAAAGAACCCTGAGTGTCGATTTTGTATGAAAAACGACAAACGCGAGGTGAGCAAATCGTAAAAATGCAGTATTGAGCATCTTGATTGTATTAATAGGCCAGACGCATGCGCATGCATGTTTTGATTGTTTTGGATTGACATTTCTATTCGTGAATATTTTACAATTTTCATATTTTTGAATTAATTTGAAAATAATTCACAGATTTAAATACTAAATCATAAACGTACAAACTAATATTAAAACATAAAATCCTAAAAACATAAAATATTAGTTCATTCCACCGGGTGAGTAGACGTCAGTATCAAAAAAATTAAACCGATTCAACCGGATCGTTCTATTTTGATACCTACCGTCGCAAATATGACAAATAGAATGCGCATATATAAGAGGGGAAAATACCCCATACAAATATAAAATTGTGTATTATACACCGTAAATGTACACGAAATTCGTGCTCACCTCGCCAACTTGCACTGTCATTTTGCGTACAAAATTGATACTCTGTATTGGCGGCAATATTAGAAAAATTTTCTAAATATATTGCGATTTTTTTGCCTGGAGAAAATAAAGTAATATTTACTACACCGATATAAATGTAATGTAAATGAGTAAAAGCAAAAGTTTGTCATTTTTTCAGGTGTTGTATTATAGAAGTGGATCGAAGCCGTCTAGAATTTTGTACCACAAACACAAAAATCTAAATTTTTAATATCGTAAGGTGGGATACTTGGAAAAAAGTAGACGTCCTCATTAATTAAATTTTACGGATGTGAAGTTTTTAACAAAACGACAAAATTAACAAAAAAAAAACAAATTTGTTAAATTAACAAAAAGAAGCAGTCGGTAAAAGCAATGTTAACAATGGAAACCTGATAACAGATGAATTTCATTTATGCCTCTATTACACCAAGAAAAGTATACTGTCAGTAAAAACGAAACGAGATAAAAATATAGATATTCGTTATACTAGAATGAAACAAAAAATAAAATCAGTAAAATTTACTGACAAAATATTTGTGTATGTGTTTTGATGTTGCTATAATAAATTTAAAAAATATGTATCGATAGTACTTTTTATGGCAACATTTCAATACATATGAAGAAATATTGTGTAGCGATAGAAAATATTTTTCTCACACATGTACCATCAAATTTTTTATAGTTAATTATGGTAACGGTCTTTTCTCTTAATTTTGATTACATTATTTTTCATTGTAATTTGATTCAAAAACCACTTTAAACTTAATAATTGTCAACACACACAACGAGCCGCACCAAAAATAAATTTGTTTGGTTATGTTTTTTATAGTTGCCAAAATTTAGCTATAAAATCTTGGTATTACAACAAAAAAAAATGAAATATTTGTCTTCTTCACTCCAATGCAATTTTATATAATTTTTCTTTTTTTGGATTTTCAGTATTTTTGACTGACAGTACATTTTTCTTGGTGTAATAGAGGCATTAACTGAAAACTATTGATAAAGTATAATAAACTTAATTTTTAATGAAATAAAAAAAACTAAAATTACAATTTAAAAATATTTACATAAGTAAGACAAAACATTTTATGTGATTTAATAATAAATTTAAGTATGTGCTATTAAAGATTTAGTTATATGTATCACATATTGCCGCAGCAACGCAACCGAGTTGCACATACGAATATAAAATGAAGGCATAAGAGGTGCTCTTTGAAAAAGAAATTGGTCTCATTAAAAAACTACGAGATTTTCTCATTTGTTATTGCGTTGGAAAATCGAATCGCATACAACATTTTGACGTTTTTTTGGGTTTCAGTGTATTAATTATTGGCCAGATCACAGAGACACTACCGAGTAGTGGCTAGTATCAAGTGATGGCATAAGAGGTGCTCTTTGAAATAAAATTGGTCTTGCGTTGGAAAATCGAATCGCATACAACATTTTGATGCCCCGGTGGCAAAGTGGTCAGCATTCTTGCTCCAGCGGCCGGAAGTCCCGGGTTCGATTCCCGGTGGTGACAAGGGAAAAATTTTACGGCTGGTTTAGAATCAATGAATTAATCACTCATTATCCGAAATGAAAATATGATTATGAAACCATTTGAGGCGGCCAAATCCCTTGATGGGATATAGTGCCAGAGAGAGAGAGAGAGAGTGTATTAAATATTGGCCAGATCACAGAGACACTACCGAGTAGTGGCTAGTATCAAGTGATGGCATATGAGGTGCTCTTTGAAATAAAAGTGGTCTCATCAAAATAAATAATGGACCCGATTCTCGTGGCATAAAATTGCTGTTTTGTTATTTTATTTCCCCGCTTTCTATTGGAATTTATATTAAAAAAACAAAAATAACATAACATAATGTAACATCCCGGAATCGACTCCACACTGAGATTTTTTTTTTTTTTTGTAAAATTAAAACACTAAGTTTTAATTTCTAAAAGTTATAAATTTTTTTAAATTTAAAAAGTATGTTTTTGAAATTGTTTGCAAACTAATAAAAAGCTTTTTTATTTTAATAACATATTTTGTAAAATGATTTATAAAATACTTTTTAAATTTAAAAAGTTTATTTATTTAAACTCTTCTCTTTTTTTTAACTCTTCTTTTGAAATAAATTACTCTAGCAATGTTTTTGATAATAATGACAACTTATAAAAATGTCTTTATTACTTGTTTTGCCAGAAATCCCGTTGTCTTATTTTTCAATTCGTCTATATTTTATATAATTCGCCAAATCTATATGTTCTTGTGTTATACTAAAGGTATGAAGGTTTGAATTTTTGCAGTGTGGTTTTGGTCGTTGCAACCTGCTGAGTAGAATAACTTTTTATCAGTACGAATTTCGTACGAAATTTAGCCATAATTGTAAGGGTATATTTGATAAACAATGCCGTGACCGATTTTTGGTTCTTACTAATATTGTAGATCGTACGGCGTCTGGAATTTTATTTATTTTTTATTGCTTGAAAAAATGTTAATTTTGTTAAATTTATTTATTCCTGTTTTATTTTTTATTTTTTTTTTAATACCTAGTTTTTATTTCTATAAAAAGTATAAAACATATAATTACATAAAACGAAAAGAATCGGATATAAAACTAGTTTAGTAGTCTCCTTATTAAGGATAATGTTTCGGAGCTACGATTAAATTACAAAAAATATTTAAATAATATTTAAATTACACTATTACAAATTTAAAATATTAATTACAAATTATTACTATTTCTATTCGGGTACTAAATTTTTTTTTTTTTTTATTTTTAAATACAAAGAAGAAAATTATTAAGATGAATAATTATTATTGACATTTGTTGATATTTCTTCATAACAATAAAATTCACAATCAAAATGGTAAAATGTTCATGACAGATATACTTCCATGTTACTAATAGTAAATAGCCAATCCTTTAATAATTTGCAAAAATCATTAACATTATTTGTTAAAAAAAAAGTTTGACGGTAGTTGACTATATAGATTAGGAGCGGTATAGTTGAAGAATTTTTTAAAATGTTCCTTATTAGGACAAGGAATATTTATTCTATTAATGTTGCGCAAATTATATGATACGCTATTCAAATTACTAACTATACGATTTGTGATTTATAACTTTTTAAGGCTTGAAACTTTTATTTATTTTATAAATCACATAAAATCAATTTTCAAATTTATTTTATGTATTGTACATTTTGACTAAGGCAATTTTCAGAATAAATTTTGAATTTAAAACTACTTCTGGTCATTAAAAAACATTAAAAAAAATTAAATACAATTCAACTCGATTTAGTACAATTTCATTTCAATTTTCAGTACAATTCAAAAAATCCATTTTCCATCACTAGTACGAAACCAAACTGCCAAGAAAGAACTTGAGGGAGTTCTCATTATATTTTTTTAAGGGTTGTGTTTATTTTTACTCAATGACCCTGAGGGTTAAAAATTGGGGAGAGACTTTGATTTAATAAAATTGTGTGGCATTTGTTATAAAATAATTATTTAAAAATTAAAATAAATCTTTTAAAACTAGCCAATAGTTTTTTATTTTTAATAAACAATCCTTTAAAACTTAAGAAAAGTCTTTGACAAAAGTAAGGAAAGTATGTTTGCAAATAAAAACAATTTTTTTTTTATAAACAAATTTGGCGAAAAAACTTATTTTAAAAATAAAAAGATTATCCTTTTAATTTTAAAAACGAGACTTTTCGCCTAAAAAATATATGTATATTTTTTTATTTTTACTGCTTTTATTCGCAGTGTACTAAATGGACTTATAATGATGTCTCGTTTTTAACAGTTCCTCAGAGTCGTAGGTCACATTTACGCAGGTATGCGTAATTCATTCGCTTTCCGAAACCTGGCTGCGCAATGACGAGCATGTGAATAATCATATGTTTGAATGCTGCGTTCAGTTCAAGAGAGATGGTCAGGGGGCTGCAGGAGCTGCAATTCCGTCATAAGATCCATAAAATGAACATAGTGGACGCAAATAATTTGTCGTACGAACGTCCACTTATCATTGGTCGGCCTTACTTTCTCAAAACCAACATTGACGTAACAGATAGATTTGCGGATGGTACTATGGGCTGTCTGAGGTATATATCGAGTGCAGCCATCCTGACCGAGACAACGAGAACAATGAAAACTTCAACAGTAAACTATGTCAAACGACTCTGGGTGGATTTCAGTACAAATTCACAAGTTGGCAAGAAGGTCACGAGGCTTAAAGCTGTTTGGTGTTCATTTCTAGAAAAAACTCAACTATTAATCGAAACAACAATCAAACAATTAATGTTAAGCGTAATCATTTTCCAGTCGTACCTGCATGTGCCACCACAATTCATGCATTACAGGGTTGTACCTGTAATGAGATAGTCAGTATATACTGTTACGATAAAAGACACAGTCAACAACTTGTGTATATTGCTTTATCACGAATAACGAGTCTCAAAAGACTGTTCATCACGTCGGCTATCGATGATCGTGGCTTCTACCATGGTCGTAAAATTTGGACCACAATGGGTTTACGCCATTACTACAAATTCGCTAAGTATAGCTCTGGTTGTATTGGCGAATTTTGTACGAGATAATAATTACGTCTGATTTTTAACATTGAACTGCCAGAGTCTCAGATCACATCACTATGGCCAATCTGAAAAAGTTACGCAGGGATTCTCATTTTTCTTGCTCTCCGAGATCTGGTTACGCAATGACGAGCATATTAATATTACTAATTTTGAATGCTGCGTTCAGTTCAAGAGAGATGGACAATGGGCTGCCGGAGTAGCAATATATAAAAATACAAGTAGAACTTATACAGTCACCTTGCATAAGGAAATCATCGTTGATGATATATATGCATGGCTGAACTTCAGCTTCTCAATAGAAAAAAGATGCGTTCTGTAGTTGTATTCAACTCGCCGAATAAATGTGTCGAAGACGTAATGAAGTTCATACATTTCGTCCGTGCTTCATATTCTGAAAGAATTTCAAAAATTCTCCAAGGAGACTCTGATATTTTGACGATGATTATGAGCGGGGATTTCAATATTAATTTGCTGTTCCTCAAGCTGAACCACTTTTAAACTTCCTGTGAAAATTAGAAAAGTTAAAGTCGACAGTATGTGTATCTTATTTTATAGCTACCATAATCCAATTGCGTCGATTATACTGAAAGAAATAATTAATAGTAGTTGAGAGTACTAATTTTTTTATTCATTATGTATCTCTTTTTTTTCTAAATAAAACATCTCAGCGGATCTCTGAAGTAAAAGAACTCGGTAAACGAGATCTTGAAATTTCAGAATATTCCGTCTCTCTGCCATTTCTTAACGAGTTACGATGATATTTATGAAAATGGTATTTGTACATTTTACACGATATAAATAAAATTTTAAACTGGAAGGAACTCGGCTATTTCTTAACAAAATTTTGCAAAATTTATATCACATACAGGGACAATTCCGAAAAAATTTATGTACTAAAATTTTCACTAGAATGGAAAGTGGAAGTTTTTGAGATATTGTTTTATGTTTATTTTTAATACGATTTAAATTAAATTAAATTAAATTAAATGGATTTTAATATCATTAATGAACATTGGCGATGATGCGCATGCGCTGGAACATATTTGTGAGACAATTTTAATTTATGAAGAAAAATAAACTGTTCGCCATTGAATAATTCAATCCACCAAAATTGTTATAGCGCAGACTCACAAATGAAGAGTTCCTGTACCTTGCAATCTAAAAAGTGCAAAAAGAGGCAACATAAATGATCAATCGGCAATATTTTTGAAGGCAATATTTTTTCAACATATTTGGACTGCACTCCTTATTATAAATGAGCTTATGTCAAAATGGGGTATGCAGTTCACAAAATTACCCGTATTTTTATAATTTTACTATGTAGGAGACTTAATAAATAAATAAATAAATAAAAACTGAAAATAACATATATGGCCTTAGAATATAAAAAAATTCTACACCCAGAAAAAAAAAAAGTTTTTAATTCAATAACTTTGACTTATTGAATCGTATTTTTCGAAAATCAGCAATAAAATTGTTTAATGAATAACTTAGTTTTAAGTTTAACAAAAACATGTATTCCATCAATAAAATAAAATAGTTTTACTAATAAATACACTTATTGTAATGACAATGTATTAGTTATCAAGTCTAAACTTACTAAATTTATTGATCGGACAATGTTCGTTGTTAAAATAAACATTAGGACTTGATTAAATTACTAATTCAATAACTAAAGTTATTACATTTACAACGTGACTGTTCTCGTTAATCATTAAAATTCGCTAAAGCATTATACTTATACTTTATATGTAAGTTCACAAATTTTCAATTTCTTTGTAGTTTGGTCACTGCAGTCTGATGAGACGACCGTATTTTTAATGCAAAGAATTCAGTGTTTCGTACTAATGGAAACATTGAATTCTAGAGAGTCGTGTTGCTGATATTGCAGCTCTAACTTGGTGGTAAACTCCATCTCCAAGTAAGTGCCGCAATATCAGCAACACGACTCTGTAGAGATTTCTTTTTCAGGTAGATTATAGTCTCTACACGGGCCTCGCACCCTCTATGGGAAAATGCCCCCATTCAAGATGGTCTTGAACATATATAGTATATATTATATATATTCAAAATACGTTCCAATTCCAACGTCTTGGTAACCTCACCTCAACCTCACCCTATCAGGGTAGGTACCATCATCTCCCATATTATCCAGAATATTCTTTATTATGATTATTACGCTCTTTGTAAAAATTAATAATTAAATTTTTTGGAATAATAACTAAAGAACGTTCAATTTAAAACGTCAAGTTATTGAACGGAACTAAATACTTATTGATATTACAATTATTGTGTCGATTTAAGGGTAGTAAAATCAATAACTATAACATTGTTACGGCAATAACTTCGTTTATTGGCCAAAAACAACCTATGTTTCTTATTGATTTTGCATATGAAAATTGTTATTTCAACAACTTTTTTCTCTGAGTGATAGTAACAATTCTAATCAATAAATTTTTTCCGGATTGGCCCTGTAAGCGATGCAGATTTTACAAAATTTAATTAAGAAACAGCCAAAATATTTATATATCGTGTAAAATGTTCAAATACCATTTTTCATAAGGGCTAGTTATGAAACGGCCAGTTTAGTCCAGCACGAACAGATCCTAGAGTTTTGTCCAAAACTTACTTTAAAATCTATGATCAATAGTCAATACTACTATCCAAATTTCATCGTAATTCGTTAAGAAATGGTGGATAGACGGAATATTGTTAAATTTCAAGATTTCATTTACCGAGTTCGTTTACTTCAGAGATCAATCAATTTGCCATTTTAAGGATCACTTTTATTATTTTATTCCGCTGAAATGAAACGAATAAAATGAATAAAACATTTCCGCTAATAATTACATAACAAAATTAATCTCTTTAGTGACAGTGCTGCCACTTGCGGTTAGTAGCGTTATCTTTTGTTTTGCGCTTTCAAATTTCCGCTATCTTATACAACATAAATTTACGAACTGTTAAAATAGTATACAAATTGTCGATATTTTCTACACCACTAGACAATTCTGAAATACACATGAACCCTATAGACTGGTCGTAACTTTCTATTTTCTAATAACAGAGCAAGCAATCTACTTACTGTGCTATCGATGACTACAAATTAAGATGTTCATTGTTAGTACAAACGGCAATTAATGAACGCGAATTAAATTACTAAATTCTTAATTTTTGAAAAAGTAGGCTTTATTGGTTGTGTGAAAAAAATTAAATAATCCTGGCGGAAGATACTATTTGCATTATAGTGTCCCGTAAAGCAGAGAGCCCCAAATAGTACCGTTTAGCGAAACTTTAGATGATAATTCTTTAAATTTTGTAGTAATAATCAATAGGTATGACAAACTGTTGGCCGAAGATTTTAAAACTAGAAAAGAAAGAATGAAAATGTAATACAGATGGCAGCACCTACTTAATATAAATAATTGAAGTATAAACAAATATTGTTTGACGAAAAGACGAAAATCATTTTAATCTGTCTTGGACGCACAATATAAAAACTTCTATGACTATACGAGTAATATATCATATTATGTAAAATAATTTTCATTCATACATCTATTTAAATTTATACGAATATGCGATAGCCATGATCAAATTAACTTAAAGCGTGATATAATCCAAATCATGAACCAGAATTCCAAAATATAAATCTTAAGAAATCTAGCCGAACTTGCATACCTATAACCAGCTTTACAGAGAGCGAGAGCGAGAGATCAATTTCATTTATTTTTTATAAGTACAAGAACTAAATACAGGCATACACAATTTTACATTAAAATGTATATCGAAAAACCACTTTCCATTTCAATTGACAACAAAACTCTATTTTATTTAATACAAAGTATATGAAATAAAATCAAATCTCAACAATTTTAACCACCAACAACATACAGAAATATCGTATCCATTGACATAACACCAAAAATTAATCATTTTACATGTACATAGACTATATATAGGTAACAGAGGTACGCATGCACAAGCCTTTATCTTTAAGACGTCGTTTTCTTACAAAAAAAAAAAAAAAATAAAAGCTCGACTTAGAATTTATAATAAATGTATGAGCCCGATGTAAATAAATATAGAAGTACGCCGCACGGAGAAATGAGAGTGGGAGATATCATTTCAATTATTTATTTATTAGAAATAATAATATATTTTTTTTTTGGTTATGTATGCATCAAGATTGGATTTTTTATTTTTTTGCCATCGAAGAACTCTCGCGCGCGCGCTTATTAAGAAAACCGAAAAAATGTAATTGTGTACATATACCTCCTTTCATATTAAGATGAAGAACGAAACTAAACTGTATGTAGGTACGTAAGAAAAATTTGTAAGTAAAGTAAAATTAAAGATGAGAGAGTAATAAGATTTGCTCTGTTTTTGCTCAATATTATTTATATTTTTATTTTTTTTTAGTCTTATGTACAACATTATTATTACACTTATTATTACTATTATTTCTCCAATTGAAGTAAGAAGTGTATTTTTGTTTTGCTTTACTTTTTTTTTTGTATTCTGTGTACAATGTACACAGTATATAGGTACATACTATATACTTCAATTTGGATTGGAGATTTTTTTCTTTATTATTACTATTATTTTTATTATTATTATTATTATTATTGTTGTTATTATTATTATTATTACTCACACAACAAGACTTTGTTTTAATCTTATTTTTTATTTTGGTCGAGTTGGATTTTAATGTCCAACTGTAAGCATGCCAAAGTTTTTAAAATAGTTTTCAGTGATTTTCAGTACTTGGTACTTGTAGTTTATAATTTTTGTATAAAAAAAAATTATTTATAATAAAAAATTTTTTTTTATTTTATTTGTAACAATAATTATAAAAAAAAAATATTTTTTTTTTTATGTTTTAATGTTTATTATTAGTTTGATTAATTTTAACGTGTGTAAATAGTGCCTTTAATGTGAATATCGTTTTAATTAAGTATTGTGTCGCTTATTTTTATTATTGCACATTGTTTTTTTTTTGTTTTTGTTTATTTTGGATTTGTGGTAGTCGCCCGAAATATAAAAAATTTCAACTGAAAATTTTATAGAATAAGTGACGAACCTGGATTTATGTGTAAAATGATTTATGGATAACAACAGTTGGTTTTGATAAAAAAAAAATCGGTGATAAATTTTGTGTTCTTTGTATAATTAATAATATTGTTAGTGAAGTTAATTATTAAGTGTTAAAGAAAATTACGAAAAAATAAAAATATTTATTGTTAAGTGACTTTTATATATAATTTATGTGCAAGATGATGATATTTGTTCAAGCAATTTTAATATCATTTTTTATTTATTTTTAAATCGTCCTCCGATTATATTATTATTTTTTAAAAACAATCCTCATTATATCGGATTTTATTGTTTGTCGGTTTAAATTTTTTTTTTTTTTTTTATAGTGGAAAATAATAATTTAACCGCCTTCAATCTTCGCATATATATATGAACTTGAACCAAAATTAAAAAAAGTTGTAAAATTATATAAAGTTTAAGTGGATAAATGTGATTCTTTATTGTTATAAGCGCAGATAAGCAAAAAAAAAATGTCAATAAATTTGTGTTAAGAAAATAAAAGAAAATAAAGTTCTTGAGTTTTGTAAAAGAAATAAAGTGATTGATTTAAGATAAAAATTAAATTAAATATAAGAAGAATAAATATACGAAGAAAAGTGTTGTGATTTTTTTTTTAAATAATATTATTGTGACTTCTGGAAGAGATTATACACTTTTTTGGGAATAACCAAGATTACCTGTAATAAGGAAATTTAATCAATAAGATTTAATAATATTTGGTGAGTGGAAATTTTTATTGGATACGTTTATGATCGACGTCCGTCGGATGTAGTTAAAATAAAATAATATTTGATGGGTTTTATATTATATCGTTTATGTGCGGATGTTTGATATTTATTTGGATTGGCAAGTTATTATAACATATATACCTCGGAAATGGAAAAGTCCTTTTTATAATTTTAATATGCGAAAAAAAAAATTATTTTTTGTGACTGGCATTGATAACCGGATATGAGCCTCCTTTTAATATTCGTGCTATTTTAGTTTTAGTGTTTTGTGGTTTACTGTTGTTAGGTATATAGAAGTGGAAATGTTCAAAGGGTCATTTAATTTATTGCAGTCCTTGAAAAAAATTTAGTTTTGCATGTAAATTACATTCCTGAATCACCTACATAAACAATCTATGTAGACAATTTAAAAAAAATGACAGTGAATTTTTGTAAATCACTAACAGTCAAAGGTTTGTTTCTAATATTCGATTCAACTTCAACAAGATATGAATTTGACATGAAATGATCTAAAAGTTTAAATTGAGATTTTAGAGCACTAAATATTTCATAATTTACGATAGATGGATTCAATTTGTATTTTTCATGATCTTCAGAATAAGGGATTTTGTAGGCCAGACAGGCGACGATTAAATCATGGCTAAAAACTAATTAGATGTAGTAATTGGATGTCCAGTGGACCAATATTTGCATTTTCACATCCAAACTAGTGCATTCGTAATGTTTTGTGCGAACTTGGAATCATTGTTTGGTTTTTCGATTTCTGTTATGTGCGTTCAATAAATTTATTAACGTTCCTTTTTAGTACAATTCTTAGATTTAACGTAAAATTAAAATTTCTTTGTAATTTCAAGACTATATAAAAATTATACGAGACGAGTTTTTCGATGTTCATCCTTAGTTGCCCTAGTCAAGTAAAAATCTTCAGAATAAATTAATTTTGACTGCAGATAACTAAAATTTGTGCAGCAGTTTTAACAACGATAGCTGTTTTATGGTTTATCATTAAATTAAGCACTCTAACTTAAACCGCCCAGGTGAATCCAATATCTGCAATAATCTTGAAGTCGAAAATAAAATTGTTTTGTAAAAAATAGTAAAATGAAGACTGTATATATGTTTTTCTGAAATGTACACAAAACGCGAATGTATATACATACATAAATCAAGAATACAACGCACATAATTTCTAAATTCTAAAAGAATTTATCTCGTATGGATGTTGCCACTTCCGCCGGTGGGCTGCATCCTATCAAAATTATTGAGGCCTCCCAATAAAAGCTAAGGATGAGGTTTTTTCTGGATAAGTAAATCCGGCTTGGTTATACAGAGCCAAATTTTGTTTAAAAAAAAGTATTTTGTCAAAAATCGTAATGTGTGCTTAAATTTTAGAAAAATGAGATGGATCAATATTATTTTGGACCATTATCGACCAATAATCACTGGTATCCCCCAACTTGTGAAAAAGGCTTAAGTATCAAGTTTCATCCTAACCAATCAATTCGTCTGTACAGGTGTCGAGTTTTTGTTTAGAAATAGTTTTCTGTCAAAAATCGTCACTTCCGTTTAAATTTTGGGAAACTGATCTGCACCGATTTGTTGCCAAACTAATTTAGAATTTATTAGTTAGCGTACTTTTCAAAATATTTACAAAAATCGAACGTTAAACCTACAAAAATCTGGTGTTTTCTCAAGTGAAAATTTACTCCAATTCTTACGTAATAAAGTAATCAATTATTGCACACATACAGCAGGAGGCAATAAAATATCCTATTGTATGCGAATGTATTTCAAGCGGTTTACGATTAACGGCGAACAAACCATGTTACAATTAGCTTTCGCTAACAATGCAAACGTTCAACAGACAATATTCGTTCATGGCTAAACATAATGTTAGCAAAAGAAGCGCCAATCACTTTATATCGAAAAAAGTTAAAACTGATTTGTTAAATTAATCATCATACAAGTAATTGTGACATTTCATTCCCCGATGTTTTTAGACTACTACAATTCCATACAACGACGACGACAGTGTAAATCGAAACCTCACTCAATATATCTTTCGATGGAAACGATGCCAGGTCAATTACGGAACAATCAGAATCTAAACGTATAATCAAATGGAAACTGCATTTAAAAGTTTCAAGAATTTTGAACAATCAACTTAATTAATTTGAAAAACAGCGTACAATTTAAAAAAAAGGCGAAAAGAGTCAATTGGGTAAATTTTATTTAGCAAGCCTAAAGACCACAAATGCAACTTTAAATAGAAGTAAATTTAAAATGTCCATACAATAAAATGTTAATCTTAAATACTCGAAGTATATTGTTTATTAAACTTGGAACTGGGAAGTTATCCAAAACAAATCCTTTTGACTAGGCAGTTAAACCATACAAAGCAGTCGAACAGGTTTTGCAATTTTATGTCGCACATTTACCTATTTCGATATTTAATCGTAACATTTTCACTTACTATATGGCTCTGAAAATACAGTGATTGTGAAAAGCAGATGTTTCCTGTATGCTTTAACTGTTTTAATACAATACAACTTTATAAACAGTTAAATGTTTAAACCAAACACTAAGTTCACCAAATGTCAAAAATATGACCGAAGGATCACTGGATATTTCAAGTATAATAAACGTCCTGTTAAAATGTCCAGGAAATACAATCGTCGATTAATAATAAATTGATGAATCTCAGATCAAGTGTAAATCTCACTTTATCTGATCAAAATAGAAATCCCTTTCATTAACAAAATCTATATCTGTATACTTGTTATTGAAAAGACTGGACCTATGACACCATTATACAGTTTTCACAAACTCGTCACTTTACGCAGCAATATTGTTTTGATTTTTTTTTAATTTGGGCCGAAACACAACCAAAAATACTAAAATGAATCAAAAACTGATTTTTCAAAAAGTTTTTTTGTAACCCCAAAAAGGTTGTGTTGCACAAAGAACGGACGTTAAAATTGATAATAAAGTAATCGTTCCGATAATGTTCATGACAGGCGGCACATTGGACTGGGAATTTAATTTTAAAAGCTATTGCCGAATTTAGACTCACATGAGATTATAAATATTAATCAACCTCATGAAAGTACATTACAATGACGTTTTATTTTACCTCGATACGATAAGTAATGGATATTATTCGATTTCAACTAGAATGAAAACTATTAATTTCTATAAAGCAACGCTGGTTTTAGAAATTATTTTTTGGGGGCTACCAGCAGGATTCCCACTTTTACTTTTATTTGCGATGAAGTTTTATTTCAAATATTTTCCATCGATAACTTGAATTTAACTGAAAATTTTAGAAATTCTGGTGTATCACCTGGTTCCCAACAAGTTTTATCTAGTTTCAAAAGTTCTTTAGCAAACACTAGATTCTCAAAACATCCTTGTAAAGTTTCAACTCAATCCTAAATTTTGTTCACTCCCCGAAAATCTTGCCGCAATCTCAAAATTGCCAATCAATATTTAAATATTTTAATTATATGGGCCGCAATCTCAATATAAAACGATGATATTTTAATTTGAGGGTTTTATGTTTCATCGAAACGTTTGTCTATTGGATCAGCGAGAAACTCAAAAATTTCAACTGTGAAGCTCCTTAAAATCATATAAAATAAAATAATTCATTAAGGGGTTCCACTGCTCTAACAATTTATAAACTTTTGCGAAATAATCTGATCCGTTATAGACTTTGTGCAAAATGATTGAAACGTTTTTTTTTTTAAATGTCACTTTGTAATTTTTTCCATTCTGCCGAAGCACATAAATGCAAAGAATGGCATGTAGATTGTTTCTTAAATGTTTTTATCAAAATATCGTGTAACCATCCCTAAACATCGGATAGTAGACAGACCTGTCGTTTCATCGATCATTGGAGAAAATTTTGTGCTTTGCAGTTTTTTTGTATTTTATTAGCTTTATAGTGTAGAGTGGAAAGTTGTATTTGGTAACACTATACCCGTCGATACAACTTTTTTTTTTGATATCGTATACGCCGAGGCGTAGTTTGTGAACTGACGAATGGTCACATCAAATATTGCACTCAAAAATGTTGATTTTCGATTTAAGTATGCTTATCGACAGGAAACTGTTCACGCCAACCAGTTTTTTGTCAGCTTTTGGTATTGCAATCATTAATTTGAATAACGATTTTTACTAGGTGGAGGAAACTTTCTAAATAACATTTTTGGAAAATATTTACAAAAATTTCTTATTTGTCCACTAAATCGATTTTTAAGTTATTTATTTATTGCTTACCAATAAGGCCTAGATCTTTTTGTAAAGTGTTATGTATTGATATGACATTTAGCATTCCAAATTTCAAAAATTGTCTCCCTAATTACTTCGTCGATTATTGAAAGATTTTCATTCGAAACGATTAAATTGTATTTGCTTCATAAAATTGCAAGTGGTACGAAAGCGTCTACTCTACTGCAGGTTTGATAAGATCGTTGTTGGATTGGGCAGTATTTTGGCAAGTAATCCAAAGGGGAGATGTGCACATTTTTTTGATTTGATATTTGTTTAATTTCACTCAAAAATGTAAGACTATATACAACGAATTTTGAGCTTAAAGCTCTTTAATACGATGATGCATAATTTAAAATAATTATAATTATCATGTTCTATCTATCTATCTATCTGTATTTGAATTTATCTGAATCTCAATCTCTATAGGTTATCTCTTACTTAAGCTTAGGTTCTTCCAATAAAAAAAAATAAAATATTTTAAAAATAAAATATAAACAGAAAAGTCAACATATGAATGCTAATGTCATTCTTACTTAAAAAATTAATTATCTCGAAACATTTTTAATCTTTGCCTTGCTCGGCTTGGAATAACGTTTATTCCGTTTTCATAATTTTTTACTTTTCTTAATATTCAATAGAAAACCATAAAACATATTGTTGGAATACTTATAGGAAACTGTGTCATGCTAAGTTACGGATATGGTTGTTTCACTAATTTACAAACATTTATTTTTCCAAAACATTTTTTGGGGTTGCAAACAAATTATTGAATTTGAAAGTGTTTTTTATAGTATATTTAATGTACAGTAACTTCTTAAGCTCCTCAAAGCGGCCATTTCAAGCCATTCAATTTTATTTTCCATTTATAACTTTATGAACGTCAGTCTGTTAAATTGGAAGTTTTTAGTATGGAAATGTTATGAAAGTACGTTAAAATGGATTACACTAGCGACTGTGAACTTTCTCGTGTCTTAGAATTATCAAAAAAATCGAAATTTTGAATTTCACAGGTAAAAAATGTTAGTGAATTTAATAACTAAGGAATTAAACATTGAAATATTCGTACTAACGCACGTTGCAAAATTTTAGAAAAGTTTGATTTTTTAATTAATCAAAAGCTAACATATTTTTAACACTGCTTACTTTAAAATTATATAAAGTTGATTGGTATATTTAATGGCTCGAATAAATACTTCAGAGCTTTAAAAATTGCAGTGTTAGAGCTTCTGTAATGATAGAGCTTTTATATTAGAGCTTTTATATTAGCTCTAACTTTTTGTAATATTTCCTTTTGTAAGAGCGGTTTTATTCTTAACGTTCTTAACCAGAAAGTAGGCTTTTATAAACCTTTTGGACTAATTTTATGTTGATATGAAGTTTTATTTTACTTTTGCAATAATTTAGTAACTCCCTGCTGTAACCCTTAAACTACCCGCTTATTTTGACATATTAAAGAATTCAATTAGTTTTTTGGCAATAAAAATAAAGCTGCATGTATATACATACTTGAAAAACGACTTACATACTTTAGACGTATGCTTCGGATCATTATCGTGTTGATACGTAAAATTTCTTCCGCCCCGAAGACACAGCATGCTTATTTTTTATTTTGAGATAACTGAGGCGGTCCATTCGTTCCTTAGTTCCGACAAAATCATTCACATGGTTATTACCAAAACAACCCCGCATAGAATAGAACCCCGTATAGAATCATCACAGAATTACCGCCGAACATAAATTCGCCTTTTCGATCTAAAACTTTCAAACTTCGAGTCGTGCCGTAAATTTTGTATTTCGCTTAGATTAGATTATACCGATATATTTATCTTCCTTCGGCGTGGTGACATGAACCCACCCTTGTCGAAATTTCGATGTGTTCCAGATTGTTGAAATAGTTTGAGTGTATATTGCACTGTCGACTTCGGAGTTTGAGTTTCGTGATGCACGTATTCAGATGCATGTAACTCAGCTCCTATAATTCGCAGTTTTTGTCCGTTTTTGTTTTATTTTAAATTTCTTTTGAAAAAGGTTAATGTAAAGATAATATGGATATTTAATACCCAAAACAAATTGTAGAATCCCCTTAATACAATTTAAATACTTACGATCAACAGCAGTACAAAAACTTTCGCTTTTTGCTATTTTGGTGATTCCCCGAATAACAAAAGTTAAAATAAATGCGATATCATGGGACATTTAAAAAAAATAATCAAAAATAACATTGTAATATATGTAGTTATTTTAATTGTTAAAAACCCTATCGACAAATAATTTTGGCCTGTAGTCTATTTACAAAAACTAATTTTGAGGCCGCAATATCAAAAATTTTGTAATTGGAAACCAGATTTTTTACTACTTACTCTTTAGATGTTACAGATATGATACTCAGAACACCGAGGGCATCAGGTAACATCTTCACCTCTATAAACGAAACGTAATGTACAGAGGGATCTTTAGAAGTTGAGAATGCCCATCAAGAAAGTAATAATTGCAATCAACAGGTTACTAGAATTCCCAAACTTAGCGTCGTTGCGTTATGTAGGTAATGGTAAATTATGGCATCAAACTAGAAAGTGCTGTCTTATATAATACTTTAGTGATTTTCTAGACTAACTTATTGAAATTTTTCTATAAATTTTATTTCGCATTGTCAATTTTGGCCAAATCAATTTTGGCCAGAAACTTCGTGGAGCCATTTTTGCATATCTTCAACTTTCGTGAACCACTTTCAAATATGATGAAAAGCCGAGTCTGGAGAATACGCCGCATGCTGTAAAACGTACCAGTCCACGGAGAAGATGAGTTCCTGGGTCGATTTTGCTGTATATGTGGACGAGTGTTGTCATGCACGAATTTCACCTTAATTTGATTAATTGGGCCTACGGTAACGTTCAGCTGTAACAATTTCACCAGATTCCAGCAGCTCGTAGTAAATGACTCCTTTCTAATCCCACCAGACACACAATAACAGTTACATGGCATTAATATTCATTTTTCAACTGATGTTTATGGCTGGCCTGCATCAACTCATAGTTTTCTGCGTTTAAGATTATCGTACAAAATTCACTTTTCATCACCCGTAATGAATTCATGCAAAAAATTCTTCCTTTTGTGCCGAGATGAATTTGTTCATGCAGATGACAGCACTTCGGTTTTTGTTTTCTTCAGTCAGTTTATGAGGAACCCATTTTCCTTCCTTCAGTATTTTCACATTGCATGCAGTCGAAGTAATATTGCTTGGTGACCAGCTCCTAGCTCTACTGCAAGCTCTTTTTGAGTTTGATACGGATTTTCTTCCAGTAAAACTTTAAGTTCTTCGCCTTCAAATTGTTTTACTGCACCTGGACGTGGATCGTCTGCAGGACTAAAATTGCCACCATCAAATCTTGCAAACCACAATTTCTCTGTCGAATGACTCCCAGAATTTTCACTCAAAATTGAAATAATCAACTCCATAGCATGAGCAGCATTTTTTTTTTCGTTTTAAAACAGAGTAGAATGCATATGACGTAAATGTATTGCTTATCGACATCCATCTCGTAAAATTGATGCACACAGTTCCGATAGCTTGTAAATGACTGAAATTTATGTCATAAAAACAGCAATGACTAAGCTACATATTTTCAAAATGGCGGACGATTTAGATGCGTTCAAGTATATTTTAATGCAAACCAACTTCAAAAAGTGTTTCTACTTGCGCATCTAATAGTTCATCCATAAAATCATCGAGTATAACGACAAAGTTTTTAACATTGGAAGAAGACTTGAAATACGATTATCATATGTGATTAAAATTGCATCTTAATAGATGTCCCATACAACAATGAAGAAGTTTTATTTAATCCTTGTGTATTTAAGACACGATTTTATCACTTAGGTTTATCGATTCAATGATGTTATCACTTAGATTTTCCCTGTAAGATATAAGCTTGTCATTTAGAAAACATGCATTGTATAACCTAAGACTGTGTGCCTGAGAGCGATGTTTTGCTTAAAAACGGATGCTTACTCTCCATTAATTTTACAAATTTCGTTAAGCGCGTAGCTATCGGCTAGTAAATATTTTTAGAATACCAGTCGCTCGAGATCACGAAATCGTGTGGGTTAGAGAACTGTTGACGAACTTACGAAGCTGCTTTAAGAAAATTAGTCCAAAACAAAAAATAATTTTGGTAACCATGCACGACGTTCTTTTCTTTATTGAGACCCTTCCCATTCCCCTCCCCCCCCCCCCCCACTTCTTTAAAACACGTTAATTCGTGTTCGATTTAATCATATTTATTTATTTAAAATCAAAATCGAAGACAAAAAACCTTATTTAAATCTTTTAAAACTACTCAATTTTAATAGCTGGTAACTTTTATTAATTAAATTAAAACGGGAGTTTAATCTCCACAAAAAATATATAGTTAAATATATACATTTGAGTTACTTACCCCTTAACACACACCGGCAAAGCGCTTTACAAATGTAGTCGTATGGCGTAATATGGCTAGTTATCAAAATTTCAGATTGAAGAAAAGTTTAATTTAATTTAATTACTCTCACCAACTAAAAACATCAAAATAATTAAGAAAACAAAAAGAAACTTATAGTTAAAATAAACTAGAAAATTATAACTATAAATTAAGAATAAATTTTAATTAGGCAGACACGCAGTCACCTTTACAAAAAAAATGTTACTCCAAGGCAAACCGATATTTTTTAGCGCGCGTAAATTTAAGTTGGACGGTGGTGGATGCTCTATCACATAATACTCACCACCGTTGCTGTCCTGAAAGCGCTAGATCCAACGAATATATTCCGAAGGGAATAAAACGAATAAAAAGGAATTTCGTTTGAACACACACACAGCCGTTAATGACCAAAGCTGCAACAGTATCCGGATACTGGTTAATGCTCCGTACAAAACTGACGAACAAAACACAAAAATTAGCGTCAGTAAATCACCAGAAAAGCACTAGTAGAATTAAATTGTTTTCCTTAATAGTTTTGGTAGATGGTTTTTGATTTAAATAAAAAAAATTTAATAGGATGTGCTTTATACTCGTATCAATATAATTGCAACTAAAAATATGTTACACATAGATCCACAACGTTACTTCTTTATGCTCGTACGATTTGGCACTAAATTTCACCAACACAATATTTAGCAAAATACACAAACTACTTATGTGAAATTCTATTTACTTTTCCAAATCAATTTGAAATTTATGGTTCAAATATAGAACAAAAATAAAAATGATGTGGTTTTTGTCGGAGATATTAAAGAGGATTTTGAAGTTTAGAAATGGCACCTCAAAACGACATCAATTGTGCACGAAATTATATGTATATATATATTTCCGAACGAATAATCGTCACATATTTATTACTGATCAAAAAAAAAAAAAATTACGAGAAAATTTAAATTTTTAAAATTGATGTACATAAAAAAATTGGATTTTTCTGGCAAATAGAACAAAATTTTTGATGTAAATCAATTTTTTTTTGTCGGATTTTGGTAAATACATAGAATTTCACTTTAAATCCACACAGAAAAAAAATAATCAGAATTTAAATTGTGTTTACTGAACACAAGTTATCATTCAAATGTCATTTTGCAAATAATTTGCAAGTACAAAATATTTTTTTGTGGGTGGTCCATCTGCAAAATAAGTAAAAGAAGAGAACAACTGATGAAAATAATTGATTTGTTAACGACATAAACGAGAGAATGTAGATAATGTCGAAAATGATTGTTTCTGATTTATTTCTACCTCACATAAAATTGTAACCCAAGTTTTTATATGACAATGACGTTCTTCGTACCCGAATGTATTTAGCGTCGAAAGTTTGATTTCGAAATAATGAAACATTGAAGTTACAAAATTCGGTCGATTCACAGACTGCGATGACTAAGTTACATACAAAATATAATCACAATGATTTAGCGGATTATTATGTTTCGCTACGCAATTGTTAATCCCTTCGTTCACCTCTCGAATTTTATTGTATTTGACGTTCAATATGATTTTTTGTGTTATTCTGGGTGATAGCCAGATATTATTTATATATCGAGGTACCCTCACCTCGATATAAAAATAATATCCGGCTATCACCCAGAATAACCCAAAACTTTAACATTTTCGAATAAGTCAAAAATCTATGTTAAAAATTAGAACTTTATGTTAAAGTACAAATTCATGTAATTCAGTAAAATCACTAAAATACCCCAAATTTCGATTGAACACGTAACCCGTAGGAGTAATAAAAGTGGATACAGTATTTGTTTGAGAATTTCATTCATATAGACGTAAATTTAGCATCGTATCGTATTTTATTTTGTCTTTGACTAGACTCAAAGTGGATTACATCGATGATCGTGTATGGTATCGATAATACAAATAGCAGGGATCGTGTAAAACGAAAGGATCGTGTAAAATCATAACAGGACATATGTTACCACCCCAAATATTACCATATTACCCCGGCAGACTATACTCTCCTGCTATTACCGTGGTAATTACGCTCCTCACCATTAATTGCTGGTCATTTTTCGTTCGCCATTTGCCGCGATTATTAGATCGTGATTAAGGGATCGTCTGATACCATTTCTTCGGTAAAAAATATTAAAAAAATTTATATTCGTAAATACGTGTTTTGACATCAAATCCCGAACTAAAAACATGATGGTTGACAAAAAAATCGAATTAGTATACCATTTCGCTAGAAAAAAAATTTTGATTTTTTAATTTTTTATTATGATGGTTTCAAATTTGTTTGAAAAGCTTAATCTAAAACAATAACACACTACATGTCGCAAAAAATTGTAAAACTGTATTAAATCTCGATAAATTGAAATTATCTTTCACGCGTTCAATTTCAGGTAATTCACATTTCAGGACCTTCCTCTATCTAGAATAGTAAACCTTTTCATGATATTTTTACTAGGAATTACTTACCTAGCGACCTTAGAATAGCACAGTTCTATATGCACAATCCTACATTTAGAGAAAACTAGAGCCAAAGTTTTCAATTGTTTTTTCATAATTTTAATTCTTCATAATTAGGAAAGTGAGCGATAATGTGAATTATTGTATACAATCACAAATTGTAACAAGGTTCTAAGTGGTCACATAATTAGTTGTATGTGTGTTACAATTATTGAGGAAAATAAATTGAAAGCCAACTGATTCATAACTTAGTTTAATTTCAGTTTTGATTTTTTCAAATACAATAAAACATAAATATATTGGAATAAAAACATTAATTAACAAAAATTATTAATTCATTTTCAAAATAAAATACTTAATATAATAAAACAGTCTTATTTCATAGTATAGTCTTTTGGATTCGAATGAAATTTAAGTTTAAATAAAACGTTTAATTTATGGAAAGCAAGAGATCCAAGCATTTTGGTGACAGCAAACGGCACAAGCTTTAATAATTAAAATTTTTTGAGGGTATCTCTAAATTTTTGAAATCATCCGGTTTCATCCGGTTTTTTACGGTTTATGGTTTTCATCAATCTGATTAAACCAATCGGTGAAAAAAAAAATTCATTTTTCGACAAAACTTTTTCTATTTGGCTGTGCGCGTGGTCTACTTCGTGTATGCATGATTGGCCTGGTAAAGAATATCGTATTTCTATTGACGAAGTTTGGGGATGTTTTTGTAGGAAGTGCTGGATCGCATATGAAATATACGAATTTTTGTTTTGAGGTCTCATGAGTCGCTCCAGGTGATGTCATTATCACTAAAGACCCGTTCTAAAATTTTATACAATGCTGAAGCAACGTCATTTCCTGTACGCCTCATTACTGCCTCATTCCATATTGCACAGTATGTAGTTCTGGTCGTTGATAAATGTGTAGTCAAGTTGTATACGTTCAAGTGATTACCTTCTGCATATCAAAGCAAAGGATGGGAATGCCAGATTTTTTATTGGCTTCGGCTCGGTGCTCAAATAGAAATTTTTACCCACCCTCAGCTTATTGTTATACACATCGGAATAATAATAAAACGTGTGGCTCCTCCGCCACCTTTTTTCCATTTACGCCTTGTTTCAGTTCGCTCAGTGGTCGACGCTATAAAATTATATTTTCCAGCTTGAACTATTGAGTAGTAACTCTCATATAATGACGTTCATTCAGCATCATTGAAGCGATTAGAACAATGTAGTTTGCATGCCGTCGAGCAATTTTTTTTATTTTTCTTTTTAGGACGAACGTTACCGTGGTGATCAGAAAATTCTAGACCGGCTTGAAAATTTTTCTGGCTCTTCGCGATTTGACAATTGCCCAATTTTCTTAGTCACTTCCTTGTTTTAATCTAATAAAAGAAATGATATATATAGTTTGTTATATATTTATATACAGTATAAAAATTGGGTTTCGTACCTGCTCACTATACCACTAAAAGTCGACGATTCCGATTCAACTTCTGAAGCTATCGTTTCTGGTACAACTAACAGCTTTTTTTATTCAACACTAGATATATTATTATCTTCATGGTCACTTAGAACCGATAATTGAACACTTTGAACTGTTCTAAACAGTTTTTATTTGACAATATTATAGATGACATTCATGTATACATATAATAGATTTTATCACCTCTAAACTATTTAAAGAAATTTACACAAATTTTACAATTTATCACATTCCAGATAGAACGACGTTACAATACGAATTGTACTAAAATTTCGCCAAATTTTGACGTTTTGAATTTTATTTTTTGGTTGTTGGAATGAAAGGGCTTCAACTGCACAAAAATTTAAACAAAGTTGTATCGAAATAAAAATTAAAAAATGTTTGTGAAACTGAGTTGTATCAAGCATTATTTATGCAGATAGAACCATTTATCATAAATTACAAGCAAAACCGACTACACTCAGTACTTTGTTACCCAGCTTTCTCGGTAACCACGAGTACCACAATTACCATCTCGTAGTAATCTCGAGGATAAAAATACCATGTAGATTTTCATGACGATTAGAGCATTTTTAGAAAATGGTTATTTATATGGGAAAATATATTGTTCAAGAGTACTTTTCGATTTTCGACTATTATCACTTGGAGAAAAACCATCAGGGAAAATAATTGGGGTAATGGCGACAGGTAATGGCCGAGGGTATGGTATATTGGAGTATATTGGTAATGGTGTGGAAATAATATTCGGGAGTAATATCCAGAAGATAAAACCGGGAGAAATCGCAAGGTTAAGTCCTAGACTCGTGTGAAACGAGAATTCTTAACTTGAGAAGGGTAATGCAGAAAGTTGATATTTGGCATGCTTTTAGCGTTCGGTGAGGAAAGTTCATTAGCCGTTTGAATTACACCGATACGTTCTTCCTGGGCTGAGCTGTGGCGGATCAAAGTTTCAGAAACTTGTCATTGAAATACATGGGATTCAAAAATTGATATTTTTAAATTTTGCAACATAAAAATACTACTTATTGCAAATTTAATTTCTTTACTTCGCATATTTTTTTTTTATTTTAATTCATATTTTATTTCTAATCAAATTTTATTTCTTTCTGCGCGGGGGGAGGGGGTTCGCACGGGTCGCTACGGAAGCTGGTGGTTTTCATCTGTAAATATTTTTGTTTTTGCGTTGTTGTGAGTATTTTTTCGAAATCATATTTTCTAAGAGAAATGTCCAAATGGGGACAGCTATAAAGTGATAAAAAGATAAATTTGCCCAGTAATACAATATAATATGTGGCGCCAACTGTGTTGATGAAAAAAACATATGATGTCGCAAATTGAAGTAGAATAACTTGAATTTACCAATCTGATATATTTGTTTTGTAAAAAATTAATTATATCTTTCACAACATTGAAAATTTGCAATATGAACCGTAAAACTGTCAATACCAGTTTGTAACCTCGTACTGAAAAAAACAACAAAACAAATAATAACCTACCTTGTCTACGAATTTTCCACATACTCTACGAATTCTCGTAGAGTATGTTCTTTACACTATTTTTGACACCAATATGTTGACAATTCCGAATTACGTGTAGAAGTCCAACACTGGTTATGAGTGGTCGAAGATTCATTGACCATTTTGTTTATAGCATCTTGCAAAGAATTCAGCGATTCGGCCAGTGCATCGTATAATCAAACAATCCAAACCGGTTTCAGACTTTAACCGTAACACATACAATTGTTGAAGTACTCTATTGCGATAAGTTGTGATGTTCTTAGTGGACGCTCTAGTAACCTTGTACCTAAGTAATCGCATACTTCTTTTACTTTATTTAATGTAATTACTTTGAATAATTAATTAATATTTTGCTGGATGATGCATATTTTAATTACTTAATCGCATAATTAATTTAATTTATTGCGAATGCGACATGTGTACATGACTTTATGTAAATTGACGCCGTTTATTCGTTCCTTGAATTGCGAAAAGATATCGTAGACCAGAATTAATTACAGACTGTGTCTATATCTGATCTAGATTTAAGTTTTTTACAATATGCCAGAAATAAAAAAAATTTCATTTTGTAATTTCGATTTCTACCGAATATGTAGATTGTTATATTTATGGAATCTATAACCTTTATTGATTTATAATAGGACATTGATTAATTTCAAACAACATATACGAACTTCCAAAATTGATTGATGAATTAATAAACCCTCATATTTCAACCTTCATATATAATATACACGAGTAATTAACTTCAACATATTTTTACGATGGTAATTAAAAGGATTAAAAAGTAATAGTTTTTTATTATATACATATATATATATTTATTAGTAAAGCAAGCGTTACTGCAAATACCTTAGGCAAAAAATTCACCACACCCAACCGCAGCGCGCGCGCTTATCTTAAATCACATTTCACCTTTTGCACATATGTATATCATACCGTGTGGTATTGCAAACCAATATACAAAACATAAAATTTTTTTTTTTTATATAAATTCCATTGTCAACTAGCTTTCAAGCTTTTATATTAATTAATACTATAAATACATTCACCTCATATATTTCAAAATATGTACTTAAGTTAGGAAGTAGAAAAATATTAAGAAGTAACACCGCGCTGCATATTTAAAATTCAGGAAATACTAAAAAATTAGATGCAGTTTTGGGCCAGTATGTGGATGCACGTCGTTACATCAACACTAAAATCAAGAATCTCATTATCAACAATAATCATTTTTAAACGATTTCCTTCACTTGATGAAGATATTGAAAAAGAAATATTATAATGTACATACAAGATGAAACAATAACAATAAACTAAGAGGTGATGAGTTAATCTATAAGAAAATTACACACGACAAGTAGAAACATCAACAAGTTTGTTTTTTTTTTTTTTTTGTAAAACTGCCATTAATTTTTTAATTATGATATTTTTTTTTTGTAATATGAAAATTTAAATTTACGATTAACTATATTTTAATGATAACAATAACAATCAGTGTAATGAATATTGTTAATAATAAAAAAAAAAATTTCAAGTTAATCAAGTGTTATTCAAAGTGAATCTTGTACACACATGCGGAGACACTTACGACTTATATGCGTTTATTTAATTGGATTTAATTGTTTTAATTTAAAAATTTGTTATTTTTTTTTGAGTCAGAGCTTTTTTATTGCCATTCTACGTTATTATATGATGTTTTATGACATTATTTTGTTGTGTATCAGTTTTATAGAGGCCACCAGATAAGATTTTGTTGTGATGTAGATCAAAAAATGTCTGTTTTTAAATTTTTTGGATGACTCGTTTTCTATATTCATATGTAAATTATGAATTTTTATGGGTTTTTAACTTTCTATACAGAATGGTCAGGTTGAAGGTTTTTTATGTTATAATAATATACATTGTATAAATTATAAGTGTTATAATGACTTATTTTGTTAAAACATCTTTAATTCACACTTTGTATATATACCTACATAACCTGCGGTATCAAGAACTGATATAGTCATGCAATGTATAAATAATTTTATTTTTGTTCTCATGCATAATGCCTTAAAATAATCACGGCCAAGGTTTTTCGTTTAACCGTTTTATTACCTCATTTATGTACATACGGTAATCAAGGATGTATGAGAAAGTTTTAAAAATATTCAGATTTACAGCAGTAAAAAAAATCCTTCAGAGTTTTTTAGTACGCGCCCGTTCCCTTTTATATACATGCGCGCGCGCTTTATCTTATAAATTTATGTTATCACCCGGATATTAAGCACAAAGATCAATGATCAAAATAAAGAATTTCTATTGCTTAAATAAATTAAAATTTAAATTCAATTATAGAAATACATGAAATCCTTATATAAAAATTTATTTTTTTGGCTTAATTTTATAATCGTTTCATTAAGCTGAAAATGGAAAATTTAAATTAAATTTAATTCAATGCTTATTTTTATTGAAGGATATCGAAAATATTTTATATATTTTGATGTGATCGGTGATTTCTATTTTACCTTAATTGGATAATCTTATAAACACCTTGGAAACATATGCGCTCGCGCGCTATAAGATGATCTTATTTTGGTTAATCAATGTAAACTATTTATTATGTTTTGCTTATAATTGTGTTTATTGTTTTTAAATTATTTAAATAAATTTATTGTTGACACCTTGGATTATGGGTGGTCTTTCTACAAATTTTTGAATATGAACTTAAATATTGTGAGAAGATTCTAAAATTACTCACATCTTAAGGACAGATTCAGTTTAAATTTTATAGCCAACCTGCTCAATTTTAATTCATTTTTCCACAAGTTCTTTGTACTAGTTCCATACTACACTACTGTATATAGTAATCTGTATGCATCTTTTCTCGGAAGATACACCTGTTAAGTCAAATTTTCACTTTTTTCTTACCTGGCAGTCACAGAACCTGTTACGGATGGCTCGTAGCAAAACCGCAGTTTTCAACAAAGCACGCAGAGGCGTCTATCACTGTGATTTTGTCCACTAGATCTCACGATTTTGAGCCGTGAGGAAGTTGAAGGTTGCGTGGTCCTGGCGTACACCTAGGAACAGAATAAAATTAAAAAGCAAATTAAAGAAAAACTGGAATTAAATTAGGAACACCAGAATTCGTTGGACGAAATAAGCCAGTGTATCCATCCGGTGATACCCAGATCTTCCCGAGTGAGAAGTACCTAGTCTGCTTAAGTGACCCCCCCCCCCCCCCCCAATGACTCATCGAACTCAGAAAGCCGAAGCTCAGCCACAACGAAGCAGCATAATAGAGAAGGTCGTCTTTTAAACAGATCAGACCTCTCTTCACCCGGAGAGTCTTGTCTTGGGCAAGGGGTTGAAAGGGAGTGACAAGCCCACCCACCCTGTAAATATCGCATCGACAAGAAATGCGAATCCCCCTCCCAACATACCGACCCGTATAAAATTTAGTAATTCATTTTATTTTAAAAATAATATAAAAAACGAAACCAAAATACCTACGAGAATGTACCGGATCAGAATTAGTCGATGAATAAAAAAAGAATCCGAATACAGAAAGGAATTGAACGCCGTCCGAGTTTTAATTAAAAAAATGAATTTTGTCCGATAAAAAAAAAGAAGAGAAAACTTGCCAAAATATAAACGACGACAGCGAGTAATTTTAAGGGCGATACCAATGTATCCAGCACGCGTGCCAAACAACAGTTATGGCGCTCGATTACAATAAAAAAGTTAAGAAAACGGAGTTATAAAAAAAGAATTGAAATTTGGATTAAAAGTACACAAATATAACACAAACAAAAAGTTAATAAAAATTATAATAAAAAATAAAAATTGGTACCTTCCGCATTTCGGTTGGGCTCCGTCTAAGGTTGGGCGTCTTCCGCCTTTGGGTAATAAAACAAATGGTCTCAACTAGTTACTCGTACATGAATCCAACGGGGCATATATTTGACCTCGAAAAAACTGCACCTCGCCTCGGTAGGCCGTCAAAACCACTGGGCGTCCTCTCGCCAAAGCCGTAAAATCTTTGTACTTCGCCGTAAAATACACCGGTGGGCGTCCTTTTGCCTTAACCGTAAAAAAAACTAGGCAGCCGCGCGTTTCTGATAACCGTAGATTAAATTAACGCGTCACAAGTCAACCGCCTATATTATACGAAGCCTCGAAATAAAAAAAATAATTATGACACGTGAGGCAACGTATATCTTTTATTTGACGTTCTCACTCTAACACCATACACTAAGCCGGCTTGCTTTTACTCCTGCTTTTATTTAATTTATTTATCAGACAAAAAAAATTAAATTGAAATAGCAACCGGGTTTTGTCAAATCAAAACATTTTTCTATTTATTTTTTTTTGGCGCACTATTCAATAATTCAATAAAAGAAATAATGAGCGATTACATCCAAATTATTTAATGACTTGAAAAAAAAATTATGCAAAATTATTATTGCGACAAATTGACACATACTGAAAATTAAAGCTATAAGACGTAGCTTTGACATGAACATAGTCACAGTACTGCCTGATGCGTATAGCGTTAGTAACGCCATCTGTTATCAATCCTGCATTTTCAATTTGTACCCCCAATACTTTACACATTGCACTCGTGCCCATATAATCCAACAAAATGAATCTTTGCTTTTTTTCGCCACATTATAAAAACAAAATATTCAGCACAATTTTATTTAACGCCTAGCTTTAAAACGCTTGCACGCCAAAATCTATCTTTTTTTGTTCAAACGACAGAAATCCAAAAAATAGAACTTGACTCGACAAGAGAACTAGACTTTTCTCTTTTAGAAAATCCAAACTTGACTGAACTCAAACCAATATTCAGAACTTTAACTTTCAAATTCTAAACTAGACTCTACTGTATATCTTAAAATCAAACACTACACTCGACTAACCAAAACAAAAATATAGAAGAACATTTTTCTTTTGTTCTTCGTGCGTATCACTTGCACACTCTTTCGAACAAACGTCGAAAACAAAGAAAACAATATTATGACCATGGAGTCGTAACAAGAGATTTGATGAAAACTGGTTCATCGGTTGTATAGCCAAGCCTAAACTTCACGACAGGTTTAATAGTAATAAAAGCACCTAGGTTCACGCATCTGACTGATCGTTTGGTTATGAATGATATTCGTTAAATTAATTCCAAGCAAAATTAACACAACCACTTAAGTTAAAAAACGTGGTTATGTTGAACTATATTCTAATTGATAGTGTTTCCAGTTTTTCCCTTCAAATTTTCATCAAAATCCGACTATTTTTGACTGAGATATAAGCAAAAAAAAAAACCACTTATGTTTATTATAGGTGTTTGATATTTATTGAAAACCACTTAGTTGATAGTTTTTGATATTATGAAATAAGTGATATAAAAACCATAGTTTTATTTATAAAACCAGAAATAAATTTAGAATAAACCCTTATCTTGAAATAAGTTTTTATTTTGAATTTAATTTTGCTGTTGGTATTTACTTCGATATAAGCGTTCTTTCTAAATGTTAAACTCAAATTTTGGGAATTTCCGGTGAACCCAGAGCAGGTAGCAAGTGCTCGAATACCAATGAACGTAGTTTAAAATCCCTGATACAATGGATCTAAAAATAGTTTAGGTATGTCACATAATTTTTTCACAAATTAATTTAAAATTTGAATTTGGTGTCCTGAAAAGTAGGTAAAAAATAGATAAGTGGTTTTATTGAATTGCCACAGAAATAATTAACAGTTAAATGTATACCTAAAAATTAAAGTTACTCCATTAACAAATAAATAAAATTTCAATTTTTTCGATTTGACAAAATACACTTATTTGAGATAATGATCATTCACGACAGAAATCCTAATTCGAAATGGTTCACCATCTATGGGAATATTACCAAAAATTTAAAACCAAAAACGAAAAGGGGTTTGATATATTCAGAGCACTTTTAAGCTTTTATTAATGACGTAACACTATCAATTTTTTGAAAAATTCCCCATTGCAATAAAGAACTGTTCATAGATCTGGCGTAAAAACTTGGAAGCTTGTTGGGTATATTTTTAAATCAAATTTTTAATTTTATTTAAGATTATTTCGGCTTTTCGGACAAAATGATTATCAGGACAAAATGATTATCAGTACAAAATGAAACCAACAAGCTGCCAAGAAGAGACCTAAACAAGTTCAGAAAGGTTTGTGTATCTTTACACAAGTACGCTGGGCGCAAATGGGGGGCGTGCATTTTTCTCCTTTTTGTGGTAGATATATTGTGAGTAAATGGCCTCTTTGTTTTCTATGATTAGAAATGTCGTAAACGTTGTATAAATGCCATTAAAAAAAACTCACTAAGCTTTTTATTAATAAACTACATGTCACAATACTCACTTTAACAGTCGTCAATAAAAACTATATAAAAATGAAAACAAAAACAAAACTTTAGAAAATACAAGAACTTTCCACACCTAAATCTTTATGATCCTCATAAAAAATAATCAACATTTGGGCGATTATAAAAGATTTTCGAAGAAATAATTTCAAATAAGTACTCGTAGCGACATCTTAAATTCCATGAAGAAAACTACCATTGTGTTACTATATAAGGTTATTATACTATGCAGTTATGGAAAAAATGCAAGTATAGATTACGATACATGAAAAACTTGTTTTTTCCAAGACAACTTTTAATTCTAAAATTAATATAATTTCTAAAAAGCCTTTTCATTCATTGTAAAAATTTTAAAATGTACGATTCGTAGCGTTTATATATAGGAGAAGCAAAGCAGGATAAAATATTAATCCTATCATACATTTTTTATTCACTTTTTTAAGTAGTTTGGACAATTTTAGAGCTTTTTGTGTAAATTATTCTTTCCAGTGGGCTGATGTTCATAAATAAAGCTTTTTACATAAATTAATATAGATCTTTTTGGTACCGATGCCGAACTGACCAATAACGGTATTACAGATATTTGCTAAAATCATTGTTTTTCGGCAAAATTGACGTTCTTTTATGTTGTTAGCCGCCTCTGTTAGAATGCTACAGCTCTCAAATTTCAAGGAATATGGTTCAGAAGTACTTGTAAGTGGGCCACAGTCAAAAATTAGCGTTATTTAAAAATAAATATACAAAACCAAATATAAAATGTGAAATATGTTTCGTTGAACGCCAACTGTTTGAATTAGGTGCAAGGCTTAATTTATAACTATACTAGCATTTTGTAACTGTCAGAGCTTGTGGCTGCAGACGCGCAATCTGTGAAGTAAAGGTGTGTGCTTTAAATTCGTGCATTTTGTAGTACAGAAATTCGAAGAAGCTTAGCGAATTCCACTTTACCATAAACTATATGATTATACAATGCATAAACCTATGTGCTTTGACCTTTTCCTTGTTCTTTTCTTGGCGTAAGGAATACTGTTATTATCTCCTTTAGTTGAGTAGTACATTTGCTACGGTACTGTGGGCAGAATAAATTTTTTGTAATCTTATCAAGTAACTAGAAGGCAGTACCATACTCCACCCCAAACTTGAACGCAATTTCTATACATGTTCAAATGTAGGTCTTATACAGCTGGAGATCCCTGTTAGTGCTGTATCTGTATTGGAGTCATGTTAGATCTGAACATAACATTATATTATTTCCATAGCGCAGCTTATTTATTTAATTTAAATGAATGGTGGCACATTACGAAATGGTTGAAGGGTCCTAATTATGTTGTAGTTTCCCAACATGTATTTCATAAAAATGGCATTTGATGGAAAAAGATTTTTTTCTATTTCCTTTTCAAACACCAGCGAGTAACATAATTACAACTTTTCACACCGTAAAGGCAATTCGGATTGATAAAGATCCCATATTAAAACCTATACAGCGAAAAGCATTTGCTGAAGAACTTGAACCCTAATGAAAGGAAAAGTTATCAGAAAAATAGTGTTATTCTTTGATGTTCGAAACAACGCGAAGACGTCGATGTGGCTGAATGATGTGCTACTAGCTAGGTTCAAATATGCCAGACCATTTAGTTCGTGTGGTGTAGATTATGCGGGGCGGTCTATTTAAACAACTTCGAAAAATTTATTAGAGGTCAGCTATTCAAAACGAAAAATTGAATGACTTTTCAACTGATGCATTTATAACTGCCCTCAAACGAATGGTGGCAAGGCGAGAAGTGCCAACCAATATCGTTGCAGAATTCCAAAGGGCGAAATACAATGGCATTTTAGTCAGCCCGCATCGCCGCACTTAAGAGGACTTTGGGAGGTAGGTGCTAAATACGCAAAAATTCACCTTTAAAAATGTACATTAAACACTCATTCGACAAGACACATTGATTGATCGGAATGACACTTCATACATAATATTTTCAGGTAAACTGAGAACCTAGTGATATTTTATCAAAATCTAGAAGTCTCAATTATGAAAAAATCGACGGTGCTTTAAGTGCTAAATTAAATTTTCAACAATTCGTTTCAAACCAATTTTCAAAAATTTCAGCGAAAAGTGCGATTTTTGACAAAAGACTGTTTTTTGTAAATGAAAATGTTGTGAATGAATGTCATGAAAATTTCTGATCTCGAGGTGTTTGACTAAATGTCTGTATCCTCTTTACAGCTCAGATAAATTGAGTGATCCTAGTGAAACTTAATATATTATAAGTTTTTTCATAAACTGGACAATTCACAATGGGTTCACGTGGCAGCTTCCAGAGGCAATTTTTTTGCAAGTATTGCGAAAAGTATATGGCATTAGGTTTTTTAGAAGAACTTTATTTCACCAAAACTCGTTATCTCTACAGACCAGGTGGATTGAATATTCAAAATAAAACTTTATAATAAAGCTTTTTCAATAAATTAGGAGAGCTACGCGAATTGTGGTGGGCATCTTCCAAAAAGAGGCAGATTACATTTTAACAAAATTTTACCGATATTTGGTCTTCTAAAATTAAAACAGGAATAATGATTTTTATTTTCAGAAGACAAATTTCATCACAAAATCGGTAGGTTCAATATTTCGCTTCACAAATTAAGTGTTTTGTACTGAAGATCTCACTGAAAATCTCTGATACCTCACTTTTAACAAAAGTCAAAAAAATCGTGTTGTTGAAACATGTAGAAATTAAGGTCCGAACAAAATATTAATGTAAAAAAAAGGCCGACCATCTAAAAACCATATAGCTCTAATTCAACAAGTTAAAATACTTTTTATACATGATAAATTAAAATATTTATTTTGTTCAAAAATTAATTACACGTAAATTGTTGAACTGAAACTGCTTGAAGCCTATTTTTGCTAGGTGATATGATATTATCGTACTTTGCTAATTGTGATATATGAGTGTCCGTTTTATTAAATCTCAAACAGACTAATTTAGTTACATGAAAAATCGCGCCCAAACATCTCCCCCTACAACTCTGTTCCAAAACTCAATCCTGCTAAGGAATATTTCTATCAAAATGGAAAGACGGATGTAAATCGAACGTCTTCTATTACAGACCAATTGCAAAACTACTTAGTATCCAAGTTGGAACATTTTACTTATTTTGTCTAATTTGTTGTTCAACACAATTATTATTGAATGAGGTATAATTTGGTATATTTTTAGTTTAATATAGTATCTTTTAGGGGCAAGTTTGTTTCCCTCAATTTATGAATGAAAATCTATGAAAATTACATTTCTATGATAAACACAAATTTTGTCAACTTAGGCGGCTATGGAAAGTGTTTGGTTTTTTCTAGAAATCAGTTTTCTCGGCACCTGGACTAGCACTAATTTTTCCCGGTGAGAATTAGTGCTCACCGGGAAAAATTAGTGCTAGTCCAGGTGCCTTGAAATGAGAAATTGAGCTTCTTTGGTATACAAAGCTTCATTTTGAAATTCGAAAGTTTCCCTGCTGCAGTTACTCACATGATTTCGTTTTCTTTTCTAAATCGTTTTTAATTCGTTTTTAATTCTCCTGCACCATTGTCAAAAAATTAATAATAATGTTGATGATGATTCCCCGGGTACGGTCATGAAGTGTATTTAGAATATAATATATATATTTAGAATATAATAACGGTCGGGGCTAACTTCACAGAATAGTTAAACAGATATAATTATGTTAGTGTTGCCTGATTAATTTTTTTTAATTTCGGGGATATAATCCGGGAATATCTTTACATACATATTAATTTGGATGTCATTCACCTTCTATTTAATTTTAAAGTATCACGAAACTTTTTTGACGATATAATTTAAAGTTATAAACCAGATACACTATATATTACTATATATAGTTCAAATTAAAAGCTTTTTAGATTATATATTCACGCCGCAGGCCAAATCGTATATTAAAACAATACCATACACTATTTGTCTATATTATAATTTTGTTGTGTATGTGTGTGTATATAATAATAATATGTTTTTACAAATTTTGCTCGTCTTCATTCATCAGCACTTCATAACAAAAAGCGCGTTAAAAAGCATACCGTCGTCATTATACCCGTATATATATTCATAAACAAAAATATTGTTCAAATTTACTTTTTAACACTAGTAATTTAAATATAAATTACACGGTGAATTCAAAGTAAAAATTAATTGTATCAAAGTAGATGAAATAACACCTCGCGGAATACACTTTTGATTATGAACTCATCGATATACATAACGTGTATTATGTTATACCACAAAAAGCTCGTTTGTATCACAGCTCTAATTTACGAACTCATTAAAAAATAATAAAAATATTTTCTAAGGCTAAGCCATATGTAAAAAAAATGTCTAGTCAAAATACTATATACAAATTTTCTAGATCAAAAATAATTATACGATGCAAAAAAAAAATATTTTTTTATTAATTACCAAATTATATTATACCTTTCATCTCTAGACGCACACAGCATCTCTTTAACCAAACATTCGTATATACAAATTTCTTAACAAAATCTTTTGATTTGATATAAGTCTTCTTAAATATTTTGCATGATTAACGTGCAAAAGTGAAATAAATATTAATGAATACATTTTTTGTTTTGTATATCGTATGCCGAGTCTCGTGTATCTTTTTTAAATATTATTTCACTTGTTCATGCGATGACTTTGTAATCTTCAATTAAAGGTATTGTGCCTTTTTGAACATAAATATATTTGCAATAAGATTTGTTTTTGTTTAATCTTTTATTTATGATGTGTGTATGATACTGTTGAGTGTTTTGCATCGGAATGCATATTATAACAAACAGGCATCACTCGATTAACGTGATCTACAACATATATGTAGTTTCACTGTAAAAACTGTTGTCCTACGATTAATTGTATCTCAAAGGTAGGTTGGTCGAAAACAACATTATCTTAATGGAAAGTCGAGGTTGGCTGCCAGTTGGGCCTAGGTTTATTTAATTAATTTTAGTTCCTCCGCTTAAACAACATTGATAAAAATTTGTTTATATTAGGTTTTCGAGTACGGAAAGTTGACTGCGATTGACCACGAATTTGTTAAAAGACGTTTAGGAATCCTCCAGGTTCTATTTTAAATTTTGTTTCATCTCAAATGATTTTTCTGGAAATTGTTGAAAAGGGTGCTTTGAGTACCAGGCAATTAGTGCCATTGTGTTTTTGAAAAGTTTTGCGGGTAACCTCAATTCACTGATTCTATAAGAAATATTTATTTCAATGATCCTGGTTTAGGCAAAGTTCGTTTTTCGGGTTTAGAATATTTTGTTAAAAATTGTTGAGGTGTTTTTCGACTGCCAAGAAGTTCCTGCAATAAGTCCAAATTGGGCATGAAGGACGGAAGTAGGAAATTAAGTGTGGCAAGTGAAAATAAGATTTTATTTTTTTTTGTACTATTTTATGGAATAAGACCAATTGGGATGGAGACCACTTTATAATCGGTCAAGATGAAATTCGATACGGAGAATAAAAATGGGTTCCTAAATTAATTGTTGAATGTTGTTTCGAAATAAAGCGTAATGAAGTAGAATAAAACTTATAACCATGCAGGAAGAAATTTGAACGATGACTGAAAATAGGATTCTAACTTTAATAATGGCCAGCTAGAGCAACAAAGACACTATGAGCAACTGGAACCAGCAACCAGTTTATTTAATATTGACTATTTTTAGAGGAAGTTCTGGAATAGGACCAAATGTAACAAAACAAGTCCATTTATTAATATTTCACATGCATTATTTTGCTGGATTAGTAGTACAATATTGGATTTTTGACGAACTAAAGTTGCTGTGAGTTTTAACACCTTTTCTTAATTTAAGTGCCAAGTTTTTGCCTGTACCAAGAGTTTCGAAAGCAATTCGATCTATTTTGAAGAAAATTAGTTCTTTACAAATTTACTGTAAGCAGACCTGTGAGATCACAGCGTTCTTTCATAGAGATCTAAACGAGGAAGTCTATATGTTTCAGCCAGCTGTACTACGACATCCCGGTGTTCTTTTCTTCTAGTTCTAAAAAGTCTTGATTCTGAAAAAAATATTTTTTATTGATTCGGGCCGGCTGGACTAATAATATACATAAAAATAAGATATCTTGCCTAAAAATTGACTAGAATAAACAAGGCTGCGAAGTCAGAGAGGGAAGTAGGTTTCGTGGAGTCGGTGCTATTTTATCGGAATCGGTGTTAATGCAAAAAAAAAATGACAAACTATATTTTATAAGGTAAGAATTCACAAACTTAGATTGAATGCAAAACAAGATCTTGTGTTGCAGGCAGACACGCAAATCCCGTTTTTTTTTTCAATTTAAAAAGTCGATATTTTCGCGGTGGCAATATTCCAGAACTTTATCAAAAAATCCTTTTAGAAATCCATTTCCATCGCACTTATAGAATTTCAACAAAATCTGTTAAGAAATGCCAAATGCCATCCCTACTATTTCCCTGGCATTTTCAACAACTTTATCACAAACACATTGTGAATTCTGTCAAAAAATTATTTAAGAGTCCCATTTTCCCACATATCATATTTTAAAAATTCATACCGGGATTTCCTAAAAATCGGATTTTTTTTTTATATAAAACCGGGATTTCGTTACACACCAGTAATGGTCATTTACAATGTAAAATATCATGAGCCTTACCACCGACTCCACCGGCGTTCGTTGCTGGTTCGCTTTCACATTTTTGTATCACAAAAAAAGTTTGATCGCTTCAGGCGTAAATCTAAACAATTTGGTTACTAGTAGAAACAAACGATCGAAAGCGACGTTTTCAACGCGTAGTATTTTATGGCGAACAAAAAAGCGAAAATATTTTTTCTGATGTAAAGACTTAAGTATTTTCTGCCGATATTTCCTCCAACAAATATTTAAATGCTTCTTTTGACACTCGAAATAACTATCTGTAACTAATATAATTATGTATTTGCACTAAAAATGTAAAATATCACAAACACAAATCACAAACGCTATATACTTGACAAATAAATTACAAGTTCAGTGCACGATAGCGTTGCGTTTTTTTGTGGTATGATTTCACTAGGCGAAGCGAAAATAAAAAAGCGAAAACCAACGAACGCTGGCGGAGTCGGTGGTAAGGCTCCAGGTGTGCTTCTGAATAATGGTTCTCCAGGCATTGGTTTTCAAAAGCCCAGGGCCCCTATTTCTGAATAAGAATACAAACAAAAATTGTACGAATTCGAATGATGGTATTTTTGACTACGAATTCGTGCAATTGTAACACAAATTCGTACTTACTTGATGCGTTTGTAAGTTTCCCTTATCTGAGAAAACGAATTCGAACGATATTTATATGTTCATGAACGAATTTTTGTTCGATGTGTATTTAGTTAACGACTTCATTGAAAAACTCAAAAATAAATTGTTTTTGGAAGTATAATAACATTATTTTGGTTTTTAGATTAGATACATAAAGGGTAAGATAGTATGTTGGGGGTTAAATAAAATATTTTATAGAAAATTCTAAAAACCAAAATTCTGTTGTAACAGTATATTTAGTCCAATTTATGTATGAGTACCAAGTAATACACACACAAATATACTATTTGAGTGTAAAAGTCCAAAGTTGGAATGTAGAACATACTATACATACCGGAATTTTATCAAAATCAGTAATGAGAATTAGATGTTGAGATTGGTAGAACTCTAAACGGCTAAATTAAGGGGCTAACCCCAGATGAAATAATTGTGGGAATAGCTGAAATCGAAAAGTGAAATCCGGAAAGGGATAAAAAAATAAAACTTGTATGAGGAGTTTTATAAAAGAAGAGTGAGACTGATTGAAAAGTGATTCACAAAAATTGTATTGGGAAAAAGGGGGGGGGGGGGGGGGGGAGGCGGCAATTGTTCATCCAGATCTAGTCCACAATTTTGGTAAATTGCAGATGCCAATATGGGTTCAGAAATCTTCCCAGGTACCCAAAACAGATGTCGAAGCGTGGAACCTGCGAGTTAAAGTTGTAGTCGGGCAATAGCATGTTGGAGTACATAAAATTATTGAAAATATAGCGAAGGAACTTGTTGTGGCAAAGGCTCAAATTAATTAGGTGAGATCCGGAGAACTCACAGAAAATAAAAACTATAATCAGGGACTCAAGGACTCAGTATAACTGTTTTTTTTTTAAATCGCCCATAATATTATTTATTTTTATTGGTTTTCATTTTATTTCATTTTACTTTTTTTTAATCATATATTATAAAATTACAACTACTTCTTATTTTTTATAATAAAATGCGATAACATAATCTAAACTCTACATAATGACTTATTGTGTTTTTAATTGAGAAAATATTACTTTTAATGAATACGCACGATTGTAACGCAGATAAATTCTAAAATGCCAACAAAATTTTGTCCTTGCAAGATTTTCTGCTTGCAACATTTTGTAACTACAAGATTTTGATTTGCGGGATTTTTAGAAAATGCTAGAATTTGTTCTTGCAAGATTTTGCAATGCAAGATTTTGGGGCGCTCTCAAATCGCTACAAACCGTAACGTAAGGGCATTGAATATGAAAAAAGATTCTCATCTGTAGCTCGCTACTCATTGATTCGTTTTCTGATTGACTTCAGAAATGTCATCAAAGAACAATCAGTTTAGAATTAATGAAAAAAGTGCCAATTTAGAATAATTAGGAGCTTGTTGATCGCTGGCCAGGTGTCATGACCAGATATGATCGCGGGTCTTATGACCAGATATGAAGCAACTTCAGTAACAAACCATGCGTTGCTCATTAATTCAAACGATTCAGTAGATCGACGTTCGAAAACAGGATATGCTTTCAAACTTCAAGCAATTTGGTGGATAGGTATAATCAAAATTTACTGAAATAAATGGGAAACCATCAGACACTGCTACAATACAGGAGAAATCCTGCTATCGGAAAAGGCATATTTTTTATCCAGAACAAAATACACGAGAAGGCGAGCATTATCCGCAGAGAAGCAAAAGTTATGCTCGATGTGCATCAATCTTGTAAAGAATTCAGTTCTGTAATTTAAGGCTCTAGTAATGAATTTGCAAAATAAGAGAGCTTTAAATTAAATTTTATCATTTGCTGCTTATGGCACTATTCATTATACACTCGTTTTTTACTTTTTAATAAATTTCTTGTAAATATAAAGACACTATCAAAAGTCTCATATTTAATTTCCATTTAAACCTGTTTAAGATGGGTTCTATCCTTCATGATGTACAAGAAACAGTTTATGATTTTCGTGGTTAATATCTTGAAGGCATCCTTTAAGATTAAAAACATTCTGTTGCGTCTTGCAATCTGCTTCGGATAGTATAAGCTCCTTCCTCTAGAACACTTCTTCTTTGATCTCATTTCCTTCATCGAGTTCTCTATTGAGCGAGAAATATTTGATATTAATAAACTGAATAAATAAAACAGGGGATTCGATCAACGGTAATACATAATTTTTGTCAAAAGCAACAAAAGCCTAGCATATCTAACAAATAGGAAATTTAACTACACACTTCTAAATTTCTCTTAAAAAATATTTACTTGGTAAAACGTTAATAAAAGCATTGAAAATTATTATTAAAAATTTCTGAATATTTAAAAACCGAATATATTTGGTATTCAGTATCTACAAGAGGAGTTCCTCCAAATATGTCTTGTATAAAATCTAACTAAGCTATAAAGCTTTCTAAACCAAAGTAAAATATAAACAAAGCTATCTGTAAAATGAGGAGGCCCATTATTACATACATTTAACGACGTAAAGCCCAATGAAAATCTTCCCTCTATATCTGGAACGTAACTCGCCAAGAAACCACTAAAATTGGTTAAAAATTATTTAATTGTTTCACCTTCAGGCCGCTTCAATTATTTGCAAAACATCCAGCCATTAAAATATTATATAATGAATCATAACCTAACGTGCCAATTAAATAAAAAATCAAATAGTACGTAAACAATTTTCGTAAGCCTGCATTATACGAGGCACACCTGTATAATATCCGCGATCATTATGCATTTTTTTATTCTTTTCGTTTATTTATCTTAGGAGTACCATAAGATGTGATTATTGTAATATGATTCAAGTTCATTTATATTGATTTGATATAGACGATTTAAATTAATTTCAAAAATTCTCTTTTACAGATACACGTACAAAATTTTTGGATTAATACGCGCCTCTATCCCAACGCGATACGAAAAACAGAATCACGTTCATCTACTTAAGGTAAGAATATTTTTCATGTGTATTAAATTTATAGCATAGGGATTAGAATTCGTTACAGATATCAATTTGGATTGGGCTAATTAAAATACGTGTATTTACTACCAATTCTAATTACAACGATTTAACAATCTTGCATTATTTGAATCACCTTTCACTCTACATACAGAATCACTATATAGGTATAAGAAAAAATGTAACAGTATATTATTACTCACAAGTTCGATTACAACATTCCAATCATCTCTATATCACATTTTTCTCGTATAAGATATATTTTCCAAATCTAAAGCAATAACAGTAATAATTAAAACTAAAAAAAAAAATAATAACCAACCACATAATTGTTTCACTATCGATAATCACTATAATAACTAGTATCCGGAATGGCCTTCAAAAAAAAAATTTTTTTTTCTCCTCTATTTTACCTTACTTTTACGCGATCACCGTGTGCTTAAGAAAAACTCGAGTTTTTTTTTCTAAATCGATAAAGCTTCCATATAATGGTCACAATTTAATAGAAGAAAAACTATTTTAATTCAAGTACACAATACAGAATAAGTATAAATAACAAAAAAAAAAAAATGGAATAGGAGATGAAGATGAAGATGATGATGTTGAAACAAAAAAAAAAATAATAATTATTTCTTATTTGGAATGTTTCGTTTATTTTTTGTGTTGTGTTGTTTAAGATGAAAATTAAATTATACCACCAAGCACGTGCTATCTTAGAAATGAATCAAAATGCATGCATGGTATTCAATATGTGAGGATCATAGAGTAATAATAGCGCGCTTTCTTTATTGGAATTTTTGGTGAATTATTTTTTTTTTTTTGTTTCTAGTTATGTCTTAAAGATGGAATTTTAAAATTACATGAATTTTCTGTTTTAATTGTGTTTAACTATAGTTCGGTAGTTTTGCACGATATATTATATAGTGATGAGGTATACGTTTGTGCAAAAAACAAAATGCTAAAACGATGATCGTGATCTTATAAATTAAATGATGTGTGTTGTGTGTCACTGATTAATTAAAATTGAAAAAAAACGAAATGGGTTAATACACTAACCGTGATCTTCTTTTATTGAATTGCCGCGCGGCATTGCATGATGGAATTTTTAACTTCTTACAATTTTTTGTGTGGATATGTGCGGATTTATTTATTTTTTTTTTCTCCGCCATGCGATGTTGTGACCTACAACCGTCCAAGTTTGATATCAAAAGATCAATTATGATGTTGGTTTTAAATAATATTTTTTGTATGTGCGGTTCGTGATTATTCCGCACCTTTGGCCATTGTTTTGATATGTGTATATTTGGAGGCAAAAATAGCATGTGATGTGTGGATTATGTAAAGGTCGATATATTTAATAGGTGTGGTAATAAAATATTTGGAATGCTAAATTTTTTTTTTTTTGCAAATAATATTTAGGTTGAAAGCGTATATACATATTGAGGCGGATACACTTTATCGGTAGCGATATTTAAAATTAGTGGCAATAGGGTTTTAGAGCCAGATTTTGATAATTTAATTTTGAATCTACAAACTTTAAAGGTTTTTACTCTACAGGCGTACCGAAAATTATTAGAATATTAATAACAATTAAATATGTGGAAAGAGAGCTTTTATTATTAAAAGCTTTGTAGAATATTTTTGAAAGTGCTATAAAATTAAATTTATCACTGAATAAGGTTTGGTTTTGGTTTTATTCCTCCTCACGGACAGAGATATCATTTGAGTTTGGTCGGGAGCTGAGCTTTACACCATTATAATGTAGTTGTTCATATGTTATTTATATATGAGCACACTTGAGAACTTGAGAATTTCAAAAAAGCTTACGATATAAACCATTAATAGAATTTTTTTGAAAAATTGTCATCAACTAACTAATTTTGTTGATTGAAATGACCATCTATGAAATATTTGATAAGCTAAAAACATTACGCATATAGGTGAAAAATTCCTGAAATCACAAATTTTTGGAAGTCATGTTTGAATTTCATGTTTTTTGTATTTTCAATGTATAGTCTTGATTAAAAAAAAAAAAATTTAGTAATTTTTGCTGCTCATGATATTGCCTGGATTCCAACTTACTCGGATATATAGGAGACATGCCAATGTCTGGTAATATTTTATTAAGTTTTTCACGAGCGATAGCACTTTTTATTTGGCACTCGACTCCTCACTTTCACTCATACTCGAAATATTCTCGTCACTGCGTGTTGCTAATGTCTCCGGGGTAACAGGTGCAATTTGATGAATCAGTAACGGGTGACACTTCGCTTTCAATTTTCTGACGTTTAGATTATACCACGTAACACGTTGTACAAATCGATGAATCTTCATTTACTTCAGTCGAGCGCGGCAAATGACTTTTAATATAATCAGAAACGTTTCTTAAATTTTTCGAACATTTCGTCTCAGGAAACGGCTTACAACACTTTTTGAGCCCATACATTATTACACTTATTAATTGAACTACTTTAAATTAATTTTTTGTTATTTAAACAAGCAAATGCTTGAAATAGAACATCACAAGTTAAACTAACTGAAATATTATATTAAACTCTAATTTATACAGAAATGTTAACAAAAGCCACTGGTTATGTTATTTTACAGGCCTGCTCCCCCAAAAAATACGCTTAGTCCTAACAAAATAAATGAGTCATGGCAAAATTTTATTGTTCTACTAATTGCTTTAGGGGCTATCCATAAACTATCTTACATTTTTATGAGGGAAGGAGTATCGATTGTTGTGACGTGTGTCGCTCGAGGAGGAAGAGTTTTATAAAATGACAGATTGTGACGTGACGTCACATGACAACGTGTCTAATTATAATTACAGCAGTCATTTTGATATGATAAACATTCAATATAACAATTTGCAATCAGAAGCTATTGTTCCATTTTTTGAACAAGATAGCGTTGAAAATCGCAAAAAACTTTCATCAAATGGAATAATTTTGCTAAATAAACACGCGTAGACGCAAAATGCTGAAAGGAAGTTAAAAATGATCAAACCTAGGGTGATGTAATTTATGAACGATTTGTGAACAGAATAATTTTATACAGTTACTTTATCAAGTTGATCGTAAAAATAGTTGAAAATAAAAAATACCACATTGACATTGATTTTATATACAAAAAATGGATAGATCTTCATACTCAAACGTCTTTTGCAAGAAAACAAAAAATATCACAAGTACAATTTTTTGGTGTGTTCAATAGAAATGAAAAAAAATAGGTTTTTGAGAAAATTCTAAAATACTATTTTGGCGGCCATTTTGAATAGGAAGAGTTGAAACATGCTACCAATTTTATAACTTTTGAGAATCCCTATTCATTTATCTTTAAAATGAGCCCTCGTTTATAAGTATCGGATAGTTAGTTTTTTTTTTATAGCCATATATATAACATCATCTTCATCATTTTTATCAAACTTTGACACCCTGTAACTTTAACAACAACAACTAAAAAAATTTTAAACACGACTTCCGGTTCCATATACCAAATTTGCGATTTGACGTATTTTTCGTCTATAGCATATATTAAGTAGAGGTCATAACTCGATTCCACAGCTAGTTGATCGTTTACTAAAAATGGGTAAGCTTGTTTTATATCCCGTTTTTAATCGTGGGCTTTGAAAAGAACTTTATTTCCTGTAGTCTTTAAATCTATTGAGCATTCCAGTTAATCTATAACATGAAGTTTAAACAAAATAATCGACTTAGAATTGGGCTACAGTGTATGACTTGATTTTCTTCAGTGCGTTACAGATACTGCAGCACTGCAATAAAAATTTAGAGTCAAATAGGCCAGACCAGAAAGAAATAGGTATTTAGAGAGTTCCGACCTAGCTACCAAATTTTTATTCTGTTTGCAATATATCTCTGTACGGACGCACAGTAAAAAAGAAAATTCTGAAAAAACTTGAGAAAATCCAAACACCCTTGTGCTACTTGACCTAGTTTCTTGACTCAATTGTCCATTTTCAGCATTTTGCCATTGGCCTCTTGCTTTAATTTGGGCGGCTTAGTAACAATATGATAGATCGGTATCATCTTTAGAGTAAAATAATTTTTATAGGCCACCGACTGTTGATCACATTTATTTATTCTTTAGATTTCCGAGTACTTAGAAATTTGTTAATAGAAATTTCGACTAAATACTGTCTAGCCTAGAAATTTTATCTGATTCTAATAAATAATTGGATTAAATATGCCAAAGAAATGTCTCTCTTAAACAATCATTCATTTTCAAATATTTTACATCTCAAATATTGAGCATTTCTTACAAATATTCCAAGGTATCATTTGTGAGGAGCTCTAAATCAATATTTTATTCCAATCCTTCATTTTAAATCAAGATTTTATTTAATCCCAACGGACTCAGTCTAGCAATTTGTTTCGCTATGGAATTTTGATAAAGGACATAGAAAAACCTACATGCATGTAGGTTATGAAAAGAATTTCGGTTTTTTTAAAACGAAACAGTGGCTCTTTCAATACATTACTATCGACTCAATCGTTTATGAGAGAGAGTGAGAGTGATAGAGAGAGCGAGATAGAAAGAAAAAGAGAGAGCGAGAGAGAGAGAGAGAGAGAGAGAGAGAGAGAGAGAGAGAGACAGAGACAGAGAGCCACAGTAATATTAGTAATAGTAGAGGATTTTTATTTGATTGGAAATGTTACTTGACACAAACTGTAGTTTGTCCATTTTCTACAAAAATTGCTAAATCAACTGAACGCGTTCTCATCTTCCATGAACGAATCGGGAAAGAAGGATAATCATCGAAACGGCAAATTCCAACTGTTTCAAAATTCAAAAGATTTTTATTGGGATATTTGTATGAGAAATTTTGCTTAATATAGTTTTCATTAGGCAAGCAGTGAGCAAGAAGGTACAAAGAAAAGCGACAGATCATTTATTTTCGTTTTTAGAGAGCACATTCGGAAAAATTTCCCAATTAATCCCGTTCAAAATTTTGCTAATCACTTAACAGAATTATGACGATTTCAGCCAATATTTGAAATTTTTAAATAAAATCGGGATATGGCCGAAAGGAAGAATTCGAAACTTATCAAATCCGATCGAATGTAAATTTATTAAATAGCAATCCGACCAAACGGCACAATAGTTGAAGCATTGGCGTTTGGATTGGGAGGTATGCGGTTCGAATCTGTACCGCCTCCAGGTAAATACTCGGCACCTAATGAGTTAAATTTTACCTTACTGTGGTCTACACTAATTTAATTTCAATCATCGAGAGTACTGGAGATGCAATTTGGCAACAATCATTATTTTAATTTGGTAATAATGAACATTTTTGGATGTAGTAGTGTTACTGATTTCAAAATAGGGCATAAACGCAAAAATTTTTGATCGGTCGGGGAGAAAAATAGATAAAATCTAGTTAATTGAATCAAATCATTGTTTTGATAAATTTAAAAAGATTTATAAGTTAATCTTTAACAAAATAAAAAAATTAAATCAAGTAATAATGTGAACAAAAAGTGTGGCTTCTGTTAGAAAAAAAACCATTTATCGTGCGTGATTGCCTTATGGTACTATAAAATTGTTAATTAATTACAATATGGACAATATATTTTAAATTTAAACTATAATTTTTACTATAGTTAATGTACCTTTTATCCTTCTAAAATTGAAGTGCTAAGTACCGGTTAAAAATATAAAATAAATTTAAAATAATATGTATAAAAAAAAATTTTTAAAATACCACGTTTTTTAATGCACTAAAAAGAAGAAAATAATTTTTTTCTGGGTAATTTCAAAGATTTTGATTTCCAGAATTTTAAGCAGCTTCCATTATTTTGTTGTAAGCTTCATATTAAATAAATTCGAAATAAAAACTAATTAGAAAAAACACACATAACACAAAAACAAAATATTTATAGATTATAGCAAGTAGAAATACTCTATATAAAGTGAAAGTGAAAGCCACCATTTATGAGAGACACACGACGAAAGGAATGCATATTTAAAAAGACATTGCGGTATCACGTAACACACACAAAAAAAATAATTTAAATTATCAGATTAGTTTTAATTATTTATAATCATTTTTAAATATTCAAATTGTTTTCTGATAAAATAAATAAATAAAAACGCTTTTTACGTAATTCAGAAGAAAAACTAAGAGAAAATGTATTCATGCTGCGGTTCAAATCTTGATATAATCGCGTATTTACAATCCTTGTGGTATTGCTAATATATCGGTTTGGTGCTCTGTACGAGTACGACTATATACGATATGTAAATATTTGCAGAGATGCAAAAAACAAAAACAAAAAAAAAATGAAAAATTAATTGCGCCCCAATAAGTGATTAGCATAACTGTGCAGAAAGTAGCATGTTGATTTTAAAATAATTGATTTTGTATTGTGCAAGCTTTGGTTTTATGGGATATAAAAATTTATATCTACTTATTGGTGATTAATTTATAAACCCTTGGGGACCGCTGTAATTGCCACAATATTACCTAACCAAAAAATAAGATATATACTTACGGTTACCATAAAGGGTTAATTTTCATTTGCAAATATATATATTTTGTATTAATAAAATTAATGTTTTCCATTGTGGGTGGTCGTATATTATTTACATTTTCTTCTTACTACTATTTTCTTTCTTTCCTTGCATAAAGTCTCTTCGTATGTATACGACAATATAAAATGTCGCCTTTCTTTTAAGTCAAGCTTAGTACAAAAAAAAAAAGAAAATAAAATAAATAAATACAGAAACGAAAAAATAAATTACAAATCTTAATCCAGATCTTATTAGAAATTTTTTATTCTTATTAATAAATTTTAATGAAAATCTTTATCGCTTATTTTATTTTATTTTAAAGAGATTATTAAATTTGATTGTTTACTCGTAAATACACCATTGTCCAAGACTTAAGCACCCATTTAATATTTAAGCGCGCTCTTTATCGATTGAATAGGTAATATGGCCTTTATTTAATAAACTAAATTAGATTATAGTGTATCGTATACTCGTGTACCATTTTCATCTTGGACATGTACGAGAATTTTTATTATAATTTTTATTTTATTTTATATAAATTTTAAGAAAAGCAACGTAATAACAATAGTTTTTAGAATAAATACGTTTTGTTGATAAAAAAAAAATGCATTTGAGATGAAGAAGTAAATGAATTCTGTAAAATCGTGTTTGAATAAATTATTTATTTATTTTATTTTGTTTGATCCACTTTGATTGAGGTTTTTGATATCATATACTCGTACATACGATATACTGGATTTAAATTAAAAATCCAAAAATGAATTAAATCTTGCTTTTTGGATGATTTATTCAGTGGAATGAAAACGATTTGAAATTTTAATTACTTTGTATATTACTGTAAAATACTTGTTATTTTTCAATTATAAATTATATTGATTTGATTGGTTTTGTGTATAGGCGGTTTGTTGATTAAGAAGTTTGATTCTTTCCATCCAATTTGATTTTTTTTTTTTTTTAATGATGAAGGTTATTGATGCATGATTGATATTGTTGTTTGATTTGAAAAATAGAAAATAAATGCTTTTTGTTTATATTATGGATATAAAGTTAATAACTAATGCAGGTTGATTTTAATTCATTTTCGTCTAACATGTCTATAGATTGATATTGTGGATTACACACATTTTTTATATTTTATTTTATTGGGAAAGTTAATTAGGCAATGGAATGATAATGATTCAGCATATTTAAGACAGTTTAGTATTTTGTTGGATGGTTCAATGCTTTGGAATTTGTTTTAAAGTCTGCGAATTTTTATAGGAATATCGAAAGTTTATTTTCGGGTCTACATGACTACAAGCCTGTTTGTTCAAAACGCGATTTTTAGATTATGTATTTTGTAAATCAATCAAGACTACGAACGAAGGTTTTCTACTTCACAATATAAATTTGAAGAAAATAAGCCCAAAAAGCTCTAAATAGAGTACCAAATTAGAAAGCGGCACACAAGTATAAATTATATTCATAAAATATTACTTCCAAGAAAATAAATAACAGAACACTTAGGTACATTAAAAAATAAGACGCAACGAAAACAATTTCCTTCATTTTCAGAGCGGAACGAAAGCCAATTGCAAGTTTTTCCTTATTGCAAAGATGTCACTTTTAATAAATATGAAATAAGTTATTTACAGTTAATTGATTGGAACCGGAGTCAAAACATAATTTAAAAATGTATATAAAAATTTTATGTTTTTTTCACAACTATGTACAGGAACACGTCAAGCGAAGGTTTAAGAAGTGGAAGAAATCCCGCTGATGGTTTAAAAGGAGCACCTTATACCGCTCACAAAATTTTAAGAATATCAGCATAAAAGTAAACATTTTTTGTCGCGGTTTACGACCGTTTTTTGAAATATTTAAGAATCGGTCTAACTTTCTAAGATTTTTTTTACAGGATGAGCACTTGTTGAAAATTAAAAAAAATATCTAGATCAAAATAATTTAGTAGGCCAGAAGAATTTTATTTTATTTTATTTTTTCTTAAAAAGTATATTATTTGTGTGAAATAAACAATAGATACGACCATCGTTATCAACGAAGTGGAAGCAAATTTAAACATAAACAAATAAAAAATGGGTCAAGGAAAAAAACTTAGTACCTAAGGAAGAAATAACCCAAATTCAAGTGATACACAGCGAAAAATATTCCCTACAAGGAATTGCAAATAAATAGGAAGAAGTAAGACTGTACTCTCCAATTTTATAAAAAACTCAAAGCTTCAAAAGAAATAGCCTCTAAATCAGAAGAGGACGAACAAAAAAACACATTTCACGAGGCTACATATGACATGGGCTGAAAAATGGAAACGTGTCGTTTTCTCTGTTGAAAATAAAATTTAACCTCGATGGTCCCGAAGGGGAACTGTATCATTTTATGGTCAGAGAGATTTATCATTTCCAACCGGAAAAATTACTGATACTTTTGTGCCATTGGCATTGGATATATCAGCAAGATATTTCCCCTATCCATACAGCGTTTGAGCTATACAGGTGCAAAACACATTGATAAATTGTTTTTTTTTTTTTTTTTTTTTTTTTGTTAAAAATGTCATTTCCGCATATATTTTCTAAATTAATCTGCTCCGCATGATTGCAAAATTGATTTAGAATCGTTTAATGCATAATCGTTTTTCTTGCAAATAATATACTTTTCACAATATTGCTAAAAAAAAAGTAAATGCTCTCATAGAAGATGCTACTATGTGGACCAATTTCCATCTGATCTCCCAATTTATACTTCGGCAATATATTGAATGGTAAACCTGCAAAAATCTCAAGGTTCAAAATTTTCAAGCATTTATATTGGAGTACGAGCTACTTGTTTTGAATTGGAAATTCAAAATAAAATTGATCCCGCCACAGCTTAGCGGCTATTTTGGTTCTAATGCTAAAATCAATGTATTTGAAAGAAAGCTGACCATTTAAATAGTGTTTTTTCCTTAAATCATCAGCTACTCAAAATAAATACAAAATTAGTTTCTAAAATCCGCATCACTATTTAGAGCCGTCCATCCGAAATAAAGCTTTTAATACAACTTGCTTTAAGTTTTTTTATAAATGATTTCCTTTTTTTAATATCGCCGCAGTTTAGCGAAAAACGGTTGATGCTATTGTATGGTACAGATTAGATTCAAGAAGATTCTAAGGATATTTATGTTATTCGGTATATTTTTAAATTTTTTGTATTAAACTGAATGTTTCAGAATGTTTCAGTTTACCATCCAAAATTTTAATAACAATCATTTAACGAAACTGCTTATCGTGTCCAAAAGTTTTCACTATATTTCATAATTTCCTTTTTATTTTATTCGAGATTTCAGATTTTATGGATTGCAACCATTTCAGTATATCAAACAATTATTCATATTTAACTAAGTCTTAAAATACATTTTTATTTTGTAATACCATCTCTTAATGTTAGATCTGTCAGTTAGACAAAACTGGGCTTTATTTTATCCGTTTCTAAAAATTTTCTCGTTACTTTCGTCATCGAATATTAATATTTCTAGATGAATGAATGCATTTTAGGCGTTCCATGTGTGAGCAACCTAGCGTTCCATGTGTCAGTGACCTAAAATCCTTAGGCAAGAAATTGTTTATTTTTATTTAAAAATTTGATTTTTTAAGATACGCGATAAAAGTAATATCCGGCGTATAATTCATTTAACTATTTATTTACCGCCAAATTTATGTGTAGTTTAACCCGAGTTTCATTCGTTTTCATTTCTTTCTGTTTCTTTTATACCACGCCTACTAGTTTCGAACTCGAGTTGAAATTGTTTTAACTTTGTTGCTGTTTTAATACATTTTATGTTATACCATGGTATTTTGTCCGAACTAACTCCCGATGTTATGACGCACTATTAATGTAGAAATCCTTTAGTCCTTTTAGATTTATTGAAGGCAACATTTCTTATAAGATTTCAGCTTCGACCACGATTTAGGTATTGTACCTATTCACAGAGAGAGGTTGTAAGCGCTAGTAGTATTATCTTATTCATTCATAAATTATACGAATATTTTTAGTAATCAATCAATGGGTTAAGAATTTAATAATTACTCAAAAATAATTTACCCGTGGGACTGTTCTGACTTTCCATGAGAATAGGGTATTGGGGCACAAACGTGGAGCGCATTTCAAATACGTCAGTGTTGACTCGGGACACATACACCTTAATCATAAATTAGGTACGGGAAGGTTCTAAGGTAGCAAAATCTTCTAAAAATACCATAAGAAGTTATCCAAATCACATTTATCAATTTTCTTTTCTAAAATGCGCCCCACGTTTTTATTTGTAGCAAATTGGTGCTAGTTTTAAGTATAAATGCACAGATATGCCAAATATAACATAGATTCTATCTCCAAAATCAATAATCCTGTATATGTGTGGAGATTTCCCAATCATTCAGTACAAAATGAATTTAAATTTTACCGTGATCTCCAAAAACCTATTTATTTTCGTGTGAAATAGAAATGAAATTATATTTGGAGAATTATTATTTTTAACGTTTCAGCTGGCGTGAAATGAAATTTTTGCCGGTCTCCAAAATTAACCAGATAAATATTCCATGTAAAAGTATTTTGTAAAATTTCGTAAAATTTAAACAAATCAAATCGCAGATAGCTCTTCAATAGATGTTGAATTATTTTTATGTCAGTTTTATTTTTACAGTGAGACAGTGCGATTAATACAAATAATTGAGAAATGTCAAAAATTCAGCTTACTTTTGTCGTGCTTGCAGATAGAAAAATGTGTAGAGTTTAACAGAGACATCTATATTTTAATACGAAACATACCAATTTCACTATCTGAACTGCGTACAACAAAGTAAAATTTAGCAGCGAAATTTTCATTTGCGTTTTCGTTTGTTTCATTCTTGTATGCAAAATTTCATTTCAGGTCAGCTGCGTACTAGGCTTTACAACAAAATGTCAAAATTGGCACAATTGTCACTTGGCTTTTTTGGCGGTGAACTAGAGTACTACAAATTGAAAGCCGAAGGTGAATTTTTCATTCTAATTTCACTTTGGTAAAATCGTGTGAATATTTCACGTTGGCACTTTGAAAATATTTGTTTTACAGTTTTTTTTATCATGTGTAAATCAAAAAGTATAACAAATTTTATTCTTTCGACAAAAATTGTTTTTCCAGACTACTACAATTTCTATCGGGCTAGCAAATTTGGAAAGTACAAATTTTAACCGAAATTAAATTTAGAAAATTGTATTTGTGATTTCAATGAATTCGGAAGAATTCATGAAAATATTTTTAAATAGTGGTCGGGAGAGGAGAGAAAAATAAATAATGTAATTGTGATAATAACATCAGCTGTTAAATTTCGAAACCTAGCGGCATTTGGTAGAAAATTAAAACAAACCTTTTTTGCAGTCGGTGCGTACGGAGAGAATCCATAGTAAAATTTGGAATTTTTTTATTTGCTCCGTCATTACCCGATAAAAATTTTGACATTGCGGTACCTCGATTTCGGAGTTGGTCTAACGAAAAAAGAATTTAAAAATTGTCCAGGCACTCTCAATGGACTTCCAAATGCATGTTCAGATGCGGTTGTTTTCGGTTCTTCACTATAAGCTGATCTCAATCCTAATGTAACAGTCGTTAATAAGTTCACCTGCAATCTAAACGTTCGTGACACATAATTGCTTCCCAGCATGCCATTTGGCTTCGAATTGTAGGACATTGTCCTGACTCGTCTAAATACAATTAATGCTATTAACTCGCTTAATAAATGTAATTCGAATTCTATGAACTCCATGTCGAGTACACAGAAAACGCGACATTGGCCGCAGTAATATGTGGTACAGGAATCACCTCAGTCCCTCTCATATATTGATCGATTAAACTTACGCAGTATCGCCGATTATCAGAAATAGGTAAAGGGCCAATGATGTCTAAGTGAATTTCTACGAAGCATTGCGAAGTTAGTTTTTAGGGCCTAGACGAGAATTGTTATGCCTTAAAAATTTTCATTTTTGACATGCTAAACAACATTGCGGAAGTTTTTGAAAGATCAGATGACACTTTTTGTCAAAAATTTAACAGATGAGGTAAATTTTGCCAAAGCTTCAAAACTTCGTTGATGGAACCGCCAATAGCTGAGCCTGATGCGTCAACGATAACTGCTAATATTGCACTAGACGACGGTTGAGCAAGAAGAATTGCTTGCGACAATAAGAGTTGCTCTTCCTAAACCATTTTCTGATGCCATTCAAATAACATCTAAATAAACTAAAACCAATTTTAGGCTCAAAATAACGAAATGCAAGAATCGTTGAAATGTTTGAGCTGCATTCCTGAGGCCGAAAGTCATTTTTGTAAACTTCAATAATCCAAAGGGAGTTGAAATAGCTGTTTTAAGAATATCAGACAAGACTGGTCAAAAACTGTAATGTTGAGAAAACGAAACACGGTTCAAGTTGATACGAAAAATCTTGAAGATTTGAAATTGGATGGCAATTAAGAATACTAACACGAATCAAACTACGATAATATCTCCAAGGTCTCCAACAGACTAGACCATTCACTGCTACTTGGTCGACAAAATACCAAGTGCCATAAGATTTTCAAATTTCATTTTTTCAATCTATAATTTATCCGGTGCGAAACTTGTACTTTTACAGGAAACAAAGGGTCCATAAATTTCTGGCCGATGTGTAATTTCATGTTTTATTGTCATAATGCTGACTCTATGCACAAGGAGATGGCTTCAATCACATAAAGCGTAAATCCACAAACAATCAACCCATTTTTTAGAAAATCAGCACCCATAATAGGTGCGACTACATGTTTGCCACAAACAATTTTGACATCGTAACCGCTTGCAGAATTTTAGTATGTGTTAGAAATTATACCTTTGAATAATTAAGGTCTAAAACTAACAGACGACTGGCATTTACTTCATCAGGAATGACAGTCACATACCGATGAGAAATTTAAAATTCTCATTGATTTTTTTATTCGGAGTCGTAAAATTTACAGGCTAGCTTACAAATTGTAGCCTTTTAAATGTGATGATTTAAAATGAAAATAGCATATGTTGTATTTCGGCTTTAAACGAGCATTTGATTGCGAACGAGAACGTGTGTTAATCATAAATTTAATTTTTGATAATAGTAAAATCTTAAAACTTTCAAATTTTCAATTTAAATCGTCGCCTTTTGATGTTGATTTGTGACAAGACGTACCATATGATCAAGGACAGCAGAATTACCACAATAACATGCGGGTAATTTAAATTGAGGTATCAGCTCCATCATATTGTCAGAGAACGAGCGGCAAAAACGTATCGTGAATCATTTATAAAACACGTTTAAATGTAGAAAATTATCAACAAAAGCTCATTCTTAAAGTTGCATTATAGACAGTAAGTAAGTTCTTAAACAAGTGAAACGTAGTGTATATTGTATTGACCCTATTCATATGCCGCGCGATTTTTCTTCTGCAATACACAATAAATTCATAAAATCATAATTCCGAGAATAAGATCTCAATTATATCACATTTTGTGAGACGTATACACGTAAAATTATATATTTCAACAATTATTTTATCATTAAACAATAATTACAAAAAATTGCATTACATACTCATATATATATACGAGTATTGAGGTACGCACGTTTGTAATCAAAAATTATTAAGAATGTAAAGTGCAACAATAAATCTTTCTTGCGGGTACCTATAACCATAATCATCCATATAGACTCTCGGTTCAACTGCGAACTCAAATAATAACAACAACAACAAACAAAAATATTTATAATTGAGTTAAAAGAAGAGGTGAACACAATCGAGTTAAAGTTTTAACAAGATTGTTAAATTATTTGATGAAATATAGATAAGGTTAAATGTGCTATGGATGTAAAATAAATTAAATCGTGCAACAAACATAGCATGCTGAAAATGTATATGAAAAAGTCATATTGCCTAGTTGCGCGATACTATCGCGATAGTAATAGAATTTATTATGTTTTATTGTACATACTACATAATTTTAAACAATTTTTACAATTTTTATTTGCTCGTAGGACCTTTCCTTAATTTAATAGGATATAATATTGTACATAAGTAATGAAAAACGCTAATTTTAATAATTTTAACAAATCGTGTGACATGGTACATGACTTGTTGCATGCAAAAATATTGTATCTAGCAGCGTTTTATGCGGAATTCAAAATGATCATTGCTTTTAGGTACATTTTTAGCTTCCATCATTTATACGAAAAACTATACAAGATTGGCAGATATGAGGTTACCATTTGCCGCATAAACCTGAAGTGAATGTGTTTATTCCGTGTAAGCCCGGAGGACTACACCCACATTTTTTTTCTTTTATTAAAAGAAAGTATTAATTGTCCAATGGATTTAATATCCTTTTAAGGTCAATTAATACCCATTCGCACAATTACAGTATACCACCAGCTCACTGCAAGCTCCATGTCAACGTGCACACTGAATTCTACACTCTAACAGAGGATCATGGTGGTGTTTATTAACATCACCGATTGTATTAACCGGGATTCGAACCCCGTACCTCCCGGTCCAAGTGCCGAAGCTTTAACCACTGCGCCAATTGTCCGGTAAATAAATACATTCGTAAAACATTTCTGTGTTCTTTAGTTTGGAATTGTTGCCTCACCGATCAAAGGACACACTGGTTAAAGTCTTGGCATTTGAATATAGAGGTACGAGGTCCGAATAAAAAAGGACATTTTTCATAATGTGATAACGATCGGTGATGAAAATTTACGAAGCGATTTTGATTTATTTTTACAGCAGCTACTTTGCCTGTCTAGAATTTATTTTGCCTAAATATTTGCATTTTATTCTAACGGGGATATTAAATTTATTAATTGAGAATTGCTCATCTGCAATTCGTGGTGTAAAATGTACATAGCGCTGTCGAGGAGGCTAGTAAAATGATAAATTTTACAAATTTACATTTTTGCGGATTTACGTAAAGATGGCATGTAAACTGAATTTGACTTAACTTAAATGAAGAAATATTATATTGTTTACCACACTTTAATATGTAAACGCCTGAACTGGATTGTGGCATGAAGCGAGGGAAGTAGCAAATTGTCTTGTCACTCGAGTCAGAAAATTAGACCAACGCCGAAGTTCAACCAATTTTTTTAGTGGACATGTGAAGTTTCTGTGAAGTGGCTAGCGTATATAGTCCCCTGAGAGGTTTTTGGTAATGCAATCGAGTTTTCATTAAAAATTCGATTTCAAAAGATGATTTGCTGCTGTTGGTGCTGCTTTTGGTCGAAACAAGAAAAATATATTTTAACTCAATAGAATCGACTTTCTTTTTCAATGAGGTTCACTATGGCCAAGTAAATTTCAATTGTGCTTGTAATGGTGGTTGAACGGTTATAAAAAGATTTTTTGTTTTATTTATCATTTTAAATTATTTAGATGGAAGAATGATAAAATGAATAAAGTTTTTTTTCATAAATACAGATTTTGGTGTGAAGGAATCGGGTTATTTAATAACATTTTTCTAGAAACGTAAATTAATAAATTATTAGTTAAAAGTTTTGGGTTTTTACTTTTTCAGAGTGGCATTCAGGTTAAACTTAATTTAAACGTACTAACAATAATTTAACAGATTTAAAATCTCTGGTTTATGACAGCAGACAGAAAGCAATGATCGACTTGGAATTATTGATTTTTTAAAATTGTAATGTGTAATGGTTTACAGGTTATAAATTAATATTTTAAATAACCTCTGGTGGCTGAAAATTCCTTTCCTTCCATCTTGTTATGTGAAAAAATGGTGTAGGTATAGGACCGGCGTTATCCGACACATCTTTCCAGTATTTTAAAAGTAAAATAAATAACATTTTGCGCTAGTATTTTTGATATTAAGCATCTTGTTTTTCTAACCATATAGGTTCTTCTCGTGGTCATTGAATTTGTCATGTTTTAATCTAGATGATAAATGCGAATGTTTTTGGAGATATAAAGTAGTCTTGAAAATTGCCTGCCCTTTGACTCCCTTCTTTTTGTCTTTAATGCTAGAAAATTGCCTTTTGAATATAAATGATTGATGGTAATTTTGTCTTTTGATATTCCTGTTCCAATATGTTTTTGAGGAAAAGCGCTGGAAACGAACAGAAATGAGCTGGATATAAATACAAGGCAAGGTTCGTTAATTGATACGAGGTCGGTTTTTGCTAGATACGAGGTTTATTAATTCCACCCAACAATAATTTTAAAAAGTTCTCAATCAAACAAAACGATTTTCATTAATCGATAAAAATTTGAACAGATTTTACAATTTTAATTAAAAAACTTCTTTCCAAAAATATTTTAAAACACTTTTTCAAAATGAAAATTTGGAAAATTGTCAATGGAAATTGTCGATTGTTTATTATAAATAATTCAACAACTCACGTCAGAGGTATTGACAAAGATATTACACCCAGTATCCATCAGGTATGTGCGAATTTCTCTTTCGGCCAGGATTTGAACGAAAAACCGTTATACGGAACTGGAAAAGAATGAACAATAAAAAAGAATGAACAATATTTGCTTCATATTTTTCGATTATTAAATATCTTCCGTTTTTTGTATATGTGTGGTAAAATAATGATAATGAAGTTTGTGTTAAAAAATTTATTAAAAAGTTACACCGTTAAATATGTTATTTCTCAAATTGGAATTTACTTTCAAAAGAAAATCACGATTTTAAATATTGTGCCGTCGAATCTAGAAATATCTACAAATTCTAGCTGAAATTTTTGAGAACGTAATGCATAGACCTATTTCTAAGATTAAAGCAAAGTATATTTTTGAGATTCATTCTATTAAAAATTATATTTAGAAATTGAACGGATTAGTCATTTCTAGAGAACATACAGATGGTCTTGGACTTTTATTCGAAAGTAGTACACGTTTTGTCTAATTGATTTGAAATGAGAACGATTACGATACTTCAGCTTCCAGGAAGCCATTCGTTTAAATCTGAAATGTATATTTTATTTAAAATGGGCCATCCCATGATGCTTTAGCTTCAATCTCAACATACGGATCGTCATGTGAATTTTTTTTGGATGGCGCATATGATGCCGTGTTCAAATCAGAAAAGATCGGCAACAATATTCAAATACGAGCCTATTGTGCCAATCTCAATATACAGTTGGTCTTGGGATTTTTTTTGTATATAGAGCTGATCATGTTGTATTGAAATCAGAAGAGATTGGCTACGTCATTTTAGGTTCATGGGAACCATTAATTTAAATCTGAATTTTGTTTTTAAAAATGATTCAGCCATTTACACATATGACCCCATTGCGTCAATCCTAACATAAGGATGGTCTGGAACTGTTATTTGGAGGTAAATAGGTTCCACGGAACCATTCGTTTAAATCTGAACTGTATATTTTATTTAAACTGGGATTTAGCGCCAATCTCACCATACAGATGGCTTTCATAATTTAATGAAAGATATTGGAAGTATAGATACTTTATCATCTGTTATCATATTTTGGGACATATTAAAATTTTCTGGGATGTATTTAAAAATCATGGCATGAGATATAACTAGTATTGCCGGGTGAACATTTTTTATTTGTTCTGGGATGAAATACTGGGATAACTTCACGCACTTGCTTTATGCCAATTTAAAATGTAATTGGAAATTAGAAAGAAAATATATTATAAACTGTCGAAAAATGTAGACGAGATTTCGTGGACATCTCTGGTAATGGGAGTCCATTATAGACATAGCAAAGACCTATTCGATCTATTCGAAAACATGGGTGAGAACCTGTGCACGTCTCTATTTGAATAACCAAAACAAGATTACCGAACAAGTGGTGCAGTGGTTAATGCTTCGGCATTTGGACCGGAAGGTACTAAAAAACACAATTAAGCTCCTCTGTTTGAATGCAGAATTCAGTGCCGACCCACCGTCCATGTCAGTGCTTGTGCAGGTGGTGTACTGTAATTGTGAGAGTAGATGAATGGGTGGTGTGTGCATGAATGAAAAGAGTAGTATTAGTTGACCTTCAAAGAGACATTAAATCCACTGGAAAATTAATGCTTTCTTTAACAAAGTAAATAAATAAAAAAATAAAAGGTTCGTCACCATTCACTATAGACCCAATAGGTTGGATGATCTATTTCAAAATGTTATTGAAACCCAGGCTACATCTCCAGGTGTTGGCTGAAATATCATTTGAAATTCGGCAAAAATGATCAATTTCTAACACTGCTCGGCACAACGTTTAGAATCGTGTCCCATTTAGAATTTTCTTTTTAAAATAAATTCTAACTGGAGATACAAATTTAACAGTGAAATAGAATTACAAATCAATATTGGTCTTTGTTTTGCAGGACAATGCTGTAAAAGTTTCCGTATATCCTAATACCGTACATAGGAATGATAATCACGAATAAGAGATTTACAAGAAAGCAACAACGATTTAACAATTAGCTCCATTTGGTAAATACCCTAAATTAAATATTTTACAAAATCTGGTACATTCCCGACACCTATTAAATTTTTGACAATATGACGCCTTCACATAATAAACTGCATCGTCATCATTCCAATAGCTCGTATGACCTTAAGATTCATTCATATTAAATTGCGCTTTCTTTCCATTCATAAAAATCGTTATAAATTTATAGCTATATAGAAAAAAAAAATTCGCGATTCATAAATTTGTACAGGCACACATTATAAACGCAATATAAAAATAGTTGTACCCTAATATCATATTCCGCCCCCATGCCAAATGTAATAATAATCCTGTTCAATACAAACAATCCTTGAAATTCAAAAATAAAGCACAATGCATAAACCGTCAATATATGCGCGCGCGATACTTCGACAGACTTAACATTTAAAGTATAAATTTATTTTGTTTTCTTAACTAACATCTTTTAGTTAAATGCGAGGGTGGAATTAATTAAAAATAAAATAATTTGAAAAAAAAAATAAAAATTAAAAATTATGTTTGATTTTGTCAATGAAAAGAAATAAAATTTGTAACAATATAAAAAAAAGAAACTACGAGTATGTACCATGTACATGAAGAAGATATATTGTAATGTTATTTTGTATATGCAAATTAATTTTGTGAATATTTAATATTGTATACCATGTATATACATAGCCGAGATATGTGTATAATGCATGTACGTATGTACATCCTTGAGATGAAATGAGATTAGATTCAAATATATGCGCGAAGATGATGATGAAGAAAATCCCACTCAATTAAACAATAATAACAATAATAATATATATTGAAGACACAAAACAACTAACATGACTAAAAATGTTAAATTTTATATAAATAACAAATCTTTGACGACACCATGACGATCTCGGGCGCGCACATTAAGAAAAACGTTACTATAAAAGAAAATTTATGTCTCTTCCTTAAAAAAATAAAATTAAAAATAAATTTGAAAAAAAAAACATTTTTTTAAAAGATGATTCTGTGACAAATTATTTTGCTAACGCCTTCATTAAAGAAAATAAAAATATTTATTTTGTTGTGCGCTTTTGTTGTTGTTGTCAAATAAACGTAACAACAATTATTGTACGGGTACACCTTCAGAAAATACCTTTGATTTGATTTTTTTATGGTAACATTTCGTGGTGTTTAATATTTTTTTTTTTGCTTTTTAGTGACGATTGGTTGTTCTTTATGGCTTTGGGTTTATAAATATATCAGACAGATTTGTAAATTATGTTTACTTACATCGGATATATGCTTAAAAGGATATATACAATATTCTTGGCTGATCGAATATTACCAATGTGGTGGGTGCTTTTGAATTTTAGTTTTAGTTCATCTAAATCCTCAAACCTTAATGTCGAATCGATCAGAACGTTAGCTTTGGATGTACACGTTATCTCTTTGACCTTAAAAAATTATTAAAACTCCAAAACCCTATATCTTGGAACCGTATGCATGTTCGACATAAAATCATACGCGACGGGTGTTTCAAACAATATGATTGAAATCAAACACCACACACACTAATCTAACAATTGACACAGTTGGATTACGTGTAAAGTTAAAACACAATCAGCATGTTCTATGCAATCTCACTTGCAATAAGGAAATTTAACATCTGTAGTACAATCTCCAATACCAATCAACCCCATTAAATGGTCAATTATTATTCTTATTATTTTGCATTAAACAGACTCTGTTTGGCATTTACGCATCATTGTCAAAATATAGTAGAATACGTTAATTTCATTCCGATAATTTGTTGAACGTGTTGCAATTTGAGCTTTTGTATTAAAGGGTCTTAACTTATTATTTTACAGAGGTGGCTTTTTGTGTAGGCATTGCATGTCAAAATGCAACTCAACATTATGCAAAAACTTAACAAAAATATGGCGGGGGATAAAAATGGATGGTATGATATCAAACGGCAAAATGTCGAAGGGCCGAATATCGAATGGCCGAATGTCAAAAGGCCGAATGTGTCGAAGAGCCGAATGGGTCAAAGGGCCAGAATCGGTTTTTTTTATTTATTTTTTCTTTTCGTTTTTAGAAATATATTTTTTAAAATTTGTTGGTTTATGGAATGTTTTGTTAATTTTTTTATAAAATATAAATCAATTTTTTAAGAATCAATGTATTTTACTATTTTTCATCTTTGAATATTCCATCAGTAAAATTGTTGCATTAAAAATGTTGCATTGTACCATACACCTATTATCAGAAGGCTAAATGTATCGCTGACTGGATACGTGGAATCCCGTCATTGGTTTTCCACCCTTATAATCAAAAAAATGCAAGGACTAATAGCAGATCTCAGACTAAAAGTAAATCTATATATATAAAAATGAATTCCTGTTTGTTTGTTTGTTCCCAATGGGCGTCTCAGCCGGCCAACCAATCGCCATGAAATTTTTACCATGTACAAGTTGCATATCCAGAACCAACCTTATGATAGAAGGGGCTGGACTCCTAGGTGCTGCGGAACAATTTTTTTCGAAAATTTTAATTTTCTTTAAATTTTTCCACGAAAATGAGTTTATGGAGCTGGTTATATGAAATTACTGACATGTTCGAAACCGAGGGGCCCAGCCCAGGATCAAAAATTAACTTTTACATGTACAGATTCAAATATTTGATTATTCCAAAATGACTTCTCAGTCGCTCAACCGATCGCCATGAAATGTTTACCATAGAAATCTTGCATATTCAAAATCAACCTTATGATATTTTGAAAGGGGCTGGACCCCGGAGTCTAGGGGTTGCGGTAAAATTTTTTTCAAAAATTTTAATTTTATTTAAAATTTTCCACGCAAATGAGTTTATGAGGCTGGTTATATGAAATTACTGACACGTTCGAATCCGAGGGGCCCAGCCCAGGATCAAAAATTAATTTTTACATGTATAGATACAAATATTTGATTATTCCAAAATGACTTCTCAGTCGTTCACCCGATCGCCATGAAATGTTTACCATGGAAATGTTGCATATTCAGGACCAATCTTACGATATTGTGAAAGGGGCTGGACCCCGGAGTCTAGGGACCATGGTACAAATTTTTTCAATAAATTATATTTTTTTACGAGAATGAGTTTTTTTAAAGGGGTTATGTGAAATAAGAGACATGTTCGAATTCAGGGGGTCCGCCCCTGGATCAAAAATTCATTTTTACATGTAAAGATACAATTATTTGATTGTTCTGAAATAACGCCTTAGCCGCTTTACCGATCGTCATGAAATTTTTACCATGTATATGTTGCATGTTCAGGACCAAGACCACGATACTTTTGAAGGGGCTGGAACCCGGGGTCAAGGGGCTGTGGTACAAATTCTTACTCAAATTTCAATTTTTTTAAGATTTTTTGAAGGGAATGAATTTAGGAAAAGCTTTTTATGAAATTAGTGACATGCTCCAATTCGGAAGTCTGCCCTGTATCAAGAATTCATTTTTACATGTATGTATAGATACAATTATTTAAATGTTCTGAAATAGCGCCTTAGTCGAAAAAATTTAGACACCAAAAATGAAATCTAGCGTGCGAATGTTATACACAAATCATACCTCTACTATAATTGATTTAATTATTCAAATTAATTTTATTAATTAAAATTTAAGACAATCTTTAGGTCCCAAAAATGACGGCGTTAATAAATTAAATAATGAAATTCAATCGGAACTACCCGGGTCACTAATGAAATAAAAATCTACCGACACGGTTAATGATGTGAATCAATCCGTCAATTATCCAATAGTTTCTTAATTCTTTGGAGCCACCTGGTATTCCACCACACATACTATTTTTAAAAGAGAGTTCACCAATAATACTGCTCCCAAATTTAGATCCAAAGAAATTGTGCAACTGAACACGGCTTTGTGTGAAGAAATTGATGCCGAACGTGATTGAAGCAACGATTATTACCCGTAAAAGTAAAGGAGAAGATGTGCTAATTTCGCGCATTCCTATGATTCCCACCGATTCCCATTACGCCTTGCTTTTGCAATGACAATCAAAAAAGCCCAGGGGCAATCATTGAAAATAGCTGGTGTTATTTTGGAAAATTCATGCTTTTCACATGGCCAACTGTATGTTGCTTGCTCCAGAGTCAGAATGCCACAAAATTTATTTATTTACACACCAAATGGAAAAACCAAAAATATTGTTTATCAAAAGGCTTTATAATAAAAATTATTAACTAAAATATCTTTATATTTATTATTAACTTTGATCTGGTTGAAGGTTTGTAAAAATAGAGTGTAATTAATTGGCAACTGGTAACAAATACCAAACCAAAATTAATTAACTATCCCCACAAACAGGATGTCCAATAATATCATTACAAAAGTTCGTCTGGATGGATTATCGGAGGCACCCGTTACTGAATACAGCTACTTATAATTTCCTTTTCATATGTGATTGCAACTACAGCGATGTAAAGAGAGAATTCTTGCATAACAATCAAGATATTTTAAATATATACCTCCCGTGCAACGTCGGGTAACTCAGCTAGTAATAAATAAAACAGAATTAAACGCTAAACAATATTTTAAACATAACTTTTATAATTTTATTTATTCTCCATTTTAAAAGGTCGTTATTCTCCATTTAAATATACTACCCTTTTCAAATGGCAATTATATGCGTCCCAGTTCGATCTATAGGGCTCGCACGAATAGTCAGCTCGAAGTTTCAGTATTTTATAACAATCTTTTATTCCAAATTCTGTCCAGCGTTAAGAAATTCATTTAAGTCTAGTTAAAAAAAATTTACAAAATATTCCATAAAACAACAAATTTAAAAAATTATATTTCTAAAAACAAATAAATAATTCGGCCTTTCAACATTCGGCCCTTTGACACATTTGGCCCTTCGACACATTCAGCCCTTCGACATTCGGTCATCCAACATTCAGCCCTTCGGCACATTCGGCCCTTCGACTTTCGTCCCTCGACATTCGGCCTTTTGAAATTTGGCCTTTGTACTCACATTATCTCTTTGCTTCTTTTATGCTACTCATAATTTGATCATAAATAATAAATATAACCGCACTACTGCAAAAGGAATTTTTTTATTGTCAAACACTCTTTTTATTGACAAACGTTTCGTTTGCTATGATTTGCACTAAGATTCACAGAACGAAGGTTCAGTTTTAAGAAAACCCTAAACCCAACACAACTGTGAGTACATCTTTCCTCATTATCGCTTGATTCACACGTTGGAAACAAATTACAGAGATTTTAAACAACAATCAACCGTTTTAGCTGCTGTTACAACATTTTGCTTATGTTGTTTTGGTAACGGGTAACATTTTAGTCACGATTTCGTTTTGGAGGGTTCCGCGATCTGCTATTCTACCAGGTTATGTAATACCGCCGGTTTTGGAGAACAACAACAGAAGAAAAATTCAAGTAGTATAGTAAGTGGTAGTTATCCAATCCACTTTAAGGCTATCCAAGAAACCGAAGATATTTCAAGTGAGAATGTCTTTTTAAAACGAGCTGTGGCTCTTTAGATTGTTAAGCAAAACTTCGATAATATACTAAATAATTTTATATTCTTTCTAATTTTTTGCAACCCTTAAGCACGACATTTTCTTAATTGGACAAAAATTAGAGTACCATGACACAATGTATCAAATTTTATCATTAAAATTGGAAACTTTAAAAAAAAAATTTAAAAATGTGTATAGACTTTACTTATCACAAAATTAAACTGTTTTCAAAATCTAACTGCTACCACCACTACCTAAGTCAGAACTTCATGAAGTCGTGATCAAAATTTGATGGTCATAACTGAAGAAGTTTTGGTTTGTAATCTTTTTATAAATATCTATTCCAGTTTCAAACTTCCGCTAATATTTTGACTAACCAAAGCAAGAAAATATGAACTGTTATTTCGGGTAATTGTTTACAACGGATTATCGAATCAGGTTATGATAAACTGGTTAACTGCGTGAAATCGAGTCTGTTAAATGGTGAGGACCTGTACTGTAACCTGCGACTCAGCACACAATATTTTAATTTTATTTAAATGGTTGACAGTTTAAATAGCTATACATATTTTAAATAAGATAATCAATTTATGTGCAACATTAGTGAACTTTGGAAATTTACCTTTGTTTACTACATACTGTATTTGGACAGTTGGCACTAAATGATATTTTCAAAATATAGTAAGTTCTACCGGTTGTACCGGTGAAACACCACATTCTACCTTAAATGGCCATATTTTTTCTGAATATGATGGAATTGAAGAAATCAATCCGGAATAAAATTAATAACCTGGAACAAGAGACCTATTTTGAATAGCCAACTCATAATCGATACTCACTTAATATAGCTGGTGCCCTCCAGTTATAAACACCAACGGCTCTCCAGCCAAGTTAATTTTATGAATTGTGAGTAGCTGTTCCGTGCTTCATGAGATTTGTATAGTAGGCACGAAACTCATCTTTATTAACGCACTGACAGAAAAACCGAACCCCCATCAATTACAAGGAAGCAGTTTTTATTGCTATTAATGGCGTGTATAGCTGAAGAAAAATCAACGAACCTCTTCTAGAAGACAGTAATATAAGTTGGTAAATTGTGTCCCAATGCAAAGCTCGTAGTCGCTTATAGCAATGAGCTAACCCCACAGGCATACAAAATCCACGCCACTGGATTTCAGTTGAGCCAAATGAGAAAAAATCCTATATGGATTATTCAGGCCGGCAATTCTTATCTTCCGACCAAAAATTAGAAAATTGTCAAAAGGTAGGAAACTAAATAAAAAATCCAAACAAGGACGAAGTTATGAACTTTTGCTATGCTTAAAAAGCCTTAGAATAGTAGGGTATTGATTTAATCAGAATTACAAGGAAATTGATGTTTTCGTCTAAAAGTAGAGGTGCCTACAAGATGGTATTAGCGTATATGGAACGCGAAAAGTATGTTCCACCACTCAAACTTGGGGAGCTAATTTTAGATGTGATGAGAATACACATCACATCATCCTGGGGAGCAAGGACTTCAATAAAAAGAGTGAGCCATTTTTTATGACTTATTAAATGTTTACCGTAACCTTGGCCAAAGATGGACTCTGTGGTTGATAATATAACTTTAAAGACCAATGATTATATTTCAATTAGATATTCCCATTGGAAATACATTCATTGATGTTTAAAGCTTTAAAGCTGCTAAATATTTTTATAATGGTCCGAAGGTGGTATATTTATCCCGGAAGAGGACAGAACTTCACAATGCTCACAAAAGTATTTAAAACCCATAACTCTATCGATCTTTGGCTTGAAAATACTGAAAAGGTGTGTAAGGGAAAAACGGATTTACTAGTGGCTTTTCATATTTTTCATACTGTGGCGAATTTATTTGAAATGTATTTCCTTAGATTACTTGATCGAATTTTTTTTTAATCCGTAGCCTGTCCAGGCTATAAAGTTAGTAGCTGAGCTCAGTCTCAACATGCGGATTGTAAAAAAAGAAGTTTTTTCTGTAGTGCGCACGAGGTAGTCATGGAAGTATTACCTTCAGTGGAAGTGGACCTCTAAATAAGCAAATTATTGAATCATATGCCGCTTATCCAAATTATTAGCAGTGGGAAGATGTACACCCCAAGGTGGTGTTATGGAGTCCTTTGCCTGAAACATGGCGATTAAAGCATTTGACAGGACAGAGGTGGAAGTAGTTAGCTATGCGAATGATGTAGCGACGAATAAGGGTCGATTTATATTATCCGTTCCGTTCAGATCCGTTTCTTTCAGATTCAGACAAAAAAAATATTGTTACATATGTTTTCTATATAAGTATTTATATTATCCGTTCCGTTCAGATCCTTTACTTTCCGTTTCAGATAAATATTGTTGAAAAGAATGTTTTATCTGATGTCTGAACGCGAAAAAATACGAAAGAATAGCGAGGAAAGTGGAATTTATATATATTCCAGCAACAACAATCAAAACAAAATTAAATTGCTACTAAAAACATTTTTGGATTTTTTGTTATCGTTTAGTCTATACGTAGCCAAAGATACGAATAGATGCAGCATGTATGAAACAAATTAATAATATTTGTTTATTTTCTCGTCATGCCAATCGTATGCTAATGTTTGTCACCACTAAACTTTGCTTATATGCTCTTTTAAATTATCCCATATATTTTATAGTTGTTTTAGTCTAATAAACTATAAAATATAAAAAAAATTGTTAAAGTAAAATAAAGTAAGGAGCATACGAGTATATACCTGGATTATTATATCTGAAGAACTGAGCAATAAAACGCGTGTTCATATTTTCTATTGAATTCGTTTTAAATTTTTTTTTCTTGTTATTTAACGTTTAAACAGGGTTTTTATGTGTGGAACGGTAAAATTTTATGGCAAATAGGGTAGGTCATTTTGGAACCTTTTATCCTATGGAACAGATTTTCAAAGTGTCACGATAATTGAGGTGATATTTTTAAGTTTCTTTTAAATTACCCAAAATCTCGTCTTTAAATGGTCATAACTTTTTTGTTTGTAATCGTAAAGGCTCGAAATAACTTTTATTGCATTCTGCAATGTGATTTTATTCTAAATAAATCGTTATTTAATAGAATTGGTTAAAGAAAAATGACTTATGGCCTTCCAAATCCTACAAAATGTGTAAAAGTATGGAAAATGTCTACCTTCTAAATTCATTTAAAAAACTAGAAGTGATTTTGAAATTAGCTTTGTTTTAATTCTCTAGTTTATGCTCTTTCCAATGGTATGCTATTTGTCATAGAAATCATTCATTTTGTGGTCAAAATAATAAAAGATACTATTTTGCCGGGGTTAGGTTTAAGAAGATCGAAAACTTTATTTCCCAAACTTGCATACACAAAAATTAAATTGCTACTAAAACATTTTGGATTTTTATGTTATGTTTTACTTTATACGTAACCAAAAAATACGAATATATACGATAACCATACGATGAAAATATCTGATCTGATAGTATAAATTGATGATGTCTGAATCTGAAAGAAACGGATCTGAACGGAACGGATAATATAAATCGACCCTAAAGAGAAAATAAAAAATGCTCTTGTAATCGTCCCAAAACAGACCAGCAGATGTGAATTTGGGTAAAGTTTATTTTACGTATACATCGAGGAAATCAGGTAAAGAGTATACATTTTTAAAATTTTTAAATGCAAGATTGTTTATCAAAATGTTGATATTAGGCTTGTATCTTAACAGTTTCTCGACAGTACAAGTAAATTTTCCGGGAAAATTTTGCAGTTTTTCCATGAAAATTTTGAAATTTATTCAGTTTTTCTTTTTTTACTTACTTTGGCACTTGAAGAATTGTATAAATTGTGGAAAAGCGGGGGTTTGGGGGCAACAGCCACCATCCACTAAGGTATACAACTAACTTGTTGCACTATCAGAAGAAGCGATAAAAGCAATAGGAACTCTTTGATCTGTGTCCGCAAGGTTGACAAAGCAAATAATAATATAAAAGAATATTGAAAAAATAAAAAAAGTGAACATTTTCGCGGAAAATCAAAAAACTAGCTTGCCCCTCCTCGATAGCACACAATCCTGTATTTAAAAACTTCCAAAATTTATATTCCTTACGTGATTTTCGCGATGTATACGTAAAGTAAAATCACGCCCTATCTTCAACTGTAAGCCGAACTATTTAGAAAGCATAAAAGACCATTTTTACGTACCTAACAACGCCATTAAGAAGTGCATCTGTGCTTAATGTTTTGATAAAAGGTTTCGTATAGGTTGCCCAATAAGAGAACTCTGTCAGAGTGGGTGAAGAAAGCGTCGTCTTCTGCGAACGACATACGAACAGTTTGCTTGCCTCTAATATGGACATTCAGCTTATACTCGAAGTAATGTAGAATAATTGTGCAGAATAATTCTAACTATGAACGAGCATCTAGAGTCTAATTTAATCAAAATTGTTTTTTTATATTTTAAATTCGGTTGAGATCATTGGCATTTGCTTTGCTTACCCATGTCGGAAAGCTATAGTTATATAGTATCTGTCTATGTGCTGACCATTAAGTTTGGCAGATGGTCACAAAATCAAAGAGATACCAAGACGAGGAGGAATCCTTTGGAGATGCTAGCTAACTTTCTCAGAAGTTGTTGCGTACGATATTGGAATGATGCTTCTAGGCCATGGAAAAAGAGGTCCTAGAAGCGCATTCTTCACTTAAGATAAATTACAACATGCTGTTGAAGTTCGACGAATATAGGCGCGAAATAGTGACGTCCAGGACAAGGAGACTTAACTGCCTGCTAAAGCAAAATATATGCAGTTGACGAAATGATGAAAATGAAAATAATATACTCCATTTAGACGTTCGAAAAACGGTGAGATTGATCCATTTCCAAACTTCCAAGAAAACCCGCTGGCCACACCGAATTAACAGGTCCCGATTGCAAAGAAACGGGATACTGTAATGGAGGAGAAATCATTCAACCTTCTCATGTACTGGACTAATGATCGCCAAAGCTGTTTACTAAATATTTGTGATCCGTCGCAATCGAGGTTTTTACTGCGCAGACTGCCCTGAAAATAGCGATATCAAAAAATTTGCCAATATTTGCATATAATATGATATTTCTTCAGTGGGTGAACTCCAAAAACTACCTCCAGTGCGTGTTATGGGAATGGGTGATTTTAACCAACGGAGTAACCTAACGCAAAAAACATGAATTTTTTGGAAAATGGGGAATACCCAGGGAACACTGGGTGTAATATTCAAAAGCTGTTTAGTTCAAAATAGCACTAGAAATGCTTCGCTCTAAGATATTTTTAAGAAGTTACTACGGCTGTAATGTTTTTCCAATGAAAACATCTTTGTTGCAATTATATTTCGCATACATTCAATCGCGATTGATACATGTTACTCTGATTTGGAGTAGATGCTCAGAAAATAAGATAAGAGCTATCGAAATCCACCTAAAGAGTGTGTTAAAATACATAATTAATGCACCTAACGATATCCAACAGAGAAACTTTTCGAAGAATTTCAATCGCTCGGATGATTCATAAAAAAATAAATAATCAGATCAAGTAGAGTTTCAAATTACCTAAGACCCAAAATCAGCACGATTATAGTACAAAAACACGTTTCAGATTATTTTAGAACAAGTTCTGCATTGAACTATACAACTTTGAATATACACCCAGTGTTCCCCTAGATTTTTCGGAAAATTCATAATTTTTAATTGGATTTGGTGTAGTACAAACTGAAAACACTCATTCCAGCCGTGTTATCTCTTAAAAATATCGTAAGACAAAGCACTTTTATAGCGATTTTCACCTATAAAACTGTTAAATATTACACCCAGTGTTCCCCTAAATTTTCCGGAAAAATCTGATTTTTAATTGGACTGGGTCTAGTAAAAAGTGTAAACAATCATTCCAGCCGTAGTTACCTGTTAAAAATATTTTAGGACGGGCCGCTTTTAGTCCGATTTTTAGATGTATAACTTTTGAAATTTACACCCAGTGGTCCCCTAGAATTTCCGGAAAATTTATGTTTTTTAAATGGATTTGGTCTAGTCGATTCTAGTCTCGACCTCTTAGAAATATCTTGGACAGACCACTTTTAATGCGATTTTGAAATATAAAATTTTTGAATATTACACCCAGTGTTCCCCAAAATTTTCCGGAAAATTCCTGTTTTTTAATTTAATTGGGTCTAGTAGAAATTGAAAACTTTCATTCCAGCCGTAGTTACTTCCTAGAAATATCTTAGGATGGACCACTTTTATTGCGATTAGCGAGATACAACTGTTGAATATTACCGCTAGTGTTCCGCACGATTTTTAGCTGTACAACGTTTCAAAATTACACCCAGTTAACCCAGTGGTCCCCTAGATTTTCCAGAATTTTCATATTTTTTAATTGGGTTTGGTCTAGTCGATTCGTAGTAACCTGTTAGAAATATCTTATAGACAGGCGACTTTTAATGCGATTTTGATCGATACGACTTTTGAATATTATACCCAGTGTTCCCCTAAATTTTTCGTTTTTGAGTTGGATTGGGTCTAATACAAAGTGAAAACACCCATTCCAGTCGTAATAACCAATTTTTAATGTCTTAGACAAAACATTTTTAATGCGATTTTGACGTAAACAAATACATGTTGTTGGTTTTAGGACAAGTTAGGATAAACTTCATTTGATTCCATTCTTCTAGGCAAATTTGATCATCTTATTCTAACGATCGTATCGGGTGACTTGATTTCATGAAAAGAAACGGTTAAGTTAGAATTAAAAAATCGGCGAAACCACGGCAGCTCGATTCTTTTTAGTCTCAAGTTTACGTCTTATGTTAGGTATCGGAAGCCTATTGTGCCTTGGATTCACCAACAAGACCTAGGATAGATTTAATTTAAAATACTGAATAGACTGAAAATCATTTTGTATTATGTCATATTAAAGCATTTGCAAGACATCAACGCTTGCTCAATGCATTGTATCGCATAATATATGGTAATAAAATTGTCTAAACAGCCGCTCCAATATTGTTACGAAGCGAGTTGTTAACTCTAAATCTAATCGACTTCATCATTGTTGAGTATAAATCTATGTAACATTTTACCTAAATAAATTTCGATAACAATCAGCCATAAATTTCATCCTCGAACTTATATAAATAAATTTGTAAATCTTAGTTTTATATAGAAACGATACACATATTTTGCTTATCGACTCACCTTAATTATTCAGGTACACAACTATAATAAATATAATTAAACACAATTTAAGCTCAAAATAATTTTAATTTAAATAAAATTATGTATAAAATACTTTAAATATTCATGATTTATGTACACGATTATTTATTTTATCTAATTTCTATATATACAGACTTCAGTTTGTACGTAGCTATATCCAAAGTACTTACAGATGCCTACCAAACGTATGCATATGCACAATGAACGTAATAAATTCCGATATAAATTTTTAGATAAAAAATTAAAATATTTTTTATTCACATATGTATAAGAATAATATTTAAATAGACAAAATTGTCAAGATAAAATTGTTATACTTGGTACTCGAGGTTTTATTGCCACACATAGAGAAGATATATCGCGTAATATCGATATATGGAATTCCTATACAGTACATAAAAAAAATTTCTCCACATTACACAAAATAATTGTAACAATTGTAATATACTAAACTTATTATTATTTTCCATCCTAACACCATAAATAAATTCATTTTTTTTTTAATATTTTCTAATTTACAATTTATTTAATATTTTTATTTTTATTACATACCCGTATTTATATATCTAAAATTACTACATGCAATTCGCGTAAAATGTATATCAACGTACGTACGTACGGTCGCTCGTAATTCCGGTATTCATTTATCAAAGTGGAAATTTATTATCGATCGACTTGTTTTTTGCGTTCAGCTTTTAGTTTTGTTTGCTGCTGCCTTCCAATGCTCAACGTACTCGTATAAACCAATTTTCACTTTCAATATTATAAAACGATAAAAAATGATTTATCACTCATAAAGATATGGAATTTATCGTCATATAATCATCCTGTTATCTTTTATATCGTCGATAACTTGATGCTATATAGAACGGAATTAGATTACGTATTTAGATAGACTCGTATTTTAATCAAAGTGGATTGGTATAAATATTATGCGAAGCAGCAAACAAATGTTGTGATTACTTAAAAAAGAAAAGCTTGATGAGAGATTATTTTAAAATTGTATGAAAAATAGAAGTAAATCTACTCGATGTATCTTCAATTTGTTTAATATTATTTATGTTTGAGTAAACAAGAGGTGTTTAAATATATTTTGTATTTTGTTACTTTATATCTAGATGAGAACTAGTTTATCTTATAATAATCAAGGTTCTGTTTCTAAACGCCGCCAACCAAGCCACGAGAAGTTCGTAAAAGTTATAAGTGTCTTTCAAAACTATGTCAGTTTTGTATTTTCCAAAGCGTTTGTTTAGCTTTATTGTTGCGTTGCTTATAATGGTCTGCCATACGCATAATTACACTCGTGAAGCAGTGTGGCATAAATGTGCAAAAAGTACAATTAATGACATCTACTAGAATATGCCGGGCCTCTTGAAAGATTCGACTTTTACACTATTTTAACATAAACTGTAGATACCTTTACGCACACGTATACATTTCTGTGGTCACAAGACATAACCAATAAGATTACTTTTATCATTTTTCAGTGGAGCTAATTTGGTTTTACAAACGAATTTTGAAAAACGGATGAATATTGAACATTCTTTCTTTCATAAATTTTATTCGCCAATTGTATTTCAAATTAATTCATTAAATTACACATTACGATCATAAATTTGATTAGGATGCAAGTTATTCATTTCAACCATTTTAAAATCTTTGTAAAAATTATGGAAGCATGGATCTGTTAAAAGGCAATAAATCCATAAGATTTTTTTTTTTTAATGCTAATCGTAAGTAGTAAGATCTATCGTTTAGATCCCTTGTCGTTGTATATTTAACTGTTGAAAAGGTTCCTCACTGCTTAAAGAATGTTTATAGCTTATATGTTCATAGTTTCCTTTGGTAGCCACCTTTCATTTTTCCAGATAAATTTTTCACCATTTTCATTAGTGTTCATAATCATAAAAATTTATACTACTGAAGTTAGCAGAAAATTGGGCATAAAACAAATCTGCATTATCAACATTTCAGCCAAAATTTCGTCAGACAAACTACTTTATCGGGGCATTGAGAGGGAGTGCGTTCACGAGACTTATACATTGTTCAATATTGTAACAAGTCTCATTGTAGAAATGACGTAGTAGTTAACATTGAGATTGCCTCAAGTGTCAAAACAAATGAAAACAATAAAAATTAATTTCTTAATTTCTTCATAACATAAAAAGTAACATATTATGGAGCATCCAAATGATCTCTGTATTCATAAAACACAATTTTTTTTTAAAGAAATATATTAAAAATTGAATTTTGTTCTTTAAATTATTTTTCAAAACTACATATAATGGTTGTTGATTGTAGTACGACCATGATACATACACCATTAAAAATGACATTTGTAGAGGCAGTCTCGAGTAGGTTTCAGAATGACGTTTGTAACAATGTAGAGTTCGTGAACGAAAAACGCACGTGTTCATTGTTACAATTTAGTTTCATGAACGAATTTGAGCTGTCATTGTTAAGAATATAACTCTCGTGAATGCACTCAGGGGATTCATAACATTCTGCAATCTGCATTGTCGACATTTAAGTCGAAACTTCGGCGTACAACTAACTTTATCCGCATATTGCGAGGAAATCAATAATAATCTAACAACTGCAGTATCGACATGCCGGGCGAAACTCCATTATAAAACTGCATTACCGGCAAAATTATAGAGGGAAACGAAGATTTTTTTAATACATAAAGCCTTTATTCCACAATGAAACATATTTTTTAGTAAAAAAAAAGCGAGATAAAAATATAATTTCGCCACGTACCAAAACGAAACAAAAAAAACTCAGTAAAATTTACTGGGGAAAATGTTGCCATAAAAAGTATGAAACTCAATACTTTTCATGGCAACATTTGTTGTCTTTGTCACTCTAACGTAATTTTAATATGTATACTCTCCTCTTTTCGATTTCTCAGTATTTTTTACTGAAAAAATATGTTTCATTGTGGAATAAAGGGTTAAACTAAATATTTTAACAAATTTTAAAATCATATTCAAATCGGTTCTATGACCTATTATGTACATTGAATAAAGCTACCTAATTAATTAACAGCTTTTAAGTATTATGATAATTATAAATTTTGAATAATTATAATTTATAACGTGTCTCCGAGAATCCGCGAAGCTCATATAATTCATTTGTCGTGTAAACGAGTTAAAATTCTAGGCTCGAGCCTATAAGCAGAATATCTGTGGTGCAAAGTTTGAGGCAAAAGTTTATGTGGAATCATAGTTAGATATCCAAAAATCCTCAACGATTTCTGAAATCTTCTTTTTTCATAAAATGATCAACATCAGAGAAAATGAGATTTCAGACATGGTTTGAGAATTTTCGTATATCTAATTATGACCCCACATAAACTTTGGCCCCAAACTTTGCACAGACATTCTATATTTGTAGGCCAGAGCCTAATAATATATCCGCTTACCCGACAAATGAATAATGCGGGCTACACGAATTTTTGAATTCGGTTGAGGATTTTCGGAAATCTTGGGAAATCTCGGAAATCTCTATATGATTCCACATAAACTTTGAACTGAAATTTTACTTGGTATTGCCTTCAAATGCCTGAAATTTTCAACTGTAGTACGCTTACATGACAAAAGAATTAATTCGCGAATTTTCATATAAAATATTTTCATATATAATATATTTGAAATTTAATAGACATAATATAACCTTAAGAATTTATTAGTACATTTTAATTTATATGCAAAATTGGTCGATAATGCAGATTTCGAGTGAATTTTCTACTAACTTCAGTAACGTTAAAAACTGGCAGGTTTTATTTCTAATACGTTAAACTCCTGCTTAGTGCCAACTAATTTAAATAACCTTACCAAGGTACCAATCCCTTGGATGGCAAATTTTTAACACAAGTTTTTCTTTTTTTCATTCGATAAGTGAGTGGTCGATACTACACACACACACTTCATATGCGTATGCCCTGGAACCAAAAACATTATGGTCGATTACTTCTATGTGAGCGCAATTTTCAATATATGTCAAAAACAAACAAATAAACTCTTGTTCTGGCCAGGGTACGAACCACTGAAAAGTTTAGCGGTTTAATATAACTTTCGATTGAATTTAAAAGTTTAGAAAACAGGATACAATATTGCTTCCGTCACGAGCTCCATCTGCCTCATGCCACATGTAGCAGTAAGGATTATTTATAGCATAATCCGATTGAAGGTCTTTTATAAAATCTATATCGAGGTATGAATGTATGGCGAAGGCGGACATGGTTGTAAGTCGAAAGCATATAATTTAATTGTAGAATTATTCTTTACTGTTACCTCATCATTTTCCTTGGATTTGAATTCTAAATCTACTTCCAAATAATGAGCTTTTTGTTTCGATGAAATTATACTCATGCTATTCGCAGTAAAGACCATGCACTTTTTATTAGACAAATTGCAATGCAAGTATTTCATACTTGAATCCCAGTGGGAATATTGGCTCTAATAAGCGGGAAGCTACTTAAACACTTTTTATTTCCCCAATGATTTCTTTTAAAAATTTGTAGTGGGGTCAAATTCTGAATTGGATAGCTCGAATTTTAGATCATCGTTGTAATCATGTTCAGTATCGCTCTCTTTAATACATCTGTTCTCGAACATTTGAGCGGCTTTATTTGGAACGGAAAGTGTAAATAGGTTTTCATCATTTTCTTTTAATTTAGTCATTTTTTGTATATTGGCTGTGTGCCTAACTTAAGGTACAAATCTATTCAATTATTTTTCAAAAACACTGGCAATCTAATTTAACAATCTGGCCCTAATCGCAGTTTTACCCTAGTAAACGATTTACCTTAAATTTGGCACACAGCCATTGTACGAGTATATAACTTTCGTAAAAATAATTGTCTTGATACGATTTTTTGTGTACATACCTAAACGATCATGGTGAATCTCATGGTGATGTTAACTCAATTCTGCCCTAAGTCAACCTAAACGGTTATACCTTGTGACCACAGAACTGTTAAACAATTTAAAAATAACTTAATTTTATAAACTGAACGAGCTGACAGCATTGACCATTTAATCGACTGGAAGCTCGCTTATTTTTGAAATAGTTCTAGTCAGATCCTGGATATACTGTAACGACCAATACCAATAGCTAATTTAAAACGATTGAATTTTCCTCTAGAATTAGAACTATGTCATCAATCTTTAAATCTAATTTTTAAACTTTTGCGCTTAATTTGAACCTGTAATGTTTCACCTGAATGGCACTTCCAAAAGTTTTGTACTGCAGAAGTAACCTTCTTTAATCTGTTAAACGATCGCGAATTTTCCAAACAAGATTCGACGAGATACCAGTGGTAAGAGGATCATTTGGATCACATAACAACGTTGACATCCCTCAACTTGTACGATTAAATTGTACAATTCTTCGTAAGTAAAATGAGTTCAGTTTTTAACTATTTTAAATGGCTTTGAAACGACTTAACTGTAAACTCCCAGAATCCGCTGAAATTTGTGACGCGCGGTGTATCAATTTTCAAAATATTCCTGAGCAACAAAAGTTATTTATAGTTTCGCTCTGCAATTTTTTATAGAATTCTGCTTATCGCTTCTCAATCGATTGTCAGCAGCTCAAAATTCTGAACTTTTTAAAAATCTCACATTTCAAATTTCCGATTTCAAACTCCCGAAATGTTGATATAAGAGTATCATGACTAGAAATGAGGTTTTAAAATGATTATGAAATATGTCTACTTTGGACTATAATCGGCCATTTCTTAACCGATTATAATGGGATTGGATTTGTTGGATGGAAATAGAATTATAAAGTTATTCAAAAAATCCATCCAACATAACAAATCTTATCATAATCGGTTAAGGAGTAGATGAGTTTCATGCCACGTAGCCATATTCCAGAACTTCTCCCAAAAAACATGTTATAGTCGAATTCTCATATCAATCAAACTCATTCCATCATTATCTGTTAAGAAATGGCTGAGTTCCGTCCCATGTGGCCGTATTCTAAAATTGCATCCAGAAGCATTTTATATAATCACATTTCTATCCAACAAACCCTATTTCATCAAATTCGGTTGGGAAATGGCTGGGTTTCACCCCGGTTAAGAAATGGCTAAGTTCCAGTCCATGTAAGCCATATTCCAGAACTTCTCGCGGGATATTTTTAATATTTTACTGGATTTTAAAATACTGGAGTTTGCAATACGAGGTTTGGTAATACGGGACTCCAAGCCCAACCAATAAATAAATTAATTTTATTTTCCCCCTTCGCGCATCTAATCGTTTCATGCATGATGCGAATATAAACGCTTCTGAGTTACGACGCCTAAGTGTAAAGCCACGTTCAACGGAGTGCTATAACCACCAATTTTAAAGGTCAAATGTTTATTTGTCATGGGAAGCAAATATGCTACTGAAGATAGCAGAAAAATTCGGTAGAAAAAACTGCATTATCGACCTCCGTTGTATGCATTCGTAGAAATATTCCGCAGAAATTTTTTTGTGGTTTTTTGACCTTTTTCTGTAGAAAAACTGTATTATTGACGTATTCAAAATAGTCGTAGACAATTTGACTCAATTTTCTTTATGTAAGCATGTTTCCTGCCGAAATTCGAGTAAATTTCAATTGTTCACTATCAAAATGCATTCACATAAGCACAAGAACCACGCTGATCGTGAGAATTCCCGCTATTCGAATATACGTGACACGGGAAAAGTAATGGTTCCGTTGAAAAGATGAAAAATTCTTTAGCGTTAGGGTTTAAAAGGTCCGCGAATTTGTTTATTTAGATAAGTTCTGGACTCCTCCTGGTCAAGGCTAAAGAATTTTTCAACTTTTCCACGGAACCATTACTTTTCCCGTGTCATATATATTCGAATAGCGGGAATTCCCGATCGGAAGATAGACAAAGGAGTCCAGAACTTATATAAATCAACAAATTCGCGAACATTTTAAACCTTAAGGCTAAAGAAATGTTCTACTTTATACTTTTAATTTATTATTAAAACAGTTCTTGTGCTTATTTGAATTAATTTTGATAGTAAACAATTGAAATTTACACGAATTTCGGCCGAAAACATGCTTACATAAAGAAAATTGAGTCAAATTTTCTACGACTATTTTGAATACGTCAATAATACAGTTTTTCTACAGAAAAAGGTCAAGAACAACAAAAAAAATTCTACTGAATGTTTCTACGAATGCATAAAAGGAGGTCGATAATGCAGTTTTTTCTGCTGAATTTTTCTGCTATCTTCAGTAGCATATATGCTATCCATGACAAATAAACATTTAATTTTTAAAATTGGTGGTTATAGCACTCCGCTGGACGTGGCTTTACACTTAGGCGTCGTAAGTGATTTAAAGTCAGAAGTATTTATATTCGCATCATGCTTGAAACGATAAGTTGCGCGAAGGGGAAAAATAAAATTGATATTTTCCTAAAATTTCATTCTTTTTCTAATATTTAGACATTATTTAGGTTGAATTCTTTAAATGTGTTGTAAGTGCACTAGTACCTTGTTCTTAAACTTTATTTACACCATTTTTATATTGATAAATCGTTTTTTCCAACAATTGTTTCGTTTGGCCCGTAAGCAACAATACAATCATATTTAACATGAAATTGCAATGAAGCCCAAAGCACCACCGCCAATTAATGTGATAGGCATTACCGAGTTTGCGAATATCCAAGCTCTAATGAAATCAGTGTCCACAAACGACTATAAAGTAGTTGCACTAAACAATAATGTTTGGAAGATAAACACAAGAGATCCCGATGCATACAGAGCTTTAGCCACAAAGCTCACTGAAGAAGGTAAAGAGTGGTATACATATGAAGACAAAAATAACCGAAACATCAAGGTTATGGCCAGAGGTCTACATCCCACCTGCAGGAAGGAGGATATAATAGAAGATCTCAAAATGAAAGAACTGCAAATTGAAGACGCAGTCAATATCCTTAAACGAGAGAAAGTTGAAAATAGTCAAGGAACCAAGATCGTTAAAAGAGGGCTCCCGCTATTCATGCTCACATTCAACAAAAGCGAAAAAATTGAAAATATATTTAATATCAAAGCAATACTTAATATGAGGGTTAAAATAGAACCACTGAAAAAGAACACGAGATTAATACCTCAATGCAAGAAATGTCAAGCTTATAACCACACCCAAAGATATTGCGGGAGAGATGTTAGGTGTGTAAAATGTGCCGGCAGACACAACGCGAAAGACTGTTCTCTTAGTCGAACCGAACCTGCAAGGTGTATAAACTGTAAAGGACAACACCCAGCCAACTATAGAGGATGCGAAGTAGCGGTACAACTGCAAAGGTTAAGAAATAAAACACGCCAATCGACTCAAAACAGTAATGTTAGAAGAGAAAGGATTCCAACTACAACTAGAGCGCCGACACAATCAGAGCCCATAGGGCCAGAGAGGAGATCCTACTCTCAGATAACGCAACAAAATACTATTGAAGAAAATCCACTAGAAAGGATATTTCGAAGTATAGAAACGATAAATGCACGCCTAGCAAAACAAGAACGTGGTCTAGAAGCTATATATAAGCGGCTAGATAGACAAGAAGCTACCAATGAGCTTACATCAATGCTATACTAATCAAATGAATAGATCATTTAGAATTGTTATTTGGAACGCGAATGGATTACCACAGCATGTTCTAGAACTAGAAATTTTTCTAAACTTAGAAAAAATAGATATATGTCTTGTCTCGGAAACTTATTTAACAGAAACTTCATTTATTAAAATACGTAACTATCAATGCTACCATGCTATTCATCCAGGAGGAAACGCTAGAGGCGGGTCTACCGTAATTGTTAAAAATAATATTAAACATTATGAAGTGCCCGGCACTGAGGAAGAAATTATGCAGGTTAAAACCATAATAGTTGAATCAATATATAATAGGGAACTCAGTATCTCCTCTATTTACTGTCCCCCACGCCATCAATTAAAAAAAGAAGACTACAGTCGACTTTTTAAATCACTAGGATCAAATTTTATCATAGGCGGTGATTTTAATGCAAAGAACACCTATTGGGGATCTAGACTTACAACCTCTAAAGGGAAAGAGTTATTTAATGCAGCTCGCGAGAACAACTGTGAATTCCTCTCTGGCGATAAACCAACATATTGGCCTGCTGACATACATAAAATTCCAGATCTTCTTGACTTCTTTGTAACAAAAGGAGTTTTAGAGGACTACACATGCATTGAAAATAGTGAAGGACTATCATCTGACCACTCACCTGTGATCATGACACTGAGTACAATGATAATAAAAAAAGATAATTCACCTAAGTTAACAAACAATAAAACCAATTGGGATCTATTCAAGAAATTAGTAGAAGATCGAACAAATCTCGGCGAACCAATTAGAACGAAGGTGCAGTTGGAAGATGAACTAGAAATATTTAATAACAACATCCAACAAGCGGCTTGGGAAAGTTCACCGATTTCTCATACCAACGCTATAATGAAACATAACTATCCTCTTGAAGTCAGAGAGCTACTTAGGGAGAAACGGAAAGCTCGCAAAATCTGGCAGCACTCTCGTGCACCGCAACACAAAACTATTCTAAATTTTTTGTGCAACAAATTAAAACAACTAATAAAAGAAATAAAGAACGAAAGCATAACTAAGCGACTACGAGGTCTTTCTGAATTAAAGGATGACGATTACTCGCTTTGGAAAGCAACAAAGGGACTAAAAAGATCCAAAATGCATGTGCCGCCTATCAAATGCGATGACGGTTCATGGGCTAAAAGTGACAAACAGAAAGTCTCTCTATTTGCTGCTTATTTAGAAGAGACTTTTCAACCGTCGCCGAGGCAAACAGCAAATGAAAATACAACAGTCGTAAACAAAGCAGATGATCTTGACATAAGGCATGTGACTTTATTGGAGCTTAAAACTGAAATCAATAGTAACTTAAGTATTAAAAAAGCTCCAGGTTATGATTTAATAACTGGGCAAATTGTGAAAGCCATTCCCGAGAAAGGTTTGCGTAAATTAAATCAAATAATTAATGCAGCTTTCAGATTGAAATATGTTCCACGACAATGGAAGGTGGCCGAAGTAATAATGATTCCTAAACCAGGCAAACCAGGAAACGATAAAAAATCATATAGACCGATATCACTACTTCCAATCATATCAAAAATATTTGAAAAACTGTTGCTGAAAAGACTCAAACCTATAATAGAAGAGAGATGCCTAATTCCACCATACCAATTTGGGTTAAGAGAAAATCACTCTACAGTTGAACAAGTTCACAGAATAACGGATGTCATTGAGGATGCACTCGAGAATAAGAAAATATGCTCCAGTATTTTCTTAGATGTAGCTCAAGCTTTCGACAAAGTTTGGCACCAAGGGCTTGAATTTAAACTGCATCGAGACCTGCCTAAGCAATTTTATCAAATTCTTAAATCGTACATAGCTGATCGACACTTTAGAGTCAAATTTGAAAATGAGTACTCTGAAATAAAAAGAATATCAGCAGGTATACCACAAGGTAGCGTACTTGGACCTATTCTGTTTATTCTTTATACGAGAGACTTACCGAATATTGAAGGTACCACAGTAGCAACATTTGCAGACGATACAGCTATTCTAGCAGTTGGAAAAGATATTTCGGAAGCAACAAGCAAAGTTCAAAGTGCAGTTAACACGGTGAGCAACTGGACTAAAAAATGGCGCATCTCATTAAATGAAGCCAAATCAGTACACGTCAACTTTACAAATCAAAATGTAAACTGTATTCCCGTGGTTCTCAACTCAAACCAAATTCCATATGCAAATACAGCTAAATACCTTGGCATGACCCTCGATGCTAAGCTAAGATGGAAAGAACACATCAAGAAGAAAAAAGAAGAATTAAACATCAAATATAGAAAAATGTATTGGCTCATGGGTAGAAACTCTGAGCTCTCAATACACAACAAATTGCTTCTATACAGGCAAATGCTAAAACCAGTATGGACCTATGGTATCCAGGTTTGGGGTTGTGCCAAGAAAACCAATGTACAAATGATACAATGCTTCCAAAATAAAGTGCTACGAGGGATTGTGAACGCCCCATGGTACATTAGGAATGACAACATCCATAGAGACTTGAAGATGGAATACGTCACCGATGAAATAAAGAATCATGCAAGGAAACACGTACAGCGCTTATCTCTACACGAAAATGCAGATATCCGTCGTATGTTGGACACCACTAACGGCATGAGGAGACTCCAAAGGCAGAAACCTCTGGAGCTGGGCAGTTTGTTTTAGAAGAAAGTACTATAAAATGAGTAACCCATAGGTTACTCATCTTAACCCGAGAACTTAATTTAAGAAAGATAAATTACTAGATGATCTCTGAATCAGTTGTAATATTGTATAAATAAATAAATTTATTAAATAAAAAAAAAAAAAAAAAAAAAAAAAAAATATTTAACATCATAAATTAAATTTGACTGCTTATTGAGTGACATAAGGAATTGAAAAATAATTTTTATCATTGTTAATGGGCCGAATTTCAGAACTAAATAACAAAAAAAATTTATTGATTTATTAATTTTGCAGGATAATGATTAGTTAATAATGTTTCTTTAAATATTTTAAATTTTTTATTGTGAAATTTGCAATGTGAAAGTTTTAACATTTCAATTAAACTTGTTTTAAAAATTTACTTTGTATTTTGAAAAAATTGTATATACTGTTCAGGCTTTTTATATTTGTTTTTGAGAAATTTATATAAAAAATTTTCATTAGCTTTGAAAATGATATCAATGAGACATCGAAAGCTTAGTTATTAAATTGTTTTATTTTATGTAAAATAATAAACGAGACCTAAACTATTAAAAATTTTATTAAAATAATTATGATTGGCTCAATAAATAATTTTTAATTAATTTATAAAATAGTTGGTCCTTTGTCTTTAAAGATTATTTAATTGACCGGTGTCTGCCAAAAACCACTAGGATCTTCCATTTTGTGGAAAAACTTAAGTAATGAATTTCATTCGGATCAAAAAAACAGTTATTTTTCAAAAACCAACATTTCCGTCATTTCTATCGTCACTTCTATTTCCAATATCCAAATATTCCATAATTATTAAACGATTTTTTCACCAAATCGAACCTTTAAAATAAACAAAGTGTCAACATTTATTTTCAATTTAATGTACCGACTTTGGGTCTATTTTTTAACTCAACCTGAGCAAGCAGGCTCGTCCTGGGTATTGTTCTCCGTGCACATGTAGTGCAGCGCCAAATGATCCAGTGTGCATAGAGTAAAAATTTGTTTTTTTACTTTTCATACTCTATGTACACTGACCCTGCTCAGAGTAAAATTTGGCGAACTGAGTATGCGCGGTGTAAATACAGTTGACAAATAAAAATGTGCAGCTTAAAATTACTCATCAGAGTGTATTTCAATTGATTTAAATACCGCATAAAAAGTTAAAAATTTAAAAATTGAGGTAAATAAGAATGTGAAACTTTTTATATGCTTCAAGAGCTGATAAAATTTTTATGTGGAACACATTTGGGTGACAAATTGTTTGTAAACAGAAATTTGTCATGTACAAATTTTGACAAAAATCGTAATGATTTAGATGTAAACTGACCATAATTAACTAATATACATTTAAATAGTATTTATTTTACATATTTTCTTATTTAAATTTGCTTTACTCGTTCACACATAAAATAAGCAACCATGTTACTGTCACATTTGTAACCAATGGAAACAGATAAAAAGTTAAAAAAATTACCACGAATTTTTTTTTAACTTTTTAACTTTTAATGCAGCATTTAAACCAATTGAAACACACACTCAGGTCGAATAAAAAAAACACAGAGTATTTTTTGACAGCGAACTGCTTGCTCAGACTGAATTAAAAAATAGGACCTGTGTAATAAGTTTGCACTGGATCCATCTACATGACATTCCGCACACTAAATTTTTAAAATTCACCGTTCCGTGTAGTGATCGTAATTAATTTTTTTGTTTTCTGTTTAGTTCGCCCGTATACAAAATACCTATTATGTAACAATTGTAGGACGGACAGTCTGATTACTAGTTCTGTAAATGTTTGGCATTTTTATTAACTAGTACAAAGCATACATCAAAAGTTTGAGACAACACTTATTGTATAAAGCGCACACGACATTCCACTTTTTAATAAAAAATGTCTGTGAAAATTTTTATATCTTTTTCCAGCAGCTTAAGTGAAAATAAATTAAAATTCTTTCTCATATGATGCTGAACATTTCCGTGTTCTATATAGCCCTATGTACAGTACGTATATTATTTATATATATTTACCGTAAAAAACGAAAGGTATTAATTTTAATTTCTTATTATTTCGAATATTTTTTTATTTTGTTTAAATAAAAATGACATAAAATTTTCTTTAAAAATCAATTCGTACAAAAAGATATAATTAAGAAATCCGAAATAAAATTTTATTTTTTAATTATCCATTTCAAAATGTGGTTCAGTCCAAATATATAAAAATGGGAGGATTTTTTTTTTATTTATTTATATGTTTTATTCGAAAATATGGGTAGAAATATAAGTGACATATTCACCGTACATAATACAATAATTCCCAAAGTTAAAAATAAGTTACGTTGCGTATATACAAGAAAACCAGAACGCTTAAACCTTTTGAACTTTTACCAAAAAAAAAAAAAAAATACAAAAATATTCTTTTTCCTTTCTCAACTTTCAAAATGACAAGAAAATATAAAACTGTTAAAATAATTTAACACGATTAAATTTTTTTTTTTTTATAATATAAGATGAATAAGTCAACATGATGATGATCATCATCATTAATTTATGTGGTCACTTTATTTTCTTATATACACAAAACATAAAATCCAAGAAAAGATAGAAAGAAACGATTTAAAGACAAAATATTAACACTTGCCTCTGTTACTTATAATTTTTATTTTGTTTTCTGACGTTTAATAAATAAGAAGAAGGCCTTCTTTTATTTTATCATATTAATTGTAAAATGTTTTATTAATTGAATTAACAATAAAAATTTATTGCTAATTGTTTTTTATACATATATAATATATTTGTAAATTATTGTGCTCGCAGCAAAGTAACACCACCTACAGAGTTCTCGAACATTGCACATTTTTTTTCCGTTTCAATTATTTCGATTTTGCAAATTATTTTGGCATCTAATTCTTACATAATTTCCTAACATAAAAGAATTCTTTAAATAAAAGTGAATTTTGTACATAACCTGCGCGTATATATAAGTATGTATTGTTAAATTATTTCACTTCGGTTTGATGAAACGTGGGAGTTTTTTTTTTTTTTTGTAAATATATCTGCATAGAGTGTTACACGTCTCACCAAAAAACAAGTGAGATATTCTTTTCCAAGACAATAGAAAATTTCGTTTTTCACTGCATAAAATTAACAAAATGTGAGAATTATGAGAAAATAAAACTAACTTTGTGCGTTGTGTGTGTCTTTTTAATAAAGTGGATTTGGTGCAAGGTCGTATTCTAATTTTTTTAAGAAAATAAAAACTTATTTATAATTTGATTACATAAATTATAGGCGTAACCTTATAATTTTTATTGCAATTTTTTTCTTTTTTACATTACATTCAATGGTGGGTATAATTTACACCCCGCGCGCGATTTCAATGTTGAGATACGCGTAATAAATAGATCAGTGTTTCGTAATCTTTGTGATTCTATAGAGAATAAACATGTAAAGGTTGCGGTTTCAAGCTTTGTATCCTGCAGGTGGGGTGCGTTATAGTTAGCTGTATTTTATCATTTTGATTTATTTTATTTTAATTAATCAAATTCGTAGACATTACACAAGTTAATACACGTTCTTGTTATGTTCTGGTATAACCGCGACAACTCAAGGGAATTTTTATGGTGCATTCAACATTTTGTAACTACGTGTATTTCTGAATTATCAACAATTAATTTGAGTAGACAATGTCGAGAATTAGTAGAATATGTAGCTAATTCGTAGAAAATTATTGTTTTTTGTTGTTGTTTGCTGATTATTTTTCTCTACCAGGTCATCATCTTATAGTTTTCCAGTTTAAATTGAGGTTTGCCTATGTTTTGGCAGTTAAAATTCAATATTTTTTTTAGATCAAACTAGTCGACACGGTAGCAGACAGACGGTCTTGCGCCTTATTTATGGTTATCGGAAAGGCCAATGGTTATTGTTATTGCAATTTCCAATCGCAGATTATGTTGTGGTAATCCAGGCAAATCGAGTGAATTTAAGAATTCAGTGGGGTAATTGACAGTTTCGTTTACATCAGTCACACTGCCGATCAATTTGAATGACATCAATTTGCGGAGCAATGTTTGTTATATTTTGAAACTAATTTGATCAACATCGACATTTTTAGCTGCCAAAATCGCTCGTTCACTGAGTCATGTGTGTTTCGATTAATTCAGTTTTCGAAGCAACGATGTTCCAGATATTATGTTGCATATCTTCATGTAAACGAATTTTTCAATGAACGATATCCAGCAATTATTCGGAGAATGTGTCTACTGATGAATCGTTTTGCAATTGTATAAGAACATTTATGGTCAGTCGCAGTGTATGTACATTTCGAAAATTATTCGTTTTGAAAATTAATACTCAGGAACTAGATACTTTATCTATGAAATTGAACGCTGAAAAGTATCAGCTGATTACCTAAGAGAACAAACAGGCCTGACCTATAAAATTCACGGCAAGAGGTTTGCATCACAGTTGCTCGAGCAAAGAAATAATGGAAGACGCTGTGAATATTGTTAAAAAAGAGAGAACAAAAATCCAGAAAGGGAACCAAAATATCAGGAAAAGAGGACTCCCTCTTTACTGGTATTTGACAATAAAGAGAATGTTCAAAACATTTATGGGACAAAAGGAATCCTTCACATGAAGGTAAAAATCAAACCTATGAGGAAAACCGCAACACGCGTACCCCAACACAAAAAATTTCAGACATTTAATCACACCCAAAGATATTACGGCCAAGATCCAAGATGTGAGAGATGTGCCAGCCATGTGTACAAATTGTAAGGGCCAACATCCGGCTAGTTATCGAGGCTGTGAGGTTATGCTAAACAACTAGAAAAAATTATGAGATAAACGAAGGAATGACGAAAATCGAAGGGTTCAAATATCAAATCAGATGGATTAAAACCCACAACCAAGCAACACAGAGCAAAGAAGATCGTTTACCCAGGTAGTGAAAGGTTTGGATTCCGAAAATGACATGGAAAACATTATGACCAAAGTAATCTGAACCACACGATACTTGATAACTGAAGAAAATGCAACTCCCACAACGCAATCCAACAAAAAATGTTAAGGAAGAACACAACTTTCAAAATAGTAATCTGGCGAAATAGAAATATTTTTTTATTCAGAAATAATCGACATTTTCTTAATATCACTTCATTCATTCGGGAAAGAGCACGAGGTGTTTCGGAATGACTAATAAAAGAAAATATAAAACAAAGGATAAAGTCAAAAAAGGTAAAGATTTGCTTCAAGCAGGGCAGACATCAAAGTGTAAATTTTCTTCTGGTGGTTCCCCAACATACTGGCCCAGTGACGGAATGAAAATACCTGACCTAATAGACTTATATGATGCAAGGGGTATATCCCAGAACTACATTCACATTGAAGACAGTAATTCTCTATAGTATCGGATCATTCCTCGGTTATCATGACAGTCAGTGAAATGGTAATTCAAAGGGAGAATGCACCCAGATTAACAAATTCAAAAAAAAACTGGGATCTCTTTCATAAAGTAATGGAGGAAAAAATCAGTCTTCAAGTACCAATAAGAAAGTCTCAGCAGTTGGAAGATGAATTAGAACAACTAAATGAAACAATTCACTATGCGGCTTTGGCAAGTACCCCCATTATACAAAATAAGAAGAAGCTTAACATATCCTACCCAATGAAAGTTAGAGAGTTGGTAAGAGAAAAACGACGGGCACGTAAAACTTGGCAAATAACTAGAACACTGGGAACATTGTTTTGTTCCCTCGTCTTAACAGTTTAGGTAACAGTCTCAAATCTCTTCTTAAACAAGTTAAAAATAGTTAGCCTAACCGATGAAAAAAAATTCTGATTATTTACTTTGGAAGGCGACGAAGGGACCCGAAAGACCCAAAATGCAAGTGCCTCCACTTAAAAAGGTTGATGGAACCTGTGCAAGAGGTCCTAAAGAGCAGGCTGATCTGTTTGCGGAGTATCACGAAGATACCTTTCATCCACCACCAAGACAAACGGCCAATCAAAATATAATGCCAATCCACAAGCTAGATGATTTTCAATGCAAGCATTCGGTTAAAATATGTTCCGTTGCAATGGAAAGTAGCAGAAGTAATCATGATAGCAAAACCTGATAAACCACCTAACGATAAAAAATCATACAGGCCAATTTAATTGCTGTCAGTTATGTCAAAACTCTTTGAAAAATACTTACTAAAAAGACTTGAGGACTAATTGAGGACCGAAAACTAATTCCTCTACATCAATCTGGATTCAGAGAAAAGCATTCCACAATTGGACAGGTGCATAGAATCACCAACATTATTGAAAGACATTTTTATGTGGAATATGGGGATAAATACTCCGAACTAAAGAAAATTTATGCCGGTGTCCCACAGTGGAATGCCTTTGGACCAATCCTGTTAAAAAGGATATTTCAACAACAAATGAAGGAACCATAGCCATCTTTGCAGATAACACAGCAATCATGGCCATTGGAAGTAATGTCGCTGATACAACGGGCAAACACCAAAAGTTTACCAATGCGTTTTGTAACTGGACCAAGCGCTGGAGAATCAAGCTTAATGACACGAAATCCACCCATATTAACTTTACATATCAAAAGACTTCCCATCTACCGATAGCAATTTACTCACGGCCTGTGCCATATGCAAACAAAGCTAAATATCTTGACATGACCTTCGATGCAAAGTTCAAGTGGAGAGAGCATGTCAAAAAGAAAAAAGAAGAACTTAACATTCAGTTCAGAAAAATGTATTGGCTCACAGGTAGAGGTTCTGAGCTTACAATTCACAAGAAGCTGCTGCTTTATCGGCAAATAGTGAAGCCGAAATGAACCTACGGTATTCAACAGTGGGGGATGTTAGCAAACAAAACAATAACATCGTAAATGTTCCGTGGTACACAAAAAATGAAAACTTTCACAGGGACTTTCAGATGGAATACATCACTGATGAAATAAAAAAGTATGCCGCCAAACACGACATGGAGCCAGGAACACGGAAATTTTGCCACACACTGGATAATTTCAAAAAGTTGTTAATCTCATCCACGTACGTATAGAACGTGGAATGACAGGTAATATCTGCCGAAAACCGACGGATAACAACAATAGGGCCTCATTCATTATTATGAATATTTAAAGGCAACTTAAGCGCTATAAATGTGCGGTTCTTCTCCCATCCAATAATGTAGCAGCAATGCCTGACGATGCAAAGACTAATGCGATTCCAGTTTGCGATCGTACTCTTGCAAGTATCTTGAAATGAATAATGTTTTGGCTGTGCCACCTGGCGTGTCCAAAAAAACGGTCCTCCTTTCTCAGCTTTGATCATCAACATAATTCGATCGTATGGCTGTTTGCTCGTACGTTTACGGATTTGATGTGCTAAAGAAGCGAATGTCCCAATGGTACTCGTTTTCCAGCATTTGCAGTTAGAAGCACGCGTCGTGAAATGTATCGTGCAATTGGCTGTTGACAGTTCGTAAATATTCGAAGGACGTTGGTCCTTGAACATTTACCAATAACAAACGCAAAAAGAAGCACTCATGTTGATTTGGGTGAACAGTTGATCGTTTTCAAGATGCATGGTCAACAAATGACTCTTTATGGACAAATTATGACGACTACTATACAATTTCGAGGATGACAATGTCCGCGTGTCATGTCGAAGCCTGATCGTTTAAATTTAGTCCGCGGTAAAATAATTCACTTCTGAAAGTTGCATACGAATTATCCGCCAAACATTATAATTTGCGCAGCCATAATCGAGTTTTTCGGTCATACAAAATGTTTTTTTCGCAATTTTTCTAAAAGCGTAGCAGCCAATAAGTTCTCCGCTAAACTTTCTCCGAAGTGTATAACGGCTATTATTGATAGTAAAATAGAAAACGTTGCTCTCCAGGTTATAAATTTGGCAGGTTAATTACTAGGAATATTTCATATCAAAGTCATCCGATCGTAAACTCTTTGTATGCCTAAGTCTAGAGATAATTCTCGAGATAAGTTACCGGACCCAGCAAAGTTAATAAAAATTCGTTAGTATAGATCGCCCGACGTGAGACAGTTTCGAGTGTAGGTCGTCCCCACGATTTGTAACAGTATGCATTCGCGCACTTCACATGATGTTATTCATTTTCTGGCTGTACATAATGTTGTAATACTGTGCGAATAATAGCCCCCAAATGTATGCTAAGCAATCTAGTACCGAACGGTCGGATATTTTATTTCTCTGTACTACCGACAATATTTGAAATTGTGCGGATAGATGCGAATGAATGACACCACTGTCGTTCCGATGTATATTTATATTTTATGGGAAATGATTTACAATTTTTTTTTGAGAACCCTAAAAAGGCCAAACAGTAGTGCGAGAAGGAGGGAGTAAAAATTAGAATTTTGTTCGAATCGGATAAAAATTTAAGTGCTCTTGAGTTTTTATTTTGTTCATATAAGAAAACAAGAAATGGAAAGTGGTCCTATTATTTGATCTACAAATACTTTTATGTAAATAGGATAAGTTAATAAATCATAAATTAATTTTTTTATCATATAAACAGTGAAGTTGATAAAAAAACTCGGAAAATCATGAAATACGACGCGGAATCATGAAATACGACCGGGAAAATTTAAACGGATTTAAAAATATTTTCAAATTGATTAGATTAGAAGTATCCAAATTTACCATGATGGATGCAGACTGATGTATAAATGCAACTTCTATAATGTATTAAGAGCAATGGCTAATCTCGCCCCAGGTTCGTCGCAATTTCATTTTATGAGATGGCATTGAAGTCTTTTGTATTTCAAAATTGTAAAAATTCCGGAAATACATAATTATTTTGATGTATACAGTAGCAGGATCATGAAATCCGACCGGAAAAATGAATTTTTAGAAAATATTTAATGGACAAATACAAAAAAATTCCAAAAATGGTCAAAGTTGGCGTAGATATTTTGTATGAAAACACAAATAAATGAAAGTTTTACCTAAAAATTGTATTCGACAACTATTTCATAATCGAGCAGTTTTAAACGGAAATGTTGTACCGGTAAAAAAAGAATTTTGAAAATCTTGTAGGAGGTTAGCCATTGCTCTTCAAATATTATAAAAGTTGCATTTATACATCAGTCTGCATCCATCATGGTAAATTTGGATACTTTTAATCTAATCAATTTGAAAATATTTTTAAATCCGTTTAAATTGTCCGGCCGCATTTCATGATTCCGCCCCTGAATTGAAATAAAAGTGAAAAAGTTGTAGATGATGAGCTATAATAGACCCAAGTGCTTTGTGCAAAAAGCTAAGAGTATGTGTTTGCAAAAAAAGAACATTGGCTTACAGAATATGTACATTATAGATAATATGGTCACAAGTGTTTTGAGCAAATGATGAAAGTGTGTGATGCGTACATAAAAAATATAATAAAAAAAGTAATGTACATAGGTATGTAATTACTAGAAAAGAAAATCAGTCCGAGTAAAATGACTGGTGATCATCGTCAACGGACTAATCCGCAGCAGTTAAAAGCATTACGGTTAACAGAGAGTTTTTTTTTGTTTCTGGCCAATAAGGACAAACAAAAGGCAGTAAAATAATTTTTGTGTGACGTCACTCCACGCAACAACAATCAACATCATCGGTGTGGCTAACTGCAGCAGGGAAACTTTCGAATTTCCCGCTCACGGGAAAAAATTAGTGCTAGTCCAGGAACCGGAAAAACGGGAAAAGAAAATTTCAAATTTCGCTTGAAAGACGAAAAAAATAAAACCCAATTTCTAGAAAAAACCAGAAATAATTTAAGCCTAATTTTAAAACTTTCCAAAGGCGGCTACACTGATGAAATTTGTACTTATCATAGAAATATGATTTTCATAAATTTTCATTCATAAATTGAGGAAAAACAAAATAGCCCCTAAAAGATACTATATTAAAAACTGTATACAAAATGCAGTTCAATAATATTTTTTGTTGAACAACAAATTAAAAATAAGATATAAAATATTATAAAATCCAAGAATAAGCAACTCAGATAGCATATTCCATTCGAAAATTGTAGTGGCTGAATTTGTGCTAATAATTCTGGATTTGGCCTAATTCCGTTGAACAACAAAGTCCGTTGAATTAACAATTTTCTAACAAAAGTGTTCTCTCAACCTAAGAAGTTGGAGCTTCTGATTGCATATTCCGATAGCATTGAACATAGCTAATAGGAATATGCAATCAGAAGTGCCAACTAGAACACTTTATGTCAGAACATTTTTCATTCAACGGTCTTTGTTTTTCAATGAAGTTGGACCAAATATGGATTAGCACAAGTTCAGCCACAATATTTTTCTGATGGCAATTAAAACATTCCAGATAGGAATATGTAATCAGAAATGCCAACATCATTGGTTACTAGAACATTTTTGGTCAGAAAATCGTTAAATCAACGTTCTTTGTATTTCAACGGAATTGGGCCAATTCTGGATTAGCACAAATTCAGCAACTATATTTATCGGATGGCAATGAACATGCCTGATAGGAATATGCAATCAGAAGTGCCAAATTCATTGGTTTGATGAACACTTTTTGTCAGAAAATTGTTCATTCAACGGTTTTTGTTGTTCAACGGAATTGAGACAATTCTGGATTAGCACAAATGAATTTGTGCCAGTTGCTTCTTGGATTTTGTAATATTTTATTTCTATTTTTTAATTTGTTCTTCAACAAAAATTTTATTGAACTCTATTTTGTTGATTAATATACATAGTATCTTTTAGGGGCTATTTTGTTTTTCCTCAATTTGTGAATGAAAATTTATAATATTCATATTCTTATGATAAGCACAAATTTCGTCAATGTAGCCGCCTTTGGAATGTTTTAAAATTAGGCTTCAATTATTTCTGGGTTTTTTCTAGAAATTGGGTTTTATTTTTTTTCGTCTTTCAGGTCAAATTTGAAATTTTCATTCCCGTTTTTTCGGTTCCTGGACTAGCACTAATATTTTCACGTGAGCACTAATTAGCAGAAATTGGGCTTAATCGGTGTGCAAATTTTCATTTTGAAATTCGAAAGTTTCCCTGCTGCAGTTACCCACACACATCATCGAATGAAGTACCAACTAATTTTCTTTTTTTTTTTCAACAGAAAATTTATGTTGCATAATTTTCCAAATTTTTATATTTAGTAAAACTAACTTAGGTCTTTTTTTTTGTCTAACCATTCTCCATTTCATTTTGATTCGTGGTTTTCTTTTTCGTTTGGTTGGATATGGTTTTCTTGTGTAATTTCTATAAAAGTGCAATGAGAATTTAAATTTACGAGCAGGATGAGGATGGATTAGGGTAAGTAGCCCATCATAGATAGGTAGGTAGTTGGCATCGTCCTTTTCTCCGCGGTTACCCGTGGCTCACATATACTCTTCAAATCCCACGCCAAAAACCCTTACGCTTAGCCGGTAACGACCGCTGAAGAGTTCCTGTGTGAGCCCAACTTTCTATAGCTTCGTGTGACTTGAGAATTAATCGAGTACATTTTTGTTGCTATTTGATACTTTCGTTTTAATTTTCTTTCTTCTATTTTCATTTCATCCTGAGAATGCGGTGTCATTTATCAGACTCCGACGTATAAATTTATTTCTCCGAAAATTGTGATTTTTCAAACTTTTTCGACAAAATTTTTAACTAAAATATTCAAAAATTTAATTTTTGCGGAATAGAAAACGTGTTTAGTAAAACGTGTTTATTATGTTAAGTATAAGTGTGTTTCCCCAAGTGCCTACAGCAAATAGTGTTAAAATTTAGATTAATCTAGAGAGAAAGACAAACTCTCTTAAAGTTATGAATTTTAATTAAAATAAAATTTTTAAGAAACACGGAATTTTTATTTTTGTTAACGTGTTAGTCTTAGATACCGTGTTATACGAGGGCTACCTGATTATATCCCGCTACCGTATCAAACAGACTCCACATCTAATTTAAATTTCTTACAAGTTACAAAATTAAAATTTTCTGCAAAAAATTACTCCTCGTAGTAGATAGTAGTTATTGCCAAAGTATTGAATCGGATCTAATTTAGCTCACCTCCTATTCAAAACCAAGTCTAATTAATTAATTAACAAATAATCCTCTAAACTCTAAAAAAAATGTGTATCATGATTTAATTTACACTCGATACTTTATGTATATACATGTAAAGGGCTGCCGTTGCATAATAACTCTTATAACAAGCTACCACATATAATGAATTACGTGTAGTTAAAATTAAATTGGAATCCAAAGTAGTTAATTTTTGTTAAACGAGAGGCACATTAAATGTAACACAATAATCTCGTGCAATTAAACCTAACACAGCAACAACAACAACAACAACAAAATACCTCAAAACTATTTGTTGTGTGTTAAAAATTTTCACAATACAATAAATGTTTAAATCTTTAATGTCTTACAAAATAATCTTAATAATTTACCTAAGACAAAGTCATCATTCATTGTTGATTAAATACGTATACCATATTTTGTTGTATATACTTCACAATATATAAATTTTAAAAAATTAACAGTTAAAATTACGAGATTATATGAGAATTTTTTATTTTTTTTATATTTAATACAATTAAATGGTCTCGTTTCTTATGTACAGATTTTCAAGATGAAGATAGTCATCATCATCATTTAACACACAAAAAAAAATAAAATTAATTTCACGGTCTCGAAACGAATTATCTATGCGAGTATTATTTCTATAAGGGACATTTAATTTATAATTATATTCACATACACATTCACATTACACATATACATATACAATAATTATAATTATTAACACATATTGTGTTATGAAATAGTTTTTAACGGAAGATTAATATCTTAATTTTAGGTTTTTAAGTTGAGATTTTATTGCAAAATGTTACGTATTTCTCGTATAAAGCGTATTCTGATTTTTTTTTTTTTTGGGTCCAGACATTGATGAGTTAATTACAGCAATTAGAAAGATGGATTTTTGTCCGTGAGGAGGATCTCTTGGCGCATTTATAATGCGGCCATCCTTGACGTACGAGATCATGTCACATTCTAAATATGTACGTATATACCAGTATATATTATGCGATACGTAAAGCTTCCACAATTCACATCATAAATTGGAATGCGGAAATAATTAAACGCAACCACATTTCATGCAAATATAACCTTTCATCGTACTTAGTGCAGCGTAATTTAATGTACGCGGTGTAACACAAAATGTATAACATATACGAAATTTTTATCGTTTTATTACGATTAATTATTAATTCTAGTCGAGCAAATTATCTATCTCTATCTATAAAGTATGCAGCATTTTGGCAAGAATATGGTAGACGTATATGGGCATAATGTTAAATTATATGTAAGATTCTAAACGAAGATATGCCTTTTATTTCGAAACATTTAATTTTTGTGTCAAAAAAACGGTTTTGAACTAGTTTATCATTAAGTTGGATGATAAGACGAAATCAAAACTCACTAAAAGGTTAAAATGTTAAAATTAACATATAATTATGGTAAATAATAGTTCTATTGTATAAAAAAAAAACGAAATTTCTTTTTACATTTTCTTTTTCAACTTGTTATCAAATTCTTTAAATATTTATTTTTAATGACCAGTGGATTTTATGTTTTTTTTTCTTTTCTTTTTCATTACAGGTAAGAAAATTTAGTTAATTGGAATAACAACCTGAATTTATGTGTTTAAACTATATGCCGAGATAGTTTTGATAAGCTACTAGTAAGTAGGTACTTTTAATATTAAAAACAATTGAATTGAATTTATGTAAGCATTTTGAGGGAGGTCGGACTTGATGGGAATATAAAAATTACGAAATATGGTGAATAATTCGTTCATTATCAAGGTCTCATGAACAGCTCAATTAGTGCGATTTTTCACGAGTGTCACTCCACAAAGCATTTCAGATTAAACCAGATATTGTACATATATATAGCTATACTCGAATTTTAGAGACTCGAGATGCTTGCTCGCTGCAAGGAAATTTGTGACAATATAGTGTCGAGTTGCGCAGCATTTTCGAGTCAACTCAACAGTAATATTTAAAAAATAAAACAAAATCGACGTGTACGACTTGCGTTTGACGCAAAATTTGGCCCGAATGTATAGATATTACATGCAATAGATGGTGCTTAAATTCCTCTTCCTCCCCCGGAAAAAGTTTTTTTCTTTAATTCTTTTTATTTATTACAACTGATTTACAAATCATCTAGTAATTTATATTTCTTAATTCATATTGTTTTTTGAGGGCTATAGCCTTTTGGCTAATCCCCTTTATAGTTTTACTATATGTTTGACTCACCCAACATACGACGTATCTCAACATTTTGTGCTCATATTTCACGTATTATGCTTCGTAGTACTTCAACTCTTCCTTTTTCTTTCCATTTTAGTGTCGCGTCTACTCATGTCTAGATATTTTTTCATGTTTCAATTGGGAATTTGCTGATAATTTAATTCTACTGTTGGCTTTTCTGTTGGTGAAGTTTACGTGAATAGATTTTGTTTCATTGTGTTTTATTCACCATCTCTTCGTACATTCCAGGAACTAACAATATCAGTAGCTCTTTGCAATGTTCTTATGGATTCTTCTATGCTATCAGCAACTGATCACTAAGATGACCGTATCATCCGCGCAAACGGTGCTATGTTAGTTAGTATCTTATATTGTTTCCAGATTCGAGGTATCAGAGGTCCCAGAACGCTACCTTGCTGTACCCTAATTTAACACGAAAATGTCGGTTAGATATATAAGATTTAATTATTTCGTAGAACCGCGTTGGTAAATCTTTTTGAAATTTATATTCCAATCGTTTGTGTCATACTCTACCAAAGGCCTGCACTACATCCAAGAAGACGCTTGAACATATTTTCTTATTTTCAAGACATCTTGAATTATGTTTGTAATTCGATGTACTTGTGATATTGTTATGATTGATTCGGTCAAGCCAAATTGCTGTGGAGGAATAAGATTTATTTCATTTATTATCTGAGGGGTGTAGAATGAAATACGGCAATCTCCATTTTTTAGTTTTGAGATATTTGATGAAAACTGGTTAAGAAATTTCAAGAGTTATTATAGAAAATTTATAATGTTCAATAATTATTTAAATTTGGACATTTGCATTATATATGCATCGATTAAGGTTAAAAATGGAGATTTTCGGTTTTGATACCACGAATGGAGATTGTCGTATTTGTTACTGAGAAAATGTAAAAACAGACAAAAAATAAATTAAATTTATTATTTCAATTCAAATTATAAATCATTTTAAAAATTTAGTTATCGATCAAACTTCGATCACTAAACTAGAACTCCTCCAATTTCAGGTTCGAATTCGCTTCCTTCGAAGTTGAAGGTGAGTCTATTACTTGAATCTTCACAAGATTCGTCAGGACCCAATAACTCATTGTAGTCTTTAAGGCTGTTGGTCGTATTCCAGTCTGGCCCAAAATGGTTTAGCAATAAATTTTTTACATTCCGCAGCTTAAGTGGATTTACACATTTTGCTCTGCCTTTGATTTCATCGGGTATTATGCATATTACTGATCTTCAAATTTTTGTAATAGCTTTAGAGACAAAAAAGTCATTATTATATTGTATTTCACCTCTTATTAAAATATTATTAAAAGTTGTAGAACGTTTTAAATAATATCGTTGGCATTCCTTAAATCGAAAGTGCTATGATCCGGGTGGCTTCATCTGTCTTGCAGTCTTCCCCCAAATGAACTAAAGTGGCAGATGCCGCAAAAATATCAACGTATTCTTTAGGATCCGAAATTACCTCTATTCGTTGTATTTTTTTCGAAAAGGCCAAATACTCTATCGGACGGTAAAAATGAATGGCCGACAACAGGAAAAACCAACTGTATATTACCAACTGTATAATATGTGGTGGTGCGTCGGACGATAGCCATTTGCAACACATTCCGATAACGGTGGAGTTTTTATTTTGGCCACTACATCCGTCTGCGACAAGACGAATTATTTTGTTAGAGTTTTCAATTTGAATTTTATTCAGACAATCAAATACCGCTGAAGCAATTTCGTTGGAGCCTTTGTTGAATTCATCTTCGGTCCAATAATACGAAAATATATTTTCTTTTAATAAATTAGATTTCGATGAGCTTTTCACAATCTCAATATTATACATGTATAGTTGTCTAGAATAATAGGCAGACTGACCAGGCACTTTGGGTAGTACAAGATTTGTTTGGAAATCGAACGGTAGCGTTACCATTTCAGGATTTTCTTCTTTGCAAAAGTTTGAAGAAAGCTTTTGCTCTTGAATTCTGGACTTTTCGATCGGTTAGAAGTCTTTCTTTCATTGAAGGATCCGTTGTGTACTTTAAGCGTTCGGTAAATTCTAGACATTTCGAACAGACATCTGTTCGGGGTGTCTTAAAACTTATATCAAATTTCGTATTAAATATCATCCGAAAATAATATGACTTCACTTGCAAATATTCCGTTGATTGGGCAGTATACATCCTATACATTTTGTTAATGTTTAATTCGGATGGCAGGTACATTTTACTGCTCTCGGAGGCCTGGCAAAAGTACGAATGAACGTATTTGAATTGACTAATAAAATGTTGTACTGCATTGTGTTGTTCTTGAAAATTAAACTTCTTACGATCACCACCGCTCGGCGGAGCTTTCAACGGCGACATGACCTGATTCTTCAAATTTTTTCATCACCCAATTTAAACGATGTTTAGTTATATCGAAAATTTTTAAAAATGTATTTTGACACACTGCGGTATGTTTTGTTTATTTTGATCACGCACGGACATTTTATGTGGGTTGTTTTTGGGGCATATTTTTCATCTTATGGGTCTTCGTCGCTTTGTGCCGCTTATTGTGCAATGGGAAGTGATGAACGGACCCTGGATTACTTTATCTGGTGTTGCGTAAAATCGTTTATGAAACATTTGGACGTCAAGCATCTTTAATGTTTTACATTTATAGAAAGTAATTTAAAATACATGTTCATTAATAGATTAGGTACAATCTAAAAAATTGTGTTTTGACTAACCTGAGTTTTTTGGCCACGTTACGTTGCCACTTTGATTCTTCCTTTATTCGTTTTCTTGCCTTTGACGGAGTTACCGGTGACGCATTCACTTCCATTATTTTATGGATAATATTGTATAAAATTTTTGTTGAATATAAAATATTTTTCAATCAAGTACACGTGTATGACCACTTTCAAGATGATCAAAAGAGTGACGAGCATCACGTTAAAAAAATTATATTGCAAATTATAAAAGGTTTTCACGTGTTGAAAATAAATCAAAACAATATTATTGTTTCGATTTGTTAAAACGGAGATTGTGGCTTTTCATATTGAGCTGTATATGGAGATTGCCGTTTTTGAATCTAGCGCTACATTTAATACAAATTTTAACGAGATTTCGCCGTTTGTAAAACTAAGTAATAGTAGAATGTGATAGAGGATTGAATAACGAAAAAAATGACGTCTCTAACTCATTTCTGGAAAAAATGGAGATTGTCGTATTTGATTATACACCCCTCCTATTTCAGTCTCTTTACGAGTAGTTTTCCGAATATTTTTAAAATTATTCGAAGTAAGGAAATCGGTATTAATAATGCGTTAATTATTTGGAGTAGTTTATGTAGTCCTTTTTCAGGAAGTGCTTTTATTATTTGTCCTATAATTAAGTCATATCCTAGAGATTTCTTCGCATTAAGGTTAAGGTTGTAGTTCAGGTCGTTTTAAACTTTTTGTCGCTGTAACTGTTTTACTGAATACTAGTGATAATATTCGCAGGGCTATTGATCACAAACGGGCATGTGCACTGGAGCTCTTGAATTTTAGCAAGACGTCTGATATTATCGTATCTTTACAATCACCGCACCAAACAGTTTTTCTTGTCTCATCTATACATCTGGTATACATGCAGGGAAATCACGAGAGTCCCTCAAGGTTCTATTCTTTAACCATTTTTATTTATGATGTTTATCAACAATATAAGAAGTGCAATAGAGAAATGTATAAATATCACTTGTTCGTTGGCGACTTGCAAATATATGAATTTTGCGGTGTGATGTCATTTACATTCAAATTCCATTGAAATGGTAAATCAGGATATTGAGAGCATTCTCAAATGGTCATCAAATAATAAATAGACCTCATTGTGGTGTATTGCAAACACAGTTTAGGTTTAATTTTACTTAGGTGTTGTATTTGTCGAATTGGCAAAGTGAAAATAATGTCTGGAGTTTAAAACTCTTGAATAAAACCCGTTTACGGTTTATGATTTAATTTTCTTTATCGGTATTTTTTGGCTGTATATGCAAGCACGGTTATGCTACTACTCACTTAAATTTTCAAAGGGTACTGTATACAAAATTTTGAATTATAAGCAATTAATTGATAAAATTTCCATAAATTAAAAACTAAATCTTTACCCACTCTAGGTTTTACATAAGTAACACCCCAAACTAGATCCATAATTTACAAGGTAAAAGGGGTCCTGAATTAGTTTTAACAGAACCGTAGTCATGCATCTACTAAAATCATCAATCCCGGACTATTAAATTTTACTCTCATAGCTTCCTGAAACCCATGCAAGAATTGACAATTTCAAATCAGGCTTAGCTTTGCATTCGTTTTCGATTAAATTAGATGGTGGATTTAGGCTAGGATCATAGTGCTTGAACATTTGATCAGCAAACTCAGGTCAATTAATTTTAATATCGACAATAACAGATTGATGTCCACCTGGTAAAATCTCGAGTTGCTACAATAGTTGTTGCTCCCATTTTTAACACTTTTTGGTGATACTAACATGGATAGCGTTAAATTCCAGCAGGATAACGTGGCATGTTATAAATCTGCCCGCACAATGGCATGGTTTCGAGAAAATGGCATTGAGATTCTGGACTGGTCTGCCCAGTCCCCGGACCTGAACCTCATAGAACATTTATGAGTTTATTAAAACGTAGAGTCAAACGCTACACAAAAAATACCAAAGAAGACCTAAAACGCTGTCTGCACCATACTGTTAAAGTTAGCCGACTCGCTCCAGCCGAATAATGTCGATAATGCAGATTCGGCTGCAACGGTTAAAATATATCAGCCGAAAATGACGATAATGCAGATTCGGCTGGGACGACTAACCGCCAACCGAAAAATGTCGATAATGCAGATTTAGTTATAAGAGCAGGTTTAGCAGCCGAAAATGCCGACAATGCAGATGCAAACAGCTTGTCTGCCAAAGTCGGTAAGGCAGATTCATATACATATGCTGTATTTTGTTGAGAAATGAAACTTTTTTGCTTTAGCTGAATCACCGCTATTCAGCTAATTCAACTAATGCAAATCTGCATTATCAATCAGCCAAAGCAAAATTCTAAAATGCTTTAGTTTTTGCTTTAGCCATGGTGGTGTTGTTGTATTTGTCTCAACAAAATGCGCCGATAGTCAGTCGAAAAATGTCGATAAAGCAGATAAATAATTTGGGTGATAAACAGTAATTTCATTTAAAGTCAAAAATATTTATTTCGATTTATTAACGTATATTACTCAAAATTAAATTAATTTATTAAATGCATTAAAACTATAATAAAAACCTATTTTGTTACTGACAAAACTAAATGACACATATCAAGCAAAACAAACTTCAAAAATTTCAGGTCGATTTGTGTAAAGAGTTCGGGAAAACTTGGTTCAATATATCGCACACACAATATTTGAAAATTTCTAAAAATTGACCGTTTAAAGTGTCATGGCTGGAAATAGATTCAAATGAAAGGTCTTATTGATGATCATACCTGGAAAGAATTTCAGGTCGATTTCTATGTTGGAAGTCGGGGAAAACTCGGTTGAATATATCGCACACACAAAATTTGAAAATTTCTAAAAATTGACCGTTTAAAGTGTCATGGCTGAAGATAGATTCAAATAAAAAATCTTATTGATGATCATACCTGGAAAAAATTTCAGGTTGATTTCTATGTTGGAAGTCCGGGAAAACTCGGTTGAATATATCGCACACACAAAATTTGAAAATTTCTAAAAATTGACCGTTTAAAGTGTCATGGCTGAAGCTAGATTCAAATAAAAAATCTTATTGATGATCATACCTGGAAAAAATTTCAGGTCGATTTCTATGTTGGAAGTCCGGGAAAACTCGGTTGAATATATCGCACACACAAAATTTGAAAATTTCTAAAAATTGACCGTTTAAAGTGTCATGGGTGGAAATAAATTCAAATGAAAGGTCTTATTGATGATCATACATGGAAAAAATTTCAGGTCGATTTCTATCGAAAAATCGGCTGTCATTTTCGTTTGATTAGTTTGAATCTACATTATCGACATTTTTCGGCTGGAGTCGGCTAACTTTAATAGGGTGTCTGCACCATGAATGGAGGGCCTAACGTCTTGCAGAATGTAAAAACTTGTAAGCAGGATCAGGGTGGGGGGAGGGGGAGTGAGTCCAAAAGTATTTCTGCCGTAATTAAGGCAAAGGGTGGACCCACAAAATATTAATTGTATATAAATAAATATTAATTTGAACCTACAAAAATTGTTTCAGTTTATTTGACATTGATACTCCCAAAAAAATTGTAAGATATGATGGGTGCTCAATACTTTTGGCCAAGACTGTATATATCTTATCCATTAACTGATAAATTAGTTTGTATATAACGATTCTGTCAGATGGACATCGATCTAATTGCAATAGTTTGATAGAATATGACTCTTAAGATAGAGAGATGGTTAAAGGTTTCGAGTAATTTTGATGAGATTATGGGGGACAAATTTATTTTTTCGATGATTATAGACTACACCCAACCAATTCGATAGAGCATCGTTCTCTGTAATTTTAAATGGAGTAAAGTGGTTTGTGCTGCGTTAGTGACGAGTGTCTGTATAATTTCTGACTGCTGTTGTATATTATAGGACTGTTTGTGATCATTGTAGATTCTCGGTGACTGCCGACTAGTAGCTTTGCAAAAAACTATGGTTCTCGATGCTCCAGTATGCCAGTCAAACAGTGCCAGTGTGCCTATGCAGCGTAACAGCGTCAATGTGGCCCTAAACCAATAACAGGTTGTGTGATTTTAACGATGTTAGCGGAATATTTTTCCCCTTTCACCAGCTTACCGACCCTCAAAACTGGTTAAACTTAGTTTTCCGGATTCATGCCCATTAAATGAGACATGTGTTTTCTCTTATCGTTTAGTTATACATATGTACAACTGCCTCAATTCGTCGTATTTCTTGCCCCGTACGTCAATTTCTCTTGGACGCTGTGTACTTGGCTGCTAAAAATTCCTCTTGTAACGCCCGGGTTATTTGCATTGGAAACATCGAAACATCATTTCTGACAGCTCGAAAAGATGGCCGTGGCTTCCTTATCGCCTTTGCAAATTTACTGTATCAGTTGCTAAACTTAGAGCAAGTTTTCTGCCTCATTTTCTAAAGCAACCACCAATACTTCACTAGCACTGATAAACGCGACGACAGTTAGTTCGTTCAACACATCTGCAGGTGCAGTACGTTAAGCTTGACGCACCTCTTTTTTGGCCTTGCAGGCTCTCCTCACATAATTGCCGCTTGCTTTGGTGTTGGCTCTTAAATAATTCTCTTACGTATGACAGCCCATATCTTAGTTCTAACTAGTCATAACCCGTGCCAAGATATTTGCACCTTCCTCACGGAGGCAAGAAATGAGTGCGTTGAGCTGTTTCTCTGCGGCCGAACATTTGTGCTTCAGTGCCGCTTAAAAAGGGGATTCAAATTCATTATTCTCAAATGGGATCTAGCCATCCTGTCGGAGGTTTCAAATTCCACAACCCTTATCTCCAATAGGTTGTGAGGAATGTAGTTGTACGCGTTACTCAGCATTACTTTTCTAATCTTCTTTCCAAGCTCATTGAGACGATCGTCAACTTCTTCAAGATTCTTCATCTTTCGTTTAACCTATTGTATTTGAAGCTCTTGTGCTTGCTAAATTTGATCGAGTTTCAGGCCCTATTGATCAATTTCCTTGCTCCGCTCGTAGTTCTGCCAAATATGCACTTTGTTTTTTACGTAGTTCAACAAATCGTACACGATGTTAGTTTAATTGTAATGGCTTGTTGTTGTAATTTCGCATCAAATTTAGCGGTCATTCTTTTCAATAGAAGCAAGAGTACTTCATCATATCTCCCATATCCCAAGGTCAATTTCTGTTCTTCAAGAGTATGCAGCTGCACTGAAAAGGTTATTTTTCAAAATTTTGTACTTCTTCGCAAGGTAGGACTTTCTGTTTATCGTTTGGGCTAACTGCCCTGGAGGTTCTGGTGCCTGTTATGATTGCGTCTGTTGCGTCTGTTGCGATCTCCACCCACCTGTTTCAGCATTCTTTGTTTTAATGCCTTCGAGAATGCAGGTTTGCACCATTTCCCTTCGTTGCTGTGATTTTATAGGTTTTTATATTTTAAAATATTGCCGGTATTTGCAAAGGGTTGTGGTTGCTTACCTGCTTTTCGGCCGGTCGGACGGCTCACGGGCCAGCGAATTCATAATAAAATCAATTTCTAGTCAGTACAATGTAATAAATTCAAAAAATGCTTGTTGGTATCGAATCAAACTGGATTAGAATTATGGTGGTTAAAAAATTTCGAAGTGCCATCCAATATAAAGAGAAATGAATTAGTTCTATTAAATAATGCCAAATCCTTAAATGTCTTCAAAATTAATGATTGAATCCCAATCTTGACCGATATATCAAAGATGAGCATTATTGGTTAAGAAACGCCCAAGTTCCATTTAAAATGGTCCAATTCCAGAATTTCATGTTAAATTTACATGTTACATGCAAAATGACCGTATTCCGGAACTTACCTCAAAATTAAAAATCAAAAATTAAAACCCAAATTCATTTCGGCATCACAAATAAGGTAATTTTTGGTTAAAGGATAGCCACGGTCCATTGAGTATGGCCAAATTCCAAAAATTCTTGAAAAATTCATGTAAAAATGCAAATCAAATGAAATCCCATAATTTGAACAAGATCGATCAATAAATGGTCTAAGAACTCGTGTTACGGATCTCTGACGACATACACGTGTTGTTCGGGTATGCTGCAGTTGGCTGGGAGAGTTCATGTCGCCGTTATTTAGACCGCACAAATTTTCCACGTGTTTAATATACAAAAGGAGGAAAAATCCGTTGTTCACACTAACCCCACCCCGACAAGAATCACCAATTAAAGAGTCGGACTTATTCCATTTTAATAAACTTTATTGTACATTCATAAAAAAAAATGAGGGTATAATTTTACAGATTTAAAATTTATATAGGTATCATAGTAAAATACCGGCTTAAATATTTATACTTAATATTTATGATATCTTAAGATTAATGAATTAAATTATGAGAAGACAAGAGAGTAAAGAAAATCGTATTAAGCAACAAATAATAAACACTGAATATCGGACAAATTATTATTAAAGGATATTATTGCGTATTCCGTATATATATGTATAAATAAAAGTATACTGTTATCAAAAAAAAACTCACCGAATCCAAAAATGTTCCTTAGAGTACTCTCAGGCTCGTTTTGGGTGCTGTATAATCTAAATAAAAAAAAAATAATCGTTTGCTTTTGGAGCAAAAACAAATTCGACCGTTCAATCATATATGTACGTACGCAATATACACAATTTACTTTTACCGGAATTTCAAGATTTCGTAATATTCAGCACTTATAATTTTTTTTTAATTGAATAACTTAAGTAGTAAAATTTTAGATGCACAGAAATTCTGAATATTTATACTTATGTATAACAATTTTTTTTTTGTATTTTCTTTTAAACGATTATTTAAACAAACACTTTTATCACAATTTCACCGAAACTAAGAAATTGATAAGTAAAGGCAATCACTATCAACCATGTGGCGTATAGAGACGCGTCCCAAATAAAGCGGTATCGGGTGATCTGCTATCATACGGTACAAAGTACCAAGCCCACAATTTGGTTCAAAGCACAGAAATTAAGATTTTTTGATGTTCAGCTACGTAAGACTTATGTCCGTATTAAAAATCCGACATACAACAGTGTAGCTTCCTTATTAATTTATTAAATTATTAAAATTGTGAGGCCCCGCTGGAATTAATTTTTTAATTGAATATTTCGCAAGGTACGATATTTTGATTTCCTTACCTCAGCTCAATTTTAAAAACCGCCCATCCGCTAGGGATTGCGCGGCTTAATAACCAAGGCAAAACCGTTATAACACAAGCTTCCTTAGAGGCCACTCTATAATTTAAATGGATTCGATTAGCGTAACACAAATATTTAAAAATAGTGAAGCAAATTTACTTTTTATTCACTTTGAAGAAAACTATTGTGGTTATAAGTAAACCAAAAATTTTCACCAATTAATTTAAAATTTAATTTGTTTACCAATATCTTTTGGAAACTTTTATTTTTAATTTATTTTTTTATTATATTTTTTTTTTTTTGATGAAACTTGCTCGGAAACCTCACTATAAATGATTTACCAATAATTCTGCTCGTTGCAAAAAAAAATATAGAGTGGATTATGTATATGCAAATATACCTAGGTATATACGTTTAATTGTCTATGTACTGATCAAGAACATAAATACAAACGCAAAACAAAACAAAAATATATTAATTACTTAAGTATGTTACCGGTATCCAAAATATTATTATAATCGTCCCATATACCAGTAAAGAAGAAACGAGATCATCAACAATATTGAGATAACAAAATCTCGTATACGTCCACCTAGACTTTAGCATAGATAGGTCGTATTGATCGATTATGTTTGATCTGTTAGTTACATACAACAAACGAAAATGCAACTCTTATATACACTCGCAACAATTTACCATGTCATTATGTACTACTATGTACATTATACAGTGTCATAAACAATCTCAAACGATTTAAAACAACAAAACAAACAATAAACCTCATGATAGAGTTCATTGACCTATATTTGGTTTGTTTACGAGTAGAATATGGTACAGGGAGTTCCCTGACGTAACATTTTAATCAGCTGGTGTTAGATATTTTATTTTTTTTAAAAATTCATATGTATCCAATTATGCAGCCGTAACACTCGGCCATTTATAAATGTATATAGATTAAAAAATATTTTGATGTCTAAAAAAATTCCACTTTTGGGCTTATATTTTAAGACTTCAGCAAAATCGGAGCGAAAGCGGGATTTTTGAAAAGTCAGGATTTCGATAATTCGGGATTTTGTAGTTCGGGTCTTCGTATGTCTGTGAAGTTGGCCCGAAAAATTAGAACGTAAAACACTGAGACAACTCTAATGGTTTGGATCTCGAATAATGTCATTTTAGTACAATATAGCACGAAAAAATATATTTCTCACTTATTATTTAAAAAGTTAGCACGAATTTCTTTTTTATTTAAACAAATTATTAAACATGGAAAAAATATATTTATACACCGATGTGAAGCTAGCACGAAAAGTTAGCACGTATTTTTTTTAAATGTCCATAATATGCAACAAATTTTTCAAATATCAAAACCAATTTTTTTTTTCCATTGAATAGTACTAAAAAAAAGTACACAACAAAATAATCAATTATTATAATAATAAATATAAAAACATGGACATATTTAAGTTTACTATAAAACTGAACGTTTTCACTAAATAATAATTTCGTTAATTGATCCATCGTGTGATGATATGGGTGGTGCGGTATAGAGTGGTGCGGGTGAAATGGATTTTGGGAGTTTGAACTGGATAGTAGGTGGGGGTGGTAAAAATGTTTAGGTGTGGTGGTTTGTGTTTATTTTTGTGGAAAAACTATTTTCTTATATTTTATAGGCAACAAAAATGCTTATAGAGTTCGGCTCCGAACCTTTACCGTCTTTTTATTTTTTCACTTTGATTTTCATTGATAATCTGTGCTATGGAGAAGCAAAAATGCTATTTATTTATTTTTACGGTTTTTTTTTTGTATGATATGTGGTGCATCATAACTTTATTTAATAAAACCGAAATAAGTTTTTTTTTTTTTTTTTTTTTTTTACAAATAATGTTTCTTTAAGACTGTGTGTCATTGTAAAACACAATACGTGTCACTGTATAACGTAGTGTGAAACAAATTTCAAAATCATCATTAAACGGTAACTTTATGAAGTATATCGCTTTAAGATAGATTGTACCTGCAGCAAATTTTAATTCCTCTAAGTCGCTTTAATCGAAAGAAATTCTAATACGGAAAAAAGATGTGCCATAGTCTTGAACATGTTCCCCTATCTCATAATTTCAGTATTAGTCATATTCTTTTTGTTCCAAAATTCAATATTGCCGAAAAATTAGAAATTAAGAACTTACAAGAAAATTCAATTATTCAAAAATATCAAAATTATTCATCCAATAAAATTAACTAACTTAGAAGTAACATTAGGCACAATTAACGAAGTATGTTAGTTAAGGATAGAAGGAATAATCAAACTGAATTGTGTAAGATAATTGAAGAAACAATGTAAAAAGCTGTGGAATAATTCCGACCAAATAAAACCGTACCGTCGCACAAGACATAAACGCTGGGCTCAACTAGGATCAAGTTGAAAATGGCTGGCACGTGACCCCAATGCCCAGGATTTACGATTTATTATTCATACTAACGCGAATAAACTCATCGATGCTAACAATCGACGACTTCAATTCATAGAAATCATAGAAATTCTTAAAATGAAGCGCGAACGGCATTGGTCCCATTCTCATTTTATTATTGAAATTTATACGATTTCTAACCAGTCACAAGCAAACTACCTTTTTTCAATAACACATTCAAATTTAGATAGTCCGGAATATCCCCTGTCTATATATATACTTAGTGGTGATGGGTAAACATCTCTAAAGTTGTTGTTGTTTTATTAAAATTATTATTAATTCCATTCATAGTTTAATTACACTAAAAATCGGGTTCGTCGCTTATGTTTAAAATCTTTCGATAATTTTGTGTAAAGTGGCATTTTGTTAAAAATCAAATTGAAAATCGGTATTTCATGTCTAGTGTAGTAAACTAGATCTCCCTCTTATTTTTCAAGATTATGAAAATTGTACTTTTTTGGTACCACATAAATTCTGGTTATAATGGAGCTATAATGTTCATGACTTCATGTGCTGTTCTCGAACAAATCCCTTAACCAAATTCTAAAGCGATTAGTCTAAAATTACTTAAAAATTTAAATTACCGCAAGTATGAATGTTAAATTGTTGTTCAAATGCAGACATTTCGAAAAATTAGTGACCATATCAACGACATCATAATTTTGCAAAAAAAAATTTAAGTCAAATCATAATTTTATTTTAAACATCAAATTTTTTTTTCTGGTACGGTGAAAGTCTCTTTTAAAAAATAAGTCTAGATTCATAAATAGGTAAACAAAAAATAAAGTTGCTATATAAAATTACATATATTTAATGTATATATATATGTTATGATTTATTAACATAAAAATAAAACCTATGTTTATGTTACTTAATATGATTAATGTTTATGTGATAAATCATCATCAACATCATCAACGAAAAAAATTAAAAAAAAAAATATATAAAAATTATATAGAATGATCTCTAAACTCTAATATAGGTATATAAACTTACCAGACGTCTTATGGATATACATACTGTAACATTTTATCGAAAATTTCAATATTCAATTTCTTTAATTTAAATCAAAAGAAACCGCGCGCGCAACTTAAAAATAAAAATTGAATAGAAATACGTTTTGAAGTCGTTTTTGAATATAAATGACAAATTATGTTCTGTGGAAGTCGTTTTTGTACAAAGCTAATTCATCAAAATGTATGATTAGATGACTCCCGTGTATATATCAAAAATATACGAGAGGTATGTCTATATATGTGTTGGATATGCGGAGGTTTGCTTACGCCATATCATACTCGATTGGTGTGCCACCATTGTATATTGTTAGTAATTATCTGTTTTTCCTGACTTTTGTTTCAAATGTGATCTTAATTCTTTACTCGTATTTCAAAGAACTATAACCTCCTTAGGTATATATATGTGTAATGCATATAGGTAACAGGTAATAAAAATGTTTCTAATAACAATTAAAAATTAGAAATGTACCGTATTTTATAATTATTGAGAGTTATTATAATGAATGCGCGATTGATTTATTGGTATTAAGGTTAATAGTTATATACAACAATATGTTGGTACGTTGTGATTTGTCACTTACACGAAGCCGTTTGTGTTACACGTGACCTAATTGATGTTGGTCCTTCATACTATCATAAAATATTATCGAACATCTCACCATAAATCAGTTTACTATTTCGAGGCAACACAAAATCGATAATACATCGCCCATAATCTATACACGTACAGAATTTTAATTACAGCGTACAAAGTATCTAATAAATCTTAATGAATGTTTTTTTTTTGCTGCTGATCTGCTATACTTTTATCCTTCACCTTAAATAGAGATATCGCAATATACATAAAAATTTATCTAAAACACAACAAAAAAAAAATAACGAGAAATGTATCTGATCTCAAATCAATCTTGCAGAAGAGAAACACAAAAATTGGTTTCTGATCGCAAAAAAAATGTAATCGACATTTTAAGTGATAGGAGAAAACTAATATTGGTTGTAACATAAAATATCACCTCTAAAGTGGTTTGAATTGTTTTAGAATTTTGAAATTAAATCTGTATTACACATTATAAGACGTGTATCTTTATCTTTATAAAAAAAATATATCTGAGCGCTATAATACGAGTACGTGTGTTTAAAGGTATAAAACCGCATTCCATTAAGTTTCACATTTTATTTCTAATAAATATTACTTTTTTATTTATGTTTTTTAAGAAATAAAAATAATATATTATTTGATGATGATTTAAATTATAACAATAAATTATTTCATTTTTTTTTTGCTTCTTTGAGTCATGAAAGAATTTTATAAGCAATTAATGAGAGTATTAACATGACATCGATACGTCTTGTTGTTTGTTGATTATGGGTATATGTTGTAGATCGAACAGCATAAGGCTAGGTTTTTTTATAAATTTTATAAATTTTAATATTCGTGGAAAGCGATTTAATTATAAAGAGATTATTTCGTGAATTCACCAATCATACACTATTGTAGCAATTGAATTGTTTGTTAAATATTTAAATTTTGATATTCCTAGAAGAGATAGATATTCAAAATTAGTGGTCAGTCAAACAAATACACAAATCCCAACGCGATATTTACCCACGCAGAAAAATACAAAATAAAATAATATCACCATAGTTGGCAGCTAAATGTGACAACGACTACACCATCAGCATCAAACAACCATTTTACATGGGTTATGGTACAAATTTTTTTTGAGCGCATGGGAATAGCATAAATGCAAATTGGAAAAGGAATGAGAAAATGGAAGGAAAAACAAAATCATCTACCGGCATGTCAGTATGTCTCATTCAACATTGGAATGCCTATTCCAGCAGCCGTTGGACCTGGCTAGGATTCATGCATTAATCCCAAAGAAAAACTAATTATGTAATCTCAAAAAAAAGCGGCCAAAGATCTCGGACAAATTTTAGCCGATTTTTGGCCGATTCTGGTAATTCCCCGGGAACATGGAACTGTGGAAAGAATGTACATATAATTTATGTTTTAATTATTTTTTCTGGCATAAGTAGAATTTTATATTTAGTTTGGGATGGGTCTTCTTATTTGGGAGAATAGATATTAACAAATGATTCGTTAATTGAGATAGTGCCGGATGGACATCGATCTCAGTAATCCAATTCATTAGGGCCACCAGTTTATATAAAATTTGAAGTTTGTTTGGGGTCGGTCTGATTAGGTTTTGGGTGTCTATAATTCTCATTTTTCTGGCGTTTTAACACCCAGTTGAAGTTAGTACGAGTAGAAATATCTTTGCTATCATAGCCAAAAAAAATTGTTAGTAAGCCACTGGATACGAAAAATGATAACATTATTTTATTTAACAAAAAAATCAATTTCATAAATCAAGAATTGCAAAAACAGATTTTTCTAAAACATAATCTATAAAATGGGTATCAGTTCATGAGTTAACCATTTTAACGACAGATACAAATCGTTGAATGCTTGATATTTAATTTTCATTATTTACAATTTTCGAAGAATAAGAAAACCGGTGATATATAATATGTGTCGTTTAAAATGATGACGTCTTAATGATAAAACTGTAAAGGATATCATGTTTCATTGTCTCAAATCGACGATTTACAATGAAGATTTATAAGAAAAGGGTATACTACAAAATCTCGGTTTTGAAAAACCCAGCTTTCTTTTCATGTACTTTTAATTGCACAAAATAATTAATAAAGTTTTTAATTGCAAGATTTTGTACTTGCAACATTTTTTCATTGTAACATTTTGAAATGCACTAATTGTAGAGGCTGACGGCTTCGATAACGCTCACGGGCACTTAGCCCTCCATCCAAATCCCATCCCTGTTAGCCATTTTCCTGAACTTTATCACAGACTCATTTTTGAATTTTGTAAAAAAATCCTATAAGAGTCCTATTTTCCTAGATGCCAAATTTTAAAAATTCAAACCGAGATTTCCTAAAAATCGGGTTTTTGTTATACAAAACCGGGGTTTTGAAAACCGAAATTTTGAAAACCGGGATTGTGGAGACCGAGATTTCGTTACACACCCGTAGGAAAAAGCTGTTTCACCGATGTTGATGTACCCTCCGGATGGCCAGTATGAGTTCACGGTATTATCGAATGCCATTCTGGTTGGCAATGCACCCATACATAGTGCCAACGTTTGATGTATTCCATCGCACAAGAAATGAACAACGAGATTTTCGTTTACATGGACGACCAGACAGTATTTTACATGGACGATTTACATAGCGTCGATAGAAAAGTGGGTTGAAACTACTTAAAAGATTTTTATTGAAACTTCGCCAATACGGATTATCTTTAAGAAAAAGTGTAAAATTTTACAAGAGAAAGTAACATACCTTGATCACAATATTTCTCATGTCCTGATGATTTTTTGAATTATTAAAGCATTAAGTAAATTTGGCCGAAGATGCTTCCACGTGTACGTGTAGGGCCATATCGCCAATCACAACATGAAAACTTTGTCTTGAATTTTTTTTACAAATTTCAGACATCATCCCAAGTTAAAAACACTAAATTCCACACTTGAACCATTGTTGCGATGATTTTTTGAATTTTTTAAGATTTTAGTGAATTTGGCCAAAGGTGCTTCCACGTGTAGGGTCATATCGAAAATCACAACATGCAAACTGTCTTGAAATTTTTTTTACAAATTCCAGACACCATCACAAGTTAAAACCACTAAATTCCACACTTGGCAACCATTGTTGCGATGATATTTTGAATTTTTAAAGATTTAAGTGAATTTGGCCAAAGATGCTTCCACGTGTACGTGTAGGGCCATATCGCCAATCACAACATGCAAATTGTCCTGAAGCTTTTCTTACAAATCCGAGATACCATCCTTAGTTAAAAACACTAAATTCCACACTTGGCAACCATTGTCCTGATGATTTTTTGAATTATTAAAGAATTAAGTAAATTTGGCCGAAGATGCTTCCACGTGTACGTGTAGAGCCATATCGCCAATCACAACATGCAAATTTTCTTGAAAATTTTTTTACAAATTTTAGATCCCATCCCAAGTTAAAAACACTAAATTACACACTTGGCAATTATTGTTGCGATGATTTTTTGATTTTTTTAAGATGTAAGTGAATTTGGCCAAAGATGCTTCCACGTGTACGTGTAGGGCCATATCGCCAATCACAACATGCAAATTGTCCTGAAGCTTTTCTTACAAATTCGAGATACCATCCTTAGTTAAAAACACTAAATTCCACACTTGGCAACCATTGTCCTGATGATTTTTTGAATTATTAAAGAATTAAGTAAATTTGGCCGAAGATGCTTCCACGTGTACGTGTAGAGCCATATCGCCAATCACAACATGCAAATTTTCTTGAAAATTTTTTTACAAATTTTAGATCCCATCCCAAGTTAAAAACACTAAATTACACACTTGGCAATTATTGTTGCGATGATTTTTTGATTTTTTTAAGATGTAAGTGAATTTGGCCAAAGATGCTTCCACGTGTACGTGTAGGGCCATATCGCCAATCACAACATGCAAATTGTCCTGAAGCTTTTCTTACAAATTCGAGATACCATCCTTAGTTAAAAACACTAAATTCCACACTTGGCAACCATTGTCCTGATGATTTTTTGAATTATTAAAGAATTAAGTAAATTTGGCCGAAGATGCTTCCACGTGTACGTATAGGGCCATATCGCCAATCACAACATGCAAATTGCCTTGAAATTTTTTTACAAATTGCAGACACCATCCCAAGTTAAAAACACTAAATTCCACATTTGGCAATCATTGTTGCGATGGTTTTTTGAATTAAAATATTTTAACCAATTTTTTTTATAAAATATGTATATAAACTTATTTTTGTATTACTGTGATTTTCAATATTAATTTTTTATTTTTAATAAATAATTTTAATTAAACCACGTGTTTCGAGTTTCTTAGTTTTTTTTTCTTTTCTAGCTACAATTTTAATAATTTATGTAGCTTCACATTTTGGGTCTACACTTTTCGTTAAAATGTGTAGCTACACCTTTTATTAACGTTAAATACTTCACACCGGTCTCAAGATGATATAGTAGTAAGTCAAAACATTGTCATTCAAGAAAACAACAAGAAATTCACATACCGATGGTTGTATGATTGGTGTGGCTAGAATGTTATAGCACTTATTGTTGGCAGAAGATAACTCTTTACATTCCGTTTCTGCTGGAGACGATAAACTCACGAATCGATAGATTTACGTCTTGAAATTTATTTTATACAAGAAGATTAACTTGTCACTTTACCGAAAAATGATTGCGAAATACTAAGCGATTTAAGTAATGAAAAATAAAATCAATTAGACAATGATTAAAGATTAATTGTTGAACGGAAAGTTATATCGAAAAATAACTAATCATTTAGAATTTGTTATACCGAAAGGAGCTCGGTAAAGCAAACAAGACAAAAAAAAGCAAGTATTGATAAACCTATAAATGTCTACAAACATTCAGAAATACTAATGGTTTCCAAGTTCCTCTACTACAAAAAGAAAGGGCGAAGGAATGGAATTTGACTTCATTCCATTGAGAAGGTGTCACTCCTATCGTCTAGATCATTTAGGCCCATATAAGAGTTATATTGGATTTTCTGATAACTTAAACCATAATTGCACCGCATTAGAAATATTGCAATCTGGGATTTGTGCTGAATTAATTGGCTAACTGGATCAAGTATTTTTAGTAACTGTTCTGGATTAACGGCCAGTTTTTTCATAACTGGAACATTTTTAATTAAACGATCAAGGCTGTCTCTTGGCCAAGACCATCTTGTGACGACTGGTGATTTCATTCGATTTTCTCCATTATTTGCAACAGCCCTTTTATAATCCGGATGTCTGAATTCTTTTACAATTTCATTGGGGTTCACTATAAATAATTTAATTTTTTCGTCTGCTATAGTCTTTCGGTATGCAGTAAGCAAAAATGGAAACGTAAACATACAAAAGTTTTTTTGACTTTACGTCATTGTCGACTTAAAAATGACGTTGGCGAAATATATATTTGACGCGTTGACGCACATCCCTGATGTTTAGTAAAATAGTTTTTCTGGGATCGATATCAATTACCCTTTGTGAAGATAGCCCAATTTTCTATCCCAAAAATCAAAAAAGTTGCTTATGGCCATACTATACAAGTGTATGTATACTATTTCAACATTTAATTAACAATTATAGCAATAAATCTAAATTCAGTTTAATAAAAAGAATAAAAAGTTATAAAACGTGTAAATAAATAAAAAAAAAAGACGGGAAAGGTTCAGAGCCGAACTCTATAAGCATTTTTGTTGCCTATAAAGTACTTCTATGTAGTGTGATTTGCGTATTTCAAATACTACGACCACCCACTCCCACACTAACCTAACCCCATCTACACCCACCCCACACGATCCCAATCCACCATATCTCAACTACCCCAATCAACCACAAACCACCACATCTAAACATTATTACCAAACTATCCAATTCAAACCCGAAAATCCATCTCACCCGCACCACCCTATACTTCACCACCCATAGTATCACCCTTTAAAACCTATATACCCACTTCCACACACACACACACCCACATCACCCACACAAACCCTCATCCACCAAATCAAAATTCCGACACCAAACCCAAAACGCCTCATCCCACCCACTCCACCTTACATACCACCGCTCCTACCACCCCCATAACCACACCACCCACACAAACCCACATCCAGACGAGATATATTATTATTTCACATTAAAAAATAAAAAAAAAAAAAAATAAAAAGAAAATCTACCAATTTTAATGAGGGGGGTTGACAAAACCCCACCTATCTCCGAACACCCTAAACACAGAAATGTCCAAATCAATAGGGTTCATTCCCATGAATTGCTTGAACTTTTAGTGAAGAAGTTAAGTTGATATCTCCATCCGTTCTCAAGCTATCGTGCACACAGACGGACATACGGACAGACGGACAGACGGACAGACGGCAAACCGAAACCATATAGCATTTTATTTAACAAAAATGCTTAACAACTAAATTCTACTATCCAAAAAATATACTGACAGCGAAAATCAAAAATTTCTTTAAATCTTCCTCCCATAGCAAAATGCAATACATTTTTACTTTCAGCCAACAAAAACGTTTGTGTCATGATAGTTGTAGCTGTGTCGTGATAGTTTTAGCTGTCATGACAGTAAATATTTTCGGGGCTGAGAGTAATAAAATGTCATGATAGCAATAATTAGTGTTGCCATCGCATTTTCCGGGGATGGAATTTGAGTTATCTTCACATACATGTTTTTGATATCGGTGTATGACCATAAGCCTGGACTGGCTCAATTGTTTCGAAATAGTTTACATTTAAACCTAATTTAGGTAACTCAACTGATGGTTCCTGAGTACTTGTTAAGATATTCACCATAATTTTGTAATTTTTGGGTTTATGTAACCCCGGTTGAATTACAATTGTATCATTAAATTATTGTGGAGAGAAGTTGTTTTCGATCTATATATAATCAATAATGGCGTTCATCAAAGACTGGGAGCCTAGTATTCCACTGAAGTATTCATGAAAATTAAGTTCATAATATAGTTAAGCTGGCAAATTGTTTCCGAAAAAATGTATTTTGCCTTTATTTGGTACAGTTTGTGTTCCTAATACGTTTTATACTGATGCTCCTTCTGGCACAATAGCAGTGAGTAACCTGGTGTTACTCCGGGCTAAATATTTTTTTATTTTTGTTTTTATAAAAATAAGGGTTTAATTGTCCTGTGAATTAAATGGCTTTCAAGATCAATTAATACCCCATTTTCATTCAGGCACCCACGACCCATTCACACAACTATAGTATACCACCTGCACATTGCAAGCTCCATATGTCAACCTGTATAACCTGTATACTGATTTGTTAATATTACCGGTCGTAGTCGACGACGAAAATTCGCCTTTCATCCACCCTCTGGTGGCATTCAGACCCAATACCTCCCGGTCCAGGTGCCGAAGCTTTAACCACTTCACCACTTGCCCTCGAAAGATATGGGAGGAAGTTTAATTTTCCGAATTCAAATTTTGTCTCTCATAAAAATTTCCCATGTCTGGGTTTCTTGAGATTCCGCAGTGAAATTGGGTTTTCCACTTCGGAATCTTTATTTTGTGAGATAATTTTGTGGGTATTTATTTATTGTTTTTTTATTAAAGTTTTTCTGGATCTGAAATATGGATCGATGCCCGCGTAGTGTGATTTCGGTTTTTTCTTTGTCGGCCCAAGGAGTCTTTTTAAAATTATTTGGTTCCAAATTTTTTGGTTAGAAAAACTGCGGAAGTTTTATGGGGTGAGGGATCTTAAATAGATCGAAGTTATTCAGGTTTTCTCCAAAATCAGGTCGTCGAATGAGTTCCGCCGTTACAACTTTTTGATCGTGTTCTCTTTGTTTTTAACCCAACTTAGCTAGTTGGTCAGCAGTGGCTTTGATTTTGTTCTATAGTTTCTTCCATATTAAAATCAATAAAGGATTCTATTAGGCCTATATTTCAATATTCCGTTTCCTATTCACAATCGTTCGCCTGTTTTGACGGTTATCGAGTCAATTTGCGTCTATCTGGTAGTAAGTAAGAAAATGACAAAAAAAATCGGTTCTCGTCTTGTCGTGCCTTAAATAATACTCGATGGTTGACTATTTCCGTAAATATTCTGTGCTTATCTTGGAGTACACAGAAGTGATTCTAGAGTGGCGAGTGATGGAGCCAGAGATGTCACTTTTTACTTTAACACAAAAAGTTGAAACAATCAATATTATTTCCATCTAATTCACTTAAGTTACTCTACACTAACATGCGCATTTCATTATTTGAATTTATTCGATTTCTACAAAATCCTCAGGAGAGCCCAACCCTTTTTATTGAAACAACACATACCAATTTAGATAACCCTGAGTGTCCCCTGCCTATACACATTAGTGTCTATGCTTACACATCTCAATGTGTTTCTGTGAAAATGGGTTGGCCTTGGCCTGCAGCAGAGTCTAGCTTGTTTCAGGAAGCAATGATGCTAAGAGTATGATTTGTTACCTGTATGGATGTGTAACCAAATCCCGGTTTTCAAAATCCCGATGTGTCAAAATCGGGTTTTTTTTAAATCCCGATTTTTTGGAAATTCCAGTTTGAATTTCAAAAATTTTATAATGAAATGATGAATATTTAGTAAAATAGCTTTTCTGGGATCGATATAAAATATTGCATTTCAAAATGTTGGCTAACTCTTCTTTGGATTTCAACAAATATGTGAGTGGCATGCAATTCATGACAAATTGGGAATAAAATTTCGATAGCATCCACTCATTACAAGGAATTGTCTGAGATGTTTAATAGTTTTCGGAATAGGACAATTCTCGAAGCCGGTAGTTAACCTTATCTGGATCTACTATGATCTTACCCGACTATTTGTCCCAAATACAGTAAGTCCTCAATAAACGTGGTTGACAAAGCCAACCAGCATATAACGCAACCGCCGAAAGAGACATTGGTGTGTAAAATGGAAGAAAAGCGTAGTAAACTACAAAAAGCTGCGCAAAAAACACCTCTGTAAATTTAAACTAACTAATACAAAATTCATTTTACGGCTGACCTGTGTACCTATACTTCCCTAATCAGATCGACGTATGTGAAGTTATATCCCTCGATTATATCCCAGAAAAAAAAATCATCAAGCAACACTAATCAAAATAAAAACCCCAAATGCTCTTCTGTGAAGTTAGCCCAGCCCAGATTTTATTAAAAATTACGTTAAATAACGGGTGATTTTTTTGTGGTTAGGATTTTCATGCATTAGTATTTGACAGATCACGCGGGATTTCAGACAAGGTGTCAAAGAGAAAGATGCTCAGTATGCTTTGACATTTCAAGAACTGAAGCCGAACGATCTGCCACAACGTCGAATTTTCAGTGAATTGGCCCTAGAAAAGTTGGCAGAAAATCCGCTTTTTTATCGACAAATTTTGTTCAGCGATGAGGCTCATTTCTGGTTGAATGGCTACGTAAATAAGCAAAATTGCCGCATTTGGAGTGAAGAGCAACCAGAAGCCGTTCAAGAACTGCCCATGCATCCCGAAAAATGCACTGTTTGGTATGGTTTGTACGCTGGTGGAATCATTGGACCGTATTTTTTCAAAGATGCTGTTGGACGCAACGTTACGGTGAATGGCGATCGCTATCGTTCGATGCTAACAAACTTTTTGTTGCCAAAAATGGAAGAACTGAACTTAGTTGACATGTGGTTTCAACAAGATGGCGCTACATGCCACACAGCTCGCGATTCTATGGCCATTTTGAGGGAAAACTTCGGAGAACAATTCATCTCAAGAAATGGCCCGGTAAGTTGGCCACCAAGATCATGCGATTTGACGCCTTTAGACTATTTTTTGTGGGGCTACGTCAAGTCTAAAGTCTACAGAAATAAGCCAGAAACTATTCCAGTTTTGGAAGACAACATTTCCGAAGAAATTCGGGCTATTCCGGCCGAAATGCTCGAAAAAGTTGCCCAAAATTGGACTTTCCGAATGGACCACCTAAGACGCAGCCGCGGTCAACATTTAAATGAAATTATCTTCAAAAAGTAAATGTCATGGACCAATCTAACGTTTCAAATAAAGAACCGATGAGATTTTGCAAATTTTATGCGTTTTTTTTTAAAAAAAAGTTTTCAAGCTCTTAAAAAATCACCCTATACAAAAAATTAAAATCATTGCTATTTAATTTTGTGAATTTTAGCCGTGCAACCGTTATTTCAAAAAAAAACATAAACATATATGTACCAACTATTTTAAAATTCCATTAGATACGGTATATAGCGAGGCACGTTAAAAGTATAAATTTGTCGGATTAAAAGAATGTGGTTTCGAGATCGTCACATTCCTGCCATTAGTTTAGAAAAGTTAAAAGAAATCTTTCCGTGTCAACTTTGCGAAATTGGGCGCTGGCCCAGATATATCAACTCGTATTTGAAAAAAAAATCCATTTAAATTTGGCATGATAAAAAAATTAGACGGAATTTACATACGTAATGATTTGTTAGAGATGTTACCGGAATAGTAAAACTTGATTTTTACACCCTTTCGCACTATCTACGAGGTCACGGAACCAATGTTGAGTCAAAGTTTCGTATGTTTGAAGTTGTATGGATATATCTTGCCCAGTGCCCTAGTTCTCTAAAAACCAAGATAGTTTGCAATATTGTGCAAAAGTGATAACCTTCACACACGAGAAAACTTATCGTAGAAGTCTAGATTTATATTTGATATTGTGATGTTTTAGTAAATTCGTATTCTGTAAATTTTTTTCAAGGTAAAATGTAAAGTGGCAAGACAATTTTTGATATTTTCATTTATAGTTTAATTTTAGAATTAAATTCAAGTTCTAACAATTTAATTAACTGCGATACTTTTTTACAATAAAGTAATAAACTTCTTTCCATTTAGAATATAAATTTATTATTTATCATTTTATGTTTAAAGTAGGGAATAAATAATGTGTTAGTTTATATATATTAGAAGAAGAAGAAGAAGAAGACTTAAGGGGTAGAATATCCTAGAACAAGATGGTCTGTGGTGTACAGCAAAAGCCATTTTAGTTGTTCAATTTTCAAATATAATTGTCAAAAATTTTAAGTGTCTGATTTGACAACATCCAAAATGGACCAGTTCTCCACATAGCAAGCAAAGCTGTTAACTTGGTTCGCACTCGTAATATTTTACATCATCATGACACTTGCACAATTAAGAAAACTGACGAGTACAATAAATATGACGGCCTATAGAAAATCTAAATTAGTTGACAAATTTCTGTTTTTGTTGTTGTTTAATATTTCATTTAGAGGCCCTATTACCCCTAAACAATCTTTAAGAGCGTTCTTTACTAAATAAATTTGTTGTTGAACCTAACCTAAAAATTAAATTTCAATGTGTCTATTTATACATTTTTTCTATACCATTCGAACCTACCTAATAGACCTCCTTATTTGCACACCAAACAATCCCTGGCCCTCTATCGACAATTTTATGAGATAGTTATCATAATTTTTTTTTCTAAAATTATGAGTAGTCTGTTTTTATTTAAAATTTTTCTATAATGCAGAATTAAAATGTTTAAAAACAAACAAAACCAAGCACGAGATTATAGATTTAACTTTATTATTGCGAAAAAAATTTGAATTTATTCTTGTTGCATATTCTAATCAAACTTACACAACTTCTTTAAAAAAAATTCGGGAAAAGGAAAAAACTAAGCACGAGTTTTCCGAAATTGCTATTGAATATCAAAAAACTCAAGATGGAGATATTCCCACAAATGCTTATCGAACCTGCACAACTTACCCTTACTTTAGTAAAGAACACTTGTAAGGTCTCACAATGCTTTAATCCTAGATTATTTATTAATATGTGTTTGAGAAATTGATTATTAGGACAAATTTCGAACAATTCCGTTAAGTATCAAATAACTCCCGACTCTGATCATTTTTCAATATGATTTTTAAAGCTATGTGTGATTCTAGATGCCATTGATGTGTATGCAAAAGTTTACGTTTCTAGAGTTTATATTTTTTGAGTTATTAACGATATAAATTAATTAAAATTTCGTTTTGACGTTTAATGTTATTTTACTCGCTTGCTGTCGATTGGTTTATCTTGGGTAAAAAAATGTTTAGAGAGTACGATTTTTAAATCTACAATAATTTATTGTATAAAATTTACCCTTACCACAACCCATAACAACTTGAAACTATTCTTTGTGAAAAGATGCTATTTCCATAAAATTAATGTTAAAATTTAAATGGGTACGGTAGTTGTAGGCCCTCAAAATTTAAATATGAATCTACAAAAATCATAAGAGTGTGTTAAGTTTTGACATTTACTAATCGTAACCGTTTTAAATTTTATCTTGGTGTGCAATTACAGAATTCGAATATTGCAAAAAGGCAAGACAAATTAATTTACTGCTGAATTAGGGCACAGGGGCCAATTTCGCAAAGTTGCCACGGAAAGGTATTTCGCCAACTTTTCTATATGTAAGAAACGAGTGTGACCATTTTAAAACTATAAACCGACTAGTATATACTTTTAACATGTCAAGTACCTTGTGTCTAATGTAATTTTAGTTGGTACAATATAACGGTGGCATGGCTAAATTTAAAAATAACGAATCAGGGTAGGAACCAAACCCAAATTTCATCAATTAAAAAAATCAATAAAATGTCCATAAAATTCCAAATAAGATTGTAGCAGGCCTGTGATTTTATTGGGTGATTAAAAAACGAAAGCATATAAATAATATTTCTGTGATATATTTGGTTCACTTTAAAATCAAAATAAGTCTAGTAGCCTTTGCTTTCTCCAGTTTCCCATTAAAAATATTGTTTTTGTTGTTGTAATTTTTTTATTGATAAATTGTGTGTTTCGTTCATATCCAGATTTGTGTATTTAACGTGATTTTTAATAAACTCTGGGCTGGGCTAACTTCACACGAGAGCAAATGTTTTTTTTTTATTGATTATAGTGTTACCTGATGTTTTTGGAGGGCTAGAATTATCCCACGATTCTACATCACATACGTCTCAGATCGGGCTATATTAAATTTATGGTGCCCTTAAACGATTTGAAATAGCTATTTTGTGAAATTAAAATAAAAAATGCAACTAAAAAATTTACCACTAAAATTAATAATTGCATCACTAAGGTTTGTTTCTTATAAACAATTATTACATTTTAATTAGACATTTCTTGAACACATCAACATCCATTTTACGAGTATTTATATCCAATGTTTTCATATAAATACACAATACGTGAAATTCCATTCTATTCCCTTCTACATTGAAATCATAAAATTTTTTTTCTATTCCTAATCTAATTTTAATAATATATTTATATTTCAATTTGACAGTTTTGTTGTGTTTAAATCTATTTAAATTTATTTATTATTTTGTAAAATGTCATCATATTTTGGCGTGACTTTCGCGGCCTATGAGAACTATGTACAGCTTTTAAAAAAATATTAATTACATTTCAACATATCATCTTCTAAATCACCTTAAGGTATAATGAAATAAAACATAAAAACTTTCAATTATAAAATATGTATATTTGTATGTATATCTATAGGTATGTAGAGTATTATCTAACACATGATGAGACAAATTTTAAATAATTCCATGTGTGTACTGACTTTCATATAACATAATGTATGAACATGTAAATAAACAGACAAATAAACACGGTTGTTGTACAAAAAAAAAACTTTAAATTAAAACTTTAAAATAAACATAATATCTTCCAAACATATTTATGTTGAATGTCCCTACCTCTATATACTGATATATAAAAAAATGAAATTTGTAACAAGATACATGATGACAACTATTTGGTGTACATTAAAGTTGAAAAATAAAAAATAAAAATGTAAAAGTAACAAATTTAGTTGTTGTTGGTAGTTTATGTTATTATAGTTGAATTACTTGAAGCGGATCACTAGTTTTCTTATACATTTCTGGTGAAATTATATTTTTATCTCTTTAAACTTCACTTGTTATGTTACCAACCGATTTTTTTTCGGTTAACAATTTTTATTTTTTTGTGACCGCACCAGATCATGAAGAATGTTTTATAAAACAAAAAAAAAAATTAATTTTCTTTTACGTACAACATCTTGATCTAATTTTATTACGTTATTCGATGATGATGGAAAATAATCGATTAGAAAATTTTACCACGTAACTTTGGTATTAAAAAAAAAAAATATTAAATCAACATTTTACTCCATAACACATCTTCCGTGTGATTTATGAAATTGATCTCGTACCGAACCGTTTTTTAAGTAATTAAAATTTTTAATTACGCAGACGAACGAAATTAACTTCCGAAATAAAATAATTAAATTTTGTATAGTAAAACACTTTGTATATAATTTCATCATTTAAATTTACGACTGTACACATAATTTTAAATTACGCGATACGTTATTTGCAATTAGAACTATATATACATAGTTAGTTAGTGTGAGAAAAATTTGCGTACTGTTATCTAACTGGCCTTGAATTTTTAATTTATATGGTCGGTGAGAAATTTATCACATAATTTTCATCAGTTTTACACACAAGAATTTTGCAAAAAAAAACTGTCAAGAGTGTCAGTCACAATCCAAATATGTTCCGGACCATTCATGTAAACATATATACATAAAAATATGTAAGTAAATCATTTTTTATTTTTTGTAATTTCAAATGAAAAATTACATGTCACGGTGAATCATGATATTTTAAATTAAAATTAAAGGATTTTAAAGTTAATTAAAAAAATTTTTTTTTGTTGTGAATTTTGACAGAGACATGAAAAACTGGAACAAGTCTGGTACGACCTTATTTTTGCGCGTGGTATACGTCCACTAAATTATTGTCAAACTCTCAAATATCAAAGTGTTAAATAGAGCATTAATTTATAAAAAAATAAAAGTTTTACTTTTAGTTTTTAGTTTTTTTTTGTGGAAGATGTCTATTTGTGGTCTACAAGTTTTTAATTATATCGGTGTACAATTTTTTGTTTTTTTTTTGTCAACTTTCTATCTATCAGAAAACCAGTCTATATAAAATTCGTCTCTAGATTTTATGGTAATTTTATATGGTTGGATTGCCAAGTTAAATTACACAGAATGGAAAAGAAAATTTTTAATTTTTATTTTGATTAAAGATAATTTAATTTAATTTATATTTCAATTGAATTGTACTGATCGGTATAATTAAAATTGAAGAGTTCGATGCTGGGCATATATAATAACACGGTCACACTCAGGTAGTGTAACTAAATATTTTTTCACCCAAACTCAATTATTTATTGAAGTTTTATTTACATCACCTTTCCAAATATAAAATATAAATTTAGCTTAATAATAGAAGTAAGCACAAGGTTTGAATTCAATATTGGCGGCGGCCAACTCAATACATAAACTAGATGAATCAATTTGTCATTTTAAGGATTACTTTTAATATTTTATTTCGCTGAGATGTTTTATTTAGTGAAATGAATTCTCTTTAGTGATAGTGCTGCCATTTGCGGCGAGTTTTCATACCCTGAAAAATGAGGTGACAACACCAATTATTAATATTATGACAATTTTTGACTATCAGCCCCAACTATTAGCACCGAAAATATTTATTGGCATGACAGCTAAAACTATCATGACACAAACATTTTTCGGGGCTGAGAGTAAAAATATTGCATTTTCATGACCCGCTTTCATGACTCACTCTTCACTATGACAACAATAAAATTTTCGGGGCTGGGACAAATAAATCATATTAATTATTTGCACATCCCCGATTAATTTTTTAGAAATATTATGCGATATATTTTCTGGTCTGGACTATCAGCTTTTGTCTGTGATGGATGAAGATTTAATGTAATGTCAGTGATTTTTTCAGAATACGGTGGAGTTGAGATATAGTCCGTCAAACTCAACAAATATTCGTTGGCCGGACTATTGGCTTATGTCTAGTAATAAAGGAAAAGTACTTTTTTCTGAATTTAAACTTCTAAACTCCTTCTCATAATTTTTTTAGAGTGACATGATATTTCCGGGGCTGTAATTTATACTGTATGGTAAAATATTAATCTTGATTAAATGATTTTCGTTGTCAGTATAGTTTTTGGATAGCATAATTTTTTTGTTTTTGTTTATTTACACGTTGTATCAAAGTTGCATCTTCGCAAAGACCCATTTCAATTACAAAATTTTAGCAGTAAAATATCAATTAAACATTTGGTCGTAGAAATTTAAAATCTTAACTTAAATGTTTTAATTATTGAGCTTTTAGGTTTCTTACGCTATAATTGCGCGCTTTTGTTTTTTTCCATACTCAAATCGTGTGGCAAAGCCCAAGCAGTTGGGTTTTTATATTTTAGCGGTTATAAAATTCATGACCGCATTCAAGCAAAAATCGCTTATAGTAACCATTAAGAAATTACTAAAGTTTGTTTTGTAAGTAGACCTTTATACCGACAGTGAGGAAAAAGTATGGAAACCCTAAAAAACAAAAAAAAAGTTACTCGATTTTTTATTGTTAATCATGGTGACAGTAAGCTCGACACCCCACTAAACCCCCAATGGCAGATTTAGATTGTTCGAATCAAACAAACGTAAGTTGTGTTTGAAACTTGTTATATTCGTCAAAGACGGCGCTGTAGTCGCAAAATACCGATTTTTACAAAATTCTGGAAAAGACATTTCTTATCGAAAAAATGTAAACTCCAAATATGACAATTTTATAAATCAAATTCGAGTTACAATTACTACTGATAAGTTAGGCAACAATATAAAGAACAACTATTTTGCTTTTCAGATTTTCACGAAAAACAGATGCTCGGTACAACAGGGCTCTCGTATAATGAATGTTTAAAAAAATTGTACGAGAGCCCTACGGTTCATTTTGAAATGGCATTGTGTGATTTTAATTCAACAATGCTATATGCCCTTTCAAACCTTTATAGCCACTATGGGAGCCTTTCTCTGAGAATCGTGTAATTTACCAGAAACTACAACCGGGTGTAATTTACGAAATCTAGGTTTTCAAAATCCCGGTTTTCTTTTCTTCTTATAGTTCTAACTGAACAAAAAAATTAACAAAGTTTTGTAACTGCAACATTTTGAAATGCAATAATTGTAGAGGCTGGCGGCTTCGATAACTCTCACGGGCATCTAGCCTTCCATCCCTATTACCCATTTTCTATAACTTTATCGCAAAATCATTTTTGAATTTTGTCAAAAAAATCATTTAAGAGTACCATTTTCCTATATGCAGAATTTTAAAAATGGAATTTCCTAAAAATTGGGTTTTTTTTTTATACGAAACCGGGATTTTGAAAATCGGGATTTTGAAAACCGAGATTTTGAAAACCGAGATTTAGAAAAAACCGAGATTTTGACAAAACAAGATTTTTAAAACCGAGATTTAGGTACACACCCACTACAACCACATGCTACAAAAAATGCACATATTCCTGATGATTAATACAAGTTCTGGAAAGAATAATATGAAATACAAAAGTTTGATCTTTTTACAAACAATTTTTTTTTTGTATTTACACTTTTTAGAAATGTATCTGTCTAAAATCTATATTTTATTTAAAAAATTAGTTTTGGACACTCACATAAATGTCTGTCAAAATTGTTCAATAATTTAAAAGTGTCCAGAAAATTCACACCGGTCGTATTTTTTTTTTATTTAAAAATAGTCTACATATTTGACTGGAGAACATAAAAAAAAATACAGAGGAAATATGTACATTTTTTTTATTAAAAAATAATTAAATATTGGCTCATAAAATTTTCTTTTAAAGCTGTCTTTGCTTAGGTAAAAGTCAAAAAAATGGTCAAATTTGGTATAACTCGTACACATCATGTTCACCAGCTTGTGAGAACCAGAATTTTCTTAAGATTCTGCTCGGTGCTTTTATTGGTGAATCGGAAATGCTCTCTGCTATTTTCCACGGTTTTCAGATTGTATAGGTTCTACATCCAGCAAGGTATGGCGGTAGTTCTTGCAGATTATTGTGATACGGTAAGTCTTTGTCGTATTTCCAATCATCCTTCCAAGATAAGTAACGTACAAACTACTTCGGGATACACTCTATAATACGAATATGTTACATTGTAGAAAAGGCACCAGATATCAACAGCAAACTCAAGTTGCGATCTGACGTATGTGAAGTGAAATATCTCCAATATCCCCAGTCCATCGTTTAATAAAGCCAGACATAGAGTTAGTTCTACGTATGTACTTCTAGATGTGATTAGACAAAAATAACCTCTAGTTTTTTTAAATGCATGTACTCTTTGTAGAGTGGCACCATTTTCATAGGGCTGTGAATGACAGGATTAGTTTTTCGATGAAAAAATATATGGTCTTACAATTTTTATTGAAACAAAGCAGATTGAAATCACAAGAAGTCACTAGGTTGTTAATATATGGTTGTAATTTGAGGGTGTCGTTGATGTTTTCCAAGATTGTAAAGATAGTGAATTCTGTAAGGCATAAAACCATGTTGGTTCTGAATGAATTACATAATTCTAGCTCAAATAACTTCGGAATTGATGAAATTGACGTTATACCACTATAACATATAAAACATCATCCCGTTTCCAGTTTAGAATATTAATGTGACTCTTGATATTTTCCACTTCTGGGGGAAAAAGCTTTGTTTCAGTGTTTGATTAAAAACAAAGAACAGAGGAACTTCGAATCTTTTTAAGTCAGTTAATAATGAGGTTGGTATATAATCCAAGACGCATTCAATGTATATATTCGATTCTATCACGTTTAAGTTGTCTTCAGAATAGTGTTGTAATGTTTCCGAACCAATAGTAATATTACTTTAGATGAAGATTTATTATAGGTTTTGAACTTCAAATTCACGATTTTGCACTTCAAATACACGATTTTGCACTTCAAATTCACGATTTTGCACTTCAAATTCACGATTTTGCAAATCATATTCAATTTTTTTTATTTCAATCTCAACTTTTTACAAGACATCAATTCTTTACAATTCAATCTCAATTTTTTATACTTCATTGTCAATTTTTTGCAAAGCATATTCGTGTTTTTACGAACCAATTTCAATTAAATGCAGAGCAAATTCAAGTTTTAATATTTCAAATTCGTAAATTTTTTGCAACATTTTGCAAAACAAATTAAGTGCTCCCAATTCTTAACGGATGTTGATGGGATTGGGTATGTTGGATGGAAATGGGATTCTTAAAGAATTTTTGGAGGAAATTCTGGAATATGGCCACCTGGGACGGAACTCGATCAATTCTTAACGGGTTTTGATGGGATTGGGTATGTTGTATGGAAATGGGAATATTAACTGATTTATGGAGGAAATTCTGGAATATGGCCACCTGGCACGGAACTCGATCAATTCTTAACCGATTATGATGGGATTAGGTATGTTGGATGGAAATGGGATTCTTAAAGAATTTTGGAGGAAATTCTGGAATATGGCCACCCGGGATGGAACTCGATCAATTCTTAACCGATTATGATGGGATTGGGTATGCTGGATGGAAATGAGATTCTTAACTGATTTTTGGAAGAAGTTCTGGAGTATGACCGCATCTAAGACTGTTGAAAGTATTACATCATCAGATTGTAATAATTACTATATTAACATGACCATGCAATTACCACTAGCTGCTACAGGACAACCGCTACATTAGCTATACTATTTTTTTATATTATATTCTTATAAAACACTCTTTGTAATAAATTTAGAAATATTTAGTTTACATACTAATAAATATTTGAATTTTATAAATAAATATGCTTTAATTTTTAGTGAGATATGGGTCATCTGTTATAAAAATGTCTCGGATCACGGACAAATTAGTTAACCTGTTGCTTGTCATATTGATTTTTGACGTAGAACTACGTCCATCAAGTGTGCAATCTAAGAAAACGCGAGCGCGATTTTGATGTCTACATACACGTTTATATTCAAAACTATTAATGGTAGAAACGTGGTTAATATCTCATTGGAAAGATCGAGGCTGACTCTAATATAATGAACAATACAACTATTCAAATCTGACAATTATGTCAATAGTTATGACAACCTAAAATTACGATTTTTGTTGGCACTTTTCTAATATGGGAGTAGCGCGTTTAAATTAAAATACAGAACGGATGAAAAAAATAAAAATATGTATATCAATCTAGATATGGTTCCGACCAATTATCCAAGTACATTTGGAAATACATAGATTTGTCATTCACTAGAAAAATAACACCAGAACTTCTTTCATCGTTTTGTTACTTTTCGTATCATAGATTAATTCTTCATAAAATTGTGATTTAAAATAATAAAATGTTTTAAAAATGTAATCTAACGCCCCCTGCGGCTATGTCACCGAACAGAGTCTACCGCATTTGACAATGAAATATAAAAAATTGTGGTTAACTTGTAAAAGATGTAAATAAACAAAAAAAAATTGAATATAATTGCAAAATTGTGAATTTGAAGTGCAAAACCTATATTTCGAATTCCATATCATTATCGGTTAAGCAATAGCCGTGCCCGTTATATATGGCCATATTAAACAATTTCATCTAGAAATCATTAATGAATCTCATTTTCATTAAATAATGTAAACCCATGATCGTAATCGGTTAAATTACCTGAGTTTCGTTCAAGGTGGCAATATTCCAAAATTTCTTCCATAAATCATTTAAGAATGCCATTTTCATACAATAAGCCCAATTGCATACATTACAATTGGTTTAAAATGGCCGAGTTCGAGGTGGCCTCTCCCAAAACTTCTTCCCATAACATTTTCGATCCCATTTCAATCCAACATATCCAATTCCATCATAGACGGTTAAAATGGACCGAATTTAGCCACATATGACCATATTCTAGAACTTTTCTTAAAATTATTTAATAATCATTAATCAATTTCATCCACAATGTATAATTTCATCATAATCGGTTATGAAATAACAGAGTTCTGTCCTAGGTGATCATATTCCAGAACTTCTTCCAAAAATCAGTTAAGAATCTCATCCATCCAGCATACCCAATCCCATCATAATCGGTTAAGAATTGATCGAGTTCCGTCTCGGGTAGCCATATTCCAGAATTTTCTCCAAAAATTCTTTAAGAATCTCATTTCCATCCAACATACCTAATCCCATCATAATCGGTTAAGAATTGATCGAGTTCCGTGCCAAGTAGCCATATCCAGAGTTTCTTCCATAAATCAGTTATAATTCTCATTTCCATCCAGCATACCCAATCCCATCAAAATCAGTTAAGAATTGATCGAGTTCCGTGCCAGGTGGCCATATTCCTGAATTTCCTCCAAAAATCAGTTAATATTCCCATTTCCATCCAGCATACCCAATCCCATCAAAATCCGTTAAGAATTGATCGAGTTCCGTCCCAGGTGGCCATATTCCAAAATTTCCTCCAAAAATTCTTTAAGAATCCCATTTCCATCCAACATACCCAATCCCATCATAATCGGTTAAGAATTGATCGAGTTCCGTGCCAGGTGGCCATATTCCAGAATTGCCTCCAAAAATCAGTTAAGAATACCATTTCCATCCAGCATACCCAATCCCATCTAAATCCGTTAAGAATTGATCGAGTTCCGTCCCAGGTGGCCATATTCGAGAATTGCTTCCAAAAATTCTTTAAGAATCCCATTTCCATCCAGCATACCCAATCCCATCAAAATCCGTTAAGAATTGGGAGCACTTAATTTGTTTTGCAAAATGTTGCAAAAAATTTACGAATTTGAAATATTAAAACTTGAATTTGCTCTGCATTTAATTGAAATTGGTTTGTAAAAACACGAATTTGCTTTGCAAAAAATTGACAATGAAGTATAAAAAATTGAGATTGAATTGTAAAGAATTGATGTTGACTTGTAAAAAGTTGAGATTGAAATAAAAAAAATTGAATATGATTTGCAAAATCGTGTATTTGAAGTGCAAAATCGTGAATTTGAAGTGCAAAACCTATATAGTGTTGAAGGTATGAAGTTTGACACCTATATATAAAATTCGAGTGAGATCCTAAAATAATGATTTACCCCCATAAACAGAAGAATATTAAAAAAAACTACTTGAAAATAAATATCGGATGCAATTAACCATAAAAAATCAAACAATATTGTGATAGTTTCACCTTTAACTTTTCTATTTATTATATCATAAATATGATCCCATCAATAATCTTAATATATCATCTAACACTTTTTTTTTTTTTGTTAAATTACCTCTATACTTATTTAACTTCCAAATTACCTAAAGATATATGCGCGCACGTTTATTTTTCATTCTATTATTACTACGAGTACCATGAGTGATAAATGAAGAAAAGAAGAAAAAATCTTAAAGAAAATTAAATTTTTTAGTTTTTAAATCATGTTTGATGATCATCATCAACAATGGGATAACACAATAGACATATATTCTTAATCTTTATGTATAGCTCATCTCTATATATAGAGAGCTGTTATGGCTCTTTTGGCGCTATTGTTTAAATATCGTATATACCTAACATTATATACATATCAAAGAATATTTACTTTACGATATAAATAACAAAAAATGTTTTATAGAAAGTTGCAATATACAATTTTTTGTGGTTTTCCAATGTTACTTACTCGTTGTAATGACTATTGTTGCATTAGATTTGGTTTTGTTTAAACTAACTACAGAAATCATATAGCTAATAATAATCATATATCGTATATCTATACACAAAACCACAAAAATGATAATAACAGTAATGATAATGATCTTCATTATATTATTAACAACGAAAACAGAAAGCTGTATATATTCTATGAAGATCAATCATTAAACCATAAGAATTCAAGAAGTTAACCATTGACATCTTAACATTCCTCGAGGGAATTTATTATATTGCTTGACACTTCCTTTCACAACAACAATAAAAAGTAGTCGCCATAAATTTTTTTTGGGTGAAATTTAATTCAACCCTGATTCAATTTGTTTTGTTGATCGGTAATACCTTTTAATAAATAATTTGCATAAAAATTACGTTGATTTTTTAATTATTTAACCAATCAATCAACAATATAATTTATTTTTTTTTTTTTTGTGTGTAAAGATACGAAAATATTTGTTCTTATAACAAACAGAAAACTTTAATTATAATCAAGGATTTCGTTTTTTTTTTTTTTAATTTTTCGAATCAAAATGATTAATTGAGTTAGTCATTGATGCATGAAAAATTTAAATTGAGACAAGTTCACAATAATAAAACAAAAAAATGTATTTTTAATGTGGAAAAACCTTCAGTTTTATTGAAATGGTCAACTCACATTACTGCATATTTTTTATTTTTTTTTGGGCGTCGATATTTTTAAAGATCATGAACGTTTTAAAATACAGTGCCAAAAATGGTGTTTGCGCTTCCTCGTAATTTGTAAATCCGTTGTGCGTGCTCACAGTTTGAGATATACACCACACAAAAGACCCGGTATTTTAAATAATAATTTATAAGCCAAGGAAATATTAAAAAGTTTTGAAAGTTGACAGTTGGTATATAGAACTTGAGTATATTATTTTAATTTAACTTGACACTTATAAATCATGCCTTCGTCAAATTGAAAGCGGTATCTATGTACGTTGCTAAACTAGAGTCTAAATAAATATTTAACATAAAAGTCAACACTTAAATTATAACAGTACGAGCAAATGGATAAATCATTTCCCAATGAAATAGTAAATGATGATTTAAAAGCTGATCTCTTTTAATGTTACAAAAACGTATCAATTTAATTTAGCCGGATGTTGAATATGTCGAATGTTGAATGGTTTCTTTAATGTTATGTTGTAAAAGCAGATATTTAAACTTGCACTTCTTTAAATGGTCGATGGAGACTATATGTACTTTGTGCGCCATGTACAACTAAATTTATGGTGCAAAGTGAAGATGAACTCTAAATGATCAATGCTGTAATAAAATATTCAATATCTCTCAGTTAAAATCAAATATTTAATCACCACTTACCCCACAAATATCAATCTGCAAGCAAATCTCTTTAAGCACTAACTCGTCTTATAATGGCGGATTCTTGCTATAAGTTTAGTTTAATTATGGGGGCAGAACACGATTTTTAAACTCAGCCGAACGTTCAAATGAATAATTAATTTTTTGAGTAAAACACATTACGATGACTAGTTTAAACTAGATTATCATAATAATCATTGTATTATAGTAGTCACTTCAAACGACAATCATCGTATTGGTTTTTTCTAGTCAGTTAAAAATTTCACACTACTCGAAATGGCATTTTTTTTTATTTCTTTCGTCTCAAGTAACTTATTGGCATAACAACTGACTAATTTTTCATACAAATAGGAAATTTGTATTGCCACTTGAAACGGTAATCGGCTCGACTACCGTAATCGAGGTGTGCTAATGGGGCAAGCGCCATGCATTTTCAAAATGTCATATTATGTGTCAACATAAAAATATTACTACTGTAGTTTTTGCCTATGTAGATGTTCATATTTTTCATAATTTTTTACTTATATGCCTTGCATTGGCTAAAACTTTTCGTGAACATGTCTTCTTTTTAACGCTGTTTGTATCTTTAAAATGGCATCAACAATGGCGAATAAAGAAAGTATTTTAAAAAAATCTGTTATTTTTAATAAAATGTGGTCTAACGTTATTTTGACTCGGTCTGGGAGTTATCGATAATTCTGTTACTATAGTTTTTTAAAATTCCTAGATTGGAGATCAAAGACGACCGCAAAAAATATCCACATATTCGACGTTGATGGCTATCGATAGAATTATGGTCTAGAAGAAATACGGGGTCACTAATTACGAATTTGAAAACAGAATTACAAAAATTCAAAATAGCTGATCAAATTAGGGTAAGATGGCCGACATAAAGTGTCAGTTTTCGGACGTTTATGTAAATCAATCAAAACATGGCTTAGGTGGTTTACAAAATAGAGAGAAATTTAAAATTCTGTCCAAAAATTAACGATTTCTTTAATAAAAAGTATTATTTTTTAGGTTTTTTGAGTGCTCTTAACCTGCACCGACCATATTAGCCCACCTCAATGAAACCTGTACTATAATTTGTTACACATTTATTACAATTTATTACAACAAATCCCGATTTTATTACAGTTACCGTTTTCGAGGAACGAGTGGTCGGTTTAGCTTGTAATTAAACCTACACCGCCAAAATTGTAACTTTTGATGTAGCTGTGATATCGGGATGGTTCTTGAACCAGAATTTATTACAAATTAATTACATTAATAAAAGAGTTCAAGATCAACCCTATATGTTGACTAAGGGTAAATTTCACCCCAAACGATTAATTATGACAAAAACATCGATTTTACCAATATTAAAAAATTATTACACCAGACCGCCACCAGATATTGAGTGAAATGTTACTCCTTGGGTCTTGTGGAGGGCAGATCAACCTTATTCAGGTGTGTAATAAATTACCTTTGTGTCAGGTTACACGGAATTGGCTTCAAACCGTAAAGGGTTCAATCATCTAATTTAAAGTTCGATTTTATCACATTCAACAATTTATTACACCAGACCGCCACTAGATATTGAGTCAAATGTTACTCCTTGGACCTTGCGGAGGGCAGATCAACCTTAACCATCTGTGTAATAAATTATCTTTGTGTCAGGTTACACGGAATTGGCTCCAAACCGTAAAGGGTTCAACCATTTAATTTAAAGTTCGATTTTATCAAATTCAGCAATTTATTACACCAGACCGCCACCAGATATTGAGTCAAAAGTTACTCTTAGGACCTTGTCAAGGGCAGATCAACTTTATCCAGGTGTGTAATAAATTATCTTTGTGTCAGGTTACACGGGATTGGCTCCAAACCGTAAAGGGTTAAAACGTCTAATTTAAAGTTCGATTTTATCACCTTCAGCAATTTATTACACTAGAACGCCACCAGATATTGAGTCAAATGTTACTCTTTGGAGCTTGCGGAGGGCAGATCAACCTTGTCCAGGTGTGTAATAAATTATTTTTGTGTCACGTTACACTGAATTGGCTCCAAACCGCAAATGGTTCAAACATCTAATTTAAAGTTCGATTTTATCACTTTCAACAATTTATTACACCAGACCACCACCAGATATTGAGTAAAATGTTACTCCTTGGACCTTGTGGAGGGCAGATCAAACTTATCCAGAAATCCAGATAAGAATGAGGTTGATCTGCCCTCCACAAGGTCCAATGTGTAACATTTGACTCAATATCTGGTGGTGGTCTTGTGTAATAAACTGTTGGAGGTGATAAAATCGAACTTTAAATTAAATGGTTGAACCCTTTACGGTTTGGAGCCAATCCCGTGGAACCTGACACAAAAATAATATATTACACACCTGAATAAGGTTGATCTGCCCTCCGCAAGGTCCAAGGAGTAACATTTGACTCAATATCTGGTGGCGGTCTAGTGTAATAAATTGCTGAATGTGATAAAATCGAACTTTAAATTAGACGTTTTAACCCTTTACGGTTTGGAGCCAATCCCGTGTAACCTGACACAAAGATAATTTATTACACACTTGGATAAAGTTGATCTGCCCTCCGCAAGGTCCGAGGAGTAACATTTGACTCAATATCTGTTGGCGGTCTGGTGTAATAAATTGCTGAAGGTGATAAAATCGAACTTTAAATTAGACGTTTTAACCCTTTACGGTTTGGAGCCAATTCCGTGTAACCTGACACAAAAATAATATTTTACACATCTGGATAAGGTTGATCTGCCCTCTGCAAGGTCCAAGGAGTAACATTTGACTCAATATATAGTGGCGGTCTGGTGTAATAAATTGTTGAAAGTGATAAAATCGAACTTTAAATTAGATGTTTGAACCCTTTACGGTTTGAAGCCAATTCCGTGTAACCTGACACAAAGGTAATTTATTACACACCTGGATAAGGTTGATCTGCCCTCCATAAGGTCCAAAGATTAACTTTTGACTCAATATCTGGTGGCGATCTGGTGTAATAAATTGTTGAAGGTGATGAAATCGAACTTTACATTAGACGTTTGAACCCTTTACGGTTTGGAGCCAATTCCGTGTAACCTGACACAAAGATAATTTATTACACACCTGGATAAAGTTGATCTGCCCTTCACAAGGTCCAAGGAGTAACTTTTGACTATATATCTGGTGGCGGTCTGGTGTAATAAATTGCTGAAGGTGATAAAATCGAACTTTAAATTAGACGTTTTAACCCTTTACGGTTTGGAGCCAATCCCGTGTAACCTGACTCAAAGATAATTTATTACACACCTGGATAAAGTTGATCTACCCTTCACAAGGTCCAAGGAGTATCTTTTGACTCAATATCTGGTGGCGGTCTGGTGTAATAAATTGTTGAAGTTGATAAAATCGAACTTTAAATTAAATGTTTGAACCCTTTACGGGTTGGAGCCAATTCCGTGTAACCTGACACGAAGATAATTTATTACACACCTGAATAAGGTTGATCTGCCCTCCACAAGGCCCAAGGAGTAACATTTGACTCAATACCTGGTGGCGGTCTGGTGTAATAAATTGTTGAAAGTGATAAAATCGAACTTTAAATTAGATGTTTGAACCCTTTACGGTTTGAAGCCAATTCCGTGTAACCTGACACAAAGGTAATTTATTACACACCTGAATAAGGTTGATCTGCCCTCCACAAGACCCAAGGAGTAACATTTCACTCAATATCTGGTGGCGGTCTGGTGTAATAATTTTTTAATATTGGTAAAATCGATGTTTTTGTCATAAATAATCGTTTGGGGTGAAATTTACCCTTAGTCAACATATAGGGTTGATCTTGAACTCTTTTATTAATGTAATTAATTTGTAATAAATTCTGGTTCAAGAACCATCCCGATATCACAGCTACATCAAAAGTTACAATTTTGGCGGTGTAGGTTTAATTACAAGCTAAACCGACCACTCGTTCCTCGAAAACGGTAACTGTAATAAAATCGGGATTTGTTGTAATAAATTGTAATAAATGTGTAACAAATTATAGTACAGGTTTCATTGAGGCGGGCTAATATGGTTGGTGCAGGTTAAGAGCACTGGTTTATTGGCCAGAAACAAGGGACATTTCAAACACCCTCAAATAGTCATAATAACATACGATAATGTGCTTATTTATTTTTATAAATGTCAAAAAATTAGCCATTTTTTCGAATATATTCGGTCCGCCATCTTTGGTCTGCCATTTTGAAATTTTCAAATTCTGACCTCAAATTTGAGATCAGTGGGTCCAAAGTGGCTAATTTTGGTGCCCTTCGTGGATCCGTTACCTTGAAATTTTGAAAACTAATAGAAGATTGATAATATTAGTGACTCTAAAAATTATTTTTAAGTAAATTAATAAAGTAAAAATTACGTTTTTAACACATATTTTGTTTCACGCTATAGTTAATATTATTGTAGTGAAATTAAGCAATGAGGAATCGGAAATTTCAGCTTAATTATGAAGTAGACCATAAATCTATTTAATATGGGTTTGAATATTGAAACTCACTAACTGACCCCCATTCATCATCCAGACAATCATTGTCCAAAAATTCGTTATTTAAATATTCGCGAAAATTGTCCAATCCTAGACAGGAAAATTGTCCAATCCTAGACGAAGCAGAGAAAACTGATAAAATCCAATTTTTGTTCACTCACCATACTTATATGTTTCGCCTTGTAGCCCTCATAGATCTCCTTTAATATGCACACCATTAGCCTTATAATATTCTACCACTGTATGTCTGGGTTCATCACTTATCAGTTTTCGAGCTTTGGGTCCAGGAAGGCTCAGTGAACCGTTCTTATTTTGAATATTTTTAGCAGTTCATAGCGTATAATGCGTTGAAAATACTTCCTGAATTTGTTGTATAGTTAGTGATTTCGGCAGTGTAGACAGCAGCTTTATTTTATTACTATTTCACTTTAACTATGTCAAAATTTGGTTTTTAGTTTATCGGTCGTGTGGTAGTTAAATTTAATAATTTTTGTTATTCATGGGCCTATTTTTTAATTCATCCCGAGCAGGCGCTGTCAAAAAATAATTCGTATTTTTTTATTCAACCTGGGTAATTTTACCCGGTACACAGCGTTTTTATTTGTGACTGTGCTTACACAGTGCATACTCGGTTCTTCAAATTTTACTCTGAAATTAATGTCAGTGTACGAAGAGTGTGCAAAATAAAAAACAATTTATTACTCTATGCACACCGGATAATTTTACCCAGTACAACTTTTGCTCTATGTATAGTACCCAGGGTAAGCCTGCTTGCTCGGGTTAAATTAAAAAGTAGACCCCATAATAATGCCCGGATTTCAATTTACTTGCATATATAGCGGACAAGCCTATATGTCTGGTAATATTTTAATAAGTTTTTCTCGAATAATCACACATTTTATTTGGCACTCCTCAATTTCACTCCTACTCGAAATATTGTCGATTATATCTCCATAGTAACAGGTGTATTGAATGAGTCTGTAACCGATGACACCTCGCGTTGAACCGACGTTATTTTTCAACGTTTAGAAGTCAGAAAAGTAATAACAGTGTGCACAAATAAGAATATTTCAATGAAAAATTGCTTTACTCGTCAGATTGCAGTGACCAACTATAAAAATTGTTTCTAAATAATTCATAATTTTGAATAAAGCATTTATATTTCAATCTAGCGAATTATAACTATAATGCGCTAAACATGTTTTAAACGTGTTTTTTCATTGATAAACTCTAATTCTCTTCAGTTCGAAACAAACTGTCTTCCCAATTTTTGGAACTCCCACCCCTGGCTCTGTTTAAAATAGCCTTGTTGTTTTTTAAATAAGTAAGCAAAAGTTTTTGAAATCGATTTTTGAATGCCGAATGGCGGAAATATTTTATAGTTGTTGATATTGCATAGGTATGTGTATCAAGAAATAGTGATCTGCTAAAATGAACAAGAGGATGGTGATTGCAGTCAGTTCAATAACAATATCAATTTGATGGATGTCTTCGAAAGTTTGAAGATTTCCGTTACGAATTGTTCAAAATTTTGAAAGCTTGTTCAACACACCAAAAGTTAAAAGGAGTAGGAAGTCTTCGTTTGCGGAAATCCGTTCGAGTGATAGTGTGGTGGATTCTGAACAGGAACCATTGGTGTTGTATGAAGTTGCAATTTTTAAAGCCAAACCAATACAAAAATTTCCTCAGCAGTCAATATGGATGGAACGTTGAGACAAGAAATTTTTCGTGGCGATAGAAATTATCGAAATGCCTCAAAAAATTTTAGTTGGCGCTCGATCCACAATTACAACTATTGGTAATGATGATTATCGTGATTTAAACCAGCCGGACGTGACGATCCTGAACACAAAACACGTGTCGCCCTCGTTAGCTTAGTAAATAGAGTACTTGTTCTGTTAATTCTATTTCTATTTCGTGCGATTGGGAAACCAAAGTCGACGATCTAACCTTGAAACCAAATGCTACAACCTAACGCTAAATCGAAATGTTTTAAAGCACATCCGTTACGATTTGAACAGATGAACGAAGTTTACAGAAACATTGACAGATTGGTTTCAATTGGCGTCCTTCAACCAATACAATTCAGTCGAAACTCCCAACTTTGCACCGACCAATATCCAATTATGAGAGATGAAGAGCGAGGTGTTGAAATCCTGCAAGGAGAAAAACTATTTTCAAAGATTCACCTCAGCAAAACATATTTGAAATTGGAACTTAACAGTGAGTGGAAAGAACTGGTAGTAGGACGCCATTTGGACTATTCCAGTATATTAAAGATTGCGGTTTGCGGTAATATTTCAGTGACTTATTGAGCAGATGACAAGGAATGCGGAGTTCTATAATCTAGTAATATAAGCTAGTTCAAATTCTTACAAACTAAATTGAATTTTTGGTTGAATGGAATCTTTTCATCATTCGAGATCAACAAACCTGGAATTACAAGCTTTCATTGGTAAGGTTAATTATTATAAGCGTTTTATGAAACTTTTTTCAAAGGTTGCAGCGCGTCTTAATGCATTGCGTATGAAACATGTTCCGTTTAATTATGGTCAAAAGAGAAAGAAAATTCGTTTTGTCAAATAGAGAATTCCATACTGGAAGCGTTTCAGTTTGTCCACTGTCAGCGGGTCCACATTTGTTAGCGACAGATGCATCAAGTCATGGAGTAGAGACAGTGATTTCTCATATTTGCCCTGATGGGAAGGAGTATCCGATATTTTTTTCATCGAAGATGTTTGATGATCATTAGAAGAAATATAGTCAGATTGTAAAAAAATTCACCAATATCTCTATGGTAGAGAATTTCTTCTGGAGACAGATCATTAGCCCTCGGTATCATTGTTTCGAGAAGAAAAAGGCTTGATGTATTTCTTTTTCTGTTTTCAGCAACTCTCCTCTTTCCCAGACTAAGTTTACTCAAGTCATAATTCTTATTGCATTCTGGACATTGAGGCATTCGTCGAATAATTTATCAACAACGAACTCAAAACCACGGCGAACAAATGTCGAGCATGCCAGGAGGTTGCTCCGAATCCGAGAAAGGTGTTTGAAGGGTGGTCAATCGCAACAAACTCGTATAGGAACGATTACATGTCAACTTTGCTTGGTTGTTTTTAGGTCATATGTGGATGTTATGAATGTCGTGTAATGACTTTTCAACAAAAGAAGCATAATCCAAAATTGGCTTTAAACTTTAAATTAGATGATGTATAAACTTAAACGCCAATTCTTTGCTATACAAATTATGGACTGGAAATCGTTTGCGGTTTTTGTATGCACAAAAAATGATTTTTTGTGTAAAATACAACAAAAACTTAACTTTAGTTGAGAATAGTTAATTTTAAAATCTTTAACCAAATAACATTAAATTGAACAAAAAAATGTTAGGGAATAAAACACGGGACTTGCCTAAACATAAAGTTTTATAAAATCTCGTTATTATTTTTGCGCCGAAAATTTTTCGCCCTCAGTATAATTTAGATTATCAAAGAGAAGTATTATTTCGCCATTAAAACTAAATAGTAATGCAACATGGGAGCCTATATGGTCGAGAGTCGAGTAGTTAAGAAAAAACCATTTCATCGGCCACAAAATAAGAAGAGGCGTTTACAGTGGGCTAGAGCGCACACAGATTGAACAATCGAATAATTCAAAAATGTTCTTTGGACCGATGAGTTCAATTTTGAACTTTTTACCACTAAATGAAAAATGTATGTGGGATGTTCTGCAAACGAAAATATGCTAGAACAATTCATAGATCTAACAAACAAGCACGAGGGTGGTTCTGTGCCAGTCTGGGGAACTTTCACTCATTATGGAAATTCTGATTTGTCATAAAGTTAATAGGAGAAGGCTTCAGTTTAGTAAAGGTATTAACATGGGTTGGCCACTGCAATCACCGGACCTCAATTCAATAGAGCTACTGTGGGACGAACTGAATCGACAGAATGAAATTACATCGAAACGTGTTGAAAGAATGCCAAGATTAGTGGTAACCCTTCTGAAAGTCAAAAGATGGTATTTTTATGAAACCTACTTTGGTTGTTTGGTTCCAAATACTATTAAATATTAATAAAAATAAAATAAATAACATGCATTTTTAATTCAACCATCATCTATAAAAAAATAGTAGTGATTTTACATTTGTTGTCAGCAGATTTCATTGGTCAATGGTTTTAAAGTTTTGAACAGGAGTGTACGTCTTGAAGGTGCAAGACATTAGAAACCCACCCGAAAGTATTGGTTAGTAGTGGAAGTTGTTGAGATATTGGCCAAAATCTGAAAATAACTTATTTGGCTGCAGAAAATCAAAAAATTATAATGAAAATTGTAATCCAAAAATTATAGTGAAGTCCCTGTATACGATGCACATTTTACAAAATTTAATTTAGAAATAGCGAGTTCCCTCCAATTTAAAATTTATTTATGTCGTGTAAAATGTACCGATACCATTTTTTAGAAGGCCTGGTTATGTAATGGCCAGTTTAGTCGGGCACGAACAGATCCTACAATTTGGTCCAAAGCTTACTTTAAAATCCCTGATTAGTACTACTATCCAAATTTCATCGTAATTCGTTAATGGCGAAAAAAGGAATATTATTAAATTTCAAGATTTCATATACCGTGTTAGGAGATCAATCAATTTGTCATTTTAAGGATCACTTTTAATATTTTATTCCGCTGAGATGTTTTATTTAGTGAAAACATAGGAACATAATGAATAAAAAATGTCCGATAGTAATTAAATAACAAAATTATTTCTCTTTAGTGGTAGTGCGGCCAAATGTCCGCTATCTGTGATGAAAATTGGACTATATTTGCACACATTTGAAATTTGGTCAGCCAAAAATTTTAGTAATTTAAAGTTTTTAATTTATGCAAATTTTGAGCTATATAAGAAACTTTTAAACCAAATTGAACCCAAATTGAACTTTTGCATGTACGAAAATTGCGACGCAAATAGCTTAACGCAACAAAGAACCATCTGAAAAATAGTCGGGGGCTAGGATTTTACTATTGGTTGTCATCTGAATGCATTACAAATATTCGCAAATGACAGTTTTTGCTTGTGCGACTGTATTCGTATTTTCTGCGTTTCTGTCTAAAAAGTTAAAATAATTTTTATACACGAAATATTTAATATAAAAGCAGTACAGTAAATTCTAACTTGGGCTTAAGTAAAACATAGTCCAATCTACGGAGTTACACCAAATGTTTGCAAGTTGGAAGTTGGACATGGAACAAATTAAATATTCTAAATCTTAAATATCATTAGAAACTACAAATTACTATAGTAATATATTTCGTAGAACCTCCAACATTAACGTCCGGCCTGGAAACTGCGATAGTGATAGAATCGACTGATACAAGAGGCATAAAGTGTTGATCAGCTTTGCTAAAGTGCAACTGATCCCACCCTTCAATTACAAACAGATGACAACATTACTTAAGTCATTTTTAATGTATTTTAAAGAATCTGATTCCGTGTAAAATTTCATCAGTATTACTCAGACAATATCTCAGATAACCTTAAAACACACGGCGGAAAAGCAATTAGCTAATTACCTTTTTTCACAGATTAATTACAAAATATTAATAAGAATTCCACATTTCAAAGTTGACTTTTTAATAAAAATATGTTCATCCAATTCTAATTTATGCGGTATGTGTTGTAATAACATTATCCCACCACACGCACACAAAAAACATTAATTAAAAACAGATAAATCAATAAAAATCTTGACAAAATATCAATAATTTTTTATATTAAATTTAATTAAAACTCAATAATTAATTCTTCGTATCAGGTACATCAACTGTGCGTCGCTCGTTGTATAGGCATCCATTAATGCGAGATAAATCATTCATTAATCAAACAATATAAATTTTCTGGTATGTGTGTAATCCCATTAATTGAATTTCCCAATATAATTTTTATTATTAATTATTATTACGTTTGTGTACAACATTTTTAATTAAAAGTTTCTATATAAAAACAATTTCAAGTGCAATTTATTGTTATTAAATATGCAATACGTGTACACGTTGAGAATTAGATCAAATATTTTTTTTTTCATTTTACAAAATCACAAAATTTAACATAAATTAAAACAGACAGGCAAGACCATTTTTCTTTAAGTTGGTACGACTGCAAACAAAAAGTTAAAATCATTTCGTCTAATTATCATTTCATAAATAAAACAATAGGAATTATAAATTTGAAACTGAAAATATGCAAATCGGTGTGTACTTGTTTCGATGTGAGAGATGATGTTGCAAGCATGTGTGTACCTTACTCGTACGTGAGAGGTACACCATACGAATTGTGAGAAAATTTGGAAATAATTTTTGTTTTATTTTTCATTAACTATTATTGATGACATTATAATGAAAATGAATTACATTTATTTCTTGACCAACAAATTTTGTCATTTTAATTGTTTTATGCGGTGGCAAACATTTTTTTGGTGTGTGTGTGTGCGCACGGTGGAAATGACTTTTAGTTTCTTGTATATTACTCGTAGCTTAGTCGTCACCTTCACTTGTTGAGTAATATGAGAAATCGTTTATGTATGTTTAACATTGTTTTCTTGGTTTAACAAATTATAATTTGCACAAGTTGGTCCATTTTTTTTTTTTCATTTTTATGGTAATTCAAAAAATGTTTTGCTGGTAATTATGATTTTACAAGCGTGAATATTTGTCAATATATAGAAATGGTAAATTTGATTTGGATAAGCTCGTAAATGTTTCTTATGTAAGTAAGTATTTCCTACCAATTTTGAAATGGTTGCGTTCTTGTTCCTCCAGGCAGATATAGAAAACATCATACGCACGAACTACAAAAGCAACGAGCTACGAGACCCTGTGCAAATTCATTAACTCTAATTTTAATGAGCCAATCACGTTACTTAGATGCAATATCGTACTTTAAAAATATAAATTTTACCGACAACATATACAAATATCAGTGAAATCGCACTCTAAAACTTGTCAACTTGATGCAACAGGCAATTCATCTTCTTTCGGAACTGATTAAATTCCAAGTATTTCTAAAGAATTTAAACTAAATGACTAAACCGAACTAAACATGACTTTATCCATTGCGAATGTTGCGCCAACCAACAATTAATGAATAAACTGAGCAATTTGAAACTGAAAAGTTTTAAAGTAATTAAATTTCTTCTAATTAATTTAATTGTTTGTGTGATAACCCATAAATTACAGAGCTTTACAGCTAAAACTTGTTGAAAAAATTAGAACTCTTTCAATTCAGGTCCCTTAATTAAAATAAACAGTTTTTGAGGGACTGGTCTTTAACTATTTTTACTGTTTTAATTGTAGTTGTTTGTCATTAAAGTCATGTTTTCGGTTAATCACAAGTACAGTAACAAGTACAGTATTTTCCCAATAAGACGGCACGTAGCGCCATCTTGCCGAAAATAAACATCGTCCACATTAATATCGTCCAATTCCGGCCATAAAAAATCATTAATTATAGCTTGGCAGCGCAATCCATTTACCGTAACAGTTGCACCAGCCTCATTTTGGAATAAGTAGGTCCAATCACACCACCAGACCAAACACCGCACAATTTTTGAGAGCAAGACGGATTGGAATGAGGTTTTTTTCATTCGCTTCCAAAAATTATTTGTAAAAACCGCCCCAATTATTTTTTTTTTTTTTGAACAAACCGGAAATTGCATTGCTGCAGCCGAAAATGTGTTCAAAAAATGCATTTTTTGAGACGTTTGTTGGAAGATTAGAGAACTTTGTAAATAAAAGTCAGAACTAGCCCCACTCGGGTTCCCGAGGGTTTCGAGGTCGTTGATCACGATTATGATGTTCAAATTGACCAACAGTGAAACTCACGCGGGGAAGGAGAGAAACTCAGCGCCCGGGGGTTTTTTGGTTCGCTGAATCCAAATATGGCATCGGCGAACAACTCCCGGACACCTGGTGCGCCCGAACCTGGACACATTCATTGATGTGTAATTCGTATTTGAATTGAGCGAGGATAACTACGAGAATAATCTCCGGCTAGATATCCGAACTTTGCCGAGCGGCCTTTCACTTTTCTCCCAACACTCGCAATGCTTTTGTGTAGAAAACAGTAGAAAACCGTTACCGAAATACATTACCAAAGTTTCATAGTCAGGAGAAACACGTGTTTACTCTCAGTACTAAGGAATGTGAAAGGATCCGTCGCGCTGATCGGGGAAGTTCAGCAGACGTCCGTTTTAGCGAGAATATGGCATTACAAACACAACAGGATAAAATCTTAGAAAATAAAAATAATAAAAATGAGATTATTGAAATGCTCCGTTCAAACTGACCACAGTCGGGATAGTTTCAGACCAATGTGCAGCGGATGCTGATCGTACGATCAGCTGAACGACAGCTCTAAAAGAATCTAGGGACTCTACCAAAAAAGTAGTCATAGTCACCGAAGATACAGACGTTGCCATTCTATTGACACTCTGCCCGGTTGACAGAGAAAGATTTTTATGGAAACCTGCAAGGTCCAATAAACCCGAAGAAGTATATTCTTCGCATAACTTGTCTGATATGCCAGTAGTTGAGGATAATATTTTGTTGCTCCATGAAATAACGGGATGCGATACCGTTTCAGCAACATACTCTACCAGGGAAAATCAAAATTTTTCAAGACCTCCCAGAAATTCCCAGACCTTCGAGCTCATGCTAACCCCTACACCGATTTTCAGTCCGCTTTTCTCGATCGTGTGAGGAAAACCCTCGGAGACGAAGTTTGGGCCCAGATTCTGGTGCACCAGGTGTTCGGGGGGTCGTTTTCGACGAGAGATTCGGATTCGGCGCCCCCACAATGAGGGGAGTTTTCGCCGATGCCATATTTGGATTCAGCGACCCAAAAAAAACCCAGGTGCCGAGTTTATCTCCTTCCCCGCGTGGCTTTCGGGAGAGGCCCACGGAAATGACGTTCATCGGCGTTCCTGAGCTCCAGGTTGGCTGTGGGTCAATTTGAACATTATAATCGTGATCAACGACCTTGAAACCCCCGGGCGCCCGAGTGGGGCTAGTTCTGACTATTAAATACAAAGTACTCTAATCTTCAAACAGACGTCTCAAAAAATGAATTTTTTGTACATTTTTGGCTGCAGCAATGCAATTTCCGGTTTGTTCAAAAAAGAAAATTGGCGCGGTTTTTACAAATAATTTTTGGAAGCGCATGCAAAAAACATCATTCCGATCCGTCTTGCTTTCAAAAATTTCGAAATTTTTTGCTTCATTGCCTCGACTACAGTTTCACTATTGTCGGCCGAGAAGGTGCTTCACGACGACCCAAAAGTGCTTTAGTTTTGCGAACTGGGACTGCAAAATTTTCACCATTTTTGTAGTAAATTTTAACGATTTCATTGCGTTGTTGAAGCATGTGTCGTACCATTTTTAGTAAAGGCGTAGTTTTTACTTGTCAAATGTCAAAAGATGACAGCTTCAAAATTGACAGCTGCCCAAATAGCAGACTATTCAAAATAAAATTTCTTATTGGAAAACCCTGTAGTTGAAATTTCATTTTAGTGGTGGATTTACGAATGTGAAGATTTTAGCAAAATGGAAAAATGGACAAAACATGTACCTATGTATACAAAATTTGTTAATTATTAACAAAAAATGTATCTGTATTTGTAAAACAGGAGCATAAAGCACTTTCTGGTTTTGTTATTTTCTATGAATAATAAACATTTTTATGAATTTATACGTATGTAATTTAGAGGTTTACTGTACTTGAAATTGCAGAAATCACATAGATCGTCACCCTCTTTACTTTTAGAAAAGTTAATAAAAAGTCATTTCGTAGCAACTTTACGAAATTGAGTCCTGGGCCAGATGTAACCGTACAACTCGTATTTGAACAAAAATTAAATTTAAATTTTTCATGTTAAAAGTATAAATTTGTTGGATTAAAACTTTTTATTATGTCAAAGCACTACGTTCTTAAACATCATAGCTTTAATCCGACAAATTTATACATTTAATGTGCGAAATTTAAATTTAATTTTTGCAAAGGTACGACCCAAGGCCCCAATTTCACAAAGTTGCCACGGAACGATTTTTTTTATAATTTTTCTAGAAGTAAGGCAGGAGTGTGACGATCTCTGTGATTCCAATCTCCAGTACAGTAAACCTCTAAATTAGGTATATATATAAAAATGTTTCTCATTCGTAGCCAATAATAAAAGCTTTCTTGTTTCCTTATTGAAATGCCTCTTATAGCATGTATGTGTTATATTGGCTGTGGACAGTGGGTAATGTGATGAATCCGGTCGAGATGTCATCTGCGATTTTTTCATTAACAATGTCCAACAATTGCTTCGAAAACACATCTGTAGTCCGATGGTGTTACAAATACACTCGCATACTAGTCGTCAATCGAAGTGTTCTTCACATGCCTCCATAAATTTGATGATTCCAAACACGCGTTCAGCTGCAGTTGAACGTGAAACAACAGGATCAGTTTGACGAAAATTAACGGACAACAGAATGTTTTGGTGAACAGAATGTTTTGGTGTTTTGGCGATATTGCAAGTTGGTGGGTCGTTGATTTGCACGTTCAGTGGCAACTTCAGTGCAAAATGTGCAGCTCGTCCACCCTCTAAGAAAGTCGCTGCTACTTCAGATAAGGCCAATGCTAGGGCAACTTCATGCTGTGATCGAATCGACGCTAAAATCAACGAAATTAAGAAGGTTTTTCCAGTTCATCCAGCTTCTATCAAAGAGTCTTTTGATGTTGATTCAATTTTGGAACATTTGTTCGATTTGCTTCGGGCTAATGCTTCAGTGTCGTATTGTTGTTCTCTTTGCATTTGAATGCATCGGTTGAATACATCATGCATTGAACGATTAGGTGATATCATGGCCAAATACGATAGCATTTTATTCGTCATCAATAAACACATGTCTTCTTGTGTATTTCTGTTGTCATTTGCAATGTCGAATGTGAAGTTTGTCGACGCACACGATGCAAAACATCCTCAGACATGTCTTCTTTATATTTTATCCACAAATCATTCGGATTCGAAGGGGAACATGTGGATATGATGATCGCAAACAATGTGCGAACTTGATGCGGCAATAAGATATGACGGAACCCATGAGCGTATTGTCCCAATGCAAATCGTTCTCGAGCAACTATAAGACTTCAAACGCCTTACGATAACTCACACACAGAACGGCATTAACGGTTCTCTGTTGTTGTCGGCCTTATTTGGATGTACAGTGGAGATGCGTCCCAGAGCGTCTAAAGCAAATACATTTGGATGTCCTTCAACTGGTGTGCCTTGTTTCCGACGCTGAAACGATTTCGATAATACGTTCCATGTATAGTAGCGTGGCATTTCAGCATATGATGTTGAAACGAAATCATCTGTTTGACAAACCAAGAAAAAACTTGTCAATGCTGTCGATAGTGGTCGTACCGTCTGTCTGCTGCGTTCTCTGCATTGAAAAACAACTCGTTGTCCGTTTTCCAGATGCACTGCCAAATGTACAACGGCAGGGTGTCTTTCACAGATTGCAAAGGAAAACATGCGCCAATCATCTGATACTGATATACTTCTTCGTTTGCGTTTGTCACACCGAAAACATCCATATGAGCGTCAAAAATTTTGGACAATATTGGCGAATATGGCACAATACAACGATTGTCCACATCAACATCTTGTCCTTTGACCTTCACAAATGTAGATCGTAATCAGGTCTCTCGGGTATCGCTTGAAACAATTACCATCGATCATACAGGGCGAGTCGTTCTTGAAAACTACGCATGGTTCCTGGATCATATTCTTAGTCATCACTGCATGCAATTTTGGATCAACACCTTCATCTGGGATTTTGGCTGAGATGATGGAATCTATTTCACCCGGTCGGATTTTTTGAACAAACCAAACGAAAATGTGAGCACGATGCAGACCACGTTTTTGTCATTCAACGGAGTACATCAAACAACGAACTTGGCCATAAACACGGTGCTTTATGATAAAATCCATTAAAGATTTTAATTTTTGTTTAAACACTCTGACAGTGATGCCATATCTGTAAACTGGTCCATTGAGGGTTGTAGGTGAATGTTATAAATAGGTCTGGGCTACCATATTGCCTAACATACGACTACGCATCTTTCGCGTACTCGTGCATGTAGCGAGGGCTTCCGATGTAATAAGTGGCCAGCCAAATTGTCATTCTTCCCACGTTGTATGCATCGTTGTCGGCATAGAAGGGAGCTGATTTTGGTTCAAACGAATATATGTCAATCGTTCAGTCTCAATTTTCGCAAACTGATGGAAAAGACGGCGACACTTCAAAATGTGATTTTCTTCATCTTCGAGGATCATAAGCCTGCATGAATAAAAATTCATAGCTTAACTTTTTTATTTGTTTCGGCGTCTGCAATAGCAATCGACATATGGTTCGATGTAAGAAAATCAACGAATAAATTATTTAAATTGTCACATTTACCTGTTATTGGATTAATCACTTTGAGGTTGAAATGGTATCCGTCCTCCCCCTGCCAAAAGATCATTGGATATTGTAGCGCGTCGTAAGTCCTGTGTGTTTCGGACACGCGTTTGAATTCTTGTTCCGACGATGAAGCACGATATCTCCAGATCGTAAATTTTCTCCGAAAATGACAACAGCCACTTCGACGATTGTCGGCGACTTGAATCTTCTTGCGTGCTCACCCAACGATGTTTTGTCAGCCCTAATGACGATGTTATGGCTGCCGATCCAACGAAATTTGGAATATTTTGATCAATTGGTTGTTCTAATGAAGAAGCGTTCGCAATTCTCCCGACAGTAGCTCACTTCGTTGTCGGATTGTGAGCAGTACGCTGATTTACTTCAACATCCGGATTACCCATGAAATATATTTCTAAGAATTGACAGCGCTCCTATTAAATGCTATAATTTGTCCTTGAATCTGTAATGGTGATGCAAAATTGACTGTGATAAATGATTTCAATGTATTTTCTAATGCAACGGTGGCTGATGCGGAATACAAGTGTATGGTAATTACCTTGAAAGTGGGCATAAAATTCTCCCGTACAATATGCGTTGCGCCAAACGACGTCATTTGGAAGGAACTGTTGTATTTTTGGATATTGGGTAATTTAACTTTCCCACCTAAGCAACACAATTAAGGAGTTTCGCCACTGAATTTCAAAGCCTTACAATGTAGTCGCTCCATGTTTATAGAAGCACCGCGTCGGCGCAATCGGTCATGTTCATTGTGTTGTGTTCGAAATCACTCTATTCGCCTGTCGTTCATCTTCAGTCGCTCTTGATTGTAATTGGGACATGCCAATACGACTATTATCGAGTCACTGTAAGCTGACACAGAACTGCTTTCACAATCACTTGTATACAAACCAAATAATAAGAACTTTACAATATTGAAATTCGCGTGTATCAAAATTAATCCAGAATCGCTAAAAAAACATTAAAATGAATTTGTGGTTTATGTCTAACCCTGCAAAGATGGTTGTGAAATACATTCCATAAATAATACCAAAAACTTACACTGTTAAATTTAAAAATATTCCAATTGGATTTGTTTTGTGGTGAAATTGAAACATTTTTATATAATCTTTAACATTTATATTAGATAAGTCCCTAATTTCCTAATAGTGTCGCTGTAAAGATCATATATAATTTTCTAGCGAATTGAAATAAACACGAGAAAATCGTAAAACGATTTACTAAACTTTTTTAATTCTAAAGAAGGCTATTTTAGACTATGTTTCTACTTTTATATATCCGATTCTAGAGATGTTCACGGGGTCTCACCTATATGACCGAATAGCTATATCAAAACCCCACGTGTGTAGTGAACAAGATTTAATTATGATGGTTTTTAATAAGTCCAGCGCATTTTTAAACAACTATATGGTTTTTGATTTCAATCTATTTTAAAATATAAATTAGGTTTTTAAAATATAAGTTAGGATAGCGTAGACAAAATTATAATACTGAAATGAACATAGATAGTTTAAAATGATATTTCTGTGCCATACTTAGAAATGTCATACAGGGCATTTCTAAGTATTACATGAATTTTAATAAATTTTAAAATTTTATTTCATCGATACTAGAGATGTTCGCGAGGTCTCACCTACATGGCCAAACAGATCAATCGAAACCCTATGAGTGTGGTGAATGGGATCTAATTATGATGATTTTTAACTCGCCCAGAGACATTTTTACGTTTACGGTTATATCCCATATACCAGAAATGTTCACGGGATCTCTTTCACATATTCGAAGCTACGAACCCGATTTACTGTATCCGATTTATTGTATTGTGTATTGTGTATTTATTTACCTGGACATCTCTAGAATTTCTTTTATTTGATTATTATTACAATAAATCGGGTTCGTAGCTTGTTTGGGAATGTCAATTGGGTAAAAACCCTATTGGAGAAAATACCAAAATTTCCAATTGAGAAAAAAATTGAAAATGAAGAAGTTTTAAATTTTGAAAACAAGGTGAAAATCAACATTCGTGTTCCGTTTTCACAATATTGATAAATAATTTTCTGATCTATTTGAATAGAGATCCGTCGTCATTAATCGCCTGGCCGAAGAATGTATTCTTGAGATCGGAGCTGCTTTTGGTTAAAACGGATATATGTCAGTCGTTCAGTCTCAATTTTGACATACAAGTCAACCGCACAAACGCGAACTGGTGGGAAAAACGGCTACACTTCAAAATGTGATTTTCTTCACCTTTACGGATCATAAGTCTATATCACACATGGCCAAGCTCCACGTGCTTCATGACACATGGAGCCGAATTCTAACAATTTCTTATTACGAGAGCCAACATAAACTAAAATTTTAATGAATTATTATATATGTTATTTAATTTTTTCATTTCTTTTCGAGAGCCGTGTTCATTCTTCCAAAACTCACAAGAGGCTCGCGACCCGCAATTCGGCCAAGTGTGATCTATATGAATAAAAATTCATAGTACTGACTTTCTATTGGTTTTCTAAGAAAACTACAAATTAACTTATTGAAATTGTTACACTTTCCTGTTAATACTAATCCTCTAGTGAGATTCGAACCCAGTACCTCCCGGATCCATGTGCCGAAGCTTTATCCACGGCACTACTTGTCCCATTCAATATTTAACATAAAAAAATTCCCATATACAAAACGCAAATTATGATTTTCCGTTTTTTAAGATTTTTCGGGTTTTTCTTTGGGGTTTTCCGAATTTTCTTTTTTTCTAAACTACCACTGTATTGAGACGAACAATGTAAAAAAAGAATCACAGTATTATACTTTCTGTATTATATTCTAGTATTCTGCGATTCTGCAGTGGGTATGACTGAGTTACCTGCGTAAGCAACTTTTTATTGAAATTTCACTAAACTGTGGTTTTTTAAGAAAAAACTGATAAAATTATATATAAGAAAGCATGTTTTGGTATATATAGGCTATATCAAGTATAAAATTTATATTACAACTTGATTAGTCTTCAAGTCCCAATTTTGAATATGTCGTATAAATCAGATGACCATTACAAAACGATTTTTAAAAATTTCCCTTCACGACGTAAAATGATAGCATTCCAAGCACATACCCAACCATTTATTAAATATAACGTTCAAATTTAACCATGTTTATGTCAGTATTACACTTCATCTCACCACTATGTATACAATATATAGAGCCACGCAAACATTTTATTTTTTTAAATAATATCATTTTGACATATCATTAATGTTGTTGTGTTTCTGTTGGTATATACTCTCATCCATATCACGAAGATATAATATAAAGTATATTCATCTTACACATTAAAGATATTTTTATTTTTAAGAAAGAGCATCTCATCTTCAACGCGGTTTTATTTTTCTTATAAATTTCTGTCAAGATTCCAGAAAGACAGAAATAAGAATAAGTACACACGTACGTTGAGAAAAAAAAAACGTATTTGAAATTATATTTAATTTAAACAACAGTAGGAATTAATAATGGTAATAAAAATATTATTATTAACTCTATATACCTTCCTCGCGTACGAATATTTGACGTTGCTGCTAGAAAAAATGCAACCATCTCTCGACTACTCACCATGTAGGTTGAAAGGTTAAAGCAATTAATAATTTAATCAAGGTATGTAGCCGTATAGTATTTCGAGGGGCATTGGTTGCATTGCACATAAGGCAGAATTATATATGCTGATGAGTAATACGATCTGATCAGACAGTATTTGCGCTACTTTGTTTGCTAGCGTGCACTCTATAGATCATTCGAAATTACGTAACAATCGTATTATTTTTAAAAATAAATTTGGCGGGATTTTATCATCATATTTCGTCTATATACAATAATATATTTGCAATAGCTATACCGTAAAAAAAAATAAAATAATATTTAAAAATATACAAAGAAACTAACCTTAATGTTGATCTCAATGATCCTTTATGCACAAAAAAAAAATTTTAAATTATAAAGATTGGTATTTATTGCCATGAAATTGACATTTAGAAGTCTTATTATTATTGTTAATAAAAATGAAATATACTAATTGAAAATGATTAAAATCTTATTAATTTTCTTTATATAATATTTCTATTTATTATTAATCTTAAATCATTCCCCCCAAAATCCAAAATAAAATCATTATGGATTATTAACCCAACTGCATGTCCGATTTTTATGTATTATATTTGGATGGACCTAACTAACATACCGTATACTATTACGGGTTAAATACTGTATGTACTGTGCACAACAAAACCTTTTCATTATAATCTCAGGCTTAAATCATCAACAATTTGTTGTTGTTGTTTTAATTTAAGAAAAATCAATAATTCTTTTGTTTTATTAATAAAAAGCTCATCTTTATAATATTTGGTTGTGTATACGATATTACGATCAAGTCAAAATATTATGATTCATTTTATATATTTACAATAAAGAATTAAATTTCATCATTTTTTATATACCACAAGACCGTACATAAGACATCAAAATAGATTAGAAAACACATTTAATCACGATTTTCTAACAACAACACAAAAAATTATGTAAAAACGTAAGGTCATATGAGGGTGATTTCTCTCGATCTCGTAAACGTATTTCTTATTTATATATAGCGGCATGCAGCCAGCACACGGTTCAATCTTAACTATTCACAAAAAATCATTCGTTACATAATTTTAATCTTATTTTTTGGTATTTTTTTTATCCAATTAACTTACTTAAATTATAAACAATAAAAATTAATTAAATTGAATGTAATTAATATATAATTATATTATAATATTGTCTTGTGGATTTTTTGTCGTATACATTATATAATTAAGACACGTTTTGCATAAGTACTTACTTTAAAAAAATTAATTCACCTTGTTCTGGCGTGGTGTGGTATGATAGTGCTACCTCTTTAAAAAATGATTTTATTTGAATTGCTCAGTGAAAGTATTTAAGCATGATGTCTCTTTTTACAAGATTTTATTAAGGAATAATGTGGCTTTAGTTATAAGCTTTATAATTATGTCACGAAATAATTAATTTATCGTTTTGGTGGTAAACAACTCAGAATTAACATCCTGAGCTTCTCAGTTTACCGAAACCCTTATAACAAAATTAAAACAGTATCATTTTTATAGTAACTATGTTAGAAAGAGTCAGACATAAGGTAACTCAATAAAATAATTTGTGTATATGATTTTTATTTACTGTAGAATGGTGCTAGCTGATGAGAACGAATTCTTCGAATTAAAATTAAAAGAAAATTGCTGATAGTAATTTAAATCGCGCGACATTCGGACTCGCCAACCTTCAACACATCGAGAAAAGTGTGTTACTTTTGGATACTTTTGACTTTGATACAACTATATTTTTTAAATTGGAAGAAAGAAGAAAGTGAACTCATTGAGACTTCAAACTCACCAGAAACTCGATATGCTTATACCGTTTTTACAAAAATCCTCAATTTTTATGTATTTGTTAGCTTTCACACTGTTAAATTTGGGTATGTAATGAAATCTCTGTTTGTCAGAATTTCAGTTTATTTCAAAATCCCTCATTTTTTAGAGAATCCTCATTTTTTATGTATTTGTTAGCTTTCACACTGTTAAATTTGGGTGTGTAACGAAATCTCTGTTTGTCAGAATTTCAGTTTATTTCAAAATCCCGGTTTTGTATAAAAAAAAACCGATTTTTAGAAAATCCCGGTTTGAATTTTTAGAATTTGACAAGTGGGAAAATGGGGCTCATAAATGATTTTTTGACAAAATTCAAAAATGAGTTTCCAATAAAGTTCTAGTAAATGGCTAATAGGAATGGGATTTGGATGGAGGGCTAAGTGCCTGTGACAGTTATCGAAGCCATTAAACTCTACAATTATTGCTAATAGTGTTTTTTTATTAGTCTTGCAATTACAAAATGTTGCAAGCACCAAATCTTGCAATTAAACGACTTTATTAATTATTTGTTAGCAATTAGAAAAAAACCGGGAATTTGAAAACCGAGATTTTGAAAACCGAAATTTTGAAAACCGAGATTTAGAAGACCGAGATTTTGAAAACCGAGAATTTGAAAACCGAGATTTTGAAACCGGGATTTCAAAAACCGAGATTTTGAAAACCGGGCTTTTGAAAACCGGGATTTTGAAAACCGGCATTTTGAAATCCGGGATTTTGGAAACCGAGATTTTGGAAACCGAAAATATCGGCCCTTTGGCCATTTTGAAGGTCGAGATTTTGAAAACCGAGATTTTGAAACCGGGATTTTGAAAACCGCGATTTCAAAAACCGAGATTTTGAAAACCGGGATTTTGAAAACCGAGATTTTGAAAACCGAGATTTTGAAGGCCGGGATTTCAAAAACTGAGATTTTGAAAACCGGGATTTTGAAAACCGGGATTTTGAAAACCGAGATTTTGAAGGCCGAGATTTTGAAAACCGAGATTTTGAAAACCGAGATTTTGTTACCGGGATTTTGAAATCCGGGATTTCAAAAACTGAAGCTGTATACATACGTCGGATGGAAATCCGGGATTTCTACATCTGAGATTTTTTTTAAATTTTTTTCAACTCTTTTGTATGAAAAGAGGCGTGTCTGTTGTATAATTTACGTGATGTAATTGGTTAAAACGATGGGATGGAAAAATCCCGGATTTTTATCCGACGTATGTATACGGCTTGAGATTTTGAAAACCGAGATTTTGAAAACCGAGATTTTGAAAACCGAGATTTTGAAGGCCGAGATTTTGAAAACCGAGATTTTGAAACCGTGATTTTGAAAACCGGGATTTCAAAAACTGAGATTTTGAAAACCGGGATTTTGAAAACCGGGATTTTGAAAACCGAGATTTTGAAAACCGAGATTTTGAAAACCGAGATTTTGAAGGCCGGGATTTCAAAAACTGAGATTTTGAAAATCGGGATTTTGAAAATCGGGATTTTGAAAACCGAGATTTTGAAGGCCGAGATTTTGAAAACCGAGATTTTGAAACCGTGATTTTGAAAACCGAGATTTTGAAACCGTGATTTTGAAAACCGGGATTTCAAAAACCGAGATTTTGAAAACCGGGATTTTGAAAACCGGGATTTTGAAAACCGAGATTTTGAAAACCGAGATTTTGAAGGCCGAGATTTTGAAAACTGAGATTTTGAAAACCGAGATTTTGAAGGCCGAGATTTTAAAAACCGAGATTTTGTTACCGGGATTTTGAATCCGGGATTTCAAAAACCGATATTTTGAAAACCGAGATTAAGGAAACCTAAATTTCGTAGTACACCTAGATTTCGTAGTACACCTGTTAAATTAAAATCTAACTAAAAACATGGCCATTCCAATTGGAATTTTACTTCTCAAAACTAATCGTGTTGTACTTTTGTTCATGTCAAATATTTATATTTCTTCAATTAATCGTAAAAATTAAAGTAAATTTATTTCGGAGGTAAAAATATACTTATATGGACAGAAAAAAGGCATATTTCTTTTTGCTTCATTTATAAGGGGAATTCTCAACGAAATATCTATTATTAAATAAAACTTAGTCGAAAACAAATATTTTTATTAGTTCCAAGCCTAACTTATTTCAATATTTTGTGAATTATTAGACAAATTTAGCGAAACCGTCAGAGCAAAGAAAATCAGCTAAATTTCACTCGTAATTCAAAATCATTTGAATGAGTACTAAAAGTTATCTTAAAATTTGTAAAATGTGCTACCTCCTCTTGCATTTATAACACGTTTTACTCTCTCTGGCATTGAATTTATCAAATTGGCGTTGATCAATTCTTGTGACGAAGAAAATGATACATTGACTTCATAAATTAGTCTCCCGATTATGTCTCACATATGCTCGATGGGATTCAAGTCTAGGCTGCAAGTGGACCAACACATTACTGGAACATCCACAGAATCAAGGTATTCCCTTACTACATTTGCGACGTGTGGACGAGCGTTATCATATGCATAAACATGAATTCATCTCCGATAAATGGTGCAAAGGGCATCACATGAGGTTCCAAATACTCCTCGATGTATCTATTTGCAGTCATGGTACCGGTAGAAATTGGTACCAACTCTGTTCTTGCAGTAGGTTATATTCCACCCCAAACCATAATAGAACCTCAGCCGAAAGCACGTTTGGGAATAATGCATGCCGGTTCAAAATGCTCACCTGCCAGACGATAAACTCGCATCCGACGGTCTGATGATCCAAGGCAAAATCTAGACTCGTCGGAGAACAAAACATTGGCCCATTGTTCCATTGTCCAGTTTTCATGTTCGAGAGCAAATGTTAAACGAGCTCTGCGGTGTGTTGTAGACAACTCTGGAGCATTGCGGTCAAATTGGATTCCTTGGGTCGTCGACGCACGGTACTTTCACTAATGGGTGCATCTCGGGATCCGATTAGGTCTGATTTGATGCTACGTCCAGTTACGAACCATTTTCTCACCTATCCTCAGCGAGTGTTGTACATCGATTTCTCCCACTACCAGCACGACGATGATACTGTCCATTATCCTGGAATCGTTTGAGAACTCTTGATATTGTGGATTGGTCCACTCTTATCAGTTGAGCAACGTAAGACTTCAACTAATGTAATGGCCCTCACGCAATCCTCAACACTCAAATGATTTCTCCCTGCCGACAAGTTATTCAATTTTATTTGTTTTTAATAAAAACCCTTACTCTTACACTTAATTGTATAATTTAAATAACATTCACTGCAAATAAACTTTAAGACTGAATAGCCAAAATGCTCAAATTTGTGTTAAACTCGAATTCAACAAAAATTAACAGTAGTATTTTTAAGCATTTTTGTTAAAAAAAAATGCTATACGGTTTCGGTTTGCCGTCTGTCCGCCTGTCCGTCTGTGTGCACGATAACTTGAGAACGGATAGAGATATGAACTTAATTTCTTCATTAAAAGTTCAAGTAATTCATGGGAATGATCCCTATTGATGCTGTGTTTAGGGTGTTCGGAGATAGGTGGGGTTTTGTTAACCCTCCTCCTTAACATTGATAGATTTTTTTTTTTCTATTCTATTTTGGTTTCATCGAGTATATGAATGTGAAATAAAAATATATCTCGTCTGGATGTGGGTTTGTTTGGGTGGTCTGGTTATGGGGGTGGTAGAAGTGGTGGTATGGGAGGTGGAGGGGGTGGGATGAGGTGTTTTGGGTTTGGTGTGGGAATTTGGGATGAGCGTTTGTGTGAGTGGTGTGTGTGTGTGTGTGGAAGTGGGTGTGGAGGTGTTAAAGGGTGATAACATGGGTGGTGTGGTATAGGGTGGTGCGGGTGAAATGGGTTTTTTTGGTTTTAATTGGACAGTGGGTGGGGGGTGGTACTAATGTTTAGATGTGGTGGTTTGTGGTTGATTGGGGTCAGTTGAGATATGGTGGATTGGGATCGGTTGGGTTGGGTGTAAATGGGGTTGTGGGAGTGGGTGGTCGTAATATTTGAAATACGCAAATTGCACTGCATAGAAGTTCTTTATAGGCAACAAAAATGCTTATAGAGTTCGGCTCCGGACCTTTCCCGTCTTTTTTTTAATGCATGGTGTATTTCATATAGATTTCAAAATAAGAATTACCAAAACAATTATTAACCTACTCGTAATTTCAAAAATACAGATTATGCGTTTTTTTTTTTGTACATAAGTGTATTTATAAATTTGTTGGATATTTATTGATATATTCACACCTACTTCACAAATACAAAAATTCGGTATTCTAATTTTGAAAACCGAGATTTAGAAGACCGAGATTTTGAAAACCGAGAATTTGAAAACCGAGATTTTGAAACCGGGATTTCAAAAACCGAGATTTTGAAAACCGGGCTTTTGAAAACCGGGATTTTGAAAACCGGCATTTTGAAATCCGGGATTTTGGAAACCGAGATTTTGGAAACCGAAAATATCGGCCCTTTGGCCATTTTGAAGGTCGAGATTTTGAAAACCGAGATTTTGAAACCGGGATTTTGAAAACCGCGATTTCAAAAACCGAGATTTTGAAAACCGGGATTTTGAAAACCGAGATTTTGAAAACCGAGATTTTGAAGGCCGGGATTTCAAAAACTGAGATTTTGAAAACCGGGATTTTGAAAACCGGGATTTTGAAAACCGAGATTTTGAAGGCCGAGATTTTGAAAACCGAGATTTTGAAAACCGAGATTTTGTTACCGGGATTTTGAAATCCGGGATTTCAAAAACTGAAGCTGTATACATACGTCGGATGGAAATCCGGGATTTCTACATCTGAGATTTTTTTTAAATTTTTTTCAACTCTTTTGTATGAAAAGAGGCGTGTCTGTTGTATAATTTACGTGATGTAATTGGTTAAAACGATGGGATGGAAAAATCCCGGATTTTTATCCGACGTATGTATACGGCTTGAGATTTTGAAAACCGAGATTTTGAAAACCGAGATTTTGAAAACCGAGATTTTGAAGGCCGAGATTTTGAAAACCGAGATTTTGAAACCGTGATTTTGAAAACCGGGATTTCAAAAACTGAGATTTTGAAAACCGGGATTTTGAAAACCGGGATTTTGAAAACCGAGATTTTGAAAACCGAGATTTTGAAAACCGAGATTTTGAAGGCCGGGATTTCAAAAACTGAGATTTTGAAAATCGGGATTTTGAAAATCGGGATTTTGAAAACCGAGATTTTGAAGGCCGAGATTTTGAAAACCGAGATTTTGAAACCGTGATTTTGAAAACCGAGATTTTGAAACCGTGATTTTGAAAACCGGGATTTCAAAAACCGAGATTTTGAAAACCGGGATTTTGAAAACCGGGATTTTGAAAACCGAGATTTTGAAAACCGAGATTTTGAAGGCCGAGATTTTGAAAACTGAGATTTTGAAAACCGAGATTTTGAAGGCCGAGATTTTAAAAACCGAGATTTTGTTACCGGGATTTTGAATCCGGGATTTCAAAAACCGATATTTTGAAAACCGAGATTAAGGAAACCTAAATTTCGTAGTACACCTAGATTTCGTAGTACACCTGTTAAATTAAAATCTAACTAAAAACATGGCCATTCCAATTGGAATTTTACTTCTCAAAACTAATCGTGTTGTACTTTTGTTCATGTCAAATATTTATATTTCTTCAATTAATCGTAAAAATTAAAGTAAATTTATTTCGGAGGTAAAAATATACTTATATGGACAGAAAAAAGGCATATTTCTTTTTGCTTCATTTATAAGGGGAATTCTCAACGAAATATCTATTATTAAATAAAACTTAGTCGAAAACAAATATTTTTATTAGTTCCAAGCCTAACTTATTTCAATATTTTGTGAATTATTAGACAAATTTAGCGAAACCGTCAGAGCAAAGAAAATCAGCTAAATTTCACTCGTAATTCAAAATCATTTGAATGAGTACTAAAAGTTATCTTAAAATTTGTAAAATGTGCTACCTCCTCTTGCATTTATAACACGTTTTACTCTCTCTGGCATTGAATTTATCAAATTGGCGTTGATCAATTCTTGTGACGAAGAAAATGATACATTGACTTCATAAATTAGTCTCCCGATTATGTCTCACATATGCTCGATGGGATTCAAGTCTAGGCTGCAAGTGGACCAACACATTACTGGAACATCCACAGAATCAAGGTATTCCCTTACTACATTTGCGACGTGTGGACGAGCGTTATCATATGCATAAACATGAATTCATCTCCGATAAATGGTGCAAAGGGCATCACATGAGGTTCCAAATACTCCTCGATGTATCTATTTGCAGTCATGGTACCGGTAGAAATTGGTACCAACTCTGTTCTTGCAGTAGGTTATATTCCACCCCAAACCATAATAGAACCTCAGCCGAAAGCACGTTTGGGAATAATGCATGCCGGTTCAAAATGCTCACCTGCCAGACGATAAACTCGCATCCGACGGTCTGATGATCCAAGGCAAAATCTAGACTCGTCGGAGAACAAAACATTGGCCCATTGTTCCATTGTCCAGTTTTCATGTTCGAGAGCAAATGTTAAACGAGCTCTGCGGTGTGTTGTAGACAACTCTGGAGCATTGCGGTCAAATTGGATTCCTTGGGTCGTCGACGCACGGTACTTTCACTAATGGGTGCATCTCGGGATCCGATTAGGTCTGATTTGATGCTACGTCCAGTTACGAACCATTTTCTCACCTATCCTCAGCGAGTGTTGTACATCGATTTCTCCCACTACCAGCACGACGATGATACTGTCCATTATCCTGGAATCGTTTGAGAACTCTTGATATTGTGGATTGGTCCACTCTTATCAGTTGAGCAACGTAAGACTTCAACTAATGTAATGGCCCTCACGCAATCCTCAACACTCAAATGATTTCTCCCTGCCGACAAGTTATTCAATTTTATTTGTTTTTAATAAAAACCCTTACTCTTACACTTAATTGTATAATTTAAATAACATTCACTGCAAATAAACTTTAAGACTGAATAGCCAAAATGCTCAAATTTGTGTTAAACTCGAATTCAACAAAAATTAACAGTAGTATTTTTAAGCATTTTTGTTAAAAAAAAATGCTATACGGTTTCGGTTTGCCGTCTGTCCGCCTGTCCGTCTGTGTGCACGATAACTTGAGAACGGATAGAGATATGAACTTAATTTCTTCATTAAAAGTTCAAGTAATTCATGGGAATGATCCCTATTGATGCTGTGTTTAGGGTGTTCGGAGATAGGTGGGGTTTTGTTAACCCTCCTCCTTAACATTGATAGATTTTTTTTTTTCTATTCTATTTTGGTTTCATCGAGTATATGAATGTGAAATAAAAATATATCTCGTCTGGATGTGGGTTTGTTTGGGTGGTCTGGTTATGGGGGTGGTAGAAGTGGTGGTATGGGAGGTGGAGGGGGTGGGATGAGGTGTTTTGGGTTTGGTGTGGGAATTTGGGATGAGCGTTTGTGTGAGTGGTGTGTGTGTGTGTGTGGAAGTGGGTGTGGAGGTGTTAAAGGGTGATAACATGGGTGGTGTGGTATAGGGTGGTGCGGGTGAAATGGGTTTTTTTGGTTTTAATTGGACAGTGGGTGGGGGGTGGTACTAATGTTTAGATGTGGTGGTTTGTGGTTGATTGGGGTCAGTTGAGATATGGTGGATTGGGATCGGTTGGGTTGGGTGTAAATGGGGTTGTGGGAGTGGGTGGTCGTAATATTTGAAATACGCAAATTGCACTGCATAGAAGTTCTTTATAGGCAACAAAAATGCTTATAGAGTTCGGCTCCGGACCTTTCCCGTCTTTTTTTTAATGCATGGTGTATTTCATATAGATTTCAAAATAAGAATTACCAAAACAATTATTAACCTACTCGTAATTTCAAAAATACAGATTATGCGTTTTTTTTTTTTGTACATAAGTGTATTTATAAATTTGTTGGATATTTATTGATATATTCACACCTACTTCACAAATACAAAAATTCGGTATTCTGGTTCGAAAGTTACATCTAAGCTGGTTGGATGAGCAATTTAATATTCTATCTCAGGTGTTAGCGGAACCTGAGTCCAAAAATCTAAGAAGGCGTGTTAAGGGCCGTTTACCATTTTCGTTCAAAATCAAAACAAAAATTAAAAAATTCTTACCTAATTTGCTGGCTTGAGGTTAAGCAGTTCCAATCAGTCTGGCTTAATGAGCAATTTAACAACCTATTTCATGTGCTAACGGAACGTGAGTCAAAATCTCTGGGAAGGCGCTATTACAATTATGCGATGGGGTTGGGTACGATACGTCCAATCCAAAATTGCAAAATCAAAATTTCTACATCAAAATACTAAAAAAATAAATTCCAGAAACCAAAATTCCAGTGAAACAAATCCAAAAAATAAAATTCCAAAAAAACAGAAATGAACAAAATTTCAGCAACAATTCCATTTTATGCCCATGGAAATATGAAAGGCGCGCACTTTTTTCGCTCTTTACGTAATCTTTTACGCAACTAAATTTCAGGTTTTTATGCTAGTGAAGTTTATCCAAACTAATCAAAAAAATACAACAACAAAAAACTTATTGTAATAGTATTGGTGTAAGTAAACATTCTGGCGAATTTATATTGCGTAATTTAGAGGAAATGTGATTTTTTAATTGGCCTTAGGTACATTCCAAAGTCATTCTGGTGGAGAATTCCACGACGATAAAACGACGCGTCTTTGGACCGAAACCATATTCATCCAACCAATTTTACACTTCTTCGAAACTTGCCAAGTGTAACCCTTTGGCCAGGTCTGGCGAAAAAAGGCGGGTGTGGTAGCAGATCCCGTCTCAGCGTTTTGATAGTGTTCTGGACGATGGGAGTGCGATGATATGGAGCGTTGTTGTGCAGAATATCACTCAGATTGATGAGTTGTTGACGGTAGCGTTTCCCTTCTGCACCATGTGTCAGCAGCTCATAGTACACGATGCCTTGCTGGTCCCACCAAACGCAGAGCACTGTCTTCTTTCCGAAGCGAGTTGGCCGTGCCATCGATGTTAATGCTTCGCCAAGTGAAAGCCACGACTTTTTGCGTTTGGGATTCTTAAAAACATCCACTTCTCACCTCCCGTAACAGTTCGATGCAGTAGGCTCTTTCTTTCATGCCGTGAAAGCAAATCAAAGCAATTAAAATTTCTCTCTTCAATTTTCCATCTGCCTCTCAGTAATCTCATGTGGCACCCATTTTCCCTCTTTTTCAATTTTTCCCGTAGCATGTAAACGTTTGGAAATACCTTGGCGAGTCGTGTTTAATACCTCCGCAAGTTGATCTTGAAATTGCGGATCATCTTCATCCAATAACGCTTGCAGCTCGGTATCTTCAAATGCCTCTGGTCTTCCGGGTGCTTCTTGTCCTAAAAATCGAAACGGCCGCTTCTGAAGCGTTTAAACCAATCTTCACAGGTAGCTTTCGATGATGCATGTTCGATGTAGGCCTCAGTATACAAAAGTTTTCCAATTCCCATATTTCACTGCACGCTGCATTTTCTGAACTTGCCTACAAATATTTTGTCCGAAATTAAATAGACATCCTTTAAAATCGGGCAATGGAAATAAAACCTTAAATTTGGTTTTCTCAAAATCGGTGGATATTCTCTTGAGATGAATGCTAATATTAAAGTCACTTCCTATTTTATACAGTTCGTAAAAAATTCACAGCTCTTTATTTTTTTTTTTGTCATCAAACAAAAAATTAAGAGTTCAATGTTTTCTTCTATAAAAACCAACATTCGGCGTCTCCTGAATATTTTAAAGATGTTTTTGTACCTAATATTATTGCTTCCTCTGAAACTTGTTCTCTGAAAAACCTAATAATTCTTCTTCGTAAAATCGTAAATTTTCTGAAATGTTTCGTCGAAATTATAGTAGGCTAAGTAAACTTATTTTTTAGGCCTTTTTTGTTTTTTTCCCTGAGAATTTAGTTTTTTTGAATTTTTTTGCTAATTTTTGAATTTGAGATTTCGATTTCGGAATTCTAAATTTGGCGAATACCCAATCCGTTCTGGAATTTGGTCATGCTGAATGCAATTAAGCATTTTTTAACAAATTATGGTATGTGGGGATTATATCGTGAATTTTGAGTGACCGTGTATTTTCACAAGTTTCGATTCAATAGCGAATTTGGATTCTAAAATGAATTTTGGATGAAGTTCTAGAATTTGGCAATGCTGAAATATATGCAATGTATTTCTAATCTAACATCAATTTTGAATGAACTTCTGAATTTTGGACATGTTAAAACTAATTAATGATGTTAATATAAATTTTTATTAAAAAAAACAACATGACGATAAAAATAGCTTTTATTAAAAGAATACAATTTTTAATCGAAACCATTCGTGTTAAACCATAAAAGCTCTATAATTAAAATATTGAATTGATGGAAATTGATCGGATGATAAAACCACCAGGCCAACTCTAGAATTTTATTCATAATTAATGTTAAAACTTCACTACAGCTCTACAAACTGTTTGAAATTTGTAAATTATCGGTTGAGAAATAGCCAATTTTTATTTCTTATAACTGAGTGCTTTACAAACCATATTTGACCTAAATTTCTAGCTCGACGTTTTGAAAAGCGTAATTCTGAATTTCGTACTTATGGAAAACGGGATTTTGAAGAGCGAGCCAACAACTCAAACCCACTACAAATGTTCTGAAGAAATTGTCACGATTAGCACAATCGGATATCGTTCGATAATTTATTTTAATGATTCCAACGGTAACCATTTTAGCTTGTCTAAGGTTCACAATCAATGGACATAATCAAATTTTAGTACACAGTGGTCCTATGAAATATTTTATACTGCTGTAAGTGGCGCCATACTGTATAACCCAAACATTTTTAGGATTGGACTAATAAGTAAAGGTTAAAATTTTAATCAAATTAATTTATGGACTCAGGTTGTTGTATTGTACTAAAGTATATATTTTAAATTTAAATTACAGGAGTTTGTGGTTTTTTATCTGCCGGATTTCTTTCTTTCAAGTGGCAGGTAACACTGTACCCAAAATTCAATTCTCTATAATATTTTCGGCACCAACATGTAGATAATTCCAAAAAACATGTAGAAGCATATTCAACAATTGGTTCGGTATATGGTTAAAAATTCAGTGTTTGGGCTGGAAGTACTGAGTACTTATTTTTCATGTCACTGTGCAGGTAGACATGTTGCTTGCAATATGCATGTCGCCTACTATGAGGTGTAGTAGAACAATAAATTCATTGGGTAGCGTGCGCAATCTGCAAACATATAGTATCGACTGATAATAAATTTAGGTTACTAGGTCATGTGCCACAAGTATTTTCCCACAATAATTACTTCGTTAAAGACCTATGCGATATTATAATCTGGAACCTGTATATCTTTACAATATGTTATGCTATCAAAAACTTTCATAAAAGCTACTGTTCGTAAACGATCATTACCTATCAAAATTGTTTATTTTTTTGTGAATTCCACGAAACACTTTGATATACAGTATATCTCGCCCCAACAATTTTTTTTTTTTCTAAAATACATATTTCTCAATGATGTTTTCTAATCTCAAAAATTAATCAGCTTAAACTGGCAACACAACATCACGACACGACGATCATCAACACTTGGCTTAAAAACATATAGTTACACGTCGTATAATATTCAAATTTGACCTTTAAGCAGTTGGTTAATTTGCTACTAAATATCTTCAAAAAAAAAAAACTTATACTCATCTCACATCGGATCTCGCGGTCTCATCACAATAAATAAATAATTTATTTTCGTTCAAGTATTTCATTTAAATATTTGCTGATTTATTACCTTATTGACATTTAACATCTGGTATTGTGAACGCGAAAAAATCGGTTTACCACACGCCCACCACTCATGTATTGTAAGCAGTACAACAACAAAATGGCACACAAAATAAATTGCAAATAACACCCAAACCAACACTAATTTCACCAATTTACAATATTTAATCCCATCAAACATCATCATCAGCGTCATTGTCGTCGCCGTCGCCATATCATTATTCTATATATGTGCAACATTTATGTTAAGTACCTACATAAGTTATGATGCGACGAAGTTGGCTACTTATTGCATGCACAAAACAAAAAATATAGTTGATCGGGAGGGCTCGCCAAAAAAAATATTAACTTTCTTATTTGATTCTGTCTTCTGCATAAAGCACAACACATATAACAACAACAACAAAATATTAGTACTTCAATTTTATTTCACAGTTGACAGTTAAATGTTTATTGAAGTTGAAAAATTAATATTTTCTTAGAAATTCTTTTGCACACCCAAGCTCGGTTGGAAATTTTATTTTTTTTGTCTTTTTTTCTGTATAAACTACTTTGCAAAATGTGCATAAGTTTTAATTTAGTGCGACAGTTGACTAGTTTTTTTAGTTATTTATATAGTTTTTCAATCCGACTTAACTGTTTGTTATTCGTGTTTGATTAGAAGTTTCACTTAAGAGGTTTTTCCAAGTTCACTTCCTATATATAATAGAGGCGATAACAATTTAGGGCTGTACACGTGCGCTTACGTAGAAAACCAATCAAACTTTTATTTTTTAATTAAAATTTAGAAAAAAAAGTTCTTGTCACATTCTTATCACGTTAATTAGATTGACAGTCGACAGAAAATTTATAATTTTTTATTTTTTGTTTTTATTTACAGATATATGGAGTCATCTCAAGTTCATATGCCTAAAATGATTATAATCTGATGTTTCTATTTTGGATTAGAAAAAAAATTTTAACGAACGACGACGGATCGTACTTACATAGGTAAGATAATTTATATACTTACATCTTTATACGTCTTCGATATATACTAATTTAGGTTTAGCGTTTCGAGCACACAAGTATAAAGTTAATAGTAGACACGATATGGGAATACACACCCAATGCAAGATTGAAATCTCTTTTTTCATTTTAATTCAATGTTGATTTAAAACTCACACTTTTTTGGTGCGGTGCAAAAATTGGGAAAGTGCTCGTAATTTGAGTTATTTTTTATATATAAACTGTGTCAAATGGAATAAAAATGGTATGTCGAGTTTTAATTAAAAATTAAATTTTTTTTAAATGTAACAGGTTTTATTATTTTTGATAGTTTTAATGAGTCAAATCTTTATAACTTTTTAAATTATTCTTTTTTTTTTTTTGGTAACGTGTTTACAGCAATACGTTAAGAAAAATTATGGTTAAGAATTTATTTTTGACACAATCACAGCAGCATCTCGAACGTAATTACGAGCGGTGTTAAGAAATATGTAAAAGGTGTAGACTCGTGCGATCGAGGTTTACACATATATTCAATGTTATTTCAATCAAAAATCATTCAATATATGGAGATGGGTGATAATATCGAGAAACCACCCATCTTGTTTGATTTATAGCGGCGTATTCAAAGGTTAGGAAATATATATATATATATATATATATATATATATATATATATATATATATATATATATATATATATATATATATATATATATATATATATATATATATATATATATATATATATATATATATATATATATATATATATATATATATATATATATATATATATATATATATATATATATATATATATATATTGTATATATATATATATATATATATATATATATATATATATATATACATATATATATATATATATATATATATATATATATATATATATATATATATATATATATATATATATATATATATATATATATATATATATATATATATATATATATATATATATATATATAAATTGTAGATCAAGACGATGGAATAATAGTTACCAAACGATATTGGATTGCATTATGACGTGCAGTTACTACTCTTAAGTGAGGAGGACCAACCAATACCTACGAGCTGGAAATTTTATGAGATTTGCAGAATGGCGCTTCATCCATCGAGCTAGATTGAACACGATACCGCTAAATGATAAAGGTAAATTTGGAGATGGTGGTCAATGATGCAGAGTGACATTCTGCATCATTGATCACCATCTCCAAATCTACCTTTATCATTTAGCGGTATTGTGTTCAATCTAGCTCGATGGATGAAGCGCCATTCTGCAAATCTCGTAAAATTTCCAGCTCGTAGGAATTGGTTGGTTACATCTGCCGGCGCCATTCTGCAAATCTCGTAAAATTTCCAGCTCGTAGGAATTGGTTGGTTACATCTGCCTGCGCCGATAAATGCATAATCTAAGATTTGTTGCAACATTAGTTGATGAAATGCTAATTTTAATTGTGTTTGTACAAGTTCGGGAGATGTACTTATTCCGTTAATTAGTAACGACATCTCCGAATTTTGTGAGGATTTTCAACAAGACCAACCGTTCGAAAAGTCCCCCACTCATTCTGAGATCTCCGGTAAATTCCGATTCTCTGGTAAATTCATCCAATATAAGCAAGGACCTCAGTCTTAACGTCACCGATTTCTTTGGAATTCTGACGCCCTCAATTCTATGACACAAACATTCTCTTAGATACCTTGACTTTCACGACAGGTACTCCAAAGAGAGTTTTCGTTCTCCGATGTCCAAAAAATTCGATAAAACACATTTGTAATTCTCTCTAGATCAATAACCTAAAACTTAAACCCGATTTTAATTATCAGAATTACCCCCCATTAGAATAAACTCAATTATCGGTGAAGGCAAAGAAGAAACCAAGCTCACATAGTATTCAAGTTGACGAACTCGCCCGTCATTTAAAAATTGTATATTTACATTATTGTCATGATATGTGATCTCAATAATCTGAATGGAAAATTTACTGTCATTTATGGAAAATGGATTAATTTCAATAGAAATCTACTTGTGATTTCCAACAAAATGGATGAAATCTGCTCAACAAAATGTGAATTTAAGTTTACTATGTATAAAATTGTTTTCTTCTGCAATTTCTTGCAGGTAAATAAGAAGCATTTGCTATATAAAAATAATCAATGTGCGAGAAAGAAATAAACATATATGGTAATGCCATAATTTTTTTATAGCATTATTATTAATTTATTTTTAGTTAATTCAAATGCGAACTTTACATTTTTATCTATTGCTTATGTTTTTATTATGAATCCATAACATTTATAAATATAAAGACATTTTATCTTGTTAATTTAAAAATTGTTGCTATAAAAATACTCGGGTATCGAATATATTTTGTACCAACATTTTCATTTTTATAGTAGTTTTGGCGGTTTAATGGCTCAAAAAGACTTCTACAAGCTTTTGTTCGGATATATTTCTTTTCTTGTCTTTCATATGTAAAAAGCCAATGTTATATCAGCAGAAGAAAAATGTTGGTTGCATCTATCTGGGATATAAGAAATCAAAACTGTCAAAGCATTGGACTAAACAATTCTCCACTCCCCCTGCGCTATATATATCCTGGTGTTGTGAACTTATCAAACTTCGTACGTTATCCAAGTTTCATAACCCGGCACACTTTACTTTATTTTTATTTTTTTTGCTTAAGGGGGAAAGTGTGTTGTGAAAATTTTTGACGATTTTTGTTTCTCGATATTATTTGAAATAATAATTGGGTCCTTCTTAAATATTATTGAGGAAGAGGGATCGTTTGCATTACTAGTCAATTTTGGTGATTTGTCCAAGGAGAAAACTATTAGTTCCTTACTGTCACTGTGACCAATATCTGACGGTATTGCATTTTCATGTACATGTCTCGCTTCCGATTCGTGAGTTTTCGCAATTTTCTGACCAATTAAATACAACGTTTTTTCTTAATAGTCTGTTAATTGGTTCGGCTATTTCTGGTTCTTTCGACGTACAATATCCCGTTTTGTACCATATCGCGTCTTCAAATATCACGTTTTGAAATATCGCGTTTTGTACCATATCACGTTTTGTACGATATCGCGTTTTACACTATTCTACACATTTAATATATTTATATATATATTTATAATAGTAATCGAAAAATAACAATACAGGACTCAATCCGAGGCCCTGTAATTGGAATGAGTACACTTTAAATCCTTTAACAAGGAACAATTGGAGGGTATGGTTGTATTGTTATATACCTTTTTCTGAAATAACGTGTCCTAAATAATTTATTTCTGTTCAAAGTAATCTGGTTGTAGCTTTCAGTTATAATTCCGAAAAATTTCTAAAATTTCTACACCCTTTACGTAAATGTTTTTTCCATAACGTCATCTAGGTATACAAAGCATTTGAGTCCTTAAAAACTTGTATAAGGATTCTTAGTTCTTACAAAAGTATTTTAGGATTTTTTTTTAACCGAAAGGTATTCTATTAAATTCGTAATGAGCATAGTCCATACCAATATTGCTGTTTGTGTTTGTCATTGTTTAGAAACGTTTTCATCTGATTTTTTAGAGGCTCCCTTGAAATAGCAGTTTTGTCTAAATTATATTTTTCTGGCTTACTGTAGGATTTAGAAATCGCTATAGGATCACGCCAAGAGATTGATTGTGAATGTTGTGGTTGGGGGTTTTTAATGTTTCGATAATTGTGGAGGCTGACCTTCTTGAATATTTTGATTGTGATGTGGCGGGTAGTGTATTTGACGTTTGTAAAAATTAGAATAAAAATTTTGAGAGGGATAAAGGATGGAAGTCGAAGCTTTGAGTGAGATGTATGAAGAAGCTTTTATTATTAATGTATGGGTTATTTTCCTAAGTCTGAGATACCCGTAAATCATAACGTTTGCGATCCTGCAAAATTTATTATTTTGTTTTAATGCTTGTGGAATTTTGAGTAAATTTATTTCGCAATTAGTACTGAATTGACTAGAACGATTATGGTCTTCATACATAATTTTACGACATATAATTCTTGCACACCTATTTCCAGGCACTTACTGAGAGATTCATTTTGGTGAATTCTCACGAAATTTCTTATTTGTTCTGGAAGCCTCCTAATAAATTTAGGTATCACCCTCTTTTCGTCAATATTTTTATCCTGTTCGTTTTCAATATTATATTGCCTTTCAATATCCTCAACATTGTCCTCTAATTTATAAAATTTAGTTATTTGATTGATGATTGTATATATTTACCTTACTTCCTAACTGATAAAATATGCAGCTCACCAGAAATGATTTTTCATCGGCTTCTATACATAAATCGTGCGCTCTGTCTCCGTACGAAACAAAATTGGTTATCTCGTCCGAGTTTCCATTAAATTCGGGTATAAGTTGGGAAAAATCTATTGGAGAATGGTCGATGGTCTATTTGACTCAATCGAACTCCTAATGTTCTGTCTGTTTTTTTTTTCAAAACTTGTATTAGTTAATAGCGTAACCTTGTATAGATCTAAGGTCTTTGAAACTGCAATGAGAGCTTTTACCTGCCTTAGGTATAAATATTACATTTAATTCAGAACATTTACTAGGAATGTAACAGAGTTCGAGAAAGGCAACCTTTGAAGATAACTTCTATCCAGGGTAAGGTTAAATCAGTCGTTTGTTGGGCATCTACCGATATAATGCCTATAGGCCTTTGTGGCACAGATTCGGACCACCTGAAAGGTCAGTTTCCAATAGTACTCTAAAGATTCTGAGCTAGATACGGTAAAAAAGAGAAAATTTGGAGTGGCGTTACTTAGAGGACTTAAAGGACTCCTGTATTTTACTACAGTATAGCCTCCCTGCACTTTTTTTTAGAAATTCTTAATTCGTTTCGTATGTTTTCAGAACTTCCTAGTACTAGTCCTAGCACTTAGCAGCTTTAGCTTCCTTAGCTCTTCTAAAGAGCCTCCTGCATTTTTTATGGGTGTTTTGAAGTCCTTTCTACCACCACGTTGGTCGTTCACCCAGAGGTATATACTAGAACGGACTAACACGGACCTGATGTGCCCTTATTAAAAGCATTGGACAGCTGATCTACTAGGACATCAAGCGGTACTATAGACAGAAACAGAAGTGTTCTCATAAGTAATTCTATTTACCTGTCACGTAAAACATAACAAATGTGTGCGGAAAATATAGTCCCGGATTCCCCGAGACCGTTTTATTGACGCAGTTTAAAAATAAAACTGTCTTGATACTAAAAACCAATCATGTTGGTTGTTATCATTATCTCCGGTTACATATCGTATGATCGTAATCTACACCAATTCAACTAGAAGTTCTCATAAAATTTAAAGTTTTTATTGAAAGTAAAACAAACAAAATAGACCTCTACAAGATAAAAGGTATCCGGGTCACGTCACTCACATTACGGCTAAAATGAGTGTTATCAATGGTCCCAACAATATTTTTGAAATGTTCACGAATATAATCTAAGCAGCTCACGTGCTTTGGGAAACTTTATTATTTATTTATTAATTATAATTGGTGCCTACAGTGACTACAATCGGCATAACAAAACAATCGGTAAAAGTTTACGACACATAAGCTCGACTATACAAAAGATTATATAAAGCTTTCATTTAAATGAATCTCTCGACTGCCCTTGGAATTAGATCAGAAAGACCATAGTTGGTTACCGCTCGGTCAATGAATAAAGCTCCGTCTCGTTGGCGCATCCGAGGTTCGGGAGCATACAATTTGATACGTGCTAGTAACTCGATGCAATCGACACGGAAATTAATCATATCACGCACTAACAGTGCGGAAGTTACATCTCGGCGAATAGCTAGATGTTGCAGTTTCAAAAGATTGCAGCAATTCTGATAAGGCAACTATAAATTTTTTGTTAAAGATTTTTTACTTTTCTTATATACGCCTAAAGGTTGATAATGAAATATACACACGTACAGTCGAAAGAAATATTTTGTCTGCGATGTACACAGAAAAAACATAGGAAGTCGCCAACTGTACAAACGGAAGTCGCCAACTGTACTAATATGTTGTTTTACAACTGTAATACATATCCGTATTTTTATTTATTTCATAACTAATTTACATAAAATTTAATATACAAACATAGCAAATTTTACTTATAACGCGGGTTTATGTCAATAATCGAGTGCCGCCATCAAACTTAATAGAATATTTTATAATAATATTCAATTTGGTTACAACGGTGAATTTACAAGTTTTCGAGCAGCAAAACAAGACAAGAGAAAAATGATTATTTTCTAATGTAGGGTAAAGTCGGGAGAAAACGTATACCTTTTTTGTTATTGTAATAACTTAAAAAATAAAAATGATTTTGGAATGAAACAAATAAATTCATGTTCTTTATTAAACATAAACTCTAAAATACAAAACAAAAAATAGCAATAAGTAAAAATTCAGTCATTAAAAATCAAAAAATATAAAACTAAACATAAATACCATTTCACCCTCGGCTATGGGTGATATGGTACACCACCTGAGGAGATATGGCGCATTAATTTTGCTTAAAATTTTTATTGCCGCCATGGTATATATTTTGCACTGGATCCAGTCGACCCTTTTCAAAGTGCAGTTATAATCCTCTCCACATAGTTTACTTATGTTATCTACAGTAGTCAATACACGAGGTTTTTGCTTTCTGACATTAATGGTTCTACACCTGGACGTTGACGGCATTGGTGATATTATATTCAATATTTCTAAAGGGGTTATGTCACTGATATTCGTATTGTCTACCGTTTCCAAATCCTACTGATGATGTTTCTAGGGAATAGTCGGCAACTGCAAAGATGGAGTCTCAAATTTCAATTATAGACACAAATTCGCTGATTGTTTTTGTAGTCTCTGAAAATAGACTTAAATTTTGTGTTTCCACTATATGTGTTCCCTGGTTGCTGTTATTGCGTACCTTCATTATCACGCTTGCGATTGATCGCATAATCCGGAATTATTTCAGGCTAAGATGCCATTACTTGGTATTGTAGATTTGTTTCACGAGGTTGCTAGTAATTGACCAATTTGCAAACGAGATATTTTTCTTTTTGAATTGTTTTTAATGAAGTTTCCGCGTAATAATAGGATTAAAATGATTTAAAAAACGGCCGATCTTAAGGTTGTAATCATTGTGTTGTATGTGACGTCAAACAAAGGAGGATTATTTCGATTGCTGCAGCTTGGAGTTCGCAGGTCTTACTACAATGTGAAAAATGGCCGTCTAATATAATTAACACTTTTCCTTGTGGTGTTTTCTTGGAAGAAAGTGTTCTTTATGCCAAGTATAAAAAATTTTAGAATTAACATAAGCAGATTTACCTCCCATGTATACCACTGAACCTGGAGACATTCCATCTTCAAACTCCTTTCTTGTTTTTATCTTTACAAACACAGGCTGCAGGGAAGAAATTTCCCTCTACATTACAATAAGCAATAACAGAAATTGTCTCCTCTTTTTCGGCAGATGTTATTGCTGGTATATGTTTTTAGACCCTCTTCTTGCTATTACATATTCAGGCTTATTATTTCGCTGGCATCCGGTCCTCATCCATAATATAAATATGCCCTGGTTTAGCGATTAACTCAAGTTTTATTAAAGTTTTTTGAATAAACTAAAATATTCTGAAACTAACTTTCCCTCGCCTTTGGATTTTCTAACAGACAACCGCGGATGACGCTTCATGAAAAGTATGAACCATGTTTTACCAGCCTTTCTCTCCTCCTCATTTCTTGTTCAAACTTGAAAGTTTTTTTATGTGACTCATAATCTTATTTTCAAATTTGTCACCTATAAACACCAAGAAGCACACAATGCTGTTTTTTTATTAGTGTTGTTTTTAGGTCGTGGGCAGGTAATTGTATTGTTTAGATCCTGCATTAATTGGTAATATTTTTTCTTTAATATCCTTAATGGCCGCTTCTAGATCTGATTCTAGCCAAACTACCCGCCTGTAGCTGAGTTTTTTTTTATAAATGGTATAGGTATTTATATCTCGATCTATAATTAAAACAATTAAAATAAAATTAAATTTTGAAAGTATTAGATCATGAAAACCAAGAACAACAAACAGATTAAAAAGCAACATAGGGGAAATGGTGCATGTACCATATCACCTTCTATATGCCACATCTCCTTTATACTAACACCTGATATTTCCACACATAAAAAATCACTTATCAATCACAATTCTCCCAATTAGTTAAAAAAGATAAATCGGTATACTAATTTTGCCAAATGAGAAAACTTGCACTTTATATTTCCGAAACACTTACAAATAAATACACAAAAAAAATTACTATTTTTTTTTATTTTTCGTTTGTACAGTAAAAAATTAAGTATTGAACGCAGCGCGTTGAAATGCCTACCGTCCGAAGAATAGTGAGCAACTATAGTTTTTAGTGGTGTACCAAAATATAGAAAGCATTCGTATATATGAATAACGGACACACTACGCCATATCTCCCTCTGCGCCATATCACCCGACTTTACCCAACAAAATTACTACGAGAAATTATTAGCATGGAATTCGGCAGGGCGTTAATATTACACATTACATTCCGATTATGATTTTTTTGTGTCCTTAATAAAAGAACCAGTTGTCCTGAGGACTTTTTTCACCGACTTTTTTTCGTAGACTTTTCCAAAGATGATCTTAGTCAAATGCTTCAGAATACATCAACTCATTGATGAGATTGATTTTCGCTGACACAAATAGTTAGTGTCAATTTCATTGGGTATCACTGTAATTTATCGATTTATAATAAAAAAACAACTCTACTCGAAGTACCACAAAAAATATATCAACCGAACAATAAAATTTCATAACACCTCGATCTGCCCGTATAGTCCTCTATGCATTAATAGATAATTGATCTAATTGTAATTTAAGTAGATCTGAGTACTATACATATTTGTAGTTAAGTAAAAAGACATTGACACATAATCATATAATAGCTAATTCATGATTTAATACCATAAAAATCGATGTATGAATATATAATTTTAGAATCTCAAAGTTATTTATTTCAATTACACACCAATTTGTTATATATTAAGCATATTATCAAACTTTAAATATGGTTAAGAAATTGTATGTAAAAGAAAAAATAATGTTAGTCTATCATTATCGGCATAAGTGTAAAAGAAAATTATCAAGGTAGTTGCGCAAATATAAAGGTTGTACTTAGAAGATTCTGTCACCATCGACTATTTATTTTTGTATATAAATTACGATTAAACGCTCATTGCAAACAACTTCCCGCGTGTGGCACAGTAAAATGATGTTGATATCGATATTGCCAATATATTTAAATTATCTTATAAATTTTAATTAATTTTTATTTGTAGAGAAAATACATTTTCATATAATTACTGTTATAATCGTTTAAAAGAGGTTAAATTTTTAAATTACATGCGCGCACAAAATAATTCCAAGGTATATATATTTGAATTACGTTACGTAAATATTTTGCTACATATATATACATGTGTATATGTATGTGTGTATATAATGTATGCGCGATGTTATTTATGTTATTAAAAAAAAATTTCTTTACTGACAAGATCATAAATTTCATGACAATAATTTGTATATATGTTGTGCGATTTCTTCATTATTTATACATACAAATTTACAGCAAGCAAACAAACATATCCATTATTAGCATATATCCATTACACAAATGTACTTAAAAATAATATGCAGTTTAAAAATCCATCACAAACATCCCAGCTTTACATATATATATGTACCATGTGTGTGTCGTAAGGTTAAATTATTAACATCTTAATAATAATAAATATCTAGTATATTAAAAATAATAAATAAAAACAAGCTTCTTATAATATAATTTATTTCTTTTAGAAATATAAAACTTCTAAAATATAAAAATAAAATAAAATAAAAAAATAATGAGATTTTAAAGTCATAAAAAATAAAATAAATAAATAAAACAAACATCTTAATTATTAATCATGACTATTTGCTATCAAACAAAATAATAACAAAATTTTCTTCTTGTACACTTTTATACTGCGCTTGATAGGTTAGGTATAGACACGCAGCAGGTAGTCATTTCTAATGCCATAAACAAAACAAAAACAAAAATAATTTGATTGAAAAACTAACAAGAAGTTTTATGAAGAAATGTGTTTAAATAAACGGAATCTTATACAAAGGTGTCCAATCAATATTAGAGAAGCAAAACATCTTCTCTAGCCAAAATTAAAATGTAACGAAATTGTTTCAAAGTAAATTGATTTACATGTTTGAACTTTTATAAATTAAAATTAATATAAAAAAATTTTGGTTCAATGAAAGTTTGTTAGATGGACATGTTCGGTATAAGAATATTAGAGAAAATGTAAATACACATTTTAGGAGTCCGATTAATAAAAGTGTTATAATTAAATTTAGGGCCTCGCCTTTAGCACTTGTAACGAACGGCCCCGTTTTGGGATCGCACGTTAACAAATGCCCAGGAGTCACCACCAGTAGCATTTGCTCGGCTATCGCGCAGTCTGGCATGGGGTTGTGATGGTATCCTTCCTGGGTCTTTTTACTGCTATTGCGAAAAGAGGAAAAACAAAACCTACTCACCACATTGCAACCGAACACATACACATAAGGATCGTCATGATTCCCCGAATTGCTTAGAATTTCCTTTACTGTACCCATTTTTAACAATATCAATATATGTATTTACATTAATTATTTGAAATTATATGTTATTACATTATTTATTATGGATTAAGTCGAATTTTAACAGTTATAAAGAAAAATTATATCACGACAACGTTTTTCTTTCCTTCGCAAATACGCACCGAAGCTAACGTACACCTCGACGCACAAATCCAATTTCGCCGGTGGATACTCTCGAGCTCGTTGGTAGATACCGATCTGAAAACAGAGAGGAAGAAAAAAATACCTGCGACCACAGTCGAGATTATTTGTGAAGCAGGACCGCTCGTACGTCAGCTATAGTCCGCTCTTGATGAATTATAATATATCCGACTTAGGATCTTACAGGTTAATCCGCTCGTGTGGTGTATATATCGGTTTCGCTTATACTTGATTATCCAGCGTTATTCCACTCAATAAATATTTGTTTGTGTCGCGATAACACCAATCGGATGAGATACGCTACTATAGTGTAATATACACTTTACACAGCACCTCGCCCATAAAATGAAAATTTTTCACGCTTGTATATCAATACACTTGATTTAGTTTCGTCTCGGTCTCTTATACTTAATAATACACCAGCCCAAATATCCGTACTTGGGTGTATTATTATAATATTTTAAGTTTTTTGACCCGATCTTCTCGGTTGTCGATGGTCTAAACCTAATTTCCTCACCTTTGTAGCTGTCAAAAAAAAATTGATTAATAAGTCTCCGCTATGCGTAACAGGTGGACGAGCATCTCTGCCATCTGTTACCGAAAAGCTTTACCAAATAACTCGTATGCCACTATATGAAAGTGTAAAGGTTTGGCTATCAATGTTATTGAACACAATCTCAACGACTCTCCATCTGATTTTTGATTGATTCTCATTTAGGCCATTAACTGGATATTACAGAGATTTCATCAAAATGCAATCATATAGAAGTAATTCTTAATGCTGTATAAAATAGCGGAATTTTGACAGCGGAAAAAAAGAGATCGCCACAAGTGGCAGCACTATCACTAAAGAGAATTAATTTTATTATGTAATTACAAGCGGATATTTTTCATTCATTATGTATATATTTTTTCACTAAAAAAAACATCTCAGCGGAATAAAATATTAAAAGTGATCCTTAAAATGGCAAATTGATTGATCTCCTAAGTAAAGGAACTCGGTATATGGAATGTCAACATTTTACAATATTCCTTCTTTCCGGCACTTCTTCCACTTGTAACCAATATTTTCGGTTGTTTTTCTAATAGAAGGAAAGTTTGAAGGCACTAGAAGTTTGAGAACTAGAAAGTTTGAGACTAGAAGGAAAATTTAAGGAAAATTCATAGACTAGAATTTTTTGATTTTCTTCGGCCAAATAAAGTATTTTCAGTTTTTGGCCAATATCTCAAAAACTTCTACTAGTAACCAATAGTTTCGGTTATTTTGTTAATAGTTTAGGCCATACTGAAAATATATGGAAAATTTTAGGAAAATTCATAGAAAGGAATTTTCACTAGAATTTTTTGATTTTCTACTGCCTTATAAGTTATTTTCAGTTTCTGAACAATATCTCAATAACTTTTACCAGTAGCCAATACTTTCGGTTGGTTTTCTAATAGCTTAGGTCATACTGAGACAATATCGGAAATTTGGGGAAAATTCATGGACTAGAATTTTCACTGGAATTTTTTGATTTTCTACGGCCATATAAAGTATTTTCAGTTTTTGGCCAATATCTAAAAAACTTCTACTAGTAACCAATAGTTTCGGTTGTTTTTTTAATAGTTTAGGCCATACTGAAAATATATGGAAAATTTTAGGAAAATTCATAGACAGGAATTTTCACTAGAATTTTTTGATTTTCTACTGCCATATAAGTTATTTTCAGTTTCTGAACAATATCTCAATAACTTTTACCAGTAGCCAATACTTTCGGTTATTTTTCTAATAGCTTTGGTCATACTGAGACTATGTGGAACATTTGGAGAAAATTCATTGACTAGAAAACCGAAACTATTGGTTACTAGTGGAGATTTTTGAGATATTGTCCAAAAACTGAAAATACTTTATTTACTTTAAATACTTTTGGTTACTAATATTTAAACACGCCACAAGCGCGATAGCAATTTTTTTGTTTTTTCATTTTTTACCATTTTATATTTTACAGTACAAACTTTCAAGTCCAACAATTAAAACAGAAAAATCACAAACGTCAAGGTTTTATCATTTGAACCCAACACAATTAAAAGAAAAAACGAATATCAGGTAGTTTATTGGATCGTGTGGATGCAACATCTAATTTAGTCGGACCGACCGTCAGATTGTGTGTAGGCGCTTTTATATGGCTACATCAGATTCACTAAAAATCAGATGAAGGGCTAGTCTATAATAAAACGGTTCAAATGTTATTTGATTGGCCAAACCCGTATGAGTTATTCCTATTTGGTGGCATTGTGGTGCAATATCCGTGATGTCTTGTTATTGGTAATGAGATTCACTCAAAAAAAAAAATCTGATGACTGTTTTAAAAATATATTGTTGAAAAAATATGATTGATTTTTGGCGTAGTCTCCGTGATATCTTGTAATTTGCCAGGATTGGATGCACTGAAGAAAATCAAAAGAAACCGTTAATAGTTTTACTTAAAAAAAACATTTCAGAGCAATGTGAGAGTTTTCCTCAAAAAACATATTTATACATTCGCGTCATAGCCTTAGAATAATTAATTTATTAAATATAAATTTCATGAAATTTAATTTTTCACTCAAAATTCCTATAAGAAATATTTTAACAGTGTGATTTACAATAAATGTTTTTTTTATATTTATATGCCATGTCCTAGAAGATGTCTCCCCAATTATCAATTTTTTATTTAATTTGTATGACATACCGTTTTCGCCTGTTTGAGTAGTTTATATTTCGACTAATATTATGATGATCACAGCGATTTTTCAAAGACTTCATGTTGCGGTTGCTATGCACTATGTAATAAGCAGTCTAGATGCCATGTGGGAGCGGTCTCCCCTTATTCCTAATTTCTTATTTAATTACAAATTAAAAAATCAGTTGGGAATTGGGGAGACCGCTGGGACATGACATGTTGAAAATTTATTACTTAGTATACATTGAGCTAATGTAACTTCTCTATGACGTTTTAGCAGAATCCCTGTGAACTTCTTAATATTAGATGAAATATAAACTACTCAAACAGTTAAAAACGGCATGTCATCCATATTAAATTCAAAACTGAGAAATCGGGAGAACGTAATAATATATATATATATATATATATATATATATATAGCATATGGACATATTAGCTCTTTTCACATGAAACTACTTTATCGACTTCATGATGGTATACTAGAATATTCCTTTAAACGCTTCAAAACATCTGTTCTTTTGAAAACATTTCACACAAAAAATTCTGATTAGAAATTAGGAACTACTGAAAATTTAGTTTTAAATTATATCATTTTTATTTGCCGATCGTTTTCCATACGGCTTTGCTCGTCACTGCTCGGCGCCAGTTAAACTAAAATAACCTTGATTTATATTTTCCACATATTTTTCTACTGCCGGTTTTCTCCTAACATACACTTAAAAGGAATGTTAATTCTTCGTGAAGAATGTGCAGGATCGCTTTCTAATGTTTGCAACTTCTGAAGAAATCTTTCTTCCATCTAAGGACCATTTCAATACCCACACTGGTCCAGCTCGTTGTCAATCGCAAATCATCGCTTCCGATTACTGGCCCCAATAATCCTATACCGATCTGGCCAGTATTCGATCAAATTATTTTTCTCTACTCCGTTCAAACGGAAAACTGATGTACATCGGTGAAGACATAGCTGAATTATATTTAGCATGGACATGACTTTGCAAATTTAAATCTTTGTGTACCGAACATACACATCCAATATCATATCGCTTCAATCTATGAACTTGTGAGTCTTTTTATCCACCCCCAGGTCTCCTTTTATTCAGTATACATCGTCGCTGATCCTCATGATAACTTTTTATGAATTCCTCCAATCTGGTTGTGCGTTTTGAGATCTGCTTTTCTACTTCTGGAATTGTACAGGTCACCTCGTCGAAAATCTCCCACTCTTGTCGTGTTGCGCTTTTCAATTTATTCATGGTATTTGTGATGATGCTTTCGATCGTGGAACATTCGTCGTCGTTAATCAGCTTTATTATTTTTGCGGCCTCTTACTACTTGACAAATCAGTCATTTCTCGTCTTCCTGGATGTTTTCAGCACACCTTTTTCTCCACTCTAATGCACGTTAGCTTTGCCCGACTCTGTGTCGCGGCCTTATTCTACAATCATACTGAAAATTTCTGCTGGGCCTCTCAGTTCGCCCCTTCTTTGCTCTGGCCGTAAACCCTTTTTAAGAAGAATTGCACTATTCGAGCTAGAACCAAGCATTTGTCTTTGTCTTGGTTATTTCTTGAACCCCTTGTTTCTTGAACCCCCTCTCTGTCGCCTCACAAAACGTTCATTCCATTATTGCGTACAATTTCGGATGTAGTGATTCATCTCCATTAATTTTTGATGTTATCTAGCTCAACACTTAACTGTTTTAATTTTCTGTGACCCCAATAGCTTTGCGTTAGTTGCCTCAACTCCTCTTTTATTATGACTGAATCTATACTTGCTCTGGCTGCCGCCTCATATCCTTAAGCCTACGCCCATATTTTTTCATGGTTTTACCTCTAGTATTGGTTCTCAAATGCTCCTTCAGATGGGCGACCTTGGCAATACTGATAAACGGTTCCAATGTTAGTCCGCTCAACATATCTGCAAATAAAAAGTCATAGAGAAAGCCTCCGCGTTTTGTTGCCACTACGTGGTGTTGATATCTATCGGGCAACACTCACATGTGCATAAAAAGTGACATTTCAACTTACATTTTTCGTAAACATATATGTTTTATAATTCGTTGCTTTTGTAAAAAGTTATATTGGTTTGAAAATGAGTGAAATATCTGAAGAAATACAATATGTGATACATTTTTTCTATAAAAATGGTAAAATCGCTGCAAAAACATGCCGAAAAATTTGTGAAGTGTACGGTGAGAATGTTGTAAGTGAACGAAGGGCCCAGGAGTGGTTTGCTCGATTCCGTTCCGGAAATTTGGATGTCAAAGATGCACCTCGCCCTGGTCGGCCATTCACTGAAAAAAGTCGATGAAATTTTGCAACTGATGGAGCAAGACCGACACTCAAGCTGTAAGGAAATAGCGGAGGCACTAAACATCAACCACATGATAGTTTGAAATCATGTGAAAAGAGCAGGCTACAAAAAGAAGCTCGATGTTTGGGTGCCACGCATGAATTAACGCAAAGAAATTTGATTAACTAAATTACCATCAGGGAAATCCTACCGCAACGCAACGAAATCGAACAATTTTCGAAGCGAATCATTACAGGCATTGGAAAATGTGTGAAATAGAGAATATTAAACTGTTTGTGGATTGACCAGAATTGGCCAACAGAAGAAGAGTTGTGTGAATTGAGCTTAAATGGCATTAATATACTACAGTACACCAATGTACAACACTTTCCCAAATTTCATAATTCATAAAATTGGGCATAAGTAGATACAGATAAATAAATGATTGGCATGAAATAGGTGATTAAAAAGGATAACAAAATCAATCTACTGGTAACGATGCACAATTTAAGGTTTCTAAAAATATTTGTATCTTTGAGATGTTCCGCTGTTTTCTTAACTCAAACTTGGAAGGCGGTTTGCAATTTCTTTAAATACAAAATCACTTATCAACAAAAAAATAAAAGGGTAGGATCATGACAAAATAATGTATGTGAAGATAGCTCAAATTCCATCCCCGATGCGATGGCAACACTAATTATATCTATCATGACATTTTTTTGACTATGGCCAAAAAATCACGACACTTTTACTCTCAGCCCCGAAAATTTAATGTCATGACAGCTAAAACTATCATGACACAAACATTTTTCTGGGCTGAGAGTAAAAATATTGCATTTTGGTAAAGGAGGAATATTTAAAGTAATTTTTGATTTTCGCTGTCAGAATATTTTTTGGATAGTAGAATTTAATTGTTTTTTGTTTATTTAAAAAGTTATAAAACCTTTTTATTGTTTTTATTAAACTCTTAACATTTTTATTTATTATTAAGCTGTTATTAGGAAATATTTATACCTCAAATTAATTGCTATAATTATTAATTAAATGGCGCAATAGTATACATAAACTTGTATAGTATTGCCATAAGCAATTATTTCAATTTTCGGGGATAGAAATTTGGGCTATCTTCACAAAGGTGACAAAATATAAGTAAATTTAACTTAAACTTAATTAATGGCGTTTTCTTTTTACAAAAAAGTTGCAAAATGTTTTGATGTACATCAAAATATGATGTAAATCTGATTTTCGCGTTTTTTTAGCAGAAAAAACAGCAAAAAAATATGATGTAAATCAAAAAATGAAAATGTAGATTTTTTCTTCCATTTTAACAACCACATACACATATTTATATACATAAATCATAAGTATTGTCAAGTACGTCAAACGCGTCATTTGAAATTTTTTCAAAATGGTTTGTAATTGTTTTCGCATCCTTTTCGGGCTTATGCACACTACATCAAAAACGTAAAAGAAAAATAAAAAAGTATGTCGTTGGCTGTACCATTTCGCATTTTCTTTATTTCTATCAAGCAAAATATAAATTTTACATGCTAGTGAAGTTTATCCAAACTAATCCAAAAAATGAAACAACAACAAACTTATTGTAATAGTATTAGTGTAATTTAGGCGCGATGTGATTTTTAAATGGGTCTCAGGTACATTCCAAAGTCATTCTAAGTATGTTCTAAGCATTTAGCATGAACTTCAATGACAAAAAAAATGTATATGAAAAAAATCGGTTCAACACTTTTAAAAAGTGCCGAAAATATTTAGGTAGTAAAGATAAAACACAAAAAATTTAAACCTCGAACCAGCTCATTTTCCACGAGTTTTCTTCATTTAAAAATAAATTGGGTGGATTCGACCCAGTGGTTAGTAACGGAGGGTATTTAAAGAAAGTAAACCCCAATTAACTTAGCGAATTATATTATAAATCCACCAATTATTGTTAAAAATTTCGAAATACAAGGAAACTTACTTGTATTTCAGCATGCATGCGATTTTCTTACGTCGGCAATGTAAAATATAAATTTTAGTTAAAAATCTGATTTTAATGATGATTTTTTGATTTAAGCAATTCTTACGTATAACAAATTCTTTCTGCTTAACTTATACTAAGTAAGGTACTTATAGCATGAGTAAATGATGTAAAATGTAACGATAGTTCATCATTTTTTTCTTTTTAATGTAGTGCTAATAATGAAGAAATTCGTGTTTTTGCAATAAAACCTGAAGTCATGCAATAGCCAGGTGTGAATCACGAGCTTCAAGAAAGGTCGTTTAAATTTGAGTAAAAATGACATGATCACGTAGCCAATCAAAATTCAAAAGAAAAAACCCGAAGTCGTGCATTGATAGCACTAAATGGTTTATAGTTAGGTAACTCAATGGCCAACTTAATGTGCTATCCAAATTTGAATCACAATTACTGCGAATGGACGATAATGGGCTTCCAAATTTAAGCTTAAATGAGCTCATCAGTATATACACCCAACAGACCACACACCTGTTCACCAAGCAAATCATTGAGTCACCTAACTAAAACCATCTAGTGCCAATAATGCACCACTTCGAATTTCATGCAACTGTAAATTTTGATCTGCTAGGTGAAAACCGTGCTAATCGGCCACGCGAGGATTAATAAATACGAACCTGTAAGGAAAATATGACCTATAAATTTGTACAACTATTCAATTCAATTTATGCTCACCTTTCAGTTCGATATCATACCTAGAAAAAGATTAGAGTACTTATTCCAAATAAAAAATCCGGTGCCAGCCCATTATATAAAAATACGGGGATCTTCCATAGCCTCACAATTTATAACGACACTATAAATAAAAATTCAATTAGTCTAATTAGACTTTGTAAAAACAAGTTTATTACTGCAATTCCAATCGATATGTACAAACAAGATACAACCTTATTTCCTTTCTTACATCATAACCATCGTTCAACATACTTTTCTTCTTCGCTATATTACATGATCATTAAATTTGTACACATATGTATGCTGCCAGCTACTCTATTTAGCCGCAGAATATGCGCTGTAATCATCAACACATCACAAACTCCATATATTACGCTGCTTAGTGCTTACAATATTGCAAAAAATATAAATAAAATAATTAAATTGATTGATTTGACAAAATTAAAATTAAGTAAATAAATAATAATTAATTTAATTACAAATAATGTTAATGATGTTTTTCATGTTTTTTGTCCAAAACGTTTAATTGATGGCTATGTATACGATCGTACTCGACGTGCAGACATATCGCTATATATAAAGGAGACGCAAAGAAAGACTTATTGCCAATAATAACTATACTTGATTTGATTGCAGATCAATAATATTACGAAACAGTTTCCTGCTATATATCAGTATAGATGCTACATATGTCGAGTAAATATAAAACCAAAAAATATAGAGCATCACTTGTGCAAAAAGAGCAATCATTTCGCAATAACAATTTAATCATAAATTATTATAATCCAATTTTAATAATTTTACACTATGCGACAAATAGCGGAAATTAAGAAATATACAAAACAGAAAAATTGCTTGAGATATAAATGGTGAATCTATCGGATATTATTAACCTCAATAATATAATAAAAAAACAAAATGAAATAGTTTTGATTTATGGCTGAGACGTGAATAAATTGTTTCGCTGAACTATATTAACGTTCCATATATACATAATGATATATAATGATATAGAATTACAAAAGTGTACAACAAAGGATGGTGGATGACACATAATCTCATATAATTGTCAAATATATAAGCTTATTTGCGGTTAAATTCGCGCGCACTTCATTTTATACCATCGTGATTCAATTACGCTTCCACAATGTAAGAAATAATAAACCGGATATTTAAAATCTCTCTCCGCTTCATTTATTTATTTTTTTTTATATATTAATTGATTTAAATCATATTTTTAACATTTATTCATGTTATTACCATTATAAAAAAAAAATAATTCGTACGGTAAGTTTCCGCGCTCGCGTATCTAGCAACAAGATGATTTTTTTTTATCATCTCGCGCATAAAACTCATAACAACTTTTAGAGTACAAATTATATTGTTAGTTTATGAAATGTAATAGACAGAAAATTAATTTTTTTTTTACTATTTCAAGATACAAGCACATATTTACAAAAAATGTAAAAATCTTCCAATGGTTTAGGAAATTTTTTTATCTGATCTAATTGTTTTTTTTTTTTGTTAGTTGTTAGTGTTGTTTAAAAAGATTTATTCGATGTTTACAGTTACACTTACTGGGTACATTGTCTACCAAATCAAGTATGAAAAATTATTAATGTTTTTTTTTAAAAAGTCATTTTATGCTTATACGACTCTACATAAGATTATGGATAAGAGGGATAAACCTAATAATGTATACGACTTTAGTGGTGGTATTGATTGGTAATAGATATAGGGAAAAGAAGTAGTTTTTCTAACATGACAGTTATTTAATAAATTGTATTCATGTTTTATATACCCACTTGAAGTCTCCAGAGATATTTCATTTTGGATTCGACTTTTGTATTTTTTATGTGTCTTAAACTCTGATTAGTTTAATGTGTAACTTCAGCAAGTGAATGTACTTATAATTTTGTCAGTGATTAATTTAATTAGGAGTATATAACTTTTTAGGGGCACTGGGCGGTAACATTGCAATAACCTTCTTTTTAAGTCACCTTGAGTTTAGACAGATCGGTAGACCCAGATGCGAGCCAATAAGATATAAAATATTCTCGTATACAAAAGAACCGAATTTATATTTGTAGAGTAAGAAACGAACCTGAAAATTTTCTCATTCATTTATCTAGTATGTAACATCAAATATATTTTTTTTCCTGAACAAATTGAATTTAAAAATTACAATTATAATCGTATTAGAGCAAAAATAATACCAAAATTGTCATTTATCATCCAAATTGTTAAGACGTTTAAATGTTGATGACACCAATGTACTAAACCGGTTTAAGGCGATTCTGCTGACAATTGAATATATTTAGAAGAAAATACTTTAAAAGATTTTAAAAGAATTACTGGGTTATAAACCTTTGTGAAATTATCTCGGAAAGTCATCCCGGAAAACGATTATAGTTAAATACGGCAACACCTTTATATATTTAAGGAACTATAATGAAACTATAACTATCACGATATAAAAATATAACGATAGTAATAAATATTATTATGAAAAATAATACACAAAATGGTGCACATTATTAAAAAAAACTGAATGATATTTTTAACTTGCGCTAGAGGTATTCAGGGTATACCAAACGAAGCAGAGTGATAGGAGAGCTCATTTACAACAAAAACAGCCAAGTAAAATATTTTCGAGTAATTAAGTAATTCCACTTTTAGTATTCTGTAGTGAAATCTCATGCAATCTAACCAAAAAATTAAGTTAAAAAGCCCAACTGTTCTTTTGTTTAACTTTCTGTTTTAATATGATCTAAAAGAGTGTGCTTTTTCAATAAAATCCTTTTATAAGCTGCCTTATCTTCGGTCAAATAAAAACATGATTTTGTACAGTCGTTTTGTTTCTCAAAACTGTTTGTTGATGTTTAAGTGGCGCCAGCGAGAAAACAATGTACTACAGAAAGCTGACCCACTAGTTTTTATTAAAAAAAAGCACAAACAAACTTTTCGGGTGTGTAATGAAATCCCGGTTTTCAAAACCCCGCTTTTTTTTATAAATCCCAGTTTACAAAATCCCGATTTACAAAATCCTGGTTTTGTATGAAAAAAAATCTCGATTTTTAGGAAATCACGGTTTCAATTTTTAAAATTTAGCATTTGAGAAAATGGGACTCTTAAAAGATTTTTTGACAAAATTTAAAAAATGAGTTTGCGATAAAGTTTTAGAAAATGGCTAATATAATATTTTTAATTTGTTTTAAGGAATATTTCGTATTTTTTTTATAAAATATTAATGAATTTGCTTGATAAAATTTTCCTTCACCAAAATGTATGAAAACCGGGATTTTGAAAACCGATCGTCACTCCATTTTTGTTAAAAAAAATTGTTAAAAAATTGCGAATTTTCTTGTCATTGACGCAGCGTTTCTTGACGAAATCGCACCCTTTCCATGGTCAGCAGGCAAAAGATCTTTACACGTTGCACATGGTAAAGATGAAACTGAGTTCTTTTTAAAATACTTTGCGACGTGGGCCGTGGCTTACCCAAACTTATTGATAAATAACGAATATTTATATATGGGTCGTTTGTGACCATTCCAATTACTCTACCTTATATCAAGTTTTCTGGCGGTTCCATCTCTTCTTGAGTGAGCAGGGACTTCGCCTTCACTGTACATTTGATATACATATATTTTGAAATACTCTCCAATCGGGAGAACGTTCCTGACCGGATATTGTCTCTGGTATTCTCTTGCTGCATTTCTGCATATTCGCGGCGGGGATAAGCCACATCGCTTATTTTCATTTTAATTATAAACGTTCGAGTATGTATGGAACTACTAATACGAGTGGGAATTAAAAAATATTTTTATTTATATACCACAAATTTTGTTTAATTTGGGCTACCAGGGGCGGTATGTTGTACCATCACATCGAATCGAAAAAAGTCGAATCGAAAAAGTGAAAGTTGTATCATTTTTGCTTTTCGAAAATGATACAACATACCGCCATTCGACTTTTTTCCAATTTCGATTCGAAGTGATGGTACAACATGCCGCCCCAGATTTGCTTAAAAAAATGGTATACTTAAGCTCACCATTGTGTTCATCATTTTGGTTTATTTCTGACAAAGTGTCTATTTTAGAACTCGAAATTTTGAAAATTTTTTATAAACACAAGGTACTTTGTCAAAAAAAATTGATACAAAACATTCTGGGATTGGGTCAACTTTCTGTAGTACATTGTTTTCCCGCTGGCATCATTTAAACATCAACAAAAAATTTTGAGAAACAAAAAGACTTTATAAAACTATGTTTTTATTTTACCGAAGATAAGGCAGCTTATAAAATTGGTTTTATTTTAAAGGCACACTCTTCTAAATCGTATTTAAAAACAAAAGAACTGTTGGTTTTTTTTTAATTATTTTTTTAGTGGGTTCGCGTTCGATTTCACTAAAAACACCAAAAGTCGAATAACTTTTGCACCATCAACAATTCGAAAAAATTTTACTTGGCTGTTTTTGTTGTAAATGAGCTCCCCTATCACCCTATATCATTTAATCGTCCACTTCTGAGACACCCTGTATAATTATGCAACAAAAATTTAATCTCAATGTCCCAGTTTATTTACTGTTTTTTTTTTACAACTAGCTACTAATTTTCAAAACCTTCAGTAGCTTTACTTCAATAACAAAATAAGATTTGCATGGTACTTTTAGAGCCTGAAAAACATGTTCAGAGTAGAATAACGTTGATGTTTTACAAAATTGTAATTTTATTATATGGCTTACTGCAAATTTTCTGATATAAGGTCGTAAATTGTATTTGCCGAAATGTTAATTTTGGTAGTTAATAAATTTGCATTTTTCCTGTTTTTATAAATCTCGAACTCCTTCTTTCGGCCTAAATTATCGATTTTTTTAATTTTATTTAAAATGATCAATGATTTTGAAGATCTGCCGGTTTGTTCTATACAAAATGAAGGACCATCCGAACAATAAATTTGTAAACACCAGTTTCCAAATTGGTTGAATTTTGAGATTTCAAAAGTTGTCGTTATTTGTGATTTATTTTGTACGAGGTTTAATATCCATAATTGAAACCGGTGATTTTGACAATACACATTCTTTTTGTCCATTCTAATGGAGCTCGCATATCTAAAACGACATTCAATTGAGGAACGGAATTTCTTAGTAAATTTGATTCTAAGAAAATTCATATCTAAAGATTTTCACCGATCGGCAAACTTGCCACTATCTATTTTAATACACCTACATATATGTGCAAATCGGTGAAAATTTTGAGATATGAAAATTCGAAGAAATACAGTTGTTTAAAAGAATATAGTTTTAGATATGCGAGCTACATTAAAACTTTCATCGGGTTGGCCGAAGTAGAGTGCACATATAGGTCTACCAAGTTGTTATTGTGGCGAGTTTGGCGACCGGTTAAAATGCTGAGATATGAAATTATTAAGAATCAAGATTTTTTGGAAATGCCGGGTTTCACAAGAATGTCGTTGTGTAACATCCATTAGAAACTTATTTTGGTCCGCACTATTGGAGTACATGTATGGTAATTTAAATCGCCAATTGTTTTTAATGTTGAGTACTTTGAATGAATAAAATGCATAATAACTTAACGATTATTATTTTCCGAAAATTTCCACTGTTATTTGACCCTACTTTTAATTTTTTTTTTATAAAATCTGTTAACGATGTTTAGTTACTTCTGCTTAACATAATTTCCCCAAAAGATTGCTGTTATTGCACAGCACAAACATTGTGAAAATATAAATTTTGGAAACATTGTGAATTTAAATTATTTGTAAACCTAACAATTTTGTAAAATCACCTAAATGTTCGCAAATCACTAATGTATCTTCACATTTTGATTCATTTTGAATTATAGTATAAACTTCATACTTCTCAGTAGAAGTTTGAAGTTTAACCTAAAATAGTATTAACCGCCATTTTTTACAATTTAAGATTAATTTAGGATAAAATTCATTGGCATAATATTTTAATACAATATAAAAATAATAAACAAACTTTACTAAACTGTTTTGCACAGTAACTTTTTTTCCGGGTCCAAGCCTCTATTCTCCTTTTACCGCAAAGTGACTGACATCTGACGGAATATTTTAAATCTAAAACTAAAAATGATTGATTTCTCAAAAAACTAGTTTTTATGTTAAAGATATAACCTTCATAGTTGACTATACTTCAGAAAGGATTAGATTTTTTTATTTTGAATTAAGTATGTTTGCCACATCTTATTTAAATAGCCAAATCTCTGAACTACAAAGCCTACATATATTGTCCGGTTTCTCGTTTTTGGGAAATTTTTTGGATACACGTTCAATTTTTGCCTTTTTGAAATGAAAACTGTATTCGAGGGTAAATTTAATTTTTAGACAAAAAAATTAAGAATTCAATTTAATTATCGTGTTTTAAATAATTTTCAAACTTCTAGTTTTTAATCTGTTTTCTCAATTCAATATTCCTAGCAGTAAATCATAAGCGTGTGTCCGAACTAATTTCATTAGAACACAAAGAATCATTCCGAAATTCACAGTTTTTCCAGATTGTTTTCATTCGCATTGATGAAAAAAAATTAAGACTTTTCAGCAATATACAATACCGATGGCGCTTTTCGTCCCAGAATAAGTGTTCCAAATAATTAACAATAAATTATTATAGTATTGATCATGTCATGTTCTCTTCCCAATTCACAAATATTTTTTTATATTTTAGGTCATTCAATAATTCTATCAATCTGACTCATTGTGGAAAAGAAATGCTTATTTCCAATTTCAAAAAACGGGATAGCACATGTTTGGATTTATTAATGCCCATAGTCTGTTTGCCATATCGATACACTGAGAATATTGATTGATACCGAAGATCTGACTTATATTGTGTTGTGGAAACATGGCTTATGTTACAAGTAATATTAATGACGAACCTGTCTCGCTGAACGGGTACAACATTTCGAAATCTGACAAATCACATAAAAGGGTCACCTTGATGAGAAAAACTCATTTGTTGTTCTAATACTGTTGAATTACTCTAAGGCGTTCGACTCTTTGAACCATACATTGCGTTACTACAGAAGTCATGCCTAACTTCGACAATAGATCTTTTAAATTTATGTTTAGTTAGTTAACAATCAAATATCAAAAAGTTATTGTAAATGGAAAAGGATCAGATCCTGAGCATATACTTTCACGTGTATTTCAAGGAACTGCACTTAGCACACCATGGTTCTCCCTTTTCATAAATGACTTACCACTAATAATAAAATATTCCAAATACCACATGTATGCCGATGACTGTCAAAAATATCTAGGTGGTACAAGTGAAAACATTTTGGAAACCTTGGAAACAATATTAATCTCGAGCCAAGTCTAATCGAATCTCATTGAACAACGCTAAACCGCAAACAATTTTAATTTTGCAATGAAGTTTCCCAGTGATACGCGATATTTTTACAGATAGGGTGTGAAGAATTGCGAGTCATGTTAACAATCTGGGAATTTGAATACCAGAACGGGTTGACCTGGGATTCACAATATGTTAAGGTTTGTGGTAAGATCAATTCTACTTTGTATGGTTAGGAACATCACAATAACATCAGCCTTAAAAATGTTCGAATTTTACTAGTTAGATCATTTCCATGTACTACATTGCGAATTAATTTTTATAAGTTGTGATTCTACCTCAAGGAATATGTTGCAAGTACCTTGAATAATACCTTTATATTACAAGTTTTTATATATAAAAAAGCTATGCATTTTCGTTTATCTTAAATAAATCAATAAATGAGCCCACCTCTGGTCCAAATATGATACAAAAAGGCTAAAATTTATCCAAGTTAGTATATGAAAAATTAAAAAATTAGCCGAGCTTTTGTTCTGAAGATACCGGAAGCAAACGAAATTTTTTGAAAATGACAATCAGTTTAGCGACTGAAGTGTCCAATCAACAACAGGCATAAAGTGCTCGTAACATATTTAGTAATAAGGAATTGAAAATTGTAACTAAACTCCTCTTCATAGTAGATTGAAAATGTAAATTCAGAAAAATATAAATTTTATAATTTATATAGCCCAATTCTGAAAATGTAAAAATTCTATAGCTGCAACTTTATAGAAATTGCTTACAGAGGAAAAGGTACAGTGTTCTACAAACTGATATTCACAAACTGGACACTTTTACTTATAATATTTTAACTTAAAATATTCTATCAAATTCGATGGCGGCACTCGAATATTTTCATAAACTCGAGTTAAATTTTGTATATCACAAAAATATTGTAAATTAATTAATTTATGTTAATTAATCAAGAAATAAATAAAAATAAGAATGTTTTTCACAGTTGTCAAACAACATATTAGTACAGTTGGCGCCATTCGTTTGCATACCTTAAGACTGTGTCCGGATTGTGTGATAAATATTTTTAGTACAAATATTTGAAACTAACGTGAAAAATTTTCTCTTTCGATAATTTTTTTTTCAAGTTGCTGCCCGAATTCTGTGACAATTTTTTTGGTAAAAATTCCCCGCCCTCAGTTTTAATTTTAATTTGAAAATATTGAATTTGATCAATATAAGATTATGAATAAGTTATAAATTATTAAAAACACTTGAAATCATAAACCCAGTTATGTTTATTTAATTTTAACTTTGTATTGATTTATTTAAAAATCGAAATACAATGATATTGTTGAATATTTAACCTTAAGTCCATTTCTTCTACATATTAAACAGCTTCTAATCATAATCAATGCCCTAAACAAGAACATTCGGTAATTACTGTTCCCATAGTCTGTGATAATTCGTGTATCTTCGGTATTTTCGCGATGTTTGTACTAAAACATATTTATCACCCAATTCGGATACAGTCTTAACAATATTTTTTCTGTGTATATATCAGAGACAAACTACAGTGGAATTCAGTTAGGTAACAGGAAAACGGATAACACGAAATATCGGATAAATGGATTTTTTTAGTACTTAGCGTTTTCATATTATTTTAGTATGAAATTTTTCGCTTAAGACGAAACTTTTAATACGTCGTTTCGTTTAACGCGAACAAAATTTTCTGTCCCTATAAAATTCGTACAGAAATATTCGCTTAACACGAATTTTATAATTGAACACCTGTGCTTTCATAAAACCAAAAATTTCGTTCAGTTTTAGGGAATTCCCCGAAATTAAATTTTGTTTTATTGGAGAGAAATGGTAATAGTTTGTTTTGTATTTGGTAGTAGTGAGTACATAATTCTCGTTAAACGTAAAATTGTTTCACCTTGAAATCATAAAATTGGATTTATTGGTATGGTTCACGGGGGAGCGGGGGAGGGGGGAGGGGTTTGGGGTGACCGTGATATTTTTGGTGAGTGAGATTTAAAATTATTCTTGTTGTCTAAATTGTGTTCTCTAGAATTCTTTAAAATTGTTGTTGCTTCTTCGGTAATAAAGCATGGCCAGCGGAGGTAAAAACAAAACGCTTTAACGGTAAAAAAAACTCGAAATTCTGGAAAATGTTGATAGATCGATATTAGAAATAGAAATTTGTAAAAAATTAGGAATTCCAAACTCTACTTTATCAACGATTAAAGAAACGTCTAAAAATGTAATCTTCATATAACAAGGGTGATTTCGAAGGAAGCCGGAAACGATTGCATTTACCAAAGTGTGAAAAATTAGATTCGGGATTGCTGCGCGATCTCGGAATGCTCCTATTTTTGGACCTGTAGTAATGGGAAAGGCTGATAAAATAGCCATTAAAATGGGAATTACCTTTAAATCTGACTCTGGATGGCTAGAAGGTTTCAAAAGAGACACGGAATATTCTATAAGTGTATTAGTGAAGAAGCAGGACAAGTATCAGCTGATATGATTTCCCATTGGTTATCTTTAACTTTACCTACAATTCTGAAGGATTACGATAGAAAAGACATTTTTAATGCGGATGAATTCGGTTTATGTTTTCGTTGCATGCCGAACAAAACTCTAACTCTAACGTCTCACCAGCACTTGTTGGAAAGTTTCAAAATCATGTTTTAAAAACGTTTATAATCTTCCCCTTCAATACACCACAAATAAAAAAGCCAGGATGACAGCGGACTTATTTCCAAATTGGTTGAAATCGTTAGATAAGAACTTTTTAAAGGAAAAGAGAAAGGCCGTTTTAATTATAGAAAATTTCCCAGCACATCCGGTGATCCAGCTAGAAATTCCCAAATTATTTTTTCTGCCTCCAAATTACTACCAGTGTATTACAGCATTGTGTTCAAGTAATCATTAAGAATTTAAAAGGGTTTTACAAAAAAATGCTCCTTCGAAAATATTTAGCAAGCATTGAGCTTAAGGAAAATATGAAATAGGTATCAGTCTTAGATGCTTTGTACATCTTACACCACTTATGGAAACTTGTTGCGCCTGTAACTATAACAAATTGCTTTCGCCATTCTGGTTTTACAATTTCAAAATCTTCCGACGATGATCAGCTAGAGATAATATGTTGTGGTTACAAATTTACCTCAAAATATCACGGTCGAAGATTACTTGAGTTTGTATAATAGCATTGATACCACGGCGCTTCTAAGTGATCGTGAAATTTGTGACATTATTAAATCCACAACCGCTCAAGGAAATGAGGATAGGGGTAAAAAGGATGATGATGATGTTCCAGTTCCGGTACTTAGATGGACAAAAAACTGTAGAACATGCTTGGTGACTTGAAAAATTATTTGGAGGAAAACATCGGATTTCTAATGTATTAGTTTCGACTGTACGTTTAAGCATTGCATTATCAAAATTTGGGAAAATAGTTTTAGAAAATGACAATTTTATCGAGTTATTCACAATCGAAATCATAATATGTAACAGAAATAAAAACTTCCGTACCTATCGGAAATTTCACAGTTACAGAGCTTGGCCAAGTAATTACCGAGACGATTGGACCACACAAGCCTGCTTATAAATTTCTAAAATACCATGGCACAAAATGTTAAATTTTAAACTAGAAATGCCTAATTAAAATTTAGATGTACAGAAAGTAGTCTGCATTAATCAATAATAAAGTTGTATTAAATAAAAAACTCTAAATCTGTCTTCATAAAACTTTCACTAAGTGCGCATACGTCTTTTATCTGTCAGCGCATCATCAACTATGCTTTTCACAATTTTGTTGCAATTTACCAAATAAGACTATTTATGTACCAGCTGAATCATCTTCATCAACAAGAAGTTGTTATTTTTTATACATTTTTTTTTTCAAGTTCAAAGCGAATAAAAAGCAAACAAAAAGCTATCGCACTTTTATAATTTATTGCAAACTCATAAATCAATTAAATTGTTATTAGTTAATTAATGAAAATTAAAAGAAATATTATGTTATTTCTTCAAGATTAATTACTTTGACATGCGAACTTTTCTCTTTTTTTTTCATTTCAATTAATGATTATGTAAAAAAAAAACACACACAACTTAGTACCGTGTGTGTATCTATCATCTTCATCTCCATTCAAGAAATTTTGTATAGATATAATACGTCTGATATATATCCATATTAGATATGTAACATAATAAATTAATTATTTTGATGAGTGTTAAAAAGATGAATTAAATAAAATTAGAAATAATTAATGAAAAAAAAAATACTCGGTGTATGTACGTCGTACATATGTAATTTATGGTAAATTAATTTCATGAGTGGTATTATATTAATGTATTATATGATGATTGAGTGGCATTAAAATCTGAATTTAATCATCGCTATAAAAATTTATTTTTTTATAGATATTTTGAATCAATTGGATTGTTTTCATGAACAATAAAATTTGTGGTTTGAAATTTATGTATCGCGTCACAAATCAAAAGAAAATTTTGCTTTGAAATTTAATTAGATGTATGGGTGTAGTAGATATAACCGCGATATTATGATGTTTATGTCTTGTGCAGTAATACTCAATAATAATAGAGTTATTGTTTTGTTTTGAGTGGATTTGTGGTCCACGAAATTTTTTTGCAAATTAGATTCGTTTTAGCGTATATATGGCGATCTACATGAATACTTAGCAAACAGTTTTTTATTTTTAAATATTATATGTACACGAATACATTATGAAATTAATAATTAGTCTAATTTGATTGATTTGTTTGGTAATAATTGAGTATAAAGGAATGGGAATGGAACTCCGTTGGAGGTATTAAGATGCTAAAAGAATTTCAAATAGTATATCGAAGAATTAGGGTGACCATATTTGTCATTTTTTGAAAAAGATTAGTAAGTGTTTATAACATTACGTAATTATTATTTATAGTAGGAAACATTGGAGCAGAAACCGATAATAGGTGCACAACTAAACAAGGGAAAAAAATATGAAATGATTTGGGGTTAATTGATAAAGTGTATGAATCTGAAAATACCGCTTTTAAAAAATTATCAGAATGGATTTTGCGAGCTGCTGAGTAATGATAAAATCTACAAATATTTTAGGGAATATATTCGGCGATATAACAACGATACGCATTTGCCTGATTTACTTAGTTAGCCATAACAATATATACTGGGATACGGTCCTATTAAAATATCAGGTGGAACATACCGTCAAGCTACCGCGTATATCAAGTAGTCGAACCTCGCATGCAAACAAATACTAAGAATTGTGTCAGAGATATCATGTTGCTTATTGATTCAGTCCCACCCAGTACGCGCATGACACGTACCAGGCTGCCAATTCGTGAAGTCGGCCTTTCACGGCTAATGAAGTAGGATGCAATTTTTTTGTTATCAACATTGTGCGTCTACTAGTATTTCGGAGTTATCTACTTTTTAGTGTAGACAATTGATTTTTGCGTAGACAATGTCGATAATTGTTAAAATATGTACACACTTTGTGGAAAATAATGTAGCATATGTTCTTATAGTTTTTTCAGTACAAGCTCATATAGATTTTTAGTTCAAATTGGTCCAAAATTTTGAAATTTTTACAAAACAAATGGGAGATTTTTACGTGTAAAATATTTTAAGTTAATTCAAATATGTATATTAAAATAATTATATTAAAAAAAATCTCCACGCCACCTATTTTGGTCATTACTAAGCTATTTATTTAAACTACTTATTTATTTTTTATTCTTAACGCATGAACTTCAAAATTCACCTTACATAATCCAGCTTTTAAAACTCTCGATTTTAATAAAGGAAAGCGGGGTTTTTATTAGTTTCCTTTAACACAGTACAATGTGGAAAACACATAACATGGATTCGAATTGGAATTCTAATATGAACTTTAGAAGAAATTTTAGATTTTGATCGAAATAAGCTCCACTGATAATTTTCAAATTTGAAAGAGAGCTCTACAACTGTAATAAAATTTGAACATGAATTTCAGATCAAAATTTTAGGTGGCTATATTTTTTAATTAATTATGAAATTTGAGGGTTACAGAGCACAAATTGATTTCAATTTTATCTTAGGTTAGCAAACCCTAAACTTTTTCCTTAAGAAAAGACTATAGTTAGCTACATTTCAAAATCAGTGGCTTTTGTTGTAATTTTTCATACAAAAAATGTTAAAAAGCAAATAAAAACTAATTTACCAGTTTAACATATCTTAAAATTATAATTAGTAATATAAAATACAATTTTAAAAACATCACTAGTATGAAAAAACCAATCGAAATTGGTTTCAATTCCAATTTTTGGTATTAATTTTTGAATCATTGTGCGAGCTACTTAAAAGGTTTTAGCTCAAGGCAAAAGATAAAAGCAAAAATGTTTCTATTGTGAGAGCTCTGTTACATCAGCAATTAGTTTCAACGTGGCCGAAATTCAGAATTTCTGTTCATACAAATCAAATGAAATTTGATGATAATTAGTTGCTAAAATTCCGTACATAATGGTCGAATTTCAGAACTTCATTCAAAATTAACGTTTAAATGTCAATCTTTTTCTATATATACCGAATTTAATCATAATTTATTAAGCAAAGGCCTAATTAAATTCAGCATGAACAAATTCCAGGGGAACGGGTCAGTTATACAAAAAAAAATCCAACTGACTAAAATACAAAATCCCATAATGTAGAAATCAAAATTCAAAAGTCCAATTGACAAAATTCCAAAATTAATTTATTTTAGGAAAAAAAATTCCATAGACGGAGATTCCATTTTTTCATTCGTTTAATAATACATATTTGCAGCATTTCACAAAAATTCTAATTGGATTATTTCAATTAATTTAATTATGGTTCTGAAAAACTATTATTTATACTTATTATATTTATTTTACTCAAAAAAGATTCCCGTTGTCTACCAGATTGATTAACGCTTATTGTTGTGATTCTAAAAACAGGGGTTGAGTATGATTTGCCAAATCTAAAATTCCAAAATCAAAATTACAAAATCAAAATTCTAAAAAAACAAAATTCCAGAAATCAAAATTCCAATAAAAACAAAATTCCTATACAAAATGGCAATTTTCAAAATTCCAATATACAAAATTCCAAAACACTCCATTTTTTGCCATGGAAATATGAAAGGCGTGCTGTGCTTTCCATTTTTGGAATTTTGGGTTTGGCAAATCGTACCCAACCCTTAGAAGGGAACGGGTCGGTTTTCCAAAAAAAAAATCCAACTGGACTAAATTTCCAAAATCCCAGTTAACAAAAATATAAAATTCCATTTTACAAAATACCATAAGCATAACATAAAAATCAAAATTCAAAATTCCAAAATATATTTATTTTAGAAAAAAAATTCCATATACAAATTTCCAATTTTTCAATAGTTCAATAATACATATTTGCAGCATTTCACAAAAATTCTAATTGGATTATTTCAATTAATTTAATTATGGTTCTGAAAAACTATTATTTATATTTATTTCGTTTATTTTACTCAAAAAAGATTCCCGTTGTCTACCAGATTGATTAACGATTATTGTTGTGATTCTAGAAAACAGGGTTGCGTTTTTTTGGAATACCGATCCCCCTTGAAACATGCTAATATATACTAAAAACTTGTGTATGCAAAAAAATAAAAAAATAAATAAAAATAAATAAGCACTGTAACGGTTTTAGCAAATTGCAAGATACCGTTGAATACATCAATAGATTTCCTAATTAAAAATTCCATTTTTTACCATGAAAATATGGAAGGCTTTTGATATTTCCATGGCATAAAATGGAATTGTATATATTGGAATTTTGAAAATTGGCATTTTAGATAGGAATTTTGTTTTATTTAGAATTTCATTTTTAGGAACTGATTTTATTGGAATTTTGGTTTCTTGAATTTTGTTTTTTGGAATTTCGATTTTGGAATTCTGGATTTGGCAAATCGTACCCAACTGTCAAATCCAGAATTCCAAAATTGAAATTCTAAAAATCAAAATCCTAGAAGAAAAATTCCAATAAAAATAATTAAAAAAAAATTCAATACAACAGAATTTCTATACTGGTATTTTGTATTCCAAAATTTCAGTATACAAGAATCCAAAATAAGTTTCATTTTATGCCCATGGAAATAAGGGGTTGGGTACGATTCTCCAAATCCAAAATTCCAAAAACGGAATTCCAAAATCAAAATTCCAAAAAACAAAATTCCATAAATCAAAATTCCAATAAAAACAATTCAAAAAAAAATCAAAAAAGCCATATTCCTATACAAAATACCAAATTTCAAAATTCAAACATACAAAATTACAAAAAAAAATCATTTTATGCCTATGGAAATTAGAAGGCGGCCTTTCATATTTCCAAGGGCATAAAATTTTATTATAATTTATAATCAGAAAATTTTCGATTAAGGTTTCAACGGTATCTTGTAATTTGCTAAAACCGTTACAGTACTGTACCATAAACAGTTTGTAAGTATATATTGGTATGTTTGTAAGGGAACGGTCCGATATTCCAAAAAATCCCAACCCTGTTTTCTAGAATCACAACAAGTGATTAACTCTTCAATCAATCTTGTAAACAATGAGAATCTCAGTTGAGTAATAGTTTTAGCGCTCGCTCTTGCGAGCAAGCTTATACAAAGACTTAGGCCGTCTGTCTGTTGGCACTATTACAGCAAAAACTATACATACGAGAGAGCTCAATTTGCACACAGATAGATACTACTCTAAAAAGGTCACATTTAAAATTTGGGAACTCTAGGTCAAATAGTTTTCGAGATATTCAACTTTTTCTAAAAATAGAGGACACACAGATGCGGCTGTCTACTTTTTTTTTAAAAATTTCAATTATTATTCTTGGCCAACTGACTAACTTTAATATATATATTACTTTTATCTATAATAAAATGAGTGTTATTTCAAAACTAGATTCTGTAATTTTTTTGATTTGCTTAAGATTCTATTCATTTTTTGTCTATTGGGCTAATTTGTTGTATTAGCACCTTAGTTGTTTCAGAGGTTTTACACCTCCGTCCGTCCGTCTATTGCATTTTTCCTATTTTGGCGAGCGCTTGTCGGACAATTTCAATTGTCCGCTTCTACTAGTTTAAAAACAATTAAATCAAATTTTATTAATTGAAATAAACCAATTGGAATTTTTGCAAAGTGGTGCAAATATTATTAAACTAATGAAATAATGTAATATGGATTTTTTTTTTCTAAAATAAATAAATTTTGGAATTTTCTCAATTGAAATTTTGATTTTTCTGTTATGGTAATTTGTAATTCTAACTCTGGTTCTGGAGTTTAGGCTAGTTGGGATTTTATTTTAGAATAGCAAACCGTTCCCTTCCAAAAATTTATTAAAAGGTTAAAAATCCAATCCCAATTCAATTCTCCACACTAAATTTGGCAATTATCTGTTGAGGAATAACTTTGTTTGATTGAGCATTCCAGTCATTTAAATTGGATATAATAATCAGCCAACAAATGGCCGAGTAAATAAAACTCAACTTTAAGGAGGAAATAAAGTTGTTGTACAGGTTGTCGTTCAGGTTGGCAGCACGTGGCCTGTGTAGCCAGTGATGAGGTTCACATAATATTTTGACGAGTGCAATTCTTACGAAAAAAAATGTAGTGCAACGAGTACGTAAGCCGCTCTACGAATTAGAAAATCAAGCTCTTATTTGCTAGGGAAAAAGTGTGGTCGAAGAGAATTGTGGTCAAAACCTTCAAATCGAATTGGAATACATCAGGAAGTTCAAAAAGTCCCTAAAAACTTTATTTAATTAATTTTTATTAACTAATTGATAAATTTACTTAAGTAGCAATACGCTTTTGGCGGTGTCTTACCTTTACATTAAAAAAGAATTTATCTTTTAAATTAATTTTTTTGATTTAATCAGCGAAACACAGACAACAAAATACAATCAGATCACAACCCGCTTTTGACAAAAATCGAAGAAAGATAATTTCTTCTTATCATAAAAGTTACATTTTATTGTCTTCCTTTTTAGTAAAAAGTTTCCACCCGTTAAAATCAAAAAATTAACTTTTTTTAATGTGGAATATAAATTTTTCTATTTTTTCCCTTCTATTTTGACATTTAATAGTTTGTATACAAAAGTATAGAAGAATAGAAGATTTACATTGAATCGACCAGATTGTTTTTATTCATCAATTATTATGTGTTGGAATTGACTGACCCGTATTACCCGACAAGGTAGATTTACGTGTGAAGTATCTTGCATTCAGAACGATTCCTGCGTCTTATAAAACGGAACACGGAAAACATGTACCCATATCACTAATACTAACTAGCCTTGTTTGGCTACAACATTAGCAAGTTTTCTTTAACGTAACTTTTATATGATACGTCCAACCTATAGGTTGTTAGTCCTAGATTTGACTCTACTTGTTTTACTCAGTCACAGTCATGTCTTGCGAAACGCATTGTTAAGTAATATTCAACTGTTCTGCCACTTATTTTCGGCTTGACTTGAATTGACATCCAGTAGTAATTCCCATTTCAAAGGTCCAACTTTACTTTCTTTGTCTCTTACCTCAGAATCACCAACCTTCAATTGTTGAACTCACTTTCTTCTCGACAATTTCTTTTCTTTCTTTCTTTTCGACAATTGTTAATTATTCTGGTCACTTAGTTTACATATTTTACATAGGTTTCTTAATTTGCTTAGTTTACATAGTTTACATAATCGACTAAGTTTAATTAATTTACTTAATTTAAATAATTTACTTAGTTTACTATTCAGATATCAAAAATGTTTGATTACAATTCTTCATATATTTAAAGTAAACGTCATCGACTAGTACTAAACTAAACACGACGTCAATAATTAATTTGAATGATGTTGGAATACCATTATTCATATAAAGTAACCAATTTTGCCAATATTGTTAATCAACAAGGTAATCGCTATTCTAAAAAACGATTTTCAACCATGCCATTTTTCAATGACAGTCTGATTCAACGAATTATAATTTTTTTCAAAGTTGATTTTAATTAAATCAAACTCAGCACTCTACTTTGAAATGAAATTGCGGCAAACGGATTAAACTAAAAATTAATCATGAAATATCATGTTTGAATAAAAAGCATTCCAATAATCTGAATTACCATAGTATGCATTATAAAACATCTATAGATGTCAATAATATTTACTAGTTCACCAAACTTTCGAATCATCAATTTATTTATAACGATACGTGTTTAAATCAGCTAATATTCGTGATGTACACCAAGAGCAGCACAAAGTTTGATTCACATTATTTTTATATACACATTGATTAAAATTACGTGGTACAATAGAAAAAAAAAATTGCGATCAAGTGATGAATTTTCATATTCGCCACAAAAGCTGCGCGCACAGAATCGAATTATTTCAATTTATATTACGTGATATTTTAGCTAATAATAATACGCGCACTGCTATTATACATTATTATGATTATATTATTATTATATATTTTTTTTTTTTTTTTTGAAAAAAAAAATCACGTACAAAAGCTCAGTTTCGGATCATAATAGAAATTAATGTTTTTTCAACGCTTTAAATGCAAAATTGTATGATCTTATTTCCTTGTTTTCAGTTAGTTATTGATTGTATCTTATAAATTATAATAAGAAACTTTATAAATGACATGTTATGGTTTTAACATAATATTATTATATATTTATTGTGTTTATGGAATACTCGTACTCGTATATACATTCGGAGTTATGGTGAATTTAAAACCAATTAAAGAGCGCACATTTGTTGTGAATAGATGTGTAGATACGGTTTATAATCAATTTGGACACGAAATACAGCTTTCGATTTTATTCCGCCTTTTTACCTATACGCCCTACGTACACATGAAGTTATTCTAGTTTTTGAAATCCATCATTTTGATACCAATATACCGAAAACGGCGCTTAAAATCGGCCAATTGTCAATAATTTCTTATTTTGTTGTAAAAGTCACTTCATTTGAAATACGAGGCAACTCAATTGATCAATATGTTTTGGCCCACAAGTAAATTATATGGTTCATGCCCTCAATTTGCCAGATCGTATTGACTTTATTCTTCTTCTAAAATGGAAGAAAATATAAGTTAGTACGTCAGCGCAACTCCAGAAGCATTCTTTGACATTTGTAAAATACATAAAAACACATATAAATTTGTAATGTCAGTTTAAAATCTAATTCATGTTTTCATTTGTTCTGCCACTACCAGAGATTTACTGCTAATGGCAGTACAAATGGTAACATGAATTCTGTTACAGACCTGTGAGAACCTGAGGACATCTCTAAGATCGGCGGTATAAAAAAAATAAATTAGCTAAAAAAAATTTAATTTTATTAACCAGAGCGAGGTTTAACAGATCGAGTTACGTTCACTACAATTTTAGTATATTGACGGCACTTATAAAAGAGCGTTTCATTCAAAATGCAGTAAACCATGCTTTAATTTAAACTTAAAAAATTTAATGAAAACTAGGGATAAAATTTATGTTCTGCACTAGCTAAATCTTTAAAAATAACGTTTTACTCAAACAAAATAATACCAAATAATGGTAACGCATAAAAGGATTGGAGCTTGGTCAATTCACTTATTTTCAATAAAACTCCAAACATTACAAAAGAACTGGCTATATTAGACTCAACCAGTGAATTAGCTATACTGATCCTAGCAAAGTAGCAAACATTTTTAATAGTTTCTTTATCAATGTTTCAACTATAAACACTCCAAGAAGTGTTTCCCATAGACTGATAAAACCATTTGAAACCTATTTATCCTTGCGTTTGTTGAACCAATGAAATTTCAAATAATTGATGATCGAGAGATTGATTCTGCAATTGGCTCTTTACAAATTGGCTCTACAGCTGGATATGATCAAATTAATCCTAGAATTTTAAAATTAACCAAAGAGTATTGTGTTCCTAAATTGTTTAATTAATAAATGTTTATTGGGCGGGGTATTTCCAAATGAGTTAAAAGTGGATAGGGTAACATCGATCTATAAACAAGAAGACAAGACCGTGGTTTCGAACTATAGACCGATTTCCGTAGTAACGTGCTTTGCTAAAATTTTGGAAAGGGCAGTCAGTCGTCAATTGGAAACCTTTCTAAATGATAACATCAATTCGGATTTGTGAAATCCAGTAATGCTCAAGTTGCAGCTGCTAGTCTTTGCAACAACATATATAAAGCTATTGATGAAAGTGGGTGTGTGTGTCAATTTTATTTATTGACATTCATAAAGCTTTTGATTGTATTAATCATAGAATGTAAATATACAAATTAGAAAAACCGAATACAGATGAATCCAGTATTAATTTGTTAAAGAATTACCTATCTAACCGATGGGAATACGTAGAAATAAATAGAGAAAATGTAAGTGACAAATTAAAAATTCATGCAGGGAAACCCCAAGGATCGGTACTCGAGCCAACACTGTTCACATTCTACATAAATGATATATTCGAATTGAATTTAATTGGATCTATTCAAGGTTATGCTGATGATGCTGCTATATTTTACAAGTGTAATAACCCTCGCCAATTACTAAATGACACGCTTCATGATTTATTATTGATTAATGATTGGTTAGCAGCCAACTCTTTGTCACTAAATTTACAAAAGACAAATTATATTATTCTTGAAAATAAGATCTCGACCTTATCTCTTTGCTTCTTCCCAAAACTGAATAGGAATATGAGACAGTTATGTAGTACCAAATAAATAATAACACCGATATTTTAAATCATACAATCTTAAAATATTAATTATCACCAGATTATAGATTTTGTTCGAAAACTGAGACTTGAGAGATGGGAGTTTTGCTGATATTTCACTAACCTACTAGACGCGTAAAATTAACGTTATTCTTTATTGATGTAAATAATAATTAAATTTTATATTCACATCTAGTGTGCTGATAAATTAACAGAAAAATTCCCAACTCTCAAGTCGCGGTTTTCGAATAAAATTCGAATTGAAAAAAAGGAAAATTATTTAATTTTTGACATTTCATATATTCAGATCGTACATATCGCGAGTATTGTTTCAAATATCGCGAACATTGTATACCAGCAGCTGGTAAATTTCCTGTACGATTTTAAAAGCACGGTACCGTCCGTGGCAAAGTGGTCAGCATGCTTGCTCCAGCGACCGGAGGTCTCGGGTTCGATTCACGGCGGTTACAAGAAAAAATGTCACGGCTGGTTTAGGATCAATGAATTAATCACTTATTATCTGAAATGAAAATATGATTATGAAACCTCATTTGAGGCGGCCAAATCCCTTGATGGGATCTAGTTCCAGAGATATAGAGAGAGAGAGAGAGGTACACTCGTCCGAACATGTTTCACGATTTCATCATTATCAATTTCCGGCCACCACGAACGTGTGTTATGTAACCATCGCTAGTGCGATTTGGCCCTTTCATTTCTGAGGTCATAAAATGACTTTTATTAATGATTCATTACTCCATTTAATACTATTCAGGTCCCAGAGTTGCTGGATCTTTCATGCTACATACCTACATACATTTGGCTTTCCGGGGAGGGGAAAATATATTCTCTTTTCCTATCAATTTTACAGTTTCTATTGCTTGACGTTGGTGATGAAGTTGTAGTAGCAATAAACAAATTCAGCAATTTCTTGCAATACAGTTTGAAAATAACTTTCTCTAACCAAATCAAAAAATATAATATAAAAAACAGATTTGTAAAAATGACGACACTTAAAATACCACCACAATCAAAAACCAATCACAGTTTTGAGCGGCGATGTAAATTAATCGATATATACTTTGCTACTGGCCTGATTTAATTAAACGCCCATATCTGTCATCCAATTTAGTCTTATCCCTAATAAACCTGGATCATATTTAGTTAGCCCACCATATTTAAGAAAAAAATGCATCAGTTGCCATAAAATAAATTTGACATTTACAGTTCAATTTAACGTCATACTTTTTTAATTTCACCAAACTTCAGAAGATGTCAGCAAATTATATATGGTTCGAATTTTACTACCCTTTTTATAGAGATGGCACAGTGAATTCTTAATTATAATTTTAATGAAACCTTTTTTTATTGCTATGCGATTTGTATTTGAAAACATTTTTATTTACTTCAACTATTTATGCCTGGCACTGCATAAATTTCTTGCATAAATTTCCGATTAACTAAATTCATGGTTAGTTCACTCCAGCCATTCATAGATGGCACAATGAAAATTTTGTCGTATGTATAATTAAAAATTGCCAAATAAATTAAAAGATTTTACTATAATATTTCTAATCTGCGATTGATAAATCTCAACTAAGTTTTCAGTTTAAAACTAAATGTATTGGTGAGTATATTGGTAAATGTACATTAGCGATATCAATCAATAACTGATACGAACCAACCACCTATTGATTCAATGAAATTCAATGAATTATTGAAAAGTAATAAAATCATAAAATTTCTTATAAGTAAAAATATTTTTTTTTTAGTTACAAGTTATCCCATGTTTTGTGGAGCTTGGAAAATGTTGGTCAGGTGTGTTTTCTTTAACTATATTGTGATTAAAATAATTGCATTTTTACTTTAAAATATTTAAAGAACGCAATTTTTTATCATTTCCAAAGTTTCAGTAAGCTCCTCTTGAGTTTGCCATGAATAGTCCAATAACACCTCCAACTCAGCGTCTTCAAACTTTACTCGTCCTTCGCGTTCTTTGTCACTGGTGTCAAAATTATAACTTTGTCGAAACACCACCTGAATTCAGACATTAACCAAGGCGCCTTTACATTTTAACAAGGCTAACAATAATAGTTTACAGACATTTTTTCAAAATTTCCCTTGGGAAAGCCATTGTTTCTATAACAAAAAAATAGATTACGTCATTTGCCAATTTCACTGAGACCCATCGTCATTTTCCAATCCCAATTCAAATATTAAGATCCTTTCAAAAGATGCTGCCAAAGGTGCTAGACAAAATAAAACTGTTCACGCGCAACAAAATTTCTTTTGAAGATTATAAGGTCACAACACGAAGCCGACAACAAGAAAGCCGCGAAGGCTTCCGAGTTGAAAATCTCCAATCGCCATCTTTTACCTGATGGTCGCATCGGATCCAAATATTTCTAAAATTGGAGTCACATTTGCAGGCTGACTGACTGGCAAATCCTTTATATCAAACTCGACCTAAGTTGTCCACGTTAGAGTTAGGCCTCCGTCAATTTAGTATGTTTTCAAATATGCCGAACATCCGGAAAAGTGCGAATGTTCAACCAGTTTTGAAACGTGCTTGTCATAAAACTGATAATACCGGCCATAACATCAATTGAATGCAGAACTCATGGTTCGACCCATCTTCCATGCTAGTATTGACGTGGAGCAAAGCAATGTGCAGATGGTTCTACGTAAATCGGATCTATTTCTTTCGTGAAAGCCGCTCCTCAGCCGATCTTTTGACTTAAATCGCAAATTTATGGAATAGGGTCTATGACAACATGAAGAGAATTTGCAACCGTTTTGGGTATATCCAACGCTTTTGACAAGGTTTGGCATGAGAATCTCATTTGTAAACTTGTGGTATATGGATTCGATGGGCATCAAGTGGATAAATAGCTATCTCAAAAATTGAAATGCCGGAGTCCCTCAGAGATATATTTGGTCACCGACCTTGTCATTGTTATAAATCAATGGTTAGCAGGACAACACTGTTAATCCTCTCGAGGTTAAACCATGACAAATAAATGACCATCTAAACAGCCTAAAATCAGTGCCGAACCTCCAGACTAAAGGAGGAAATACCTCCATTCGTTACGCTACGAAGGGTAATAGGAGGAACGTTCAATGCACATATGTTTTCGGTGAAGTTGACGAAACCTCGAACTGAACAAGGTGAAAGCATTCGCTAAACGGTTTCGAATTTCCAGCAATAGTTTAATCTGTCCCAATGTTAAGAATGAAGACATTATCATAATAATGAAGATTTTATAAAATCAAACCTCTCCTATTAAATCAGTACATTGCCATTTCGCTTGTTATGGTCAAATTGGTGCAAGGGCTCAGCAATTTTTGACAAATGTCATCTTCGGAAGAAGCTGTAAACCCACGCTGTAAATAAATAGTTATATTTAAAAAACATGTTGGTCGCAACTCAAATTTACATATATGACAAATGGAAGAACCTATTTCATAGTTTGGATCAAGCCTGGTAAATATATTCCCCTTTCCTAATTCTGGTTTTTCTTAATTCTGGGTTCAATGATTTGGGATTCTGGCCTATGAAATCGGGTGTTATATAGAACATTATTCAGGCGAAACTTGAACATTTAATTTCCTTTTTTCCATGGGCGAGATCATAAAATCCGACAGAAAAAATCAATTGTTTCAAAATATTTCAATGGACAAACACAAAAATTTCGAGGAATGGTCAAAGTTGGCTTAGATATTTTTTATAGAAAATACAAATAAATGAAATTTTAACGGAAAAATTGTATTTGACGACTATTTTATTATCGAGCAGTCCACACCACACCCACTACGGAACATGTTGATACTTTAAATGTAGTATCCGTGGGCATTAATTTGCACAAATTAGGCTTTAACGGTATACTTTTTGAAATCCGAAAGACAGGCAGACATTAAATAAAGTCGTTATATAAATGTTTTACTAAAAATAAATATATTTTTTTATATATTTCAGCTTTCAGCGCAGAATACTCACCGACCGCAACTTAATCACAAAACGAGCGGACCACAACCAACCAGCGCACACAAAATGAGTTACCGAAGGGAAATTTATGATCAATAATTTTCATTTTTATCGCTTTACCCATCATCTAATTGTACATGTAAGTATAAACCATGAATCACTACAATTAACTATTTTTTTTTAAAAAAAACTGCTCTAATATACGGATAATCTTCATATAATATTGAGTCTGTATAATATTATGTCGTGCAATTTATATTATATAGAATCGCATAGTATCCACAAAACCTAATCCCAACAAAAACAAAAATACTGAACCAACATCACCTGAAGCAATGAAAATCAATTATTTTACATTTCGCGATATGTAAATATTTTTTATTCCATATGATTTGTTTTCATTTCAATTTTTAGATCTTACTTCCTTTTGTCTATATACTCGTATCGCTCGTACTCAACTCTAAGTTTATAAAGAAATACCATAAACAATAATAAAATATGATTATATTTTGCTTCGATATATGTGCATAACTATTCAGAGAGCAAAAAATACCTACCTCATGTATAGTGGAGTAAATATACCGTATATAGTTAAATAATAACTATGTAAATAACGATTTGTTTTGGTTGATTGCAAAACTAACAAAAATATTATAAGCGCAGTATCTAGCAATAATAATACTGTTTATCTGCCATTCACGACATCAGTTTGAATTTTTTTTTTTTGTTATTTTTTGTTAAGAAGAAAATCAGTTTTCTAACCTCAAGTCGCGATCATCTAACATTCATGTCACAATCCATTTGATTTTATAAAGCGCGCGCGCACGATGGTGATTCACTGCGGTGGCTAATTAAATTATATATCATTTTATATTTTGTGCACTTTTAATTTAATTATCTGTTTTATGGTTCGGTATTTATATGACATTTGAATATGAAATGGTTTAAAATACACCGCAACGTTATTCTTACGTCAGAGTTCTCTTCACTTTTTATCTCTGGAATATAAAGATGAACATAAAATAAAATTTGATTTCAGTTTGTTTTGGTACACAACGCGTAATTGATCGATTTACTATAACCCCATTTCATGAAGTTGTTTCTAAAATACCTGTATGCCTATAATAAAATGTTTGTTTTAACTACTATTTAACTGAAAAAAGGTGTAAAGAAAGTGAAGAAGGTGTCCCTGATCGCTTCCTGAAAATTTAAAATGACAAAGTATGTACTCGGTTCTCATTGATTAATTGTTCACTCAAATGGAATTTTTAGTTGTAGTATGGTCAAAACAATACTACAAGAAATTTTAGTTACCAACTTCATTGTAAACATTATTTATAATGTTAATGCTTATATTTCATTTTACTTTAAAAATCAAAAATTGTTGAATTTGTCTCAGGTTTAATCCGACAAGTGTCACTTTTGGATAACTATCATGCGCCTCGGGCGAAAGAAAATCCGGACTATGCTGGCGAGGTGAATGGTATAATTTACTCAAATACTCAAATTTTTCGGTAAATTCATTTATTTTTGAAAAACTATGGGAAACTGATCGAAAAATCTGTTCTAAATCCGATTTTTATCATAGTAACTGATGTATCGAATGTTTCTCAACAAGGGTCATACGGCTATATGCTAAATTCACAAATTAGGGAGCGGTAGACTTAAACAGGCCATGAAAATGTTGCCTTGAAAAGTATATTTATTACTAATATAAATATGTGCTGACATGTTCTACCATCACATTTTCGATACTTTATCGTAGATTATGACTCGCTTCTTTAGAATAAAATGTGACACGATTTCACATTTTATATCAATTACCAGGTTGCTAGATTGGAAAATTGTGATATTTTACTCTATTTCTATCAAGAAATAATATGTTTTCGATACTTGAATGAAATTAGAGAAAGACAATTTGTTCACATTTGTACTAGTAGGTTGTGATAGCAATAGAAAAGATATAATTCATATATGAAAAAGTTGTCCATTTTAGTTTAGTAAAATGAGAAATAAACTTCGATAAAGTATCGAAAATGTGAGGCTAGAACATGTCACCAATGGAATTAAGATGTAAAAAAAGAGGTTGTGAAACGCTGCACTAAGCAGTTCGAATACAATATTGACCGCTTCGTCACAATAACTCCTATCTGCCAAAACTGAATTGTTCAGGAAATTCAAAAAACTTCGTTGTCATTCTATATGTTTCCTCTGGAATTGATTGATGATTTCGATTCAATTAAATTTGCTTTTCTTGTAATACAAACTTATTTTAACTATTTGTAAACCTGCGTCTAATCTTGCGTCAGCCATTCTTATCAAAAGCTCATTTTCACAAAATTGTCAGATAGAAGGTATTGTCACGAAGCGGGCGATATGTTTTCCTTATTGGCCTACTTAGACGGGGAGATAATCCAAAATGTTTTACATAATGAAGTAAAACCTAGGTTTCAGATTCGAGGCAGAATTTGTAATATAAAAAATGTTGTACACAAGATTCAATGGCTAGAGCTCATATAAAGTATGCTCAAAATGACATCGAAAACCAGACTCTAATCATCCCAGAACTATTAGACATTTTAATAGAGAATTATTGCCAGTCTTTTCTGGTTAAGTTAGAACGATCTCTTTATGAACGGAATATCCCTCAAATATGAAAGAAAAAAGAATTTCGATAGAATTTCAAGCAATACAAACAGTTTGTTCCAATCAGTTTTTGTGGATGTCAAGCCGTTTATTCTGAAAGTGGTTTAAATCCATTTATTTTTATATTAATAATATTAATAATCCATTTATTTTTATATTGAATTGATTTAAAAATATAGATAATCTAATTATCTAGTATTTAATTCGAAATATACTGAAATAGACCAATGTACGGAACAATCACAACAAAACCATTACAATAAAACAACAACAATGTAAAAATATAAAAGTAATTCGTACACAACGAGAAGTTAATTGGTAAAAATGAAGTATAGATGGAGAATATGAAAGAATCGAATTCCGTAGACTAGGAAGTAATTCGCTAGTGCTACATATACATGGTACTGTTCTATATATAGACAATATTTCTATATAAAAATATCAACGTCAGTCGCCGCGGCCTGATGAGATGACTGAATTTTTCAAATCAATAATCTCATTAAGTTCGAAACTGATTGTTGCGATTCATGCAAATCTTCCATCTATAATTCAAATTAAAAATTCTAAAAATATTGGTTACTGGTATTAAATCGCTTTTGTGTTTTTGTAACATAAAACATGTTAGATTCATTTTATAAATATTACTTGTAAAAGAAGCTGTTTTTGAGAACCTGCAATGAACTTAAACCACGTTCAAAATCAATAAAAATATTTTTTTGTTTTTAAAATCCATATATGTAAGTATATTTTGCGAATTTGTTTAATATTGTTATAAGTTAATTATTATAAGTTAATTTTTATTTAATATTTTTATATGTATATATAACTCCAATATAACAAATCAAAGTGAGGTTACCAAGACTTTGGAGGTTTGGTTGGTGTATTAAAAAATTCGGTCGTCTCATCCGACTGCAGTGACCAAACTACAAAAATTTTTGGAAATACTTTGAACCAGTAATCGAAAAGTCGGTACAATTGTACGTTTTTCGATACAATTAATTTGTAAAAGTAAAAAAGTACTTTATAGCGGAATTCAGTACAATCTGAAAAATTTGGATTATTCCTTTATTTTTTGCTTCATTTAATCAAAATTTAACTATTTTGCTTGTATGGTAAATTGTTACGTAACGTTGTTTGCTGAATTAGATCTGGTTTGTTGGTTAATTGTGTGTATACAAAACTCTTCCATTTAAAAAAGTATAATGAAGTACAATGAACATTGAGAAAATAATCACCCTTATTGCGAATGTCGTATCGACATCGATATGATGCCGATTGACAAAATTGTGATTGTGAATGTCGATATCGCTATCTTTTGTCGATCGATCTGTCATTATTTTGTCGATGCCATTTTTACTAACGACTGCGTAATATATTTTTGCGTGTTAATATATTTTAAAAATGTTAGTAGTAATAATTTATAATTAATTAATAGAAAATAGAAAACAATTAAATAAACCATAACTTTTTATTTTTATAATCATACGTATTAGGCACAAAATCACAAACAAGCCCCAATTTGACATAGCCAGGGGAACTAATAAACAGGGAGGCTATAGAGTTCAAGTTAAAAAAAAAATGGGAATTGTTTAACACTGAACTGTATGTATCATCTTCAAAAAATAATTTAATGAAACTCATTTTTATATATTATTATATATTATAAAATATTTAAAATATTTTATTTTCAATTTTCACCAAATTTATATGAGGCTAGATTTTTGTTTTGACATATAAATATGAAACGAATAAATCGCAATCGTTAAGTTATAAAATTTATTCACAATACTATTGTTTTATTTTAATCATCTACGGCAATACTAAATAGTCGTTTCGATAAAGTTAGACAATACAAAAATTAAACAATCACGACAACTCAAATGAGTGTCGATTGTCGATTGAGACGACATTCGCAATAAGGGTGATTATTTATCTGGAAACTCTTCCATTTAAAATACTTACAATGGCAGTTCAATGAACGTGGAGAATTTATCATTCATTTTTCGGTAGCTTTACGTATATCAGCCCTGCCCTCCTTAGAAGTATATATTTGTACGGATACATTCCCCGATCAACCACCATGCCAAACGACCACAACACTACAACTTGAAATTTTTGATATTCCCCTGTTAGTTCAGGAGCCCTAAAAATTGCAAATCCCACCGAAACACTGGCAAAAACAAAATAAAAAAATAAAACAAAAACGGAACCTGGTCCACAATCCAAAGTTAGCCATAAATATAATAATAATAAAAAGTCCAAAATAATTTCATAAAACATGTACATTTTTTTAAATTATATAATATGTGATTATTTTTATAAAAAGAGTATCAAACTCGTCTGACGAACCAACAAAAAAAGTATATAATTCAGTTCCATTTATAGAGGAATGGAAAATTCATTACAAATGGGTCGTTCAAGATAATTATCGGCACGGCAAAAAATGTACGTTGTGCAACATGTATGTTGTGCTATTGGTGGCGGTAAAACGTATATTGAGCGCCACGCCGCAAATCATTCATCGAAGCATACTGAAATTATTTAGGATAACGCCAAGAAATTAGAAATTTGCCTGGGGTTATTTGTAGCTGAACTCAATTTACCGTTTGCGGTCTTGGATCATTTGAAATTGGTGTTAAAATCCTCAATTACGGATTCAAAAAATGATTATCAATCAACAAGGGTCAAAAGATAATTAAAAATATAACAGGCAGGGCAAGAAAATTCAAAAATTGTCTCTGAAAAGCCAAACGACAATATTTTACAATTGCGATAGCAGACAAAAGCACCGATACTACGATGCAAAAAAATTTGCCATAATTGTAAGGGTATTTGATAAACAATGCCGTGACCGTGATTTTTGGCTCTTGTAGATTGTTTGGCGTCTGGAATTTTATTATTTTTTTATTATTTGAAAAAAACATAATTTTGTTAAATTTATTTATACCTTTTTTATTTTATTTGTGATTTATAATTTTTTGAGGCTTAAAAAATTTATTTTGTATAATTATTATATTTTTATTTATTTTATAGATCTCATAAAATACATTACATTTGAAGTATGTATTTTATATATTCTACATTTTGAATAAAGCAATTTTCAGAAAAAATTTTGTATTAAAAACTATTTCTGGGTATTGTATATAAAAAGCATTAAAAAAAATTAAATACAATACAACTCGATTTAGTACAATCTCATTTCAATTTTCAGTACAATTCAAAACCTCTATTTTCCATCACTGCTTTGAACTAATCAAAGTATAATCACAATGCCTTAGCGAATTTTAATGATTCACTACGCAATTTCCAACCCCTTCGTATTTAACGCATACATGCGATTTCTATATGAAATTTTGGGTTATTCTGGATAGTGTTTTTAATCAAGGTGAGGTTACCAAGACTTTGGAGGTTTGATTTCGAACTAATGAAACATTGAATTTTTTGTATTAAAAAATTTCATAATTTCTGTGGAAATGAAATTTTTATTTAGAAATAGTAAATCCTTTCAATATCAATATGTTAAACAGGGAAAAATTTATGCATCAAGGTGTAAAAAGAGAAAATGTAAAATTTGGTTTAAAAGTTTTAAAAATTTCGAGTTATATTGATCGAAAAATTACGTTAAAACCATTATTTGGTTAATTAATAATAGTTTGGTTATAGTTAGTGTCCCTAGATGGCAAATCACTTATGCGCAATTTTCATTCAACGATATTTGATATCTGCAAATCAATTAAGAAAAAAAGACAGAGAAATAATAAAACGGAAAAGAGAAAAATGTTTTATTTGCTAAAATAATTCGACACTGAAAAGTAAGGTACAAACCCTACCACCGACATCTGCAAAACGGAAAGCTGGCGCGCATATCGATTCTAAAAAGAAATGTATTTTCTCAATACTATTCAACCTTAAGTACATATCATATTATGTATCATATTATGGCCGGAGAATATGTTTGCCTTACTAAGCTGTTTGCAGAGTATCAATTACAAATTTTGTTTCTTGGAGCAGTTGACCTTGTTTTATTAAATCCATTTATTAAGCTACAAGTTTCTCAACGATACTATAAAAATTGAAGGTTATATGAGTCAAATCCAACTTTTTTAAAAACTAAATTTTTGAATATTTAAATTAAAAAAATCTTAAAAATCACTAGAACGATTTCGGCTATACTCATACCAAAATTAGTAATAAAGGCCCGCTATTTGATGACGCAACCCCCTTGAAATCTTTGTGTTCCATAAATTTTTGAATTCTATTGGTTATGGAAAAATTCGAAATATAGCTTTTAACATTTAAAAACTAATTTTAATAAGAAATGTTTCATTTTCGATATTTTACTGTCATTCGCAAGTTGAAAAGAATGTTGTAAATAACATAATTTATATTTATTTATAATTTATATTATTTTATTTGCATAGTTCTATTTTGCATACTTAAGTCTTAAATTAATAAATCCAAAAATAGTAACATTTTATAATGAAAATAAAACGCCAAAAACCATTGTGCTATGTCGTTCTCATTTGGCTTGGATTATAGTTGATTTTCGGTACATATTTTATTAAATTTTCTATTTATTTCACAATTTGGTCGCTTTTTATCTTAAACGATAGAAATATAAATTACATTCCATAAAATATAAAATACTTACATTAATTAAAAAGGTTAATAACAAAAATACACAATATGACGCTCCGTTCGAGTTTGTTGAGTTTGATAACCACTCGTTAAAAACTCAGTGACGATTTTCAAAATGTCCTAGAACGGTCGAAATTGCTTGGAAATAATACACTCACGCTTCTATTCTCTCATTCTATTATTCACCAATTTTCTGATGTTTAAGACCAAAGCACACAACACATATGTTATTAAAACCCGTTTTAGAAAGCTTTATAAAATCCTATTTATAAAAGCTCTTTAAACCTTCACTTATGTGTCTATTATGATTCTCGCCTCACCACACCACTCGCCGTGACTATCTTAGTCACCCGAGTTCAAAATTGGTATTGTGATTCTCCCTTTTATTTTGGCGAGCCGTTGTTTGCGGCGTCGTATGTGGATTCTTGTATTTTTTAGAGTTTGTTATTTGTCGTTATGGAAACCATATAGTAATGTCAAACAATTTTAGTTGTTTACAAATAGTTTTCATGTAAAGATATTTTTGTATGTCTTCGACAAAATTTATAAGGATAGGATATTTTCATCGTATCGTAATAGAAAATAATTATATAAAAAATATTAAAAATATATTATATAAAAAAATATATAAAAAATATAAAACTATATAAAAAAATGTGCGCGAATTTTTGCGTTTCCCCATTCCTTGCTTTCTCTAATTGGCGATCCCAAGCTATTCAGCACTACTGACAATTTTTTCCAAAATTCATTAACAGTTTGTTTGGTTTTTCCAACATCTGGAAATCCACGGGCAATATCCCGGTTTTTTCCATTTCTTTGGTTTATTTCCTATATGAAAAATATAAATCTATTATTTTAATGTTAAAATACTATATTTCTAATACCAAAAATATACTTAAGAGCTGTTGCCGTCCATGATGATTTTGAAAAAAAAACGGAAATTCTTTGTCACTTGACTCTCACCACCATATTTTAGGTGAGCACATATGACATTAGACTCGCTCACTGTGAGAATTAAAATCCCAAAAATTCTATGCGATGATTTCGAGTCGCCAAGCGACACGCATGTGACGATCACTCGCTCACTGCGAAAATCATAATACCAAAATAGAATTATAGTGACGACTCTTCACCCGGTGACGAGTAAGTGAGATTCATAATAGGCCTATTAATCACAAATTAATTTTTAAACAGGCCTAGTAACGGAAAAAAATTGCACAACAAAGCTTTTTCTGACACAAAACTTTTTTATTTATTTAACTGAACATTTTTTTAGAAATTCCAACTGAAAGCTTCTCAACTAACCAACATAATCTGGGTCCCTGGTCACTCGGACGTCACGGGAAACTGCAGGGCAGACGAACTAGCTAGGTACGGTACGACTCTCCAGATGCAACCGGAAAGGGCAGGTCTGGGGAGGCCTATAGCAGCGCTCAAATTGACGCTCAGTAAAAAGGCAATCGCCTTGACAGATGAGAGGTGGACCAACACTCTCACGTGCAGGGTAGCAAAACAGGTTTGGCCAAAACTGGACCTGCGGCGCTCTAAGGCACTTGTATCTCTGGGAAACGAGATTTAGGATTGGTCGTAGGGATACTGACAGGACACTGCCTTTTTGGGGAACATGCGAGAAGGCTGGGTCTAGAGGCGAATGACTTTTGTAGAAGTTGTATGGACGAAGAGGAGGAAGAGAAGTTAGTTCACTTCCTATGCTCGTGTCCAGCACTATCATACAAAAGACGTAAGTGCTTGGGTGTGTACAACATGGACAGCCTTTCTGAACTCGCGGGCTTTGGGGTGCGAGATATTTTTCGCTACATCAGTAGCTCTGGTTGGTTTCAGCGGGAGTAAGGGGAGATTGGATCCTGTGGTATCACAATGGGCCATTATTGGCCTAAGTGTGCGATAGCAGCCACTCTAACCTAACCTAACCTAACCTTCTCAACTAACAGACAGTTGTGCGACTACACTAAAAATTAAAAATGAAAGGCTTCAAATATTTATGGAAAATGGTTTAAAAACCTTGTCTTTGCACCAATTATTCTATCATGCGCGTGCATCTTTTCATTTCACACCAAATCATATCTCCTTGACGCTTTCATATATTTGACACAAATAATATTCTAACAGCAAATCAAATCACTTACCGTATTTGGATATGCACATCATATCAACTTTGTTCGAGGACATTTTGAATTATATGTATTACAAATAGCAAATATTTTAAGTTCGATATAAAAATACCGTACAATGGCAATTGTATGAACTATACAAAGCATTCAATATTACGCCCATAAGCCGATCGAAATTCCGCAATAATTCTAAATCATCTCTCGATTGTAAAATACGTACATAAAATATAAATCGCCAATTTGAATAAATATCCAATAAATTCCAATTAATATCCATATGAATCTCTTTAGACGACATCACAATAATTAATAATTTGTGTTTATGTACGCGAGTATGTTAGATGATGCACATACAATAAACCCATATAGACAGTGTAGGTTTAACCATAATTGTCATTCTAATTACATAATTAAATTGAAAAAAATATTTACATTTTTAAATCTTCATCTTTAGTGTGTTATTCATATTTATTACGTGAATAAAAAAATCTTTAGAGCTGTCACATTATTGAATAAATTAATTTGTTAATTGGACTGTTTATGTACACGTATATATGACGCGTACCTGTTGAACGAAGTCTCATTTGATTTCCGCGAGACGAGTACATTAATTGTGTTCGACTTTGGTACAAAAAACCGGTTTAATAAGTACAAGCTTAGTAAATGAAGATTAGTAAATGAGTTATTGAAGGTGTAACGATTTTATAGAATTAGGATGGCCCCAAAATAATACGCCTCGAAAAACAGTTTAATTGTTATTATTAACATTATTTTTAAAAATAATCGTTAAAACACTTTATGTATATATACCAAAAGCAATTAAATTCGATCTGGCTTTAAGTTGCCTCGAACCAAGAAAATTACAACGAAAAATAATTGCCCATGTTTTTAAGATTTCTATATATTGATTCCAAATGCCATGATACATTATTGCAATAATAACTTAATTAAATCCAATTTCCTTTATTGGAATTTAAAGCATGAACATATATGCAATTTTACTACCAAATGGAAATGTTTAACAAGAAAGCCCAAAGGCTTTAAATTAAATTCATTATTTTATTCCATGTGTAATTAAATGTATTGATTTAATTCACAATTTTATTTAGTGGAACTAATTAGAGATTGACTTTGCACAAAACACTATAGGCATACCGATGTTCCTGTCACTTTGAAAAGCAAACTTCTTAATAATGATGATGATGTTTTACTTGTCAGGGATTTTTTTATAAAAACTATATAAATGCCTCGTCGCATCTCGAACAAGCAATATTATAATTTAACCATTAAAATGAATCAGTTAGTATAAATTCTGCACACTTCTTGCTTCAAACTTCTGTGATAGGGCTTATCTTTAAACATTTTAAATAAATTGAACTAATATTTTTAACAATTTTGACCGTACCTCATTTTAAAGCATAATCCCAATATGCACTGCCAACGGGATTACATTCGCGTGCAAATACCTTACTCTGTTTATGGAAATTATGTAAATTACACGGGAATCCATACTACTTGCCAAAGAAGGTGACTAAAATTCCGACTAAAATACTTGTGCCGTTTTAAAATTCTCCAAACACTGGTGAGGGACAATCCGGAATCGCGAACTATTTCTCGTGTACTAACATGAGGATTATGAGCCACTGCTGTCAATACAGCAATTTCATTATTTTCTCCAGTGACTGTTGCTCTACGGGTCGTTTTTTTCGGTTGAACATTTCCATCAGTAATAAATTGTTTGATACTACGGCCAAATGAAGCACGTGAACGAATCTTATCCGGAAAACATTGAGCGTAAATAGCAACAGCATTTTCAAGATTTCTGCCAGCTTCTCCATAAACCAGAACCATTTCAATTTTCTCTGGCACAGTTAAACGCTCCATTCTAAAGTATTTTATCATTTATTTTGCAATTACGAAAAACATGAAAATAAGAAATAACACAAACGTTAAATGTGATTTACAAAACTGAATAAATTGTTTTGATGACGAATTTCGAGTATTTCCAATGAAAACGTGATGTTTTTTATTTCAAACGTATTGCAGAATCGAATGCGTGTGTTCTAAGAAAAAGAAATTGAATTTCGTCGATTACAACGCCAACTATCATGAACCGAACAAAATATTTCATTTCAAATCATACGTACTTTTAGTTGTAGAATCCGTATATCTGCAATAAAAAATATGGCTTCCTATCTTAGTTTAAAAGTTACCCCCGCCCCACCGACAAAGCGGGGGGTGGAGGACTATTTTTTGCACTAATGTATTTCTCCCGCGGTATGATTAAATTTTGATTATGGACATTTTTTCCGTAGAGTGGCTATTTTTCGAGATATTTGATCGTCTCAGTTTAAATGAAACACCCGGTATACATATATCATTCTTCCGTACGTGTACATGTGACCGAACTCCTCCTAAACAGATGGACCGATTTTAATGAAATTTTGTGTGTATTTGAGCGAGTCCCTGGATGGTTTAGATCCACAATTGGACCCGGTAGGCGGCACTGCAATCGGGTTCTAGGATTTTTTTTTTTGTTTTTTTGACGAAATATTTGTTTTTTTTGTATTTTTTACGTATCAGAACATAATAATATATATAAAATAATAATCTAATCTTTATATATATATAATTTTTCTGTACGTGAGTTTGTGACTGAACTCCTTCTAAACGGCTAGATTGATTATAATGAATTTTTGTGTGTGCGTTTGAGTGGTTTCCTAGATGGTTTAGATTCACAATTGGACCCGGTGCAGTGCCACGTGCGATCTTTTTGCGAATTTTTTTTTTATATTTTTTTTTTAATTTTTACGCATATCGGAACATATAACCCCAAAATTTTACCACCCCCACCACTCAAAAATTTTCTGTATGTGTATATGTGACTGAGCTCCTCCTAAACGGCTGGTCCAATTTCAATGAAATTTTGTGTGTGTGTGTTTCAGTGGATGGATTAGATTCACAATTGCACCTGGTAGGTGGTACGGCAATCGGGTTCTAGGAAATTCTTTTTTTTTTGTTTTTTAACGAAATATTTTTTATATTTTTTTTTTTTTTATTTTCACATATCAGAACATATGGCCCCAAAATTTGATATAGAAAAACGCGTTCACGATGCTCCTATCTCTCGGATTCCACACCGATGGCTGTATGTAGTACCGATAGAAAAAACGTTTCAGGAGATGTTACAGAATTGTGCTAAGCCATTGGAGTTAATGTTATGAGAGCTAATATACGCTAGTTTTCCGTATGTAATGCAAATTACACAAAAGGCTGACTCCAATGAAGTATCGGGACAAGCAAGGAATAAATTTCAACTGAACCAACATTACTGATAATATGATTTACAAAACTAAACAATTTGATTATAAGAACGGGAATACGATCCTTTATGGTTGTCTCAATATCGGTTACTCGAAGGCTATAGTCCAACCGGAAGCCTAGCTGCAAACGGATATCGCCCGATAGCTAATCATGTCAACTCTGGTTGTAATCACAATCAATAGGTATTATCAAATTATAGCTTTTTACGCTATTTGCCGTAGGCACTTGGCGAAACACACTAATACTTAATAAACACATTTTATTAAACAGTTGTTTTTTTCTGCGAAAATTCTGCGAAATTAAAAAAACAAGTGTTTAATAAAATGTGTTTATTAAAATTATAGCTCATAGTGCAGGGAATTTCGTTTGGTATCGCGTACAGGTGCTCGCATCGAAAGTAAATCATTGCTTAAATGATTTGGAGTATTGAACGAATAAGAAAAAACGTGTTGTTTTCGAAAAGAAATGACCACATAGTGTCAATTGAGGCAAAAACTGTAATTTCTCTTATCTTGAACCAGTTTAAACGTACTACTACTAATCTCAACCACTTGTTTTGCGAAAATTAATTTAAAATTCGGAAGACTCCATTTTGGCCTGGAAAATTATAAAAATCTAACATCGTACTGAAACAACGCAATGGGAAAACACAAAAAAAATTAACATTCTACATTCTCTACAAGTTGTCTACATACTCTACCAATTATCGACATTATCTACACAGAAGTCGATTGTCTACACTATCTTCGACACCCATATGTCGATTCCAATTTTCTCCAAATTGAACATTTGGAACTCGTTTGGAAATTTACTATACAGCTTTTGTAATCGTAAAATCGTTTAAAATATTAATTAAAAAATTACAAATTTTACACTGGCTTTTTGCGTACAGTAACTTCATTTTTGCAATCGATTTTGGGGTGACGTTTCAGTCTAGTTAAGCCTGAGATACAGTAAGAAGAGAAAGCTTTAGAACATAAATTATTGATTTTAAAATTATCTGAAATTGGGGAAATTAATTATCAAGGCTTGTCACATTCGGAATGATATAATATTATGTAACTAATTTAATTGCATAAATTATGAATTTGTTTGGCGTATTAAAAATTAAAATTTCACATTTTATTAATTTAATCCGTAATATTACCAAAATGGTGTTTCGTTGCTAGACTATATAAAATTTTACAATTTAATTAAACAACAAAAATTATCATCACCCCAATATCACATTCAGAAGCGTTTACTCGTAATTTACCATTCAGCCTGCTATAAAAATTGCGAATTTCTTTTTATTGCAAATTTAATTTCTTTTTTATTTTAGCAGGTTCGGTTTTGCACTATATTTAATAGAAAAATTAAAATAATTTTTTTATCATCTTAAATTATAATCCATTCCAATATCTTATGCCCACCTTATAATATTGAATGTACAGCTTTCGGGCGCGCGCAAAAAACAGTAACTGCAAATATTTTACAGTATAACAATTTCATTGCAGTTATTTACTCGTATAATGTATAAAATTATATTTGTTATACATAAAAAAATGTAATTCACTTAATTTGGAAATCAAAGTCATTTATTTATTTACATTTTATTTTATATTATCTATATATACGAGACCGTAAAATTAACGCGAATTTTTTTTTTATTACATAATTGCAGTAGTAAGACTAGATACGCGACTACCTAGTGTTAAATAATCAGTTTGGAAAATTTAGAAAGCTTTTTACATTTTTTTGTTGTTTTTGTGAAATCGCGGAATGGGTGTGCGCGCATAAATTTGTTACTTCAATACAAAAAAATATATATATATTTACTAATCTATGTCAAATCACAACAATAAATTTTCATCAATTTTTCATCGACGGCGACGCCGATGTCGAGTGAAAGAGATAAACAATTTATAATAATTTATTGGTGTACTCGCATACGAACGAATATTGTAAGGTATGTAGGCTTATACTAAGCAAAAAAAAAAAACATGATATTATTGAAGCATAAAAAATAATTAAATTATAAAATTTGCTGATTTATGATAGGTGAATTTTTTAAGTCTGCGTACAAGTCAAAATCTATAAAACGCGGTATCCCCAAATAAGGCTGTGAGCGCTCATCAAATAATATTGTGTATGACATTCGTACATCAAGTTACAGTTTTATTAATAACAAAATAATAATCCTGATTGGCAGAAACTCTAAAATAAATAATTCTACCATCAAATCAAATAAATTATAGATTGATTTGTAATAAATCAAATTGTTTGTTTTTTTTTTAAATATTTAATGAAGAATTTATTTATTTATTATTATTACATTTTATGTAGATTATTTAAATATTGGTTGTCACATGACATCGCGTACGTTATATGTAAATTGAACTAGTTTTTTTCTGCTAGTATATACATGATATAATATATTCAAATTATATTGTATATATGGTTTAATCATATCATGTGAATTAACATAAATATATTATATATGAATAAATGACATCAAGAAAGTTTTTTATTTACGTACAATAATAAAATTTCATTTTCTTTTAAATATTAATATTGAAAATACATTTAGATCGCTTAAACTATATTAAAGGTAATTGCGTTATATAAAAATTGAGATGATAAGTCGCCCCATTAAGAGAAACTGGACAACCGTCGACACAGCGTAATCATTTTATTCCGCTTCATACAAATCGGAATAAAATGATTATACCTAAAATTATTGTGTTGACCACTATAGACTACCACTTTTATCGCACAATCAAAGCCATCTTTACTACTGGCGTATTAGTTAGAACGGTGACGTAACGCTATGTCGACGGTTGTTAATCTCTCTTAATAGCAGCACCTTCATTTTATGGATAGAATGAGAATGATATTTATATTTAGTGTCGAAATATATGGACAAAATTACCAATAACAATTATAGCATACTTAATGTATTCTAATAAAACATTTAGTTAGTAACCGAAAAATTTTAGTAGCCGAAAAATCAAAAATTATATTGCTATTTTACTGTATAAAAATAAAAAAAAAAAAACTTGATTGCACAACATAACCAGATTTTAGCCATTTGCACTCGTATGTCACACTTGAGGTGATATTGTAAATTAACTCTAAAACTCGCATTTTATAATAGTAATAAATGAAATGAATATAATACGTTCAATTCTACCACTGTAAATTATTTTAATTCTGACACCCAACAACTTTGAAAATAAATCGGATGCAAAGGGCTAAAACTACCAACGTTTTGGTAACCTCACCTCGATGTGTTTTTTTTCTATTCCAAATTTAATCCTTTCACATGCTTTTATTGAAATATTCTAAATGTAACTGCTCCCAGTGCCACAATAGTAGTTTTGAGTGCTGACGTTCTTTATCTTACTTTGTCGCAGATATTTTTAATGATCTCATATCTAATGATCTCATAACGTATATATTGTAGAACAAAGGAATAATTTGCTACTAGCGCCAAAACGCGAAATTACCCGATTAAATGGAAGTGGGGAAAAATTGTAACTGCTTCCAGAGATACAACGGTAGTTTCAAATACTAATACTGCTTCAGAAAATGGGATTCTGTGTACGGTATATTCGATAATAAATCAACAATCAGCTACTAGCGCCAAAATGATGGATTGTTGAACTAAAGTTGTATCGAAATTGTTGTCTGATTCAAAACCTTTCAAACGATATGTTACAAGAGTATATGGCAAAATGTAAAGCAATATCGTGGTATTCTGGGTGATTTCCTGTCCCATTCCCTTGTGGTAAAGTTAACAAAAGCTTTCCAGTTTGATGGAAAAAAAATTACTGTCGCAGACCGACGGACAAACCTTTTTTGCGATCCTAATCATGGGAAACGTAATTGTGGGAAACGTCGAGAAAGTGGTTATTGACCAGGGTCATTTTTTTATTATTTTTATCAGTATTTCAACAACTTGGTCTTACAGACCAAAGTTATATCATTATTCACAGAAGTTTTTGTTTAGAGGCTAACCGATATTATGAATAAATTTGGTTATTTTAGGACGGAGGACAAATGCAATTAGAGAATGATTGTTTCTCTTTGAAGTGGCCTACGGGAACGACTATTGGAATGTATATAGTCAAATTAATGCTCTAAGGAGAAGCCTTTTTCCTTTTCGAGAAAATTGTTAATAAATGTATTACTGTTAGTCATTAGTAGGAATGTTTTCCCAAAGAGTACAGGAAGGCTACTACAGCTATGTACTCATGCAGGTACAGTATCAGATCATAACGGAGTAACTGGGCCTTTACACTCGATTTTATTACCACCTTGGTACATCGTTAAAACGTAGGGGCATCTAGTCAATAGTGGATGAATCTTATCAAAGTTCCATAAGAAAACGTTAAAGAAGATCTAACGAACATCTTGTATGCATAGCAAGGTGCGGAAGACAAGAACTTCATAGTTCCTTTATGTTGAAATTTTCAGTAAGTGAACGGTGGTCAGTTCGGCAACCGTACAGGAATAATTAATGGAAAAACTAATGAACCTTTACACTGAAAAATGTTCACGTAATGTAGAAGAAAATATACGTGAGTTTTCTATGGTTTTTAGTCACGTGTCGAGTGTAAATGTTCGGAAAATCGACTAGTCAGCTCAGAAGACGGTTGTGATTGTTTTCCTGTCGTAAAATCAAATTATTTATTTATTTTTTTGATTAATTTTAATTTGCGGCTTTGATCCTGGATTTTGGCTTCAAGGATTTTTTCAAATGATAAGTATCGCTCCTCTTACTTAGTTTTCTGTTACCTCTATTATTTGGCTTCTTTTTGTTTGTTTCTTTTTAGATTTTGATACTTGGAGTCGTGTGCCTTTGGTGTCCGTGAAAGAAGTTTTTTCTTTTAATTTGAATTTTTTTTTGCATGCAAGTATTGTTATTGAAGTGCGCCACGACTCGCGATGCCCACCGAGAGTATTTCTTTGCCCTCGGTTGTATTAAAATCGATGCTTCGGACTAGGTCCAACAATTTTAATGTAGTTAGTTTGAATGTCCAAAGTCTTCTTTTAAATATTGGCGAACTTCGTCACACTTTTAATAGGGTCCCAATTGATGTTATTTGTTTATCGGAAACTTTTTTGTTTTCTGATATTTCCAATTCTGCGTTGGCCATTAGTGGCTTCAATTAGTTCAGGCGAGATAGGGTTAATCCACCGGTGAATTATGGTGGGTTATGTATATACGTTAATGAGCGTATTAAATGTAGTATTGTATCCGTACCCCCCTTAATTTCTCAGAAGCTCGTTTCTGACCTTGAGTTTCTTTTTTTAAATGTCTTCGTGGATAAGCGGAAATTTCTTTTAGGCGTTGTTTATAATCCTCCTAAAACGAATAAGAGGTCGTATGCTCGATTTAAAAAGTCCCTTTTAGACATTGAATGTCTTTTTAGTTATTTTTCCTGTCGGTATGATGAGGTTTTCATTTCGGGTGATTTTAATTTTGATATTTCTCAAGAGACTTTATTTTCTCGTACCTATTTAAATATCTTAAGTAGCGTTAACCTCTCGGTTTATAATACTGAAGCGCCCACTTACTCTTACGCTACCGCAAGTGGTGGTTCTTATTCACTCATTGATCACGTTGTCGCTTCTGCTGATAATTCCATTTGTTTTTTCAATCATCATGATCTTCTTGTTTTTTCTGTTAATTTTTGCTCTCGACCTAAACCTAAAAGTTTCAGCTTTAGGGATTTTTCTAAAATTGATGAATCTCACCTTTCATCAACTTGTGGCTCTATTTGTTGGGACAATATTTTTTCTCTTTCTAATTCTACCGATCAAATTGACTATTTTAATTCCTCTATTAATTATGTATTTAATAATTGCGTTCCTCTCACTACTGTTTATTTCAGACCTAGATCCCCCCTTGGATTTCGCAAGAGATCTTGAGTGCTATTTCTGTTCGTTTTTCCAAATATCGTCTTTGGAAAATTAGCCCTAATTCTTTGTCTTATCTAGCTTATAAGCAATCTCGAAATAGAGTGGTAGGTTTAATTCGTATTGCTAAGCAAAATTTTTTCAAGGATAAGTTAGATCCCTCGCTTCCCTCTAAGACATTTTGGCGTAACGTGCGCAACTTGGGCCTTGGTAGTTGCAAAGGGGCTGCTTCTGTAGATTTTATAGCTAATGTCTTTAATCTTTATCTTATTAACTCTAGGCCTTCCCATGATATTTCTAATATTGATTTAGTGTCCGTCGAACCTCTTAATTCTTTTTCGTTTACCAATATATCTACTGTTGATTTGCATTCTGCAATTTGGGAAGTTAAATCGCAATCCACTGGTCTATAGATATGGTTAGTTTAAAATTAGTTAAGCGTATTTTTCCTTTTGTATCAAGGTACTTGTTATATATTTTCAATTTTATTTTAACGACCTCTTTATATCCCGCTCAGTGGAAGATGAGTAAAATTATTCATATTCCTAAAATTAGCAATCCTTCTGAGCTTTCCCATTTCCGTCCTATTAGCATTTTAAGTTCTCTGTGCAAGGCGTTTGAAGTGGTAGTAAAAAACCAAATTCAATCTCATATCGGTAGCTTTAATTTGCTTAGTCTTTTTCAATCGGGTTTCAGAAGGTTCCACGGTACTACCACTGCTTTACTGAATGTTTGTAGTGAATGATATTCGTTCTAGTATGAGTAAAAGAGAAATGACTTGTCTTCCTCTGTTAGATTTTTCTAAAGCGTTTGATTCAATTAATCACCAAATTTTGTTTAATAAGCTTATTTCGAACTTTAATTTTTCCCTCCCTGCTGCTAAATTGATTTTTGACTATATTTCGGGTCGCTTTCAGGCAGTCTTTTATGACAATTCTTTTTCTGACTTCTTACCTGTTTCTTCTGGCGTTCCTCAGGGGTCGGTTCTTGGTCCTTTACTATTCTCAATGTATATTAATGACATTGCATGTTCCATTCGTCATTCTTCTTTTCATATATTTGCTGATGATGTCCAAATATATAGGAGTAGTCGCTTGGATAATGATTCCATTCACTCTAATATTTCTCTTATTAACGATGATTTGGTAAGAATTTATAATTGGTCATTATCTAACCGACTCGCTCTTAATGCTAGTAAATCCCAGTCCATTATTATTTATAAAAAATCTATAGATACTTCCTCTTTTCCTGGAATTTTTCTCGGTGATTCTTTGATTCCATTCTCTAATACTGTTAGAAATTTAGGGTTAATTTTTAATAAAACTCTTACTTGGGGTGATCATTTGATTAAGGTTAGTAAAACGGTTTTTGGAATGCTTAGTTGTTTGTATAAAGTTGTAGGGTTCACTGATACTAATTTTAAGAAGCGTATGTTCCTCTCGCACCTTCTTCCACATTTTCTTTATGGTGACGTTGTTTTGTTTGGAATGCTTCAGGATAATATGAATGTTCTTCAAAGATGTTTCAATGCTTGTACTCGTTTTATTTGATCCTTGGCTGTAGTTTGGTAGATTTTTATGAACTTCGTGTATGTCTTTTTATTTTTAAGCTTCTCAGAACGAAGCAACCTCCCTATTTATTTAATAAGTTATTGTTCAGTAGGTCCCATTCTTCAAATTTACGTTTACTTCCCCCCTATAAACCTGTGCAGATCTTTAAATACGTCCTTTTCTGTTAGGGGTATTTCTCTTTGGAATTCTATTTCATTAGATATTAAGAGGTCAGCTTCGCCTACATCTTTTTAAAGCGTGCTATTTAACGTGGCGCGCTTGAATGACAATGCATATAGTTCTATTTTTGTAATAATACTTTTGTATTTATTTGTATTATTTTTGTATGTAGTCTATAAGTATTCACTTCTTGCAGTGTTCTCTGTAACAAATGAGCTTGAGCTCAATACGGAGGGTACTAGCATGGAGTGGATTTGTTTTTTGAAAAAATCTGAGGTTTTTATGCCTAATGGAAGTATTTTTTTTGTTGTTGTTCATTTACATTGCTTCCATATGTGCTTTTCCTTTACCAAAATTTTTAATGACAATGAATAAATAAATAAATAAATAAATAAATTTTCTATTCTTTGCATACGAAATGGCAATGATTTTGATCTATAAAAATTTCAATTAGCTCAAATGATCGATGGTAATTAGTATTGGAAGTTATGGTAACCACATATCCTAATTTTTAAACAGTTCCTTTAAATATAATGTCTAGTCTGTTCACAGATAAGATCACTTACTTCACACATAATAATTGAGTGATGAAAAACATTTGTTTTAGTTTTATGTCAGTAGTAATTATCGGTTTGCTATAAAAAAACAATTTTTTTAAAAAATGAAGATTTCATAAGATTATGTGAAAATCTTTCAAATTATGTGAAAATAGAATTTTACAAGATTGAATGTGTAGCCTTGATTGAAAAAAAAAATTTAAATACTTCAATTTTTTTTGTTGCTGTTGTTGTTGTTAAAGATATAGGGTGTCAAATTTTGAGAAAAACGATAATCATGATGTTGTATTTATGTCAATAAAAATAAAAATAATTGTCCGATAATTATGATTTTGGGCTCATTTTAAAAGTAAGTTAATAAGGATTAATAAAAAAATATAAAAATAGTATATTGTTTAATTCCTTCTTCTCTAAATTTCAGCCCAAAATGTTCTTTTTAAATTTTCTCAAAAACCTATTTTTTTTTCTAGAATTCGACAATTAATATTTTACAACATATCAAAAAACTAGAATACCGTTATTTTTTGTTTTCTTGCAAAATTCGTTTTAGTAAGAAAAGTTATATAGAAAGCTATATAGATATTTCTCAGTGTTTTGAAATTGTTTACAAACGAGGTATGTAGTTCCCTTAATTTGTGTGTTTTGTTTATTATTTATTGTACAATTTTGCGTCATATTTAAGTATGAGTCACAGAATTATGAGGTGCCACCCCCTGGTTTATATCGTTTGGTTAGTCGTAGTACCATAAATTCCTTTTCTTTCTTGGGTTATTTTACAAAAGACTAAATAAAATGTTGTTTTCCCCTTTTTTATTGGGGGCTGATTATTTATACTTGACGCACGCGTACCTGTTAAACCATGAGTAATTCTTTTGAAAACAAAAAATGAACATTGTTGATATAAATAAGAGTAAAAATTTTACTTTTTTATTAGTTGACATTGTGAATTGTAGAACATTTTAAATAAGGAGCAAGATTTTTTAAAATTTTAAAAACTGCCCAGGACTGGATAACTTTAAAGAATATTTGAAAAATGTTTTTCAGGAACATGGCTGCGAAGATGCTGAGTTAAAATTTAGTCAGTGGATTTCTACCGATAGGTGCAATCTGGAGATCTTTTCTTAACCGTTGAATGAATTTTTGGATTATTTCATAAATAAGCTGAAGAATCTGTTACCTCATTGCTTCATTTCACTTCAGCAGTATAATGCAAAATACCGCACAAGGATTTCATTGGAATAATAAGCAAGCTACTATTCATGCATTTGTAATTTACCAAAATTTGGAAGGCAAATTACTTCACCACACCTTCATTGTAATATCGGATTGTCTTCACCAGAATACTGTAGCGGTTCACTTATTCACTGAAAAATTGATGCAGTTCTTGAAAACTAAAATATCCAGTTTATCTAAAATTTATTATATTACCGACGGCGCAGTCACGCATTATAAAAATTAGAAAAATGTTAAGAACACCTTAAAACACAAAAAGGATTTTGGAGTTGATTGGTAATAACCAAAACAGATGGATTATTTAAATGGGCTAAAACGTTGAAGACAGATATCAATTTTGAATTTTGTTCAGACGCAGAACATAAATCCAAGCAAATCAAACTTGCAACTAGGTTTGAAAATTTATAATAAGATAATCGAACTCACGGTTTCCATGCAGTTATTCCAACAGAAGATGGCTATTTGAATTGTAAAAAATATTCTAATTCTGACGATTATGTTAAATTTAAATTGTAATTTTTAATTTGAATAAGATTTAACGTTAAACAATAAAATAAAATTATCAAAAGAATTTGAATAATAAATATTAATAATTTAACTGAACTATCCTTTTTGTAAACAATTTCAAAACACTGTGAAATATAAACTAAAATACCGTTTTTCCATATAAAAATGAAGTACGGCTCTTACTAAAACGCATTTTGCAAGAAAACAAAACAACGGTATTCTAGTTTTTTGATATGTTGTAAAATATTAATTGTCGAATTCTAGAAAAAAAAATAGGTTTTTGAGAAAATTTAAAAAGAACATCTTTGCGAGAAATTTAGAGAATAAGAATTAAACAATATACTAATTTTATACTTTTTTAGAAATCCTTATTAACTTTCCTTTAAAATGAGTCCAAAATCATGATTATCGGACAATTATTTTTCTTTTTATTGACATATATACAACATCATGATTATCGTTTTTCTCAAAATTTGACACCCTATATCTTTAACAACAACAACAACAAAAAATTAAAGTATTTCAATGTTTTTTCAATCAAGGCTACACATTCAAAACATAAAAATCATAAAATTAAAACATGATTTACAATAATGTGTGATTTGACGTATATTTCGCCATATGCAATTTTGACTATTCTTTCCCCTTTTTTCTACGCTTACTACAGGAAAACGATAGCCGCCGAAAATTAACTTCGAATTCAATAGTAAGACCCCAGGATCGACAATTAAAGAAAATGGTTTGTGTTTTATAAAATTAATTGTCATGACTGTAATCTCTGTTATATTGGACAAACTTGTAGACGTCTGGAACAAAGGGTACAAGATCACAAGAATAAGGACAAGAATAAGAATGAGCGGGAACGGATCGAGTACGGCTTTGTATACGCATTCGATATCGATTTCAAACATAACTTCGATTTTGAACATGACCACCAAGGAATCTACACCAATTTTCAGCTTCGCAGATTTTTAACCACAAAATTTCACTGCTTATTTATTTGTGTTTTGTTTTTATTATTTTTACCGTTATTATGGTTTAAATGCACGCGGAAATTGAAGTTTTAATGGAAGAAGGATTCTCAAATCGTGAATTAGTAAAAATAAAAAAAGTAGGAGAAAACTGTTATTGGATCTTTCATCAATAATATTGAAAATTATAGAAAAAAAGAAAACTATACGCATTGCAGATGCTACAACGCCCATGAATAAACGGGTCAGAATAATCGTTTACTTCATCTTCATGGTAAAAACTGGAGTGTAAGCCAGCTTACCAACGGTTCCGCGTGTGATTAACAATACTAAGCATCTTAAATTTAAAAAAACTTTAAATAAAACCCGCTTTGAAGGCGTCACGTCACGCAAGGCAAACCGATTGGGTTTTACCAAAATTCACATGACATGGAAGCAAAAAAGGTGCCGAGCTGCATTTCCAGGCGAAACGAAGTTTAATTAGGTTGGTCATTATGGACATTTGTTTTAGTTTCATGATCTATGGAAAGAGGAAATTATTTGAACAGAAACCATAGTAGATAAGGTGGGCTAATGGTTTGAGGAACCATTTCGTAATACGGAAAAATTAACTTGGTTTTTCCTACCAGAAAAATACTCGTAACTGCACTGTCTTACTAAGCTGTCTTCAATCAGCAAGAATTATTGCAGGCTGGATAAGAAGCGATGGTGTGTCATTGCTTTCATGGCCCTCGATTAGAATATCATGAAAAACGTGTTGGAGTGGCAATCAATGGAAATGTATAGTGATAAACTTTCATTGACAACAGCTCGATACCTTCACGAATTTTCGTAACATTTTGTGCGAGAGGAGGGAGACCCATTACTGAAAGCAATGAAAATAAAATAATTAAGCGAATAAATAACCATTTTACTGGTGGTATCTGTTTTACCGTTATTTCAATAAGCGTATTTCACTTAAATGGAAGTTATTGACATTTGAAATCAATGTAATAGGTGGCCGTTATTAAGTGAAGCGGAGTGTATCATCTACTATTCTCCAGCGTAATATAGTGTATGCTATATCAAAAAAAATTATAAAAAGACAGTGGTTTTTCTAGATTTCTAGTCCTGAAACAATAAAACATCTTTCTGATTTAAACAAAACCGTGTATAATCTTAAACAATTTTCTAGTTTCTTCTGTACAACTACTGTCATCTTAAACTGCACAAATAAAATATAATTAATAAGTATGTTACTGTGGATAAACTATAATACGAGTAACGATGTATACTTTATCGGCTTTAAATGAATTTATATAAGAGCGTTCGAGTACATATTGAACGGTTGTGTGTAGTGCACGTCGATTTAGATTAACGCCTCTATACTTTTATATCTATAGGCACTTTGCAATCTACATACACCAATATTTTATCCATATTATATATTTAAGTAGTTTTCTATTTTATTAGATTTGATTAATAAAAAAAAAAAAACAACAACAACTTTAATTGAAAATTATTAAAGACAGCGCACAAACTATTAATAAAATTAACTAACAAATAAAGTGATCTTTGTTAATACTGCAAATTATTATTATTATTATTATTCGTAATGAGATAAATTATGAGCTACTTTAATTGGAATGATAAGGTTATACCTGTGTACAGCCGCTGCATGCGGCAGGATGAATATATTTTATTTCAACTTTCGGTTTTGTTTAGTCGGTGTATGCGTGATTGATTTATATTATTTCGCGTTGGTGGTGGACGTTATACCGAGAGATCATTTAAAAACGTACCACTTTTGTTGCGTACAAAATTAGTTGGTCTGGAGAGGAATAATTTTTAATTTTAGTTAAGTATTTTTCGGTAAAGCGAAATTTCCGACAAACTGCCAAAACACCTAACAAAAGTTAAGAACTGTATATAAATAAATATCCTCATTAAATGTGACCTATTCCAGTCGAATTATTTCATTTTTGAAATGAAACTGTTATGTTCACCAGTTTGATGCTTAAACAACAAGCGGTTGATAAACGAATACATTAACAAGCGAAAGACCTGCCTTACGGATACCAAATATATACATGCCATTTCAGTAAAACCAGTGCATTTACTGTCAGTTACTGAGTGGTAAGGGTTTCTCTTACCAAAACAAAACACAAAATTGGTTATAGCCTATTGGATGATATTATGTACTCTCAATATATGTGGTATCACAAGAACACACGAAACAATGGCTCGAAAAGAAAGGAGTACACCAAAAAAAATTTAAATAAAACGTTTAAATAAAATCGAGCTTGCACTACGCCATAAGTTCTTGGAAAATATTGACAAGCGCATTGTAGTTGCGCGGAAGGCGCAGATTCCCTATGTAAGTTTTTAACTTTTTGAAAAAAGATGATTCTTGGATTGTTGCTTATACAAGTATTTTACTTAATTGATCGCGATTAAAATTCATAATTAGGATGTTTACACCAGAATTCCCACCTCATCCGAATGTGGCAGTTCTCTTATTAAAGCTGAACGATGAAAATCGCCACGGAATTGAAAAAGTTCCAGAGTTCTAAAGAATACTTAGAACTTTTACTTACAATTATAAACAATTTTAGTGTTTCAAAAAGATTTATCACATAACCTACAAAAATTATTCTTTCTTGACACATAGTGAACTTTTACAACACTATATGTAACCGATCCCTTAAATTGTTTTATAATTTCATTTGCTATTTTAATAAAAAAAAAGCGCAGAACCACGTGAAAATGAGTAACTAAAATATACCTTTTGAATTTAACAGAAATTCAAAGAAGTTAAAGATATTCTGCATTCATTTAATAAAAAATTTATTTTATTTGAGGGCATCCATGAAAAATATTTAAAAATATCAAAGAGTAATTATTTTGGTTTCCGACACTATAAATTGTTTCAAATCCAGTTCGCAAATTAGGTTTTGAAATGAATAAATATTTTAAAAGGTTCACTAAAGTTTCAGTTCTTCAATGAAAGACAGTATCGTCATACTTTGTTCCAGTAGAAAGAAGTACGAGTACAACTAGTTCTATCCATGGAAATTTCAATTTTTGTTTGATCATAAAAAATCGAAATACGTCATGTCTCTTAATTGTTCAACCATTTGGCATCCTAATCCTTAGCAGAAACTTATTGAAAGCTATTGTCATTTTACTCCTTTTTGAGGTTGATCTATTTTGTTTTGACTGCTCCGGTAAAATTTGTTTATTATAGTTTGATGCCAAACTGGCTTAGAAATGTTCGTCTTAACCTCTTCATAACGAATTAATGTATACATCAACTAATGTTAACAAATATTATGTATTTTATAATTATGCTAATTAAATTAGATTTCTTTTAAATTAATGTTAAAAATTTCAACACCGCAACGGTTGTGAGAGGCAGTTTGGGAACTTCAAAAGATGAACCATTCTCAATCAAAATTTTGATTGGCTCTGATTTTTGGCCAAAATGGAATGTCCTTATTAAACTGATTCTTCTGGAGCCACTGACTTCGGCCGTTAATTCGGAGGATTCTACGAAAATGGCATTTTAAATTGTAATTTAAATACAAAAACAAAACAAAAGCGTGTGTCTCACAAACTAAAAATATAAACACATATCAGCAATCTCTCTGACATGACAATGAGCTGAACGGCCTACTAAAATCAGAGACTTGAATCAAAATGTGAGCTTATATAACAAAATAACGAAAGAGAGACGGCAATAGATGACTTTATAGATACGCCGGATGATGGCACCAGGTTAAGTGATAATTCAACCGCATTTCCTCTATTTTGTATTAGAAATACAAGTGACCATTTCCGTCGCTATTTGAAATATTTTCTAATTCGTATTTGAAATATACAAATCATAGTTATATTAATTTTTTTTGCATCAATCTAACAATTTATAGTAGTACTTTTTACACTATTTGCCGTAGTGCGAATTTGCCGTAATACAGCGTGCAAAATGTTATATCGAGTCCTTTGTACTATTGGAATTTTGATCTCTAATATGACCGTTGCCTCACTTTCTATGGTTTTGACGGTTGCGGCTGTTTAATAGCTGGCGACTATGACCTCACTTCAGTAAGGTGTAGCTTGATTTAATTTTAAATGAGATTATTTGGGGTGGGATAATTTGTCTAATCTTTTCCTCAAATATAGGTGTGAAGTTACAATAAGTAACTGATAACGGCGGTTCAAAAGTTTCGTATAGCTTCATCATTTTCAACCTAGTGTTTATAACAAGGTCATTTTGATTATATAGCTCAAATTTATGGGTTGTTTCTGTGTGCGTGTGTTTCATGACGTTGACTCTAATGTAGACATCTGGTTCTGTAATAATTACTTGGTGCTGCTGGTTCCCATTTAATTTGTATATGCTTTACCTGTAAGTTTTCCCTTTCGTTTGAGCATGCACTCCGCATAGCCCATTAACCCAATATCTTCACAGTATTTAAAATTATCAGTGTGTACTGTTGTTAAACTTATACACATTCCATTTGATTATAACCTATCCAGGTGACGCGGTATGCTATCAAAGGGCCGAATGTGTCGAAGGGCCGAATGTCGAAGGGCCGAATGTCAAAGGGCTGAATGTGTCAAAGGGCATAATGTGTCGAAGAACCGAATGTCGGGGCGGAATGTCGAAGAGCCGAATTTTATTTTTTAATTTTTTTTGTTTTTAGAAATATATTTATTTTATTTTTTTATTTAATTTAATTATTTGTTTATTTTTTGTACATATCCTTTTTTCAACCAAAAAATTATTTAAGTCCAAACGACACAAATGTGTGGGTAGAAAATCATAGTATGTAATGGCGTTTTTGATAAAAAATTTGGCTAAAGTGTAGATGACGTATACATCGCGGGAATCGGGTAAGATAAAATTTTTTTAAAAAAATTAGGATTGTGTATCTATCGTTTTTAGGAAGTGCAAGCCAAAAATTTAGAGAAAACTATCACATTTCCCGGGAAAATTTTGACCTATTCATTTTTTTTGGTGACAAATTGCGTATTATTTTATTCAAAATAGTACAAAGGTATATTTTTTTTTTTTTTAATTTTGATAAAATACAATTAACAGTTTTTCGACAGTACAAGTATTTTTTCCGGGAAAATTTTGACATTTTTCTAGGAAAATTTTATTATTTTTTTTACTTAGTTTAAAATTATAAATAAAATTTGCCACTTGAAGAATTGTATAAATTCTGGAAAAGCGGGGATTTGGGGCAGCCCCCATCCTCTAAGGTGAACAAGAATTAAAATTACATTAAAAGAAATTTTTATATTTACTAAAGTTGATTTTTTAACATTTCTGGCACTATCAGAAGAAGCGATAAGAGCGATAAAAACTCTTAGATCTGTTGCTGCAAGGTTGACGAAGCAATTATTATTAATAAAAATAAATAAAACTAAAAAAAATATTGAAAAAATAAAAAAATGGAAAAATTTTCCGGAAAATCAGAAAGTTTTATTAAAATAACGCAAAAATGTAATTTTTATTGATGAAAATTTTACTGCCAACGGGCGGGCCCCCTATTATCAAATATTTTTTTTCGAGATAAAAGCTAGCATGAGGGATTTGCTTCTAGTCTATCAGTATATGAATTTTGTTCGAAAATCGCGACTTGAGCGTTGGGAGTTTTCTGTAGTTTCAACAGCACACTAGATGTAAATATAAAATTTAATTATTATTTACATCAATGAGCAATAATATTAATTTTGTGCGTCTAGTAGATTAGTGAAACAGCAGCAAAACTCCTAACTCTCCAATCTCAGTTTTTTCAAAAAAAATCTGTACTCTGTAGAAGTATTGTAAAATGACACTTATAGGGAATGAATGTTGAATGTTGAAATCAATTGTAGCGTTAGACAGTCTTGCGTCCACTCGCAGTAATACGTCGTTGCCTATTATGGGATTAATTGTAAGAAGGTTTAATTCGTTTTGTTCCCAAGCTGTATGTCGAATGTTCCAAAGGCATATTTAAGACTATCTTCAAGCTGCCCTAGATTTCCCTAATTATCAGATAGGATTCCATAAAACACCAATAGCCTTTAATATATTCTGGTTGTTTATAGTCCGTTTTCTTAGGTTGAAAGCTCCTTATCTTAAGAGTTTGCCTTTGCATTGCGAGATACTTGAGGATAGCCATGTAATCGGGGCTGTTCCGTACGTAACCGTTACCACCTTTTGCATGTCATTGTTTCTCCACTATCAATTGGTAGATTTGATCTGGCGAACGGATTTTTATCTGCCTAAACACCTTTTCTTTAAATATGTACGTATATATACTTCCTTCAGCGTAGCAATAACTCCACGAGAGGGCACTGTATTGTTGGACCAGTATGAAATAGGTCAACTAATGATATTCAGTTTAAAGCTTTCGCTGAAGCGTCAAAGACTACTCTTATTCGGTAGTTGAGCTATCGGCTTTGATTGTTGCAAGGTATCATCTAGTTGTTTTATTTCTATCATCTGATCCAATACATCCAATTCATCGATGAAGTTATAAGACCTTTCTTCATCTAGATAGTTTTATTTAGTTTTTTTTTCCACTTGAAACATGCTGTGCTTTTTTTTCTTGATTCTTAAACGGCAATGCGACCTGACATGTAGCATTTCCTAATTTTTTTGTTTTGAAAGTGTTCTTTGCATCTCTGTTTATCGCTGGTAAATTCTCGTTCTACGTCGACTTCTTCAAATTTCCGGAATCGTTTTAACTAATTCGCTAAGTCCGTATATGCTATTTTGATCGGTGTTATCCTTCATGCATGCGTATCAGATAAGGTGATGTTAGACACTTGGACCTTTAAAACTCGGTAATGAAGTTTTCTTATGATTCTGGGTCTATCAGGACTCTTACTGCGAGCTCATACGACGGATAAAAATCTCGCATTTTACTATCCCATCGTAAAAACCAATTACATCACGTAAATTATACAACGGGCACGCCTCTTTTCATACAAAAAAGTTGAAAATATTGAAAAAAAAATCTGGGATAGAAAAATCCGAGATTTTTATCCGTCGTATGAACTCGCAGTTAATGCGGCTTATCATCCGTTAGTATTAACAGATTTGTCATTGCCTTTGCTAACAAAACGTGTTATTTGTCGTGATTTTCATTTGTTATTAATTTACAACTTTTACCTCACATGTGCTCGTGGTTTGTGATCTTGGCTTTGCTGTATGTAAAATAGAATGATGCATTCCATTGCAGTGGTACGTTTATGTGTATTCTTCTTTAAATGTTTTAAAATTCCCAAAGAACTGTCGCCTTTCTAGTGCGTTCATGACATAGGAAATAAATATTTGCATACTCGCTAACGAACTCAAAACCAATCAAATTATTTGAAATAGTTTATACCACGCCTACTAGTTCCGAACTCGAGTTGAAATTTTTTAACTTTGTTGTTGTTTTAATACATTTTGTGTGTTACCATGGAATTTTTTCCGAACTTACTCACTATGTCATGAACGCACTATTCATGTTCATCGTCCGAGGCCTCTTCACAAACATATTCGTGCCTATCAATTATTTGATTCATAGCACACTGCATGACTGCATGGTGTATTGCATAGCTTGCTTGTCTTGTTTTTCTTCCAAAACATGTTTGCCTTCGCTATTTCCCACATTTTACGAGTGAAATCTTGTCTTCGTAGCAAATTGGTTCAGCGTATTGTTGCTGGTTTGATCAGTTCTCATTTTGGCTCAGTAAGAACTCCTGGCTGCCTGACTTTTATCGATTAGTGGATCAAGGTTGTGAATTTTTCGTCCATTTTTTACAAAATCTGTGTATAGAGCTTTTAGTTGAACTTCGTTTCCAAATACATCTTCGTATTGAGGTTAGGTCATCCATTATGGCTGTTATCGCCAGTTGATGTTTGGCGTTGAAGATATTTATTAACTTGTTTTTATCGCTGGTTGATTTTTAGTTTCGAAGGACCAATGTACGTTTATGCTGTGTTCATAACATCGGGAAAATAGCATGGTATTTGTACCATATGGTATTGAAGTAAGAAATATTTCAGCTCGAGTATGAAAAAAGTAGGCCGAGTTTTTTTGTTTTGAAGCGATTTCATTTGTGAAGAGCATGGTTATCAATACCATGGTAATTTTACCCGATGTTATGAACAAAGCATTAGGGATTAGCGCGCCTGCCGTGGGTCGGTGCTAGTCCACTAATTCTAAACAAATAATAAACAAAGAAGTGAAAACGGAAATCCGTTTTAAACTTTTGTTTTTTTACTCAAAATTTTACAGAGTATATAACTTAAGAAACTACATGAACAGCTGTATCAGCATTATTCGAGATATTTCGGATGGAAACTTTTCCACTGCTCACCCGGTACATTTGGAATTTTATCTGAAAAACCATGACACATATCACCCGAAATGATGAATTAATTTTATTATTTATATGTATCCAATATCCAATGACATTTCACGATTTGTACATAATCTAAAACTAATTATATCACAATAGTTATACAAAATAGATATATTAGTAAATATTTATAAACCGTATAATAGTACAAAAACCATGTTTTATCAGTTTCATAATTAAAATACCTAGAGTTAAAAACTTTCTTTTAAAATATGTTTATGTATAGCTTTTTCCAACCGAAGATAAGATCGCGCGCATAGCTCCAGAACTATTCAAAATTATTATCATTAAAACTATAAAATAATTTATTTTTGTTTTTGTAAATATAAATTGTTATCCGAACACCCGATCGCGATATATAGTAACAATATAATATAGGAATTGTAATAATAAATAAATAAATAAAATATAGTTTCGAGAAATACAAGCGTCAAGAACTATCTAATTTACACCATATTTGCCGTTCCAATTTTAATATAACTTTAGGGTACATTTAAATTATAACAAATTTTTTTTATTTTTTTTTTTTTGTTTTACTTTTATTTTATGCTTATTTATTTGAATTCAGTTTTGTTTTTGATTATTTGTTATTACAATAAATTTAAATTTTTTTTCCTATTATTATTATTATTAACTATGTATAGTTTTGTTTTATACATTAATAGAGATAATTTATTGTTAAGTTATCGATAAATTTGGTTCCGCTCCAGATGAAAATTGCCCGCTCTTCGAATTTATATTTTTTAATGACAATTATGGTGAGCGGTAATTTAAAATTAGGGCTTGAGGATATTAAAATTGGATTATTAGAATTATTGGATTTTATTACAAAGGATTATGCATAATATAGCATGGAGGTGTGATTATAATCAGTTAATAGTGTGGTAATGAACCCAACACACCATCATCAATCTTTATATAAGTGCCAACCTCACATAGTTTTACTTTTAGACGGTATGTAGTTTTCCCGCCCTTTTCAAATATCTCATCAGAATTGTTCTAGCCACTAAATTTACGGGTTACGCAATGGCTATTTTATTGTATATCCACCGTTCAATTAAACATGAAACGATAAATGTTAAGCCCAATTTTCGATAAATGGAAAATCTATCCTTTAACCTTCACTCTGTGTATTGGGGTAAAAACTACCCCAGTATGTAAATAAAATGCATGTAAATAAAAAACTAATCACTAGAAATTATTGAAAATCCATTTAGATATTTAATAAACACATTTTATTAAACACTTGTTTTTTATAAATAGCGCAAAAACCATTTAGATGTGCTATCTTCAGTTAGATATACACCATATAAAAAAACCGAGTTATAATCGATTGATTTTATTGCAGTTTTGTTATCGATAGAATGAAACTAAACGCATTTCTGTGTACCGGGGTCAAAAATTACCCCATCTACTTCTATATAAAAATCGATTCCGCTTAATCGGGACCAATTGTACTAGTCCCGATTTGATTAAGCGGAGTCGACTGTATTCCGTTTACTTCATAATAAGTACATAATAAGTACCGTTATTTGTCATTTATTAGTTTTGTTATAAAGGATTGGTAATTTCGACGAAAAATCGGGAAGAAACGAATAAATAATCAAGAATTGAGCGATATGTTAGAATTTTTGGATGATGAAATCACGTACGATAATATAGATGGAGATTAGTCAGAGATGAAATAGTAATTGATAACGATATTATAGGTGATATAGGCATTATAGGCGTTGGAGTAATGTTCCACACTAGATAAGAAACGTTTCAAACTTTTACATTTAAAAATGGGAGGATTATTATCGGCCTCATTGACCCAAAATTGCACGAATGCATTTCCAGAAACATTACTAAATATTATTGTATGTGAATCAAATATAAAACATTAATATACATTACATCTACAACTGAAAGAAAACGGCCTCAGGTTTGATACATAGTGTTGATTGGAATACTTATGTACGCCGGTTTACGTAAAAACTGGGACGAAAAATTAGATGAACTCTAGCAAACTGATAATCGCCCTTTGTATAGAACCTTTATGTCTCTGGAGAGAACGCAACAACTTTTACGGCTCCTTCGGTTTGATAATCATCCAACCAGAAAAGATCGGCTAAAAGAGGACAAATTGACAACCTTTAGAGATATTTGGAAATTGTTTCTAGACAGTTTAAGACAACCATGTAAACGATCAGCTAATCTCAAAATTGACGAGCAGCTAGTGTCAACTCCCCAGTAAACCTGGGGAAAAACGGTATAAACATTTTCTGGATGTGTGACTCAGATAACGCTTATCCTGAGAAAGGAGAAATATATGTATGCTGGATGTCAAGCGAATGAAGTGAACGTTTCAAACTTTGCTGTTAGCTTGTTGCACCGTTTGGCTTTGCTACACCTAAACAAGTGCTGACGTGTGTGGTGATTGCAATAATTTAGAAATAGTCGATGATGGAATTGAGCAACATGAAGAAGTTAATGACTCTACTTTTTAATTATTTTATTAATCAAAATTTAATAAATTAATTATAAGTATATTTTGGTAAAGAGTAAAGGAACTCGGAATCTTTTCAATATTGAATTTTGTATTTTTAATAAATTAGAAGTAAAGGAAAAATAATAATTGTTGTTATGGAAAATAATTTTTAAGTGCAAAATACATTGGAGAATTTTTTTTTTCATACACGGATAATGTTCCACTGTACCATATGTACACAGAGAGTAGGTTATTGTTTAATAAAATTATTCTAACCTACTTAAAATTATCTCATTTATTACCTTAATACTCTCTCTCCAACCTTAATCTGTCGGTCTGGCTATGGATGCTTTTCTCACGAAATTCTCATGAGAATTTGTATGCGTATACAGTGTATAATATCAATGCCTCCTAAACTACAGGTCTTTTACTACTCTCATGTTTCGCACATGACGTCACTTTATGTCTAAACCGAGAGAGCGCCATAATTATGTTAAGATATTTACACTTACAAAACAACTGGAGAAAGCAACATCATTTGGTGTAAACGACCTGTAGTTTAGGAGGCATTGATAATATTCACTTTTAATATGTGTACTGACATTTTCTAACTTTGTGTGTGTGTTACTCATGAAGTTTTACCAAAATGTTGACTCGATTTTATAAATGTGCACTATCAAAAAACTATAATTAAAAAGATTACGACAACTTTTGTAACGTAAATTCATATTTTGATTTGATTTGATTTGATTGAGATGTACGGCCAAGTCATTTGACAAGTAATACCAGATATGGCCGGGGCCCACCGTACACCTTTATTACACATAACAAAATCGAGGGATAGGAAAGGTTATGTTAGTAAGGAGAGACTCGACCCTGTTACAGACACCTAAGTAGTCGATAGTTAGTAACACAATGATGACACAATAGCCACGAAATAATTATTAATAATGTAACTGAAAAAGTTCCGGTCATCTGAAAATTAAAAATTGTTATTTAATTCTGCAAACTTATCTTCTTGAATTTTCGTTAATACCTATTTTTAATAAAATCTAAAAGAAAGATCTAAAATAATAAAAAATTAAAATTAATAATTATAACTAAATACCACCCACTGGATGCAATACTAATAATTAAACAAATTCTTAATAAAACGCCTAACTAAAAAAGGAGCCAAGCCACTGGAAAAACAGAGGTCTCTATCTATACTACAAAATTGTCCATTAAAAGTTTTTAACTGCTTCTGAAATTAATCTAATTTTTAATCAAAACAGCATATCTATCGTGTAGCTAATTCCAAATGGTTTCAAAAACAGCTAATCTGCAATATGTAAGATCAATAATGGATGTTTGGCACAGCTCCAGAACCCCAACACCTAAACAAATTAAATACAACTTTTAAAGCAATCACGAATCTGTAAGATGATAGAATTAATAATAAGTTGCTAACACAACTGTAGGATCCTTCATCGTATCGTATCACCTAATCGTATTAAATAAATCATAAAAACAACAACCAGCGATAATTATTGATCCAACCTAGAACAATATAATCAAAACCTTTACCAATTTACAGTCTCCCGAAACAACCTAGAAAACCATTTAATTAAAGAAATGCCATGATTCCTGAAAAACTGTCTAAAATGTAGTAATCAAAAATGTTCATTAGAACCAAATATATAAGCTTAATCAGGAACTGCAATGAATAATAGTATTAATAATAAACATTTGATAAACCTCGATAACTCTAAATTGCAAGCAAATTAATAAATATAATAATTTAATATTCAAACGTTGAATAAAATTAGATGAAAGAGTATTAGTAAAATTAGTCCATCTCTGAAATCAAATTGTTGAAAGAATCATTTTTATAAATAATCATAGTAAAATGTACCAAGAAAAATATGTAACGTTTATAAAGGAGTGCTCGATACCCGCTTTTCTCAAATGAAAACCAAACATACACCAACCTTAAAGTCATTTTCGAATCCCAATACACGGTAACTATGCGATCTCCCGCTAACATCACTAATCAACAAGCTTTATGCTTTACAATGCCGTGATGAATCCATGACAGATTATAAACGTATCGTGGTAATCATATAGCTCAAAACTTCATCGTACGACTGATCATCCTAAAATTTTAAAAATGATGCCATTCCCGCGAATTTGATGGCAAACCTCAACAAAAACATCTATAATATTCAGCGGAGAGTAATTTGAACATACAAATCTAAAAATCAGACAAGGGTTCTATGTAAAACTGCAAATTTGCTTTCCTATAGCAACAATCGATAACCTCATCAACTCCCAAACAAACAAAACTATTTAAAATAGACAAAAATAGCCTACAAATACAGGCAACGACAGAGCACATTATGAACACAACCTTCCGTAAGTGAAGAAACACAATGTTCATTATGAACGAAACCAATTCAAAGCACTCCTCCATAAATATCAAAGAAAATTTATTACAACACAGGTCCACCATATCCTCGCCGCCTCTGCGCAAATTGATCACACAGAATGAAATCAATGAAAAATTCAAAAATGCGTATTTGAATAGTGCATTCGGTAGCAAACAACAACAAAAATCCATGATTCAATCGTTTTTTCATAATATATAAACATTTGCACGCACAAGCACAAATAATAAATATATAACAATTATGTAATGATATAACTAAAACAAAATGAAAACAAAAACTGCCTTGATCTTGTACTTTGTTCGTAATCAATATATACATACCCAATCATAGTAGACACAGCCAAAAACATATAAAAACTATTTATATACATCGCAAAACCACATTTTCGGTGATTATTGAAATGTATATCCCGCTATACACCTCCAATCCAATACTAATCTCCATGCAAAATATAATGTACGTACATACGTCGTACGAGTATATATATTGAAAACAAAAGACAGGATTCAAAATTACCATGGCAATAGCAGAAATAGCAGAAAAATAATCGTCGCAAAACAACAACAAAAATTGTTAGCGAGTGTAACAAAACAGAACAGAATTGAAGAACACTTTCTCGCGCAAACAATACTCGAATAATACTATCAACATGAAAATACTAGTACTCTACACCTTTATGTGTTACAAAATACAGTTAAAAAGCTTATATACATTAAAACTTATTTGGAAAAATGTGTATTAATAATTAATATGTAGTAAAATATGTGTTAAGAGTTAAGACAATGAAAAAACACTTAGCTTATACATCATCTGGAATCAAAATAGTCCTATTGAAGGTTTGCATACAATGCGTATGAAGCGTTAAAGCAGCGGTGTCAAAATACATACAAACGAAAATTGTTATGTACATATTCTATACAATTGCAAGCGCACCACACGCAAATTAATACAAATATACAATATGTTAAACTTTTCACTTTACATATTAAATTACACAATTTATTATTATTACTTTTTTATTTATTTATTTAACCATCAAACACTATAGTTAATTAATTATTACAACACATTTAAATTAAATTATTTATTTATATCGAGGAGGACAAAAACACGTCTTTCCTCGACCACAAACAAATGCCGGCCAACTTTTGTAACGTAAATTCATATGAATCAATATTACGAAAAATCATAGACAAAAATTCATAGAAAACATTTGTTGTCGAGCACCGTTAGCACTTGATCGTTTGCCCGTAAGTTCCATGGTGAAATTTTTCCAGCTAAATTCAATTAAAATCTTCGGAAATAACCAATAATGGTAATCATAATTTCGGTAATAAGAACATCTGTATTTGAAGATAAAAGTTCCTAACAATAACCTGTAAGTACTAGATAGTTTCCGTTTGGCTATAACGAAATAATTCATTATATTAGTAGTCACACGTCAGCAACAAACCTGAAGTTGTATAGCATTACCTCACCAGGTGGCCGTACAATTTGGACTAGGGCATTGGATTACCTTCTTTACATGAAAACCGCAGACATAAAACAAGATTTGTGAAAATGGGCATGGGAATGTTCTTCAAGAAGTATTAATTTTTCTTCAGGGGGAATTTCCGGTAATTTCCAGGGAACTGATTATTTAACTGATTATAACACAAAATTTTAAAATCAAATATAAAGTTTTGGTTGATAATTCCTCACACTATTTGCACGGTTTCCACGTACATACATTTGATTCAACACTCTCCAAATAACTCGTGGATAGAGGAAATAACTGTTTCTCGAGCTAATTAGACAATTTTGTGATCAACCACTCCACTTTAACAACATTTCCACAAAACTACTATTAGACACCTTGGTTAGGAGGTCAATCATGTTTGGTCTAAGTATCGAATAAATCCGAAGAAGTTGAAACATTCTCTTTTTGCCTTAGAAACACTAGGAACTTTGAGCTCTATATGTGATTTACACCCCCATTATTAATAGATCCTTATAAAGAGATCAGACTCCGCCTTTGATTTAATTGATGATTGATATTTTCTTCATTTAAATTCTTTAAAAAAAATGTCACGGGATAAATCTTTCGGGCCGTCTCCTCCTAAGATACATAATCTCTTGCTGCAGTATTCAAAAGTACATTCAATTTCACTGCACAACTTTCTTTACTAGGCCCTAAGCCCACTATTAAAACAAAAAAAAATTAAATAAATGTAAATTTTGTGAATTTAATAACCTAGATGAATGCAATCGTCAAATGCATAGACTGTGTCAGTTCTCATATATGAAGAGTGTGCCAATTTAAGATTAATTTTGAAGAAAGAAGAGAACCGGAACATTCTGGTTCCTAAAAATGGAGATATGTGAAAATTATGCACCAGGTGTAAGTAAATTTCGCACCGAATAAGTAAGAGAGAATTGTCCATCAATTGTGGCCATTCGAAAACTCGACAAAGCAAAATGTACCATCGTAGCTTTCGTCCAGAAGAACTGGTTTCTGCTTTAAGTGCTAGAATTATTGACCGTCCAAAACATCAATTCGTCATCGTTCACAGCAATAACACATTCCACCACTGCATTCAGAATTTTGCACTACGGATCTCCCTTTGAAGAGACAGCAACAGAAACAATTGGTCTTTTTCATGTCCACTTTGGTAACTGGAATTATTTCTCGAAGAGGAAACAAGAATTGGCAGTCTAGTTAATTCGAATTAAGTACCCTAGATTTTTGATTTTTTTCTATTGACTATTTGAAGGAAAAAGTCTATGCCAACGATTCACAAACAATTAATGAACGAAAGAAGCACATTATTATTCAGAGATAAAATTGATAAAAGGATGATAGCTTACCGTGCAACTACAGCAGGTCACCCTCAAGATATTATTTCCCATTACTTTAGTGAAATGAAATAGGTGGGGAAAAATCGAAACCCATCCTGGTAACATTTGGAGTTCCTCAGGGATCTTAGCTCCTGGCTTTTCCTGATTTGTATCTATGATATAAGAACTTAAATTCAACATGAATTTGTATTTCTTTTTCCAGAGGACCTCAAAATTTTTCGTAAAATTAGCCAACACGGAAAACTTCAAGAAAATTTTAACCGAATCGGCAAATGGTGTAGTAATCAACTCCAATTTAATACTAATAAATATAATATCTTTCCATAGAAAAACAATGCCAGTCACATCAGTTAACATCAGTGGTACATCACCGGAACGGTTCCCGGAAACTAAAGAGGTTGGAGTCACTTTTGTCAGTGTCTTTCTCTAGACTAGTTCTTAAACAAACTTTATGTTTAGATTCCTCCGCTGTTGGACTATCGATATCAAAAACCATAATACACTTTTTGGATTTTGCTTTTATCAGATACGAGCTGTTGTTAGCATTTTTGGTAATGTGTTGCTTTCACACAACATAGTTTGTTAAAGCCAGAGAAACATTATTCTCCAAGTTGGAAGACCTGTTTGATTTTAGATTATCCAAAAAATTGGAACACTATTTTATTCAGCAACTTATTTAGTTTCGTTTTGTCTAACCTGTGTTTGATACGATACAAGATATTAGAAAATTACTCAGAATTAAAATTGTTCACTGTTCTTGAATGGCCTTGAAACTCTTTAGTTTCAGAGTTATTGACGAAGCGAGCTATGATTAAGCAGTTTTGCTTTGCAAGGAATTTTTTACTATCTTCCACCGTTTCAAAGATAAAAACCTCACATTTATTTAAAAACTCACCCTGTAGGTTACAGATTTTTACTAGCTGACATCATTTTCTTCCATTAATCTCCTGACTAATATGATATTAAAAATGGTTCTAAAAATGTTGTTGTATACCAATTCTGAGAGCTAAGATACCAATTTCAATAATAGGTCACAAATATGTGTGGAATATATTCCGTAGTATTTCTTGACGCAGGGTCTTAACCAGCTAAGTTCAAGTAGCTATTATGAAATAACGCAAAGGTGCTCACTAGATTTCAATGTGTTATTTAAAATAAAATTTGTATTAAGTTTTCCATATAAAATTTAAAGTTATCCGTATCAATGGAATTCACGAACTACAGCAATAGTTGAACCACTAACTAAATATTAAAGTCGATAGGGCATTCTCAATGTGATCTTCAGAAAATCTGAGGCAGAGTTGTATAGCCTAATTATTGCTCGACAGACCATGTTACTCAACATTTGAGCCGTTGGCTGCCCATCACATTCATTTTTTAAAATGTTTGAGTACAGATGCTTCCTTTTCCGGAATTGTTAATTTATGAATCTGTATCAAATATTTTGCGAACTGCATTATAGTTGTTGAAAAGAAACATCTTTTTGAAGATTCTGATATTAAAAACAATTGTTTTGATAAAAGATCAAAAAGTGATTAAGATCGACAGTATGCTGTTGTAACAGAATTAGAGATTAAACACCTTTCTTATAGAGATATGTTTTCGCTGCATTCTGTTCTGGGGCCAACGCTTTTGAAACTCTTTCGCGGTTTGCTTTTTCCGTTCTTACTTTTACGCCGTTGCCAGCCAATCCGAGGACGTACTCGTCCGTCTTTTTGTTTTCACACTCCCATTTTTTATAGTCTCGAAGAGCACGGTTTCAAAGAACACTGAACCAATAAATCGTGTTCTTCGAGGCTTTCATACATTATTGTTTTATTTTGTTTTCATCGAGTAAATTCGTCAAAATAAATAAAACCTGCACATCTGCACAAATATTTTTTAATTTTTGGTTTTTATAATATTAAACCAAGTTTCTGCTTAGATATGACAGAAAGAATGAGAAATCCTAAATTTAATATCCTTTTCTCGTTCAGATCGAAATTAGAATTGCAGATGACTTTCTGTGTCAAATTTTTCCAGAAAACTTGACGCACCTAAAAATGAAGTAAGCTGATTATCCTTATGTTTTTTATTTCTCTATGTTGGTAAATAAATCGTTACGATTTAAACGAGTTGGTGAAATCGACATTGTGAAAGTGACGGACGCACGAAACAAGATTTGACTTGTTCTAAAAAATATCATAAATATCAAAAAATAGTAAGTAAAAATTCCGTAATGGGCAAAAATAAATAAATTTAATATTCATATGAGTTGAACATTTTTTATTTAGCGAGATAGCGCGCATGTCATGAAAAAGTGTAATTTACGCGCCCAGCTGTGCAGAGCACACCCCATTCTATAAATGGTTTGAAAAGCGCATAACCATTAGCTTTTTTATAAAGGATAATTTAAAAAGAATTATGAGACGTATCCTGTAAAAAAATTGGAAAAAGGGTATGTCCAAAACAAGACAAACTCTAAATTAAACAGCAAACCTACAACAAACTTGAACTCATCTATTATCAAACACAACATCCAATTAAATTAAAACTGTCTTTTAATAGTAGTAATAATAGTAATAAAACCAACAATAATAAAATAAAAACATCTTAGTTGTTGTACTCGCGTATATGTATAAAGCGCAAGCTCTGGTTTACTGTGTAAAGTAAATATAGCTTAAGACGCGGTGAAGTCGCGTGGGCCGTACTTTGCTTTTCTTATTTATTTTATTTTTCTGTTATTAGATAAATAAATATAAATTAACAAATGTGTTTTAAAAAAATTAAATGCTATTTAGAGAATTTTTTTTGTTAATTTTAAATGTAAATATTTGGAATCGTATTATGTACCTAAATATTTAGCGCCGCCGCCGCATGTTTCGTATAATAATAATAATATCACGTCTCTGAAATACGCGCGCGGAGCACAAATAAATTATCATCGGTCTTTTGTTATACATCGTTGTTTAAAATGTTAACAATGTGTATATATAGTTAAGATGGCATTAAATATTAATGGGTTTTGCACCTCATCTAAATTAAGAGATGTATACGGATAATTATAAACTCATACAAATTGTACCCACGCATGGTAGTACTCGCGTATGTTATGGACAAATTTCCGTATTTGGGATAATCTTATGGTATAGTATAGAATGATGTCATCTTAAGTATTTTTTATTAAAAGGATGTAATTTTCCAAGGGTATATACGATGCCGCTAACAAACTCATTAAATATAAAGACGAAGAGTATATAAGATTTCACTTAATTCGAATAGTTGTACGTATGTCTTGATTAGGCCTCTCAAAAAACCTAAATCATTATTAAAAACCGATTTTGGAAAGCTTTCCTATATAAAACGACAACTTCATTCAAATCGAATCGTTCGATCTCGATACACATATACGTACATGAATAAATGTTGATGATGACTTAAGACAAAATCGAAACGATCGCTCTCTTACATAATCGAATTCAATTAAACGATCGGTTTCTTATTTATTTCTAATTATTATTATTATTATTTAGAATCTGTCATTTGAGATGAGGAATGAATGAAAGCACGTTTTTTTTTTGTTTTATATTTTCTTTTTAATTAAATAACCGTTTCAGAAATGTTTTAATCGAAAATCAATGAAAGAAATGCTTATATTTATACGAGTACTCGACTTACCTACCTATGCAGAAAATCATGTTGGATAACGCTTTGACGCGGCTATAAGAAAACAAAAGTTGAATAAAATAATAAGATGAAATGTACAAAAAAAAAATAAAACTGTCTCAACGACTTTTTAAGGAAGTCGATCGCGCAAAAAATAAACTTATATTTTATATGTAGCGCTGTTTTAATTTTAGACTGGAAATAACTAAAATTGAAAGCTAATTTTGTATACATATAGCTCTACTTGTATACTTAATTGAATGTCCAGTTTTAAATCAATGATTCCTTAATTGACATTAAGAGACAACATGTTAATTTTTTTTTTTTTTTTGTAAATAAAGATATTAATTAATGTATAACGATTTGAAGATGTGCGTCTTAAAAAATAATTAACCCATGTCCATCCGATTTCAGATCGATTGAAGTGATCCGATTATATCGGACGGTAAATGCCTGCAAGAGTTAAATTGCGTGAAGACGATTAAAGTGTTATACATACATTTCTTTTATTTTTTTATATAAATTTTTATATATATGAACACATTAAGTAAAGTATTTAATTGAAATAAGATATAAAAATTAAATTTTACATGTAGAAAAATAAAAGTAGAAGTGCATACCTGCGTATAAGTATATTAAATCTAGACGTCTTATGATGAGTACATTTGTAATTTGAATTTTTCTTTAATTAAGATTTCTATTAAAACAAGAATTTATTGCAAAATGGGTAATAGGTTTTGTTGTATTACACTACATTATGTTCACTATGTCGTCTACTGCATTCAAAGCGGAATTTCTAATGTGTGTACGATTTTTAAATTCAACGTCCTTCGTACTTCGACCCCGTGAAAAATGATTGCAATTTCTGGTTTTAGAAAATTAAGTTTTTTTATAATTTTGGATGGTATGATTTTATTTCAGTGAGGTGCTACCCGTGATTTTTTTTTAATTTTAATTAATTATGTACCGTTTAACCATCAGCGGAGGTTACCGCACACAGTCGTGCTTTTTCTATTAGCGCCCGATATATTCTATGTCAAAAGTTATATTTAGCGCCCTATTTCGGCATATAATTAATTTATTCAACTCTAAACTAAGATTTTTCATTTAACTTTTTAATTAAAAATCGATATAAAAATATTTTGATCTACCTATTTATCGGGAGCCGCTATCGGGAGCGCTAGCCATTTTAATGGGAAATTTGAAAAGGCCTTTATTTTGAAAACCTCTGAAATCATTAGAAACTTATTCTTATAATAGCCGTGTTTTATTATTTGAGCACTATCCGGAACCGAATGGAAAATTTATACTGAAACTACAGCTATTATTCACTGGTGTCGCTATACCATAAAAATAAAAAATAAATGAATCCACAAAACAAACCTTTATTCACTTGAAATATACTAATTAACATTTTTTTTTGATATGACGTTATGGTGGTTTTTCTTATTGTTACCAAAATATTTTCCAAACATTCTTTGGTAATATTTTGGCTGTTAACTATGTCTTTTTGATTTTTTAAAATTAAGTCTTGGTTTTGTTGAAGTATTTTTATATTTTCTTCGAGTTTTTCAATTTTTCAATAATTTCAATAATTTCGATGGATTCGCTTTTTGTAAAAACATTATTACTTATAAAAATTGGACTAGCTAAGCGTTCTGATTCATCCACCACAGAATATGCGTAAGGTTGTTGATTTAAATCGTTTAACGGTACTTGAGCACCCGGCTCAACATGATCTGATGTAATGATATCCATTTCACATATTTCATTCGATATCATATTCATATTAGGTTTTGAAATTTCTATTTTGTCTTAATCGTGCAAGAGGTTGTTTGACAGAACAATAATTGTTGGTGGTTTTAATGGTTGTATTGGTACTAATGTAGGCATATTAGATGCATTTTCATTACAAGGAAGCGTATTTGATGGTTTTGGTAGTGATATTTCAAAGTCGTCATTAAAATGTGGAAACGCGAATTTTGACCTCTTGTGTGAATAAATATTTTCGTTTTCCGAATTCGAATGTAGTTCATCAATCTCAATCTTTCTCGCTTCACCAAAACTTTGAATGTCACGTTTTAAAATTCGGCAATTAAATTTTTCCCGTGATTTTTCAATTTTCTATTTATTTGTCAGAGCTTTTTTTTTAGTTAGGCGGCCAAAATACAAAATTATTCTGTATCCATTTCTCCATAATAACGGATGCCTCCATTTCATCGCCGCTAGTTATGTTTCTATAACGGCATTAAGATTCAGAAAGCTCAGCATCATACAATTTTTATTTTATAATTTTTACTATAACAAGTAAACAACCACATACATTATTGAGATTTCTCTGGGTGAAGTATTGGAAAAAATGCGAATCGATCCAGCTTTGAAAGCTGCACTGCAAACATTTTTTCCCCATTTCTTTACAATTATATTTCTTTTCAGTTCGGTTATAAAACGTAGCTTCAAGGATGTCAAATTTGCTAGAGGGTACAGGAAAATCATAAAAATCTGTAGAATTAATCGCTTCTTCACCCCAAATCTATATTTCATTTTCGATTATTTCTGCTCTCGAAAATTTTACAATATTTTTGGATCTCGTCAACAGCCAGTAATTACGATTGTCGTTTTTAATTTCAAAATAATAAAGGATAAGACTGATCAGAACCATGCCTCTTAAAACTTGAAATTTTTGCATTATTATTCTCTATTAATCTATTGCAAATTTGGGCGAGAGGCTGATTCGGTTTTCTTAAAAGGTGCTTGATGACACATAAAACTTTCAAACGGAAAGGCTGAAAACTGATAACATAAAATGATTAAATTTTTCTTTAGAAATTGTGTCTTTTAATACAAAAGGACCCGAATATATTACAAAAACTCTTAGTTGCGATCCTTTAAAAAACCCAAAATCATTTAACGGTCTAATTGTTCTTTGAAAATCAGACGGTTGATTCAAAGATATCGTATTTAAATTTTCAGAAATTTTTTGAACTTCAGCGGGTGCTAAAAGTGATTTCGAATCTCTATTTAACCACATATGAATTAATTTTTTTAATACGCCTAAACAAACTAAATGTGAATATTCTAGAGGAAATTGTCTGATCATGTCTACTGGAAGTTCCTCCAAAATGGAATCAAATTTATGGTGTTCTAGTTGTTTTCTTTCCCCGAAATATTGGTCAGTTCGCAATTCACAGTTATTTTCAATAGAAAAAACCATTCTATTCTTAAGTTAAGAACTCTGCCTAAATATATTGGCCAAAAACAACTGCTGTTATTTCTTGAAATTGGAACTCCATCTCTACTAATATTTAATTCTACATGAGGAATTTCTTCGTATTTCAATAAAAGATTATCTAAGTTTGACCTTAAGCCTATATGAATGTATTTTCCTGGCTGACAATCTTGTTCTACTCTACTTTGTGGCGTTTTTAAAAGAGTTCGGCTATCTATTGGAACATTCAAACCAAGAGAATGTTTTAAAAAAGTCAAGAGATTGTTAAGGGCATTTGCTTTAATATTATATTTTAACGTCCAACTAATCAGAAACTCGGCAACATCGGGATTTCCATATTCGTGTATGTCTTTGGTATCATCATCTTCATCTATTTCTAATGGAGATTCTTGTAAACCACTTGATTTGCTGTCAATATACGATCTTCGTTTAGATTGCCGGCATTTTCATCAATCAGGTTTTCTATTTGCATAATATTTCCATTTTCGCAATCTATTTTTCCAGATCTAGTGCTGTGATTCAACTTTTTTGTGTAAGAGGGTGAAACTTTGTTTTTGTAATGCAATCTTCGTCTTAATGATTGTCTGGATAATTCCCGTATATAATTTTGTTTTTAGGCGTTTTTCTAAAATAATTTTATTTGGATTATTAATTTGTTCTAAATCTAAAAACTTAATTTTAAAATTAAAATGGTTATATGTGTTGTATAAAGCAATTTCACGCAAATAAGAGAGACCAAAAATAAATATTAATTTAATAAAAAACTATAATGAATTAACCACAAATGAAAAAATTACACTTAATTTTAATCATGTTTAAGATTATGCATAAAATCTGGTTCTATAATAACTAATCATAAACGTTCTATTGTCTTCCAATAACACTTCCAAATTATTATCGTGATTAGATCAGTAATCTCAAAATGTTCCAAATAATTTAATTAAACTAATTTCATTAACAAAATGCAAGTGGTGCGTCTTTCCATTTTAACTGCGAGTTCATACGACGGATAAAAATCTCGGATTTTTCTATCCCAGATTTTTTTTTTTCAATATTTTCAACTTTTTTATATGAAAAGAGGCGTGCCCGTTGTATAATTTACGTGATGTAATTGGTTAAAACATTGGTTTTTATCCGTCGTATGAACTCGCAGTAATGGAAATGTCGTTAGGTTGACAATTGACATTAACTCTAATAAAATTCGAAAATAGACGCTTACCACTTATAATGTTACATTACACCCCATAACACCATTTTAATTACAAATTCAGTTATTTAGCTTTCTACTAAGGTATTCAGCACAATAGATTAGACGTGTCTTAAATTAGTGTTCAACATAATTGTATTTTCGAACGATCATCTTAGTTGAATTCACCTTGATTTTATTGTTGTTACTTGCTGTACTTAATACTCGGGTGCAAAAGTACAATGATTCCCGTACTAATTATTTCAATTTTGCTTTAAGATTATTTCACTAATTAAGGTTAAATTAAAGAGCATAATTCGAATAAAAGAACGTTTTCCTAAATTGTCGACAATTTATTATATAAAAATACCACATACATAAGAGAGATTGCATAAGCCCTTATGATTATGGAACTGCTTTTCTGTCATAAATTGAACCATTTAGCATTAAAACCAATAAAGAAAAAAGGTAAGTTAATTTAAATCATAATAATGTTTTGGGAAAAATTATTTTAATCTATTAATTGCGCAGATTTAATCAATAGCACAGAAAAAATGTTATATTATCAAAAGTACGGGACACGGAAAGCACATGGTAAAATTTTACGATTTTCTTATACACAAAAAATTAAACAAATATTTAATCATTTAATCATACCTAATTATTAGCTTTAACTCTTTATTCAAATTCCTTATTATTCTTATTTCTTATTTTAAATTAAAACAATTTTATACTTAAAACACTAATAAGCAGACTCTGAAACTTATTTAAATTTTAAATTCACATACATACATCCATCATGGATGAAATCCTTTTTATAAATGGTTCGAACTTTGTTTAATTTTTGATGTTTTTCCGAATAAAAACGGATTAAAGGAATAGGTAATGACCAAATTCGGTCTCGGTCAGTCATTTCACGGTTAACTTGTATTACGAATTTTTATCGTTTTTGAAATGCTATATCGTTATGGATCGCGAAACGAGTAATCACTTTGGAAAATCGAATTATAGTTTTAAGTTGATTTCGTGTAAACTTCGAGACAAATTGTCTTTTTTATTGTGGCGAAATGAATTCGTATGATTTTATAAAAACAATTTAAGTTTTTGTTGTAATTTTGCACCGACTATTTACAGACGTCTAACCTATATGTTGACGATCATGTTGACCCACTAATCTATATGCACATGGATATGACATCAGTGACAAAAACCATATAATTAACAGCACGCATTCTTCCTGTTAACTACGAAATTGTTTCGAACACCTCATATTTATCCTCTGTAGTTACTAGTTTTCGCGTTTCTTGCTTTTTAATTTAGCAACCAACACTATTGATAATTTATGACGCTCTAATTTGATTTTTCATTCCAGAACAACAAAACGTCTTCTAGACACTCTAACGTTTTAAAAGTGTATTTAGTCAAGCCGATCGCGAGGCATTTTTCCTCAATATGCTTGTTTAAATATGTACGTGTTGATCATGGCTAGTTCTTGTGATACCAAGGAATAGCCGCTGCTTGGGACACCTAATCTCTCTGTAATAGTTGTGTAGCCATAAATGTCGAACGATCATTACCGCTAGATTGCGCGCAATAGGCATAATTGGGGTCTATTATGGGTCAAGTGAATAAAAATAGGTAAATGCGTTTACTTCCTTTTGATATTATCAATTTAAAAGAATATTGGTAGTAAAACTAGTAGAAAATATAAATTTGCTTTCGAAAAATTCGATATCTAAAATCCAACCCACAACAAATATGCCAATAATGAAACACAGCGTTTACAATTTAATAGAATAAAGGTTGCTGATGAGTAACTTTTCAAAATGAACTTACTTAAAATAGAAGTCCTGTTCCACACGTGCAACAAATCATCAATAGATCAAATTGTTGGCCTTTGTGATGGACCTTAAAAATATACAAATTTTACTAATTTTAAACCGGACAAGTGTGGTTAAAGCTTCGGCACTTGGACCGGGAGGTACTGGGTTCGAATCCCATCAGAGGCTAGATGCAAATCTAATTTTCATCATCGATTACAATCGGTGATGTTAATAAACACAACTAAGACCCTCTGATGGAGTGCAGAATTCAGCGCCGACCCACCATCCATGTCAATGTACAGGTTGACATGGAACTTGCAATGTGCAGGTGGTATACTGTAGTTGTGTGAGTAGGTGAATAGGTGAATGGGTAAATGATGTAGCATGAATGCGTGGTATCACAATGGGCCAAAAAATGGCCTAAGTGTCAACCACTGAAACCTAATTTAAAAATATTGTTCTAGACAAAATCATTTTACAACTTACATTTCCACAAATGGGCCGTTTATTTTAAAAGTGGTTTACATCCATTTTACAAAAAAAAGTTTATGGTAACAATAATCACAATTCTTATAATTATATTTATTTATAAACAATTTTAGTGTATTATCATCAAAATCGCAATGATTTTGTCATTTGAAAATTAGCAAATTTTTAAATCAATTCAATTCATAAAATCTGTTCATTTTTTTATATTAAAAAAACTCATGTTTTTGGAAATTCAAAAATTTATATTGAAAATGGAAGTTGTTTCTATGCCATTTATGTTTAGAATACAATATCGTTCATGTGACCACGACCGCTAATGTTACAGGCCTGCATTAGATTATTAAAATGTTTGATGGCTTTTTCCAACAAAACAGTTCAATGACCTCAATTTCAGCTCGAATGTTGTTCTTAGGATCTTGAATTTTTTGTGGATCATTGCAATATATTTTGGTTCCACCTTTCTAGTAAACCATCTAAAGGTTTTGACAAAAGATGATTGAATTCGTTTGGTCAGGATTGGTCACTAGTTTTTATCGTTTGGTTACTTACAATTAATGAAAAATTAAAAAAAAAATCCCGGGTAGCACCTCATTGCAAGAAAATCATACCGTTTTTATCAAATTTCGTTAGGTAATCGTTAGGTCAGGATTGGTCACCACATTTTGGCGTTTGATCATCAATGGGTCAGTTTTTATTGCAAAAAAAAACAAAATTAAAATTGTATAGTAATTCAATAAAATCAGGTTCGTCGCTTACTTGGGAATTTCATTTTACAAAATGAATAAAAAGTCCAATTGGAATATACCATTTAGATCAAAATATCTGTTTTTTCAAAGAAAAATGAAAGACATAAGATATAATCAATTCAATTTTTTGGTTCTTCATAATTCGTTGAGGCACTAATTTTTTTTCGTTTGGTCGTCCCTAAATAATGATTTATTGCAAAACCACTAACATGAAATTATGAGTTTTTATAGAATTTTCGCAATTTATCATTATGTAGGTATGACCAAACGAAAAAAACTAGTGACCAATCCTCAATGACGGTCGACCAACCGATTCCGATCGTTGGGTTTATAAAAGTATTAGTATTTGTCAAGTTTCCAGCCCCGAACATTTGAAATCGAGTGGAAATTATGAGATTTTCAAGAGTTTTCTCAATAAATCATTATTTAGGGATGACCAATCGAAAAAAACTAGTGACCAATCCTCAACGAATTATGAAGAACCATAAAATTGAATTGATTATATCTTATGTCTCCCACTTTTCTTCGAAAAAAGAAATATTTTTATCTAAATTGTATTTTCCAATTGGATTTTTTATTAATTTTGTAAAATGAAATTCCCAAGTAAGCGACGAACCTGATTTTATTAAATTACTACAATTTTAATTTTGTTTTTTCGCAACAAAAACTGACCCATTGATGATCAAACGCCAAAATGTGGTGACCAATCCTGATCTAACGATTACCTAACGAAATTTGATAAAAACGGTATGATTTTATTGCAATGAGGTGCTACCCGGGATATTTTTTTTTTTGAATTTTTCATTATTTATTTGCTGTTTAATCGTAAGTGACCAAACGATAAAAACTAGTGACCAATCCTGACCAAACGATGACCAAACGAATTCAGTCATCACTTTTGTCAAAACCTTTAGATGCGTATATTTTACTCTTCGAAAAACATCAAAGAAAATAAACTAACGATAAGAAGTCGAAGTGTTTTACGATTTGTGTGACATGTAAAAATAAATCAATTTCATCCAATTTTGGCCACGAAAACCCAGTAAATACCCCATGACAATCCACGAGTTGGAACTGGTCGATAGTGTCGAGCTCTACGACCTGCAACTGATCCACTTTCTTCAAACCGTTCGGCACTCTTGCGAACTCCATGCTCTGTAGGACGTCAAAGTTGACCAAAATCATCACATATTTTACAATGTTATTTTTATAGAACAACCATTTTCGTAATAAGTTTGGATAACCAAAACACGTTGTTTTTTAAATTATATGAAACAACTTATGATCAGTCAAATTTTAGCCTCACATTTTCATTCTTTTTTTGGTTTCATAATTCCGAAGCAAAAAAATTCATAAAACCAATATACGCTGCAGATCGAATTTTTCAAAAGCGAATTTATTTCATAACAGACTCTCTACGTGAGGAAAGCGTAATTTGCATTAAAAGCGCTATTCTCGAGCTGAAACTAGTGAGAATCATGGGTCTTGGAAGTTGCTCGACCCACCATTCGTGCAGCGCCGTGTTTGAAATGAAACACACAATTAGCAACAATTTTATTTACAACAAAAACATCAAAAAAAATCCAAGTTTATCTCAGGCTGGCGCTGCTGTTGTTTTAGCTGCTCTTGTTGCTGTTTCCGCTGTTGTGGTTGTAGCTATCGCGGGGAGGGATAAAATTATAATTACAATTATAATTTATTCCGAACACCGCAATATTTCCTTGGTGGTGTTGTTTGCTTGGCATAAATTTTTTTTTGTAATCTAACTTCTTCCTGACCTTAAGAAAAGATACTTAGGTGAGATGTGACTCGATAAGTCCACAGTATTTTTATGAATATTATAACAATAAAAGAAAAGGACTTATATCATTGGCTAAAACTATTTCAGCAGCAAAAATTATTGTGAACATATAATAAGTTTGGCGCCACGTCTACCATGGTAGCTAGACATAGACAACAACCTGGCGTGCAAGAAATCAGAATTATGGACCAAGGAACAATTTATTTTTGTTTGTTAAAGATATAAATAATTGATCAGTTCTGTTAAATATAAGTTGTTACCATAATTCACTCGAATTCGCCCATAACATTTATATTTATTCCCAGAGTTAATTTTTTGATAGTGATATGAACCAACAATTAATTTTGGTTTTCAATAAATATTCATAAACTTGGATTTTTTGATTGATTGTAATTTACATTTTTTAAATGTTTCTTTTAATGCTGTTCCCATTCGGTCACCCAAAGTTGTACTAACCCAAGCGGTTGCTTGAAATCGATGATGTGGATGTTGCTCTCTGCTATGTGCCCTTCCTAAATAAACTAATTTTTGAAAAAAAAATATTCAAAAGTTTTTCTACCTGCTCAGTTCAGGAATTTTTACTACATAAATTTGAAGAACGTTATATGTTAATTCTGGGTATTAACTGTGTTAATTTACATTTCCGTTTCCGGTATAATGTTTCGCCGTTATAACGTATCACCATAATATAACGTTCGATACTATTTATTATTATTTTGCGATATTAAAAACATTTTTCTTGTAGCACATTATAATGTTACTTATTTATTCAAAATTTCTACAAGGGGAGCGAGAATTGTCAAATTCATTGTTATGACAGTTTTAATCCCCCTTGCATCACAGTAAACTATGATTTACATTTTGTTCACCAGATGTCAGCTATTTTGTTGCAAATCGCGAATACGATTTTATAGTCCGCACCACATCACATTACTCGAGAAAAGGTAAAACCGTAATTGAATAAATACTTTCTTTGATAATTCAATTTTTCTTGCCATATTTCTTGACACATCGGTTTTGGGTGCGTTTCGAATGTTATGTGGTCGTGGGCATATACAAGCGATGACTTGTATAAGCACAAGGCTATCGATTATTTTCCGCGCGTTCACTTTAATTTGACTTTGATTCGTTAAGAAATCTTATATTGATCAATATTATTGAAATAAATCTAATAAAATGATCGCGATCAGCATAATTTTAAAAAAATAATAATATCATGAGTGCTTTTCGAATCTTCAAAATATAATCTTTATCATTCTTTTTTATAAAGATAACAACCAATTCGCGATCGATTTATAATGAAGCTGATCACAATTATTATGTTGAAGATCATGCGTATCGTACGTTTTTTTTGCCAATCCGAGAAAATCATTGTTGAGCACCCGATGAAGTTCACATTTTTTACTTAATACTGTATAGTGATGCCACGATCGCAGTCAATTATATATTTTGCTTTTAAACCGCAATCACTTGATGTATCAATTGTATTATACTGTTACTTTCCAAAATGGATTGCAGTCGACTAGTCGTCATTATAAATTGAAATATTAAATTTCAATTGAACACACACAGTTCATCTTTCATTTCTTATTAATTTATTTTATCGTATTTTTCAGCATCCTTTGGGATATAAAATATATAGACATTCACCGATTTGATTAAATTAAGAAACTGCATTGAAATATAAATACAATTGAATCGATTTTTCTTCTATACTAATGACCAATTTTTATTTTATTTTCTTTGCAGATACACCAATCATTGTGAACTTTTCATTTTTTATATTTATTTATCGATATATAAAAACAACAACAACACCAAACCATTCATCCAACTTCCGATCGATATCATTAAGCCTCTTTTAAATGTAAATGTCTGTAAAATATATTTATTCATATTCTGCTCACGAGCTTAATAATACGATGCGGGAAAAGGATCACTCACCAAGAAAAATGCTACCAAGCCCAAAACAAGGTGCCGTCTATCCCTTGATGGGAACAAATTTGCAACAAATATCGAACAACAATAATACCAATTCAACATCGTATGCCCCATTCGATTTGTCACCGTCATCGCGATCGGCTCATTTTTTACAACCGCAATCGCACGCTCCCAATGATCAACCGCTGGATTTGCGCGTCGATCACAAGAAGATCGATTACCTACAGCAGCCGCGTCTAACGCACAGGATTAAAGATGAGAATAGTAATTTAATTATGGCGAATAATAATAATAATAATAATAATAATAATTTTCTTAGTAATTTAATTAGTAATAATAGTTCACCAAGTCCTAATAATAATGATAATATGAATAATAATAATAATAACAATAATGATACTCAAATTAATAATAATAATTACGAAAGTCACGAGGATAGTAGTACGAAAAAGGCAGTTAGTAATACGTTAATAAATGTGAAAGAAGAATTTAGGATACCGAATTTGAGTGGACACAATTCAAGTATGTTTCCGGCCCCACCGACAATCCATCCGCTAATGCTAGAGGCGATGGCTAAAGCGGCACGAATACCATATCGTAATCCGTTTGTTACACCGCGACCCCTATTCGGGTTACTCCGACCGAAACAAGATATGCTCGCCAATATTCCGCAATTGTTACAAAACGGATTGACCAACAACAATAATAATAATAATAATAACAATAATAATAATAGTAGTAGTAAAAATTTAAATATTAACAATAACACTAACATTCCAAATAATAACAATAATAGTAATAGTAGTAATAGTAATAGTAACCCTGATGTTCCGAATAACGCACCAGCCCACATAAAAAATAAAGATCGATACGCGTGTAAATTTTGTGGCAAAGTATTTCCACGTTCGGCAAATTTGACGCGCCACCTGCGAACGCACACGGGCGAACAGCCCTACAAATGTAAATACTGTGAACGATCGTTTAGTATATCGAGTAATTTACAGCGACACGTACGCAATATTCACAACAAGGAGAGACCGTTTAAATGTGCTCTGTGCGAACGGTGCTTCGGCCAGCAAACAAATTTGGATCGTCACCTGAAGAAACATGAAGCAGATGCGGTATCGCTGGGCGTTGGTTTCGATGAACGACTGCGTGGTATACGGCAAAATTCTCGAGGTACCCCAGAAGATTCGTATTTCGAGGAGATACGCTCGTTTATGGGCAAAGTGACACAACTACCAATGCATTTACGTGCACAGCAGATGGATATGACACCGTCACGGTGTTCATCGTCATCCGAACCATCATCACCAAAAAATTTACTACAAATAAAACTCGAACAAAATATGCATAATAATATAAATAACGATAGTAATAATAATAATAACGATAGTAATAACAACAATAATAATGATCCTGATAATAATGATAATAATAACAATAATAATACAACAACAAATAGTAATGATCATGTTCAAGTTACCTGACCATATTTTGATAAGATTATAGTTTTCTCTACGTTACTGTTTTAAATATTTAATGTGTGTGTGTGTATGTATGTATACTCTCTCTCACTGCTCCTACCGGTTTACAACAAACAATAATGGATCGTACAATTTTATATATTTTTTTTACATAAAGATTATTACTATTATTATTATTAATAAAATAATTATTTTTAATTTAAAATTCCTATCGTTAAACAAAACAACAAAATTTAATTAATTTTAATTATAAAAAAAAAACATTTATATAATTTAAATAATTATCATTATGAGTATTATATATATAGTAGTGTGCGTGTTAGTACAGAATGATCGCGATTTACAAAACTACATATGCATACTTTAATCGCGAGTGCGTGTTTAATTCAAATTTATATATATTGAGGATTGAAGTACTTTGAAAAAGAAGATCGCAGATTTTACAAATGATCACGATCGTTTATTTTCTGTATATATATATATGTCCGAAATCGCAATTGCGATCTCTATAATGGTGCTATAAATTATCACGTCAAAACTTATAATTACTCGCTACCGCGCATACCCTTCAGCATCTCATTATTATTACGCAATCTCAAAAATTGTATGGTAAATTACTTCTGTCACAATTTAAAACCTTAAAATTAAACCTCACAATGATAATTCACACTTAATTAAGGAAATTCCCAATTGTATATGTATTTATATTTTGTTACAAACAAAAGTAAAAAAAACAACAACAATAAAAAAAAACATTATCATTAATTTATAATTTACTAATGTGATTCAAATAAAATTTAAACCTTAAAAAATAGAAAATAATTAAAGATTTACTATTAAAGCTAGTCCATTAGTGAAAATATACCGATTTAATAAAATTAAAATTTAAAATAAAAACAACAACAAAAACTAATAATGTATTCAATGAGATTTAAACAAATTACACTGTAATTATATAATTTATACTGAATTAATAATCATAAATACATAATTTATTAATTCCCGCCTTTTTTCTTTTTAATTTAAATTATCTCAATTTTTTTTTTTTTTTTATTTTTTATGTATACCATGAACATAATTATTCCTAATTCTTTACGGTTTTTTTTTTTTAATTCACAATGACAACAAAAATTACTACACAACAACAACAAAAAATACCAAATTAAATTAAAATTTAAACAAAACAAAATATATAAAATATTTTTTAAAATAAATTAATAAAAAATTTCCTAATATATAAAAATATAAACAAAACTAAATTAATTAATTTAATTTAAAAATAAAACAGAATCAAATTAATTATATTAATTTAAATATAATTTAAAATAATAAAAACAACGAAATGTATTGAAAATAATTGTTACCATTTTTTATAAAATATATATATAATTTAATTTAATTATTATTTTTTTAATTATATAATTAATTAAAATATTTTTTTTTGTATAGAAAATTAAAATTATATTTAGGAAATATAATTTTTTTTTAATTTTTATTAAAGAAATAAATAAAATTTATTTTTTTTTAATTTAAAATATAAATGCGAATATTTTAATGAATTTTTGGGAAATTGAAAATAAGGTAAAATTAATTAAACATTTTCAAAATGTAAATGGTAAGCCCAGCTAGAAAGTTCAGTAGCTCATCTAGTTATTTTTTACTGCCCGCCCCGAAACCAAAATTTTGATTTTGAAGGTTAAATTACCATCTCACACCGATGTTTATCATTATCAACATGTCACAAGCCGATAACATACTAACATAGCAATCGCGGACGACGAAAAATAAAAGAGAACAATCGAAGATGTGGGGTCACCAAAAAAATAAAATCGCGTAAAATAAAATCTTAATTCCTCCGGTAATTAATAAAAATTTTCAACTTTCTGTGTTGTGAAAATAAAAAAAAAATGCCGAGTTTCAAGTTGAAATATTAAGAAAAAAATGTAAAAGTACTGCACTGTACAACGGGTAACAGAAATGAATTAATCGAGCGACTACATAGAAGAAATTTATAGTACATAATGAGTAATAGGCTGGGCTGTAAAAGGATGAAAACAATTTTGTTTCCGAAATCTAAACATGGGTAGTGTTTGAAAGGTGTAATAAGTATTCATAATGTCACTAAATTTTTGTCTTCCATTTTTCCTATATTTGGCCGCCCCCTGGCCCCTAGGTCCCCTAGAATTTTTTTTTTTTTTTTTAGATTGCGATAGCGTTTAATATTTGCGCAATTTGTTCCTCAACATTTATAAGAAATCCTAATGGTATAGCAAATTATTTATCCGGGGCCCCGCTTGCTTAACTTAAGTTGCATTAAGAAATAAAGCCAAAGTTTTTTATTTAATTTATATTTGTATTTCGAAAGTAATTTAATTAAAATATCTTAATAACGCACAATTGATCGAAATCATTGTTCAGCACTAGAGTAGTACTGTCCCTTGTTCTCAAACGACTTTAAATTTTTTCTGGCTTCTAACCTTGCCCAAATGTGGCCGTCTCTCGACTCCTCGCCAAATACTTTGGAAGATGCTTCCATTACCAATTTAACGCATCTTTCAACCGCTTGTGTGTGACAAGAAAAATTGTCTATAAATAAAACGGGAACATTCTTTTCGCTCAAAATTAGCTGTAAAACTTCATGCTTTATACTCATGGTAAGTGCGGCGGCTCAGTTACAGGAAATTATTGCCATTTAATCATTTCCATATAACTTTGTGCTTGGGAATTTATTTTAGGCACTTTAAAGATTCGGACTCCATGCGGCTTCACTAGCCTAGCTTTGACTATTCTTCTAATACCCAGCTCTCTATAATGTTACAATTTTCGGGATCTGTAATCATCGCAAGTAATAAATTTTCCGGGTGTGCGAAGTAAGCGTTGGTCCGAAATCACTTTGTGAATTATTCCTCTGACATCAACTGGAAACTGGCAAGAAAGTTCAATCATCTTCCACAAATGTGTGACACCATGTTGGCACATTGGATTTGGTTTGATTTGAAACCACATTGAAATGAATTTGATGGTTCGGTAGACGCTACATATAATCTTAACAGCCGGTTGACAGTTGTTAGCCATCTAGCTTGAGATGACTTTCCTATGGACTACTACTTGCTAAGCATGAGCAACAATATCAGTCACTCACAGTAACTCAACAATAACCGTCACCTTTCTTCTCACATTCACTAAGCTGTGCTTCTATGGGTTCAGAAAAAGAATATGGAGCTTTTGTGTGACCATCCAATTTTCGCATTAAATGCCGAAGTGGCAGTGCGTTTGCATGAAGGTGGCATATGCTCCATTGAAGAGGCTTATGGGTTTCTATTAAACGTAATACGCCCCTCGTTCCACCCTGTGTTGACATTAGTACCATCACACCCGAGAACAGTTAAGTTTGAAAAATCTATTTTATATTTTTCCAAGTAGCATACGATCCCACGCGTTATGGCCGCCGATCTTCCACTAGTGAAATGTGCTCCTCGCATCTTATCTCTCGACGTCCCTCCACCTGAATTAAAGTCTGATCCTTGCGACCATCAAAATAAAGACCTTTGATTGAATGAGCTGCTATATCTATAAGTTATAAAAGTGAGTTTATAAAATATATATTGTTTTAATGTTGTATCCTTATTTAAAAGAAATATTCAATATACCTGTAAGTTCGTTTGCCTTCTGTTTTTTCCAATGCTCGTCGAATTTTGTTTTTGTCCACAACATATTTTGGATCAAGCAGCAAAACCAGCTTGAAATCTTCAAGAATAGCTGTTGCAATCTTGGCAACCGTTCTATTTGAAGTGCCTGTAAGATCAACTGCTTTTGCAGTTTTCAGCAAGGTCATTCTCATTTGGGTAGAAGATTGTGTTGTCTCGTTCAATTTTCTTTTCTTCAAAGTATATACTACCAGTTTGAAATTTTTGTCCGCATCACTTCCACTATCATCATCATCATCACTTGATGTAGACTTTTCAGATGAATCGAATCACGAAACTTCCTGAATTCCGCTTGTACCTGCAATATCAGACTGTTTTGGTTCTCTTACAAACACAGATCTTTCGTCGGTGGAAACCTTGCTCGTTTTCACACAACTGCAAACAGACATATCAGATTGATTGCATTTGCAGGCGCATATATCAAAAGGGTGTTCTGCCTCAGTCCCAATTTTTTTGTAGAAAAATGATATTTCTACTTTTCAGAGGTTTAATAATATTTTGATACTTATTGTGGTAAGCTGTAATCATATCCAATACACGCTTGTGCGTCACTGCAGGAAGTGAGGAATCTGCCAAATTTGAAGAATTTTCTGTGCTAGTATTTTCGAAATTTCCGCAGTATGAGGTTCCCTGCTACCATCCAACGCCTTTCAATTCTAAACGAATAATCTGATAGCATCTCATCATGTCTTTATACGTCATAACAGGTGTTACAGAGTCAAGATCTTTTGCCATTCCAAAAACATAACATCTTTAGCTTTAGCCATTATTAAATTACTTTCCACGAAAAAATTTAAAATATTTGCAATTTAACACAAACCATAACTTACGAGTAAATTGATTTGACACAACTGAGCTCAAATACAACCATAACACTAGTAAATTACTAATATGCATGCGCAGAGCATGCGCAATATCATCCGTAATATGGGCATGCGCAGTAGATAATTAACTAAAAATCGGTGATTTACCATGTGATGTATAAAAAAAATGTTTTTTTGGCTGAGGAGGGCGGCTAAAAATATGTGTATAATGAGAAATACCTACTTAGCTTTTGCACACTACTACCATTCAAATTTAAAAAAAAATCGGCCTAACCTAATGAGTAACGTATGTAAAGTTATCCCCGGATTCTATCCCCGAAATTAAAAAAAATATTATCAGGCAACACTAACATAATAATATCCCTCTAACTCTTGTGTGAAGTTAGCCCCGCCCCGTTTTATATTATATTTCATTCCAAAGAGATTATCTGACAAATTTATGACCCAATTTATAAATTATTTTACTTCATTTTTTTAAATTATTACATTTATTTTGTGTGTTTTCCGAATTAAAATAATTTTAATAAAATTCAGGGGTCACATATGAAACTTATTAGTATTTGAAATAAAATATAATATAAAATGGGGCGGGGCTAACTTCATACAAGAGTAAGACGTATATAATTATGTTAGTGTTGCCTGATTATTTTTTTTTATTTTCGGGGATAGAATCCTGGGAGAACTTCACATAAGTTAATGAGTAGGGCAACCAAAAATATGCTCTTAAAAATAGGCTTTAGGGGTATATCCTCCATCCGGCCGTAAATTATTTAATTGCGAGGTTTAGCCTCTAGATTTATGGTTACTAGATTTATTTTGCCATGCCAATTGACACATGTTTTTTCAAATTTAAATTTGTTTTGCGATTGTAAAACAGAAATACATGAAAAGACTGCGACCTCGAAAATGCGTAACAGTCTTTTCGTGTATTTCTACTTTACAATCGCAAAACAAATTTAAATTTAAAAAAAATGTGTCAATTAAATAGCAAAATAAATCTAGTAACCATATTTCGCCTCGCAATTAAATAATTTGCAATCAGATAGAGGATATACCCCTAAAACCTATTTTTAAGAGCATATTTTTGGTTGCCCTAGTAATGAGAATTACGAAAATGTCGTTAACAAACCAATGGCTGATCGAATATTCGAGTTAGAAAGGGAAATTTCAGTTTCGAGAATGATTAAACAAAAAGGGGATCCCAATATATCAGAGTCTCGTCATGTATCAACACGATAACTCTCAGTTAAGTTCTTTTCAACCATCATCACATACACAAGTTTCGTCACATCCGGTTGAGTTTGTGACGTCATCACAATTTTCGTCTTCTACCACTCCGGCACAACAAATTGATTTGGCTTACCCATTCAGCAGTTTGTAAAATACAACATCGGTCAATGCTCGCATGCTCGATAGACCAATTTCGTCTAATTGTACTCTCATCCGCTGACGAATGGAGTACCAGAAGTAGTAGGGTCATCCATTCCGCATTTTCAAGCGACGCCGAATGTTGTGTCGATTGAGGTTGGTATGTCATATTACCAATCTGGATCGCAGCCCGTTCATATAGTTTCCCGTACGGATTAACATATCAACCGATGCATGGGATCGTAAAAAACATTGGGTTGCCAAATGTTTATCACAGCAATCCGTTCAGAAATGTGAATGACATTATCGTCATTGTCAATGAGTTCGGTCAAATTTATTCCGAAAATTGACAGTTTGAAGAATGCATATTGCTGGGACGACCAAGTTGTGGTTTTTGCGGAAGCTTTTAGACCTGCAAATTATTTGTGACAAGTTGGGGCTAACACGTGGTAGTGTGGTCTTGACAGCGTCCAAGAAGTCTTTGGTGCGTGGCAAGAATTTAAAAATAATTTTTTTTAGGATTTCCCGTGCGAGACGAATGTGGCAGACGTTCATATTGAAATGATGGAAACAAAACGTAAATTTGAAACGAAAAAAAAGTGGCGAATCAAAAACGTTTGCCAACCCGAATGTCCTTAAAATTGAGGAAAAACCATTACCAACCGCCGCCGTCGACGATTTCATTTCAAAAGAAATCAAAATAAATGGTAAACAGATTTCTTCATTTGTGGACCCTGGTAGCAATCGCACCTTGATCCGTAAGTCATTCGCCGAAAACATGAATCCGAAATTTGATTGTTCCATCGTTCTAACGGGGTTTGCTGGTGATCAATACGTGTGTCAAAAAATTATTGCCGCAGTAGTAGACGGAACATGGGTAAGGACTTAAGCAAAACCGAACAAAGTCAAGAAAAAGCTTTGCTGTCGTCACATTCCGATGTTTTCGCTTTAACAGTATCAGAGTTAGGCAAGTATGCCCTAACAAAGATGGTAATTAGACTAACCACCGATACACCGATCAATATCAAACCGTATCGTATCGCTACAGCAAGAATATTGTAGAAGAATGGTGAAAGTCGAATGTGTGTCGACTATCAGCAAATGAACAAGGTCATTGCAAAGCAGCCATACCCGATGTCTATTGTCAATGATCTATTAGCATGTCTGAGCGGCAATAAATATTTCAGTACATTGGATAAGAAAATGGGCTATCATCAGATCGAGGTCGACGATGAATCGAATAAGTACACCGCTTTCGTAACGTTAGAAGGATATTACGAATATAATCGAATGCCGATCGGTTTAATTAACGCACAAGCCGTACTTTAAGCCACGATCACTAAACTCGTTTCGATGACCCTGGTGAAGTGATTATATACCTCGATGATGTAGGGATTCCAAGTAAAACCGTTAAAGAGGGATTGACACGACTATACAAGTTCTTCACTGTTATGTGGCAAGCCCGATTAACTCTTCGTCTGGATAAGTGTAAAATTCTTGCAACCGAAATCACCTTTTTGGGGCACGAAATCAGTGAAAAAGGAATGATCCCCGGAGAAGGTATAGTTTATGGCGTCGCAAGAATTTTTCGCAGCTGTCGACAGTCATCGAAGTCCGACGATTTTTGGGTCTCACCGGATTTTTCCGAAAGTTTATTAAGAATTATTCGTTAATTTCGAAGCCGCTCACCAATTTACTACGGAGGTCCGAAGATAAAAACTTTAATTGGGGAAAACCGCAGCAACAAACCGTGTCTCGCAATTTACGATCACGTCGCTCAACACAAACTACACACCGACGCCTCTAGTATTGGCCTCGCTGGAGTCCTATTACAATCGGTGGACAGAAAGACATGGAAACCGGTTATGTATTATAGTCATCATTGCACAGACACTCAGCAAAACTATCACAGCTACGAATTAGAGGTTCTCGCCGTTGTAGAATGTCTTGATCGATTCCGAGTATATCTTCTTGGAAAACGGTTTCGTCTCATCACCGACTCATGACTCATGTCGATCAGTTAAGTCGATCTCCAAACGAACCGCCGAGAGAAATGGAACCTGCTGATTCGATAATGAAAATTAGGATTCTAAACGACTGGCTTCTTACCACGCAACTCCAGGACGAAAATTTGAAGAGAATCATCGCCGTACTCAACGGATATCAGAAGTCCGACGATGAAAACCATTTGAGAGAATAATTGGCTGAAAAATAATCGTTTGTTCTGAAAGGAAGGTGACGAACTAAAATTCGTTGTGCCAAAACCAGTCCGATTTCGAGTGGTACAACATTTTCACGATAACATGGACACTTTGGTATCGAAAAGACAATCGAAGGAATTACAGAAAATTTGTGGTTTCCGAAAATGCGCCGATATTTGAAATCTTACGTTGCTGCTGTGATATGAAATCCAAAAGAGCAAAATCCGAAGGCCGCCTACACTTTGGACCAATGGAACCGATACCACCTCGGGCCGTTTGTAAAAAGTAACCATAGAAACACATATCATTGCGATGTCTGATGCTTTTAGTAAGTTTATAATTGTGAGAGCCGTCCGAAATACAAAAACAGCACCTTTAATTAAATTAAAATGATCTTACCGCCTATTTTGAACTCCCGAATCGTATCATCAGTGATTGAAGTACGTCTTTTAACAATATTCAGCAAATCAAAATGGCAGTTCGAACTCCTCGCGTGAACGAACAAGTGGAAAGAGCGAACCAGATGATTTTTTCTTTCATTTGTACCTCCGTCGAGAATGTCAAAGATTGGGATGAAACACTTCGAGATTTTCAATGGACCGTCAATTCTCAAAAGAACTCTACGACGGGATTCAGTCCAAATGAACTCTTGTTTGATTTTAAGTTAAACGGCAGCATACACAACAGCTTGGTGGCCGATATTATGAAAGAAAGAGGAAAGTAAAAAAAAAGCTTCAACCGACATCATTCCGAAACAAAGAAGTACATTGGAGGAGATATAATCGTCATCGAAAAAGAAAAGTCCTCAACCGGTGAATCACGAAAGTTTGATCCGAAATCCCGTGAAGATAATTGTTCTAGTGACGACGAGTGGATTTAGGAAGAACCAGTATCAGGTACGGCTGAACTGTTACGAACCGATAACATAGCAATCGCGGACGACGAAAAATTAAAGAGAACAATCGAGGAGAATTAATTAATTACACTCGTACCGCCGTATGATTAACGTGTTTTGCAACAATAACACTAAATAAATTGTTTTCCTTAAATATAAAATAATTTAGGTTTGGTAATTCCCCAACTTTGCCAATTTGACACCAATGACACCAACTTTATTTGGCTCTTCATATTCCTTTTGCCAACTACACACAGGCGCAGCGGCACACTCGATTTATTAAGAAAAAACAAAAGAACATACAATATTTTTTGTTTCTTTTTATTTTTCTAATTTTTAATCTTTAATGTCACCGCTGCCATTTTTCAATTTTTTTAATTCAGAATATAATTAATTAACAATGTGTAAATTCATTCACCATTAGAATTTGAAGAAAAAGAGTTATTATAATTCAAAATGAGCAACATGGAACCCAGCTCACTGATTTAACAATACAAGCAACCGGATTCTTGCGAGAGAAGGCCGAAAACGTTGTACTGGAGAACATGAACTCAATGTCCTTGAAACTTTTAGAAACAGTCCCCAAACAGCAACTGAAACCCATAATGCTTTAGAAGAGGTTCGAGGAGTACTGTGCGACGAAGCGATCTTACTGTGAGACGAAGGCATAAAGAAGCCGTTTTGAGATCATATGAGTCGTTTCTTAGTGAACTCGACCGTTGGAAGGCAAAAAGTATAGAGACCACCATATGTGAGCTTACGACAACGGTCGCTTTCGGTGGAGGTTAAAATATGGTTTGCGTTGGTATTTATTTTGGTGCCCATTTGGTCCGACTCCCAGACCCGTCTCGAATATCAATCGGCATTGGAAGGTATGTGTTCCAATTAAAAATTATATTCATGCAACTGTAGAGGCCACCGAGCAATCATATCGTTTAACTCATAAATTGTAGTATTAAATCTAAAAAGATGTCTTAGCATTAGTGGATAGGCTAAAAACAAATTGATAAACTTATAGATGAACGATTGATTCAATGTCGATCATAAGTTTTTCAACAAAACATGATCAACTGGGATCAATACTTTTAAATACTGTTTGATCTATTCAAGACACACAAGTTTGAAGAAATTCTCTTCACACACAGATAAATAAGACAAAAAACCCACTTCATATGTGGATCGGATTTATTTCCCTACGATTTAAAAAAATCGGTGCAAATTTCCGACTGAATAAATCAATGCGGATTTAATCCCTTAACACTCGAAGTACGCTCTAAAAATTTATATTTATCTGAACATTTGTAACAAATAGTCTTATACTTGCAAACTCACGACCCATTTGGCATTTATAGCAACTTAGGAAAGAGTTTACCTGTTTTATAAAGAAATACCAACCCTATTGAATATTCAACCGCTTTGCTGGTTTTAATTAGCTGCAACTGATTGTATTTTCAAATATAAATAATAGTCGTAATGTGGTCTATTTGAGTAGATGGAATTGTACACCTAAAAGATGACTATTTTACCGTTGTACTTGTTTATGTTTGTCGTAAATTGTGCCCCTAAATGACTATCGAGTAATTTATATTATAGATGAACCACAGTAATGTAACTCGCGATTTTTTAAAATTATTTTTTTAATATTCGAATGTGCTTATGCGAATATGTGATACAAAAGAATTTTTCTCGTCAGTTATTTTTTATTATTCATATTATTTTAATTAATGTACCTACATAAAAATTAATATTAATTTTTTATTGGAATAAAAATGAAATTCTTTATTTACTCAATACAGAAGTTTTTATTTCATGATGTTTTATTTCATAATTTCTAAATTCTTCAGAAAAATCAAAATTATAGATAAATAACGGCTTCGAACCAATATTAAAAAAATTAACGGCTTCGAGCCAATATTTAAACATTTAAAAAATGGGGCGTAGGGAAAATGTAGGGATTTTTTTTAATGTTTGTAGGGAAATAATAATTTTTGACCTGGCATCACTGTGCCAAATGCCAATTTGCCAAACACGATTCGGAAGCTAAAATGGTTATGTGCGAATCTTTTGTCGATGGTTATTGTGAATTAGGACCTAATTGTTTAAATGAACACATTGATTTATTGTAAGTTTGATAGTGGTATAGGTACAGTATGTTGTATATGGTTTATAAATTTTTGTGATATTTACAGCGAATTGGTCCGCGAAGAAGTTGACTCAGCTATCATAGGCAAGCAGTGGCCAATCTCCTGTTTTGGCCCGTTCAGTTATCAGCCAAATTTTCCAAATTTCGTTGAAGATCAATCGTTCGAAGAAATTCGTTTCGAATTTTATGAGGCTAAAGTTGGGAATTGGAAGAAAATGGGTGTGAAATATAAAAAATTGTTTGAGGATAGCAGATCGAAGCTTGAGCAGTTGAATAAGGTATCACATAAGCGATTGAATATTTTTGTACAACTTTATAATAGTGGTTATGAACCAAAATCGAATAATTCTGCCATTCCGGACACAGAAACGCGCGAGGAATATTTGAAAACCGCATCAATCTGGAATTTCCGTCCTGGCCCGTCTGAAGTGAGCTCACAGACATCAAGTCCACAGACTTCATTGTCGTGGTCGCAAATCGCACATAATAATATCAATAACCAAGAAAAAGACGCAGATTTCTTTAAGGGTCTGCAAAACCTGATCCTTGAAAAAAATAAAGCAGATCTCGATCTAAAAGCAGCAGAACTATCTGATCAGCGAAGTCCAATAAATAGTTTGGTAGCCGAAAATGTTAATCTAAAACAAGAACTAGAAACCACGCAAGACGATAATATTAGGCTGTCCCAAAGTATTTCGTTATTGAAAATTGAAGTGGAATATCTAAAAGAAAAAGTAAACAACAACAACATTAACATTGCTGGTATTCCAGACAGAACAATAAATCCTCTTACCGTAACAATAAGGTTGTTTGAAGCCATAAACGCAAGAGTGTATCTTGATCAAATTGATTGTGCACACTATTTTAGAAGAGAGCTGCAAGCTACTAATATCCAAACAACCCGTAGGCCAGAAAATCGTATACTTGTAAAGCTGACATCAAATATCGTCAAAGAAGAAATCTTACAAAAAAGGAAATTGAGAAAAAATTTTTCGGATGAACTTGGATTTTCCAGCAACAACATAATGGAAATTTTTATTCGGGATCACCTCGCTACACACAAATTAGAACTCTTTCAAGAAGTAATGAAATTCAAAATCGAAAACAATTTCCGATTTCTGTGGACCAATAACAATAGAATTCTTCTCCGAAAATCTGAGCGCACCAGAGTACACCACATAAAATGTTTAGCTGATCTTGGAAAACTTAAGAAATAATTACATATATGTTTTTATTATGTAATATTAGTATCGTTGAATTATTTTTGAGAAAAACATTATAAATTGACAACATAAATTATATAACATATTATTATAATTATATGTAGTGTTATTTTTCGGACGAAAACGATTTAAATGTATGTTGGTCCAAAATACATACAAAAACAAATTGTTGACATGATTCTGTTTTGTTACCTACACAATTGTGATGGCAGGCAGGAAAAGGGATATAAATTAACTGCAAATCAACTGCTTCCAGAGCTATTGATCTCCACTCCCAGGTAGTTTTCACATATTTTTCATCGCCATATTTGGTCTGTTCAAATACACCAACAACTCATGCTCGATGACGTTCTTGTGACTTTCCAATCACCGCTTGCGATCTACTCTAGAAATCATTGGTCAACCATAGGCAATCTCAAGTCGCCTTTGCCTGTATTTCCCTCTGCTACATCTCGTTGTCCTGCCCCACGGTACTCTATCCGATGCTAACCAATTCACCAATCTTAATTTCTCCCGGCCAGTATTCATTTTTGTTGCGTCCATTATTTTGTCCATACGTAGGTACTAAAATTGCTCTTCGGCATCATCCAAGAATATCGCCGCACTTAAAATGAGTTCCTCATTTTTCTTTATACCGACATCATCTTTGCTTAGCAATCCTTGTTTGGTTTTCCGTCACCTCACCACAACCGGCATAATCATCATTATCACCTTTCTCGAACCCTCTGGAAAAATTGTATTGGGCTATTTTTGGCTGCATTTAAACAAATGGTAGATAAACTAAACTAAATTTTGATCAACAAAATCAAAAGTTTGATCAGAATTCGCAATATCGAGAAGAAATCGGGTCACTCGAAAAACAGAATATTTAGCAAGCAAGATGATGACACAGGCGATAAGGAGCTGATGATACAGCATTTCAATAACGATAGGAAGCAAAAGGCGATAATGGCTTTAGGAGGTAATAAAAGAAAATTGGCGTTCTGATCGGATGGCAAAGTCGGACAATTTTTAAATACAGTTAATCAAATACTACTTGATCAGTATCAAGCAAATATAAATGAAGGAAATCTCTAAATTAATAAAACACTGACAAATATGGGGGGGGAGGTATCAGAAATATAATCAACAGCATGTTCTCTAATCACATGAAAAACAAGACATTTATCCACGCAGAAATTAGCCAAGCAAAAAAATGTTCGAGTATATAGTTACACCGGGTATTTGCCGACCATCCAACAGTCCTTGGTCCAGTCCATCTAGAAGCAAAGAAGAAATGCGAATGGAGACCATGGGACGATTATCGTGCCCTAAATAACATTGCCATTCCAGATAAATACCCGATACCATACGTTCCAGGACTTTACACAACAGCTACGGTGATGTGCAGTGTTTTCAACTATCGACTAACAGATGTTCCAAATAACACAATTTCAACATCGTTCGGACCAGTTGAATTCACTCGAATGACGTTTGGTCTGAGAAATGCGGGCGAGAATTCCATAGGTTCATCCATTCAACCTTTGACGGCCTGAATTTCTGTTTTTCTTATCTTGTTAACTTGCCAATTGCTTCACAATCAATAACACAACATTTGCAGCATTTAAAGGTCGTGTTCGAGAAATTAAGTAATGCTGCGTTTATTAATCAACCTTGAAAAATGTCATTTCGCTGCGGAGCGAAATCAATTTTTGGGTCATGGGAACCAACCACCATCCACTGGGCGTGTTAACGATATACTCAAATTTAACTGACAAGAAAACGTTAAACAGCTTAGACAATTTTGGGGCAGGTTGAATTTTTATCGCGATAAAAATGCCGGTGGGAACCAAGCAATCTCTCTACAGACCGACAAAGCCATTGGAGCATTTATTTAACATATAATAGACAATGCCTGGCAACTGCTAAAGTTCTATGCATCGAAGTTAAAACGGAAATTCAGCAATGGTGTAGCAATTATGATAGAGAGTTATTTGCTGCTTATTCCGCAATTAAACGATGGATTGGCAGAAGCTGCGCCTATTCCAGAGATCAAAGAATAAACTCTAGCCGCAGAAGTATATTGATATCCTGTTTTGGTTTATCGGCCGATATTGTAATAGATCATGGAATGCGTAAGTCCGAGTCCGACTTATTCAACGAGTCCGCCCAGTTATAATCCCCAATGCTATATATCCCGAAGATTTTGGTGCTACTTCAGCGGGGTTTATTTTTGGATAACCGTTCCGGATTGTTGAAAAAGTCAAATATGGAACAAAACCAGTCAAAATTTATCAATCAGCTAAGGGCGCGATCCGATTTGTCTGACCATCGCCAAGCAGATAAATACATATCCACATGTATTTATAAGGACAGATACGGTTAAAAAATCATTGCAGCCACCAAATGAGGGACAATACTTGAAATACGAGGCAAACAGTGCAATATTTCATTAGACTGATTAAAACCATGCTTCCTTGAGGAAACATGTTCAACACCATTAATAAACGAGCAAATGAAGGAGATAGCCATCAAGGAACAACTTAAAAACAATCGATTCATGAAGGTTAAGTCTGCGACAGATGTCCAGTATCAACCACAAATACCTGTCAATCCACCAAAATCAACAAGAATAGGTCGAGTCATCAAAATTATGAATCGTTTCACGACCAATTTGTGACCTCCCAATCACTAGTGAGGGGGTAATGCAACTGTCATTCGTAGCTTTCACTCAACTAATAATGGGGCATTTACATGCGACCCACATTTTTCTCCTGCAAAATGAGAAAGATATTACATTGACTTTCTGCACATAAGAGACAAGAAAAGAAATATATCACAACAAAATTTTGCAGGAGATTTTTTAGTCAATACACAGCAAAATGTTGCCATAAAATAAAATGTTGCCATAAAATATATTCGATCCGAGTATTTTTATGGCGACATTTCGTATTTATAAATGTTGGCATCGTATTTATAAATGTTGAGGATTCATAATAAAAACAGACGCCATAGATAAAAATGTAAATTTCGCATTTTAATTCATTAAAAATAAATTAATAATGATCCTATAAAAAAAATTACGCCATTACTATATATGTTTATTTCTTTCTGGCATATTGAATATTTTTACATAGCGGATTCTTTCTTATTTACCTGCAGAAATTTGTAGAAGAAAACAATTTTCTACATGTAAACCGGGCATAAAACTGAACAAGGCTGAACTTTGTATCAAAGCATTCGTGTCTTATATAAAGAAAATAAGAAAATGTAATTTTAAAATTTTCCTAATAAACCAAAATACCACAATATAATTTTTTCCTAATAATTGCGACGACGTTGCAACGAGGAGTGAACATGAAATTAAAAGTAATTTTTACCTCTACCATTTTTATCTACATCATTTTAAAAGAAGAACGGTATATGACATGTCTCAACCTTGTCGCATAACGTTGACAGTTATTGGACAAGTCATTTGAGAAACTAATGTGACTTATTATAAATTAGTCATTTAGTCGACATACAAATAAAAATCGAAAAGTTTTTTCTTTTTCATACACATTTAGAAAACAGCTTGCCGTTCACGTGAAAAGATCTATTCACGTGTATATTGACAAATTTGTAATTGGGTTCGAGCGAATGTTACGTGACATTTTTGAATAACAATGACATAACAGTGACCCCTAAATCATTGTGGAAAAGCAGTTCCAATACCATTGTGCTGTGAACAAATTTGGGAATTTGGTGGCTGTGCGAGCATGGTAGTGGGTGTTTATTATATTAAATTCAAATCTTTCGGCGTGAACAATACAAGAGTAATAAAAAGTAAATCAAAGTCTTTTAATCTTGAACAGGTTGTGAAGCAGAGTATATATTATAAGAAAAACGTTCGTCATCTATTTAATCTTGATTTAACATGAGGATGGAATGTTGTGGTATAAAATATAAAATTACTAGCAACCTAGAATAAAAAGATGCCAAGCAGTATGATCATACTGACTAATTTCGGTTTTGTAGATGCCTTAACCGTAGCTTCGGAGTTGTAGATATCAGAATTTTTAAACTTCATTCTACTCGTAGTAAACGGTACACTCTAAAAGTTTGTTTGTCTGCACATTTTTAACAAATAGGCCACGAGTCTTACTTTGCATAAACATCCATTTATGTAAAGTTGAAGTTTGTTAGTGGTTTTAATTAGTTGTAATGGACTGTATTTTTTTAGATACAGCAAACATTTTACCCCTAAATGAAGACTAAATATAATATATATCAATATTTGATTTTTTGTTGATCAACAAAACACAAAATTCCATTCAACTTTTTCGAAATGAAAAACATTTCTACCGTTTCGAATTTTATTAGATTTAAAATTTAGACATAAAATGAATTTATCATTCTTAACACACACTAAAATTATTCGAATCTGAATGATCCAACAACTCATCGGGTGGCTCTTCCTTAATTTCTGGTACCGTATGGTATGCGGCAATCGTAAGATGCTTTTGCAACGCCTCAAAATTTACATTCGAATTGTGTTCGTTCTGTTCGATCACCTCCGCACAGAAACCCTTGAAATTTACACAATTCTGTGCATTGGGATTATTCAAAATGAGATTTATAACGGTTGGATCGGTCAGACCGAAAAACCATTCACCTTGAGGCCGTATATTTGTGTTACGTGTATCGGTTGCGCTATGAATCAATTGAAGCAATGTTGTGTGACAGTAATCGGGTGACGGCCCTGAAATTATATATTCAGAATCGACTTCCGGAATTATTTCGAATCGGGGCGAATCTCCATTATCAATTATTTGACATGTGTACGTGCATTTTTGTTCCGGGTCCTTAATATGCGAATAGACTCGAGTTATGATATAGCCAACCGGGTAGATGCAATTTTCGGCATGGTAACCTACTCTATCACAGACAACATCACCGATTGCATGAAGTACGAATCCCGTTAGCTCAATTGGGAGTGTAATAGTTTGGATTACTTGATGCTGTTGCTGCTGTTCTAGTTGTTGTTGGTGTTGCTGCTGCTGTAATTGCATTTGTTCCTGTTGTTGTAATTTTTTAGCGGAAAATTGTTTTGCTGGTTTCACTTTAATACTGTTTACGCTACCAGTCTTACTTTTAAAACTACTCTCTGAGTTAGCCTCGGAATTAGAGCGTTTCTTAACCGCTGATTTTTTAATCGGTGTACTCGATATTTCGTTGAATGTACCAGCATGATTTGGTGTACTTGAAGCATTAGCCCCAAATGTTAAATCATTTTCGAATTCAATTAGTTTTTTAAGTAGGAACCGGCGTTCCTCTTTCACACACAAAATATTCTCTTGAATTTGGGCCACTTGATCACAAAGGGCTGCATTCTCCTGCAACATAAAAAATGAAGTGTAGCAACTGCAGGGTAGACTCAAAGTGTATTACTCAACTTACGTATAGTATGTTCTTTATATTTTGCTTCAATAACTTAAGCTTACGTTTGTATTTTTCATTTTGTCTCTGATTTTGTTGTTGAAATATTAGGAATTTGTTTGCTGCCATCATAATTCGCAAGAAAACACAAAAAATAAACGAAAATTTACACAACGTTTGACAGATGGATACGTGAACTGCATAAAGCATGTCAAATGCCGTTTAGTCGTATGTACTAAACAAAATAATCTAGTACAATTTTTGACATTTCATCAACTAAATTTTATTTCTGTTTTGATTCCAAACTCAATCGGAAGCTAAAATGGTGTTGTGCCAATTTTTTCTCGGTGGTAACTGCCGATTTGGAACCAAATGTTTTAATGACCACATTGATTTAAAGTAAGTATAAATTGGTGGTATGTTGTATAAAGTATATAATTTTGTGTAATTATTTTAGGCAAATAATCCGCGTTGAAATAGACTCGGCCATCAAGGGCAATCAATGGCCAATATCCTGTTTTGGACCATTCAAGGATAAGCCTTGTATCCCAAATTTTATAGAAGATCAATCGTTCGAGGAAATTCGATACAAATTTTATGAGGCGAAAATTAGCGGTAACTTTGAGCAAGTACGTCTGGGATTTATAAATTTGATTCAGGACAGTAAATCAAAGCTGCAACAATTGAATATGCTAAGCCCCGAGATTATGAATATTTTTGTACAACTTTATGATGCTGGGTCAGAACCAAAAAAGAACAATTCTGCTATTGGTAACAATCCTTTTGCTACGGCGAATATTGGCAATTCACAAACAGGAAATCAGGCGCAGAACATATTTGGTAAATCGACCTTTGCACCTACTACAGATGTAACAGCTACAAGTATGTTTGGAGGTACAGCATCAAACCAACAACAAAGTGGTAACATCTTTGGAGGGAGCTCATTTGCCAATCCAAATCAAACATCAGGAATATTTGGGGGTTCTCAAACCCAACAGGCACAGCAATCTATATTTGGAGCACCCGCTCAGCCTAATACGGGAGTATTTGGGCAGCCTGTTAATACATTTCAACCGGCAAATGCGGCCTCACAATTTGCGTTGCCTCAACTTGGTAATCAGCAGCCAACTCAAAATGTATTTGGACCACCACAACCCACACAAGGCATATTTGGATCCCCAACTCAGCCACAACCAGCTACTAACATTTTTGGAGGACAAACCATATTTCAGCAGCCAACTCAACCGGTTCAGTCTGTTTTCGCAGCACCGGCTAATCCGGTTCCGTTTGGTGGGGGGCAACAAAGCATTTTTGGGCAGCAGCAAGTACCTCAACAATCAACACCGGCAAATGTATTTCAAACGCAACCTCAGCAGCCTCAACAAACTGGTGTTTTTGCCCAAGCTTCACAAGTCGATCCGAATTCGGTCCAAATGAGAAATAATATGTTTAATCAACCAATGCAACAACAACAACAACAACAGTCACAACAATCTGCCTTTAGCCAGCCATCACCATTTCAACAGCCTATGCCAGTTCAACAACAACCCAATCAACCACCTCCGTTTAGTCATGCTCCACATGTTGCTACACAGCCAGTGCAAATTCAACCATCGATTGGCAATTATTACGACTCGTGCTACAGTAAACTGTCCGAATTGGCGCCGGAAGAATTGGAAGCTTTCAAATCGGATCAATTCGAAGTCGGTAGAATTCCAACTGTCCCACCACCTAAAGAATTATGTTAGTAGGTCACACCGATCTAGTATAAAAAAGTGTATTTTGCTTAACCAAAACAAAATCTCGGTTTACAGGGCTAATGTCAAAATGACATTTTATTGTAAAGATCAAATAGAAAATTTATTTTTATTTAATTTAATTAATTAATTTTAGTTCAAATAAAATTAATATACTTGAAATAATAAAGTTAAACTATGAGATTTAAATTAATAAATTACGTGAAAAATGTCCAGCACAAGTAAAGATACACAATCGAATTCGACTGTTGTTGGGGCGAATACGAGTACATCGGCACCTACCAAATATAATGATTTAGAAGATAACCATGAACCTGGGGCATGTCGAGAAAGTATGCTCATCACAACCGATTCAATAGAAGAATTCTCCAATGAGATGTCTTCGATTACCATCACGGGTGGCGGTACAAAATCACCAGCCCCTACGGTACTTGAGACACTACCCAATATTTTGGATGAAATGACCATCTCGACCACGAGCTCCACAGATAATAAATTATCTGAGTCTGGATCATTTTGCAGCACGAATAGTAATGAACCGGTCGAAGATGATAGTAGTGAATGGAATTATATGCAGGCGCCCGATTGGTTGAATAAAAAACGTCATGTCTTTATATTGAGTACTGCGGGGAAACCCATTTACTCATTGCATGGGCGGGAAGATAAATTGGTTACATTATTCGGTTTTATGCAAGTTATTGTTAGTATTGTCCAATCGAACAACGATACGATCTATTCGATTCATGCGAATGGAATAAAATTTGTGTTTTTGATTCGGACCCCATTGATCCTAGTCGCGGTAAGTCGGGTGAAAGCTAGTGTCCAGCAAATACAGATGCATTTAACCGATGTCTACAATCAAATTCTTTCAACACTTACGTTAGATAGGATTACAAAAGTTTATGAGAGTCGGAAAAATTTTGATTTTCGTCCATTCCTTGGTGGTACGGAGCGATTTATGGATCATTTGCTTACAGATGAGAGTTACAGTAAGTTATAACTAATTCTTGTTTGTTATGAAATTTATAAACATTTTCTATTTTGCAGCCTCGAATAATCCTTTCATGTTCCTAACGCATTCGGTTCGTATTTTGCCCATGAGCCAAAGCATCCGTGATAGTATTACATCCGCAATTCAAAATAACTGCTCCAAAATCAAACAACTAGTATTCGCGATGTTGATTGCTAAAAATAAGCTGATAACGCTTGTCCGCATGAAAAATTATTATATTCATCCGGCCGACTTACGAATCATATTCAATTTGATTGAATGTTCAGAAAGCTTTAAGACGGGCGAAAATTGGATACCAATTTGTTTGCCCAAATTCAATCCAAATGGTTATTTATATACGCATATATCGTATTTGGCTGAGGATTGTCAAGCTTGCCTCTTGCTAATGACAGTGAAACAGGATGAGTTCTTTACCCTTTCCGGGGCGAAGACAAAAATTACAGAAAAGCTGCGCAGATCAAATTGTCTGGAAGCGATAAACGAGGCAATGAAAAATAAAGGGATAAATCTAAAAACGATCGATATCCCTGAAATGAGGCACTTCATATATAAATGTAAATCGACGGCACAATTATTGTGCTCCGAAATCACCATTCCATATAATAGTCCGGAACAATTTGATCGGCTACGGGTACTCTACTACGATATACACAATCGTATACATAGCAGTTCACGGCCACTAAGCTTAATTTACGAGATGCGCGAAAAAGAAATAATTTTAGCGTGGGTGACTAGCGGGTACGAGCTGTTTGCAACATTTGAACCGACAATCGACAAAAATGCTGTGATTCTGCTGGTCAGCAAGCTCATGAAATGGATCAAGAAGGAGGAAAATGTGCTATTTATTTTGGGAGCGCCACACTTTTAAGAACCCGCTCGCTCTCTCCACTAAGAAATTGTGTTATGTAAATTAAATTGAGATTTTAAATTAATTAAAATTAATTTATATTTTGTTGTGCCACAAAACTATTCAGCATAGACAAAATATATTTTCATTTTTTTTTTCATTAGGTAATTCTTCAGCCAACAATATTAATGTTTTTCGATTTTGTAAATTAAAAAGAAAAAATTAAGACAAAGTAATTAACAAATAAACTGTAATTAGATTAACTTAGATTGCATTATTTTTCATAAAGCCTTTAGTGCTGCTTGCAGTTCGAGATTTGCATTTCAGTTGTCCTTGAGCCATTGTCAACTACCTAGTTAGGAATTTACTTAAGGTCATTCAACCCCCGGTCCAGCTGTCCCATTTGTTTTTGTTCCATTATTATAACGTAAATCCAGGTTGAATGCGATATTCGCCAGAGAGTTCAAATCATCTTTCTCATAATGCTAAGCAAAGAAAAATCAACTTGAATATTGCTGGCATAGGTGGTAACAAGGATGGCTTTTGCAGACACTCGATCAGCATCAAGCTAAGCCCAAGATCTTCTAGAGAATTTTCTATGCTTGTTGACGCTTTGGTATTCGACAAGCTCACTCAACAGCTTCCTGAAACCAACATTGACAAAAGTGAATGGAAGCATCTGGAAGGAATACAATAAGCCGATCCCCAGTACAATTGCTCGCAACCAATCGACTTGGTGATTGGAGCGGATCTCTATCCGTAAATAATAACCGACAAAATCATAAAGGGACAACATTATGAGCCCATGGCTCAAAACACTGAATTTGGCTAGGTCATAATTGGCAATCTGGGTAACAATGAGGATCAAACAACTACCAATATAGTGACAACAAATGACATTTAAGAACAACTACAATTGTTCATTGAGAATGAAAATATTCGCGAAGAAAGAAATCTCTCCAAAGAGGAGATAAAAATCGAAGAATGTTTTAAAGAGAACCTGGGGCACAATTCAGATGGAAGGTACACGGTGAGGATTCCTTTTAAATCAAGCCAACACAACTTAGGCGACTCCAGAAAAATGGCCGTAGCCAGATTGCTACAGCTCGAGAGAAAATTTACAAAGGATGCCTCATTCAAGCAGATGTATCACCAGTTCATGCTGTAATACCTGGACCTAAAGCACATCAATTTAGTCCGAAGGGAGCCTAAAGAAATCAAGTGAATCAAAACTATTACGTACCACATCACGGTGTGCTCAAGGAAGGCAGTACAACAACCAAACTACGAGTTGTGTTCGAGGATTTTGTGGACATCTGACTACAGATATCCAGAAAATGTACAGACAGATATGGATTCATGAGGCAGATCGGGAGTACAAGGGAATATTATGGCGAGACGACCCCGCTAAGCCTGTGGCTACCTACAGATTGAATACGGTTACCTATGGAACTACAACAGCCAGTTACCTAGCAGTACGAGCCTTGTTGCAGCTGGCAACCGAGGAAATTTTGGAACGTATCTCAGGCGAATTACATCATAAAGACAACGTATAAATCAAACTATCCGACAGCATAAAAACCTTATGGATCGTGTATCATCCCTCTACAGATGCGTTTGAGTTCGATGTCTCAAGATTGTAACTATCACATGGTCAACCAACCAAGTGATCATTGTTGTTGGATTCATCCAAATTATTCGACCCCATAGGGTGGCTGTCACCAATAACCATCACGGCCACACTAAGGCAACAAGCATGGACCATTGGAATACTATGGGATGATTGGCTACCAGCGACACTAAACGCTAGATGGATGAACAACGAAGAAATGTCCTTAATGAAGCAGAAAATGATTCCTCGGTGTATTGACACAACAAAAGAATCTGCGTATGCTGCGGTGGTATACTAAATCGAAATACGAGTAGCCGCTATCAAGACCAAATTATCAATGCAACGTCTGGAGCTTAACGCAGCCTTGCTACTAGCGAAACTCATAAGCCATAATCAATGTGCCCTGAAACTCAATGACACCAAAACTTACGCCTGGGCTGCCTCAACTATTACATTATCCTGGGTCAGAGGGGAGGGAGCCAAACCGATTCAAAACATTTGTGTCCAATAGGATTTCTGTAATAAGAAGTATGCTGTCAACAACTACATGGCATCATGTTAAGGTCAATTGAAAATCCGGAAGACATAGCCTCACGTGGAACAACCCTTTTAGCTCTTGCTAACAGTACCTCACCTAATGGTGAAGAGGTCCAGATTTTCGTCATGAGGTACCCACACCAATCAACATCCCCAATGACGTCCATCTAGAGGAATTAAAAGAAAACTCAATAGTTAATCTGGCTGGCGTAAAAAAAGTCAACCCGTTCTTACAACTATTTGTGCGTTCTGCCATCTTCAACAAACTAAAACGCATCTACCACAAAATGCCCATATACCATCGAATAAGGAACTCTTGAAGACGGAGAAATTACAATTCTTAAAATCATCCAGGAACAAGACTTCTCTAACGAAATTCAGTAGCCTCAATTCCCTTAGACATTTAGACAAAAGAAATAGACTTTTATCTTTGAATCCGTGATTCAAAAGTCTCTAAAATGTTTCCGCCACAAGCAACATATGTCAGAACAACTAATGGGAACTTTGCACGATAACAGATCCAGCCTAACTTGTTGGTAAACGACTTAGTATTAATAAATGATGATCAACTACCTGCTACCCGGTGGAAGTTGGGAAGGATGGCTTGGTTCAAGTCGCAACAGTAAAATGTCATTACGCAACTTATAAAAGGCCAATTACAAAATTATGCAAGCTACCGACCGCAGATGGATTGAAGGAAGCATTGTCACCATTACAACCCAATACTAGCGAAAGAAGGTCAACTGATAACAATAACTCGGCCCTTAGGCAACAACCACATATACGAGCAAAACAAGTAAGGTTAAACAAATCAAATGGCACTAACAATATTCTCTATGTGCTGCATTTTTGGACTTGCACAAGCCACCATCCAAATAAATCCATTCAACCAGTCTGCCGGAATTTGTGAAGCTTGAAATAGTAGCGGCGAAATGGACATTAGTCGTTCAGTACAACTTAACCTCTTATTGGGTGGAAATTGACAATTTTAAAAGAGCCCACAATGAATTGCAGTCGGATTGTATGAAGCTGTCCGGTCTAAAATGCGACACGTCATTCTTCAGCAACTCTTATAGCAATACAATTACTTGATAGCAGACAACGAGCTATTGTTCGAACGCAATAAGGACCGTAAACGAGTGAAACGAGGTTTCGGTGATTCAGTGGGCCTTGTGTTAGGGGACATGTTTGGGGTTCTCACCCAACGAAAAGCTGAAAAGTATGAGTCCCACTTTAAAAAAATTAATGATGAGAGTTATTTTTTGCCGCTTATCAAAAATGAAACAACTGTAATCGATAGCAGCATCAATCTAGTAAAACATAACACAAATCTCAGTGCAGTATCGATAAACAACTTGATAAAGAACCAACATCGCTTACAACAGGAAATGCTGCAATTACAAGAATATAGAACATACGAAGACAGAGTGCGATCAACGTCAACGAACATTTTCGAAATGATGCTAGTACTAAAGTGCCTTCAGGATACGCAACAAGGCTTACTTAATGTGATCTATCATGCTCATCAAGACGTGCTACATCCATTCATACGCGCGACCAGAAGGAACTTACTCAATTATCCTTACAATTCTACCTAAGTCACGCTTCCTCAGTATGATTAAGGTCTTGGAGCGATTCAAGTTCAGCTCATGCCATACTTGTTTCGCTACTCTGCCAGTTGAACTAGCGATCCACCTAGCATTTTCCAAGGCAACTGCTTCTCTATGGCTTTCTGCTTTCAGCACAGACATAGGCCTTCCTACACATTCTCTTCCTGGATCCAGTTGGAGAGTCGTACCGTACCTTGCTAACTCGTCTGCCATACAATTTCCCTCAACGTCAGAATGGCCCCGAACCCAGACTAACTGGATATTAAAATATTCACACATCTCATTAAGAGATGTGTGACAATCCAACGCCGCCACCCTTGACGCTAGGGAAACTGAATCCAGCGAAAGAATGGCCGCCCGACTGTCCACATAGATAGTCGGATATCAGTTAACGATATCACATTATGCTTCAACCAGTTCATGACCTCTTCAATCGCTATAACTTCAGCCTGGTACACACTGCAGTAATCAGGCTAACGAAAAGATAAACTTACATTTAATTCCCACAGAACACACCAGCTCCCAAGCTACCATCGAGCTTGGAGCCGTCGGTGAAGAAATTAACTGTTTCCATAATGAGACCACTATTCCAATCCTCCCTAGAGAGGAGAGTCACCTTAAAAAGCTTGATAAAGCACAACAGAGGTGTTATATAGTCCAAATTCGCCAGGTCATGCCTCACAGAATTGGCTATAGTTGAGTGCCCTTTTTGCAGACACTTCCACCCCAAAGTCGCGGAAATCTGGGCGGCCGTATTGACCGTCATTTGCATACCAAGGATAGCTAACGGGAGAAGGTACAGCATGACCTCTAAGGCACTAGTTGGGGTGGTTTTCAGTGCCCCACTAATGAGCAGACAGGCTGGCCGCTGCACGTTCACCATCATCTTCCTGTATGATAGTTTCTCCAGAGCTGGTCACCATACAGCAGTACGGGGCTTACCACTGCCGTGTAAAGCCAGTGTACCAGCTCCGGTTTTAAGCCCCATTTCCTTCCAATGGCGGTTTTACAAGAGTAGAGTGCCACAGTAGCCTTCTTCACTCTTTCTATCGTGTTTGGTTTCCAGCCGAGCTTACTGTCCCGAAGAATCCCTAGGAATCTCGCCTTTTTTAAGTAAGCACCAGCCTAGTACCATTCGGGCTTGGTGAACCATTGCCGTAATTTTATATTTCCTAGTGAAAAGGACCAGCTCTGTTTTAGTTGGGTTAATCCTCAATCCACATCTACTGGCCCAACCCGCAGTGATTGATAGCGCATTCTGCATCATATCCCTGATTGTACCCAGGCGCTTACCCAAACCAGCTATCGCTACGACATCCCCATAAGCAATTCACGTTGTTGAAAGCGCCCTCGATATCGAGAAACGCCACCAACGAGAATTCTTGAAAATCCAGTGACTTCTCAATTCCCCAAACCAATGTGTGTTGGTTTCTGGGTATAATTCCCGACCGAATATAGACGTCCAGCAGCCTTTCCATGATTTTCAACAGAAAGGATGACAGAGGTGTTGGTCTTAAGTCCTTAGGGTTGCTGTGCGAGCTTCTACCTGCTTTGGGGATAAAGATCACTCTAGCCTCCCTCCATTTCATCGGGATGTACCCCAGCTTCAGACACCCTTTGAAGATAAGTTCCAGCCAGGCAAGCAAGACCTCCGAGTTCTTTTGAATTTCTGCTGGTACAATCCCATCCAGGCCAGCTGACTTAAAGGGCTTAAACCCTTTAATAGCCCATATTATCTTCCGTGTATTCAGAAGATCCTCTATACGTAACAGTAGGACTCCGCAGTCATTTCTAGACTCGCAGTCAACCAAAGGCCCCGCAGTTGACACATCCTTACTTCCAGGGAAGTGAGTTTCCATCAAAAGATCAAGAGTCTCTTCCCCAGACAGCGTCCATTCGCCATCCGGTATTATCAGATAGCCTGGAACAGCTGGACTAGTGGAGAGAATCTTTCTTTAGCGCGAGGTTTCCGAGACCCCTTCCATTCTATCAAAGAACCGCCTCCACGACTGCCTTTGCGCTTTCCCTTGTTTCCCTTTTCTAAACTCTCAGGCATTCCTTGAAGAAGCCCCAGTCTTGCATTTCTTTAGATCTTTTCGCTCTGTTGAAAGCAGACCCGCAAGCTTTTCGGCACTCCGCAAGTGCTGAGGTCCACCAGTTAGGTTTTCGCTTTCCCCTCAGCTTTGTTAATGGGCGTATCGACGTAAAGAGTATCGACCATTGAGTCCAGTTCACTACCCGTGTCGGGGAGTCCTGGAACTCTAGATGGAATGATGCCCTCTAATACAGTCCTATATAAACGCCATACTGTCCTCCTGGAATTTCTGAACACGTATTGATTTGTTATTTGGAGATTGAGCTTAAACGTTAAATAATGATGGTCGGAGAAGGAATGCTCCTTCGAGAGTGCACTCTCCATTCCCTGATCATCTGTGAAATAGACTCAGAGACCAGAGTAATATCCAGAACCTCCTGCCTATTACTAATAATAAACGTGGGTTTCTGACCTATATTGCTAATAGTGAGGTTAGTTCATAAAAGAAATTCGAAAAGTAATTCACCCCTATCATTGATGTCCGAGCTACCCCAGAGGGTATGGTGTGCATTCGCGTCAGACCCCAGGATAGCTCCCACCTTCCTCCTTTCCACGTCACAAACAAGTGCCTCCAATATATCTGGCGGAACTGGCTTCTCACGATCCAAGTATGCAGCTTCAAGCCAGAATCTCCTCCCCTCCGTCTGTATGCAGACCGCAGTTATGTTCCCATTGCAATACTGTTGAAGTAAATAAGCATTTATATTATTACCCACCACTATACATGATCTGCTATTTTCCGTCCCAAAAGCGTAAAAAAGGGTGTACCCCTTCGCTCGCAGACCACAGATCTTGTTATTTTTGATCCAAGTTGGATCAAAACTATTTCCTCCCCTGACTTAGCAAGTCTGAGAATAGCGCTGCCTAAGCAGCCTTGGTATGATGTAAGTTTATCTGCACAATCCTGATCATTGTTAACAAACACTTACCTTATTACGACCTCATTAGGGTTCGCCACTGGCTGTATCTCCTCTGATATACCACTCGTCGCGCTTAATCTTCCAGGATGGACCTCTTCCTCCCTTTTTTCGGGCTGCGCAGTACTCGTTTTTACTCCGACTTCGTCCTTTCTAAACACCTTGAGTGTAATGGAACCAAAGCCGAAGTTTATAAACCCTTTTGTTTTTGCGAGGGGAGCCAGGGATTCCTTGTTGATCACCATGATAGATGGTCTGAAACTACCCTTAGGCTCCTCCTGCTTGACAATCTTTTAGTTCCCTGTTAGGAGATCCGGATTACAAACCTGGATTATCCTCAGGGATTCATCCAAGTTTGCCGGCTCCGTGGGAATCCAGACCATTGCCCTAGGTCTGCTTGGTCCCATCTTGATGGCTCTCGTCCATGACGGCTAGCACCACCGGCCGCTCCTTCACAACGTCGCTGAAGAGCTTAAGCCTCTTTTGCGACTGTTGTCCTTCCTGAAGCCTGGCCCGTTTCCTATCGGCATCCAAAACTTCATGCTTCTCCTCGCTAGACCTCTGTCTCTTAGACCCAAGATCCTCTTTCTTTTCTTTAGTTACATTGGCAATGCGATTCTTCGCCCACTTAACCAATTGCCTCTGTTCCTCCGTCCATTGCTCTTCCGGAACTGTAGCCAGTCTGTCAAATACACGGAAGGCCGGACGCCTAGCCCTGTATCTCCGAACCGAAGGAGCAACGACTTTCTCCTTTTTTTCGCTACCGCTAGTTCCTGGCTTGCAAGCCTCGGAACCAGTCTTAGCCACACCGACGGCTGGAGTCCTAGACCCCCCCGTCTCCCCCAGCATTTTGGAAGTGCTGGCCACTTCTTTTTTGTTTTTAGTTTTGGATTCCATTTAATTCCTACGAGTAACGGAAAAATGATGGTCTGCGGGGTCGCCAGATCTTAAGTATACAAGAAATCCAGCCAAAAATTTGAATAATCCAAAAATGCTTACCCCTTCAAATAGACACAATTGTATGTTGAGCATAAACTTCACTCAAAAGTCAAAATGAAAACAAGTTAGGTAAAACAAAATTTATTTTATTTGTATTTCCATAAATTTATCCATAAAATAATTTATCATTGCGTGGTCAGCTTATTGTTAATGATAATAATTGGATGATTTTCCCCACGTTCCAAGATCCGCTTATTACACACACCATCTACGCATACGGTTTGAAACCGCTTGCCAGTTTCTCGATCACGTCCCGTCTGTATATGAAATTGCTGTTGAACGAAATTACTCGAATGTTTCTCCTGTTGACCAAGTGCAATATTGTTCACATCATTGACCCGGTCTCTCGATTGTGTAGGATGGGCGACTATTACAACAGATAGAAGGCAGAAAATCACAACAACCATTTGAATTATTTTGAACGACATTTTAAATGCGACTAAATACGGATTACAAATTATAAATCGCCTTGTATAAAGAAATACATGATTATCTAATTTTATAATTATCTCTTAATATTTTTTTTTGCTGATTGCTGAAATTTGATTCTTATCTTAATTTGTCAGAGTGGTGCGCGGACTATTAGCATCTTATTTATAAGCGCGCTACACTGCGTATTATACATAACTCATTGTTCTGCTCAAGTGAACGCAATTCTATATCTAGAACAATATGATTCTATGCTCTGATCATAAACATTATGATAATTTCGTTTTTAAATTACCGACTGGGCATAATAAAATCATGCACTGCAACAAACAATTTGTAACCCTTGAAAGGTTATATATACATACATACTCATGTGGATTATAAGATCGTATTCCGCTGACGTGTTAGTGTAACAGCGATATAAAGCCTGGTTGGTGATTTATTATATATGTATGTATATTATACAAAAAAAAAAAATTGTTGTGTAATTAAAGTGTTCCAATTGAGCGGACAGAGCAAAGCAATAAATATGGGGTAAAGCAGAGGCCTAACACACGCGGTGCTTAAGTTCGGTTCCAACTATACGCTCTACTTTGAATATTGCATCCACGTAAGTGATATGTCGCTACATGCAAGTTGCATGTAGAATAAAATGCACATGTTAAAAATCAATAACCTGAACCTGTTCCGAATGTAGAAGTATGCTAATCGCGGTTGAGTCATATAGCCTGAAGCGATACACTACCACAAATATGTATATAAGATTAGCATTTTGTTGAGTTAAAAATATTTATATACAAAACTAGAAGTAATTTCACTTTTTATATTCAAGGATTTTCATTTTTTATGAATCTGAACTGTTTGATCTTCTCTTTGTCTCTTTATATGTACATCTAAGAACGATGTACATGTAAGATATGTGTTTAGTCAAGCCTGACGACTCAACAAATATATCGTGAGTCGATATGAAAGTTTCCTCCTTATATCGATTGAAAATGTATTGATCAAATGTATTGTGGGTAAAGTCGCACGGTCGGATGCACGCAGATACGTGATAATGGAAAATTGTACGCGTCATCAATCATAAGACATTTTAAAATATCGGAAGTAAATTATCATACAATTCATAATACGAAACCATTACATTTATGGCATTAAGACAGAATTTATACATGGATATACTCGTATAGAATCATAAAGGCGTGTGTCGTTTCGATTTTAATGTTTTTTTTATAATTTTATGTATTTATGGTTTTGTATATGAAGCGTATGTGAATATGCATATGAATAAAATTTATGTTTATTGCGGATTAATAAACTTTTGATGGCTCGTTATAATAATTATCGGTTCCGTGAGGGTGGTAAATACATATATCCCACCAGCAATTTATTTATATTCGCTAGAAGACCCTGGATATATGTATTTATATTCGCTAGAAGACCCTGAATGGAGGGCGAAGTCCGAGATTCATACCTCCTCGCGGTGCTCTCTGGGTAACTCTAAATGAATCAGGCGGTGTAGTGGAGACGAGCAGCTAAATCCTGTTTATAGTCATGGACACTACATGTCAGGGCGAGCCATTGGCGCCTCAAAACCAATGCCAAACCAGCGTCTGTTTTCCAGGTTAGGAGCGGCTGAAGCGGGCGTCTGTCTTGTATCAAGCGGCTCGCTATATAAATGTGTTCAAGGTAGGACTGGATGCCTCAAGATTCTCACCAGTACGTGACCCACACACGTAACAAGCGGGTTGAGCGGAAGGCCAACAACCTCCCCTCATAAAAACTCACCAAGTTATGAACCCTAAACAAAGGCCTCGGATAACCATATCGGATTCATTACAAACTCGACCCCGGAAAATGTACACGGACAACGCTTTAAAAATGGGAACATGGAACGTGCTTAGCCTCTTAAGACCTGGAGATCTCCAGAACCTATCGAACCAAGCAAAGAGTTACACATTAGACGTACTTGCACTACAAGAGCTTAGATGGTCTGGGAGTGGGATCCATGACACCACCAATGGTTACACTCTTCATTACAGCGGCCATCAGAACGGAGGAGAATTTGGAGTTGGCTTCCTCATCCATCGGCGCGTGAAGCATCATATCATCGATTTCCGCCCTATCAACATGCGGATATGTACGGCCAGACTTCGCACTAGGAAATTTAACATCACGATCGTCAATGTGCATGCACCCACCGAAGATAAATCAGATGACATCAAAGATCTTTTCTTTGTCGAACTGGAGGAAGTCATCAATAACATACCGCACCACGACATTAAAATCATCGTGGGCGACTTTAATGCAAAAATCGGTAGGAGTGCAGAAAATACATCGCACATCGGTCCTAACAGCCTGCACCTAACTAGTAATAACAACGGCCAACGAGTCACCGACCTGGCAATAACGTACAACTTAGTTGTATCAAGTACGTTTTTCCCACATAAGAGAATCCACAAAGTAACGTGGAGATCGAATGATGGGAGAACGGAAAATCAAATCGATCACGTCATGGTGTCTAAGAGGCACTCCACCAGCATATCTGACGTTAGATCTTACAGAGGTGCAGACATTGACAGCGATCATATGCTTGTCATATTTAAATATAAGTGCAAACTGTCATCTACGTTTAACAGACAAGCACAAAAGACCGTTCGATGGAATATCAATGCTCTAAAAGACCAAGCGTCATTGCAGAGTTACCAATCAGCTGTCACTAACTATTTAGAGCGGCCCAGCAACAACGAAGAAGCTCCCTCTAACATCGAGGAGCATTGGCACGCTATACAGTCAGCCATAACCACCGCGGCGCAAAATACCATCGGAAGAAGACCTCCGAGGCCCCGCAATGATTGGTTCGATGACCAATGCCGTAGGGTCGTCGAAAATAAACGAACGCTTCGTGAAAAATTGTTGGCTCGCAACACTAGAAGCACTCTAGCAGAATATCTCCGCGCTAGGAAAGCCACGACTAAATACCTTCGACAAAAAAAGCGCGAACATATGAGATTATGCATCGAAAACATCAGCTTCCAAGCGGAACTGGGAAACTCAAGGGACTGTTTTGCCAACGCCAGGAATCTCACTAAAGACTTCCACCCAAGAAGTACAGCCATCAAAGACGGGAATGGAGAGCCGCGCTCATATGCCTAGGAATTCCAGAGAAACTCGTTTCTCTGTGCAAATTAACAACGTCTGGGTCTGTATGTAGAATCGTAATTGAAGGAACTGTGTCAGACTCCTTTGAAATAACATCTGGCGTTCGACAAGGTGATGCACTCGCGCCTTTGCTGTTCAATTTGGCGCTTGAGTACGTAGTGAGAAAAAGCAACATCGAAACTTCGCGCTGTATATTTAATAAATCCGGCCAAATTCTTGGATATGCAGATGATATCGTGCTTCTTGGCCGAAGACCTAGCGATATCAAAGACAGTTTCATACCGCTCGATCGCTGCGCAAGAAGACTTGGTTTGGAGGTGAACAGCAGTAAAACCAAATATCTAACAACACCCAGGAACATCTCTAGTGCAAATATCGGAATTGGCGACCACAATTTTGATGGTGTCGAAAACTTTAAATACCTCGGGTCAGTTATAACATCACTGAATGAAATGCAGGCAGAAATAAAAGCCCGAATCGCTGCCGGACAACGAGTTTTCTACGCCCAATCAAGATTATTGCGTTCGAAACATCTATCGCAGTCGTGCAAGCTCGCACTTTATAAAGCACTAATAAGACCTGTGCTGACTTTCGGAAGCGAGAGCTGGACCATGACCTCTAATGATTGTAGATTGTTATCTACATTCGAAAGGAAGGTTTTTAAACTAGCACTATATTTTTGCTTGTGATGTAAGGTTTGTACATTTTTAAAAATTAAAGTTCACAATTTCGTAATGTTTGTAAATATGTATTACAAAATGTTGCATAATGAATTTTGGTTTCAGCGGCGGAAGATACATATTAACGGCCTTCTTATTTTTATTGTGGTGTCGTCAATATCCGTTCAATTTTTGGTCCAATTAAAGTTGCGAACAACGAATATCGGATTCGTATGAATCACGAAATAAAGCAACTCCTCGGAGGCAGCGATATCATCGGATTCATTAAATCCAATCGAGTGAGATGGCTCGGCCACGTTACAAGGTCCTCACAACAACGGATGATATATAAAGTGTTTCACCAACAACCAGCCGGAGTACGTCGTAGAGGAAGACCCCGACTACGCTGGCGTGACGACATTGAACAAGATCTGCAAGCATTAGGATGTCGAAACTGGAGGACGAGAGCAATGGATCGGAATGGATGGAGGGCCATTGTGCAGGCGGCGAAATCCCTTCATGGGATGTGAAAGCCAGAGAGAGAGAGAGAGAGAAGACCCTGAATGAACAAATGTTTGAACTCGATACACATTTTTTTACCAATGGTATGCATTTTGAAGTCGATTGAATAATACACACGAGCAGTGGTAATTGGTAATTGGCTTAACCATAACTGCCCTATAGTGCTAATTAATATCGGTAAAATAACACTGGTTTCTGTTCAAAAAATATTCTTTGAGAGCTTTTAGAACTCCAACCGATGAAATTTTTAACTCTGTACGTATTTTGAAATTAAATTAGCCATGATGTCGAATCACAATGTTCCGATTATACATAAAACAACAGTACAATCTTCTTTCAGAAACCATGATCTTAAAGAATATCGCAGTTGACGCTAATTATCTCTAATCTACCGGGTGATATTTTTAAGCAGAAACTTTCAAATATCTCGGAAAAAATTCGATTATCAAAATTTAATCATTTCGTATTATGTCGTATTGTTTCAACATGACGCGAAGTACTTGATCGTGATTTCAATGGTTGCTGGATCGGTAGAGCTGATCGGGTAAACTGGCCTGCCAGATCAAAAGATCTTATACTTCACCAGATTTCTTTTTGTAAGTGCATTGAAGTCGAAGGCCAACATTTTGAGCAGTTAATTTAATTAAAAGGTGATGAGGCGAGGGGACCTATGTAAATCAAGCACCACAGGGGACTCAGGTTAATCAAGCACCCCGAAGGGAACAGAAAACTACTACGTCCACGTCGTTGTTCCTGGGTTACGCTGAAAGTAGTTTATTTCCCAGCCAATTACATTTCTGCAGATAACAATTTATCAGTTATTCAGATATTTAAAAAAAATAATCATTAATTTGTAAGCAGATGTAATCGCATGTTTCTGGGTTACGATAATAGTAGTTTCTTGAAAAGTCATTTTTCAGTAATTAAAAACTTAAGAAATACAATTTGTTTAAGACTAATTTCGAATATTTACATTGAAAACGCGTTAATTTTAATTCAAACGTATTGCAGAATCGTATGCTTAGGTTCTCAGTAGGAGAAATCGGAAAAAAATTAGTATCGCTATTACAGCGCCATCTATCATCGTTTCACAGAAATCCTACGTACTTTAAGCCGTAGAATCCACATCTGCAACAAAAAAGAGGGGTTCCTATTTTAATTTCAAAGTTAACTCCGCTTCACCTACAAGAAGGGGAGGAGGAGTACTAATTTTAGCATTAATGTATGACCCCTCCGGAATGATTAAATTTTGATAATCGAATTTTTTTTCGTAGAGTGCTTATTTTCCGAGATATTTGAAAGTTTCAGCTTAAAAAAAACACCCGGTATGTTTCGCCCATTGCGTGCAATAAAACGATAACTCAGAACAAACTTTTTTTGGTAAACGATTTTTCAGGATTCGTCAGAAAAAACTAAATATTGACACATCTGTAGAGCCTATTGCCAATATTCTAAAAATTCAATCATGCAGTAATGCGATAACGAGCACTGTGTACTAATGAGCGTTCTAATACACTTGGGTGCTAAAAATTCGCACATTGATAAATTTTCAACAAAAGTTCAAAAATATCAAAAAATCCAATGTTTATTTTATTTTCTTGAATGCAGATTCAAAGTTTGGTACGATGTAGGTACGACGTAGTCCTTGAGTACTTTCTCAATGTGCCGTTGAGAAGTTAATCCTCTTGTTCGACGGCCAGTATTCGCTCCGGAGATGAACACAAGATCTGTCTTCGCCTGCAGTTGCATGCCTCTCCAGAACATACACGATTTACTGCCATACGAGACACGTTCTTCAATGCAACATTGTGCAAATCGCTCTCCTGATCTTGTGTACACTCTTCTAGAGAAAAAGAATGTTCTCCATTGTTATTCTGGCCAATTTAAATGCTCTCGCATTGAAGTCTGGCTCGTCGGTGGGCCGAGATCAATTTCGGCTCGTTTGCTGGTCTGTGTGCATAGTTGGATCACCTTCTCGAAGTCGTCTTCTAACGATCTTCTTCGAACAGCAACGAAGGAGTGGTACCACCGTTAAGGTGTAATAAAATTCCACTGGACGGCAAAACATTGTGCAGGGATTTTTTAGTGGATCTGTCGAGTTCAGTGAGTCTTTGAAAGAAGCTGATGGTCATCGAGCACCTAAACTAATCTGGTTGTTGGTAAACTGAAGGAGGCACGCAACCATAGGTGCATTTGCAGCCAGAAACCAAAATCACTTGTTACTGTGGAAAAGACACCAAAGATGGCTGCCAGGATTTACTTCCTAGTGCCAATTTAGACAAAACAAGAAAAGTTGCAACAAATCCAAACGAAAATGAAGGAAACTGTCAAAAACGCAAGAAACGTAGAAACAGAAACGTAAAAACAGAAATTAAGGAAGCTATACGTCCTAGTGAATCTAACATAATGATTCACTATGAAACAAACGCTGGCCCAAATGGTGTCGCGGTTACTGTTGCATCTTCCTCGGATTTGAAATTATTCACGGAAAACAAAGAGTTGGAAGGCGTGGGTCTAGTAGCCACCGAACCAGTGCCTATTAAGATATTACCTAAGGTAATAATCTTTTATGCCAGCTCCAAGCTTGATGTTGATATGGTAATAAACTCCCTTATAAATAAAAACGGCCTGCCGGTAGAACCGGCAACCAGAAATGTTGCTAAAGCGTGGAAGACTACACGTGGACTGGGCTCGATGCCATGTGAGAGAGTTTGTGATTCCAACTAGATGCTTTGGGCACCAGTGATATGGTCACATTGCAAAGAATTGCAGGGCGCGCACAGAGACCTGCTGAAATGTAAAAACTATATGACCACCAAGTAGGTCGCATTTCATGTAACGCATACAAAAGTACTGTGAAATTCGTCTAAGATTAAATACTAAACATGATGATTAGTCAAAATCGAAGACATTGTGACAGCAGCCCAACTCTAAATGTAAGGTTAGGTTAGGTCTCAGTGTTTGATAAATAGGTAATTTTTGGCCCATTGTGATACCACGTCTTCACGCCACATCATTAACCCATTCACCTATTCACCTACTCACCCAACTACAGTATATACCTGTACATTGCAAGCTCCATGTCCACCTGTACATTGACATGGACGGTGGGTCGACACTGAATTTTGCACTCCATCAGAGGGTCTTAGTTGTGTTTTTTAACATCACCGATTGTAATCGATGATGAAAATTCGATTTGCATCTAGCCTCTGATGGCATTCGACCCCAGTACCTTCCGGTCCAAGTGCCGAAGCTTTAACAACTGCACCACTTGTCCGGTCCCACCTCAACACGCAAGGCTCTAAAATAGTTGGATCAGAGATATGTGAACGCATCGGTCAATGATCAAATCAGCGGCAGGCCTGAGAATCCCAAGACTTCAATTAGTATTCATAATGTTGGCATGAACCTGGTGAAGCTAACTATGGTTCGTGATAGTCACTGCACGTGTGTTGAAATATCATCGGCAGTTGGTTCATTCTACCTATTTTTGATATACGCCCAATCCAGTGAACCGATCGAGTACCATCTGTGTAAAATCGAAACGATCCTTGGCTTGCTATCGCGTGAACAAAAAAGGCAAAGAATGCTGGAGACTTCAATACTAGAATTAAAATGTGGCATGACCGTTTAACCGATGAAAACAGAAGAAAATTAGAGGACTTCGTGTCCAGGAATGAGCTTTTCATAATGAACTTGCAAGTACACCCAACGACGTTGTCGTCTAATGGGAACTTCAATATTGACCTAGCAATAGTCAATGGAGCCTTGCTGGGTTCAATAGTTTTGCGGTGTGTAAGAGAAAGTTGGGCATCTAGTGACCATAGAGTCGTCACGTTTGGATTATCAAACGCGTCACTAAGATAGCTGACTGGAGTCTATGTGCTAGACACTTGGTTGGCTGTTGGGACAGTGTAGAAGTTTTCCAGAGGTCAATTCGATAATTGATCACAACATAGCTAACCAATATCTGCAACAACTCAATTCATAGGAAGAGAGTTGCTAAGAGACTGTGGAACTCTAATCTAAGGAAACTTAGATGTTCTATGCACAAGCTTAAAAGAGCATACCAGAAGGAGAGGAACCAAATAGCAAAAGAGTTGAGATTGTCTCTCTTTAGAGAGGCAAGAGATAAAAGCAAAGCAAAGTAATTTCCAAAGGTACGTCACAGCAAGGCCACTTGAAGTTTGGAGCACCATTAGGAAGATAAATGAAGTCGCCACTGATACGTGGCACGACACACGCTTGAAGTTACTAAACTCGCTTCTGCCGGACGAAACACCAGACGAAACTGGGCCTCAGCAGTTGGACATCCACAGATACTGAAGACCGGCTCAGGTAACGAAGTGACGATCATGTCATTAAACCAAAACTGGCTGGGTAACTCGAACCTACACGAATTACTACTGCCAACATTAATAAGTGACGAAGTTCTTCCGCAGTTTCAAGCATATTGCGCCGTAGTAGACCGGTATAGCCTGGACGGTACATGTATCCAACCGGCTGGGAATAGAAACCCTACAATTTCTGAAATATAACGGCTAAATCGACTAGCACTACTATCAGCTAACTTGCTATATATATTTAAAAATTCTTAGTTTAAGGTTATACCTAGGTATAAGAATTGATGTAAATTTAACGAAAATGTTGACTACGATTAATAATTGAATTGAATTGTCGACCGACTGACTTCGACCTCAATAACTTCTTCGAGCCGCTGTCCCAGTTGAACCGCACTCAAACAACGATTTCGCAACAAATTCGTCACAATGTTGTGGTGTCGCCAGCTTCTTGCCGTCTCTGCCACACTCGCCGAATGGAGAAACGGTTCAAATTTAGTTGTCGAGTCACTTCCCTTCGGCCATGCCCCGCATCAATTAGTACAACCACTTGAGCAGCTACACCTGATGTGGTACTCATTTTCTTGGTCCGGATGAAGACGTTATCGATAGAAGACCGTTCAGGCTAAGCGCTGATATGCGAATGATGGCAATTCCCTGCCACAACCGGTGCTGCCTGAAACGAGCGTTTTCGGGGTGTTGTGTTCTATTTTTATTATTGTACTGGATTTGAACAGACAATACGCACACGTGGTATCGTTAGGATAGGTGATGGAATGATCTTTAACTTGACATACTTTGATTAAAAAAAAAAATTCGTTTCGCAAGAAAAATTAAAAAAAAAGAAAAAATGCAACTGTGCGAATTTTTTGCACCGAAGTGTATAATAATACGAGGATTTTGCGATTGGTCTAGATTTAGGGAAATTAGTTCAGAGGATCTGGTTGGCCCGGGTCCCTTTCTTTAACTTTATTTCGGCTCTCAGAATTTTTATAAAAATTCTCAAGTAACAGGAACCAATTGAAATTTTTTTTTTCTTTAAAGGAAAGTATTAATTGTCCAGTGGGTTTAATGTCCCTTGAAGGTCAATTAATACCCATTCCTCTTTACATTCGCGCACACACCACCCTTTCACACCTTTACAGTATGGCCTGGTATACTGCCCTGGGCTCTGAATTCTGCACTTCACAAAGGGTCTTAGTTGTGTTTATTAACATCACCGATCGTAATCGATGCCGAAACCACTGCCACCACTTGTCCAGTAAAATTGGTCCTGATTTTAGGAAAATTCATTTCTTTGGCTAGCAATATTTTGTTAAAAATTGACGGAAGAGGGATTTCTAATGCCATGAATCGATTTCGATTACTAGTTTGTGGAAATCTCGTTTAGGGGCCTATCGACAAGGCCTTTCATTTTTCATTTTTTTCAAATTGCGGTGATAATGGGTTTGTGTGCCAGGTAAATTCATTTAGGAGTCCTCTGAAGAGGACGTAGTGTAGCACATGTGGCGAAGAGCGATTGTCAAAAGCCTGGAATTAATTGAAGTTTGTCCTGATTTTGAGATGATTCATTCCTAGGGTTATCCGGCGGGGTCCGGGTCCCTTTCTTTATTCTACTTTGGGGTCACTCGGTTTTGATAAAAACTGGTGAAACGGTGTTTCCGACTATCAGAAGTCGTTTGCGACGAGTGATAATGTCAGAAAAGGGTCTCTTTTTCCCTTTCAAGCCCCTTTCCTGGGGTTTTTTCGAGTACGATAAATTGTTTGCGATAGGTCCTGGTTTCGGAAAAATGTGTTTAGGAGGGCAACTGGTGGGGCCGGGTTCTATTAATCTTCTACTATTATGGGGAATATCAAAGGCCAGGAATCGATTTCGATGGATCATAATTTCGAGAAAATCCGTTTAGGAGTTCCTCGAAATAGAATTTTACTCGAACGATTTTGATAAAAATTGGGCGATTTCGTTATGCTTCCCATGTTGCGGGATGTTGCACTATGTTGAAGGAAGTTGTGTGACGTTCCACGTCACACGTTATGTTGCACAATGTTACATAATGTTGTGGGATGTTGCGAGATGTTCCACCTTGTTGCGTCATGTGCATGATGTTTAACCATGTCGTGACGTTGCACCATGTGGTGGTGTTCCATCGTGTGGCGATGCTGCACCATGGAATGTAGCAGCTTGTTTCGTGGTGGGTTATGTTTCATCATATTGTGGAATGTTATGCCATATTGCACCAGTTTGTGTCAAATATTTTGGTTGTTACGAGTTGAGGACAACAGTGATTTGTAGCATTCAGTATCTAATTAATGCTTTGACCTTGGTCGCTTTTCCACATTTTTCTGCATCAACCGATTTAGATGTCGCTTGAAGAAGCCTGGGTCTCTTCGTTAATTTAGGTTGACTGATACGATTTTTTATAAAGATTTCTGATGCAGAAAGAAACCGATTGATATGAATCCCGTTTCTGGAAAATCCATTTAGGGGGTGATCAAGTGAGGGCTGGGTTCGACTTTCTTTGGGTTCGTACGATTTTGTTAAAAATTGGCCAGGAATTGATTACTAATTTCTGGAAATCTCATTTAAGGCATCTCGAGATGAGACCATCCTTTTTCAACTTTTTTTTTAAATTGCGGTGATAATGGGTTCTCGAACAATTTCGTAAAAATGCTGAGGAAGGGATTTCGAGTAGCAATCGATCCCAAACGGTCCTTCTTCAACGGGGTTCTTGGCGCGATATGGGGCTTTCTAGCATTTTTTTTTGGCATGAACGACATTAATAAAATTTCGTGAGATAGAGATTTGGATTGCAAGAGAACGATTACAAGCAGTTCTGATTTCCAGAAAATTTATTTAGGAGACCTCTGAAGATGACGTTTTATTGCAAAATCATGTTGTGAAGAGGGATTTTCAAATACCGGGACTCAATTTAGACCAATGTGGCCCTGGTTTTTTTTAAATTGTTGAGGGGGCTTTTTTGAGTACAAGAAATTGATTGAGATAGGTACGGTTTCGGGAAAATGTATTTAGGACAACAGCTGGTTGGACCGGGTTCTATTATTTTCAGCTCGCATGATTTTGTAAAAAATTGAAAATTTTAAATGCGAGAAATCGATTTCATTAGGTCATGATTTTTGGAAAATTTGTTTAGGGGGTCAAGCGATATTGATAAGGGTTTTCCAATGTAAATGGATTGCGATAAGTCCTAATTCCGGGAAAATCCGTTTAGGAGATCCTCAAAATCGTATTTTGGCTCGAACGATTTTGATAAAAACCGGTGGGTGGTAACTGGTTATATTGTTGCGTTGTTTGGGTTATGGTCATACGTTGTATGGTTACGTTAAACACGCCCTTTTCAAAAATTTTAGTTGGTCTGAATAACAATATTGATACGTAGCGTTCGATTTTTAATTAATGTTTTGAGCATGGTCCCAAGTCCAGATCACTTTATATTTTTTGTCAGCTTTCTCGATTTTTCATAAAAATTGCTGAACCGGAAACTAATTGAGATTAGTCTTGATTTCGGAAAAATTCATTTAGAAGGAGGTCATCCGGTTAGGAAGCCGAATTCTATTGTGTGCGAGAGGAGATCGATTTCTGTGATCTGATACATCATTTCGGTAAAATTATTTTATAGGGTCCTTCGGTGGAGGCTGGTTCCAGTTGGAATTGGCCCGAATGATTTTGATGAAAATTCACGTTCCTTCATTTAACAGAACCCATACAGCAGAACATTACAAGATATCATGGATATCTTGTAGGCTAATAATAGGCTAATTAAATGCCATATTAAAAAATGACCTCCATCCCCTCCAACTAAAACTAAAATTAGGCTTTTCCACTTGCATAACCCAAATCGAAACCAAAACCGAAATTATAACGAAAGCCTCGAACGATTCACATACAAATAATTTTAAGCTCATTATGGCCTAAACAAATACCAGCAGAACCCAAATCAAAATATCGGAACAAAAAAGGCAAAACATGATCTATTGTCATACAAATAATTTTAGGCTTTTGATCTGCTAATCAAATGTCCTATTAAAATATTTCGGGCTCCACTCGTTCTTGACCAAATCGAAATTCGGCCCAAATTTGAAATTAGAACTCAAACCCAGATCCTTTGACATAAAAATATTCGGTCAAGAACGAGTGGAGCCAAAAATATTTAAATGGAGAATTTGATTAGGCCATAATGGGCCTGAAATTTTTGTAATGTTAATAGATAATATTTTACCGTTTTTGGTCTGATATTTTAATTTATGGGTTCTGATGGCTTTAAATTAAATGCCAGAACCAACAGAATGAAATTTGGCCAAGAACGAGTGGAGCCCAAAATTTGACCATAATAAGCCTAAAAGAAAATAGGTCATAATCAGTCTAAATTTTTTTGTATCTCATAAGTTCTACTTTTGCGTTATAAATTTCGGTTTTGGTCCGATTTCCGATTTGTACGTGTGTAGTCCAAATTTCTTAATGGAGCATTTGTTTAGGTCATCGAGACTAAAATTATTTAAATGTCGATTAATCTTATGCTTCGTAATTTCAGTTTCGCTCCAATTTGAAATTTGTGTTCTGCTAATTGTCAATTAAATGACCTTAAGTTTGGTCAAGAATGAGTGGAACCCAAAATTTTTAATGGGTATTTGATTAGGCCATCATGAGCCTAAAATTAATTGTATCACAATAAATCTTATTTTGCTTTATTTTTGGTTCGATATCTCGATTTTGGTTCTGCTGTTGTAAAATTAAATGTCCTGAAGTTTGGTCTAGAACGAGTGGAGCCCAACATTTTTAATGGGGCATGTGATTAGGCCATAATGCCCTATGTCGATTAATCTTGGTTTGAGTTATAATTCCGGTTTTGGTCCGATTTTTGATTTAAGTTCTGCAAGCTTTGAATTAAATGACCTTAAGTTTAGTCAAAGACGAGTTTTTACCGAGGCATTTAAATAAGCCATAATGAGCCATAAATAAATTATTGGTATGTCAATGGATCTTCGTTTGCGTTTTTATTTCGCTTTAGGTACAATTTTTTAATTGAGTTCTGTTAGCTTTCATAGGAGGAAATCACTATATAAAGGAAATACCACTTAGGCCTAGAATGCGGGCCTGACCACAACGGAATCCTGCGATCCGAAGAAGATTCTAGAAAATTACTTCAAATTGTTTATCGAAACTTTACAACGTTGCACTTCATTCACATTTGGGGCGTGCATGTTCAGTCGTGCTGAAAGTACATAATATAGTCGAAGGTCACAAATAGAAGGCCATACCCAGATGTGCTGACCAGAAAAAAATGTGCGTTTCTACTACATCCAAAACCATATAGATACCAGTTTTTCTTCCTGAATCTGTATTTAAATTACATCTATACTTGAGTGGGTTCGGGGAATGGGAATGAGAATGGGATGTTCTGTGATAAATTCCTTTTCATACGGAGGAGGAAACTGCCACAAAAACAAACGACAGGTTTATTTATGTATTCGCCAGTTCTGGCTAGATCTGATAATATTTTATCTTTGCTCAAACCATGCTGGTGAATTATGGTCATCGCTTACAATCATTAAACTACCATACGCTACTTGTCAAGTTTGCGAGTCCTCTGGCCCAATCACTTTCTCCCGATAACGTGACATGCATTTTAAAAGAACGCTTGATTATCTAAAATCCAATTAAGAATATTTTAATTCGATGAAAGCGATATTGACGTGCGTTTCAATTAAAATTGCCTCTTTCAATTTTCAACACGTTTGAACCACAAAAAATTTTGACATTGACTTGCATTGGTTCCGCAGTGAATAAAAGATTCGGTTGTACATACTGTTAGACAAACACACCAATTCATTTCCCTAAATCTAACAATTTTTTGTTTTTGTTATTTAGTTTGTCTATTATCTATCGCCAACCATTCGATTCAAGTTACTCTCGCGTACCATGCACATAGTTCGATGTGGGTCATTCACATTGTATACTCAAATTGTAATTTGACGGTTTTATAGTTTCTGTTAATTTGACACGTGGCTTATTTTTAATTTATGGGCGTACGCGTATCTATTTTACGAGTACCTACTCATATACTTGAGGTTGAGTTGCGATGTGCTTGTTAATTTGTAATGAGATATCACGTCTCTTCTACCATAGATAGAAGATTTTAATGGAATGGTTCGCGTCACTAATAAAATACTGTTGTTGTCTACTTGCAATGTACACAAAGTAAAATTTCTTTATTATGCCTTAAATTATTTATTTTGAATAACATGCTGACTCAAAGCGAACATGTAGTTTCTTGTTTTTGTGCTGTGCTTGTGTGGTGAATCATCGTTGCAAGCACCACAATTCCTCTTGTGCATAACGATGTTAACAACACAAATTTAAATAAAGAAATAACAAACTATGGATGAGTTTTATTGTCTTTGGGAATTTGAAAATAAGAAATTTACGTTTAGTTATACGTTAAAACTATCGTAAGATTAAAAATTTAGAATTTTTTTGATGTTATTGAATTGTACTTTATTGTTTACATATTGATAGGTTTATTCTGTTTAGTTTGTCGGTCATTAAACCTTCAGTTTTTCATGCCGATATTAAGAAAGTCGGCAAGATATTAAGAAATTCACCCGCTTCTGCCGCGATCGATTGTTTTATAATGAAAATTGGAGGTTGTTGTTGTTGGAGGTTTTAAGGATGTGCTCAAAAATCGAAATATTCTTAAATCGGTAGCTCTTAAATAGCTCTAAATTATACAATAGCAATTTATTCGAAATACCTACATCGTTTTTAGTAGAGAGGGGCTGAGTCAACGTTCATTCCGCCTTCAACTGATCGTGCTTAAAATTTTTGGTTTGCGTATTTCGAGAGCTCGTAAATAGTTTATAATTCTGCATTGAAAATTTTTCGCAATTTTACAAGGGTTTAGGAGGGGGACTAACTCTAATAAAACTATATATACTAAACTATATATACTATAACTATATATACTAAAAATCTATATCAGTAAGCAAAGCGTAGCAAGAAAAAAAAATCGTCAGCACAATCGTCAGCTTCTAAGTGTTTGCGACTTGCGTAATCGTTTTGAGAGTGGTGGTGATTTAATGCTTGCGCAATCGTGTAAAAATGGCTAACGAAGTATCCAACATGTTTGATCATGTTTTCTCTCCAATCATGCGCTTATGATAGAGAGTACATAGTTCTGCCTTTAAATCTTGGTATGGCAGCTGCATTATTTAACATAACACAATTGTGGCAGTAAAGTTCTTGGTGTTCGCTTTTTTGGCGGCTTAATTGTCAAAATTGAAAACGGAGCCGCACATTGTCAAATAGAAGACACAATAAGAAGGAATAAGGCACAATAAGTATAGCAAACAATTTTTGTATGTAGTTTTGAATTTTCCTAAAAAATTTAATTTAACGTTAAATCTAACAACTGTTTTTAAAATAACGATGTAAAAATGTAGGGAATTTCTGTTTGTTTAGGGATTGCTGACAAGAGTAAATATTTTGTAATCTTCCAATGTATAATGCTGCTGTCCTAGCAGCCAAACTAATTAACCGCTAAAACATAAAAATTTGGCTTGATCAGATATTTTAGAATGCGAGCCTCCCCATCCTTTAAATTTAGTGATAGTTCGGACCAAGGTTCTGGGCTTCGCGCCCCAATCAAGATCCCCAAATGTATCGTCTAGCTGTATACCACGCCACACTTTGTATCTTTAGGATTAGCTCCACAGAATTTGATGTTCCGCTGTACCAAACTAAGAAAGTTTGAGCGTCTCCCGTTTGAACATTGAATTCGTCCAATATTATTTAAACGTCGTGTTGCAGAATTTTGCGGTGGATACAATCATAAATTGACGATATCGGTTAGTGAGGAGGATGTCCTCGCAAAATATCCAGTAGTATTAGAAGACCAAGTTAGCCTATTCAAAAAGTTAGTTAACGCCCTCTCCCGTGTGATTTACGCTGAAGACAATCCATGTTCTTCTCTTCTAGACGATTACAAAACGAACACTTTTAGAAATTACCAACGAAAACACATTAACTAATCCAGAAGTGTATATGAATAAAAAAATCTTTTCATGTTCTTTTAACGGATTATCAATTTATATTTTATAATATTACATAATTAACTCGGAAGTGGTGGAACAGACTAGCATGTTTTGCTAGAATACGATTTAGCTCAATAATTAGGTATATGTAATTATGGCATCGTGCTAAAAAAGACCGTACAAGTTTTTTGAGCGAACCTCTGGAATGTGGCCAATTATGGCGAAATGGCCCGGGGGTAAAAGTCGAAGAAGAAAGTAGTCTTTGTGTAGTTGCGAGGACACGAATCTTGTTTAATTACCTTTGAAGCATTAAAAAATAAAAATGATATCATAAAAGAAATTAACAAAAAGCGTTTCAATTTTTAACAAAATTCGTTTCGTCCATGGTATTTCAGAACTTTTTGAAATGTTCATTTTCAATCCCATTTCCACCCATTATTCCCAATCCCATCGAAGTTGATTAATAAATGGCCGATCAAGAAGTGGTCATATTGCACAGCTTCTTCCAAAAATTATTTTAAAATATCATTTAACGTAACCAATCTAATGATAATCGGGTTAGAAATGACCGAGTTCCGTCCCCGTGGCGCTATTCTGGCTTTCCCAATGAATAGGAAATTTGGAAAAATATTTTCTTAGCATTTTGGACTAAATTGTATTTTTTTGGCCTGCTGCTGGAATTAGTTGGGTATAAAACTTCGAATTCAGTTTGTTGGACATCAATTCAAGATGGATTGGTTACTTGGCCTGGCCCTGGATATTAATTCTGATTAGATTAGTCAATCGATCATCCAATCCACAACAGGAATTTTGAGCAGGGTCTCATTCTTCGTTTTTCCTCTTTACCTAGAAAACCAGTTTTCATTTTTCCGGTTTTATAGGAAAACGGGAAAAAACGAAGAATGATACGTGACTGAAAAGTCCTAGAATTAAGTGGATGGGTACGAATTTAATGAGATTTATAAAATAGTGACATCTATGTTTAAGCATTATAACTAGTTTTATAACAGTTTAGTTGCGTATAGCAGATTTATTTTATAACAGTTGTGACAGAATTTCATTTAACTCTGTTACTGACCTATCCCAATAACATAGTATTCCGCATAGCTCGACCTCGAAGATAATATCTATTTCTAAAATAATGTGACCATCATGTTTCCATTTTTACATTTTCTTAGGGTTCATTTAATCAAAGGTAACATAATTCATTCACATTAAAATATTTTATATACCTCGGTTAAATGAGCTCAAATATGTTCATGAACGTAATTTGATTACGTCGTTTAAATCTTTTCGGATATACTTGTGCATAGGTAAATGACAATAACAGATGTAATAATATTGAAAAATTGCCTTTGGTGTTGTGCCTAATCTACCGACAATCCAACAATTTTTTACAAGCGCGGTAATTTGATTTTATGAATTGGTTGAGGCTTTCAATTTAATTACAAAAAAATAGTTTTTCCCCCTCTCAACCAACTCTTAATAAGAAATTAAAAAAAATAACCGCGTGTGGAGTTTTTTTTAGAAGAATCGGGGGGAGTCAGTTTTTTGAGAGATCAACGAGTGGTTGATTTAGTTTTGTGAGGTGAGATTTTCCTTTTTTTGTGGTCACGTGTGGTCATTTATTTATATAAGTGTTAAGTTTTAGTGATTTAGTGAATTGTGCTTTAAATTAGATTGATATTTTTTTGTTTGTTTTGGTAATAAAATAGGAATCATAAAATTAGCTTTGAGTGTTTTTCTTGTTTTTCTTTGGATTTTTGTGTGTTTTGTTTTGCTGGCAGACTTTCACTGGAGATTTTTGGTAAGTAAGAAGGGCAGGCGTTATTAACAAAGTAAATAACTATAGTGGGTTGTCAGCGACAGTCTATGAAAAAGAAATCGTTGACGCTAAGCGGCTGATTTCTTTTCACAGACCGAGGTAGCGTACCACTATCAAACCCCTTACTAACACTTTTCACAATTAGGGCCTATGGGCCGAATAATTTTAATTAGGCTAGGTAGATTAAAGTAAAATGTTTAGATAAACATTTTACGTGATACGACCACGGTCAGGGCTGCCCACGTGATGTGCTGATATAGGCTAACTTACTATACTTCGGGGTCCGATACCCCAATTTCTACCTTCCCCAGTTTATTCATTTTTGTTCCGCCCCAGGTGGCCATATTCCAGAACTTTTTCCAAAAATCATTATACAATCTCATTTCCTACCAACATATCCAATCCCATTGGTTCCGGCAAAGCAGGCCGAGTTCCGGCCCAGCAGGCCATTTTCAAGAACATCTTCCAAAAATCATTTAAGAATTCCATTTCCATCCAACGTGCAAAACCCCATCATAATCGGTTAAGAAATTACCAAGTACCGCCCCAGGTGGCCATATTCCAGAACTTTAAAAATTTAAGAATCTCATTTCTATTCAACATACCCAATCCCATCATAATCGGTTAAGAAAATACAGAGTTCAATACAAACGGCGAAAATTAAAATAACGGTGCTTCCCCTCCACCTCATGCGATGCGGCACAGTCCCCACTCAACGTAACGAATTTGATCCTTTCCTGTAGATGATAGATATGTATATAACTGTAGCATCAAACTGTATCTACCGATTTTGTTATCATCAGTTTTTTGAATTGCCTCCTATATAGTAGAAAAAAGAAGAAAAAAGAAAAATGTATGAATTGTTTGCTATTCTGTTCTCTTTTGTTTCCACAGTTGCTATAGGGAAACGATAGCCGTCGAAAATGAACGTCGAATTCAATAGTTAGGCCCCGAATTTATTGCAAAGCAAATTCGTTTTTTTGAAAGTAACTTCAATAAAATGTAGAGTAAATTCAAATATTTTTAACAAAAATTCAACTTTTAATATTTCAAGTTCGTAATTTTTTTGCAAATTTTTGCAAAACAAATTCAGTGCTCTGAATTCCTAACCGAATATGATGGGATTGGGTATGCTGGATGGAAATGGGATTCTTAAATGATATATGGAAAAGTTCTGGAATATGGTGAGTTCTTTCAGATTGGGTTTCGCCTCAGGTGACCATATTCCAGAATTTCCTCCAAAAATTATTTAAGAATTCCATTTTCATCCAGCCTACCCAATTGAATCATAACCGTTAAGAATTGTTCGAGTTCCGTTCCAGGGCGCGTATTCTTGAAATCGGTGGATATTTCCGCAAGCTTCAATCGTTTTTTCAAATTTGATTGCAAGTCTTCTATTATTTATTTCACTTTCAGTGAAATAAATAATAGAAGAATTCCGAAATCAATGCGGGTTTTCCCCCAAAATAATAGAAAACTTGCAACATAAAGAATTTTAATGCAAATTATAATCCGTCGACGAAAATATCAACCGATTTCAAGAATACGCGCCCAGGTGGCCTAATTCCAGAACTTCTTCCAAAAATCATTTAAGTATCCCATTTCCATCCAGCATACAAAACCCATCATATTTGGTTAGGAATTGGGAGCACTGAATTTGTTTTGCAAAGATTTGCAAAATATTTATACGAACTTGAAATATTAAAAGTTGAATTTGTGCTAAAAATATTTAAATTTACTTTGCATTTAATTGAAGTTACTTTGAAAAAACACGAATTTGCTTTGCAAATAATTGAGGTTCATTTAAAAAAAATTGACAATAAAGTATAAAAAATTGTGGTTGAATTGTAAAAAGTTGTGAATGAACTAAAAAAAATTGAATATCATTTGCAAAATCGTGAATTTGAAGTGCAAAACCTATTCATAAAAATTAAAATTAATCAAACAGTGAATGGTGGAAGCGCTTCATCGGATAACTGGGTAAAAATTAAGGTACCAATTTTTTTTATGTATCTCAAATTAATTAATATTCACACCATATTAATTAAATAATTATTAAAATGTCAGAGATGAAACTGTCGTTTCGGAGAGTGGAATATGGTCTGTGTACGAGTTCCCGTACAATGTTAAATAGTTATATCAAGAAAATCTTTTACATATGTATTGTGCTAAATTGTTGTAGTAATGATCTGCACTTTTCAATGTTCCACGCAGTTCTAGTTTATTTGAGAAAATCCAACCCCAATCCGATGAGGCATTGGCCAGTGCATTAGTGCCTCAAATATACTCATTTGGAAACATTTCTGTTGGCGAGCAAATTGAGTATGTTTGGGGTTTTCCAGATCGGTTAGTCTACTCGCCACAGCCTTCATCAAAATTGCGATCCGAATTCACTTTTACCAATGCACTACAGCTAAAGCTAATACCCCCTACACACGATCTGATTATAGGTCAGGCGGTCTGCTTGATTTGACAGATCAGATGTAAAATCATGTCGTGTGTAGGTTTGTCGTATGACAATTTTTCAATGTGATGTCAAGTAGAAAATCCATCCGACCGTCATCCAACCGCCTGACCAAATCAGGTCCTGAATAGCGTTGTTGGGTGACTGGTTATGTCATAAAGGATGATTGGTTAAAAATACATAATATTTTTTAAAGTAAAATAATTAATAAATATATTTTAATAAAAATTTATTAAATTTTAACGATATATAGATATTAAACAAATTTTTATTTAATAATAATATAATATTGAAATAATAGATTATTTTTTTGATAAAAATTTGAATTCCATAAACATATGACATCCCAAATAAATGACAATAATTCATGACTTAAGAACATGGCTTAATTTTTTACAGTCTAACAAAAGCGATAGCAATTTTTTATTTTTTCATTTTTTTATTCATTTTGTATTTCGCTGTACAAACTTTCATGTCCCACAATTAAATCAGAAAAATCACAAACGTCAAGATATTATCTTTTGTACTGAACGCAAGCGAAAGGAAAAATGAATATCAGGTAGTTTGTTGGATCGTGTGGATGCAACACCTGCAGCCCTATTCCTGAATACGACACGAAAACGAAAGTATAAGATTCCTATTCAATTTTAAATAAGAATTGTACGAATCTGATTCAATTCAAATATGAATTTTGCATTTTCGTTTTCGTATCGTATTCAGTCAGATCGTGTGTAGGCGCATTAAGCGGACTTTGCCAAAGCAAAACAGCTACATATTATCTTGTGTTTGTGTTGTCGAATTTCGAAAACTTGCTTAGTTCTCAGAAACGATTCAACCCATTACAAAACCTTTGCGTGTTCCTGATTTGACTGGTGAATTCCTGCGTTTTTCAAAATTGCTACGTAGATATTAAGTTCCTAATAATTTCCATAGTCGTGCTGGTTTATTTCGATTCTTTTTTTGTACTCTTCATAAGTAGCCTTTGCCTTCCTGTTGGTTTCTCGTATGACAATATTAAACATCACGTTAAAAAATATACACCTAATTATGTCTGGTTCAGACAACATATTTGTTGATTGGTTTTTCTCTGTATAAGTTTTGGCCGCCATACTATGCCATCTTTTACCTTTAAAATATCTTGGCACCTTATCTCAAAGTTGAAATTTTTCTCTTCTGTATGTTCATCACAAAGTGATTCTTATCACTTTCTTCGCCAACCTCAATTCTGACTGAACTGCGCCTTCACGTATACCTTCTACAACAGAAACTTCATTATTGCTGTCCAGTGGTGCAGATGTGACCATTCTTCGTCAGAGCAATCGTCCGCTTCAAAAACTTCATTTTCATCTTCAGATTTGTCTAATAAACGGCTAAGATATGACTGATTCTCCTCATATGACAATAATACATATAATACCATTGCCTTCTTACCGAGTAAATTCAACATTAGAACTTTCTCTAATACATTCCATTTTTTTGAAAAGGGATGTAGTAGACACATATTTACTAAAAAAAATATTATAAAGGCTGCGAGCCAATAGTCGGGTAAATCGTTTACTATGGTTAAAATCGGATTTAGAACTGTTTTTTCGATCAGTTTGCCATAGAGTTTTTTAAAAATAAATGGATTTACCGAAAAATTTACTTAAAATTGACTTTTACCCGATTATTGGCCCGCAGCCAAAGTAATTAAATTGCAACGTCCTTTTGGTTTAAATTTCCACACTAAACTAGAATAATTTACTCACCTACATATATTCTTCAGTCTCTTCAATAATATTATCTAAATCGGGGAATCCCATTTTGTCATCTCATCGTTTTTTGTTTTTTTTGTTTGAAAAAGCTATATTAAAATTTTTATTTAGTTTTAATTTTTATTTGCGCAATTAATCTTCCATACAAATTTTACATGAATAAAACTTTTTTGACGCGAAACGACAATAGCGCCTCTATTGTTAATGGAAATCGCCAATAACGTAGATTTTATTCAAATATTTTCATTATAAACGAAATTGCGTCTATGGCAGCAGCTCGGCCGTGAACGGGTTAAAGTGAAAATCGTGGTGTGATTAAAAATAATTGTAAATGGTGTGTAAAGTGAATTAATTAATAATTGTGGAAATTATTTGTTGTTGTGTTTTAGTGTTTGTGGATAATAGCAGGAAAATTATTGTGAGAATATTTCTGGTATTTCCGGGAATATTCCAGTAGTGGTAGGTCTTCAGTAAATATTAGGAATTTATTCAGAGATTTTTCTGATTTATTCGAGAATATTCAGGTGTAACCTACGAGAACTGTGGTTGTAGCCGTCAAATTTATAGCTGTATTCTCAATCCAGTAATACGAATTTCATTTGACCGGACAAATTCGTAACAATACAATTGTTCATTAAATTATAAGCTTAATCAGGTTATCATCTTTTATAATAACACATAATTTTGGCGTAAACATAATTTTGCAAAGGTACTCACTCACCTTGTATAATTCTTATTTATACTTACCCAACTTAAAATCATTGTTCACGTGACCGTGTCAAGGAAATTATAAAACTTTTGGTTCGTTTTTATTGTAAATTGGACGGAAAATTTATTTTATTATAAACTTCAATTTCATTTCATAATATTTTTGTTTTGTTTTTTTTAAATTAACGTATATACAATATTTTAAAATATAATTAAAGTACAAAATAAATTAAAATTATATATAATATAAAATTACACAATATTTATAATTTTAATTTAATTATATAAAATAGAATAAGAAGCAAATTTTTTTTATTACTTATCAAAAATGGAATCGCACAGTAGATTTTTAGCAAAATCTTTCTACTAAATTAATTAATAAACATATTTTGTATTGTATATATTCTCAAATAGTATCAAAGGAACTTAACTTACTTACAAACTACGTTATATATAAAAATTTAATTAATTAAGTAAATTTATATTTATAATAATAAATAAGCATTTATTGTCATTATTAATTACGAGTTGTAAAAATATCATAATCATATACGATTGATCCAGTCTAAAATCTAAATTTAGTGAAGTGTACATTATGGTGGAATCGGCCGGCGACAACTACACGTAAATAGCCAAGTACGATATACATTATGCCGATAAATTGTAATTAAAATTCTTAATTAAAATTTTACTGTACACAAGTCAATTATATAAATTAACAAGATAAAATTTAAAAAGAATGCACAAATTGGTTGAACATGTATATGTGGTATTAGTACTCGCTTTTGTCGTCACATAAGATCATCATTAATTCCTAATAGGGTATTTCTAGCCGGATCGCTGTTATTATTGTTATTACTATTTTTATGATTATTATTGTTATTATTGTTAATCATTGATGGTTTCTTATATGATGACGGTGGTTTTGAATATACAGCCGGTTGCGTTATACAGTATGAGCGGGGTGTTGTAATCGTTTGGCTTGATTCGAGCAGTGTATGATACCAATCGAGTGGATTGAATGCTGGACCTTCACCACCTAATTCGGGTGGTAGTATTTCACGGGCGACGCATTCATGTAGTGTTGATAAATTACTGCCGTGGAGTTTGATACGAGCACGCGTTTTTTCTTTCAAAAATGGGCGTATCACGGCTAGGGCAGCTTCAACATACCATGGTTGGCCAATGAAGTGTACGGCTTTAAAACGAACCGGGAAACAATCCTGTTAATGAAAATGGTAAATATTATTTAAATTAAAATTATGTTTTCGATTATTTCGGTGATAATTTGATTTCAATTTTAAAAGTCAATAAATGTAAGAGTTATTATTTACGGGTGTGTGTGTGCACCATTGTATGCGAAAGGTGGTCATTTGAGAATAACAAATTCTATAATTTTGGTTTAATTTTGTCTTTGACGTCAAAAGTAATTTGAATAACAAGAATCGAGAGTGTGAAAAATAAAAGTGATTTCCACTTATGCGAATGTCAAATGGAACCATTAAATTTCTGACTGATTCTAGTGCATACATTTTAAACAGTTCATAAGAGTTTAAATCCTTTCGGTCGTATTTTTCTGTATCTCAAGGGTGTCGGGTACCGGCCATAATAAATCACCCCAAAAAACATCCAATACCACGATACTACTTTATAATCCCATATAGTCGTGAAATATATCGTTTGAAAGGTTTTGGACCAGACACCAATTTTTACGATATCGGTTCAGTTCATAAATCCACCGTTCTGGCACTGGTAGCTACTTTTTTGTTTAAGTAAGAACATGTAGATTACAATTCAAAATTTGTGTTGTTGGTAGCTGTTAGAATATTTCTTATTCTGGTATAACCATGTTGCATATCATTTCAAAAGTCTTGTGCAAAGCACCATTTTTGTAATTAGTTCTTTAGTTCACAAACCAACGGTTTCCGCACTGATAACTAATGATTTAATTATTGTTGAATACATATTTGTCGCATATCATTAAACAAGTTTTAGTCACGCAAAACTTTTCGAAACCTTGATTGATGCATACTATTGTATGGCGTTTAACACATATACATACAATATAGTACCAACACAGCATGACAAAACATTATGTAACATGATGCAACATATCGACAGACATCTTTCATATAACAGAAAACACATGTTGCAACATCGAACGAATCGAGCTGGCACTCGAAAATCAATTCACTTATTTTCACCAAAATTGTACGAGTTGAACCCCGAACAAAAACGTAGGATCCCCTAAATGCGTTTTCCGAAATTGGGGCCACTGGTAAACGATTAATGACACTCGAAAACCCCTTAGTAATTTTCATCAATGCCGTTTCAGGTGTCAAAAAAAAAATATTAAATTAAAAAGGAACCAGGATCCCGGGGAGGGCCATCTAGACGAGTTTCCCGAAATCGGGTAATGAACATCTCGCCGTAACTCAACTAAAGTGAAATATGGTGCATGATGTTGAAATATGACGCAGTATAGTGAAACATGATGGTGCAAGAACCCGAAAAATGATGCAACATTACACATGATGTAACATCCACCAACAAAGTGCAAAATATCGTAACTTGATGCAACATCACGTAACATGATTTGGTTTGGTCACCTTACCATCAAATACACATCAATCGTATTGAAGGCGTACAAAGAAAATTTTTGTTGTACGTTGCTAAGAAAGACGGTTTTGGTGTTATGACCATAATCTGCCATACTACCAAAATATTCTTCGCTTACCATCTTATATTGAAAGATGTAATAATTATCAAATCACCACCTTGGTTAACATAAGAAATCAACTTGGTGCCTCGATGTTAGGAAATGTTCTTCTTGGCCACATTGACTCGCCAAACATTTTGGCCAAGATCGGTTTGCATGTTCCGACAAGAACTACTCGGCAGAGTATTTTGATTAAATTAGACAAGCACCGTACGATCTATGGTGAAAATGAACCAGTTAACCGAATGGCCAATCAATTAAACCAAATTGGCATCGAGTTCGACTTTGGGTTATCCAAAATTACTTTAAAACGGATTTTAAAATTATTTTATAATTAACCTTTTTTGTTAAATCATTTTTATTTTTATTGTATATTATTAGTAATCTTATATGTTTATTAGATATTAAACATTTTATGTAAATTTGTTCATGTATGTATTTGAGTAAATCATAAGTATTAGATTTTGTACTAAATAAATAAAAAAAAAAAATGATGCAGCATCGCGCAACATGGTGCAAGATTTTTGGAATATCATAACGATCACATTGGAAGGCTCCGTCTCCCTAACCAATATCTATCAAAATCATTCGAGTCCAAAAAATAAGAAAATCAAGGACACTCTAAACGAATTTTGCTTTCAACAATTTTCATCAAAGTCGCTTGAGCTGACAAAATAAATATTAAATTTAAAAAGATACCAGGACGCCACGGAGGGGCATCTAAATTTTCCTCAAATCGGGTAATGAATCCATACGTACAACATCTTGCAGTAACACAACCAAAGCAACATAGAAATTCATTATGAAACATGATGCAACATAACGCCTGATGTCTAATTAACAGAAAACACATGATGCAACATGCCGAAACGAAGTGCAAAATGTTGTAATGTGATGTAATATGGTGTAACATGCTGGTGCAAGACCCGAAAATTGGTGCAGCATTTCGCAACATGGTGTAACATCTACCAAACACGTGCAAAATATCGTAACTTGATGCAACATGACGTAACATGTTGCAACATCACGCAACATGGTGTAAGATCACGCAACATAGTTAACTATGCAACATTACTCAACATAACGGCCACATTGGAGGGTTCCGTCTCCCTAACCAATACCTATCAAAATCATTCGAACCCCAAAAAAAGAAATACAAGGACACTCAATGAATTTTGCCAAGGAAAAAATTACACAGCTCCACAAAAAAAAAACTCCGGCACCCGAGACGAGAATAGGTGTCCTATATGTTTTTGGGGTCGCTGATCACGAATCTGCACTCAGAATTTCTGTATCGCATCAAAATTTTGAATAAATCGCAAAAAAACTATGAAAATCGATAAAAAAAGCCCGCCTGCTCGTCAGCCTGCCAGTTCACCTACTCGCATGTCTACCCGCCTGCCTGTCTGTCTGTCCACTGATTTTTTTTTCTTTTTTTATATTTCATTTTAGCATAGAAGCAATTTTGAAAAATTTTTTTGATGCGATACGGCAATTCTGAGTGCAGATTCGTGATCAGCGAACCCAAAAACATATAGGACACCTATTCTCGTCTCGAGTGCCGGAGTTTTTTTGTGGAGCTGTGTTATCGAAAAATTAGAGATTTATCGGCAAAATTAGATGTTTCTCTTTTACCCTAAACTTGCGAGTTTTGAATGAAATAATCAGAGGTGCAGGATGGAAACATCCTGGTAAAATTCATACAAAGGGTTAGAGAATAAAACTAAGGGAAACAGTAACTGTTGTGCTAAGCACATTTTACCAGAACACATGAGTTCAATTTTTCTAAATCATTCTCGGATGTTTTAAGAATTTAGGAATAAACTGCTTAAATCACTAGACTTCTACGCCGACGTTTCGTGCGATCATCTTTGTGCAGGCTTCGGTGCCTACTTTCCATAAAGCTTGACTTTAAGGAGTCAGGGAGTCTGGCTGCTCATTGTTCAACCTTCCAAGCTGTGGTCACAGGTACGACTCATTATGTATTGTTGTTCTGAAGTTGAAAACTTCAACATCGTCTTATGCATTGAATGCATATCCTAATGCTTTGAGTTACCCCTTGATTGATTCTAAGCTCATCAGAGAATGTAAACATCTTTTAAATCTTCTTTGCAGTTATAATAAAGTTACAGTCATGTGGATGCCAGTATACTTTGAAACTGTTGGCAACGAGATTGAAAATTCTCTGACAAAAGCCATGGTCTGTTTTTATAGGGCTGCGACCAGTCATTATTCCTTTATGATTTAATAGTGCTAAAATAATAATCATACATTTCTTCCTACATCTGTTAGGGTAGCAATAGCATGGTTAAATACAACCGGATATCGAAGAGCGAAACAATTTTTTGCTGAACCGTTTTGTATGGGCATAGTCGTTTCTAACTGGACATGGTCGCTTCAAAGAAAATCTGAATCGCTTGCGCCTAACGGCGTACGAAAGGTTAACGACGATAACGTAAAGCTGACGGTAAGTAGCTGTCCTGGATCTGATTGCTCGTTTTAATTCCAACTCGATTGGCGTAAATCAATTGTCTCCCTTACCCTAAGGAACTGAAGGTCTAAACTGAATCAGTTTGTCAAAAATGTTGTGCGCGCGTGCGCACTTTTAATGGAATCCCTGCGGCTTGAATCATGAGCCCCTTGAAGCATTGAACACGGAACTCTGGCTGGCAAAAAGAAAAACTACTAATTCACAAATTCAATTTGACATTTGTCAATTGTCAAAATGTTTATTAACGATAGTGGTGAATTATCAATTTGCTACTAAATTTAGGATTTAATAATAGGCACAGTGAGTTTTATGGTTAAAATGGCAACTATCAAATCACTAGTACAAACCACCGGCAGTTCAGTTTAGTTACTAATTTAGCTGAAAAAATTCGTATGAGATACGTAGTGTAAGTTACTTGGAAATATATTTTATAGTAATAATAAACTAAAATTAACTAAAAGCTCCTGAAACAGAAGTTCAAAATATGCGAATCATACGATCACTACTAGGGTGGATTAGAAGTAGTTGTCAACCTTGTCTACGATTAGTCGATGTTATCTACAAGTAGTCGACATTATCTACGAGTTATCGACGTTGTCTATGAGTAGTCGACGTTGTCGAGATTAAAAGATGACCCGTAAATACTTAAGTCTGTTTTTAAGACAACGCGTGCTTTTATGATACCAAACAGTCGGTAACATGTTGAGTAAAATCATGGACAACGTATAAAAATATCGAACCGCAGATCTCGAAAATCTCGGTCTATGAAATTTTCAAATTAAATTGTCGTTGACTACACTAATCATGATGATATCAAAAGTAGGCGGACCTACACTCATTCAAAGTTAAGCATAAACAATATTTTTTGAAATCTCGCAGATCCTATTTGTGTATGGTTAAGTTTCCCTATCAGAAAAAATATTGTACAACAATATTTCAAATCAAGAGCCAACTACTAATATTTTTTAATAAATCACTCAAAATTAATTTATGCTGCACCTATACCACGAAATAAAATATATGAAAGTCATTCACCCACATACCAAATAATTCACAACAACGACTAATTCTATTTTACATAGAAAAAATGCATCTTCATCCACCTTTATGCCACAGTTTAATAGGAAACTTATCAATTTGCCCGCGTATACAAGAAAACCTGCCTATATGTTCAACACTAAAAACATCGGAAGTCACACACAATTGTTATGCGTGTGTCGCACAGCGCACACTCATAACTCGGAAATCATTAATTTTTAATCAAACCGGTACACAAATAGCAACTAATTCTAGACAATAGAAAATATAAATAAAAGAAAAAATCTCAACGGATGTATATGTGACAGTGCTTACCTGTAGTCCCTCGATCATTAATTTTAATACTTTTGGATTCAAATGTGACGACTGTCGTAGTGTAAAATTTGTCCAGTCCACAATCGCAACAAAACCATTTGCTTGATTTTGTTTGTCTTCGAGCAGTTTTTCCAGGGACAGTAGCATCGCCCGATACACTGATATCAGCGAATAGGTGCAGTGATCCCAGTTGGCGGCGAAGAATACTAAAATTTTACGACCACGTCGATCGCGCTCTTTAAGCACGCCCGGGAAACCATCGCGTAACGACACTTGGATTGGTTCATCGAGTGCCGACAATTGTTGCAGTATAGAAGCGTTACGTTGCCGATACGAATGATAATTTATAATCAGCTGGAATGCTTCCTCCACATGAAATTTTCGGGCGTATAAAAATCGCATTAAAAATTCATCGTCATGGCAACAGGATTTATCTTTTAGCGCATAATCAATACTGGCTCCGATTAGTTCACGTAATGCGATTAGGGCACAACTACGATCCGTTGGCTCATTCCAGTTTATATTTAATTTTTTACTTTTATTTTTTGAATCGATGTAGCTACCGATTTTGTATCCGTGTCGAGTTGCATTCCACTCGAATTCACAGTATTCGGACATTTTGACGGTGTGCTCGGGTTTCGCGTAAATCTGATCAATTTTGTTGTTTATTTTTAATGTGTTTTCGATTAACGTGCGTAATTATTTTTTTGTGGGTGGTCGTCAGCTCAATTATTTTCGATCATAATTATGTATGTGTTGTGTTCACTGCGATTGCGACTCGATGCGTTCGAAATCTGAAATTATACAAATCAAAAACGAGTACATTAGAAATAAACTTGACCAAAACGTAATGTCATTCAACTAAATTTATATGATTTCCATATTTAACGCATTTAATACGAGAATAACGATTATTATTTTTTCGTTTATGGTCACGATATCCGCCGTCGTTTAGTATATAGAAACCATCGTAATATTTATCAATCGATGTCGTATCTAGTTCAATAGAACAACTACACAAAAATATTTCGATTTTAATCGGATTTCTTATCTAAATTATAGGCGGCTACTTGAGTTTTATAGATCGATGAGTGCTACTGTCATGATAAGTGAAAAGTTTTTACGTCCGGCTATCTACCTAACCGGTTTGCGTTAGCTATTAGAATATGTAATTATAAATTGAACTTTAGAACTTGTTAAATCGGTTGCATGTTGCAGATTATATTTAGACTTGAAGTACTTTTGATTATTTGATTGATATAAATAATTTAGTATTTAACTTCGGTTTTTAATCTTTTATTCTTCTGAAATTAAATTATCGGCAAAACTTTTAATGTGATTTTTATTACAGAACCCGATTTATTTATACAAGTTCATCATAATGGACAATAACATGTAAGGGGGGAGTAGTAGTGAATAGAGACGAAAGTAGTGATAATTAGAAGTCGGGATACTAGTTTTCAACATACGAAGTACTGGTCGCCAATGTTGTCGATTTATGAGAACGAACGGCTTCGTGTTGGATGTTGGGTGAAGGGTCCTGAGTTACAGAAATCACGAGATGCAACTTCGACTCAGCGGTTCAAATGTAACAGCCATCAGGCGAGTACTAATTGACCACCGAGGAGAGTTGTCACCAAATACAGGAACAATTATTTGGGGAAAATTGGTGAGGTTCTGGGTCACCCAAGTTGTGGGTTGGGTTGTATAGAAATTATAATGAATCGGAACAAGGAATTAGAGAAATAATGATCGGGGAAGCCATAGTATTACCAACTATCGACGATAGAGTTCCAATTTGAGTTCTAAATCTCTCTAATAAGTCAAAACCAATCAAAGGGCCCATCATCGGAACATGTGAAGAGGTACCATAGTGAAATAATAACAGAAAAATCAGCTGAGAAAAGTCATTGCAGCAGAACAAAATGAAATAAGATGACGATTAATGCAGCACGTATATGAGACACAGTGGGAAAGCCTTATTTTAAAGAATTGGTGGTTAAAAGGAATTTGGAGGAGATCGGATGGCAAAGTTAAAGAATTTTTAAAAAAGGCACTGAAAATTAGAATTAATCAAATGCTTGAGGAATACAACGTCGGCACACTTCGAGAGAATTTCCGTGGAAGTGGTAGGAAAGTTTTCACATTACGGAAGGCGGTAATAGGTATGAAAAGGACATGGCATCTTGTGGTTCGTTTTTGAACTAACGATTATTTCATCGCTCTAGAGCTTTGAGTTATGGCATCTGTAAAGTGACAGAAATTCAGTAATAAATTCCTGGTGAACGAAATGAGTGACAGTTGGTCAACGTTGGGAATCGTTGAAAACTAATTTCCAAAGTCATGAGTCAGTTGCCGAAACTTGCCGAAATTGCGTACAAGATTCTGTAGAAATGAACTGCCAACTAAGTACAGTGTGATGAAACTTGTGAACAAAAAGTTCGTTTGACGAAAAATATTGCTGCTGTAGCTGAAAGTGTGCGTCAACATTCTCAACTTCTCTTCGTTCACAAGAATTGAACATCATCGATAGGACTTTGTGAAGAATTTTAACAAAGTACTTCCTGGGAATGAAAGCCTATAAAGTCTAATTGGTTCAAGAATTGAAGGCAGATGACCATCCATTGCGTTTTCACCTCGCTTTCGTTTGGAACAAGATGAGCATTTTTTATCAAAAAATCTTCTTTGTGAGAAGCCAATACACCCAACAAGAGTCACTGGTTGGTGTGGAATATGATCAAAAGGTATCATAGGACCATTTTTCTCTGAAAATGAGCAAGGAGTTACACTAACAATAAATGGCGACCGTTATTGTGCCACGTTATCTGACTTTTTATTCCATACGATTAAAGAAGAAGACTTGGCCGATATTTGGTTTCAACAGGACGGACCCACTCCACTGCCCGCACAGCCAACGATAAAATCGACGTTTTGCACCCTATCTTCTAAAATCGCATTGCCAGCTGAAATAGTGATGTCAACTGGCCACCTAGGAGTTGCGATTTTACTCCGTTGGACTATTATTTGTGGAGATCAGTCAAAGAAAAATATTATGCTAATAATCCAGAGACAATTGAGGATTTGAAAGACGCAATTAAAGTAACTTTTGGTGAAATAGAGGCTCAAACGATTGAAAATGTACTGTAAAAATGGCTCGACAGAATGGGGTTCTGCAGATCCAGCCGAGGTAGTCATTTGAATGAATTAGTATTCTATTATTAATCTTAAGGTGTATTCTTCAAAATAAAGTACTAATTATTTGGAAATATTTGTAGCATTTTTATTTAATATACATTTTTAAATCGTCCTAAAAGTTGCTGCATGCTGAATGGACTATTTAAGTAAATGACCAGAGGTGTATCTTATTCCCAATCAGGAAACAACTGCTATCGTTAATGTCATAATTAATTTAAACTGGATTAGCCGCTAGAGAGTTCCGATAGAACTTCACTTCGACCGAGAAAAAAAAAGAACAACGCCTTTGCATCTTCAATCAGATGGTATGGCGGGAAATTTTAATAGTACTCTGGACCAAAAATTTAGCAACAGTTGTGAATAAAAATCTGTGCGACTGGGATCGACATACACAATTGTTCCTGATGACTTATCAATCAGCTGTTCACGACTCGACAAAGGGTCCAGCCAATATAATGTTTGGGTACAATCTACGATTACCATCAGATGTTAAGTTTGGCTTTGTTCCATCATCAGAATGGACGCTAATAATTAAACTTTCGAAGAAAGATAACTGGTTTGGCTCTACAATCCACAACGGAGAAAATTTTTATCACCGAAACTCCAACCAGAAAAGGGAGGAGGGGCCATATACTGTCATCAAAAAAAAAATAAATAGCGTAGTTTACAGAATAAAGAAAGGACAGCGAGGGAGACAGAAGGTAGTTTCGAACGATTGACACTATACAGAGGTGGAACTTTGGATGCAGTTTGGAACGAACATTCTTAGGTTGGAAGTAATGTTACGATCTCGCATATTGGGTTGATTGGCAATTAGTTCGGCATTGCGAGACATTTATTTAACAAAAAATACTCATTTAAGGTTTAGAACTTTAATTAATTTTTTTGTGAGATTGGTGAGATCTGGGGTTTAATAGTAGCACTAAAGGGTTTTTAAAACTGGGCAATTTTTAAAATTTGGGCAATTCGGTACGCGAAATATTAAAAGTAAAAGTGAACAGTGCGAAATATTAATAAGTTGGGCTAAATGAAAATAGTGGTGTATTAAGTGGGATCGATACGAAAGCCCAAATTACAAAATCCCGAATTATCAAAATCCCAACCATTTAAAAATCTCGTTTTTCAAAATGCTGCTTTTTAAAATCCCGATTTTTGTAATTTGGCCATTCTCAATGGAACTTGGCCATTTCCTAAAAATAATTATCAAATTTGGTATGCAGAATTGGATTTGGATTCTAACTTGAATTTTGATCGAAGTTCCGGAATTCGGTCATGCTGAATGTAACGAGGGTACTTCTAAAAAATTATGGTTAAATTTGGTATGTGCATCTGAATTAGACCATTAAAACGGAACTTGGCCATTTCTTAACCAATCATGACCAAATTTAGGTTGTAGAGTTGGATTGAGATTCTTACATTAATTTTGGCTGAAGTTTTGAATTTTGGCTATGTTGAATGAAACTTCGCCATTTTTAAACAATAATGGTCATATTTGAAATAACGGTCTAGATTGGGATTCTAGCATGAATTTTGAAAGCATTTAAGGAATTTGGCATTGCTAAATTAAACCAGGCTATTTTTTCTTCTTGGATGGAACTTCGAAATTTTTTAACCACTTATGTAGCATTTTAATCCAGCTTGAATCGGCACCAACAACTATTTTATGCGTTTACTACATTGTACCTTTTGACAATGTACTGAGAAACAGATTAACAAAAGCCCGCTTTTTAATTTTTTTATGAATTCGGGCGCCCACAGGCCGGCCGATCGATTTTGATTTTATTATTTTGAAAAGAGGGCAAACGACCCCAACCCATATTAAGTGAATTAATAGATAATTGTGAAAATTATTAGTTGTTGTGATTTAGTGTTGGTAAAATAAGAGTGGTAAACGTACCGAACAAACCGAATTTGACAAGGCAAATTCGTAACATCTCGCATAAGTAGTTGCGACGTCGTATTTCATAATTCTGTTAATATCTCGCCTCTTGATTTGATAGGCAATTAATTCGGTATTGTGAGACATTTATTCAACGAATATTGGTCATTAATGATTTGAAACATTACTAACATTTTCTTGTGAGATTAATGACTTCTAGATGGAGATAGTTTTATTGTTTAGAAGACATTAATCTAGAACTGATAGGAAAATATATGTCTGCATCTATCTAGGAAAGTCTAGAATGTGCGATCGATGTATAAAATACTCGTGCAACGAACACAATGGGTGAGTTTTAGTCAGTCATTCAGGAGATACGGTACGCGAAGTAGTGGTGTTTTAGGTGATTTATTATAATTTGTGGAAAGTAAATTAATAATAAATTATAGTGAAAATTATGGTGTCGGTACGAAATCCCGAATTACAAAAGACTAAATTATCAAACCCCCGACAAAAAAGAAATCCCGATTTTTAAAACACCGCTTTTGCTGAAACTTTAAAACATCCCGACAAAAAACAGGATTTTTTTTGAGACATTAAATATTAAATTTTCTTTTTTTTATCTCATTTTAATTAAGAACTCCGTCCTTTTTTTGCCGATCTTGGTCAATTTTGGCTTATCGCATATAAATTGCATTTTAATGTGAATTTTTCTAGAATCTTTTGGGGAACGGGTCAGTTATCCAAAAAAAAAATCCGACTGACCTCGGATCTTAATCTGAATATTAACTCCAAAATCCCAATTAACAAAAATATAAAATCCCATTTTACAAAATACCATAACTTAAAAATCAATATTGCGAAAATTTCAAAATTTATTTATTTTAGACAAAAAATTCCGTATACAAAATTCCATTTTTTTATTGCAGCATTTCGAAAAAAATCTAATTGATTTATTTCAGTTTATTTAATTATTATTATTGATTTATTTCAATCAATTAAATTTAATTTAATTGTTCTTAAAAATTATTACTCGTACATGATTGCCATTGTTTAACAGATTGACTAACGCTTGTAGTGATTCTAGAAAACAAAATTGGGATTTTTTGGAATATCGATCTAGAAATCAAAATCCCGACTTTCAAAATCCCGACTTTCACATTCCCAATTTTGAAAATCCCGGTTTTCAAAAGCCCGATTTTCAAAACCCCGATTTTTAAATTTTTTTTATGAATTCGGGCGACCGCGGGCCGTGAATTTATAATTTTTTTTTTAAAAAATCGGGCTTTTAAAAATCTTTATGTAATGAGTGCAATGAAGTAAAGGAGTTGGGTACGATTAGTCAAATTCAAAATTCCTAAAACGAAATTCCAAAACCAAAATTCCCAAAAACAAAATTCCAGAAACCACAATTCCCATAAAAACGTTTCCAAAAAATAAAATTACAAAAAAACAAAATTCCTTTACAAAATGCTAAGTTTTACAATTCCAGTATACAAAATTCCAAAAAATTTCCATTGATATAAATTGGAAATTTTTTTTTTGGAAATTTTAGGGTGTACTACGAAATCTCGGTTTTAAAAATCCCGGTTTCAAAATCACGGTTTCAAAATCCCGGTTAACAAAAACCCGGTTTTCAAAATCCAGGTTTTTAAAATCTCGGTTTTCGAAATCCCGGTTTTAAAATCCCGGTTTTCTTTTCTTCTAGTTCTAAAGTTTTGGTTTTGAAAAAAATATTTTTTATTAATGCAGGTCGCCGGACTAATAATATTTTAACATAAAAATAAGACATATTGCCTTAAAATTTACTAGAAAAAATCAAGGCTGCGAGTTCAGAGGCGGGAGTCGGTTTCGTGGAGTCGGTGTTGTTTTATCGGAGTCGGAGCTTGAAAAAACGGAACTCCCATTTTTTGTCAAATTACAACAAAAGTGCTATATATTGACACCCGCTCTAAAAATAGTCGAATTCCTAGTTTTTGATGGTTTTGCAAGATTAATAAAAAAAGCGACCAAAAATATATTTTATCGTCCATTTGATTGAGGTTCAATTGAGCAGGCCCAATTCGAAAAATTCTAGAATAATTCACATTAAAATGCAAATTATATCCGATAACCCAAATTTTATCAAGATCGGTAAAAAAAGAGCAGGTTCTTAATAAAAATGAAGATGGAAAAAATTAAATATTTAATATTTTTAAAAAAAATTCTGACTTTTGTCGGCATTTCGTTTCAGCAAAATCGGGATTTGGAAAATCGGGATTTTGAAAGTTGGGATTTTAAAAGTGGAGATTTTGAATGTCAGGATTTTAGAAGTCGGGATTTTAAAAGTCGGGATTGTGAAAATCGGGATTTTGAAATTAGGGATTTTTATATTGTCGGGATTTTGATAATTCGGTCTTTTGTAATTCGTTATTTTGAACCGACGCCTTTTTTGAAATTCTGTATACAGAAGTTTTGAAATTTGGCATTTTGTATAGGAATTTTGTTTTTTATGAATCTTATTTTTTGGAATTGTTTTTATTGGAATTTTGGTTTCTGGAATTTTATTTTTTGGAATTTTGATTTTGGAATTTCGTTTTTGGAATTTATGATTTGAGAAATCGTATATCCACCCCAATTTTTAGAATTGGAACATGGCCATTCTTTAACCAATAACTGTAAACATTAATTTATAAATTTGGATTTGGTATTTTATATATTTTTGGTCATCTATTTCTTTCCACATTTTTTTAGTGAGACGCGTACATCAACTTTCCACTTCTCCTTGCGTGTTTTGCATATCATCATCTCCTTTGCCAATTCTTCGATTAGTTTACCAACAAGAATTCTTGCGGGTCAAGCCTCAGTCGAGTTTTGTGTTCTAGGGAAATTTTTTCCATGATTCTGGGATATAATAGTCCAGAAATTTATGCTGTATTGTGGTCTTCGTTGGTATCCATAACACACCTTACATAATTATTTCGGAACCATTTTCCAATTCGCTTGGCGGCTGTATCCACTTCTGTTTTGATTGCAATATATTTGTTTTCATATTTTAAGTTGTTACCAGATTACACTCATTAGAAAAAGGTTTTCAAAAGCCCGATTTTGGCCGATTTTTATAATCGGGCATTTGGTTTCGGGATTTTGATTTCGTAATTTTGAAATGCGGGCAAACGACCCCAACCCGAAAATTATTTGTTGTTGTGTTTTAAGTGTTAAGTAAATATTGGGAAAATTATTCTAAAACTATTTTCAGTATTTTCAGGAATAATGGAAGCAGTGCAAATTACGAGTATTATCGTAAACCGTTAAATTCTATAACTTACACAATCCATACGTATAACAAACAATACGTATACAATTAGGTCATATTCTTTCCAATGTAATACGTATACTCTTACCTTAGAGCTACATGCGATAAGGTAAGTCATCATAATTTCCATCCGTAAACAGACATTGAAATAAATTAAATAACGCTGCAGCTATGTATGATTATTCGATGAAAACGAAACGTCATAATATATGTACTTAAAATATTTATATAATTTTATATTCATGGAGCACACGAAGTATGTATGTTGTATGTTTTGTTCCATTCTTTGTTAATTGGATTAAAACAACAAAAAGTATTAAAATGTAATCAACTCAACCAAACAACGTGCTAAGGGTCCCCAAGGTTGATACGGTTTTGTATAAACAATTATTGCTCGTATTATGGTAATAATTGTTTATAAATAGCGACGAGACAATTATTTATATTTATTTTTATTCATCTAAAACCTCGAAATAAAACCACGTCTTAATCATTTTATAATTTATATAAGATTCAGTGGAAGAAGCAATCCAACAACAATGACAGTAACATTAAACAAATGTTCAATGACAAAACATTTTGGATTCGAGCTTTCTTATATTCGTGTACATTAATTAAGAGAACAATGTTTGAACTTGAAAATGATTCAGCATGGGTACACCACGAATGATTACGAAAATATATTTGGCGTACGCACTGAAATGTAAATATATTTTCGGGTGGAGGTAGCCGGAGCTGCCTTCAACGTACACGGTAAGCGAAAAATTCTTTGTAATAATTTATTGTGTTATTTCCACCTGTTACTTTCTTATATACATATATACAAAAGTATAAAATTAGACCACCAATTATGTCGAATTAAATGTTCAACATGTCTAACCTGTTTGCCTGTTATTGTAGTAGTGTTACATATTTAATTTAATAAGTATGCAGCTAAGTGAAAATAATAGTTGTTTTTATTGCTAAATTAATGATCACTCATTGCAATTTAGAAATAGAAAATTAATTTTCATTTTGCTTTGTTTGGTACAAAGTTAAATTGAGTGGATTTTAAGTGGATTACACAAAATATTTGTAACTTAGCAAATTATACGCGAAAATTAAAATTTGATTTATGGAACTGAATTTATACTTAATAGCAGAAGTAGGAATTAGGAAACTGCGGTTTGCGTAAACCAATTAACAGGTTTTTGTGCCTGTCAGGAGCGTTATTTAATGTGAACACCCTGATCAAAGGAAACACATCCTTACAATTAAAATTTTGGGAGGGCTTTAAACAGAGGGAAACAATTCCGTGCTTTTGTGTATAGTCCAGAATTTCATCCCACAAAAATCAAAAAAAATAATTAGGTAACAATAAAACTGCAATGCTCAAAAGACCCAGAATTTAGTCCAGAAATTGAATTTTAGTTTTAGATTTTAAAATAATAAAATCAAAATTAAGAATTTTGTAAAGAAAAAACAAAAGTATAAATTAAAAAATCTGAATTGATTTAGCTATGTGAAGCAGAGTGTGTCAGGTGAGTCCTTTAACGGAATGCATTTTATTCGACATAATGTCGGATAGATTAGCACTATAGTTTTAATTTCAAACCGATTGGCATGTTGTGAATATGGTTGCGGTGGTTTGGGTTAATGTGGTGTACTGTGCGGGTCTTCTTGAGTGCTTTCTAATGAAAGTTCGATCGATTCTCACGATGGTCTGCTTGTTTAACGTTAGCCCTTGTGCCTTACCCGATGGAGTGCTTGTTTAACGTGAGCTCCTTGCCTCTCACGATGAGGTGTTTTGTTAACGTGAGTTCTCTTTCTCTCACGTTGAGGTGCTTGCTTATCGTGGGTCTTATTGCCTCTCGATTTATTAAATTGAAAGTTAAGATTTCAATATTAAAATGTAAACGTAAAACTGAAACAAAAATATAATATTTTTTTTGCTATAATTGACAAATAGACGAAAACACAAAAATATAAATTAAATAGACATTAAAATTAGTACATCAACTAAAAAATATTTTTTCATGTTGTTTTTCTAGTTGCCCTTTGATAAGTTAATATCAATTTTATGCTCTGCAATGTTAAAAGATTTAGCCAATGGGTTGGTGTCCCCATAGTTAGTGGAATGGTGTTCAAGGTTGATTACATAGTATCCTTCTCGAAACATGAAGTGAAAAATTTTCTGTGATGTATAAAATCGGCATCCAACAACTGTTCAATTACGTCGAGTTTACCACACCAGACTCCAGCTTGGCAAATGTTGATAGAAAGAGAAAGTAAATTGCAATGGTATACATATATCAGGTGGAGAAGCCGTGTAAGTAAGCTTCGCCAAATGTTTAATTTAAATTAATTTTTTTTTAGTCGAAAGCATAGAAATACAATCTTAATATGATCCAAACCAAGATAGCTCTGTTCACAATATGCAAACAGGATTGCAATTAAATGATTAGTTAATGCGATTCCGTGTCGATAGATTCCATTCAAGTTATAACAGGCCGAACCATCACAACATGCAAATCGGTTTAAAATTAAAACTAAAATTAGTCAATACGACTCGTAAAAAACAACAGATCCTAAAGCAAATAACTTCGCTATTTCATAATAAAACAAACTTTTTTTTTGAATCGAGAACACACAGAAAGCAACCAATTTATTTTCATCCCCTACGGCCTTATTCTTGAAATCGGTGGAAATTTCCCTAATTGGAATTTGCCTTACTATAGTAATCGATATATTTGTGTGATCGAATTTTTCGCCGGCTATTTTAATCATCTTTTGAAATTCCTATGAATGTTTCTTAATTTTGGTTTCCCTACTAAGGAAAAAATCCGGACTGCGTAAATCGATTCGGCATTATTCCGTTAGTACAGACACAAATATTATCATACTTGAAAACAAATGTGAAAATTCAAATAGCGGTCGAAAAATTCGAATAATATAGAAAATTCTAAAGCAAATTACGGTGTATCTTGCTGTAAAAAAAGACATTTGGCATTTGTTATTTGATAGCAGAACACAGAATTTAATTTGCTCTATTTCATAAAATAAAAAAAACTAAAATAAATATTAATAAAATACATTAAAAAAATGAAAGCAAAAAGTTGTTGCTTTCAAATTGAAAAGATAAGCTTAGCAAGATTTACGAAAGTAACGCAGCTTATATTGCGAATGGGCAAATGTCCACCGAATGAATGTTCACCGTGCTGTTAAATTTTTTGATTAATCATAGGGTAAATTTTAATGATTCCGAACGTTCCATTTTAACGTGTATAAAAGGGTTTTTATTTAAAAGTATTAAACGTAACTTTAAAAGCGTTATTTTCAACAACTCGGTTTTAGAATTGTTGGCAAAATGTCTTCTATTCCGCATATTATGCAGGCTTTTTAAATTATTACAAAATGATTTTAATAACATTTTATTGTGAGTTCTCGCGATCCGTTTTCTTTCATTTCTTTCCTTCTGTGGAATGATAAAAATAAGCCGAAAAATTAGTTCAATGTACATAAGCACAAACGACTACTTTGTCCAAATACGTGGTCCCAAAAGTTATTAAATTTTTTAATTTTAGTGTGCTTTGCGATTTGTAAAATTGTCGTATGCATGCATAAACAAAACAATTGAAATATTTTAAACCCGGAAAATAGTTCTCTTTTTGGTTTCGAACTTCTAATTTAGTAAACGCACTTAAAACTTAAATATCTAAGTGAAATATTTGTAGTGGTTTCTATATCATTAAATATCCGAATGGCCCAAATGACTTTTGCAAAAAATGTTTGAATTATGGAAATTAGTGAAATTGTTATTGTACAATAGGCAAATACGTCAACTGTTTATTAATAATTAATGATCAAAATAGGGGTTTCAATCAAAACGTGCATTTTCCGAAATTCGTTCGACCCGTCATTTAAATCAAAATGGAAGAAGTCGATTCTAACAAGCACATCTATCATCTCCCTTTCGGTGTATACTCCTAGATTATACTTATTGAGAGGTGAGTTATTAACTATATGATCATCAACTAGAGGAAAAACGATCGATAACCTCATTTATCTCAAATTTTCAGTTTTGATCTTTTCTGGACCCTTATTTGAGTACTCGATATCGAACGACGTTATCGAACAATCGGTGTTTGTGAATTATAGAACGTATAAAATGAAAACGAACTTAACAACAAAAATTCGCCTTTTGACATTTAAATTCAAGAAGCGTTTAATTTTAGTACAGGTATGACTATTAGCAAAAAAAATATCCCTTCTCATTATTTAACAGGGTACATTGTTGTTCGATTCGAATTACCAAATAGATAAGGGGATAACAATCAAATAATTTTCATCGAAAAAAAGAAATTGCTGGAAAACACACCTCCTAATTTTTACCAACAATTTCTGTCAAATTAGGCTTTGATCAAAATACGTTTTAGAAGCTCTTCAATTATTTTTTTTATTTTTTATATATTATTTTATTTTATTATTAATTCTCATTCAATAACAACGGTGGATTATTCAGTGAATTTAATGTTCCTTTATGAATATTCCAAGTTGTTATACATAAATATACAAAAGTTACAAAATTTACTTAGATACATAAATATTAAAAAATAAAAGATAACGGAGATTTAGTTTCAAAATAATAGAATATTTGATTTAAAATAATTTTTAATATTTTTTTTAAATTGTAAGTAGGTTTCAGATTCCTTTATAAATTCAGGTATTTGATTATAAATAAATGGGCAAATAAACGTGATCGATTTTCTTCCAAATTCACTTGTAATATGATGCGAAGCAATTCTGTTACAATTTCGAGTTGAATAAACATGATGAGCGTAATTAAAGTTTATATTAGAATGAAGATACATTTAGCCTTTTGTACATATAAAGGGTTAATTGAAACTTATATACGACATTTATGGGCAATATCATAATATCATCTTTGCTATATAATAACCTATAGTGGAAAATAGATTTTGGAATCTGTATAATGCTTTTACAGTTTTGTTTCGCATAACTTGCAATTTCTTCAGCCTGGTTAAGGTGGCTGCTCCGTATACGATAAGGCCATAACTAAGTCCCGAATGAATAAACGAAAAATAAATCGAAGTCATCATCAATCAATAAACAAAGAAAGATAATTTTCTAAGTATAGATTTATATATTTTCTATTATAAAAGTAAAATCAGAACATTTTAACTGGAATTCTTTTTGCATGTATGAATGACGTTTTCCTTAGAAAATAAATGGACACCAATCTACTATATAATACTCAATTCTCTTAGACGTACACACTTCATGCGACGTGACTATGGATCTTCCTGGTTACTAGATTTTAAAATCAAAATTTACTAAATAATTTTGTGCAAAACTGTCAATGAAATTTTTTTAAATCTTAGTTGGCTGCATTAGTTTGAATTTTGTTTTTATTTAGTTGCCACGTCAAAATTTCAAGTGATAGAAATTGTCGTTTGAAGTGATAGCAGTCGCAAGGAAATATTTATAAAGCAGCATACTGATGTGAAATTTTATTTACCAAAATCCGGCAAAAAAAATTGATGTACATTAAAAATTTTGTTCTATTTGCCAGAAAAAATCAATTTTTTTTTTGATGTAGGTACATCAATTTTAAAAAATGTAGTTTTATTTCGTAATTTTTTTTTTGATGGAGAAATACCAATACTGAGGAATTTTATCAGAATGAAGGAACCGCGGCCAAGAGTATATGGTACCGCATAATCGGAAACACAACTTTAAAAACAGAGGTTGAGTCTCAAAATCAGCAAATACAAATTTTGGCTTCAAATCGGTGAAATGACCGAGGGCAACTTTTAATATTTTGCGTATCATTTCGACATAATATTTCCGCGACTTTGACGCCATAAAATAGAAAATTGCCGATACGGTAAATTTTAATCGATCTTTGCAAAAGTGGTAAATAATTGACGAAATGTACATGTAATGTCAAATTTTCAATCCATCAGCCAACAGTCTGCTTTTACGAGCATTTTCAAGGACTTAATAGTGCCCATAAGTATGTTATGTTCACTGTTAAACAGGTTTTTTGATAAAATAAAGATTTCGCCATCTACTATTCTTAGATGTTCTGGAATATTGATTTTAGGGATTGCAATTGCCGCCCCGATGGCAAAGTGGTTAGCATGCTTGCTCCAGCGACCGGAGGTCCCGGGTTCGATTCCCGGTGGTGACAATGAAAAAAAAAAATCACGGCTGGTTTAGGATCAATGAACTAATCACTTATTATCCGAAATGAAAATCTGATTACGAATCCTCATTTGAGGCGGCCAAATCCTTTGATGGGATATAGTGCCAGAGAGAGAGATTGCAATTGGCTTTTTAACTATAGATTATCGGTGAGCTCGACATTTTGGCGATTCGAATATTTTGGCTTTGAAGGATTTTTTATGAGGCAAATATATTCTGGATGTTGTTGGACAATTAACAATACTGCACCTAATTATCTCAGCTGAATACGAACGTATGCGATGTTTAATTGTGTTGCGTTGGTAAAAGGGGCAAAATATCTGTAATAAAACCATACAACTTGATGAAAATAACAGGCGCCAAAAAAGCGACAGTTCCGGTAACGTTTTTGTTGCTTTTCTACGAGAAAGAAATGCTCAATTTAAAAAATTATTATTATTTAAATATATTACAGATTATTTTTAATTACGAAGAATTTTATAATCGTCCGTGAATTTAATTTGTTTAAGAATTTTTTCGGACAAAATATTATTTTAATGGACACCCATACGATGTTTACGACTATTTTAGTCGCAGAAACAAAGAGGCCATTTTTTAACAATATTTGTACCACAAAGAAGAAAAAATGCGCTCCCCTCCCCCAAACCTTTAACCCCAGGGCAATAGTGTGCACAAAGATACACAAACCCTTACAAAAATGAGAAATCCCTTAGGTAACTTCTTGGCAGCTTGGTTTCGTACTGATAAAAAGTTGGTCTACTCATCAGGGGGCCTATTATGAAATTTTTCGATTTCGTATTTTTTCGATATCGAAAAAATTCGCCGTATTATGAACCTTAAAAAAATAAATTCGAAGCTAATTTTTACGAACGCACATGTTATCGAAAAAATCCGCCATATTATAAAACTTAAAAAAAACAAAGAGCGAATTTTTCCATATGCCAAAATTCGATTACTATTTAGTTGACGAATTTTGATTCGATCGTTCGAATTTTTTGTTGTGTTTTATAATAATAATAATCAGTTTGTGATAATAATAATAAATTTGTGATAATAATAAAATTAAACATTTACGATGTACGTTTTATTATAAATATTTTTTGTTTAAAAAAGAAATAATAAAATTAGAAATTGTAATAATGAATCATTTGTATGTCAAACAGGACCACTTTAACGCTAACCAATTTGACCTATTGGTCTCTTTTATGGATAAAAATGAGGGGATTGCCAAAAATTTCCTGGTAAATCATCTGTCAAATTTTTTGATGTTGTTGTTGCAATTCGATAGCGAAAAAAATTCGAAAGCAAGTTTCATAATAGGTAAATTCGCGTCGAATCGAATTTTTTAGCTATCGAAAAAATACGAAATCGAAAAATTTCATAATAGGCCCCCAGGTTGCAACGACCAAACTGCAAAAATACAACTCTTGCTTTGTACCGATAATACAAAACAAGAACATATCGATTTAGCGAATTATATATCACTAAATCAGAAAACCACTGGAAATTCTCACTATGTATGTGTGTGTAACAGCCAACACATATAATTAAGAAGAATTTTATAATCGTCCGTGAATTTAATTTGTTTAAGAATTTTTTCGGCTTTTCGGACAAAATATTATTTTAATGGACACCCATACGATGTTTACGACTATTTTAGTCGCAGAAACAAAGAGGCCATTTATTAACAATATTTCTACCACAAAGTAGAAAATTTTTGCAGTTTGGTCGTTGCAACCTGATGAGTAGACCAACTTTTTATCAGTATGAAACCAAGCTGCCAAGAAGTTACCTAAGGGATTTCTCATTTTTGTAAGGGTTTGTGTATCTTTGTGTACACTATTGCCCTGGGGTTAAAGGTTTGGGGGAAGGGAGCTCATTTTTTCTACTTTGTGGTACAAATATTGTTAATAAATGGCCTCTTTGTTTCTGCGACTAAAATAGTCGTGAACATCGTATGGGTGTCCATTAAAATAATATTTTGTCCGAAAAGCCGAAAAAAATCTTAAACATTATTTTTAATATTTTAAAATGTTACAATACATACATAATTAAGATGACGTTGCTGCTACTTTCAGCTGTCTTGAACAAATTTAGCATTTAAGAATCGGCTCCATTATTTTATTTGACATTTTGATGTTAGAAGCGAAAATAAAATGATTTAAAATGAAAATAAATTTAATTTAAATTTAATTCTTACTGCGGGTTCTGATAAAATTCTGGCATTTGATGTTGACTCACAAGGGACCATTTAATTTTGAGTTTCATTATGCAGGCGTTAAATAAAAATACATTCAACAAAAAATTATTTATCAACGTGTATAAATTGCTCGAATTCGTAATGTCAGGCGATCTTTTTCATTTTATTATTGATGGAACGTACTGGCAAGTCGCTTACTGTCGTATCGTGCATGTGTGTGTTAAATGGTCCTTGACCATAAAATGTTGTCTATTTTCAATTTTTGAGGTTATCCGTGCCTTACATTGTGGTTGCGATGATCGACACATCCCCAATAAAAACGATTTTTCTCCACAGATTTATCGTCCATGTACATATATAGAAAGTATATCCTACTTGACAGCAAATATTTTCCTTTGATAGACTTCATTATATTTAAAGTGTTTTTATTTTTCTATTTTTGTAATAAATGATAAAGATGTTTGGGAAAACAGTATAGTTAGGGAAATAATTTTTGGGGAAATAATTTTTGGGGAAACTTACCCAACGTTCTTTTATCTGGATCTTAGCTACTTTTTTAATACTCCCCTCTTCTCATACACGCACACACCCACCGATCGTAATCTATGAAGAAAATTCGCTTTTACATCCTGCCTCTGGTGGGATTTGAACCCAGTACCTCCCGGTCCAAATGCCGAAGCTTTAACCACTGCGTCACTTGTACGGTACTTAGTAAGCATAAAGAGTATTTGACCAGGAGAAGCGAAGGTAAGCAACATCTATCCCCTTAAAGTAAAATTGTTCGTTAAAAAACTTGATCGTCTATATGTAGATTGTTGGCTTTAAGATTTCTTGTGAGCTGGTAACTCATACAAAATGGTTTAATGGTATGCAGTTTTGAATTTTTTATGTTAAAATATTTGAAGTAATATTTGTAAACTATTAGACCTTAATTAAATAAAATAAATAAGATAATGTGACTAAAAACTGAAACGGAAGTAAAAGCTTATCATTTATACAATCGAGTGATATATTTTTCACTAAGGATATTTGAATTTGAATGGTTTTGATAATTCCAGAAGCCCATGAGATGTGTTTATTTTTTGGATCGTCACACAATTCTAATCTTCAACTGCAGTATCAATATCTTCTGCTTGCGCATACCGTTTCCATGTAGGTGAAATATTGCGTATTACGGTGGCAGTTCAATTTTAATTTTCCAAAACGAATTGTATTTGTTGTAATCACAATTAAATTACATTGCTGGTATATATATTATAACTGCCATTACCTGGCAAGCTAGAAAATAATTATAAGCAAAACACTATCTTACCGTACAAATTGTATAATAAAGTGTTCTAATTTAAATACAAAAACTATTACGGTTCGACGGTGGTACACGTCGCGCATTTAAAAACAACTTTCAATTTCTTTGTTTTAATTTCTATTTCTAATTAATAAATTACAATAATGAACAACACAATTATTTTATTACAAATTGGAATAAAAATTTATTGTATATTGTAATAATTTATAACTAAGATTTTACAATATTCCGGAAGGTATTTTTTTTTTCGTTTGGTACACAACGAGATGATATGTTATAAATGTATCTTACACACACCTTTCACTTTTCGACACTATGCTATGCTGCAATTCTAATTATGACACCATATTTAAATCTATATATTCAAATCCGTTCCGGCCGTATAATATTTTGTTGAAACAGATTATTAAAATATTAAGCAGCACTAAAAGGGTTCCCAATTCTCTTATTTATTATCATAGCACTTTCACACTTTTAATAGTAATCATTATGTTTGTAATCTCACTTTATGTCTGAAGTGGGTATTATTATTATTTTATAATTTCATTTTTATAAAGTAAACAGTGAAATGGGAACATTAAAGCGTAACGAAATTTGAAAAACATTAACTGTCTTTTGTCGTAATTTGATTAGAATATTAAAATGAACATAATCGCATTGGTTGAGCACAAAGCACACAATGGTAAAATTACAATTTGCTCTACAAATTAAAGGATTGGTATAAATGGTTTGCTTGACTTCTCCTAAACTTAGCGAAAACTTTGAAGTATTTTTTCTATCTCTTTGTCTTTTTTCAGCAACTCAAAATCGTTAAATTATAACCTAATGGATATCTCTTAATTAGGCATGTGAATAAGGCGCAGTAAGAAGTGAAATCGAGTTCAATAAAATAAAAGAAAATTTAAGGTGTTTTATTTTTTTACTATACCCCTAGCTTTGTGAAAGAGGGTTTCAATTTATATTGATTACTTAAATCACACCAACACAAATTTACTGCGTATTTTGATAAAACTTGCTCAACATTCGGATTGGAACTAAGTGATACTAGAACCAGAGTCTATCATTTGAGCTTAACTGGCACCTCAAACCATTCAATGAATCTTCTAGAAATTCAAATATTGTTAAATCAGAACTCAATATTCCGGCGTAGGTTAAAATGGTTGGTTAATCTTGTGCTCCTGGTCGTTCTGTAGGGGATTTGTTTTTGCTTAACACCACATCCAAGAAAATCAATTGTTACGAAACTTCAACAAGAGCCTTTGATATTTAATTGCGATCTAAAATAGCGATCTCGGACACAACATAATGGCAACGGTTAAAGACTTGCAACATGAAATGTATTTAGCTTTAATTGTTGGAAGGGTCTAAAATAATTCTTCGATCAGGAATCTCGCATAAGCCCGATCTGATTGCTCTACAAGAAACGAGGCCTATTGGGAACAACATCGTCGATCACAGTCACCATGGTTTTACTCTCCACTAAAATAACTATTTCGATAGGTTGAGTTAGTAGCTTTTTTTTAGGCCGGCAATCGTATTCGTCATTCATAACCAATTTTAGAGACTCACACTCCTAAATTATTTTCAACCCATCGTTAAAATGTGTAATTCATCAGCTCATTGCAGTGCAGGGCAATTGATTAGTGCTTATGCAGGGTGGAGCACGAATATTGCTACAAAAACAAATCAAATATTTCCGTTATTTAGAATCAAATATTTCCGTTATCTAGAATAAAAGGCGGTATATACATTTTTAAACGAGCACGATTGAAGGTGCAAATACAAATAGGGTGGTGCTACTGTATTATAAGCTTAATTTTCCAATTTTGCTATAAGAGCATTTAGAACTGAAAAAATCGGGATAATACAACCACACATGGCACTGTTCAAAGGGCGTCCTACCATGAAATCCAACAGCTCGAACATAAAACATCATCGGCGCAGGGGTCACAGGAGGAGCTGAATACTAACTAACGGTAATCATAACTTCTGGAAATTAAGAAACCCGAAAAATTCACTGGAAATATAGGAAAACATCGCAAATTTCCAAAATTGGCCGCAAATCTAGCCAGGACAACATACTCTCAATATACGATATTCCGTTATTTTGAAAATTAAACCAGATACGCAATGAATTGAAAAATTAAATTAGTTCTAATTTGCTTAAAATTAGGAAATAAATACATACATGTTTAGAAATTTTTTTTTTCTAAGAATATAATTACAATAGCACGAACCTGGAATATTCACATGAAATGAAAATTGAAAACTTCCATCAACAAATTCTTCAGAGAACGACTCAGAAAAATACTCTGATTCTTTGTAAAAGTTTGTTTTCAAAAATAACATGAACTAAAGTTCTGGAAATAACATTTTTGAGCCATGAATGATTTATATGTCACATGATTTTATTGGTCTGAGCTAAATGTAACTGCTTTGAGCGTCACAATGGCAGTTTGGACTACAAATTATTTTGTGACATTCTTCAAGACTTTTTCAATGATATGACATACATACTTGTATATTATATACCTAACGAATAATTTGCCACCAGCGCCAATATGCAGAAAAAAATTTTACTTCGTCCAAAATTTTAAAAACGAAACATAATAAAAACATAATGAGAAAAAATGTGTCTGTAATCAGCGCTACAATGGTAAATTGGGGTATTAATGCACTTTAGCTAAATTTTTGACATCCTTCAAGACCATTTTATTGACATGCCTCACTTATATCTATATTCTAAACAATTAATAACTAGCTACCAGCGCCAAAACGGTGAATTTATCAACTAAAGCAGTAATAACAAAAATCTTGTTTTTTCCTTTCACATGATACGCCACATGATTATATTGGAGTAATAAATAAAATTGTAACTGCATCCAGCGCCACAACGGTAGTTTTGAATATTGAGGTGTTCAAAAAAATCTACGGCATTATTCAACGCCTTTTCAATGATATACAACAAGTATATATTCTATAATAAACGAAACCTAATACGTCAAAATGGTGGATTTATGAAGTTGTATCAAAATGGTTGTCTGGCCCAAGGCCTTTCACACAATTTACTACACAATATACTAGAGGTTTCAAAAGCTTTTCAATTCTTCGAACTAAAAATAAAAAAGATTGACGAAACAAACTCGAATCACATAAACTGTTCTTGACATCCAGATGGACGGACAAACGTTTTTTTGCATTTTTGGAACCACGGGTCTTCAAAACGTCAAGAAAAGTATTTTTGGACTAGGGTGATTTTTCATTGTTTTATTCAGGGTTTCAATAGCAGGTCTTACAGACAGAAGTTTACTTGCGCTATTCCTCAAAACTTTTTCAATGATGCCATACTTATATTCTATAATAAACCAATGGTGAATTTACCAACTAAAGCGCTGATGATAAAATTGTTGCTTTTTTCAAGAACTTTCAAACGAGATACTACATTATGATTATATGAGGATGCGATAAATTCAACTGGTCCCAGCGGACCAACGATAGTTTTTAGGACTATGATGTGTTGTATCACCTAAATTTGTGACATCATCAGTGGATTTGTGAGCTAAAGCGCTGGTTACAAGACTGTTACTTTTTCCAAGACCTTCAAAATGATATATGATTGTAGAGGAATGAGACAAATTGTAACGGCTTCCAGTATCATCAAAACCTACAGCATTCTTCAAGACCTTTTCAATGATATACAACAAGTATATAATGTATCATTGACCGAAAAACCAGTTTTTTTCGGGTGATTACGGGTGATTCAGGTACTCGACCCTTTTGAGGTAAAGATCCCAAAAGCTTTTGAATTCACTGAATTAGAAATCAAAGAAGATTGGCAAAAAATCGAATTGAATAAGCCGTTCTGGACATTTTTAATTATTTTTTGCAAAATTGCAATAAGCTGATCTTACAAAACGTAGAGCGTTGAATACAGCTGTCAGTTTAAGGAGTTTTTTGAGTAGTTTTGGTGTGTAGTATCTGAATTCGAAGAAAACGAAGTACGTGAATGGAGAGCACTATCTAAACATGCTGGAATAATTTTTTCCCCATAACTGCGCAACGAACTTTTCCGTAATGTATATGGTTTCAACAAGATTGAGTCAGTGTTGCATAACAATACTACTGATGGCGATCCTGAAACACCGAACATCTTTGGAGATCGACCTCACTTCGATTTTTTTTATGGGGATATTGTAAGCATTGAAGTAATACCAGGGCAACATTAACACCGGCAATGAACAATCTTTGAGTCAGACGCATGGTTTGCAGTATCAAAGATGGAGGACATTTAAACCAAATTTTTAAAAATGTAACTATATTCTTGATTTATAAAAATAAAGAAATTAAAAAAATTAAAATATCAGAAATATTCACATTTGCTTTTGTAGCAACGTTCGTGTCCCATATACAAATCAAACCAAATATAGTTTAAATAGGTGACTTATGAACGATTTATTGGGTCAAAACATTGGCTCTATGAAAACGGATCTGCTCCTCTTGAAAAAACAATTCAACAGTCTTAATAACAATGAAGTGTACCAAGCCATCTTGTGTTTCTAGTGTCTCTTGAACACTAAGGAATAGCCAAAACCTTGCCTTAGCGCAAATTATGTAGTTTGCTTCGGAAGGGTTATCTGAGAGACCATTGTTGAGGAGGCCAAATCCCTTCATACAATGCGAAGAATAAAGGATGGAATCTCAGTCCATTAAGAATTTTGATACTAATATGAAAATGTTTTATCTGTCTATCTGTCATTAAGATTGCTTACAGTCCTCTATTTTGTCAGTTCATCTCAAGTGTGTTCTGCAATTTTTATAGTGAATAAAAATATCGAATAAAGAATTTGTCTCAAATTTTGTATTTTAAATGATATTTCGTGTGCCGCAACGCTAAAAATATTACAGAAGGCTTACGGTGAATTGACTTTATCAAAAACACGTGCATATGGGTGGACGGGAAATCGTAATTTTGGTTTGAGAGAGATAGCAGCTGAACTTTTTGTGTCTCATGAAACAATTCGTACCATTGTACACGATTGTTTAGGCATGAAACGCGTTGTCACTCGACTAGTTTCGAAAGGCCTGAATTTTATTGGAAAACTCAATCGAGTAAAGGGCCCTGAAGAAATGATAGATCGAGTCAAATGCGACCACACATTCATAAAACGAGACAACGGTATACGAGTTCGAGATGCAAACCAGTAAATAAGCTTCAGGATGGCGTCTTCCAACTGAGCCAAAACTGAAAAAACCGCCAAAGTTGATCAAAATTCAAGGCAATGTTGACTGTTTTCTTTGATTATCGCAGTGTTTTATGCACTCGGAATTCTTGGCAGAAGGTTCGACAGGAAATAAGGAATATTATCTGAGAGTTATGCGGCGTTTGAGAGATTCGTCGAAAAAGGATACGTTTGTGGAAATAAAACTCATGGATTTTGCACCACGACAACGCACAGGCTATCATTGTGAATGAACTTCGGGCCAAAAACTAAACAAATATCATCGAACAACCAAAGTATTCACCCGGCTGACTTTTTCTCTTTCTCTTTCTCTATTCTTTGTTCGATATTTTTATTCATTGTAACAATCGGGGAACACGTACTTGAGATGAACTGATAAAATATGGTAATGTAAACAAGCTAAATGAAGGATCACATTCAAACTTCAGTCAAGATACAGGAAATTGTGCCCACTTAGCGACAGAAAAATTACAATCCCTTTAACCCTATTCATTCCTGATATCATAAATGTGTAGTACTTAATGAAAGAAACAAAAAAAAACTTTTGATGTAACTAAAGACGAGACCGTACAATTGTGATAATAAATATGCCGGGCGATTGTTTTAAGCTGAAACTTTTAAATATCTCGGAAAATAAGTACTCTACGAAAAAGAATTTCATGGCGTTGAGTTCCAAAATTGGGTAATTTTTTATCAGTGGGCACTTGAACAAATACATTTAAATAAATTTTAATTCAAACGTATTGCAGAATCGTATGCATAGGTTCTCAGTATTAGAAATCGAAAAAAAGTTAATATCGTTATTACAGCGCCATCTATCATGAATCGAAACAAATGTTTCAAACAAATCCTACGTACTTTAAGCCGTATAGAATCTGAATCTGCAAAAAAAATAGGGGTTCCTATTTTAATTTCAAAGTTACCCCCCGCCCCATCTACAAGAAGCACTATTGTATGTCACATTTGTGAGATATGTATACGAATTTTGTTCGAAAACTGCGACTTGAGAACTGAAAGTTTTTCTGTTGTTTCAACAGCTCACTAGATGTAAATATAAAATTTAATTATTATGTTCATCAATCACCAATAATATTGAGTTTTTGCATCTAGTATGTTAGTGAAACAGCGGCAAAACTCTAAACTCTCAAGCCTCACTTTTCGAACAAAATATCTACTCTGGTCTACAATTAATTCAAAAAATAAATATAGTTGGACTCGAAACGGTTAAGTGGGCTTTTTAAACGACCAATTTCCGTTACTTTTTCGACATACTGTATTTGCCATTTTTTATAAAATGACAGTGGCAAAAACCTGAAAATTTCATTCACAAATGAAATATACACCACCGTTCATTAGTGCAGCTTGTGCTGTAACATTAACAAAATAATTGGTTTAGACCTTTGCGAGGCTGAATAATACATGGTATAGCACACGCCGGCTGTGATGTCATTTGTATGCCGTAATATTTTGAGTATTTCTTCATTTCGAAGACCACCAAAACTTGAATTAAACAATCTATTTATCATCGCTATGTACCAATACATACTCCTATTCATAAAAAACTTGTTTTGATTGCGAATATTAATCGCGCGCATGTGATTTACTTGAATTTTGACGCGATATTGGCATTACTCGTACAGCAAATTTGCTAATTTTATAAACAAATTAGATCATACTCCTATTTATAGCAATTATGGATACTTGCTGGATACGTCATACCAATTTCCAGGCAAACAGAAGTTCAGATTGTGATTGCAGTCGGCGTAAGTTCATTACTCTATAGCGAATTTTGCATTTTGTGTACGAAAAAAAAATGTATTCATAATAATATTTTGTTTACGCTTTCAAATCATTTTTTTTTTTGTTCTGCATGCAATCTCTAGATTTGGCAAGAATATATACACTACTTTACCTTAAGAAAGAAAAATTAAATTTCCCTTTCGAAATAAATTACCATTTTTATGCTTTCAAAATGAGAATGAGATATGTCTAAAGTTTTTTTATACGAGTATTTACATCATTGTACAAAAAATAATACCAAACTACGATAATGGAACAAAACAATAAATTGCAATACTTGTAATTATATGTACACCCAAAAAAATAAAGTGGTTAATCTGAATAAATCGTCAGTCAAATTGAAGAAATAGCGTTCAATATAGCGTCAACGAAGGTGCGTAATCAATTTGATTACTTTTTATTCAAATTAAAAATTAAAGAGCATTTTTTTTAATTTGACGAAACTTCTTCGAACTGAATAAATTGGTTGAAGAAATGCAATTGATAAATTGACTAAATTTATTCAATTTAATTAAGATCTAGCTATCGAAATGAATAAAATTTCGTCAAATTAAAGAATGTCTTACTGCTGGTTTAAATAAAAAATTCGTTGATTTGAATAAATTTTTATCATATTAATTCATTGAATTTAATGAAAGCATCGTTGAATTGAATAAAACTATCGTCAATTTGAATAAAATAATTGTATTTTTATTACTAAATTCGATTGTAGTACAAAAATAAAATATATAATACATATCTTCATTTAATTTTTTAATGTGTTTTAATAATTATTAGTTAAATTATTAAATAAAATAAAAATAAATAATAAAAATAATAATAATTTTAATATTGATATCACGCCTTTTACCTGATATCAAGCATATTATGGTTATCATATTTTGTTCTAATGTTGAAAAAGTAGTTTTGAATAATCGTTTACATTAAACAGGATTCTAATCAATATTGTAAATTAAGAATATTGAATATTTTAAAACATATATTTACACATTCAATAAATAATAAACTTAATAAATTATGTTGGGGCTAACGTAGTTTTGGTAATTAAAATCAGTGGTTGAATTACAGTATAGTTCGCCCCAAAATCAAGAAACTTCCTTGGGAACTAGTAATTGAGCATTTAGTCCTGATCCTTTTTGTTTACTCCTTCTACAACGCTGGTCGTTGGAACCAATACACTATGAAGTAATGGAAAATGGCACAACACCGACCATCTAAACAAAAATAATTTATATAATTGTTGTAATTTAATAAATTTAGAATTTTATAACTTACATTCAGTAACATGTTGGGTCCTTTATTTTTTGAGTTGCTTTTCCTGCTTCCTAATACAATTACCAGTTGATAAATACATAGGGGATGGATAAATGATCCAAGGGAGTCAGTCATAAATGTTGAACCCTTTATTTGATTCGTCGTTTAAACTTCATGGTGCGTACTTCGGTTATTCAATATGTTGACTATAAAATTGAACACATACAATAAAAATTCAGTTAAAAAATTACTCGAGAATTTCAAGAAATAAAATGGGAAGAAAGCAAGATATATTTTAGAAAAACTTATTACGCGAGACTTTTATTTAATTTGGTAATTTTGAACTTTTGGTAATGAAAGCTTAATAAGCAATTTTTAATTTCCTCGTGTCAATAACACGTAAGTTACTATTCCGTTTGCTGAACAAAGCCTCCAAAAATCATTCAACGAATAAAAAAATTCAAATGTGTTTGTGAGTTTGTTATACACATACCAACTTGTAGTCCATTAGTTTCCTATACTGCTTCCATTTGTTCCATCTTTCACAAGTGAATTTCGATTTTGGTTGCTTGCCAATAGTGTTCCAGTTCGCCCAAGAGTAATTGTCGGTGATAATAGCTTCCAGGTGCTCGTTGAAGTTTATCTCTGGGGTTTTGTAGTGAACTAAACATATAATAACTTGTACATAATATATAATAAAAACCCAACCAGTTCTCTGTTTATTTGGATGGGTTGGATAGTTTCTTAGAAATATAATTACCGTTAATTCTGAAGCAAACAACAACATAATGCTTTCGGGAATATATTTGCGATGTTGTAGTCATGCGTAATCTTTGTTTATCACGTGCTTAATTATTAGTTTATTTTTGCAAACACTAAAACACTTTTTTTTTATTAGCAATAACAGTATAACCATATTTTCCCACAAAAAAATGGCCACGATTTATTATAATAAAAATCGAATAATATCTATTCAAATGTTTGTTAAACTTTTTTTTTGTTATTATTATGTTATTCACCATGTTAAACACACAACTAACTTTAAAGTTGCTTTCCTCGTGGTTTAAAATAATACAACCGACCTTTCGTCAATTTGAAGATATTTCTTCAAAAGTACTCTTTGTTTCCTATAGGTGGTTAACAATTTTGTTAAATTGATGCATTTATATTTGATTCAACGAAATTTAGTTCAATTTTATGTAATGTCAATTCTTCAAGTCAATCATAATTTCTTCAAAATGAAGAAATTTAATCAAATGCATTATTAACTAAAAATTAATCAAATTTGAAGAAATATCTCGTTAATTTGAATAAAATTTAATTACAATTTTTATTTTTTGCAATCAATTGAATATTTCATAATCAAATCAGTAGTAATTACCATCAAATTGAATAAATCGTTTCTTCAAAGTTCAACGAAATCGATTATTCAATTTCACCAACGAAATTTTTTTGAGTGTATATCATTGAATAAGGTGTCACTTACCGTGTATACATGTCTGTTAATAATGATTATTGTAATATGATTACCGCACAACAATTTAATTGACATTTTACTTCTTTCGGTAATCCAGATAAGAATTGGATACGAAATTACATAGTTCCAAACCCAAATCATAAAAATTGATCTTCAAGATAAAAAACCGTTTATATAATGTAAACCCTCATCATTTTTTATATGTGGTACAGTTATATACGTAATTTGATATAATATTATACATCACGCGACTCTATAATTACATGATCTAAAATAATTTTTGAGCCATGTGTAAATACCGCACACCACAAACTCTATATAATTGGATTATTTGTAATGATATTCTACTATATATAGTTAACATCATGAGTTACGGTTTATAGACATAAATCAATTTTCATCATTAAAATAAAATTTTCTAAGGTTTTATTAGCCACAGTCGTCCATCATTAACAAACTAGAATGACCGACCGATAACAATAAAATCGATTTTAATTTATCGTCTCATCATCTGAGCCTTCCTAATAAAAAATTATATGCGGCGATCGAATCCCCCATATATAAAGTATACATAATATGTAGATGATCGACGTACGTGTCTAAATCCAAAATATTTAAAGTTTATTGATCTGAGGAATGATGGACGTGTGTAGTGTTTATCCGTAACATAGTGGTTCTGTATTATGTAAATGTTTACTTACTTGCATATTAACACGTTAACCAAAATTAATTTAGATTGGTATTTTTGGTATTACTTACGAGTTACAATTATATGCATGTGCATACTTTATGTGTTATGGTAAACGTGACTAGAATTTTTAATTAAACATCTGTTCCACTAATTATTGTGGAACAATCATTTTAGGTTTTGTTCGATCCAAATAACTTTGACTGACATGTTTCGCAGTTAGTGCGGACGTTACTTTAAATTACAATATTTATTACTCGATAGTGTATAGAATTTTGCTGATCTGAAACATATATTGTATTAAGAAATACAAACACGTAATAATTATAATCTGAAAGTAAAGTTCAAACCGGGTGCATGACATCAGTGCACCCTAGAATACTACAGGCCTCACTACTTTAAAAATTTTGCACACTTAAAAAAATTAATCATATACGATGCAAATAGTATCGCATAAGGCTCCGTCTCAACTTTGTATCGTTTTATGATGCAAACTTTACATCGAACGTTACCAAATTTAAGATGCATCAAAAGCCGATGCTACTTACATTAATTTGTGAACTCAACCTGTATCGGAATTAAGAGTTACTTCCTCTATTGTATTTTTGATGTAGTCTATATTAAAATTCAACATAAGATACAATTAATTTAACAATGATGCATTTTGTATCAAATTTATTAGTTTTTTGTAATTTTGCATATGTATATTCAATTAGACGGAAGTTGCATTAAAAACCGAAACTATTATTAGTGTTTAATTTATTAACAACGCAACATGCATCTAACTTGAAAGCTACTTGCATCATTTTTTTATGTGAATTGACTAAAAGAAATTTATGAATTTTGTTATAAATAAAACCCGTTAGTTTTATTTTATAAACTTCATGAGATTTCAAAAATCTTTGTATAAAAATTTAGTTGTCTTAGTCACGTCACGTCAGACCAGACTGCGCTCACCAAACTGCAAATATATGAAAAACATTTTAAGCTTATATTAAAAGTATACACAATGCCTTAGCGAATTATTATAAATTCGCTTAAAAATAATTAACCCCAAATCTAGGTATATACATATAATTATTTTATATACCTTGACCCCAGATTATATAGAAATTTTCTACTGCATTAGTTTTAGACGCAATTGCATCGTAAATATTTTCAATGCATACTTTGCATCAGAATTTGATGCACGATTGCATCGTATATGCCCCGATGCAAGGGTTGCATCATAAATCGCAGCAAAATTTTTAAGTGTGTGGGATATGACGTCGTTTTATGTCGACAGTTCCAATTTTTGACTATAGATACCACTTTAGTTAATTAAGGGAAATATTTTTGTTTGTTTTTATTCTTCAAAAAATTCCTTTAAAAACGGTCGGTCCAGCAAATGGGTTCGGTTGTGTCAATTATCCGGGTCACACAATGCATTTTCCAAACAAAACTCAAGCAGTGTAAAATTATTTTCTATTTTTTATTGGATGCTTGAGCGAAATGAATAGGAAAACAAAAAACAAAATTTAAAACCTCTGATACCCCTGAAACCTCTAAACCGGTATGTTGGAATCATTTAAGGAATTTGCAGCTTGCGGATCTGTAAGCTGGTTCGCTGACAACCAATTTATAATCTTTAATAAGCCATTTTCCATCATAATATGCAAGTCTGAGGGGCTTCATCATCACGCTGATCACTTTATTGTCAGCATAAAGTTGCAAATTTCCATCCAGATTTAAACTGAATATGTCATTAATGCCGCCCCGGTGGCAAAGTGGTTAGCATGCTTGCTCCAGCGACCGGAGGTCTCGGGTTCGATTTCCGGTGGTGACAAGGAAAAAAATTCACGGCTGGTTTAGGATCAATGAATTAATCACTCATTATCCGAAATGAAAATATGATTATGAAACCTCATTTGAGGCGGCCAAATCCCTTGATGGGATATAATGCCAGAGAGAGAGAGAGAGAAATGTCATTAATATTAGCTGTGTTGCTTTCGCAAATCCCGCTTAGCTTAGCTTTTGAATCTGAAAGCAACAACTGTTGGCTTTAATTTTTTTAATGTATTTTAGAATCTTCGGTTTGGTTCATTTTAATAATATTTTTCTTATTTTTTTTTATTTTACGAAATAGAACAAATTAAATTTGGTATTTTTCTGACAAAACAAACGGTAAAATGTCTTTTTTTACAAGAAGATGTCAAAAAAATAGTAAAAATAACATGCTGTATAAGATAGCGGGATTTTGACAGCGGAAAATAAGAGATTACGCTACTCGCCGCAAGGGGCAGAACTATCACTAAAGAAAATTTATTTTGTAATGTAATTACCAGCGGAAAATATTTTCACTAAATAAAACATCTCAGCGGAATAAAATATTAGAAGTGATCCTTAAAATTGCAAATTGATTGATCTCCGAAGTAAAGGAACTCAGTATATGAAATGTTGAAATTTAACAATAATCCGTCTTTCCGACATTTCTTCCACTAGTAACTAATATTTTCGGTGAGTTTTCTAATAGCTTAGGTGGTACGGAGACTATATGGAAAATTTGGGGAAAATTCATAGACTAGAATTTTTTGATTTTCTGTGACCATATAAGTTATTTTGAGTTTTTTGCCAATATCTCAAAAGCTTCCGCTAGTAACCAATAGTTTCGGTTGTTTTTCTAATAGCTTAGGTCGTACAGCGATTATATGGAAAAATTGGGGAAAATTCATGGACTAGAATTTTCACTAGAATTTTTTTAGTTATAAGTTATTTTCAGTTTCTGGCCAATATCTCAAAAACTTCCACTAGTAACCAATACTTTCGGTGGGTTTTCTAATAGCTAAGGTCATGCTGAGACTATATGGAAAATTTGTGGAAGTTTTTGAGATATTGGCCAAAAACTCAAAATAACTTATATGGCCGCAGAAAATCAAAAAATTCTAGTCCATGAATTTTCCCCAAATTTTCCATATAGTCTTAGCATAGCCTAAGCTATTAGAAAAACAACCGAAATCATTGGTTACGGTGTATGGTTAGCCAAATACTAATAAATTTTCAGACGAATTAAAAGTATATTATAATAATATATTTTTTTTTTGTGAAGATAATTGTCTTTATTATATGAACCGGGTAGTTATCCCAATAGCATTGTCTGGTCTGCGAAAGTCTTAGAATTATGGCATGAAAGTCATTCGAGTCAGTTCGAATAAAAATGATAGCACGGTCCTACGTGGATTAAAATTGACAGAGATATTAAACAATATGTTAGTCAACAAAGTCGACATGTGCCCAAAGAAGAAGTTAGGACTAGTTGGCTCGAAGCAATTTATCATTTTCAAAAAATACATATAGATTTTTTAAGTGCGGAAATAACCATTTTATGATAATTGTTGATGCTTTACAAAGTATTTAGAAATTATTTTAATGAAAACTACTACAGCTAGTGCAGTTGTTACTGCATTAGAAAAACGTTTTCAATATTTGGGTTACCAAATGAAATCGTTTCTGACAATGGGCTTCCATTTGGATCCTTTAAATTTTTAAAACTCGCACAGACAAATTTAATATTCAGCTATCTAAGTCACCACCTTACCACCATGAGTCTAATGGTTTGGCCGCACGCAAGTACCAACGGTAAAATCAGTTTTAAACAAATTTCTACTAGATGAAACTAAACAACTATAGCAGAGTTTGAATAAGTTCCTAATCCAGCAGCAGAATTCACCTTGCATGGCAACCTCAAAAACACCGTCGGAAATGATGTTTTCCTACAAACCTACATAAGATATTTTCAGATTTGATAAATACTAAAAAAAAGTTCAGTTTAGATTAGATAATAATAGATATGAAGAAACTAATAAGGAAGTGGTGAAAACAAAAGAAAATGAGGGAAAAACGCAAATATACAAAACTTTTATAAGAGGAGATTAAGTTTTGTTCTAGAATCATTTTAATAGTTATGTGAAATGGATTCCAGCAATAGTATTAAACAAAGTTAGTCCATTAACATATTTAATAAATGTAAATAATCATGAAAGATTTGTGCATGTAAATCATTTAGGAGTGTCACAACTCGAAGATAAGTTTTTTTCGTAAAGAAAAACTTGATACTGAGAAAGTAAAAGAAATGGGAGTAATTGACAAAAGACAAATTGAAAAAGACAAAAAGTGTCGAAAAGGATACATGGAAATACGAAAATCTGTAAGAGTTAGAAAATTGCCCGATAGGTTAAAATATTGAAATTATAACAATTTACATGCATATACTTAATAAGTGATCTGGCAGCATGAATAAACGAATTATCTAACGATAGTTTATCTATGGTTGTAGATCTAATTAAGTTTATTTTTGTCGAACTTCTATGATGTCACCAGCTGATGTTAATTTAATTTTTATAGTTTCAATTAAAAAGGGAAAAGTGTTATGTATTATTCTATGTCCTCAAATCTGTAAAGGTAAATACAACCTTTAACGTCATTGTTTTTAAAAAGTCATTGAAGATCGTAGTTACATCTTTGATTGTTGTCACTGTAATAAACTTCTGCCAATTCCACTTCTCAATCGAACCACAAACTTGTATTGCAATCCCTACTGAAGATTGACGCATCTAGAGTAGCACAGGTATTGCGTGTACCAGAAAACCGCCTAGATATTGAGACTCGCCAACTTGGTGGTGAAACATTTTTTTCGATTCATGATAGATGGCGCTGTAATTAGCGATATTAATTTTTTTCGATTTCTCCTACTGAGAACATTATGCATACGATTCTGCAATATGTTTGCATTAAAATTAACACGTTTTCAATGTAAATACTTGAAATTAGTTTTAAACAAATTGTATTTCTTAAATTAAAAAAAAATTACTTTTAGCGTAACATAGGAACAACTACGAACATGCTAAATTTAAATTCAGTGTAAATTAATTTCTGTTGTAATGGGAATTAATTCGGTAAAAAGTGATTGTGAATCGGTGTGCGTTAATTGCGAAACTGTGCGTTGACAAGAATATTTTTGTTTGATCACGTTGATGATCGCGTGATACATTTAAATTCAGTTTCAATTAATTTGTCTTGCAATGAGAATTTGTTCGGTAAATCCCGCTAACTGTAAATTAAGTGCGAACTAATTTGGTAACTTAACTTTTATAATTTTTAATTATGTAATAAATAAACAATTTAAGTCATACTTTTAACAAATTTTCTGACTTAACAAAGGTGTTTTACAAAAACAAATTTAATTTCAAAATGACACAAGAAAGGCATATTTTATGTAATTTTACAAATAAGTATGTATTTTTTTTAATTCATTTTCAAAATGACTTAAAAAAGGCATATTTTATTTCACATTATAAACATAAAATTTTCATTTGTTTTTAATACGCATAGAAATGCATGCGTAATTTTACGTTTTTAAGAAAATAGTTTCTTGTTTTTCTTGTTACAGTTTTTTGTTGTATTGTAGAGAAAGATAAAAAACATGCATTTCATAAATTTCATTTGTGAATTATTGTTTGTGTATTAAAATATGTATTTTTTAATTCATTTTAAAATTTGCAATTGTTTTTTGCACTTTTTCACTAACAGATGCATTAGTAGAAAATTTTTAATTTTCATTTTACAGTAAAAGCCCGATTATCCGGCATCCAATTAACCGGAACACTCAGTTAACCGGAATTTTAATTTTTTGGATTTTTTTTGCATATTTCTCTTTCTTTTCTCTCTCATATGCATTTTTTTTATTTTTATTGAAATTTATAATTGTTTTTTAAATTTTTCAGTTTTTTGAAATTCTCATTAATGAAATCATTAGTTGAAAATTTTCAATGGCTTTCATTTTCATTTTACAGTAAAAGCCCAATTATCCGGCATCCAATTAACCGGAACACTCAGTTAACCGGAATTTAAATTTTTTGGATTTTTTTGCTTTGTTTCTCTTTCAGAAGGGAAATTATTTTTTTTTATTATTCGGGGATTCATAGAAAATATAGTTTACTTTTTTTCTGTTTTATGCATTATTCTATTTGAATTGAATGTGTAAAGTCGCACGCGAACTAGGGTTAGGGAAATATTGAATATATGTATTATTAAATATGTATTGGGTACTCGTATACATAATATATATGTATGTATTATTTGCAATAAATTCAATTAACTGATGTATAAAAATTTGTTTTTTGGTACATAATTTGAAAATAATAAATAAACGAGAATCCTAAAAAATAATGAAATGCGAAATTCTCGTAAAATTTCTAGTTTTAATGAAACATTCAATTATCCGGAATTTTCGATTATATGGAATGCACTCATCCCTAAGCATTCCGGATGACAGGGCTTTTACTGTAATATACACTATAGTAAAAACCCTGTTATCCGGAATGCTTGGGTATGAGTGCATTCCGGGAAATCGGAAATTCCGGATAATTGAATGTTTCAATAAAACTACAAATACAGTACAAGAAATTCGCTTGATTTCATTACTTTTTAGGACTCTCGTTTATTTATTTTCAAATTATGTAACAAAAAACAATTTGTTTATAAACCAGTTCATTGAATTTATTACAAATAAGAAATACATACATATTATGTATACAAGTACACCCATACGAGTACTCAAAATTAAATTATACATATATTCAATATTTCCCTAACCCTAGTTCGGGTACGACTTTACACATTCAATTCACATAGAATAATGCATTTAACAGAAAAAAATTAAAGGAAAGTATATTTTATATGAATCCCGGAGTAATAAAAATAATAATATCCCTTGTGAAAAACAAAGAAGTACAAAAAGTTCCGGTTAACAGAGTTCCGGTAATTGGATGCAGGATAATCGGGCTTTTACTGTAATATGAAAGTTAAGCCATCGAAAATTTTCAACTAATGATTTGATTAATGAAAATGTGCAAAAAACCATTGCAAATTTCAAAATGAATTAAAAAATGCATAAGAAAGAAAAAAAGAGTTAAATGCAAAAAAAACCTAAAAATTAAAATTCCGGTTAGCTGAGTATTCCGGTTAATTGGATGCCGGATAATCGGGCTTTTATTGTAATATGAAAATTAAAGCCATTCAAAATTTTCAACTAATTCTCAAGCAAAAAAAATCCTAAAAATCAAAATTCCGGTTAACTGAGTGTTCCGGTTTAAAACGCTGGTTTTAAGTCCGGTAAAACACCATTTTTAAGTCAGCCTTTTTTAATTCAGGGAGCCGTGTGAGCACTGTAAATTTAAATTTAGAGCGATTAAAAGTAAACGGCTAATACTAAATATTACAGTTATTATCGTCACTTTAGTTTTTTTTATTTTGTAAAATATTTAAATTAATTTTTAATTTGACTTTCAAAATTATCCAATAAATTAAATTGCTTAAGAAATCATGAATGGTATGTATATCCTGTGGCTTCATTAAATTATAACTGTTTACGGGATAATAAATAATCAATCAAATAATTTCTGGTTTGAAGAAATTCACTTGGAATATTATTTTAGTGAATATGCACATTACGAGTTTCCGAGTTCATGTACAGTTAACAATAAGCTCGCCGTGTGTAAATTGAAACTACTATATAGGGAGACTGGTCCAGTACTTGATTCTACAGTCTAATCAATCAATCAATCAATCAAGAAAGGAGTAATCATACTTCCCTTATCAAGCCGCATATTTGACCAAACCAGTTAAATAAATCCATTATACCCGAAGATTCTACAACAATAATTTTATTTATGCAAACTATGCTCCAAATGAAAATATGTTGTTGCACCTGTTCACAATCTCATTGATAAATTGCACAAATTCCAATTGTTAATCACACAAGCAATTTTAACATCCTGTAGAAATAAAAAAAAAATCCAATTCAAATTTCTTACCTGCGCGTATAAGAAATTTCAGTTTATGTTGCGTTGATTGCTCTTGACAAACTGCAAAGAAAAAAAATCAAATCTTTATTTTCGTATATTTCTCTTAGCTCACAAAAAACAGATTTAATGTTGCATACTCTTAATGAATCAACGGTTAATTTATTAAAATCGCAGCAATATGTACGGTTTGTTGAAATGGACGTACATAAATTCCCACATCATCAACAAAAACAAAAAAAAACAAGAAATTGGTTCCGTTCCATTTTTTTTGCAGCCAAGCTACGTAAGCGCTAATAAAATTTAATCACGTTTCACCAACGTCGGTCACATTTCTTTCAAAAATACAGCCGAGGTATGCATATATACATATAAGTCAAAGACAATTTATTATTGTATATCGATCATTATTAGTCTAGCGTACTTGAATAATTTATAACTCGTCTTATTTATTATGGTTGAGGAATTGTTTTACGTTTGTAGAAGATTAAACCTTGATTCGAGAAATACGCAGCATCGATTAAATTAAATAAAGGATCCAGTTACCATTGACAGATCTTATTTCCCGCATATATACGATCATTCAATGATGCGAGCGATATTATTTTGCAAATTTTTATTGGGACACACGAGAATTAAATTTATTATATCAAGGATTTTGTAAAGTATATTATACCTTGAGGGAATTTAGTCGGGTTGAAATTCTTACGTAAACGTGTTACCTTATATACATATATAGTTTAAGATGCATATCTAGAAGACGTATAAACGAAGCTGAGTTTTATTTTTTCTCAAGAAGAGAAAGACAGAAACCGGTTCAAAAAAAAAGTTCGTTTGGGTTTTGTATATCGTCGAAGGTACATTCAAAATCAACTTTTATTATTATTTATGTGCGGCATTACATTTTTGGTAGGTTGTTCTCAAGGCATTGAGAATATGTGAGTGTGTGTGTGTGTGTAATACAAACAACTATCTTTAAATGCATCCATTGTTCGATTTAAATGAATTTACAATATATGTATATATATTTTATGGCGACCGATCGTGATTACGCATAAGTTTATGAAATACGAGATTGACATTTTTTTCGGCGTCACACAAGGTATCTTATTTTGAAATTTGATAAGGTTTGCGATGTTTATTGGGAATCATTTGTAGAGGATGTCATGTAGTAGAAGCTAAAAATGTTTGTCATCGTGAGTATTTTGTTTATCTATATAAAAGTTGAATTTCGAAGGTGCAACTTAAGGTATGATTCAAAATAAAGTTATCATGTCAAACAAAAGCTTAACAGGGTTAAAATTTAGTGAAGTATAAATATGTTTTATTCAAATTTATGTTATTTTAAACATGACTATATTTTACAGCTTTTATGTTTGAACTATACATAGAAGTTTGCAAAACCATTAACGGATTCCAGATAAAATCCGACTACGGTAAAATATTAACTACTGTTGTAGGGCTTAGGTTAAATATATTGAAACTAACTTAGAGTCGTAATTAATAATAATTGTATTGAAGATCGTAAATTGTTGAACAATAATTTATGTAGCTAAGTATGTCTAATAAAATAAAATATTTACATTTAAATCGACCTTTAACAATTTTTTTATTTTGATGAAGCGGTCAGCAATAAAATTTGATTCTTTCTGATATTAAAAACAACTTGATTAACTTACAACTGACAACAATACGCTCATCAATGAATATCTTGCATCGGATACTGAACTAATTATGAGGCTATCCAACGAATTTAATACTCGTATATAAGCATGGACTCCTGCAGACGTCATCTCGAGTAAAACCTCTAACGAATTTCTCCTTAATTCAAACACCAGCTATAATTACAGGTTGTGCTAATATTCCGAGCCTTAATGAGAAGTTTCTCCTGTCACAGCTACCAATCATTCAAATAACAGCCCAACCCCCTCATCTCTAATAATGCCTGCGTTAATCTTCCAAGCATTCTTAAGGCAGTTCGACGAACGACATATGACGTTTTCGTATACGTATAAGGAGTATAGTATACAATTTTATATTAGTGTGTGTAATTTTTCTGTGGTTATATTTGTTTGTTTTCTGCGAATGTAAGCATCAAAAATTATGAATCGGTACAAATCGGTTCAGTTTTTTGATGCTTATGTCGTCTTCGTCATCCCGCTTTTTGACATCTCGCCATGTATTTGAGTGGTGAGTTAACACGTTCGCGGAAATGACTGCTATAGCGGTCATACAAGTTTTTCGTTTTTTAACACGTTTGCGGAAATAACATTCATTTTTTAAGGAATAATTCGACATATTTTTCAATTCTCACAATACATTTCTTTCCGAGACGAAATATCATTGCAATGACAAAAGTTATAAAATTTGTTCTTGAGTAGCACACACATTTAGAAAGTGTGCGTCAATGTGTTAAGAAAAAAAATTTTAACTACACATATTTTTTTTTTTTTCAATGCGATGTTGAATGAATGTTTTGTTTTCGCAGAAACACAGAATTAGAAATTATTTTAAAACTAAAATTAAATAAATTTAAGTTTATTTAAAGCATATTTGCATTGCATTTACAAATCTTAAATTATAAATTAAATGAATCTAGGAATGTCATATTCAAGAAAATTAAATGGCGCACATCGCACTAACACAAACACGCATACCACTACTATATACTTGCAGTTATTTCGTCAACTTGTCGAATTTTGGAAAAAATCGACCCCCAGGTTGTGTAACAATACCATTGACGTTATTATTTAATATTAAATCGGCACGACATCCAAGGACAAGTAAAAATATATCCCGCTTCAATGGACAAGTTGTGTCATTAAAACTAACGAAGCTATATTTGAATCATGGGCCGATCTTAAAGAAATTGTCGCTTTATATACTACAATAACGTAAGAGGGAAACTAAATCTCGTGACGTTTTCTCAGTAATTCAAAGACAACTATTTGATATTTTTGCACTCACTGAGATTAATTTCAATAACGATTTCGACAGTTACGAGATTTTTACCTCGGATTTCAACGTCTCTTCCGGAAAGATGGTTTTTATTGTCCAGACACAAATTTAACCGGTAGAGAGTACACTGCAGTACAAATCAATTTTAATAGTCAAATTTTTACCATTCCAACACTGATAATATCTCTAAGTTAGATCGTAAGCTATCAGCTTCTTACTAATGCTGTTGATTTTGTCTTTGACCTGATGAATACTCAAGATAATATCCTTATCACGGTGATTTCAATCTCCCGGCTTGAAATGGGATTATTCAGAAGACGGTTCGAATGCACTCCACCAAAGAAACTTTATTCACTGACAATATGTTGAACTCTGGACTGTTTCAGATCAGCAACGTTAAGAACAATCTGGACAGGCATTTCGATTTGGTGTTTTCATGTTATCAACAATAGCGTCGCTTCTGAAACCAATTTATACCTTTGTGCCATAGATATATACTATCCTCCCGCAGCCTAAGTGATTTATTGGCAAACATAAATTTTGATATTATTTTCAATGATAATAATCACACGACGAACTTTATGAAAATCATATCAGACTCATGTAATCCAATCTAATCACTTATCCTAAGAGTTTCTGCCCATTTATTATTTTGAAAAAAAAAATCTTACGACTCTTCCACTCTGACGTATAAAGATCATTCCTTTAATGATCCTAAAGCCATTACAAATCATTTTGCTAACTTTTACAAACAGCGATTTTTGGGTGGTACAAAAAATTTCCAAACTTAAAGATGATTTTTCATCAAGTCCTGACGGTCTACCATCCATCGTCCTAAAAAACTGCAGTGACTTCTTGCTAAGCCGTTGACGGCGCTTTTCCAAAAGTCGCTTTCGCTTCGAATTTTGTTTCTTCTATTTGTAGACATTCCTTTATAGTTCCGATCCATAAGAACGGCTGCAAATCAGACATCTAAGTAATTACAGGCCTATTGCAATATGGTCTAGTACGAGGGGACTAACAAAAGTTCGCTTAATCTTCGTTTTTTTTCTTCTTTACATAATCGCCATTGATTGCAATGCATTTCTTAAGCCTATAGATCCACTTCTTAAAACAGTCTTCAAAATCTTGCTTTTAAGCTTAAGTTTAGCATTAACCGCATAAATTATCTCCGCGTTACTGTTAAAGACCTTTCCCTTAATTTTTTTTTAAATTTTTGGAAATAATACCAGAAATCATAAGGTGCTAGATCCGGGGAATATGGTGCTGGTCGTATTTCTTCGATGTCAGAGATCGCAATAAAGTTATTCGTAATTTTAACAGTGTGAGCTGGCGCTTGTCATGATGTAAAAAGTAGAGCCGCAAATCTTATTTTTTCTGGTTTTCCAATAAATTTTTGAAAACTGTTGGTAAGCATTATCGTCTGACCCTTTTCCAGGAGAATAGCAGCTACAATTCTTGATCGAGTGGACTGTTGTTTGGTTTCCGGATCGTACTTATAGATCCAAGATTCGTCACCACTAACGACTTTACTAAAGATGCTAGACTGGCCGTTTTCGATTTTATTTTATGTCAATCGTGGATCTTCGTTAACTTTGGACTTCACCAGAGCCACAGTGGCGTCATCAGTGGAAGATTTTAGTCGACCTTCTCGGGGATCGCGCTCTACAGAAAAATGCCCCGTCTGGAATCTTCGGAACCGCTTTCGTTTACGCCAAAAACCGAATAGAATCACATGGCGAATTTCTGATTGCGGTGATGGTAGAAGCCTCTCGTATTCCTAAGCTTTTTGAAAGTATTATGTGTGACTCACTGTACTTTTATTGCAAACCGTTGTTTTCTGACAATCAGCATGTTTTTTTCAAAGCAAGGCTCACAATCACAAACCTTAATGAATTCACCTCATAAAGATTAAATATAATGGAGGCAGAGAATGAGGTTGATGTTATCTTCACCGATTTTAGTAAGGCGTTTGATAGGGCTCTTGGTTTTCCACCCCAAATTCTTCGTGGGTGGGATTTTATCTAAAACACCGTATATATCATGTGCTGTCAGCTCATTTCTCAGCAACATCTGGAGTGCCCCAGAGTGATTTTTTTCATTCTGTCTATAAACGACGTTAAAAATTCATCCATTTCTATATACGCTCATGACATGAAGATTTACAAACGGATTTTAAACACCACCACCAACAAGAGCCTATTACAATCCGACCTCAATAACTTCTCCGCACGGTGTACAAAGAACTATCTGGAGTGAACGTGGACCAATGCCAAATAATCACCTACTCTTGAAAATCAGTTCTGGTCGTGATTTGGTCGAAAGAATTCGACGATCCTTATGTTACGAAGGCTCTTTATTCCACATTCGTTTGTGCTCTGCTCGAGTATGCTAGCCAAGTGTGGTCGATGTATATTATTCTTCGCTTTGCTTTACGCGTGCTGCAGCCGGCGGACATGTTTGACCTGCATGTTTGACAACCACTTAGTAAGAGTCGAGTTATTGCAGACGTGATTTTCATCACATCAATTACTAACCGGCGGTGTCGTTTCTCCTGTTCTATAAGATTAATTTAAATATAAATGCGCGAGATTTAAGAACGGTACCTATCTTTCGAATATACCATAATAGAACTGACTGAAGAGCCTGCCTCTTATAGAATGCTGTGCGAGGCTAATCAACACTACTAAGGTAGACCGATTTTTCCCAAATATCGCTAAGATCTCCAAATTTATAAAAAAAACTTAAGCATGTATGAAGTTTCATGCCGATCAATCAATCCGTCTGGGTTGCACAGGGCCGAATTTTTGTTGTTGAAAAAGATTTTTTTTTTTTTGTCAAAAATCGTCATTTCCGATTAAATTTTAGAAAAATAATCGGAGCATATATTTTTGCAAATTTAATTTAGAATCATTTAGATTGTAGTTGTTTTCGGTGGACCGATTTCGGCCTAAAGTAAGTGGGACCCATTATTTTATGAAAAACGTTTAAGTATGAAGTTTCATTCCATCAATCAATCCGCATGTGTTGTAAAGGGGCCAAATTTTTTACTGAAAAACTGTTTTTTAAATAAAAATCATAATTTCCGCATTACATAACCAAACTACCAATGGCTTGGTAACGTCACCTTGATAGGTCGAAACCAAACTACAAGCGTCTTGATAATCTGACCTCGATGTGAGATTTTGTCTGGCTGTCACCCAGAATACCCAAAAATTTTAAATCTGCAACAATTGAGTGGATGAGTGGAGAAAGAGTTTTAAAGTAAATAACCGACAAGACCTCTTTTCTGCATTGAAAATAAACCGAATCAGTCTTTAAAATAAATTTTGTTTAAGACTGAAATTGGTTGGCCGGTTTTTTCCAATTTCTTGTCAAATTTTATGGTCAAAGTTGAAAGTTGAAGACATTTCAAATCACAACAATGCGTTCATGTTATAAGTTATCTTAAATATTACTACTAGCTAGGTAGCTATTTTTTTAAACATTTAGAATGTCCACGAAAATTTGAGGCCGTAACAAATTAGTTAAATCCCATGTTATTACGACACTTATATTGTAATTTATAGCAGAACTAAAAATATTAAATTTCCTGAGGGCTTAGCGTTGACAAAAAAATATCCGACACCGCTGTGCACCCAATCAAATCTCGTATATTATGTATGTAATATGCCCGCCTAAAGCAATTAAGTAGCATGATAAAAAACGTATTGAATTAAAAAATAATTTAAAATAAATTGTTTCATTTAAATATTCTATATACTTTCGAAATTTAGGTGAGTTTTTAATGACCGAAGAATCCAACAACAAATTTATGTCGATTAGAGATATACCTATTTTCCATTATGCAACACCCACAGATTTCTTCTTTATAGACAAAAAAAAATTATTTATTTTTATTATTCTATGAAAACCCACTAGCACCATCTGATTATATATTTTTTTAATTTTTATTTAATCTTAGCATGAAAAAATATAATTATTAAACAATATGATTCTGTGTGTATAGCGCACGGATTTAACAAACAACTAGATTATTGCGTGCTAGTCAATATTGGCGTCTAAAATTTTAACACTTTTGTGCTTTGGTATACCTTAGTACCAGTACATGAGCTTTGCAAATCAATTGTTCTCAATTGCTTTATGAACCTTGAACTTAGAAAGAATTGCAAACGCTTTATAAATAGAACAGAGCGCGCGCCGATTTATTAATCGCGATAATAAATTATCAAGGTTATTTTAGGTATATGCTGCATAACCAATCTCTGAATGATATCATTTATTATGTATTACCCAATAATATGCAAAACGCGCAAAATGTGACCGCATGTTTCCGTTGTGGTGGGTATGATATAATCACCTATAATTTATATTCATTATGGTTACAGTGTGTGAGTATAAAACACTCGGATACAGCGTACCATACATAAATAAATAATCCATCATCAAAATCAAAGATAAATTATGAACCAAAATAACTATATTGATAATTATATAGCAGCAAAAATATGGCATATTACCACGTTGACTGCATAATACATACAATACGTAAAAATCGAAATTTTTAAATAGTTTTGCGTTCAATTAAATAACAATCATTAAAAATTTTACTAAATTTTAAAAGCTTTCTTCCTGTACTGGACGTACGAGTATAAACATACAAATGATTCATCCGATCAATATATTTTGAATTGGACATATCGAGAGAAATTTAATTGGGGAAGGAAAACTGATGGCACGATATGCATAATGCCGCCAAAGTTCAGTAAAATAATTTTAAATTAAATTACGTTTACGCATAAGTGATTAAATTTTATGTTTAACTGTACTTATACAAAATTCGTGATGTGTGTATAAGAAAATAACGACTTCCGGTTGGGTATAAAGTCTATATAAATCAAATTATTATGTTGTATTATGCGATTGTAATTTTTTATGTTTACGGTGTTTACACATCAGAGTCAAATTTAATCACTTGGAAGTAATTACAACAAAACACTGTTCCATCTTTTTCCAAAATTAAACAAACTTTTCTTGTGAGCACCAATAAATGGAGGAGATTCGGTTACTTAATTAAATTATTTCAAGCTAGGCGGTATTTTATCGGTTTTTACTAGGAATAGCTACAGGCTTTTACAATTATCGCTCGTTGCACTCGCGAGATATTATTTTTTAGTGAAGTGGGCTGTACCTGTCTTAAAGCAACGAATTCAGCTTAAGAAGTTGGCCGGGGCAGTATAGTAAGATGGAAAGCTAACTTTCATTTTTCTAAAATTGGAAACATCACAGGAAAGGACTGAGACACTTGTTAAAATCAAAGAACAAGTGTCGACATTTCTACCAAACAAAATGAGAAAATGACTTTGCACAGTTATTTTGCTAAAATAAAAGAGAACAGGCACAATACTAAATTTTTAAGTTTAGGCAAAATAAACTATATAGTGCCATGGCCTGTAATTAGCATGTTCAAAGGAAATCATACTTTGGCTACGCTCAGGCGGCGAAGCCAACAGAAAAAGCATTAGCGAATTAGTATCAAATAATTCTAAAAAGTTAATGCAAACGACTCAAAATTTAAATAAAAAACAAATGTGCTCAATTCGAACCAAACCAAGTTAGGTTATATTCCTCATAAACCTAACGAATTCAAATCTTTTAATAATAAAGAAACAATGTTAACGAATTAAAAAAACAATCTAACATGAGATCTTGAAATACTTAATGGCAGACAAGAAAACCTATCCCAATGTTGGAATGAAGGTCACTCAAGATTAAACTTTCTTCCGAATCTGAAAAGTTACAATAAATATCTAAAAAGCCATATAACACTTCCAATTGACCAAAAATTATAACTTTATTAAATTCCTATAGTGATGAAAATATTACCAAAAGAATAGCAACAAATATTTTAGGAACCCATAAAATCGACAACGACTTCCATAACTTGTATACTCATGTGACCACGCCAAAGACGTCAAAAACCAGTTAATGGTTAGTACCATGCTTCGAGAAATCGAATAAGGAAATCACAATTTGAAATTTTAGAAATAACAGTTAAAATTCTTACTGGAAATCCCGAACCTTCTAAATAGATACCAAAATTAAAACTTTAGATAAATAATTTCGAGACAACCAACCCCATTTCGATTTCTGAAAATAAATTATGTAGTAGGAAATATAAATGTTGTTCATGTTGAAGCAATATGAAAAGTTCGGCGACTATAACTAAATAAAAGATCATCAGAACAGATAATAACCCGATTACGAAAACAAATAGGTATTCCCACTTTTACAAAAATCACATGGGCTCTAACGGAATTGAACCAGTCACAGTACACAGTGTAGCAGTACCCACATTAACCATTTGGATTGTTTCGAAGAAAGCAAATGTGCTCGATAACTTAGGGAAATCTGTCTACTTTTAGACCTGAGTTTTGAAATTCGGATTCCATCACATTCCGTTCTCGAAGATCAAAGGACACTTCGAGTTCACACGGATGTCGCACCTTGGTGTAAGGAATGGTCCCGCCAGATTTCAAAGAGCGATGAATTATCATCGTCGGGTAAAATTTATTAGAAAATCACTTTGATAACATCGAGACAGTATTCAACATAAATTTGAAAGAAGTTGGAATGAACAGTTGGATAAGTGGGAGTTTCGTCAACGAGTAACTGAATTTCTGTGACATACTCTGTGTACTCGGCGGTTAGGGGTACTTCTCGCTATAAATGTGTTTTGCTTGAACAGCATTTCCACCAACAAGTTTGTTAACAACGTGCATATCTGCCACTTCGGAATTTGTGTAATTGAACATTATTAAAAATAATTAAATATCAACTTTGTTGTTAACATTAAAACAAAATGCTATTATGCTTAATACTTTCAATACGTAATCATAAGGAGAGTTGAATTTTGTATCATGATAATGGAGGTGCTCATGTTGAACATTTAATTTAATTATTCAAATTTTTTGAAGTACGATTCAATTTATTTCTTGTTCCTTGTTATAATTGCATTTGTAAAATTACCCAAATTTTCCAAATATTTTGTAAATACAGGTAGCCCTCCAAAAACACGGTATTCGAAGAACACGGTTTCGAAGAACACGGATACCCCTTCCTTCGTTGATTCTCTTTTATTTTGTTTTTTGACCATAACAACGTCTTTTTTATTTTCCTTTTTGTAGTCTTGAACAACACGGTTTCAAAGAACACGGAACGGATTAATCGTGTTCTTGGAGGATTTCCTGTACGCAAAAGCGATTACGTTAATAATGCATTTTCAAAAATCATAAACTAATTAATTTGCAATAAGAAAACGTTTTTTAGAGAAATTTGTGAGTAAAGCCTGCTGCACGACTGTGAGATTTTACCCGCACTCACAATCTAAAGTTAGTAAATAATACTTTTTCCCTTGTGCAAATAGTATTTGTTACTTACTTCAGATTGTGAGTGCGGGTAAAATCTCACAGTCGTGCAGCAGGCTTAATAGTTTTAAAGTTATGAATGAAATTCAAAGAGACAAATTTTACAGTAGAACCTTAATTATCTCTATAACGGTGCTGTTATTGTATATAATATTTTTTTTGTACAAACTGGTGTCCTCTATCACTTTGTGGATTTATTGTACTTACTTACAAGTCAAATAAGGCTAAAACAAAAACAATATGCATTTAACTATCCTAAAGTAGAGCCGAAAGCCTCCCTAAAAATTTTCCTACATAATATACACAGAGCTAATTAGTCTGCATCTAACTTATGATATATCATGAGCAGCCACAAGCCGTTACAGTAAAACACGAATAACGGAGGAAAGTGAAAACGAAACACATTAACCCAAATGTCAGTAAAGAACAACAAAATTTATATAGTTTACATTTGTTTACCATTTTTGGCAAGTAACTTTGAATCCTTAAATATATACAGTGACTCACATAATTGATCACGATTTCATATATTTTAAGCATTTTGGTTATTGCACTAAACTACAACATATAATCTGGATTTTTTTTTGAGAATTATTATAAAACAACAGATCAAAAAAAACACTGTTATTAAATACCGTTATTTCCATTTTTCTGTACACATCGACTGTGATCAAATTTCTGGTTATGCTAGTATTTGAGAGTAGAAGTAATATAGCGCGAGGATTTACACCGCATTTTATAATAATTCTTGTAAATAATTTTTTTTTCTTAAACTGGAAAGAATTACTTCGAAATAAAAATGGCGTATAACATGTGTCTTCTTTAATAGATGCTTCCTCAAGTCAAAAACCGACTCCCTACAAATAAGGTCCGCCAAATTGAACAATTTTTGTGAGAAGGTACAGCACATAGAGATATTTTCCAAATATTAAATGTCTAATTAGGAATAATATTGAAACTGCGAAAGAAACTGAACTTAAATTTCCCCAAAACCGGGTGGGAGCTAAGCCAAAATTAACAAAGCGCGCGAAACAGTTCATTATCAAAAATATTCGTAATGAAACAGTAGAAAATGCAATAAAAATTAGGACAATTTTGTTATCCAATAATTTAGCCAATGTTTCAGCAGAAACTATTCGACGAACATTGAAGGAAGTTGGAATGAAGAGCTACGTAAATACGAAAAAAACACTCCTTACAAAATGGTACCGGCAACTTCGGCCAAATTTTGCAAAAAAATGAAAAAGCTGGACGGTTTCTCAATGGGCTAAAGTAATATGGTTAGATGAGTCCAAAATTAACCGATTTGGCTCCAACCTGGAGTTATTTCATTACCACATAATGTAAATGAAACAATGAAATTTGGAGGTGGTTCCATAATGGTATGGGGGTTCCTGATGGCTCATGGTATTGGCCAGATAAAAAAATCGAGGGTAAAACAACGTCGGCCTCCTATATACAAATTTTGGAAGAAAAGTTTCTTGATAGCGTGAAAAAATGGCAGTATAACATAGAGGACGTTGTTTTTTATAAATATAACGACCCCAAGCATATACCGCTAAAATTAAGAAAAAATGGCTGGAGGATAAAGGGGTTAGTAATGTCGGAGTGGTCACCTCAATGCCCCGACCTAAACCGTATAAAGCATCTCTGAGGCGAGCTTCAGAGCTTTCTTGCACATTTTTAAGACACACCACCTACTGTAGACGATCTTTGGGATAGAGTTCAGTTAAAACGGCGAGGCATCTTAGCCGAAACCACCAGAAAGCTGGTAGAAAACATGCCCATTAGAATTACTGCAGTTTTGAAAACCAAAGAAGGCCAAACCACATATTAAATTAAGATTATAGGCTGGTCACAAAATAGATCACTACCATGAAATATATTTTTAATTAATTATATTTACATAATGTGAAGTCAACATGAATTGTTTTTTTATTTTATTTTTTAAATAAATTATTAAATAAACAGTTGAATTAGAAAAGGAAACTTGAAAAATCGTTTTAGTTTTATTTTGGTATAATAAAATATTAGCATGCTATAAAATCATGATCAATTATGAGAGTCACTGTAACTTTCAAACGAACATTTTTTTTATGTTATGCGACTATGTGAGCATAACGCCGATTTTTTTTTGTCTAAATTTTCGACTAACTAAATTGACGGTTAGCTCATACCAGCTGTTTATATATAGATGACACAAAACAACCGCGCCTGAATTTTAATTAAAATTTGCTAAATAAATTAAGATTAATAAATCAATCAAAATATTTCTAATTAAGAACTGGGTATCAAACTTAATTTGATTTCTAAATATTAGAGCCATCCATCAATGACTAGCATGAACTAACCACTAATTTAGTCCCAAATTACAGCCGCGTTTGTTTTTTTAAAACAGTTGTTCAAATTTCGTTAAAATTAAAAATTATTATTATTTTTTTTAATTAAATACCTTAGAAAACCATGGCGTTAAGAAAACCATGTAGGTTTTATGATGAATATTTTTTGTGATATAAGTATCACAAATACTGTGTACTACACACATAATTAGAACCTCTAATAATTTGTGCCTGATTCTAAATTTCGGACTAACTAAATAGATGGTCAGGTGCAAAATACTAACTTCATGTTAGTTCATAGCAGTTATCAATAGGTGGCGTAAAATATAAGGCACTGACATTTTATTCTAAGTGCGTGTGTCAAACGAAAGAAATACCGCATAAAAAGTTAAATTTTTTAACTGTGGTAAAAATAAAAATTTTTATCACAATTTTTAATCGTTTTACTGTGCCAATTGTATATAACTAGGTAAAAAAATTAAATTTTTGACGTCTATGTTAATTATTTTTTTTATTTTTGTTTTTTTTGCTTTGCGAATGGTTCAACAAAATAATTAAAAATAGCAATTTAACTGGATATAAAAATTAATAAAAAGGATTCTAATTTTATAATTAAATATATGCCCATGATTATTAACTTAATTGTATTATATAAAAACTACTTGAAGTTAGTTAATTGCAAAACACCGAAGTAAAAAAGTTGTTGCAAAGGTATTGTGTCCATTTGAATCATTATGTGAAAATTTAAAATATGTGTTTGGTTATTTTAGCGTTCGAAATATTTGCAAGTACGGGTCGTATCCGCAACCATCGAGGCAATACTAAATGGCAACGAGATAGAAACTAAACGGGCGTTGCGATTCAACTATAGAACTTTTAAACTAATTCTGCAAAACATGCCTATAAAGCATCACGGCTGGCCTATAGAATATGAACTAATAATTTTTTTGTATTGGATGGCGGCGGGATGCAGTTACCGAGTTGTCGGGAATTTTTCTGGTTTGAGCCGTTACACTGTTAAAAATATTATATACAAAATGCTAGATTTTTTTGTTAACAAAATGAACCACGTCGTCCAGATACCGAAGCAAAATGAATTTGCGGGCATTACAGAAAAATTTTATTCTCGGGCTAAAACAACCATTTTTAAAAACGCAGTTGTAGCAATTGATGGCTGCCATGTTAGGATAAAATGTCCCGTGCGAAAACACGATGAATACATAAACTATAAAGGATTTTATTCTATAATTCTTCAAGATGTCGTTGATAGTAAAGGTATGTTTCGAAACTACTTTATTGGGTATACTGGAGCGGTACACGATACTCGTGTATTCCAAAACAGTACTATAATTGGTGCGGTGCATTTCTCCCAAAAAATTATTTTTTAATAGAAGATGGAGGATACCCTTGTAAGGTGGAACCTTGTGCTGTGGTAACGCCTTACAAAAAACCTAAAAACCTTCAAAAAAAATTCAACACGGTCCATAGCAAAGCTAGGAACGTTGTCGAATGTTCTTTCGGCATACTGAAAAATCGCTGGAGAAATATTATTTTCAAAGCTTTAGAGCAAAATATTGTGTATTTTGCATAATATATGCTTGTTGGGGGACGACAAAAATATGTTGGAATAGTATGATGAAGAATCTGAACGCAGTTGTGAATGAATTGATTCAAATAATAAGGTCTGTCGCGTAAATTATAGAAACGATTTTACCCTTATATAAATCGAAAACGCACAGACAGAAGTAAAAATGGAATATCAAAGAGAAGTTGTTCGAGTAGAAATTGTGCATGAATGGCAGAAAAATAAGCAAACTTCGTATTCCGTGATCGCAGAAAATTGCAAAACAACAAAATCAAATGTTTGCAAGATGACAAATCGATTTCTCAATCAAAGCACAGCAAAATCAAACCAAAAAGTGGGCAACCGAGAGGAACGCGAAACAAGAACTTAAAATTAAACGTTTTAAAGACTGAAATTAAGAGACCACTCACATCGATATCGGAGTATTCTTTCTGAACAATTTGTCCAAAAATTTCGGCTTCTCGACTTGTGGTATGTTATGTACATATGTATATGAAAACTAAACACACTCGCAACTGTCACGATAAAATTAAATTTTTAGCTGGGCCAAATTTTTTTTTTTAAATTCTGCGGATTTTTTTCCTTTGACACACACACACACTAATTCGTTAATTTAATTTGAATTTTATCAATTGTAGAAGTATTTATTATCGATGGTAGACAATTAACAATTTAGTAACTAAAGAACTAGAAATAACTAGTAACTGCTATTTTGTTTAGTAAATCTTAGAATGTGTGTCCCACGCCAATTTTTTCTAGTAACAAAATTAATGGTAGGTTCCATGCTAGATCATCAAGGATGGTGTAAAACAAATCGTATCTGGAGTTCAATTAAAATATGTTAACTTAATTAAGATTTATCAAATTTGACAATTATTTTTAATCGGGTATTGACAAATCTGAACTAAGTTTAGATGTAAATACCATGAATATTTTGGTTTGAAATCATTAGAAAGATTTTTTCAGTTATAGGTTCATCTTCATATTAGTTAATTCGAAATTTAGACAAAAAATCGATGTCTTGCACACAGTATTTATGAAAAAACGGTGTTGAGGTACACAGTATATGTTACTTGCAAATATGGTAACAGAAGTTAAAAATATGTTGATCATTCATTTAGTACTGGCGGAATTACTATTACAGTTATCGTTGTCTACCAGTAGTCGACGTTGTCTCAAACTACTTGACGTTGTCTACGTTGTCGACGAGTTGCCTACGCAATAACGTAAAATTTAGTAGATGACGCGTAATCGCCCATCTCAGTTCGTTCAGAAAATCTATTATATAAAGAAGAAAAGTATGTTTGTTCCACTCGAGATCCACTCGAGCGATTGCTCCCAAATTTTGCACGAGTACTTTTTACCAGCGGAGAAAAAACATAGGGGGGTTAGTGATCAAACTATGTTACCCCTTCCCATGCACACCTTTTAGCAGCAATTTAAAATAGATGAAAACTTTTCAACCACTCGAGGGGTTGCCCCCAAATTTTGCACGAATACTTTTTAGCAGCCGAAAAAAAACATAGGGGGCTTAGTGGTCAAAAAATGTTAGCCCTTCTCTATGCTCATGTGTAAACGGGAGTTTACAATACATGAAGGCTTTTGATCCACTCGAGCCATTGCTCACAAATTTTGCAAGAATACTTTTAAGCAGCAGAGAAAAAACATGGGGGAGGGGAAAGGGGGTTAATGATCAATAAATGTTACCTCTTTTCCCTATCCACACCTGTAAGCAAGAATTTACTTTTATTTTTTATGCATGAACAATTTTGATCCACTACAGCGGTTGCTCCCACATTTTGTGCGAATACCTTTTAGGCAGCTGAAAAAAGCATAGGGGCTTATTGATCAAAAAAAATTTATCCCTTCAGCATGCACACCTGTAAGCAGGAATTTAGAATATATGAGAACTTTTGATCCACTAGAGGATTGCTCCCAAATTTTGCACGAATAATTTTAATCAGCCGAGAAAAAGATAGGGGGTTAGTGATCAAAAAATGTTGCCCCGTTCTTTATGCTCACCTGTAAGCAGGAATTTACAATATATGAAAATTTTTGATCCAATCGGGGGGTGCTCCTAAATTTTGTGCGAATACACAGCTGAGAAAAGCATAGGGGTTAGTGATCAAAAAATGTTATCCCTTCCCCATGCACACCTGTCAGCTGAAATTTACAATATATGTATTTGCAAACTTTTGATCCTCTATAGCGATTGTTTACAAATTTAGCACGAATACATTTTGGCAGCCAGGGGGTTGTTAACAAATATTTAGGTACTTCAAAAAGTTTGTATGTTTTAGCTACGGGATATGTAAATCAAAAATGTGGTTTACAAGCAAGCATTGCGTTAAACCCAACAATATATTTATGTATTGTTTTATTCGCGATCTTATTATATTTCTAATTAAATAGGTAAAAAAAAACACCTATTGGAGTTGAAGTTCTGTAGGTAAAAAAAATACCTATTGGAGTTGAAAATACGTACTGTACGTATTAAATACGTGCGTCTGGGTAACCATAGAACCACCTATCATAAAAGTTTGGCATTTAAAGCTTTTTAACTGTCTCAATTTAATAATCTAAATAAGCAGATGTGGACCAGAATCACCGAGAATATTGCCAAAAGTCAATATTTAATTAGTTAAATATTTATAATTATTATTCGGTCCACTACTAACTCCATCGAATTGAGGCATTCCCCCATCGCTCTAGTAACGATATGCGAGATTAAATATCCAATAAATCAAAAACCTATAAAAAATTTATTCAGATATTGCATCCGTTCTCAATTTTTACGGTCATAAAAACTAATGAGGTTTTAAATTTTTTATTAATTAATTGTTATCTATAAATTAATATACCTACAAGTATATAAGATCATTAATCAAATATGTAGAAGCATACACAGTTCTATGTACTAATGTGTGTTATTCTGTCATAAGCTTATCTTAACGAACGAAATAAATTACTTAAAATTGTCATTGTTCCACTACCGTATTTTAATTTCCCCATATTCCAATTACACAAAATCTAAATTTAACCTAAATTTATTCTATAATTTCACTATTGTTACAAAATCACAATTTATGAATAACAAGTAAATTTTTATATCTATAACAACCCCACCAACAAATTACAAACAAACTAAAACAATCAGATTTATTATGATGATGAATAATAACTTAAATTGCACAAATCATGCAAAAATACGTGTAAGACAAAATTTTCTACGCTTAACGATAGAAATTAAACGTAATATCGTGACTAGGCGGCGGCGGCTCTTTGGCTCCAAATTAAACGAGGATGGCAACTAAACAAAAAAAAAAAACAGATTCTCCGTTAGCATGAGCGGAAATCAATTTTCTCCCAATTAGACCCGCATTTACCAATTCGTTTGCCGTGTGTATGTGTGTCTGTAGGATTTTTACCACAATACAGATCTCGTCTACACGAATAATAACAAATGTCTGAAGAGGTGTTTTATGAAATTTTATTATTACAACGGTTATTGTAAGATTTCATGTTAAGTTGAGTTAATAAATCTCGTTATGATTGAGACAAGCAACTAAGTTTATTGTTGTTGTGGTTCTTGTTATGTTACTGTGACTTTCTGCATCCGATTGTAAAACGTGTAAATAAAAGATAATAAATTTTTTTTTTATATACGGGGTATTTTTCGCGGTGAGTCATCATACAGAATAATGCAAACATACTGTATGCGAAGGTTGATGCATCATGATTTATTTTAACGGTTTGTATTTACAGAATTGTTTTTATGTCACTATACATGATTCGTAAGATATAGGATTCTTAAAATGTAATTTACTGTGGCCTAGATTTTATTGATTAAGTTTTCAGAATTATGTCGGCTTTAATTACATATAAGCCTCTCTATTCATAGCTTAAGTCACATCATGTTAGTTTAAGTTATTTATAATTTAACTCAAGTTTTGCCGATTGGTGTTGCAATTTTTAAAATTTCTTTGTGTGTTGTCGTATACGCAATGAGCATATAAAATTAGCACAATATCAACGAAGCAACAGTTAGAACCAAGAATCTAACTAAAACTAAGGAGTACCAAAGACCGACTTCTTTCAACCCATAAGAAACAAAGCTAAAACACGAACGAATTAAGATTAAATGTGGATAATGTTAACTCTAGTCGGTTCCACATTTATCATCGTTAAGTTCGCTTGCTTCAGTAGTAACCTGGCTGGGTTGGTTTTACAATTTGACATCAAACTATATTCTTAATCTTATTCTGAATAAAATACTGACAAATATTTCAGCATTATAACTAATTTTAGAAATTTTGAACCGAATTTTTTAATAATTTTTTTTAGAATTTAATTTAATTGTAGATGGAAGATTTGCAAGAATCCCAACAATCAGTTTCGAACTTAATGAGATTATTGATTTGAAAAAATCAGTCATCTCATCAGGCCGCGGCGACTGACGTCGATATTTTACATAGGAAATATTGTCTATATATAGAACAATACCATGTATATGTAGCACTAGCGAATTACTACCTAGTCTACGAAATTCGATTCTTTCATACGATTCGATATACTGAAATAATGTACGAAACAATCACAACAAAAACCATTACAATAAAACAACAACAATGTAAAATTTTTTTTAGCCTAAAATACTGTTAAGAATCCTAATTTTAGACAAACAAACGGAAATAGGGCCATTCGCCTGGGGTAAAATTTCACAAACAATTATTTCGATTTTAGTCAAAACTAATGTCAAACTGATTTATTTGAAGTAGGTTAAGTTAAACCGCCGCGGAATTCCAAAACTCAAAAAATAATATTTAAGAAAAACAAATTAGGAAAGAAGTACAGTTCCTTGCAAGATTCATTTTAGAATTACGATCCCATTACCAATTTAGCAAATTTTAGCCAATTTAGCATATTGAAATTTTATTCATATTTTAAAAATTGTATGCCGGTATTCCAGTTCTAGGTTAGCTAATATTGGCCACATTACATGGACCCATCTTAAAGTATCTTGTAGTGGTTAGAAAATTATAATTGCCACTCCACGTAAAACTCAAGTGTGGCACGTGTCTGTATATGTGTAAAATTATTTTCATTTTATATTAGATGCATGAGCAAAACGGATACAAAAAACAAAAACTAAAAAAAATCAAATAAAAATGATAAATATTTTTCCTAAAATTCATTTTCATACGAATCACGCGAAACAAATTCTGACCCTCCAATTTTTTTTTTATTTTTTCGTTTATGATAGTGAGTATACAATTCGAGCCGCACATACAATTATTGCTACCACCAGGCAGTGCCGCTTGATACTTCATCAAATTTATGTCTTTATTTTCTTTTCTGAACTGTAGATGGCAGCAATGTTCGTACAAAGTTTTTGGCTATTTAGTGGTTCAACGAAAAATTAGTTCATAATTTAATAATAAAATAACAAATTTCTTACCAAAAAATTCTTTCCAATCCTGTCCAATCCAGATAAAATTCTTACCAATAAGATAATTTTTGATATTATTGTAGAATTTTTTTGTTTTTCACCACGATTTACGTTTTACGGATAAATAATATAATTTATTTGATTATACTGCCATCTATAGTCAAAGATTGAAACCGTCGAAATAAAATGGCGTTATACATAATTCAAAATTTTTAAAGCAATGAGGTCATTAGTATTCTAGGTTGGCCAAACCAAAGCCATCTTTATTACTGACCTGTGGCAACATTCATTTTTTGCTAATGACGTCACGTTATGACGACGACTTCCCTGTTACTATTGTTTTTAATACAACAACACAAATAACTACATACTCGATTCTATTCGTTGAAAATTGAGCATATAAAACAGGAGCACAAAATCAAAATCCACTTCTAGAGCAAATTACAATGAGAATGAACATACCCCTACTTCGATCGATTAAGAGAGAGTGACAACAGTTTTAGATAATAGACGAGTAGTAAAAATGGCTTTATGCAAACGAACTACGGAAGACACCTACTTTAAAACTTTGGTTATAGTCAAAGAGGTAAGGACGAAGAAAAACGACTCGTGTTGCACACTGGATTTGACAATTCTCATCCCCCTTATAGACGTAGAAACCATAACGCTATCTATTAAAACGGGGAAGGGGAAGTTTATATAACTAAAATATACAAAGAAGCTTCTGACACCGCACTCCGATTACTTTGAAATTTTAAATTTTACTTGAAAGTTCAGCATCGGGTTTTAATAAATTGTACAAATTTCCACTTCCAATTTTCACTTTGCTCCAACTCTATTCAAGTAAAATCTTTAATATTCTAAATTTATTAAAATTACTAAATTAATCTTTTTGGATTTAAGCTCATTCACTTTTGGAGCTATCCCACGGGCCATCATAAGAATCGTTATCTAAAAATATTGGAACTTAAGTTTTAACGTACGCAGGTACACAGCTTTGTTAATTTCTTACATCCAGCATTCGTTAGCAGTAATCGCTATTTTACCTTTGCTTATAAAAGATGTGTCATTTCGAGGTATACAACTTTCAGTTGGCAACACTTTTTTCAGGGACACCCGATTTGACAGTTGTCTTTTGTTTAGTTTGGTTTGTCATTTCATAATGAATTGAATCGCACCAGGTTTACTCTAAATGATAACACGCATCCCGTGAGACCCGATATGGCGCGCACCAAGCAGGCGGTGACGGCTGTAGTGACTAGTATTGAAAAGAATCCAAACGATCCGATTCGTCATCGTGCACAACAATTGGAACTTTATTTATCATCTTTATGGAGAATTTTGCGTAAGGATCTTGGTTTACATGCTTACAAGATTCAACTTGTGCAGGAATTAAAACATACGGCCATTGTTCGCGCCGCCCATTCGGTGACATTTTCTTCCTGGTTAATAAGCATCCAAAGTAACTGAAAATCCCATTCCTAGAAAAGTTATAGATGCTGAGGGTGTTTGATATGCTCTATTCGCAATACGATAAATTTACGAATTCACATACACAAAGTGTTCCATCAACAACCAGTCGCAATGCGTCGTAGAGGAAGACCCCAACTGCGCTGGCGTGACGACATCGAACAAGACCTACTCGTATTAGAATGTCGAAACTGGAGGACAAGAGCGATGGACGCTAGAGAGAAAGAGAGAGAATTCACATGAACAAGTTAAAGTTTATCGTTTACAGTGAAAAATTGCTATTAGGGTAGATATTCGATTGGCTTGCAAGCAAGCGATTTGCTATCCGAAATTCTGACCACGCGATCAATTATACAAAGGAAATTTTAATTTTAAAATATATTTTTCATAATTTTTTTTTTTATTTTTGCGATGTTACAGTAAAACTTACGGCTTCAAAAATTAAACAGCAAGTTTTTGTGTTGTTCTACTGTGCAATCGTAAAAAAACAAAAAGCTTTTTGAAAATATAATTTGAAATTTAAATTTCCTTGCTAAAATTGATTGAGTAGACAGGATTTCGGCTAGCAAATCGCTTGCTTGTTAACCAATCGAGTATCTTCCCATTAACATGGTTACATTTTCTCCGCTCTCTAAATTCTAATACCGAAAAATGTTCTCTAAAGATAGGCTAATTCGACCTGTATAGTGTTATATTGCCCCAATCTTCGGAAGCTGCTTGTTATTGGCCCAGATTGATAAAACACTCAATATTTATGGGGGAAAATTGCTATAATTCAGGTTACATTTTCCCCGCTCGGAAAAATATACAACCTGCAAATGTTCTCAAAAGATAGACCAGTTCGACCTATATAGTGGCACATTGACCCAATTTCTACAAATGGCTGGTTATTGGCCCAGGTCGATAAAATACTCAATATTTTGAGTGAAAAATTGCATAAACAATTGTTGTAGTTTTCTTGTATATGTAATTATTTCTATAATATCACTGTATTTACTAAAGTGTTTTTATAAAATATTTACAGTGTAAATCGCCAATTCTAAAACATTTAAATATTGTAATCCAAGTATTTCAATCCAATAAGAATTTTTTTTTGCCATTTTTACAATTGGAACTAGAGTGACCAGATCAAAATTTCTAAATTGGGGTACTCTTAAATTAAGGTTTTATTTTCATAATTAATCCCAAAACTTAATATGGTTGACTATTGTTGGATTAGTTTTAATAAGAAGTTCTTTCTCTTATAGAGTAAGAGTAAGTTGTGAAAATGAAAGGACGCGGTTTTCGATGTGGTGTCTATCTAAGTGTCGGTCTGTGTCCTCTCTGCAGCCCAAATGGATTGACTAATTTTAATGAATCTTCATACTTCGGCATTTTTCATTAGCTGGGAGGTTGAAGATGGGTTTTTGCGGAGGTCGGCCCACCGGATGTGAAGCTTATCGTAAGCTTTCTCGTTTTTTGGTGTTTTTTTAATTATTTTGGAAGGTACCTCTGCGAGGGAATCGTTTGAGGGCAGAATGATTATGGATTGGATGTGTAATAAGGCTGTTCAAGATCATTTTCAAATATTTAGGTGGAAGTGATGATTTTGGTAGTAATCTGTTGTTTCACTATAGTTCAGCCACGCTGCGTCCCAGATGGGTTGACTGATCAGGATAGAACTTCCTATTTGGTGGTTTTGTTAAGTTGAGGGATGTGGAAATTTCCATTGGAGCTTTTTCGTTTTTGGCAGTATTTTGGTATAGCATTTGCGAGGGAGTCGGTTAGGAATGAGTTGATTCTAGGTTGAAGTTGTAAATGCCGTAAAACTGATAATCCATAGTTAAGTTTTCCCGTGGTTTTATATCACAAATAACAGACGTGAAGTTGTAGCAAGGCTAGGCCTCGCAGGTGCAAGTATGTTCTGGGTTGGATTTGGAAGGGGAATGGTTTTCAGAAGAAGCCAGGCGGATTCTAAATTGACTTGGCATCAAATTCTGTCCAGAAGATTTTTTTGGAATTTGGTTGGAAGCGAAGATTTTTTATAATAAACTGTTTTTACTAAAATTCGTCTAAGTTTTCGTTTTGGGCGGCTATGATTTGAGATTGTGAGAACTTGTAGCTTACACACACACAAACACAACGCTTGACGTCTTGACGTTTTCTCCTTCGCTGGGTGAACAGGGAAAGCCATAAGGTATCAGGGGTATGGAGGTCGATATGAAAATGTTGTATAGGATTTTGGCATGTGTGTTTGTATTCGTGGTATGGGGGAACGACCCTCCGAATGTTGGCCACAATATCAATCAACAATAGTTTTTACTAAGCGAAAGAAACATTTTGTCTTGTTGGACGTTTTAAGTCATAACATTACGTAATCAATTTTTGTACGGCGGATAACAAAGTCGCAGATTTCAAAAAATTTAATAATTGTCGCAAATCGTTCGGAGTGGCCAGAGAACTGATTGAACATTTTTAAACGCTTCGTCACACTCGACAAAAAAATTATATAGGACACAAATAGTTACGTATTAGAGGATAGTTGATTAATCGTCTAGAAAAAAACGTTTGACGACTAATTGTCCGTTTTTTATGTCGATTAATCGTTTACATGCTCTCTGCAATAGATCGTTTTTAACCGAGGATTTTCGAAATAATTTCGCACGATTTTTCGAACTAGTCAAACTGCACGGCTGACCAGTAACCATACTCTACTCTTGACACCACAAATCTTCGGAAAATACTTTGATCTTACATACAAAGTATCAACACAATGTGATAATTTAGCGAATCATTTTAAATTCGCTAAATAATAGTTAACCTCAGGCCAGCTAGTTAACCTCAGAAATTACCGTTCAATATAATTGTTGCACTAGTTTCAGACGCAACCTGTATCGCAAATAGATTCGATACGAAGCATGTATCTAAATGTGATACACGACCCCTTCGTATAAGCCGAGACGCAAAGGTTATTTACATGAAAAACGCAGCAAAATTTCTGATTGTGAAATTTAAATGTACAAGAGCATACAAATGTAAAAATTGATCTTTTTGCAGTATTTTTCCATACATCATGTCATATTTATGAATTAGAATATTTTGCAAATTGGTTGTGAGAAAATGGGTATAATACCCCAGAAGAAGGTGTTCGTCTGGCCACCCTAATTGAAACCGTATACTTATACATGTCTGTTTTTATTAGAAACTTCTTGGGCTCTAAAATAAGTGCAACAATTGTTGGGATACCGCCACATTTCGGTTGGGTGCAAAACTGATTTTACGGCTCTAAAAAGTAATCTGCGGCAGTATGTTGTACCCTCACTTCGAATCGAAATTCGAAAAAAGTCGAATGGCGGTATATTGTATCATTTTCGAAAAGCAAAAATGATACAACTTTCACTTTTTCGATTCGACTTTTTTCGATTTCGATTCGAAGTAATGGTACAACCGCCCTGAAAGTGTCAAAGTAGATCGAGCACCTGCAAAAGAAACAAGGCTAAGGAAAATGAGAAATTAGAATTTATATTCATCTTAATTTACTATACATATTAGGAGGTAGGGGCCCGAAAAAATTTCATAAAACAGCACTGCACGCACATATAATGTTCAATCACTAAAACTCCCAAATTTGGTTAAAATTCGCTTAACAATTATAATTTTATGTATTATTGTAAGTACAAAATCGATTTCAAGGTATACTCGTACATACATGTTGTTGAAAATATGTAGCTAATTACGACGAGAGTTCATACTGAGTAATCGTATTCATATACACGCAAAAAAAAAATATGTTGCCTTGATTTCTTTTTATGTGCCGATCAACCGATCAAACCGGTTACTTACAATTTGTAATTAAATCATCAATTACTTCTCTTTTAAACGACGCATAAAAATTGCCATTTACATGTTTTCGATCACACAATAGACTCGAACGCACAATATGTCGATTTGCGCACGGTATTCCAATGGGTGGGCTGTAATACATTACGGGTATTACAAATATTGATAAGCGTTTCTAACTGGACATGAAATTAGGTTCGGCACCGCATTCAGTTCCTCTATATATTTATGTAACGTATATTTTTCCGCAGAACTGAACCCTAATTCAATTAACGATTAACCACAAATGCAATTTGTGATAGTATCTGATATACGACGCCCAAGGCAAATATATATACACAGTGGATATGTTTTCTGTTCCCACTCGAAACGTATCGTAAGTAGATTTACAGAATATCATAGTTTTATCAGTTTTATCGGAGGTGTGCTTACCGATAAACGATATATAAATAGATAAAAAAGTGTTTTATTTATTTTTTTTTTGTAACGATTTTTAGAAAGCTGTTTGCGATCGATAAAACTGATAAGAATGCAGACATGAATAAATTTCTAGAAGAGTGTGCTCATAATCAATATTTGTTTAAAATGTAGAATTATAATGGGAAGAACCAAACACTGGATTACACTTAATTAAGCGGGTCAGGCGGTATATATATATAGGGAATTCGAAATAGAGGTTAATTAATTTATTTGATACACTGTTAATTAGACATAATACAAGATTAGTCATTTCATATCCGACCCACTTACATATTACAGACTGCATTTCACCAAAAAATAAACACAAAACTGGTTATTCTCACATAAATTATTGTGCGTTAAGCGTGCGACATCGTAAAAACGTCTTACAATATTTTTCTAAGATTAAAAAATTTGTATTTAAATTACAGATACGCGCACACACACATTTAACAGATTGTTATCAGCATGATACGTGCGCTTAATGTATTCAGTTGTCGATGTTACGCTAAATATAGAAACGTGAATGTCAATGCCAAAATGTTTTACTCGATTGCTCATAAAATCTGGCTTAAGCTCTTCCTTAAGCAATAAATTTATTTCTTCTAGCCATATCCCGGAAATTTTTGTATATTAAAATAACATTTAATTTGGACATTACATATAAATACGACATTGTAATGTTTAATGTAATTTTTATTTAAATCAGTTTTCGGGGCATAATTAGAAACAATTAAAATTCAATTACCCATTTTATTTTTGGATAGTTTACATGCGCGATTAAATTATTTACTTCCGCGTATTGTTGAAGATGCCGGTCGATCATCGTTCGTTTATAAATAAATGCGCCCGCCCAATCGGTAATCCGGTTGAATGCATAATTTTCAGTGTTGGGGCTACACCGCGACTATTTATTTATTATTCTACACGAAAATGTGTGTAAAATTGTAAACAATTAAAAATATTACATCGACATTGAAGATAATAGGAATAAATTGACGAAATTCGTGTTTATTATGTAATGACTTATTAATTTATTAAAAAATGGCCACTTTGAAGTAGATACGTCTACGAACGATCTAATAATTATGATTTGATTATCTAACACTAAAAAATTCATTATCTGATCACTTCCTTCACAAAGCGTAAATGCGCTCGGTAGGTCTGGCAAGCTGCAATAGGTATTCCTCTGAGTACTTGCGACATACGAGAATAGCGTCTCCACCACATATCTTTGTAAATTGTGAATCTCTATCACCAGGGGCAGCTTTTTGTACCATCACTATTTTCGACCTCCGACTTAGTTTATGTCGTGTTATATCGCAATTTCAACTTCTTGATATAATTGTGAGCCTTCTCTCTTTTCTACATTTCGATGAACGTATCACGAAAAAATTATTTGATTAAAATTATTATCGATTAATCTAGTAGCCTTAGAAATCGTAGAAAAGAAACAGAGTGACGTTTTACTCGAGCAAGCTGAGAACATATTGGAAAATGCATGATTTCCGAAGTGAAATAGGCTGCCATTTTACACGTGAAAAATGAGACATAAACTAAGTTGATGAAAGCCGAAAATAGTGATGGTACAACATGCCGCACCAGGTTTCCTAATTACAATCATTTCGCCTACTTAGGAAAGTAACAAAATATTAAGCAGCTGTTTAATGATTTTACTATGATAGGCAATGCAAGCTGAAATATTTCGGCGGTGAAATCGGTGGAAGATTACGCAATCGGAAAACAATTTGTTTTGAAATTTTCTATATTATTCGAGTTTTTCGTCGGCTACTTTAATATTTTTTTTTTTTTTTTTTAATTAAGCAACGTAATTATTTCCCTCTACTAAGGGAAAGATTCCGACTGGGTAAATCGATTCGAAATTATTCCCTTAGTAGGGAGACATATATTAGTAAACTTGAAAACAAACTTGAATAAATAATTAAAGTAACCGGCGAGAAATTGGAATAATATAGAAAATTTCAAAGCAAATCGTATTCCGATTGGGGAAATTTCCACCGATTTCAAGAATACGGCCCCTGGTGACTTGTTACGTTTGAAGCAATTGAGAGTACTGGTGACTTGTTCCAGGTAAATGAGGTGTCTTAAGCAACAGTGAATGTCCAACTGCTGTTGGGAGTGATCTCACACATAGCATACAGGTGTCTCAGTTTCGTCTGGTGTTTCGTCCGGTAGAGCACTCCAAACATGTGTCATGCCACACATCTGTGACGACTTCAGTTACCTTTCTAAAGGTACTTAAAACTGTAAGAGGTCTTGATTTGCCAGCAGAAAATTTATATCTTACGGCTTGCGCAACTTTAAGCTTTGTCTTTATTTGGACAACCCTTATAACCATGATCATGTTGTGCACAGTGAGAATAGGTCTCCGTGCGCGCCCTGAAGTTCTTTGCCATATTGCCATATCGCTGGCACCTAAAGCACCTAGTCGGAGTCACATACTTTGTCACATGGCATTGTAACCATTCCACGTGTAGTTTCCCCCAATTTAGCAACATGTTTCTGATTGCCGGTTCAACTTCTACCACCCAGTGAGTGGCCTCTTTGTTTTTCGCACCGGTTCTATAAAGAATCTTACAATCTGTTCGATCCAGGTGATTTTAATTAATTAAACAATTTGTGACCATGTCACCATCAAGTACAGAGCTAACATCAAAGATAAATACCTTAGGTAGACCCACGCCTTCCAACGCCACGTTTTCTGTAAATATCTTTAAATCAGAGGACTAGTCAACTGTAACCGCAACTCCATTTGGGCTCTTGTTTGTTACATAGTGGATCTTTATGTTTAATTCACTGGGACGTATGACCCTTGATTTTCTTGATAGTCTCATCTGTTGACAGTCTGGAATCACTACCGCTTGCTGAGATAAATATCCGTCTTGTTTTCTACGCTTCGTGCGTTTTTTACCGATTGTGTGCCGGTTTCCTTCATTGTGTTTTATTGGATTCATTGCTACTCTTCCTGTAATTTCTGAATTTGCACTAGGAACTGAATCCCGTGCAGCCATCTCTGGTGTCTTTTCAACAGTAACCAAAGTTATTAGTTTCTTGCTGCAAGTACACCTATGGTTGCTTGTAAAAAATGGCAGTGGCTTTTCTAGTTTGCTTTCGAAGTGACTTTTTCACGGAAGCTTACTGTTTAAAATCACGCCAAGACGTTTTACTGTGTGAGATCTGGCGATCGTCTCCCCAAAAATACGGAGCAGACAGTTCGTCAATATTACAGACTATAGGCACCACAGTTGTACAACTTGAAGAACGCATTACATTAAGTCAGATATTACGATAAGGTGTATTTACCTGACCCCAAAACGACCAAGTCATCAGCATAGCTCTGAGTAGTAAAGCCAGATAGCTGCAGTTTAACAAGTAATTCATCAATAACCAATGATCACAAGAGGGGTGATGAGACACCTCCCTAAAAAAATGTACTGTCAAAGGCACCCATAATATCCAGGAAGTGACCATATGAAACTTCTTAATATACTAAGCGATCTTTCAATCCTTGTAACAAGTTCATGCAAAGTAGTTTCACACTATTTTATAATGTTGAGTGTTCTGCTGAGTGGGAGCCCTGCGATCGGTATAATCTGACTTTCAGGATGAAAACACTGTATTACTGTTCCAAGATTGTGGAACAGTTCCAAAAGCAATGCACGTTTGAAAAAGTAGGAGGAAAGATTTCATTCAGACCACCTGATTTACATGGTGGGAAGGAGGCCCAAATCTGTTGGAATAACTACTGCACTGTTAGATGCTCGGAAACAACAAAATCTGGATTGATCACGTCGCAAACGGGAAAATGCACAGAAAGCAGTAATTCGACAGTTTCCTTTTTGAAAGGCGTAAGTCTGCCATCTGAAAGCCTGTAATATCTATTTTGAACCATAGGCCTCTTGAGCAAAATTATTAATCTCTTGGCAGAAGTCAATCTCAGCTCCTTACAGAATTGATGAAAGTTGGCAGCCTTTGGTAAGGATTTCAAGTTCAAACGTCCTCAAGTTAAGCAGAGACGAACTCCTGTTATAAATATTCGAGCTACCCCATAACGTGTGATGAGCATTGGCATCACAACATACCACTAAAGATATTTGGTTTGACCTATTCCACGAAATAGGTTTAATAAACTCATTCGAAGGCGGAGGTGAAACCGAATGATAAGGTAGATATTCTAGATAATGTAGATATACCACCAGTGGTTTGTATGAATTTGCAGATTCAAGAAGTTCATGAATAAAAGTCACACTAATATGATGAAACATAAAAACGCAAGCTAAGCCCAAAAGATGATGCTTTGCTATGATTTAAGTTGATGTGCTTCAGTTCACATACGGAAGTCTTTAAATTACAAACTACAAGAGCATGAGATGGTGAAAGAACTACGTCCCTGAAATAACCCTACAGGACCGCATCAAGAAAGTACCAAAACCTGACAAATTCCCCTGAAAGCGTTATCGGTTACATTTGAAAATGCGTCTAGATTCCATCCTACTAGAGGCTAGTTTGTGAAATTTAAAATATTATCTCCAGAAACAGCACCATCAGGAAAGTGTGGTTTCTGAATCAGGTAAATATCGGTTTGCGATACTGGAAGAAACTTCCTTAGCTCAAAGGAAGTTGACTTGGTCATCAATCCAATATTTATTAATACAACTTTAGGATCCTTCGGAGGACCAGGTGTATACTAGAAGAGATTTAGGAGGATCGCTTACTTACAGTTGACAATGACTTCAGATATCCTTGGTATTAGAGGCAACCTCACTCAACCATTTGTATATGAGTCGTCGTTGGCGCATTTACAAATAATGACACTGTCTGAAAGATCTCAGCAATTGCGGAATAAAGTGCACCTGTTTGAACAGAAGTTAAGGTTGACTAAATTACTAATTTATGACAAGTTAAATTAGTTTCTCAAATTACTCGTTAAAAGACTATCCACGTTCGACGTCAAAAATGAGACATGTCATATATATTTCTCTTTTCATAGCAATGTCTTAAGCAATACACGAATTTCATATTATGTCAGATGTTTAAGTTCCAAGGCAATATAGATTTATTTGGGTTGGAGTCTTAGTATAAATTCGAACATTGATGGCTCCCTGGCCCAAGTTCTTCATTTAATGGCCGCCCACCATACTAACGTGACGAAAATCATTCAGGGAGCCCTTCATTGGCAATATATTTGTACACTAGTAAAAATATGTATTTCGCCTCAATACTGTTAAAGTTAGCCGAAAGTTTCCAGCCGAAAGATAATGCAGATAGTGTCTTGAATACAGCAAAAATCAGTTATGAACTCGAATTTAGGATAATTTAGGATCGAATTACATCATTCGGGTGAAGGAAAAATTATTTCAGTTTATAGGAATTTAAAAATCGATAGGGGCGAGACTATAAAGAGAGTTTAAAAATAGTCAAGACACTATCTGCATTATCTTTCGGCTGGAATCTTTCGGCTAGGGTTCGCCTCAACTGTGATATTTATGCTAGATGACGGAATCTCGTTTTTACTTATATTCCAAATTTATTGCGGTATGCGGGTCTAGTGCGAAACAAGATCAAGTAAAACGATTTTATAATGAGTTTGTCACGAAATTTCTTGCGATTATTTTTTTTTAATCGCAGACGGGCACATTCCCAACGCCATTCTGGGATTAGGGCTCTTTAGAGCTCGAAAGATACATGATTTTCCTTTGAAGGCACATGATTTTCTAATTAGACTGGCAAGGTGTTTCATTAGGTGTCAAAAATATCCAAGAGGATCGATTTAGTAAATTCGATCAAGTTCTCTAGGAAACAAAATTCAGTTAAAAAAACTAAAATGCACTGGTCAACTGAGTTTCTTCAGAGTACTAGGCGGAGTTTTAACAAATTCACTTCAATTATTGAGAGACTTATAGGCCCAAAATAAACTTGAGTATATTGGCGGGAAGAAAAAAAAATATTTCGAAATAGGCCTTAGGTAGGAGTAGGTTCCATCAACTTTAGTAATATGGCCGACTGCTTAAATCCTAAAAAGTATTCCTCGAAAGTTACATGATCTATACAGTTTTCTAATGAATCTGACAGAGTGTTCAATTTTTAAAATTGGTCATAATACCTAACAGACTATATTACAATAAAAAATAATTCTAAGTATTTTCCAGACTATTCGAAATCGGGAGAATAATGTTTTTTTGGAAGTTAAATAATTTTCTAATGGGGTGTACCATCACATTACTGATAATTTTTTAAAACCGGTCCTTAAAAGATTTAGAAGTCTAATAATTTATTCAGGCATTTGACATCAAATTCAGTGTTTTCATCAGACTGCTTAATTCCAAAAGTGTGTTTTTAAGTATTGACCGCATTTTCTCATTGGTTTTGCAGGGTGTCTATGAGATTAAAAAACTTAATAAAATGTTTCCAATTGGAGCATTTCAAAGTATTTTACGTATTTTCTAGGGATATGGTATCGATTTTATTGTTATTGCTGAACTGCTTATAGATCATAAAGAGTGCTCCTAGAAATTGCATAAAAATCAGCCCCAGGGAACATTTAACATTTTCTTTCAATATAGACGCTCGAATTTAAATGTAAATAAAACAAGTTGTCCTATTGGAACCACAAGTCGGTATCTATATCCACAAGAAGTTGCTTATTATCGATCTGTAGCGCTCGCCGTTGACGGTTATGGCAATGCCAGTTTCGGTTTGCAAGAAGCACGGACCGATGATTTCGTTAGACCAAAACCCGCATGTGGATTGCCATATCGCTCCAAATCCGACAATTTGCTTGTTCACATATCCATTCAAGAAGATTTTTTCAGTGAAATTTGGGTCCACTTTCAACTGCTCCGGAATCAGTGAACACACGGCATTGTTTATGGTCGTTTATGTTAAGTTCCTGGGTCAGTTGGATTTTATACGGGTAATCCAAATCCCGATGCAAAATTCGCAAAGTTGAAGTCGGAGAAAGGCCAAATTCTTGTTGAACGACGAGAAACTAATTGCATCGGGGTTTTCCGTGCACTCATGTTTCGGTGACGTACGAGTCTTGGCTGATTATTTATCGAATCAGTTAACTCGAATTTGACCTCTAAATGTCGAATAGGTGACTCGACAGAACGATTGTGATGAGGATAAAAATTACGTACTTAGTGCACTTACGTACAAAGTGTGCATTGTTCAATGCTATTACCGTTCATTGTGATTTGCCCTACTCTATACTGAACAATTCACAACAAATTTGGCAGATGTTGCTTTAACAACATGGCTGCTATAACCTAACAATTAGCTTAAAGCCTAGTACACAGCAGACGTGAAATGAAATTTTTCATACAAAAATGACACAAGGGAAAACCAGAATGAAACTTTCGCTGCTAAATTTTATTTTGCGGCACGCAGTTTATCTAGTGAAATTCTAGATGTTTCTGTTTAACTCTACACATTTTTCACTGCTTTTTCATCTGCAGGTATGATAAAAGTAAGCTAAATTTTTGACGTTCCATAATTATTTGTATTTGTTGTCAAACAAACTCATATAAAAAATATTTTGACATGAAGTTATAAAAAAAAATAATTCAACACGAAGCTATCTTTACGAAATTCCACAAACTAACCTGCGAAAATTTCATTTCACGTCAGCTGCATACTAGCCTTAACATAATAAAAAATGTTGAGCTCACCACAAGACTGACGAAATTGTCCACGTAACACGAATGTCCTTGGAATGAAACTTAAAAGTTCAAAATGAAAATTAGAGAAAAATACTTCCAGAAAATTTTTGTTGTACCTGTAACTAATCGCAATAGAGTAAATATAACGGAGCAGATGCGCGAGAGCGCTTAGTGGTTCTCTCGTTTACAAGTAAAGCTGAGTGATAAAATTGTAGTTTAACGGTCTAATTTTTTTTTTAATTTTCTAAGTATCCAAGATGACCTGGGATCTATGTATTCAGACAAAGGTGATTCTATTTTAAAAATTAAGAATAATGAATTAGTTTTGATCCAACCAACAGAAACAGGAATTAACAACAAAATCGTTTAGAAAACATTTAGAAATCTAGGTTCAAATAAAGTCGCTACAACAAACAAAATATTTTTTTAGATCACCTGCCTAAATAAATTTCAAATATTACTAAAGTACCGTTGATAACAGCGGTGTTTTTTAATGCTTGATTTGATCTGGTTCAGTTCATGTTTTCTGAAACAATACAAGGGCTAGATAACAAATCAAAATTTGTGATTTAAAATATAAGTTAGATTTAACAGTTCCGGATCAATTGGTATCATGATGTATCGGCAACTCAACGAAGTCAATATAAAAATGTCAAAGACAGACTGTCGATTTTGCTTTAGTAGTTCCTACGAATAATGCAAAATTACCAAACAACAAATATCTCATTTTCTTTTCCTCATTGACTAATTGTGTTAATATTTCCCAATGCAAACAATTCAAGTAGCTTGAAATATTAAAAATTATGTTCAGTTGCTAAATTCTGTTAATTATAATGCAGCAAGTTTAGTTTCAAAAATAGCACAATCAGCCGACCTCTTCCAACTAAATTAAATAAAAGTTTAGCAAGTAACAAAAACTTATACCATTCTGTCCATGAGATTTTTATGAATGACTATCACTTTCGTTCGCTCAATTAAATAAAAAAAAAATATTCAAAAAATTTTTGATTTCTAAATAGGTACTGGGGCGCTATAATAACAAAACCTTGAACAAAATTTAAATCCAACATTTTTACTATCATAACGAATTTTTTAACGATTTTTAAACAAGATTTTATATATACCGGACGCGGGTCTGATGAACTTCGAAGAAAATAATTGCAATCGACTATTTCACAAATTTATTCACCCTTGAATATTGGTTCCATACGCTAACCACACACATATGGTATAACGTTATAAGCAAATTGTCCGTATCTGGACTTAAATAATAAATGGGGTTATTACATATCGTATACATAATAGAGGTGTATACAGTAAATCGTCTTTTAATTAAGAAGTATGGATAATAAACTTACGTAACGTTTTAACGAATAAACTACATACAAAAAACGGTAATATGATTCATACCACAAACTTTAAAATATTAATTCGTTGTTTCGCGTATACCTTTCTATATTAACGTTACAATTCAAATAGATACTAGACTTTATATCGATTCAATTTAATAGAAAAAAAAAATCACGACCTTCATTATAACACGAAACCGCTTCTCTATTAATCTGAGACGGTAAAATAAGCCAAACCGCATATCATCGAAATATGATCCAAAAAAAAAAAAAACGTTAACGTAAATATTTTGTTACCTACCTCTTAGGAATTCGTTTTGACTCCCAAATTACAAATCCCAAAAAATATCGAGGAGGTTAACACACCAATATATATTAATAATACACATACACAGAAACACGGCACCACTGACAACTAATAATTAACTTAATTTTTTTTTTATTATTTATTGGAAACTTAAACCACTTTTTCCAGTATGATACAATTTTCGTTATAATAAATCCACTCAATAACTCAACAACACAAACAATACAACAACAAAATTGTAATTTAACGTAAAGCACATAAGTATTAAGTACACAAATTGGTAAACTATATCAACAAAATCACAACAAATCACTTTATTCAGATTAAACCAACCAATAAATAAACTTTCGTAAAATGTTATTAAATTAACAGCAAAATGCTAAACTATCGTACTGAATGTTTCATAGCTCAACGATGACTAACGTAACGTTAAACGTTTGGAATAAAATGAACACAATAAAAAATTGGAGTGGGGAATAAAATTTAAGTTTGTTGTTTGGTTGGTGCGCGACGAGGTGGTGATGAGCGCGACCAAATAAAATTGTTAAATATTGGTTTTATAAAATTCAAGGCTGTTGCACAATTGTGAGATTTCAGCCGCACTCACATTCTGAAGTCTCGCGTATTTTATTCAACAATCATTTTAACGAAATATTAAATTCTGAGTCTGAAAGTTGCAAGTCATATTTTTCAAATATTATAAAGGACAAAACATTTATTTATGAATTTCTTTAGAATTATTTTCGTGTCCCACGATTGAGATCCCTGTATTACTCCAGCTGCAGAAACATGAAGATACCAAATCCTGAGATCTATAGACACGAATTTTAAGATCTATAGGTATGAAACGCTTCCATAAAATCAGTTTCGGTAATCCTGTATGTTAAGAGTGATCCTGGGAAAAATCGCCTCTTATGCTGACGAATGCCTCAGATACGTCGTACAAGCAATGGACAACAGAAGCTTGATAAACAACATAGATATAATGGGGCAAAGCTATTAAGATGGATTTATTTGATTCTGTAGCAAAATTTGCTGCAGAAAAATTTGCTGCAGAATAAAAATCGAAAAGAGAGAGAGCAAAAACAACCAATCAAATGAGCTAAATTGGTTATATTTTTGTAAACAAATTTCCCCTTTATTTCATTTTGTAAAACTTATTGCCCCTTCGGAATAAAAATTTGCAGAAAATTCTGCTACAGAGTCAAATAAATGCACCTTTAACGTACCGATTGTTGAAGGATTACTTTTTGCAGATACACACAATTATGATATACATCGCAAATATTAGCAACACTCACGCAGCCCAAATGTGATATTCAGAAAAAAAATTCGATTGCGCGTTAAAAACTTGTACAGAAGTTATCTAGAAGAAACCATGTGAAGTTATCCCAGTTTTTCATTCCAGATTTTTTTTATTATTATTTACAAGAAACTATTCTATTCCATCCCAGTTTTTCCATTTTATACCTCTATAAGACGTTTTAAATTAAAAACACAACAACAAAATATCCCATCCCGGGCCGGAAATTGTGATTAATGTTTTGAAATGGTACGTAATTAAGTAACTGCTGACCAAGTGGCCAGCACCAGCCATGTATTCAAATTTTGTGGAAACGACCAAGTTCCAAAATCTCAGGTTAAGTTCTCCAATGTCATATAAATTTTGGCTTGAATCATGTCTAAAATAGGAAATAATTAGTTTGGCTCATTATAATGATTCTTTATCGGAACTATTACCAAATTTAAATACACAAACAGTTAGAACAATGCACCGCTGACTTTTGAGCGATACAGTATGGGGCGATATCGAAACAGGTAATTGGTGTGCACACTTACCTACTGGTGGCATTGTACCGCTCACCATTATTTGTTTTCCTTTTATTATTTGCAATCTTTGCTGGTATCGAAAAAATCCCAACTCTTTTGCAGTTTGCTTATCACGTTCTTCCTTAAAGAGTGACTACGTTGAAGACGTACGGCTATAGATCCGATTTACGTAGAACTATCTGAGCATTGCCTAGCGCCTTAAGAGTACTATAAACTGACATGAAAGAGAATCCTGAAATCTGTATTCTGTCAAGGGATCATAGTTGCGTTCAATTTCGAGGAGGAGTTCACAATAGTTTGCTCTTATCATTACCAACTCAAAACATACAAAACATAAGAAAATAGGCAAATTAACCTAAGTGAAATATGCCCCAAAATACCCCAAATTTTTTGCATGCTATAAACGTTTCAAAATCAATAGGATTTTGCAAAAAATCCCAATTAACAAATTTGTTTAACAAATTTCATTAGAGTGACATGTGGGTAGGTTTTCTAGAACGCCCGCGATACGTTCACTTAAAGGGACAAACATCTCGAGCAATCTCTGTTGTCGGCGATGTATATAACGGGTCTTTTACAAAGGGGTTGTTGCAACAAAATTCAATAAACAAATTTATTCACCAAATTTCAAAAAATTGACATGTGGGTAGGTTTTCTGGAATGTTATGATCTGGTCCCTTACCGGAACCAACAGAAATCTGTGTAACAAATTTGGGATTTGCATGCAGCAAATTCTGGATTTTTTTGGGACAGCAAATTTTTATTTAATTTAACCTCAGATTTTAGAACTTGATCGTTTCCTCAAATTTGAATATAGGGCTGGTGCCGGCCACTTTGTCAGCAATTACTTAATTACGTACCATCTCAAAACATTAATCGATTTTCATATAAATTTATATGGGGCCATATCGAAGCTAGACGATTGTGCCAATCCTAACATACGGCTGGCACTGAGAAGCTCACCATACTTTTCCCTTATGATTACCAACTCGAAACATAAAGAACCATTTCCGGCCTCGTAAGTTCTTAATATATACATATATATTTTTATTTCACTTAACCTGAGATTTTTGAGCTTGGCCATTTCCTCAAATTTGAACATAAGGCTGGTGCTGGCCACTTGGTCAGCAGTTACATAACTGCGTACCATCTCAAAATACTAATCGCTATTTCCGGCCCAGGAAGGTTTTGGAAGTTATAGACGATTTTCATATAAATGTATATGGGGCCATATCGAAGCTGGAAGATTGTGCTAATCGTAACATACGGCTGGCACTGGGGAGCTCATTATAAGTTACCCTTACTATTTTAAACTTATAATATGGCGTATTATTATTTCGAACTTAAAATATACAGAGTTACTATTGCCAAAACACAATACATTATTTCAAAATATTTGTTTTACATGAACAACAAAAAAACGGAAAAGACTGGGATGGGATATTTTGTTGTTGTGTTTTTAATTTAAAACGTCTTATAGAGGTATAAAAAACTGGGATAACTTCACATGCTTCCTAGAAGAAACACTATTTTTATACAATTGTTCCATTTTCACGCCATTAATTCCCTTCATTTATGAAAATTTGGCGAACACAAGCCAAAAACAAAAAAAAAAATTTATTGATAAAATTGCAAAAAAGGTTGTCCATTTGCGTTTTAAGCAAAATTTTTTATATCTGTAGGTTGGTCGTTTGCGGACCAAATAGCGCATAGATAAAAATATTTTAACTCACAGGAGGATTTTTATATCGAAAAAAATTTAGGATAAATATTTTCATGCGAAAAGTAAAGTAAGTTCAAGCGATGTACATATTTATGGATTACAATATGTCGCAAATTAATTATTTGTGATCAGAAATATGGTTGCTAGATTTATTTTCCCATGCCAATTCGCTGATGCCACACGGGTATCACAGAAACCGTTTTTTCTTCGTTTCTTTCCCCGTTTGATATGATACATAGGTTTTCATTGCGACTTAAAGAAATTTTCGGTGCAACTACACTAACGCAAACATAAATGAAATAAAAAATATTTCAAGGCCATTTTGGACTCATTTTAGTTTAAATTTTATTTTCGAGAGAGCAGATCAAAACAACATAAAAGACACATACATATACATACATACATTATCTATTACGACTAGTTGGCCTTGAAAAAATAATCAAAAAACCAAAAATCTGGGCATTGTCACATCTTTTTTTAATTTAAATATCTTTTGCGATTGCAAAGTAGAAATACATAAAAAGACTGCAACCTCGAAAAATGCGTAACAGTCTTTTCGTGGATTTCTACTTTACAATCGCAAAACAAATTTAAATTTAAAAAAAAGATGTGACAATTGACATAGCAAAATAAATCTAGTAACCATATTTCTGATCACAAATAAATAGTTTGCGACCAGATAGAGGATACACCCCTTAAACTGCATTCACATAAGATAAATACCACTTTGTTTTATTTTCATATAAAATTTTGTCTGTGAGTTAATAGTAGATTGATGGGACATTGTTCTACTAATTTTTACTTGATTGTGTTAACAACTCGTCGATAACGTCGACTACTCGTAGCCAACGTCGAATAACGACGATAAACAAATTTATTTGATACGAGATGGCGCGCAAATCAAATAACCTACTAATAAGGGCTAATATTGGTAGAAAATCAAAGGCACTGAATGTTTTAGGAACAGAGTTCTGAATCCAGTCTGAAAATACTTTCTGCACCTTTAACTACTCCACCAATATTTCAGCAACTTTACAAGTGAATTTCAAATAAATTTAAGACTGATAATTCTCAATTTTAATCAATTCATTCTCAAGTCGCATTTAATTAACGTATTAAAAATTTTACTTGATGTATTCTTGCACAGCAGAGTGCTTTAATGTCAAAAAGTTTCTATAAATCTTTCGTAATTTTGGGTGATTTCGATTGGGTCTTAGATCAATGTGATAAACCATCAATGTAAATCATAAACAACCAACAGCATTAAAAATATAATATTTAAAGATCATTTCTTGTTTGGCAAGCTTGGGACTGGAAAGAGTAACTATTCATAAATCAACTGCGTCCTAATGGAATTCACCTCTCTAAGATAATAGTACTCAAACTCGTGCTGTTAAGCCCGCTCTCCAAGTTTTAGCAGTTTTCATTCAAAACTAATCAAGTATAAGGCGTATAGCCGGCCATTTTCTGTGTCTGAAATTTATAACTCGACTATCGCAACTAAGGTTTGGGATTAAAATATCTCTACGCTTGTGAAATATTTTAGAATATTCCGAGAAATTTTAAGCTGACGTTAATTTAAGAACTGCTTTTAAAATGATAAAACAAAAATATATTAAATTTCTGTTTGTACATTTTTTATAAATTAGAGATGTTTATATCGTTTTCTCTATTTTATCCAAAAAAAAACTAAACTCTATTGAATTTGTTTGAGCATACATTTTTATGGATTTTAACAAAAAAACAATTCGATGGGGAAACAAATTAAATTCCAACCACAAATATTCCATCCGCTTCTGCACCCTACTACTCTAAATCTTTTGGCCCAACCGTAGGAGGGATGCTAGTACAGTTCATCGTTTTGTACGTTTACCCTAATTCCATGCAAACGTGACATATTTTACCACGTTGCGTGATGCTTCACTTTGTTACAACATCTTGTATCACATTTCATCATGTTGTGTCGTGTTGCATAGTATATTTTCAGATGGTCACCAAATATGCTTCGTTTGTAGCCTTACTACCTTACTCATTCCATTATCAGTCACTCGACATAACTTACCATCTTTTCACAGTGTTGAGATCTGTACGTCACCAGAAGGTTATACGTTTACATTTATTTAAACACCGATCGTAAACAGATTACAAATTTTACATCCCCTATATTGGAATTCGAATCGAATACTCGCCGGAGGATCAACTGCTAAACTCTTAACCACTATACCACTTGTCCGGTTTGAAGAGGATAAAGATGTATCCAAAATGTTTGCTAGTATGTAATTTAAAAATCACGCCATTCCTATCGGGACCCGGCTGTGTTTATTCTTATTCGTATTAAGACGTTCCTATAATATTTTATTCGATGAATATTTAAATTGTAAATAAGAATTATTTCATAATCGTCCGTGATATTAATTTGTTCAAGATTTTTTGAAATACTTCTTAATTATACTCGTATGTATTGGCTTATAGTACACATACATAGTGAGAATTTTCTGAAGTTTTTGATTTGGTGATATAATTCGCTAAATCGATATGTTCTTGTTTAGTACTATCGGTACACAACATGAGATGAATTTTTGTGTACACAAGTACCCCACCGCCCCACCATTCATTCATTTCATCCGTTAACCAGCGGCGGGAAGACGCCCAACAGTTACCGACCGGCGGGCAAGGACACCGCCACATTACAGGAGGACCTAAACGTAGGTCAAAAGGTACTATTTTTTTAATTTATTTTTTTTTTCTGTTTTTCAGTTAAAGTAAATTCAATTTAAATTCATATTTTTTTTCAATTTTCAATTTTTTTATTTTTCAATTGTTTAAATATATCTGTAATCGAGTACCGAACAGCGGTTGATAGACGTACGCGCGGGTTAAACCTCAACCAGTCTGACTTAAGTGCGTAAGTTACACGCCGATTGCACCACTTCGGTTAGTGCTACAATCACCAAAATTTTATTGGCTTCTCGTCACAAATAAACAACTGACCGCTGGAGACCGGTGGTTGTACCGCTCTCCTAAGTGGTCCAAAACGGACCACAACTTAAGCTCTTAAGTTTGACTGGTCGAGGTTTTACGTTCAGCAACCATTTAGTGTGATTTGTTCATTTCTCTTTCTCTCCTTAATCCTTCTATCTTTATACTTAATAAACACATTTTATTAAACACTTGTTTTTTTATTTCGCAGAATTAATAATTAATTCTACGAAATAAAAAACAAGTGTTTAATAAAATGTGTTTATTAAGTATAAGTGTGTTTCGCCAAGTGCCTACGGCAAATAGCGTAAAAAGTACCTTCTATCTTTTGTGAAAAATTATATAAATAAAAACAGCACTGCGTATTATTTCTGGCATTCGGTTTTATCTCTTTCATGTCTTGATCTATTTCTTTTAGTTATTATTTTTGCGATTGTACCCATTCGTGTTTCTCTTTCAATGAGATGAATTGCTAAATTTGTTTTGGATCGGTATGTTGAGAGGGGGGTCTTGTTTCGTGTCCGTTCCATAGTTACAGGCTGAGTTTGCCACTCCCCTTTATCCCCTTGGAAGGAGTGGTTAGTAGTCCATGATGATCCGGCAGTCTTAAGCTGTTGAAGTGTGAATTGTGGGAGATCCTCTAGAGGTCTCTCCGGGTGAGGAGAGGCTTTGTCTGTTGGAGAGACCTCCTTACTGTCTTATGCTGTTTCGTTGTTGCTGGCATCGACCTCTAGGGGTCGATGGGTCATTTGACGGGTCTCTTCAGCTGGCATTGTAATTGTCGGGTAGATTCAATCGTTCCTGGGTAGGCACACCTGGTTATTATTATCTTTATTTCATTGTTCCTTAAATTTCAATAATTTTGGTGTTATTTAAATCTAGTTTCTATATTTAATTTTATAATTTTTTTTCTTCCATGTTCCTGGCCTAGAATATGGAAACCTCAAGTCCTCCACGACCCAAATTCCTGACATCTAGTCGGCAAAATCACCGTGAAAAAGGCCTCTGCATATTTAGAAGAATCTGTGGGTTGGATTCGTGCCACCCGTAACACATTTGCTGCTTTGAGCATGAACGTGAAATGAAAAAAACCTGTTTTTTCTTACCATCTACTATGTGGCACAAAATCGCGCTGACTCCTTTATCACTAGCATAACATACTATGCTCTATGGATTTAATAATCCTTTCTCACTTTATTCAAACACTTCCTGACATTCTTTGCCCATGAAAGGACAGTTCCACTATTTTTTCGAAGCAATTGGTAGAGAACGCTTCATTTTTGATTCAAACGAGGAAACAACTTTAATTCGGGAACGTTGGTAGGTGTCGGAGCATTGCTGACTAATTTCCAATTCCCTATTCCCGGGGGAAACGAGAATAGGACCACGATGGGTAGGAAAATTTAATTAAGCTTTACTAAACCGAATAACTATCTGTAACTGGCAGATTCACCTCGGTACTTGGAATCGTTTAGTAAAAAAAAAAAACTTCGAAACAAAATTTATAATAATCCAGACTTAACAAAATACATCCAAATACCGCACATACACGACAGCGCGACACACATAAGTGCATGTGTGTATTATCGCCGTTTTATGAGAAAATAATAAACCAGGCATAACCACAAAGGTGTATTCACATATAAAACAAATTTCAAACATCTTTAAGCCTTTTGTTTGCTTATGTTTATGTTGTCTTATATCGGTTTATTATGCTTTATGTAAGTATCGTAAATGTATTTCTAATAAGACTTGTTTTGTGTCTTATTTATCATTCTCTTATGGTAGATCGAAAAGTAACATAATTACTGAGGACGGGTTAAATTAGAACATTTTTTTTTTATTTTGGTTTTTTATATATCAATTCTTTGGATTTGTGGTTGTGCAGTAATACGATCTACTTTATATTATCGTTTAATTTCCGTAGAATGGCTCGGCTCTTGGGAATTGATTCTGTTCGCTTAAATGAATAACAACTGTTCGATTATTATTCCAATAATGTTTGTTATTTAAATTACTACTGTATGGACGAGTGTTAAATACGTATTTTGACGTGGATCGCAACTATTTCTAAATATCAAGTGTTTATGTCACACGACATGAATAAGCATTGTAGTGCAAATTAATGAAACAATTGTGTCGTTTATCTGCCCTTGATGATGAATATTATAATCTTTGTTAGGCGATGATGTATTTTTGACACGAACAGTTAATTATAGTTTACCATGTTGCTTTTGGTTAGGGAATTATGTAATTGAGAACCGAATGCTAGGTGAAATTTATGGTTTTTTGTTATGGCTTTGCTCAAAAGACTATAATTGTTCCAAAAATTAAGTTTGACGTTTACTGTAAGCGTTCTACTTGCTTTAAAGTGAATCTTCTTTATCGCCCTAAGTATTTGAAGTTCATAAAACACTGTTTTTGTTAAACAAAAGTATTCTGAATAAATTGGCTGAAATTGAATTATTATATTGTTACGAATTTGCCCTTTCAAATCCGGTTCGTATCACTGGATTGTGAATTCTATTTTAAATTTGACGGTTACAACAACAATTTCTGTAATTTACACCGCTTGTGGAATATCCCCAAAATACCGGAAAAATTTCTGAATAAATTCCTAATATTTTCCAATACTGGAATTTTACCAGAAATATTCCCACAATAATTTTCCCAGTATTATTCACCAATACTAAATTAACACAACAAATAAATTCCACAATTACTTCCCTGGACCCTTTTAAAGAAACCGTAAGTTTCTAGCCGGAAATGGTAATGCAGATAGTGTCTTTGCTATCCCAGCCGAAAAAATATTTTATGGCAGAAAGATGTATTACTCGATTTACAAATAATCAGAATACAACTGAAGTCTATGACGTGTAAATGATTTTCGAAACTTAATATGTAAACTAATCTGTAACTTTAGTGTTATCCATTTGCCTATCGATCCTACAATGCTTCATCAGATATATTATAATCCTTGGTAGGTCCAAGTGGAGTTGGAGCAAGTCTGAAGAGGATAAGGAAGAGGGTTGGAATGTAGTGTAATAAAAATAAAAATCAGGAATTTTCGCAGCTAAATTAATAAAATGTTTCCCATCAGGTTTTCCCATCAGGACAAGCTTCGCATTGCTTACCAAGAACTATAACCCATTCAAATGTTACAAAACATTTTGAACAGACGACTTTTCTTGATATTACATTACACCTCTCTTGCGTTGGTAACACTCCTCTATTCCATTCAGACTTTCCGTAAACTGGGACTGTTTGGGCTTACCTAGATTTGTAACCTATCTGATGGCCATAGTAGAATCGATGGGCAAGCGGGTTACTTAAAAGTTACAGAACATTTTATTATTTTAGTTTCCAAAATTTCCGATTTTCTAATATATTACACCCTCTCCCTCTACTCCCATCCGACTTACTCAAAACTCCTCCTGGGCTTATCGAGGAATATAACTTATCTGATGTCCATACAAAAAACTCCTGGGGTCTCACCATCTGATGGTCATATAATGATCCATGAGCAAGCGAGTAAAACAAAAGTTGTATTTTACAAGTCATAAGATCTGGTAACATTATAAATCTCCTGACAAATGTTAGGGGTGGTCTCATTATTTGGAGGCTATAGCAAAGACACTATCTGCATTGCCATTTTTTCGCCTGGAAACTTTCGGCTAACTTTAACAGTACCTTCCATGGCATTTAACGTTTACTCAAGAATGGGTCATAGACTAATTCTGAAAATATTTGTGGTGATACGTAATGGTCTGACCTAGACATTAAAATAAGTTCTGGGGTTGACAAATTAAAGGTTCAATCACCCGCGATCAATTATTACACCCGCGATCAATTATTAATTAAATTTAATTTATTGCCTGTGAGTGCGTATAAGACACATGTCTTACATTGTTGTATTTGTAGTATTGGACGAGTAGTATGGAAATATTTATTGATATTTTTAATTATTTATTAGTGTTTATAAATTTAACACAATATTTTATATTTGAGTTCATTTTTTTATTTGCCTTTATATTTTTAGTAAAATTTCGTGCTTACTTTTCGTGCTAACTTCACAGACATGGTTTTCCCAGCGACTACTTTAACGAGTATCCGAGTCGGACAAGTCTCTAGCAAAGAATACGGATAAATGAATGAAATACATGTTGCAGTAGTCTTCATTGATAAAGGATTCGATGCCTTGTTTCGACGACACGATCATTTTTGGTTGGAATATTGCCTGATTTTTCGAAAACTGTAGTGAGAAGGAGTCCAGACTGCGGTTGCGATATCAATTTGAACTAGTTGGATGAACCAAATTAAGAATGGTTAATAGAGTAGGTTCAAGATACAAGAGTCCCGTTTGGGAATATGAATTTATGTCCTATTGAATTAGAACCCTGTCGATTTTATTAGTTTTGGTGTGATGTAGGCTGATGTAGAGTCAGATGTAAGTTTCACTGTGGTAAATTATGGTGCTGGTGGTAAATTAGGGACTCTGTACATATAGCGTTCGACTCGTATGTGGTTTGTGTGGTCTATTGCCTTTCGAAAGTAAATATTTAATGAGAGCTCGATACTCGATTTTGTCCTTTTTCAAAAAACGCTCACATTGACTCACGATTGTTAAACAATGTCTGCGGGTCTAAAATTGCTGATATTCCGGTGAGTACCTTTCAACGAATGTGCAAAGACACTTTCCGCTATTGTTGACATGTGCTGCCATCTTCATGTTGAGGCCGGAAACTTTTCATCCAACCCTCAGAAAAAGAAACAGTTGGGGATGCATATTATTTTTACCGATCTCTAATAAGCTTTACATTGAAAATTAAGATTTTTGAAGCAAATTATGAAATGTTCTCAAAAAAGAGTTACCCTTATGATTGTGTAAATATTGATAAATGTTGATCAATATGCGGTTAGTCAAATAATATTAATCTTTTGTTATTATTTACATTTGCATATGGAAGTGTTGTTAAGCACCCTATTTTGCTTTAGGGAGTAGATCAGAAATAAATAATTGGTGAACAAAAAACTTTATGAAGGTGTTCAATACTTATAAATGGGAGACAATAATATCTTGTTGACCATTTTTCATATTCGCATTGAGAAGTACTGTCTAATTTTGTTATTTTGTGTTACCGGTTTATGGAAGGTGGACAAAACTATTACCCATTTTATTAAATCCACTTTTGGAGTGGCTAATCATAAATAAATATTGCTGTTTAAACGAAAAAGGTTTTAAAATTCATTAAGCTCATGCAATCAATTTTCAATAAAAGTTTAAAATACATTTATAACTTCTAATGATTTCCTTATATAGAGAATCAATTGATATAAATACACAAATGAAGACTACTTTCACCTAAAAAAAAATTTAAACAAATAATTTGTAACAAAGTTGTTATTATTACAACAAAGTAAAGCTTTCGTTCATCAACAACAAATTTCTTCGATGTCATCTTACAACTCTTCAAAAACATTTCTCGTCTTTCAAGAATTATTAAGACGAGTATACGTTGCAGGGTTCATGATCATGTTGCTATTATTGATGATCGGATGATTTATACTGTGAGAAAATTTTATGTTTGATCGACGTAGAAAGACCACCAACCGTGATTTTGTATGTATGCGGAATTTTGCTTTACATTTTTTAAATAATTATTATGTTCTGTGGTTAAAGTACACATAAATTAACACATGGGGCAGTATATCTATATTTGAATGGGCTACCCTTAATTTTTTGAGGTTGGTTAAACTGGTTTATAATACATACATACTGAACGTAAAGGGTTGATAAAATAAGCTCTACTCATTAAATGAGCTTTCATGAAATATAATTTTGATTATTTTACACTCATTCATGTTTACCACCCAAAATTTACACGTAGAATGCCTATCGAAATATAACTTCAAGTTAATTTTCGAAGTTTTGTAACAGAAATAATATCCAGTTTTGATCTGATAAATCATGATAAAATTATCTTATCTCAAAACAATGATCAGGCGAAGTGTTCTGTAAATGCATTCAAGCTCAACCAATCACGTTGTGATATCAAATTACCCCGTTCAACTTTATCAATAGTTGATTGCATTTATCAATAATACCAATCGTTCCATGATATGTTTGTGTCAACCACCATGATGCATTAAGAGACTATATTTTCGATTGAGCCAACTATTTTGAAGATTTCCAGAAACTAGTTAAAATGTGTAGTAAGAAGAGTTTAATATTAAAGTCATCTGACAAAACTTTTATCAGCCACACCTCAGTTAGCCAACTAACCGGTAGACAGCTTCGACAAATTTGTGACACATCCGACGAAGTGACCCTTGGGATTCTATATTTTTCAAATAAGTGTGCTGTCTCCATGGAAAATTATCAAACAACACCCAAAAAATATCCATCGCGATACATCAGAGCCATAATAAAGTAGCTGCCAAAAAATGCCGTTATGTTATACAGTCCAAAATTTGTACGAATTTATGGAAAATTTTAATCGTTGTTGCAACTATGTGTGCCATTCTCATTTGTCTCAAAACGCCGATCAAAAAGGTTACTTACGAAATGCTGCAATGTAACGCTGTAAGTTGATTCACCTGCCAGTTAACCACAACGGCACCTCAAATCACAACGGAACTTTCGAAAATGGTACAATACGAAAATGGTACAGTACGAAAATGGTACAGTACAATACAATCAAATCGATAAAAACAACTCTTTTGTAATTTAATTTTGAATAATTATCCGTTTAAATTGGGCCGAAACAACCACCAGTTTTCGTGTAATCGTCGATTGAAATCGGCTTTTTTTTACCCGGACAAATGCACCTTGTTAAAGTTGCCAGCCGAAAATAACAAAAATGATAATGCAGATTGTGTCTTTGATCAATATATTTCAGCCGAAAGTTAGGTATTTAAGAAATATTATTTAATAATATAATTAATTTCGCTAAGTTGATATTAAAATAAAAGTTTTTTTTTCAATTTTGAAGGAATTCTGATGAGGATGATTTCAATAGTGCAATTTCTGAAAAAAATCAATGAATGACTCGGCGCTCTTGTTTAACTTTAATTCGCATTGATGCCACTATGAACATTTGATAGGCCCTAATGCCTGCTAACAACAGTCCAATTTTGCAGAGATTCTGATATGGATACAGGGGTGTAATTTGATAAGATTTCAATAGTTCAATTTCTGAAAAATCCATTGAATGGCCCGGCGCTCTTGCTTAACCTTAATTCGCATTGATGCCACTGTTGCCATTTGATAGGCCCTAATGCCTACTAACAACAGTTCAATTTTGAAGAAATTCTGATGGGGATACAGGGGTGTAATTTGAAAAAAAAAACCATAAGGCAATTTCTGAAAAATTCATTGAATGGCCTGGCGCTCTTGCTTAACCTTAATTCGCATTGATGTCACTATGACCATTTGGTAGGCCCTAATGCTTGTTAACAACAGTCCAATTTTGAAGAAATTCTGATTGGGATACAGGGGTGTAATTTGATAAGATTTCAATAGTTCAATTTCTGAAAAATTCATTGAATGGCCCGGCGCTCTTGCTTAACCTTAATTCGCATTGATGCCACTATGGCCATTTGATAGGCCCTAATGCCGTGTTAACAACAACACAATTTTGAAGAAATTCTGATGGGGATACAGGGGTGTAATTTGAAAAAAAAATCCATCGTTCAATTTCTGAAAAATTCATTGAATGGCCTGGCGCTCTTGCTTAACCTTAATTCGCATTGATGCCACTATGGCTATTTGATGGACCCTAATGCCTGCTAACAACAATACAATTTTGAAGAAATTCTGATGGGGATACAGGGGTGTAATTTGAAAAAAAAAATCCATCGTTCAATTTCTGAAAAATTCATTGAATGGCCCGGCGCTCCTGCTTAACCTTAATTCGCATTGATGCTACTATGGCTATTTGATAGGCCCTAATGCCTACTAACAACAGTACAATTTTGAAGAAATTCTGATGGGGATACAGGGGTGTAATTTGACAATTCGTGTATTTTTTAAGATTCTGAAAAATTCTTTAAAGGCTCGGCGCTCTTGTTTTGCCTTAATTCGCATTGATGCCACTATGGCCATTTGATAGGCACTAATGCCTGTTAACAAAATTCAGAATGTCTTTAAAATTGGACTGTTGTTAACAGGCATTAGGGCCTATGAAATGGTCATAAAGGCATCAATTTAGGTTAAACAATTTAGGTTAATCAGGAGCGCCGGGCCTTTCAATTAATTTTTTATAAATTGAATTATGAAATATTTGTCAAATTACACCCACGTATCCCAATCAGAATTTCTTCAAAATTGGACTGTTGTTAATAGGCATTAGGGCCTATCAAATGGCCATAGTGGCATTAATGCGAAATAAAGTTAAGGAAGAGCGCCGGGCCATTCAATGAATTTTTCAGAAATTGAACGATGGAATTTTCTTCAAATTACACCCCTGTATCCCCATCAGAATTTCTTCAAAATTGTATTGTTGTTAGCAGGCATTAGGGCCCATCAAATAGCCATAGTGGCATCAATGCGAATTAAGGTTAAGCAAGATCACCGGGCCATTCAATGAATTTTTCAGAAATTGAACGATGGAATTTTTTTCAAATTACACCCCTGTATCCCCATCAGAATTTCTTCAAAATTGGATTGTTGTTAGCAGGCATTAGGGCCTATCAAATGGCCATAGTGGCATCAATGCGAATTAAGGTTAAGCAAGATCACCGGGTCATTCAATGAATTTTTCAGAAATTGAACGATGGAATTTTTTTTCAAATTACACCCCTGTATCCCCATCAGAATTTCTTCAAAATTGGACTGTTGTTAACTGTAGGTTTAAAAAGAGCGCTAGGCCATTCAATGAAATTTTCAGAAATTATGGAAATTTTGTAAAATTGTACCCCGCTATCCCCATCAGAATTTCGTTAACAGGTTTCATTAACCGGTTAATTTCGTTTCGCATACGGGGGGGGGGGCAACTTTGCTAATCTAATATTTCTCCACAGTTAGGCCGATGTTGACCAGCATGATGGCCTATCAAGTGACCATAGTGGCATCAATGACAAGGTATGCAAACCTAGAACGACAGACTATTCAATGCATTTTCGATATATTGAATTAGCGGAATTTTGATAAATTACACCTCTTTATCCCCTTCAGAATTTCTACATAATTAGGCCAAAGTTGACCAACAATTATGATATATCAAATGTCCATAGTGGCATCCCCATCTTATTATATGTTCATTTGGAGCTAGGTTAATGTAAACATTTGTTTTTCTCAAGTTTAAATAGAATTAGGTTTTACAACAAACTTCGCATACTAAAACCTTCAAATTGGTTTCTGTTGATGTATTGTTGAAATAATTATTCGGCTGATAACTTTCGGCTGAAGAATGTTGATCAACGGTGACGTATTTATATACTTTCGGCTGAGAAAGCGAAGACATTATCTGCATTATCGATTTTTTTGATCTTTCGGCTGGAAACTTTCGGCTAACTTTAATAGTATGACAAATGCACTTTTGTTTGAAACCAAAATTTTTTCTGTTTCAATTCATATAATATTGTACTAATTTCAATGTGAAATTATTGCCAAAATAATAGAATATACACTGCGTCACATAATTTAAAAATTAGCAAAATAACAAATTATACGAGTGAAATAACAAAAAAATATGAGTAAAATTTCAAATTTATCATATCAATTTACAAAAATCTCAAAGTTTTCAAAACAAAAACGTTAATTTATCTGGATAATAGTTACTTCGACCTATCCAAATTAGTACGTCACGCCTGTATAAAAAGTTGTGGTCTCCTAGAATACTCGGTAAAATCTGAAATTCCACTCATATTGCTCGTTATATCGAGTAGTCTAGAAATAGGTGTCCAATTTTTTTTTTGTATGAACGTGAGGTACTAATTTGGATAGGCCCAAGTATCCTTTATTCAGATATATTAACACGTTTGTTTTGAAAATTTTGAGGTTTGTGTAAATTTGAAACAAATTTGAAATTTCACTCATATTTTTTGTTATTTCACTCAACATGGCCCCAATCGGTATTTTTGATAAAAAATATTCTAATTATGAGGCGCAGTGTAAATTTTAGTATTTTGGCAGTCACTTCACATCAATTCAAAATTAAAGACTGGATTTCTTCAAGCAGCACTGGTAAATCTTCGAGGGGCAAACAATCTTTTATATATTTGCAGAGCTTTATTAGATTCAGGAAGGTAAGCCTCATTCATGAGCGAATAATGTGTCAAAAGTCCAAAACCTCGAAGGAATCACTGAACAATAGATGATAGGTTATGTTCAACAAGGGTCGGCGCCATCAGAGGATGTTGATTATTCGATGTTCAACCGCTGGTACAAGTACCAGATTATTAATGGGTGGAATTCAAAAACCTGCTGTTAGCAAACTCGACGTTCCACGAGCTTGGCGAGACAGAAATTATTATTGGATGTTACCATTATCAGTTTTTAATTCTACTACGTCTCACTCAGAGTGCTAAACCCAACCTGATAGCACAAGAAACCATTCTTGATTTGATTATTTCGGGAACAATAAGTGACAAACAATGGCACAAATTACAAACCATTGTACGTCAAGCAAAATTGATGAATCTTTTACGAAATTTTGGGAACTTGAAGATATTAAAACACCCGTACTCCAAACTTCGGAAATGGATGCATCGTCCCTTCACAACTACAATCCACCTCTAGAACATGTTCCAGCCTTTAGTAAATATAATGGATAACTGCAATATATCTCTAAGATTGATTTCCTCTTTTAATTCTTGTATGTAATGTTACATACAAGAATTAAAAGAGGAAATCAATCTTAACCTAAATCCAACGAAATATCCAGGATATGACTGAATTACAGGTCAAGTAATCATGGTACCTAAACCAAACAAACCACTTAATGACAAAAATTCGTATAGGCCGATTTCCTTAATCCCAATAATTTCAAAATTTTTCGAGAAACTACTCCTAAAGAGACTCAAACCAATAATAAAAGAAAGAAATTTTATTCCTCCACATCAATTTGGTTTCAGAGAAAACCATTCAACAATAGAACAAGTACACTGAATTAGAAACATAATTGAAGATGTACTTGAAAGTAAGAAAATATTTTCAAGCGTCTTCTTGGATGTTTCACTGGCCTTTCACAGAGTATGGCATAAAGTGTTGGATTATAAATTGCAAAGGGACTGACCAAAGGAGTTTTATGAAATTCTAAAATCTTAATTATCTAACTGACACTTTCGCCTTAAATGAGATGGGGAATACGCAAAATAAAGAAAATATCAGCAGGAGTACCACAAGGTAGCGTTCTGGGACCAACTTTATATGTTCTATACACCTCAGACCTGCCAACGATAGAGGAGACTAACACAGAGACGTTTGCATATGGTACGGCCATCTTAACAGTCACTGATAGCATAAAAGAATCCACAAGCAAATTGCAAAGGACTACTAATATTGTCAGCACCTGGACGAAGAGATGGCGAATAAAATTTAAAGAAACAAAATCTGTTCGCGTAAACTTTACCAACAAAAAGGACAATCGGATATCAGTGGAACTGACCTCCCAGCAAATTCTCAGAAAGGCATGACTCTAGACGCGAAACTAAAATGTGAAAAAGACAAAAGGAAGAGTTAAACATCAAATACAGAAAGAAATAAGAAAGCAAATCCTAAACCCTGTGTGGACTTACCGTATTCAGCTCTGGGGCTGTACAAAGAAAACCAATATGAATATCATCCAGTCATTCCAAAGCAAACTCTTACGTGGAGTAGTAAATGCACCGTGGTACATAAGAATTGACAACCTCCATGAGATGTGAAGATTTCGTTAGTGAAGAAATAAGCGAACATTCGAGAAAACACATGCAACGTGTTAGTCTACACCAAAATGCCGAGATACGTCGTATGTTGGATGATCCAAACCCAGTAAGAGAGCTGCGACGGCAGAAAACGCTCGATCTACTAAATAGACCCAATCAGGATTGGCTAAAAATATAATAAAATTGTAAAGGGGACTAACCAAAAGGCAACCCTCCAAACAAGAATATAATTTTAGATGATTTGTAAATCAGTTGTAATAAATAATAAATAAATAAATAAAAAAAAAACTTCACCGCACTGCTGAAATTACATGCCGCCAGAAGACTTCAATCTGTAAAACGTGAACAAACGTTTTTATCCTGACCTAAAAATGGAGTATATTATGTTTATGCGAGAATAACAAAAATTGGGACACATAGAACATATAACCCAAACCAAAATAGATATTACTTGCAGTCTGCAAAGAAATGAGTACCGCAACTAGGGTTTGATTCATTTTTGATAACTCGGTCAAAACAAAATTAGCAGATCTCTAAATGAAAATCTGTTCGTTGGGCCATTAATCCAGTAAACTGCAACAAATTTTTCTGCACTGACAAAATGTACAGGCAAATATTAATTTTGTGGAGGAAGGAACAATCTGAACCCGTTTCCGGCTACTTACTATCACGTATGGCACGGAATTAGCATCAGTTCTATCAACCTTGAAACAGATTGCCGACAAAAACCCACAAACGGGAGATATTTTTATGTTGACGACGGATTCGCTGAAGCAACTCATCGCCCTAAAAGAATTATCATTAGTAATGAGGGCGGTAGGGTGCAATCTACGAAAGTGGCTATCCAACTGTCTTCCGAATGTCTATAGGTATTTATTGAAATACAAAATCTGATTTCCTAACTTAGATAGAGCCTCAAGGTTGGCTTGCTTCCATAACAACGTACTAAAAAAAATATTTCAGCGTAAATGGGCGAATAGTTTTCTGCCACTAGATATTCTAGCAACTATGCGCGGCACTTCTTCTCCCAAACTTAATGGATAGCGAGAGTGGAATATCTATATTTGGGGCGATTCAACGAATATCTTGCAATGGCTAGAACCACCGTATTCAGTGGACGTTTTTGTGGAACAACTGTGTTTCGCAAATAATAACTTAATATCCCAGAAAATATTGGCACCACATAACAACAACTCGAATCTAGCCGATTTTGCTCTCGGGTGCATACTACCTTCTAAATTACGGCTTAAATTACCCGTATGTCAGTAGCCAATCAAATTTCAATCAACGGTAGCCAGCAGTTTGGTGATTGGTTTGAATGTGTCAAAAAAGTCAAATTTTAATAAAATAATCTAAGGAAGTCCTAATTAAATATTTTCTACGTAATAATGTTCATACCGGAATACAGAAATTGAAATACAATTTACCAGTACAAAAACCCACCAACTAATTAACTTTAATCCTTTTCTTGAAAAAAATGGTAGTTTTAGAGTTAGCTGTCGGATAGGATGGTTCATACCACTCACGGTGTTGATTATGTGGGAATCATACACTTCTGTTTACAACTCTGTTTGTCGTTCGACGTGTTATTCGATGATCAAATGGAAAATGGAGTGGCTCGATAATTTATAGCGCCAGACCAAACCAAAGCCGACTTTAATTTGTTCGTTAATCTGCGGCACTACATTCAGACCATTAAATGATATTTCATTATATTGAAACATTCCAAACAAATATCCCCGCGCATGTCCATCATGATTTCTCATAATTTGGACCATGTTTGATCAACAGTACGGCCTGTAAAATAGCCATAGTCGCATCAATAGGGTAACCCTAAAATCTGTAGTACCTTAATTTTCAATATATCAATATATCGAATCAGCAATACTCGTATAGCTAAAAACACCTCCGTTTCTTCATCAGATTTTCTTCACATTTTGACCAAAGTATCGCAACAGGATCGCCTTTCAAACGGCCGTAGTGGCATCAATGAGGTAGCTCATTAATCTGTAGAGCCAGGCCATTCAAATGAATTTTCAATGTATTGAAAAAGAACAACCCCGCATGTCCATCTCGACATTAATACCTAAATTGACAAACAGTAAGACCTATGAAATGATTATTCTAACTCGATGAGTTTCAATTTATTGAAATTAAGAAATATAGCCAGAAAACAACCCCGCCAGAAAACAACATGTCCATCACTTTTTTGACGTTTGGGCAAAAGTTTACCAAGAATGTGGTCATGTGGCACTATGGCAAAAGTGGCATAAAAGGTGTAGTTCATTAATCTGTACCACAATGAATTTTCAATATACTGAAACAGTAAAATACAACTCCGCACATCAAACGGCCATAGCGGCATGAATAATTAGTTAATTTGGAGCGCCAAACTATTGAAAGGTTTTTTAAATTTCAGAGTCAGGCGTAACATGTCTCTGAATTTGGACATTGATAAAAAGAAAAGATCATAACTTTAATAGGCTTTAAGTTTAAAAGAGTATTAAAATTTAAAATACATTCTTGGCGTTTGGCCTGTTTTTTTATTTTCTCTGACCGTTCTCAGATCGTCATTTTTTCATCGGACTTTTTTTTCAGATAGTTCAAAGAAAAAACATATATGAAATATTTTGACAGAAAATATGGCGGACACTGTGAAAAATGGTAATTAATAAATTGATTTGTAATTATTTTTATCTTATTTTTATTAAATTAATTGTAAAATTAATAATTCTCTGATTTATTATTTTTTCGTGGTATACCCAATTTACATATTTTCAGTACAGTGTGCAAAGCTCGATCAAAAAGCCTTTTTAGATAAAATATTATACGATTTGTCAGTTAAAAAATCTCTCTGATTTAATACTGTTAAACTTAGCTGACTTACTCCAGCTGGAAAATGCCGATAATGCAGATTCGGCGCTAACAACTAAAATGAGCCAACCGAAAATGTCGATTATGCAGATTTGGTTGTATTGACCATAGAATTATATTAAATTAAATAGAATGCATGTAAGCAGCTGTCAAGTGAGTCAAATTCGGATGATAAAAGAGAAAGTACATAAATCAACGGGCCGTATTTAGAATTTGTTCGATCGAAATTAAAAACTACACAAATTCAAAATTATTTTTATTCCAATATAGTACGCATTAATTGTTTTTATTTTCGGTAAAAAATTGTACTTATAGTATTCCAAAATAAAAAGTAATTATGAAAAAAAGCACGTAGTAATAAGAAAAATGCGGCACTGGTAATATAACAGATGTTTACAAACACAAACACAAACACAAAATGAAAAACCCCACGCCGGCAATCAAAATTGTTTACTTAACTTTTTCTGATTTATACCTTAAATTAAGGATAAATTTACCACAAATCACTTTCTTCTTAACATAATTTACATTTTATTTTATATAATCGCTTAGTAAACTTACTGATCGTAAAATATGCCTTTTTGAATTTTTTTGTTAAAAAAAATGCTATATGTTTTCGGTTTGCCGTCTGTCCGACTGTGTGCACGATAACTTGAGAACGGATGGAGATATCAACTTAATTTCTTCACTAAAAGTTCAACCAATTCATGGGAATGATCCCTTGATCCCTATTGATTTAGACATTTCTATTTTTAGGGTGTTCGTAGATAAGTAGGGTTTTGTTAACCCCGCTCCTTAAAATTGATAGATTTTTTTTTCATTTTCTATTCTATTTTGGTTTCACAGAGCATGTCAATGTGGAATAAAAATATGTCTCGTTTGGATGTGGTTTTATGTGGGTGGTGTGGTTATGTTGGTGGTAGGAGTGGTGGTATGGGAGGTGGAGGGGGTGGGATGAGGCGTTTTGGGTTTGGTGTGTGAATTTGGGATTTTTTGGATGAGGGTTTGTGTGGGTATATGGGTAGATGCGGTATAGGGTGGTGCGGGTGAGATGGGCTTTGGGGGTTTGAATTGGATGGTGGGTGGGGTGGTAATAATGTTTAGGTGTGGCGGTTTGTATTTTTTTTTGTGTTTTTTTTTGTTTTGTTTTTGAAAAGCTATTTTCTTTTGTTTTATAGGCAACAAAAATGCTTATAGAGTTCGGCTCCGAACCTTTCCCGTCTTTTTTAGACGTACTTTTGAACTTTTTCACAATACACTTCATTTTACTTAAAAGTTTGTAATTTTTTTTATCAAATGTTACAGTACTATATAAACCACTAACTATTTTATAATGTTTTTATTATTTTAATGTAATAATTTTTAAAGCCCAAAATTGAGTCGTCACTGCGCACATAAACAAACAGCTGATTTGGGGTTTTTCATTTTGAGATATAAGTAAGCCATATGCTCTTTTATATAACCATCCTGCTCTGACGTGTCTCACATGAAATAGCAAATTTTATATGGGTAAAATCCTAACTGCAATACTAAGCGTATAATTCTAACTAATATTTACCAGCCGAAAAATGCCGATAATGTAGATTGTTGTCGGCTGAAATTTTCGGCCAACTTCAGTAGCATGCCGGATTGTTTATTTTCAGCTGAGAAAGCGAAAACACTTTCTACATTATCGATAATGTTTGTTTTCGGCTAGCTCTACTAAGGTAAGGAACGCCTATACCAGGGATGACCACTATTCTAGAGATGTAAATTCTCTTTATTGGGTTGCACGATACAATTCCATACAAGCTATAATTGAAAAGTGTTGAAATACGTATGCTGTTTCTGGTATATCAGTAGGACTCAGGAATTTGTTTGTGATTAGAGCATGTTGGCAGTTAACAAAATCTACTTGACTTTGTCTAATTTTCCAATTTATAGCCATAAAGCAAGCAATCCATAAAGTTTATCCACCAAAGTGGATAAACAACTTTTAAAAATTCTTCAATTTGAGTAAAGTAGAAAAATTGATCTGTTTAACTAAAGTATTTTATTATTGCAGACTGAATATACTAGAGAGGCTATCCTATAGTTTGAGTCGTTTAGCTGGTGGTGGCCAAAAAACGACAAAATCAACGATTTAACTGTTCGTAAGAATATCAACTCCATCCATTTGAATAACCATCAAAACCGTAATTGCGAAATAAATGAAGACTCTGAATCATTTGTTGAGTACTTACTCCAGGTATTAACGACAAGTCATGGCAAATTTTGCGATGGCAGACAAGCTAAAACACAACTTGCCTTAATACGTTCTCCCGACCAAATAACCCAGGCACCACTGTTTCACGCAATACACAGTAAGAAGCGTAGATGTATTTTGTCACGAACTAGAACATTTTTACATTCACCATGGCTTCACCAAATTTTTCGTAATTAATCTTTTAGCTTAAGGTCATACCCTTTATACATATACCATACATAAACTGCTGTATATAACGTAAATCTTTCTATTTTCTTTGAATTCTATATCTCTTAAGATTGTGTACTCGTATAACAACAACCGCATATATGGCTAAACCGGTGGTTTAGTATTATATAATACATAGCTTGTTACCAATATATACAATTTGCGGTTTACGATTAATCAGCGGACAGAATACACGAGCCATTAATCAACATGTACATTAGATGCGATAAAGTGTAAGGTAAGGCTTCCATTACTCACTTTGAAAAGTTTTAGAAATTCATATATACATAATTAAAAATTGCGGACATTATTTAGTTTGTATAGATAGATATACTTATATACGAAGTATAGGTAGGTCGTATAGAATTAGTTAATAAATAAATTTATTTATAGATTTTATTACTTGCAAATTTTATTTCGCAATGTATACATCGTCATTCAATGTCGTTCAACGACTGAGTGCGCGCATACATATTTTGTATGCACGGCGACTCTGTGCATTTTATTTATTATACCAAATGCCGGTTATGATTATTATTATTATTTGCTTGGTATTCAAAAGGTGCTAGATTTTTACTAGGAAAATGTTAGACGTCCAACTGTACGCGATATTGATTAAGCTGCAGATTCATTACAATTCAATTTACTTAATGTATGGTGGTTTTCGTATAACTAAATTCCTCTAGAATCCTCCTTCTCGGTTACTAATTCGAATAAACAGAAAATATTTACATAATAAACACCTGCTCAGCTGGTGTTCACATATACTTAACACCATACCACATAAAAAACTATTTCGCTGTATTTTCGGGGTAAACAAATTTTATTGTTGTTATGTTTGACGGAATTATTAATTCCAATCATGAACTTGTTGTACCGCTAAATAGTCTACATATGTCACGATGTTCACATATATTTGAAGTTATGTTATAAAAAATAGGTTGGCCTATCATATATTGGCAAGTAGTTTGTACTGTATGAAACAGATAACGTTTTCTAAACTTTCTACAACTAAACTTTAGTGCAAAATTGAGGAAAAAATATAAAACATCACTCAGAAAATTTGTCGCAAAACGAGTCATGAAAATATGCTGAGCTATTTTAAATTTGTAACCAATTATTTTTTCGTCATACTCGATTTTCGTAATTTCCATAGAAATGTTCACTTTAGTGTGAAACGGAAATATTCTTAGCCACCATTTTTAAATTTTTATACTCGTGTCTTCTGGAATGGCCATAGTTTAGTAATAGAGCGAGTGTGTAACGTTTTAGCGTTGACTTTTGGAACCCGTGGTGATGCTGCAACATGCGAGTAGTATCTTCCGGAATGTACTACTACACCACGTCAACGTCACTTAAAAACACCACGTCGTGCTTTTAAGCTTTCACATGATCTCACGGTACTCACCCACTCACTATATTACATTTAGCGTAACATTATAATTCGAAATAAATCTGACTAAACAATCCGACTAAAACCAATAAAATTTATTTCAAATACGAGAACAAGAAAGGATATTCATCTTGTAACGACCACCCTGTGGTTCGATATATAACACTTAGATCAGCTGGCATATTTCGTTATTTATTTATTAACTTGATAAATAACCATCAGTTATCAACCAATAAGTCACAATTAGTTTTGGCTGACGATAGCTGTGTATCTTCTAGTAAAGGTATCTCTGCAATTTACAAGCAAATATCTGCTACTGAAAATTTAACTTTTGCACGAAAACCTAAAAGTTCGGGAAATGCACCACATTCTGTTATATTATCTTCAGGTGTTGGATTGTAAGTGTTCCTGAATTTTCGGAAATTCCGATTGCTTCCTGTAGTTCATCTATTGGAGCATCTGCTAATCGTATGTCTCATTCTGTGTCCAGTGTAGATAATAGTCTTAGTACTACTGGATTGTTCTCTGAAACGCTGATAAATCCCCAATAAAGTTCATCTTTCTCTCAATATTCTTCGTGCAGCAATTATGGTATAGTGGATTCTACTTCTTGCGGCAATATTACTGCAATTTTCCAAAACAACCGTCTGGATAGTCAACAAATTTGAGATAACGGACAAATTTATGGTACTACAGAGATACAATTTGATTTTGGAATAAAACTTTTTGTTCCAATGCTATGGCTTCACATCTTTAAAACATGTTTGGGTGTTACCAATTGCAAAGTTATTAAATTCTTTAACCAAAAAATCGTAATCTTGGTTTGTTGGACTACGTGTGTTTTAAAGTTGGCATTAATACGGAACTAAGTAATAAAGCACTTGATCCTAATACCTGGCCTACTGGTGTGCTTATTAAACAGTTCAAAAGGAAAGATTTTCGGTCAATGGTGCCTCTGGCGGGAGATGTTGCCAATGTATGCTGCAATGGATTCAATAATTATTTAATAAACTATAATTTAGATAATATAAACGCTGTTCTATGTGATAATCAGGTAAATATTCATTCTAGTATTAATTTTGGTCATTTTAAATGTTCGTAGATTAGTAGGGCATTTTGATGAGGTTTGTATTATGTTAGACGTGCACAAATTTCATTATCTTGCTTTAACTAAAACGTTTCTTAACAGTAAGAATACCGGTCACTTCACATGAATAAATACAAAATTATACATTCTGACCGTGTGAATAATACACGTTGGGGTGGTGTTTGACTTTATTTCCGTGAGTCTTTCAAAATCAAAAAAATATTTACTGGTGCATTTGGTAAAGTGAAAGTTTTAGCGTCGGTACTTGAAGGATGTGGTAAATGAAAAATTATTTGCTGTGGTGACTTGAACTATAATATGTTAGTTAGTAATAAATTTACTGATTTATACAACATTGCTCAATTTTCCACAAAAGTTCAAAAATATCAAAAAATCCAATATCTCTTTAATGTTTTTAATGCAGATTCAAAGTCTATTTCAATACCTATCCAGTGGTATGTATAAGAAGTTGGCCCGAAATTTCCATCCCGAAAAGGTTTTTTTTTCAGAAAGTGTGTGTCTTTGCTAAATCACATAAAAATAATTCCATCCCGAAAATTTTATTGTTAAATTAAAGAAAAAAATAAACAGCCCGAGAAAATTATAAAATTATATTACTGTTTGCAGTAAAAAACATGAACAATCTATTAAAAAATTAAATAATCTTTAATGATCATCTAGAAAATCACTATTCATCCATCACTTTCTATATTAACTGAAAGAAAATATGTTCAGTACCAAATTTCCTTGTGGCAAACACAGAGATGACCCCTTACCTTGGCATATGTAGATAGGTGGGCCAATGTGTATAGAACTTATATTCAGGCGGCCGTTCGAAAATAGCGAGGATTGATGGTGAATATTGATTAACACGAAAACCACTTTTTATGCATTCTTTACTTGCAAATATGCTCAATACCAAATTTCCTTGTGGCAAACACAGGGATGACCCCTTACCTTGGCATATGGAGATAGGTGGGCCAATGTGTATAGAACTTATATTCAGGCGGCCGTTCGAAAATAACGAGGATTGACGGTGAATACTGATTATCACGAAAACCACTTTTTATGCATTCTTCACTTGCAAATATGCTCAATACCAAATTTCCTTGTGGCAAACACAGAGATGACCCCTTACCTTGGCTTATGGAGATAGGTGGGCCAATGTGTATAGAACTTTTATTCAGGCGGCCGTTCGAAAATAACAAGGATTGACGGTGAATATTAATTATCACGAGAACCGCTTTTTATATGTTCTTCACTTAAAAATATGCTCAATACAAAATTTCCTTGTGGCAAACACAGAGATGACCCCTTACCTTGGCATATACAGATCGGTGGGCCAATGTGTATAGAACTTCTATTCAGGCGGCCGTTCGAAAATAACGAGGATTGATGGTGAATATTGATTATTATAAAAACCACTTTTTATACATTCTTCAGTTAAAAATACGCTCATTACCAAATTTCCTCGAGGCAAACACAGAGATGACCCCTTAGATTGGCATATGGAGTTAGGTGGGCCAATGTGTATAGAACTTCTGTTCAGGCGGCCGTTCGAAAATAACGAGGATTGACGGTGAACACTGATTATCACGAAAACCACTTTTTATGCATTCTTCAGTTAAACCGAAGTATACTTTCAACTGAAGAATGTATAAAAAGTGGTTTTCATGATAATCAATATTCACCGTCAATCCTCGTTATTTTCGAACGGGCGGCTGAATATAAGTTCTATACACATTGTCCCATCTATCTCCATATGCCAAGGTAAGGGGTCATCCCTGTGCTTGCCACAAGGAAATTTGGTAATGAGCATATTTGCAAGTGAAGAATGTATAAAAAGTGGTTTTCGTGATAATCAGTATTTACCGTCAATCCTCGCTACTTTTGAACGGCCGCCTGAATATAAGTTCTATACACATTGGCCCACCTATTTCCATATGCCAAGGTAAGGGGTCATCTCTGTGTTTGCCACAAGGAAATTTGGTATTAAGCATATTTGCAAGTGAAGAATGTATAAAAAGTGGTTTTCGTGATAATTAATATTCACCATCAATCCTCGTTATTTTCGAACGGCCGCCTGAATAGAAGTTCTATACACATTGGCCCACCTATCTCCATATGCCAAGGTAAGGGGTCATCTCTGTGCTTGCCACAAGGAAATTTGGTAATGAGCATATTTTCAAGTGAAGAATGTATAAAAAGTGGTTTTCGTGTTAATCAATATTCACCGTCAATCCTCGTTATTTTCGAACGGCCGCCTGAATATAAGCTCTATAGACATTGGCCCACTTATCTACATATGCCAAGGTAAGGGGTCATCTCTGTGCTTGCCACAAGGAAATTTGGTAATGAGCATATTTTTAAGTGAAGAAAATATAAAAAGCGGTTTTCGTGATAATCAATATTCACCGTCAATCCTCGTTATTTTCGGACGGGCACCTGAATATAAGTTTTATACACATTGGCCCACCTATTTCCATATTCCAAGGTAAGGGGTCATCTCTGTGTTTGCCACAAGGAAATTTGGTATTGAGCATATTTGCAAGTGAAGAATGTATAAAAATTGGTTTTCGTGATAATCAATATTCACCATCAATCCTCGTTATTTTCGAACGGCCGCCTGAATATAAGTTCTATACACATTGGCCCACCTATCTACATATGCCAAGGTAAGGGGTCATCTCAGTATTTGCCACAAGGAAATTTGGTACTGAACATATTTTCTTTCAGTTAATATAGAAAGTGATGGATGAATAGTGATTTTCTAGATGATCATTAAAGATTATTTAATTTTTTAATAGATTGTTCATGTTTTTTACTGCAAACAGTAATATAATTTTATAATTTTCTCGGGCTGTTTATTTTTTTCTTTAATTTAACAATAAAATTTTCGGGATGGAATTATTTTTATGTGATTTAGCAAAGACACACACTTTCTGAACAAAAAACCTTTTCGGGATGGAAATTTCGGGTCAACTTCTTATACATTCCAGTGGTACCTTGTTGTACTTGTACCATGCAAACAAAGTGATTTTTTGTCAAATGCATATAGCAGGCTTTCGAATTAAATTCTAAAAATAATTCAACAAGATCAATACGATACTATGCCATGAAATATCTCGCTCGGAATTGTGATCATTCGCATATCGACGCTTAGTATGAACGATCCTCTATTGATTAAATCGCTGGGGACTGGTGGCTTGAGACGGCGACAAGGATCTTACCGACCTCGTGTGACAGCACAGCGTCATGACCGCTTTCTTGTGACAACTTCGTTGCGAAACCGCCGTATGAATGCGGTTCAATTGGGGCGGCGGCTCCAAGAAGTTCGTGATGTCGGTTTAGCCGTTCTCAACTGAAAAACATCATTTGTCGATTTTCCAAATTTTCCGACATTTCCGGTGGATTTTCCCAAACATTTTCTTTCTTAACAACCATCTCCTGGCAATTGCGAAAACAACAAAAAAATATTAAGCCAAAGCGGTATAGTCGTTCTCAGCTGAAAAACATCGTTTTTCGATTTTCCGATTTTTCCGGTGGATTTTTCCAAAATTTTCTTTCTTAACAACCATCTTCTGGTAATTGCGAACACAACAAAAAAAATATTAAGTCAAATCGGTTTAGCCGTTCTCGACTGAAAAACATCATTTTTCTATTTTCAAAATTTTCCGGTGGATTTTCCAAAAATTTTCTTTCTTAACAACTATTTCCTGGCAATTGCAAACACAACAAAAAAACTGAGCCAAATCGGTTTACCCGTTTTCAACTGAAAAACATAATTTTTTGATTTTCCGAGTTATCCGACTTTTCCCGTAGATTTTACCAAAATTTTCTTTCTTAAGAACCATCTCCTGGCAATTGCAAACACAACAAAAAAGATTAAGGCAAATCAGTTTAGCAGTTCTCAACTGAAAAATATCCTTTTCCGATTTTCCGAATTTTTCATTTTTTCCGGTGGATTTTTCCAAAATTTTTTTCTTAACAACCGTCTCCTGGCAATTGCGAACACAAAGAAAAAGATTGAGCCAAATCGGTTTAGCCGTTCTCAACTGAAAAACATCCTTTTTCGATTTTCCGAATTATCCGACTTTTCCGGTAGATTTTCCCAAAATTTTTTTTCTTAAGAACCATCTCCTGTCAATTGCAAACACAACAAAAAAAATGAGTCAAATAGGTTTAGCCATTCTCAACTGAAAAACATCATTTTTCAATTTTTCGACTTTTTAAAAATTTTCTTTCTTACGAACAACAACAAAAAAGATTGAGCCAAATCGGTTAGCCGTTCTCAACCGAAAAACATCATTTTTAGATTTTCCGAATTTTCCGACATTTAAAGTGGATTTTCCCAAAATTTTCTTTCTTAAAAACCATCTCCTGGAAATTGCGAATACAACAAAAAAATATTAAACCAAATTGGTTTAGCCGTTCTCAACTAAAAAACATCTTTTTTGAAAATCGAAAAATCCGACTTTTCCGGTGAAGCTTTCTTTCTTAAGAACCATCTCCTGGTAATTGCAAACACAACAAAGGTGTGCCTACGGCAAATAGCGTAAAAAGTACAACAAAGGTAGATTGAGCAAAATCGGTTTAGCCGTTCTCAACTGAAAAACATAATTTTTCCGATTTTCCGAATTTTCCAATTTTTCCGGTAGATTTTCCCAGAATTTTCTTTCTTAAGAACTATTTCATGACGATTGCGAACATAACAAAAAAAATGAGCAAAATCGGTTTAGCCTTTCTCAACTGAAAAACATCATTTTTCAATTTTCCGACTTTTCCGGTGGATTTCCCCAAACATTTTCTTTCTTAACAACCATATCCTTGCAATTGCGAACCCAACAAAAACGATTGAGCCAAATCGGTTCAGCCGTTCTCAACTGATGCGCGCACATACATTTTTTACACCATTTTTATACATAACATATATCCCTTTTTCAACCAAAAAAAAAATGGTTAATTTAAGTCCAAACCACAGAAATGTGTGACTAAAAAAACATATTCCGCTTGGTTTGAAGTACAACAAACACAACTGTCTGCATAGTTATAGTGTTTTTTTTTCGGACGAAATAAGTTTGAAGGAAAACACAAATGTGTAAGTTGGTTGAAATCACATACAAAAATTAATTTTTGGCATGGTACTTTTGCTGTACCCACACAATTGTGTTACCGGGCACGAAAAGGGATATAGATATAGATTAAAGAGAAAACGTTAGTTGAAGCGAGATTTTATGATTCACTATGTAGAAACAATGCGTAATATCACCTATCACTATACAATGCGAGGAGTATTTGCAATCTTGAAATTCAATATTGAAGAAACGTTCAAACATATTTTAAAAGAGTCGATTACGTGATACTTTAACCACCGTATACATCAATCCTTACTGCCTATATAGAGTTTTAAAATATTATTCAATTTTTGTCGCTACTGTTTTCTAAATTTATACTTAGGTCCCGTCTGAATTCTGTGATAATTTTTAGTATACTGTAATAATTATGACAGCATTCTGGATGTAACCAAATTATTACAGCCACCTCTTGTTATAATTTTGACATTTCTATGTAATAACTTTCGTGGGTACAGTGATATGTATCGAAAATGCTCACGAAAAAAATTAAAGAAATGTCAAAATTATAACAAGAGTTTGCTGTAATAGTTTAGTTGCATCCAGAACTCTGTCATAATTACTACAGTACTAAAAACTATCACAGAATTCGGGCGGGACCTTATAGTTTTGAGATTTCTGTAATAATTTTCGTGGGTACAGTGATATGTATCGAAAATGCTCACGAAAATTATTACAGAAATGTCAAAATTATAACATCAATTGGTTGCATCCAGAAGTCTGTCATAACTACAACAGTGCTAAAAATTATCACAGGATTCGGACGGCTCCTTAGCGACATATTTTTATTACTGCAAAAAGCTCTATAAACTAACAATGTTTTTATTTTATGAAGCGCTGGGAGTCAATTCGCGTTCGGTGATGAAAATGAAAAGTTTTCTTCATTAGCAATGGAGTAGGTTTGCATTCCCCATAAGAAATTTTAATTTCAAACAGTAAAATTTAAAATTACGTGCAAATAATTCAAACTACTAGATTGCCAACGAAAAAAACTTTTTAATTTTGATGGGATAGGAACCAAGCACACAATTTATCGATAAAAAAATATTTGTTTAGGACAAGCTGGAGATAGCAAAGGCTGCTAAACTTATTTTGATTTTAAAGTGAACCGTATCTATCAAGAAAAATCATTTATATAGTTTTGTTTTTTGATCACCCAGCAAAATCAAAGGCCTGCTACAATCATATTTGGAATTTTATGGATATTTAATTGATTTTTTTAATCGATAAAATTTGCGCTTGGTTCTTACTACAGGTTGAAATAATATAGCCTGCGAATTTGTTGCGATGAAAAATCAAATTTTTAACAAATAACGAAAAAACAGTTTTCGAAGTTTGTTATGCTTTCCCTGAATATTGAACTAACCATCCAAATTTAATATTCAAACGTAACATTTATGTTTTTATATACAAAAAAGCTTCTAAAAAATTATTAAAATTCACTGATTGGTTTGAAAAAGAAAAAAAGCTTCCCCTCTATGGAAAGCTCATGGAAAAAACTCGGAATCTTACGGCTGTTATATTTAGGCTGGCTCTAATATTATTCGTTTACGTTCCGATTCGTTTTCAATAAGTTTTTATAAATTCTTAAGCACATAGCTTTCGTTTCGTTGTGTTTTTCTTGTGTTATCGGACAGATCTATTTTTATTAGTAATCAATATTTATAATATCACATCAATTAATTTAATAATGAATGAAGATTTTAAAAAAACCTTGAAAACGAGAATTATGGAAGAAAACGAAAAAATAAAAATAATCAGACGGTTTCAGCTTTCAAAACTGTTTCGGAACATTACGTTGGACTTTCTTTTACGAAGCAGATAAAATCAATAGGTTACACTTTGCTAAAAAAATGCATGTCCATGGCACCAATTTGAAAAATTGTTATCATTTCGGACAAGAAGTTTAACTTAGAGGGACCTAATTTATTAAAGTATTACTAGCATGATTTAGGATCGGATAAGATATGTAGTATCAATGAGCCGAAACCTTGAAGGCGACTCCATTTTGACAAAACCCCGATGTGTAAAATTTTGACTCGAATGAAGCTCAAAGATTATATAGAGCTGTTAGATAAAATTTTAATAGATTTTAGTGATAATCAACCAACCTTGAATTGGATTTTCCAGCAGGATAATACTTCCATTCACAAATCGAAGGAAACGATCGTGACAGATCAAAGTTTTGGGCTGGCCGACACATTCTCGTGATTAAAATCCTATAGAGAATTTATGGGGCAATATAGCACGAACGGTATATGCCGAGCGAATTTTTGAAGTAATTAATAAAAAATTTTATTTTTATAGATGTTATTTAATTTTAAAATTACTAACTTTAATTGAATTTCGCAGTGTAAAATCTAGTTTTTATTATAAATTCGGTAAGAAATACAATTAAAATTATGTTTTCATTTAAAAATGCGATTGTTGACATCATAGTTAAAACCTGATAATAGATCAAGTTCAAAGTTTATGCTTTATTTTCATATAAAAAAAAATTAAGGGTGGCTTTAATTTAATTTCACGGAGTGTATTACTCAAAATGAAATATTTCCGAAAATCGTCTGTCTTAAATCACAACAACAAATATTTTGGACAATTTTATGAAAAACCTTGTGTATAAAAAACAAATCAGAATTAAAGTTATATTCAGGCTGCGGGCCAATACTCGGGTAAAAGTCAATTTGAAGTAAATTTTTCGGTAAATTCATTTATTTTTCAAAAACTCTATGGGAAACTGATCGAAAAATCTGTTCTAAATCCGATTTTTGCCATAGTAAACGATTTACCCGACTATTGGCCCGCAGCCTCAGAAACTAAGTAGCTATAACAATATTTTTAACTCTTTTTAACTCTGTGCTCTGTTTAACTATAGTTCTTCACCACCCTTTCCGATAAATTTATTGAAATCTATCTCTCGTTTCTGTAGAATAAACGCCTGACAGGATTGAAACATGGTGATGATTCTACTCCATTTCTATTCACCAAATAATTTATTTTTGATACTAGAACGAAATTGGTGAAATAGATATTTTGCTTAATTATATTCTAGACGGTTGTAATAGAAATAGAGAAAAAACGGAAACAATCGGGACGAAACACGTGCAAGATTGTTGAAAAATCTTGAGAGTGGTATTCGACAATTCTGAGATTAGCGTGCAATAATTGAATTTTCACTGAGTAAATGTTAAGAACACCTGGTATGGCTATTTTTCAGAGAGCAAATTTTATCAAAACGTAACGGTTCTTTGGAAAACCTAGATCAGAATAACCCTCTTCTGGTTTTGGTCTAGATTTTTCAAAGAACCGTTATGTTTTGAGTAATTTATGCCTCTTATTATAAGAAAATTGCAATTACAGGTGTGCTTGTAGTAATGCTTTCTTTTTAATTTTTTTATTTTATGCGTTCGATTTTTTTTTTTAAATATATACGTACTTCAAACCAAGATTTTAGTATAAGTATAACACAATACATCTCATAGAATTAAATTTTGTTTCTAACATATACGAGAACTGCATTTTATTGCATATTGGTCGAATCTAATCAAATTTCAAATGACATCACATTATTACTAATTATTCTCACTACAAATGTTTTGGTTGTTGGTTTAGGAAAGTTACACGTATGTAAAGTTGGCCCGAAAACCATCACGAAAAATTCCTTCTATAATGCTGCGGGCGAATAGTCGGGTAAATCGTTTAATGTGGTAAAAATCGAATTTAGAACAGATTTTTCGATCAGTTTGCCATAGAGTTTTTGAAAAATAAATAAATTTACCGAAAAATTTACTTAATATTGACTTTTACCCGACTATTGGCCCACAGCCTAAATATATTTAGGACGAGGTGTGTTTCTCCGCTAAATTCATTAAAAGCCCTTCAGCCCGAAAAATAAATAAAAATGGAGAAAATCAAACTCCATCCCGAGAAAAAAAAAACATACACAAAACCTATTTTACGTTTAAAATTTATTACAAGAAAAGATTTACCACACTATAAATTAAGCAATTTAAAAAACAATTCCCTCAAATAAAACTAATTGACATCTTTTTACTTTCGTGAAGCTAGCACGAAAATACCTTTTCATTTTTGGTTTGTTTCTTTGCTAAATTAAATACTATCCCGAAAATTTTTATGAACATGCAACAAGAAAAACGAAAATTTCAACCCGAAATACTTTTGAAGTTGTATTAAATAAATAATAATTAATATCGGTGAAAAGGAATAAATTTCATGTTTTTTTTCTCTTTTTAGACTACCCATTAAGGTAAAGTATGTGACAACAAACCACCTTACCTGATAAACTATGTGACAAAAAAAATTAAATGTATGCTGAAGTACAACAAAATGAGTTTTTCTTATTATTTAACTACAGAAGATACGAAACATGTAATCATCATATGCATACACTGTGTCGAGATTTCCCACAAAGATTTTAAAATTCAAAAATACTTAAGAATAAGCAAATAAGGCAATTAGTCCTTATGGTTTCAATGTACCTTTGGTTTAATATGAAAAATAGATCAAATTAATTAATTATTTGTGGAAAACCTAGAGATAGCCCCGTCGGGAAATTAAGTTTAAAAATTAGGTCCATCTATCACCTAAGCCACACCAAAAGCTCATTTTGGAATCATGACTATAAGATCTTGATGTTAAGCAATTTGTCCTTATGGTTTCGATGTTCTTCATCTTTGATATGAAAAATCGATAGTTAATGTTTTGTGGAAATCCTTGGTATAACCCCATCGGAAAATTAAGTTTAAAAGTTGTGTCCATCTATCACTTAAGCCATACCAAAAGCGCAACTTGCAATCATGACTATAAGATCCTGATATTAAGCAATTTGTCTTTATGTTATCAATGTACCTTTATTGCGGAAAATTAAGGACATATTGCTTAAGATCAGGATGTTATAGTCATGATTCCAAGATGAGCATTTGATGTGGCTTAGTCTATAGATGGACCTAATTTTTAAACTTAATTTTCCGATAGGGTTATCTTCAGGATTTCCACAATATTTTTCATATCAAGCCAAAGGTACATTGATGCCATAAAGACAAATTGCTTAATATCAGGATCTTTTAGTCATGATTGCAAGTTGAGCATTCGGTATGGCTTAAGTGATAGATGGACACAACTTTTAAACTTAATTTTCCGATGGGGTTATCTCTAGGATTTCCACAAAAAATTAATAAATTTGATCGATTTGTCATATCAAACATGAAGAACATCGAAACCATATGGACAAATTGCTTGATTTGCTTATTCTTAAGTTTTAAAATCTTTGTGGGATATCTCGACACACTGTATGCATATGATGATTACATGTTTCGTATCTTCTGTAGTTAAATAATAAGAAAAACTCATTTTGTTGTACTTCAGCATACATTTAATTTTTTTTGTTACATAGTTTATCAGGTAAGGTGGTTTGTTGTCACATACTTTACCTTAATGTGTAGTCTAAATAGAGAAAAAAAAACATGAAATTTATTCCTTTTCACCGATATTAATTATTATTTATTTAATACAACTTCAAAAGTATTTCGGGTTGAAATTCTCGTTTTTCTTGTTGCATTTTCAATAAATTTTTCGGGATAGTATTTAATTTAGCAAAGAAACAAACCAAAATTGAAAAGATGTTTGCGGGCTGGTTTCTCGCCAGCTTGACATTTATGAAGTTGGCAGATTTCACTGTATATGTCGAATTAATGTACTGACCATCAGCATTAAGCACACAAATACCTATTACGTTGCAATGGGGATTCCTCAGCTGAAGTTTCTTTCTGGTAGCGAAATACAGTGAGCGAAATTAAATTATCCTCACACCGTTTTTTAAAAAAATGACTTTAAGTATTACAAAAGAAAAAAATACTTGGTTTGTCAAAAATAGCGAACAGTATTAATTTCATTTAATTAAAAAATATAAAAATGTGCGAAATTGAATTAGGCTCAATTCAAAGGTCATTAGAATTATTAGTAAATAAACTGGATTGTTAACTTCTTATATTGTTTAATACTTTATGTGTTCATCTTGGTTCTTAATTACATCGAATAACCTATCGGGAAATTCTAATCGGGTTTCTATCCATACTTCCCGTACCCTATTTTTAATTCAATTACTGATTATAATTAATTACTGATACTGCGTCTCATTCTTAGATACTTCTCGGAAAAGGATGCCCCATAAATTTTCAATAGGGTTTAGGTACGGGCTGCAAGCTGGCCAGTCCATCATTTCAATATTTTTTTCGCTAAACCATTTTTTCGACTCCTTTGATGTGTGAATTGTTGCACTCTCTTGTCGAAAGATATAATTTGAGCCCATTGGACTTTCTGCATGCTCAATTAGACTTATTTCCAACATTTTGGTGGAACCATGAGCGATCTTCCACCAAAATGCGTGCTTAAGCGAATTTCTGTTATCAGCGTTTTAATGTAATTAATACTTGAAAATGGAAATGATTATTTCTCAAAATATTGAAGTTTCTTTAATACAAGGTGCTGCGTTGGAATACTCCTTTTTAAACGCCTTTCACTTGATAGGGGGGCTTTAACACGCAAAGTGATAGAAGTAACCTCACCGTCGTATTGATCAAGGAATCCAACATACCATTCGTATCAACCACCACTTCTCCAACGGAGAAATTTTTGGGTGATATGTGAGCATGATCCCAATACCTAATCTATCAGAAGCGAATATTAAATCAGCTGGGGAAACCCCTTATCCCCATTGTAACGTAATGGGTGTTTGTGTGCTTAATGCTGATGGTCAGTACATTAATTCGAGGTGGCAAATCTCTTCTTGTAATAAATTTTAAACAGAAAATTTGTTTTGTTATGTAAGATTATTTATATTTTTTCTGGATGGAATTTGATTTTCTCCATTTTTATTTTTCGGGCTGTAGGGGCTTTTAATGAATTTAGCGGAGAGACGCACTAAAAGACGTTTTTCAGGATGGTTTTCGGGCCAACTTCACATACATGTGAAAGTTAGGACAGACTTCCATTCCGTGAATTTTATGTTTATGTTGGACAGATGACTTCGTCGCATCTACCGATAAATCTTTAGAAATATCCTTATATTTCATTTCTAGAACATGTTCTTATTTGTTCGTTAAAATTATTGTTTACTTGAGAAATTTTTGAGTTTTTTGTTTTAAGTTTAGTTACAATATCATACCTGGATCTATCTCTGAAAGTAAAAAAGGTTTGCATTTACAAAAATTTTAAATTTATAAATTTGTTATAACGAGAGTTTAACCAAAACTTACTCATTACAAAAAAATAAAGACGTACTTCACACACGTGTTGGTTTAGTCTATCCTTGCAAGCGTTAGGAATTTATTGTTTATTACCATTTAAGGTCAATCGAAAGTTCCGCTTAGCTAGTAATAATATGCCTAAACCATCAAAAGTATGAACTTGAGTGTATTATACCAAAAATGTTTTGTTTCTCTGTAGTTCTGTTTCTCTAACAACGGAGTACCAAACAATGCTGGAGGAGCACCTTAAGCAATGGATAATTAATTTTTGCAAATAAACTACAACACGTCTCTGATTAAGCAGAATTACGCTTCAATTTTACTGAAATATGGTCCGTTAAATCGAGGTTTTATCATACTGTTAAAATTAGCCAAAAGCTTCCAGCCGAAAGATAATGCAGAATCTTAACTCCCTCCCAGCCGAAAGATAATGCAGAATCTTACCAAATTTCTTGTGGGTTTACCTAGGATTATGACCTATAAAATCAAAATAGTAGATATAAATAGAACTAGGTGTATCAAATAATGTATCTTTCGGGTGTAAATTATTTTTTCGGCTGGGATAGCAACGGCACTATCTGCATTACTATCTTTCAGCTGGAACTTTCGGCTAATTTTAATAGGGTTGTTTTATCTGTATTTTTGAAAATCGTTTACTCGTCTACCAGAACCAGACATATACATGAGCCATCTGTTGTATATATCTGCAAGGATGTTAATAGTATAAGTGTGACCATATTTATGTAGAGATTTTGTTCAATCTTAACAACTCAATTATTTTAATTGGTAACATTTTTTTGTCAATAACTGTTTGCAATGAATGTTTATAAAATAAGCTAAGGCCGCAGCTGCTAAATGTACTGCGTCCCCTACATATGCTTGTCCGTTATAAAATTAAACCAAAAATAGTTTGTAAACCGCAGAAAGGTAAATCCAGTACATTAACCAACACACACACGCAGTTTAGTCTACCTTCACCATCCAACGATATTCTATTTATACCATCATCTATATTTTTCTTAAAGATTTACAAAGCCAGTTTTCATTTTTCTCTGTTATAAAATTCTTCTTCAATTATACGACCAATGTCTTTGCCTCATTGCTAATTTATGGTGTTGCGTATACATACAGGAAAAAACGATTTTTAACTAAACGATATTTATTGGATTTGTACTATGTATTGTAAACAGCGCAGCGCACACAAAAGATTAAATTTATTTTCTTGCGTCTAATGATGTCATGTACACATCACAGCTCTCCTCGCATATTCTTTGTGCATATCCCCATATTCTGAATCTTTATAGGTAGATTCGAAAAAAGTTAAGAACGCAAAACTGGACTTAACGTTATATTTTGGTTTACAAGAGGCGATTTTATTATTTCTTGTAATTAATTAATCTAGGTACGTGCTCGTATACACTTATATGCATATTTTACGTGTTTCGGCCTTACAAAATAAGAACGGTATAATGGTCTTAAGGCAATCGATTCGATTTATTGATTCCATTTGCAATGTACATAGTTCTAAATATATCGAGTTTACATGATAATGCCATGTGTGCTTAATTAATGTTTAGCGTTAAAGCTCCCAAGAGGCTTGATTGTTATACTTTGTTATACTTTGTGATATAATAAATTTGTAAACATTTCGTTCCGGAAGGGGTTAATAAACGAAAGTTGTTGAATGACGAGGCATAAATTTAACACACACACAAATTATTAAAACGTAAAAGTTAAATTGTTTGTAATGAGTATCAAATTATCAATTTGATATACAATAAAAACGACATATTTAAGTTTTTAGAAGTAAAATGGTTTGATTTATGATGTTTTGAATTTCTAAATATGTTTTTTTAATACATTAAAGGGTAAGCAATAAGCATCTGTTGTTGTGACTGATTTGGAATAAGCTAATTTAGAAATTAATTTTTACAGTGTGATACACTAAATTTTTTTTCAGTTTTCACATTTACAGATCTGTTGAGAATGGCATAATATAGTATCCACATCCCCGACAACAGGCAATACAAATCGCTCTTATGGCACAAACATAAAATGACGTGTGTCAAATACATGTGGCACACCTCATCGACACCAACATTTTAGAATTAAATTATTTTGACCACCATTTTGAAGATTGGGACCATATTATACGATAATTTTAGTTTAATGAGTTGCCTTTCAACAAAATCATACTGTTATTGGGTGTGCAAGTAGAAACCCTGCTTTTTGTGCTCAAATTCAACTTTATTGAAAATATAATTGTTACAAAGTTTAATTATCGAAATATTCGCCATTACTGTTGGGAGTATTGACCTTTTAATCATCGCCTAGTTAGCGCCACTTCCTATGCGAGCGAAAGGTGAGTTTGTTTATACGAGAAAACGCCTTATTTCAGTTTATTATTATTTCATCATTTGCTACATTAATTGTAAACTAATTGAACATTTTAAATAATATCCAGTCGAATTATAGTCATCTATAAAGTTTATATTACATTAAAGCTAGTTTTTTGAGAAGTCGATCACCTGCTTTAGTTCCAAAATATTTCATCAGATGTCAGCCACTATGTGTTAAAAGGCGAATAAGTTTGTTTTTCGTATATTTTTTGCAGAAAAAACACGTTTATTTCTAAGAAATGGTAAATTTTGTTTTAACCAAAATATTTTCCATCGACTTCCGACCATCTTTCTGGCAATTTATGGATTCCATCGAAAACAAATACTTTGTCTTTTGATGCGATCCATTCGTCGAACCATTTTTTTAGTTTCTTCGGAACAAATGCAGCGGAGGCAATATATATAGGGGCAAACTGTAATTAGACATTTCTCCTAAATCCACCACTGTATACTTTTTTAAATTTACAGTTATTTGTGTTTTAGTATTTTTTATATAATATGCGTATCAGAGAACAATCTGGTGCAGTACATTTATAAAATTTGATTTGAAAACAAACATTAAAAGGCAATAATTATGCTGATGGTTTGCGAAGCATTTTGTTACACACAACGTGCTCCAATGTGTTTTGTTTAAACACTAAAATGAATGCTGCCAAGTATGTACATTTGTTAGAAGACGTTTTAGTTGATTTTGGGGATAATACGCTTGGTCAAAATTGGGTATCCCAGCAAGATAATATTGCAATACATTCAGCTCGAAATACAAAATCATTTTTTGCAGAACGTGGTATTGATGTTTTACAGTGGCCTGCGATTAGTCCAGATCTTAATCCAATAGAAAACGTTTGGGCATTACTTTCTAACCGCTTTTACCATAACGGCCGCCAATTTGAAACGGTTACCCAACTACGTAAATCCATTATCGCAGAATGGAAAAATATTGATCAAAGTTTGCTGCAAACCCATATCAACTCGATGCCTCGTCGCCTCCAATAAGTTATTATAAAAGCAGGGGATAATACTAACTATTACAATAACAATAAGATGCTGATATAATACAGATTAGCAAACTGTCCTTATAAATATGGCCTTCAGGAATTTTTTGTTTTATTTTTTAAAGACAGTAATTCACTCGAAATCCAAAATGTGCCATAATTATTTGAAGTTCATTTCTTATGTATATAAACTAGAATAACAAGTTATATGAATTCTTATTTTAAATATTCAATTATGTATTTAATTAAAATTTTGTTCCTATATACTCGTATATTGCCTCCGCTGTAGTATAATCTGTCTGATGGGGCATAATCTGGTGAATTACTGGAACCGGACGGTTTTCTTTCAATGCATGGTTCAAATCTATCAATCGTTGTTACCGTTCACCAGTAATAGTTTCGTTCGGTCTTAGTTGCTCATATCATAGTACACCACCCCTTTCTGATCCCACCAAATGCGCACAACATAACCTTACTTTTATGAATGTTTCGTTTTGCTGTTGATGTGAACATGAACCCATGATTTTTTTTGCGTTTAGGGTTATTTTAGTAAATCCATTTTTCATCGCCAGTCACAATTTGAGATAAAAAACTCCATCTTCGATGTCTTGTAAGCAAAGAATTGAAAACCATTACGCGATTTTCAATGCTGGCTACAGTCAGTTAATGTGGTACCCATTTTCCTTCTTTTTGAATCATTTTCATGGCATGTAAACGTTTGCTTATAGCTGCTTGAGTGACATTTAACTGACCTGCAAGTTTTTTTTTCTGTTTGAGCTGAGTTTTCCTTCAATAATGCTTCCAGTTCTTCATCTTCGAATTTTTTGGTTGACCAGAACGTTCTTTGTCACTGACATCAAAATCACCACTTTTGAATCGTTTAAACCAGTTTTCGCAAGTTTGTTGAGTTGGTGCATGCTTACCATAAGTTTCATGAAGTAAACGAAAACTTTCAGCGGTTTTTTTCTTTTGATTAATGCAAAAAAGTATTGCTTTCCGCAAATGCTGTTTTGTTGGTACGAAAATCGACATGGTTAAACGGTATTAAAAAATATGTTGTTTACGCTTTCACGAATAATGACAAACTAAATATTAATGTGGAATGTGAACACTTTAAAACGCCGTAGGTGTCATTGTAAAAGAATCGAATTAAACTATAGTTACGCCATCTCTTAGAAAATCCAAGAAACTAAGTTTTTCTATGGTTTTTTGACATTTATCGGGTAGATGATAAAACACTTTTTTACTATTGAATGCCTCACAGAATATTCACTCGAAGTCGAATTAATCAATTCCATAGCTTGAGCATCGTTTTTTTTGCTGCGGCAGTCCTATTTCAATAACTATCTACCTTATTTGAATGGACGGACCCAGTTCGTTGTTGTTTTATTGACGACTGTTAAAGTTGGGAATGTGACATCTAGCGCATTAAAAATAAGCTCATTGCGGGTTTTTTTCTATGAAATTTTAGCACGGAATACTTTATGAAAATAAAAATTAACATACAAAAATATCCGGAACAAGATTATTTTTTTTGCCGTCAGATCCACTTATAGTTCTCTATAAAGGATTAGATTTTACTAAGGTCATACGTCCATCCAGTTGGTTAAGTCCATTCAGTTGAGCTAGTTCCTCTAATTCAACCATTTCTTCAAGTTGTATCCAGTGCATGCACAATGAAACTTGACTATCCAGTACATCCAGTCAACCCAGTCCATCGAGTCTATCCAGTTTATCCAGTTCATCCAGTCCATCCAGTCCATCCAGTCCATTCAGTCCATTCAGTTCATCCAGTTCATCCAGTCCGTCCAGTTCATCCATTTCATCAATTCCTTTGAGCCCATTCATCACATCTAGTCCACCCTGTTCATTTAGTACATCCAGTCTCTCTAGTCCATTCAACCAGTGTCGTCCATCTAGTTCGACTAGTTTATCTAGCCCATTATCGGAGAGGTACTGCTACTCATAGAGGAAGTACATTATAGACTCGAAGTCCAACCGTATTCATGGCTGTATTGTAAAGATCAAGGCATCTGGTGAGCATGTACAACCGTTTCCACAATTTCAGCTTGAACACAAATTGAGGTTAAAGAGAAACCGTGCTGTATGGCTAGAAATGATCATAACCAAAATAAGAACACATTGCTAGCGCTAATTGTTGTACAGAGTACCATCATCAGACTACCGAAGCTCAAAATTTCCAAAAATTGAAGCGATCTTTGTACAGTCGTCCAGTAAACGCTGGAGCGTACGTATGTCTTCAAGCCCCTTTCATATCATCACATCGGTTGAAAATTGACACCTCCGTTAAATTAGGCTAAAAATAGAATGAAAATGTAATGAAATTTTCGGTGTAGCTCAATTATTAACCGATAAAGAGGAAATTCCAAAGAAGTTGACAACTTTCTGAAAAGACCTCGAAAAGAGTCCCAAAAAGCAGATTCGTGGTAAAACTGTCACTAAAGGACTCACAACTGAACCAATTAGGAACTGCGACACTATATAACTACAGTCGGAGAAGAAATGTAGATTCTAATTTTTGGGAATTAAGCATTATATCAAGTTATTCACCGAGGAGGTATCATTCGAAAAAGGGCCGCGTGAGATGAATGAACACTTCATTACGCGTGCATATACTATTTTCTTACCGGTGGCAAATTGAGGCCATTCTTACTATCGGTAAGGTGGAAGGACGCCCAATATCATATATCTTCTGACTAAGGCTGAAAGTTGCCCAACAATTATCCTCGGCGGCCAGTCGAGGCCAAATATATTTTCGTTTGGCGAATCGACGTTCTATATTTCAACGGTTTAAGGCGAGACAACGCCTAACCAAATTGTTTACGGGTGACCAGTTAAGTCCACTACATTTTGCTATGGTTTTGGTGATCCAAAGCCCAACGGTATCGGTGAAAAAACCACAACGAACAGGTGGCCAACCGGCCATTTGTAAAACTCCAACCAAAGCGGGGAGATACCCAACCTCTTCCGGTGGGACCTGGCGGAAAGTCCACGAGGTACAAAGTTTTTTTTTATTATTTTTTTTGTTATTATTTTTGTTTTTTTTTTTCAATTTAAGTTTGGTATCTTTTATAATTTAAATTAATATTTAAGTTTTCATCATCTCAAATCCAATTTTATTTAATTTTCCAACTTTTTAAGTAATCGAGCGCAATTACGGTCGTTCGACTCGAGCGGGTGGGTTTCACATTGGTTTCGCTCCGAATCATTACGTTTGGCGGTCATATTTTAATTTTCCCGTTATATTTTTGTTGGTATTTATTTTGCGCTTCAAATTCTTTCGGCGGGTCTTTTCATTCTGTGCTGGGCTTGTCAGTCCCCGTGGCGAGTCCAGCATATGTGTCGTCCATTCGTGGGCAACCGTTAATTCACTTGATTTCCCCGAGGCACTTCGGTAGTGTCGAGCTGTTGGAGTGTGTATTGTGGGAGAATCGCTGGAGGCCTCTCCGGGTGAACAGAGGCCTGGTCTGTTGCAAAGACGTCCCTACCCTATTATGCTGCTTCGTTGTTGCTGGGCATCGGCCTTTTGGGGTCGATGGGTCATACGGGGGTCTCGTATGCTGGATTTTACGATCGCACCCGAATGGATCACGCATTCACTGAACTCACCATTCGGACCCTGTGGATGTTCTGCTAAGGTGATGAAGGGGAGTGGGAGAAAAAACAAAAAAAACATACCCCCGACCATGCAAAGTTCACCCCGTTGGTTACAGTTACGTCCTTGTTGAAATGGGTTGTGGCCTTATGGAGAGCCGTCATGCCACAAGCGCTACGCCCGGATTGTTAGGCGTCTTCCCGCCATTAACCGTATAAACGTTGCGGCCCACCCACCGATAAATGTATTGGCCCCAATTCGCCGCATATCGCCTCAAAAGGTCGTCATTGCGGCACTTTCGCCGTTGACACAATTATAACTGTGAGTGGGCCTCGCGTCACCCCTTGTTGTCGTACTCAACAAAATTTTCAATTTCAATTAATAAGGCACGTCCATAGTGTGGAATTTACCCGAAATGATCACAAATGAATCAATGAAACACTAGCACAGCACTATTTTTTGTTGGTATTGTTGTACATATTTCATATCGCACAATTTTTAATTATTGGATTTATATAAGACAATACAAAAACATTTTTTTTTTATTAATATAAATTTTTAACATATTATCATCCAAATTTAATTATCAACACATGAGGCCAGATGCCTACAAGAACTTTTATTTTAATTTTTTCCAAATTTAATTACATAAAAATATAAATTCGAGAACTAAAAATTATCCCTCTCTGTTTTAACAAAAAATCCCCATTAGCCTCAATCAACCAAAACCAAAACGAGATTCCCTTTATATAAACGAATGCGAGACTTCCGAGTTCCTCTACCAAAATATTCTCGCGTCAAAAAAAAAACAAAAAGCTTGCTCTTGCACATACAGTTGATGTGCGGTGCAAAAAGAGAACGAACGTGACGCGCCAAAAATACAAAACAAGAAACACAGAAAAAAAAATATTCATCTACATCTTACCTGGTCGTACACACGCGCAAGGGCAGACATTGGTCTCGCTCCAAAAATCAGTATTTGGTAATGCTATATACCATGTTTCGATGACAGAGTTAACCTAGGTTAACTCACTCAGGTTTACGTGCATAGAAACGCAGTTTAAGGTTGAGTTTCGTTAAATCTGTTTTAACTCAACGAAGGTTCTATCTGTCAAAGTTTTTTATGTGTATTTTAAAATGACGCTCATTGTAAACTATTAAAATACAGATTTTGAATAAAAATATTTTAAAATTAACCTTGAAAATGAGTAAACTATCGAAATAAATATTAACATACCTGTCAACTTAACTCGATTTTTTGGAAACGGTACGAGCTTACACCTACAAATTTTCAACTCAATGAAACCTAAACCTGTTTTAAATCGGTACATGGAAACATGTACTACGTTTCCATGGACATGGATAAACCGAGTTAAGAGTTGGGTTGAGTTTCGTCGAGTTAATAACAAGGCGATGCTAATCCTGTTCGTTTCCATGGGAAAATTATATAAAATGCTAAATTTGTTTTGACAGTTCAGGTGGTGTTATGTAATTTTTCAATCTTTTTTTTATATTTTTATCTGTTTCGTGAATATTTCGATTATTAACCCGTGTTTATTTTAACTATATTTTTTCTTTATAATAATACTATATTTTATCTTTTCACGGATAGAATCTCATTTAACCCAACTACTTTCGTTGAGTTATTAGGATTAAGTAATTTAACGAAAACTCTAAATCCAACTCGTTTCCATGTTGAGATGTCCCGGTTAACTCTGTCATAGAAACACTGTAATGGTACTAGTGTGGTTAAATTGGCACAGCACAGAAACAGCTTTTTAAATTCCCATCGAACCAATCCATAGTATTGCTACTCATACACAGAGGGAAATGCCACAACTATCAATAATAAATTACAAATTAAGAAAAATGAAATCGCTAAAAGAATTAAAAGTTATGACCAATGAGTCGTGACACCTTTCCCATACAGTTTAATGAAATGATTAACACTGTCCACTATAGTCAACAGTTCTCTGCGCGTTACACAATAATTGTTCTCTGTTTTAGAGTGGGATCGGCTATAATATGTGACAAGTCGCTCTTTGCCCTCTTGCTTCTGTGACAACACTGTAACAATTTGTCTAACACACTAGAGACCTGGGCGAAAATCTTCATGTCATTCGCGAAGAGGAAGCAGTTGGAAAACTTAAAACATTTAACAACGTTGTTAATAAATAATGAAAACAACAGTGGGCCGATATGACGACCTTGAGGCACGCCGGATGGCGCCCGAAATAATGGGGAGAAAGAATCCAGAATCCTAATGGATTGGCAGCGATGTGAGAGGTAAGAACGCAACCAGTCGATGGGAATGAAGTTACAATCGAGACTCTCTAACTTGCTATAAGAATAGAGTGCTCAATCACATTGAAAGCCTTTAAGAAGTCTGTGCAGACAACGTCTAGCTGCTGCTTGGAGTTTAGACAGTCAAATAAATGACCACAACAAGAGGACACGTTAGATACGGTAGACCTACCGGGGTAAAATCCATGCTGAAAAGGAGAAATAAGTCCGTTGGTATGGAAGTGCAATACTCTGTAGCCTCGCTTCTATTGCCTTGAAAATTGGATGAATACATGATATTTTCAAGGGGTCTGGAAGAAAATCACGACGAAAGCTTTCGTTAAACAAGAAAGTAACTGCAGGAGCCAGACTTACAGCACAACGTTTGAATAGGATCGGTGGCAGACTGTTGTGACCCGCTCCCTTACTAACGTCGAGAAGGAGCTGTTTATCCAGAACCTCCTGTTCGGTAAATTTGAAATGATCAAATACAATGGAGGTGGAAGTAGTAGGAGACCCGGTGTCTGTCGACCGAAGCGGCTTGTAGATTGATGCAAAGAATTTGGCGGTTGAGGTCAGGAAAGACATATTCGACGGAAAACCATATACCTTTTTCTTACTGTTAATGAAGTTTCAAAATTTTTTGGGATTAGATGCCAAAACCTGCTCGATTTGTACTACGTAATCATTGTAAAGGAACCAATTGAGGAACCTTTGACAAAATTGGGATAGTAATCTACGCCGTAGAGCCTGTACAGGGAATGAAACTTGTTGCGTCGTTTCTCGAGCAGCATCAATTCGGTATTACACCATGGCTCACGAAAGCCGGATTTATTATTAATAACCCGCAGAACGTGTCTCTCGATACCACTCCCGAAAAACTCATTGAAACTGTGTCATTCAAATCCGCACCGCGCTGTAAAAGTCCCAATCGGTAGTGCTGAGAAATTCAGTCAAAGATGCATAGTCGGTCATTCTAAAATTAAAGTTAAAATCATTAAAAAGCAATTAGTTGTACATTTAGTATAAAAAATATTTATCATAATTATTGGTGTGATAAATGCTCTCACGTCCAGTGAAGTCGGCATACAGTAGGTTCAGGAATTTCTCTCGACTGTTGTTGAAACGGTTAAGCTGCCTTGTTGATATGGAAGCGAAGTAATCGATGATAGTCAATGTTTTCTCATCAGTTGAGGATGAAGAGAACACACCGTCGACATCGTTCCAAGATATACCGGGTAAGTCGCCCACAATGATAATTTGATCACAAGGACGAACTGAAGGTAAACGGCGACGGCAACATCAAGGCAGGGATGGCAAGCGATCACTTCATTGGAGGCTGAATTCTGTATAGCAATTCAAACACCACCGCAACTACAACTAGTATCAAAACCATATCTGTCCTTTCTATGAATGACATGCCCAGATGGAAAGTACTCTTCGGATAACATATTGATCGTAAGCCAGGTCTCGCTGAATAATAATCAGCAAAATCATTGTCAAGTGTGCCTAAGCCGAAACCCCTGGTTTTACTTCGGATACTGGAGGCATTGTGATAGTAGATAGAAGGCGTTTATAAATTAAACTGATTGGTTGACGCAGTAGTTATTTGCTGTTGAAACGTGGCCAAATGGGCGGATAGCACCAGCAGGCCAAACATAAAATTTTTTAAGCAGGTCAAAATCAGCCTCCTACAAACAAATTTAAATGAAACGAACGATAGTGAGCTGTCCAAAACTCGATCTTTGGGTAATAATAGTCTACAACTTACGTCCCCTGGAGAACAATTTTAAAGTTTATCGCAGATGTAGCTAGCGATCTGATTGCTAGCGCGTTGATGGGAGGCAACGATCCTACAAACTTGCGGCGGCGTCGATACATCATGCGGATATCAGCAAGTTTATTTGTCACTGCGTTGATTAATTTACGGTTTTCAGCCACCTCCGATTCAATTTTCCTTAAGTCCAATTTGTCAGCTGCTTTTTCCATTATCACATCAACTTTTCTCAAAATCTTGGACATGTTATTGTTTGTGATCAAGGATATGCAGAGGTTGCCGAAAAAGCGAATGCTGGTGTACTTTTTAATTGAGTTAATCGCAGCACGGTCAAACCCACTACAATTGTAACAAAATTGGCAATCACAGAGATTACATGAAACGATGTCCGTAAATGTAGCGGGAATTTTTTTTACATTGTAATTGAATGAAATTAAATAAACAGCTGTGCACACAATTTATCACAGGTTGTTTGAATTGTCACAAATTACGTAAAAATATCACGGTTTACAGTTATGAGGGCTCATTCAGAATACAAGCTACGATTATGCAAGTTTATCACACCACAAATTGATAAAACCGTTTCCTGCTAAAAATGTCGTTTTCTCTCTATATCATCAAGAAAGATTACTACTTCCCAATATTCGCTTTTCAGATCCAATGAACTGAAAATCATGGCCCCCGACAGCGTGTCCAAGGTGTCGTCAATACGCTGTAAAGGCTAACAATTCTTCTTCGTTACTTCGTTTAATTTACGGTAATCAACGCAAAACCATGTTGTCCCTTTTCTGAACAAGAACCATTGGCGAACTCCATGGGCTGCTGGATTTCTCTACTACGATCGTTTTCTTCCGTTATCTCGAAAAACTGGTCGTTTCCTTATCTGTTCTTTAATAAGATCCTTTTATTTGTGGGATAACCTCCGAATTAAGCTTGCGTAACTTTACTGTGTCAGTGTCTAAATTTCCTTTAGCTGTTTCATATTCTAGCGTCATCGCCAATTTTGTTACCTCTCTCTTCAGGTCTCACAGGCTTTCCCCGCTTATTCTTGCTTTGGAGTTGAATCTTACATAATTTTCTGACGTGTGACTGCCCGACACACTCATATGCATGCGACATCTGCAGCTTTCCCACGAAGACCCAAAATGAGTTCCTTGAGCTGCTCTCCCGCGCCCCAATAATCGTGTCGACAAAATCCTAGGTAGACCTTAACCACACGACCTCCAATTGATATGCTTTTGTAGAGTAGAATTCGCAACAATACAATAAAGTAAATAACCGAACTTCTTTCTATACTCAAATCCATAAACAGCGAAAAGCCATGACCCAATTATTTTTACCCTCCAAACATCGCCTAAATAATCATCTTGCTGCATTATGCATTACGATATTGACTTGATCAACAAATCATGTTTGATGTATCCATCAATACCTCATACCATAATTTAAGATCTCGTTTAACCGTGATAAAGCAGTTAATTGATTTATTATAGAAAAAAATAACAGGTTACAATTTTTAACGATCTTAATTCTCCTAAAGTATTAAGAGTAACGATACAAATCAAAATAAATTACAGTAAACCGACTAATTGCTTGCCCCACTTCAAAAATCACCTTTAGCATATAGTTCCATATCATTTTAATCGGTTAATTATACAAAACGAATTAACCGGCCCCTCTCATATTTTTATGACCATGCGCACTGCGAGAAACCTATATAAACTTTAATGCATAAATCGCGCGCATAAGTTCATACATTTTACGATCGAATAATAAAATTTTTAATAATTGCGGACGATATTTGCGTCTGGGTTAATTCGCTGATTTAACGATACGCGATAAGCGGATAAACTGGTTGGAATATAAATTTAAAATCTCAAACTATGAAATTCAATTAATTTTTTTTTTGTGTGCAGAGGAAGCGATCGTAAATTATTGTATCAAACGTATATAAAGATCTGAAAGTGGGGCATTGCATCTTTATACATTTTCAACTTCCCTGTACACAAATTTGTTCCATTTTTTTTTCGTAAAACACAAACAAAGTAACAAACTCGTCTTCATTATACTTACCAATTTACCATTATACTATGTGTTTTATTCTACGTTCGCAAACGTCTTACTTCCCTCATATCATAAATGCCGCGATCATCATCATCATCATCAAATGAACATTACAATTTTTAACTATATACGATGATGACATATTTTATGCTGGTCCAAAATTTTGATTTGCATATATAAGTAGGAGCTTGAATTACCTTACTCAACGATTAAATAAATTTTATTGGGCGATTTTTTTTTTATTAATTTATTCAAGATATTGATCTCAATACGAAAGAAGATAAAAATTTATAAATTTTTTGAAAAAATGTGTATTGACTAAGCATAGTGCGACATCTGTTGAATTAACATGCAATTTAATCAAAAATCGATATTTGTCTAAGACGCAAACCGTTTATTAACAGTTCAAACTATCATCATAAGGTAGCAGCACAAAACAATATTATTAATTTTAATTGGAACACAATCTTAATTTGAACGAACATTTTCCCCAACCATGTGTTGCATATAAAATAATTTCGTTGCTACAGAAACAAAACACCACAAACAAACGATTATAAAATAAATATTTTTGAGCCAGTTATTTTCGTAGAGTGTTTTAAAGAAAAGCAAAATGTTTCAACCCGAATTTCAAACTGCAATCGATCGCGATCAAAATAAAACGTCGATCAACGTCAATCACCAGTTAGACGATTTAATGGAAAAATTAAAGTTGCTCAACTACGAGACGGGTTTATTACGTGAAATCCGTATAAAACCCTTAAGTCGTCACTATTTTATGAAGACGACAAATCCGGGTGAACAATTTTTTGTGTTCGTCTCGATGTGTGCCTGGTTGATACGGAAAACGGGTCGAAATTGTGATCAGCCGCAAGAATTTGATGAACCGAACGCGGTCATTGCGAAAATATTAAAACATTTGCAGGAGATGGATATTCCAACCGATTTCCCATCGAATAAATTAATTCAAGGTGGTGGACCAATTTGTGTATTCGTTTTGGATTGTTTAACGACGCAGGCTTTAAAAATAGCGAAAAATCAATTTGATAAGTTCGAGGTGCAACAGGAGGAGGAAGTGCCCGTCGAGATTATGGAAAATGATGCTGAAATTATATTGGAGAAGGTGGAGGAGGAGCAAAATGCAATGGCCGGGGACGAGAGTGATGATGATAAACATTCACTTTTGGATTTGAATTTGAAGAATAATTTGGGCAAGCAGCAAAAGAACACAAACCGTGATTTGAAGTTTGATTCGATGATCGACAGCGAGAATTGGAGGTAAGGAATTTTGGTTTTGTAAATTTTTTAAATTTTAGGGAATATCGGTTTATTATACGGAATTTTAATTTTAAACAATTTAAAATTTCCGTCGTTCAAATTATTTACGTAATACGAGTTTAACCGCATTTTGTATTACTTTCGTCTTCTTAAACTGTGGCGAGATGTTTTCGGGGCACCAGGATTTCTTAAAAGGATAAAGTGGCCTAAAGCTTAGGAATTGCGACCGTTGTTTGTATGAAATTTTTAAAAGTGGTTGTTTTTAAGCTACGAATTGATGAATCACTCTCTTGTAGTTGGACATGCCTGATGACAGTAATTTCTTAATTTTTGATCCTCCCACCACAATATCCGCAATCCACAGCTTTATTTTCTGATCGGGTATTTAAGGAATTATAATGAAACTACTATGTAAATAATATACAAAATGGCGACCAAAATGGCGAAAATTATAAGATAGAAAAATATAAACCAAAATATTATTACAAGTGGCAAAATAATTCTACAATTAGATGGCCATTACCAGAAGCTGGACTATATATAGGTTACGTAGTTCAGAGATTTGCCTCTATAGTCCGGTTTCTGGTAATGGCCATCTACTAAAAATGTAGGCGACTATAGCGGAACTCTAAATTTTAAAATTTTTTTGCCAGTTGTGTTAATATTTTGGTTTTCCTATTTCCTCAAATTTGTACCGTTCTAGGTTTTAATGGTACGGTTCCTCCCAGTACTGATGTAGGTATTTCCTCGAATTTAACAACTCCGTTTTTCAAAATTCCTGGTTTAACGGCATCATCTCGTTTTCTCCTGATACCGCGTCAGGTTCGGTTTTCTGCGGATTTTGCCTCGGGGGTGGCGCGAAACTACGACTTCTTTGCCTCTTATTCCTAGTTTGAAATATTTCTCCTGTCGGTTGAGGACAGAAAATAGTGCTTCGTACGGTGGCTGTAGCGGACTTTGAACCGTATCGACCCTAACAAACACATGACAAATTTTTTGAGTTCTGTCAAAGGCAAGCGGCTTATGATCCCTGTATATTACAAAATTCTGTCCTTCCAGCATAAATTGAAAATGTTTTACTGCCGAATATGCAGCCAACAATTCGCGGTAGTAGGCGTTATATTTTTGTTGTGTTGCCGCTAGCTTTCTCGAAACAAACTAAGCAGTACCCAATTTGTACCTGACATTTGATGGACTACGGCTCCCATACCATAGTCGGACGCGTTGCCCATTAACGATAGTGGTTCTGTTAATGATGGATGGGTTATAGCATCGCTGCATTTACTAGCTCTGCCTTTAATTTTTTGAACGCATTTGTTGCTTCAGCGGTCCAGTTGATTTTTGTTTTATCATTCTTCTTGTTGCTCTTCATGTACTCCAACAATGGTATCTGAATTTTTGTTACGTCGCTACAAATCGACGAATTACCCATTGCTAGAAATCGTCGCAAATCTCTAACATCGGTTGGTTCTTTATACTCCGCAATGGCAGCAACCTTATCAGGCAGTGCAGTTTCGTACTCGCCAAAAACAGATTTGAACATGTTGATTACAATCCCGTGCGATCGAATACTTGGCCTAGGTGATCCAGATGTTGTTCCGTGCTATCGGAATAAATCAACACATCGTCCAGATACAAGAAAACGATATCGAGGCATCTCAACACAGCATGGATGAACCTTTGACAGGTTTGAGCAGCGTTGCATAAACCAAAGGTCATCCGCAGAAACTTAAATAATCCGCATGGTGTTATTATCGCTGTTTTCTCTATGTCCGGTGGCTCGATGGGTATGTGATGGTATGCCTTTACCAGATCGATTATGGAACATATGAGTTTGCCATGCAATCCGTATGTTAAATCGTGTATGTGCGGTAATGGATATTGGTCCACTACTGTAGCATAGTTAAGTCGGCGGTGGTCCACGCGTGGTCGCCATTTGGCGTGGCGTGCATATTTCCAGCTGCATCATGTTGTCCAACTCACGTTTTGCGAAAATGAGTTTTTCAGCTGTTAGCCGATGATACTTTGAATATAGCGGAGCACACTTAGCATTCGGGCGCGGCTGGGAATATTTTGTGAGTAATTCAGAGTATAGAGCATCAACCGCCCGTAGTGTAGTTATACTCGTTGTTTGGCTATTCGCTGCCCTTCCGATTGAACTAAGATTGGTTGTACTGTCAATTAGCTTTTTCCGTTTTAAATCCACGAGTAATCCAAAGTGGCTTACGGTTGATAGCTCTATTTATTTTGATTATGATAAAAGCCCATGTAAAACTTCGCCACGCAAACCCAAATCGACTGTAAATGTCTTGTTTCCGAAAACGTTAATTTTAGTTTGGTTAGCTGCGTAAAATTATATCGAGAACGTTTCTAATTTTTTCATCTTTATATTATATGCTGGTGGCATGACACAAACGTTGGCTTCAGTATTAATTAAAAAATGACAATTTGTGGAGTTGTCAAACAAAATAAGGCGACTATTTAATAAATTCCGATCGCTAGTCGCCATGAGCGATCATCTCTTTAGTTTTTCGAGTTATTTGAGAATTCACAAGGCGGGCGACATTTAGTAGCGCTACTCACTATGCTTGGGAAAGGTTAACCGCGAACTAATGTCATTTGTGTAACGTGAACGGCTGCACACCATTTCAGTCATTTTCCCAGTCAGGGCATCGATTTTCGCTTCCAACGATGGTATAATAGAGTTTTTGGAATTTGATCCGGATTCATTTATTTTAATGCATATATATACACCTCCGACGCCTTTGTAACTTCTATAAAACGGTCTGCCATCGTAGCTACCTTATCCAAATCGTCGCCGCTAACTCATAAAATGACCTGCATTTGTGTATAGGTAATCGCTGTATCCAAAGTGATTTAAGGAACTCGCTACCGATTTTTGGTCCTGCGAGCTGCGGAATTTCTCTCAAAAAATGCGACGGTCGTTGATTTCCCAAATATTTGTCTTGTAATAACTTTTTTAAGCGACTTCATTCACCAGAGAAAGATTATTGCTTTCGATCGCAGCTACTACCGTGTCGTATTTTGTTTCGTCAGCTGTTATACCACTAGTTTCAAATTGTGCTGCCAATTGGCAAAACCAGAGTTCTACAACGTTTTCGAGTTAAAATCGCAGACATTGTTGTTACGTTGTAATTAAAATCTTTGTGTGTGTGGTACCATCCGGACTAAATGTCTGTAGCTTCTCTACAGCCCAGACGGGTTGATAGGGCGTTCATTCTTCATACTTAAACTTTTTCTATAAATTGAGAGATCCCAGTGATTTTTGGCTGAAATCGATCAACCAGAATTAGCTGCTGAGTATGGTAGATGGGGAGAAGCAATTTGAAGCCCAACTTAACCAATTTTTGCTGCATTTTCCATGATGAATGTGATGGTGCACTATCATGAAGAAAGAGTAGTTTTCCTTATTCAAATGTGGCTGTTTTTCTTAAGTTTTCTATTCAAAATGCTTAATAATCACCTGTGATGGTTTTACCCGTCTCAAAATATTCGGTGAATATTATGCCTTGTGCATCCCCAAAACCTTACCAGTTGATGCAATAATTTTTGCTTTGTTTGGAACACACGAACTGCAGCTTCTACCCATAATTTTGACAGTTGTTTTGATTCTGGCGTGTAGTGATGGAACCATGTTTCATCAACTGTTAAGATTCTACAAACATTACTTAGAAATCAGATCATATCTTGCTGACAGCATTTTCATACGCGATTCTTCGTGTATAATTTTTTGCACACCTTCATAAGAGATATTTACAAGGTCAGTAATATCGTTCAACTTTATTGAGACTTGTACCCCTGTGCTCTCGCGGAAAAATGATTTTTAGTTATGTTGTTCGCGTTTGTATCGGGTTTTCCAATGTACATAACAATTTTTATCATGATGAAGTTCACGAAGGAGCCCCGTTTGGATATTATTAAAAATTTCTAACGATATTCTGAGTCGGTGGTCGTAACTTTAAAAGCGTTTACTCCAATTTTCGATCGTAATAGTCATCATACCAAACAAGCTGGCAGGATGACTATTGATCGAAATATTCACTACTGGATGTTCATGTGCCAGTGAGACAACGCACCATTCGAAGTAACGAAAATAACGCAAACGTAAGTGTTTCCGTTCAAAATGATCAAAATCACTCGATTTCACGCCGTTCACAAGAATTGGGAATCTCTTGAAACCACATTGTGGCGAATTTTGTGTAAAGATTTTGGCTTACACCCATACAAGATCAAATTAACTGAAGAACTGAAGCCTCTTGATCATTTGAGGCGCCAAAACTTCTCCGATTGCGCACTGCTAAATTTTGATGAAAATTCTGAATTTCATCGACAATTCAGCGGCGAAGCTCATTTTGTCTTAATGGCTTTGACACTAAGCAAAATGTGCGTTATTGGACAGCAACAAACCCACATGTGCTTCAAGAGACTGCATTACAACCACAAAAGGTGACCGTATGGTGTTGATTTCATGCCGGAGGTGTGATTATGGCCAATGAAGCTCGCTATCGTGTCATGTTGGAAGACTATATTTGGCCAGATTTGGTTCCAACAAAATGGTGTCACATGCCATACGGCTGGTCAAACAATTAACCTAATTGAAGGGAAAGTTCGGTAGCCGTGTAATCTAAGGAAATTGGTCTGGTTGAGTGGCCACCACGCTCATGCAATTTAATGCCATTGGATTTCTTTTTATGGGATTACGATAAGTCGTTAGTTTATGCCAATAAGCCAACAACGTTAGAAGAGCTCAGGGACAAATTGGCAACGTTCCGGCAGATACAAATCTGACCCAAAAACTATCCCTAAAAGCTTTTAAAAATAAAGGCGCATTTCTCTAAATTCATTAAAAGTCCTTTCAGCCCGAATATTAAAAAAGTATGGAGAAAACCACATTAAAAATGGACCACATAATAAAAAAAAGAGAAGTATGGAGATTTAAGAAAATAATTCCTTTAAATAAAGTTAATTGTTAATCATAGAAGACAGGTATAAAATAATGGGGTAGATACTCGATCGGCTAGCAAGCAAGGAATATGCTAAACGAAAAACATAAAATAAGGTTCCATTATTATCAAACAAATGGTTTTTAAATGCAAAGAATCTCTTTTTAAAATTTATTATTCTCGTCAAATAAATAATTTCTTTAAATTTTTTTAATAATTTTACAAAATATTTTATTAAAATCAAAAAACTTTTTATTAATTTTTCAAAATTTCATTTAACAACAAATTCAAAAAGAACTCCAAATGTTTAGAAATTAAAAACTTTGTTTTTCAATTTTACAAATCAAAATTTTTCTCAGTGCATGCAAGGAATATGCTCTGGCTACTTCAATCCAGTTTACCAAAAAAATTTGAATTTCAAATACTATTTTTTATAAAATGTTTGCTTTATTTTTGCAATTGCACAGTAAAACAACACAAAAATTTGCTGTTTATTTTTTGAAGTTGCAAATTTTACAGTGCAATTTCGATGATTTCAGTGTTGAAGATAAGCCTCGCTTGGGACAACCAAAAAAATTTGTAAACGATGAATTAGAGGCATTGCTCGATGCAGATCCGATTCAAACGCAAGAGGAGCTTGTCGATACACATTGGGGGTGACCCAACAAACAGTTTCCGTACGATTGAAATCTATCTACGGGCGATCTACGATTTTGTTCATATTTTGCGAAAAGTGACGTATGGGTCTGACCATCTCAAAACCATACAGCTTTGAACCGACAAATTAGTAATTTTTACATGTAAAATTAAAAATATTATTTTGGGTCCTAATTTCGGTAGGTTGCAACGATGCGATTTTTTCGTGTTTTCCTAAATGTGTGTTTTTCCGTCTTATAACTAAATTATCAAAATCTGACAAATTTATGACATATTTAAAAATTATTTTACTTCATTTTATTAAATTATTACATTTATTGTGTGTGTTGCGAATTAAAATTATTTTAATTATTTTAATTAAAATTTTGGGCTAACTTCGTGTATTTGGAATAAAATATTAGAAAAAGCTCAAATATGAAATTTCAAATGAAATCCGCCTAGCTGTAGAGATACGGAAATTTGGTGAAGTAAATATTTTTTTTAGTAAAACTCGTCATTTCCGGTAAAATTTCATAAAATTATATGACCAAATTTTGTTTATAATTTAATTTACCATCTTTTTGCTTTCGTTTTTCGTAAATGCTAGAAAGTTTTCCAAATATTTGATAAAAATGAACATGCTCTTATAGAAAGTGCCATTTCCGGTGGACCGGGTGCCAACCGGTTGCAAATTAAAATTTGAGCTAGTGTCAAAGAAAATAAATTCCGATACTATTTTCAATTCCATATTTTTATTTTAGCTAGGCCTAAGTTTTAGAATATCAAATTGATCATTGCTGGCTGGCTTTCATAAATCTGTATTTCATTGAGATATGTTCAAAATTCTGTCGATATGGGGAAGGTTGAATTTTTAAATCCAGTGCAGTCAATAGTTAACTTGAATGATGTCAATAGTTAATTAGAATGCAGGCAGGAATTGGTTTTACCGAATTTCATAAATGCTAAATGAATTGTGATTTATGAAACTGGAATATCCATGATTGAGAGGCTTTTATGGAAAGTGATCAATTCAAAGTTGTACTCATTTTTTTAGAATTGGTTGAATATCATCAATGATGCATTATTGGAGTGCATTACATCGTTTAGGTGAATTCAAATAATTGCCATTAATCATGCTCATTATTTCTCCGACCAGCCACAAGTTATTCGAGGTAGACTATTTTTCATTATCGTAAACAAACATTCCCCTCTGAGTATATTGATTAAGAAATGCAGGAGGAGCTAGGGCGTTCGGTATTTTCGTGGAGCCCGACACATTTACAACTTTTTTTTTGTATATACCACTCGATGATAAAGCTTGTATATACTTGACCGAGTCGTTAAACGGTATGTTAAATAATTCGATTTCCAGGCGATTTACATGCATTACGTTAGACATCCAGAATAAGCTGGAATTTTTGTTGATATCTGCAATGAAGTGAATGCGATCACCGCAGTTTGTTTTATTTTGATTATTTATAATCACAATGAGTTTTTTTGCAATAACATGTAGCGGCTTTTTTACATCAAACGAATATGATTTTTGCGACATTTATAAATAAAACGGAAATAATATTATTATGTTGACTCTTAGACCTTTATATACAGTGGACTGATAGCGGCGAATTTTTTCTGTCTCCAACATCTGGGCGGGCCTCAATTAATTTTGCGGTCGCTTTGATTACTATTCCAAAGCTATTGTTTCTGTAAAGATAACGATAAGCAACAATAATTTCTTGAAAATAATAATCAAAAAGCTCGCATTATCAATTGGGGGCGCTAGAGATCATGGACACATGCAATTTTTAGTTATTATATGGATTTATCAATACACTAGCGGTGCTTAAATAAACTGGCTAAGTGTAGTCTGTATAAACGGAAAATACCAAGTTGTTTGTTTAACTCGATTTTAAATTTCGCGTTTACGAGGTTCTATGTGCACCTTGTATAGTCCATCTGGTGCATCTTATCGGTATACTCATTTCAGCCACCGTCCGTGGCCACCGTTCGATTAGCCTGCACTTATGGGCTTCTGCCGTTGATTTTCTTCCCAGTGCATAGGGCTATCGCTATTTCGGTATTCCAAAACCTTCCAAAGCTTGGTTATATTCGGAACAGTTGAAATGACATTTATGTTCCCCCGGGTATTGGGCGTGGCATTTCTCAGCTTTTTAATATTGAAGGTCCTTGGGACAAAGTTCGGGTGGTTGAGGTAAGCTAGCAATACTGTACATAATATTTCTGGATGTCAACACTACTAGCACTTTTTATTCTGGCGAATACTCCAGGTCTACATTCTGCAGTACTCAGTATTCGTTTTAGACTGAGCATAACCGAGTATAACTGTTGTTATGGATTCATCTGCCTCTATACTTCGACGGCTTATGCTATTTAGCTGAAATGCCTCTTGTGGTCAACGGATTTCAGCCAAAGCTGCCACATCCTGCGATGTCATTCTTGGATAAATTTTGTCTCACATTTCCTTGGCTAGCCGCTCGTTATAAGCTCCACTCGTTCCCTTCGTTTGAGTACTTCTCTCGACGTGTCCGTCACACCACTCAACATTACTTATTGTTTCTTGCAATCTCATTTTTTGCTGTGAATGAATGTAAAATCTCGTCCGAGAAACCAGGTGGTGCTTCAACTATCTGCACAAAGGTCACATCAGTTTAGCTTGCAAATCTATAGTTTGTGCCGGGTCTGCAACAAAAGACATTATACACGGTACTACAAAATTGAAACCCAAATACCAAATCCTCATCTGTCGAATCATCATCTTAATTCTCGCAATTCATACCATTTATCAGCAAGCGCGATACGAACAGGAGAAATTCTCAATCGAAGTTTGGTGACCGGCTCAGGCGACATCTTGAATTTACCCGAAGTCCAGAGCCAAATAGTGGTACTGCTCCGATGTGGTGGCTTCGAACTGCAGAAGTGGTTCTCGAACAGTCAACAGCTTCTGGATAAAATACTAATCAATTTTCACGAGCATTAGGGTCAACTTGAGCTCGATTGGGACAACTCGCAGTTAAAACACTTGGACTCCATTGATCTCCATTGAGTACTCGGCGTATCATGACTTGAGCTCGATTGGGACAATTCGCAGTTAAAACACTTGGACTCCATTGATCTCCATTGAGTACTCGGCGTATCATGAGATGAAGAGGCCCAAATTCAAAAGTCCAAAGATGGCTCACTTATCGATATAGTTTGAGATACTTGGAAGCTCACAGAGTCTATCGTTGAATAAATCGTTCGACAAATCGCGGTTTAGCGACGCCTCTGAGAAAACCAACGCAGCGGTGATATATGCTAGAACAAAGTTGGCAGATGGATCTATCAAAATCACAATACTGGCATATAACTCCAAGGTCACGCCACTGAAAACATTCAGCCTACCTCTTCTTGAGCAAGATAGATCAATCACTCAACGTGCCACAATTTCAAGTGTATACGTATAGCTTAACTCACAAGTAGAACTTGGTTGGCTACGCAGCACGTCTAGCCAGTCGAAGACGTTTGTGGCCAATCGGGTTTCGCAAATCCTAGATTACATTCAACCAACCAATTGGAATTATGTTGTCATTAAGCAGAGCCACGTTAATTGTGCGTATCGTGGTTTCAATCCCTCATTATTACATAATCTCAGTTGCGAGAAGATCCCAGTCAATGGCTATGCCAAAGAACTAGCGACGCCTACACTAACATTGACGAAAGAAAATTGAAGTCAATGGTCGTAACGCATGCAGAAACGTGACGTTTCACACCGCTCGGAAAATTACTTCGTATCACGGTTTTTTATAGTCGCGTTATCCAACATCGACGTCTCAGAATTGCAACGCCCTTCTTTAACGTACTCCGGTTCAATTCGTCGTTCAAGTTTTGGGTTAAGCTTGTTCAAGAAACTCATTTTGTTGACGAGCTATTAAGATGTCAATCAGATAAACATCTTTTAGACAAGAGCCCACTTCAATCTCTGTACCCTTTGGTATGCTGTAGTGGCATACTACGGGTCGGAGGGTGGCTCCGCGAATAGAATTGCCATACACAAGGAACTATTGGATTATCCTTCCAAAGACAACCAGAGCTTACCGATTTACTTATTTTACAAAGGCATCATACCACGCTACACGAGGGTAAACAACTGATATTGGCGAAAACACTATTATGGATCCTAAGCCCCAAAACCCTGTTGTGTGCGTTCGCCATCGCTCAAAGTCGTACCTACCAGCAATACATGGCGAATCTTCCATCGCAGCATGTTAAATATACCACCTTCGAAATAGTGACTCAGCCGGATTATCGATACGTATTCAGTATCTGCTGTCGATGGGCACACTATAACGAAACTCGGACAACACCATTACGCAGCTGTAAAATCGACACATCAATGGTAAAATTTTCTTTTTAACTTAACCTCCGATCGAGCAATAACACGACCCGGATAAACAACTTCAACAATAAATATTTTTTGCATTAATCGCAATAAAACCATTTTCATTGCTTTGCATTTTTTCATATTTTCGCAATTTCGCGATCTAATCTTAGATAGATCTATCTAATCTATCTAATCTATCTAATCTATCTAATCTATCTAATCTATCTAATCTATCTAATCTATCTAATCTATCTAATCTATCTAATCTATCTAATCTATCTAATCTATCTAATCTATCTAATCTATCTAATCTATCTAATCTATCTAATCTATCTAATCTACCTAATCTATCTAATCTATCTAATCTATCTAATCTATCTAATCTATCTAATCTATCTAATCTATCTAATCTATCTAATCTATCTAATCTATCTAATCTATCTAATCTATCTAATCTATCTAATCTATCTAATCTATCTAATCTATCTAATCTATCTAATCTATCTAATCTATCTAATCTATCTAATCTATCTAATCTATCTAATCTATCTAATCTATCTAATCTATCTAATCTATCTAATCTATCTAATCTATCTAATCTATCTAATCTATCTAATCTATCTAATCTATCTAATCTATCTAATCTATCTAATCTATCTAATCTATCTAATCTATCTAATCTATCTAATCTATCTAATCTATCTAATCTATCTAATCTATCTAATCTATCTAATCTATCTAATCTATCTAATCTATCTAATCTATCTAATCTATCTAATCTATCTAATCTATCTAATCTATCTAATCTATCTAATCTATCTAATCTATCTAATCTATCTAATCTATCTAATCTATCTAATCTATCTAATCTATCTAATCTATCTAATCTATCTAATCTATCTAATCTATCTAATCTATCTAATCTATCTAATCTATCTAATCTATCTAATCTATCTCAAGGCAGTCGGAAGTCGAGAGCATTTTAAGCTTGAGCTCGTTGGATTTTTTATCCTGAAGGCTGTCGATCTGCTTACACGCACCATCACATGTCTTTGTAAGATTTTTCTAAAAAAAATCTTGAAATCATCATCATGAATTTGAAACTCTTATAAATACAGGGTAAACAGTGGTTCGAAATGTATAGCTAGACACTTTTGGCGAGTATGTTATATTTAATGCCTTTCAGCACTGCAAGCAAATGATTAGGACCCAGATCCCAGTTCCAAGATAACCATCATCTAAACTTTCAAAACCGGAACAAACTAGAGTTACAACAAGTCATAAAAAACAGCATGTGAAATGATCCAAGGAGCCACTTTCTACCTGCCAGTCGAGATAATTACAGAAATAAATCAACAAGGATCCAATATTTCTAAAAAAGATCATAGGCCTGAATGGTCATCCAAAAACCTAGATCAAATATTGTACGAGATAAAGCTCCAAATCTATGAGCTAATCTGGACGGATCAAAAGTTTATTTATTACCAAAAAAAACATTACCGAAATAATTATAACTCCGAATGAAAAGAAACACCCCAGAAGTACACCAGCAATGAATTGGAAAAATCATCCAACGACTAACAATTATTCAAACTCCAAAGTATTCTAATGTTAAATTGACGAGAAAATTCGAAATCGAAACACAACAACAAGAGACGATAAAAGACAGGCTACCGGTACGATGCCTTAAATGCAAAATACAAGAAAAACAAGATCAAACGAAAAAGAATTTTCGCGACCACTAGGAAAAATCAACGTAAAAGCTCAAATACATATCATCCAGAACAGAACAAATTAATCAACAATCTATGATCAGATAGAAGCCGCCGCTACTGCTAAATTTGTCGCTACAAATCACAAACCACAAAACAAGTTCGTCATAAAGCAAAATTTGACGCTATACAATGCAAGATGCACAACATAAATTCATCATAAAGCAGGATCCATCGCTACAAAACATGACACATAACTCAAATTCATCATCAATCTATGAAACACAAACCCTCGCTATAATTTCCGCACCAATCAGATATGCAATATCAGCAAAAAACAAAACTTCAATCCCGCAATACAAAAATTCACAGAACACACACAACCATACAGTTTCAGAACAAAATGAAACCGAACATCCAAACACCAATGTAAATTAACATAAATAGTTCGAATGATCACGCCCCTCAACAAACAAGAGAAGCGAATTTAAAGAAACAAGCAGCAAACGAACCCTAGCGCCCATATGAATATTAGCAGAACAAACCGAATCAAAATAACTTCAGAATTTCAACACAACACAGTGGCACGAGTTTCCTCATGAATTGTCGAGCAAATAACGGGCTCTGTTACTCAAGAAGTGCGACAAAACAAAAGGAAAACAAATATCGGGTGACCCAAAAAAATGTACTAGCACTTTGACTGTCGCTAACATGCTGCCTTTATGTTTTTGCAGGTGTAATAAATGTTATGCAACATGGCAAGAAATCAACTTAGCTTGGAAGAGAGGAAGTTTGTCTCCTGAAATGTTATTGGAAGACCGAAAACGCCACGGAAGTTCTAAGATGTTTCAGAAGGGAATTCGATGTACCAGCTCGGGCTTTCCCTGGGAATAGGGAATTGGAAAAAATATTTTCATAGCATTTATGACTATATTGTGGCCTACTATTATAATTTTTCTGGCCTACTAAAGAAATACGTTTGGTGTAAATATTTTGGAAACAAAGTTAAATTGGAAAATATTTTTCTCTATAATTTGTTTTAAAATTTTTTACAGTAAACTTATTTCTTCAGTAGGCCACAAAAATTCAATTTAGACAAAAGTGCTATGAACATATTTTTCCCCTTATTCCCAGGGACTGCCAGAATAGTGGCACTGGACTTCTTTTTGTGGAGATACCTCAAGGAAAGAGTTTATGGCAATAAACCAAGAACAATTGATGCATTGAGGACATTGAAAGACAATGTTGAACATGAATATTTGTGAAGAATCAATTACATTTGGCTTCTGTACTTGAAGCCTTTGAACTTCTGTCTATGTTCATAAATAAAGTTTTTCTCGTCATTAGTACATTTTTTTTTTTGGTACATCCAGTAGTCCAAAAGTAACGATTATAGGTCAAGCTATCACCAAACAAAATCCATTAAACCAAATAATATTTGAATTTTTCTCTAAAGACCCCGGCATGCACACTATGCCTGTTTTAATTGAAAAAACGTTCTCATCTGTTGCTTTCTCCGACAAACATGCTTATGAAATAGATGAGTGAATGAGAACTATTTGGCAGACCCGAAATCCGGCCAGAGTTTACCAGTGGTGATTCCGTATTTAGCCACTTTCAACTTTATTCTTAAACTTTTACATAACATATGTATTTCCAAATATTTATACAAAATCTAATTGTCTTTTTAGGTTAGAGCTCGAACGTGTTCTGCCACAACTCAAAGTGTTTGTTAAAAGTGATGCTCGCGATTGGCGTGCTCACCTCGAACAAATGAAATTTCTGCGCTCGAACATCGATTCAGCTACAGATGACACAAAAAACTATTTGAAAAAAATGGAAAACGACATTACGTACATCCTCGAGAAGATCGATAGTCGCGAGAAGCATTTAAACAATGAATTGAAAAATTTAATTCAACAATACAAACAGTTATCGGTGGAACACAAAGAAATTGGCCAACTGATCAAAGAGAATGAAACCGAAAAATTGGAAAAAGAACAAGAATTGCTAGACCTCCTGAACGAGTTGGAAATTATAAAACAACAAACGGAGCAACGTGGTAACGCGATGACAGACGGTAGCCCAATCATTAATATTAAAAAGGCGATTGGTAAAATTAAAGAAGAAATCTCCGATATGGATCTTCAGATTGGTGTCCTTGACCACACAATAAACAGCGAATATTTTAAGCAATATATGCAAACCATCGAACACGATCCAATAACAACTGTATTGTAGAAGACGACGGTTGAATTATTTTTATGTAGATATGTTGGTTGGTATATAAGAAATCGATTGTTTTCTGTGGGCATCCCTTAATTTATATCAGACCATTGTTTATAATATTTAGGCATTCCGTTGTATAAAGTTTACAAAAAAAAAAAAAATCGTTGACATTAATTTATAATCAAATTAGATAGAAGCCGTGCGGTTTCTTGTGAAAAATACCGCGTGAGTATATAATATTTTTTTTTACTCTGCCGCCTCGCATACATAGACATATTATGCAGTTAGGTACACAAACAAATCGTTTATCATTTTATAATTACCCTGGTAAATCAACATACTCTGTACACTGCACGAACACGCAGCATCGTTTAATAAATATTTAATCGCCCCATGTGTGTACAGCCGAAATGCACCAAACAAAAATAAATACTTAGATGTTATTTATTTGTGTACGGTACTGTTTACTGTGTATAGTGCTGCGATGAGACACCTTCAAAGTAAATTTTGTCGTCTAACTAACAACTTGTGTTATTGGTAGGCTAGGTACCTAGGTACCTACCTACATATACATTCTGTAAAAATAATAAAAATTAAATTAATTAAGTAAACCAGTTCAAATGTTGATTTTAATTTTAATTTTATTATTAATAAATAAATATATAATTTAAATAAATAATGACTAAATAAATAACGGAGTGTCTTTTGAACACAAAACTAAATTTTATATTTTCTCAACGAATACGATAAAGCCAAGAAGCTCTGTGTCCAAATGTGCTGTATAATAAGCAATGAAGGTGACGCGCTCTTTATATAACACAACACACAAGATACGAGTCGACGAGTATGGTAAAAGTGAAAGAATACCAAAAAATAATTTTCATTTTTATCTTAATTTGGTTTGATATCTCGAAAATTGAATATTTAGTCATCCAAATGAAAAAAAAATTAAAAGCATCCGCACATACATGTGCACACAGCCAGACATAAAATAACACGATAAAACTATAAACATGCAAGATAAAAATAAAAATTTCTTATAGGACTAATTAATAAGTCTACACCTTATTACACCGGTAAAATCTCGTTAGAGATTAGAGATGCGAACGCGAGTGCGATGAGCCGAATGTTTTGATTGGAATTTACATTAAAGTGTTCTAGTTAGCTGATAAGTGGTTTGTTGTTGGTTTTTAGTTTTATGCTTTGAGCTAACGAGATGATGATGGGTGATGATTTAGCGCTAACTTGTTAAATGTATCGCCGGCGGTCTAAAATACTAATTTAATTATAGAAAGTGTTCGTATGCACGACTTCTTGTTACATATTTTTTGGAACCTTTATGAACAATACAATCTGAAAACAGTTATGGTATTATGACACTGGCTTGAAAAGAGTGCAATAAAAAAAGTAAACGATGACTAGGACAGAAATAACAAAAGAGAAAGAGACAACAAACTTACATTTTTCAACCAAATGTTAAAAATTGTTTGAAACCGTTATCAAATCACTTCAAACAGTTTTACAATAAAATATTTTTGTTGAATTCACTTGAAAAATGGTGTCCGTCACGCCAGCCAGAACCACATCAGCCGGAACAAAACCTACTATGGCACAAGTAGCAATTTGCATTGTGCACCATATTATTTTTCAGCCGGAACCTTATAATTTAATCCAAAACCTGATAAAGCCAACCAAATCCATATAACAGCCAAACCACCTATGAAGCATGTAAAACGTAGCATTGAGAAACTAAAAATTATATAGAGCACAATGACGCACAATGCATCGTGTTGCTAATGTCATAGTTTTTTTTGCTGTTATATGGTTCTGGCTGGCTTTATCACCTTTTGACTGGAACTATAAGGTTCCGGCTGGAAAAATTGTTAGTACACAATGATGCACAATATATCGTACTTTTTATACCATAGTTTATTTGGTTGCAATATGGCTCCGGCTGGATTTATGAGGTTTCGGCCGGAATTATATGGTTCCATAGTTGGTTTGGTTCCGACTGATATGGTTCCGGCCGACGTGACAGACACGAAAAATATTCGTTTTGCGTGTAATTGATAAAAAAAGTTGGAGATGTCAAACAAAAACTTTTGCAACATCATTCTAAACTGCTAGAATTGCTCGTTGGGTGGCTTTTACTCAATTTTGGTACTGCAGATAGTGTCTTTGCTATCGCAGCCGAAAAAATATTTTATAGCCGAGAGATATTATATGTGTGCGAGTATAAACTATGTTGGCAGCCTGTGGCGGCCATGTTGTTTGGTTGGCGTCTGTCTAATCTAGTGTTTTTTCAGTCACTGATGCCAAATTACAATGACAAGTTACACGGTTGAGCAGCACGTCCAAACGATAAAACTTTATTATCAAAATGAGTGTTCATTAGTACGAACGTTGCGCGCGTTGTTCCCATTTTACGGCAGGTGGCCAAATTCGGGACAACCGGTTCAGTAAAGAATCAGCCAACACTCGTACGCCAAAGAAACGTCAAATCGGCCGAGAACATTTCCGCCGTCATTGAAAGTGTATACAGGAGAACACGAGGAAGTTAATTTCTCGCCGTGTACAAGAAATTGGACTTTCACAGACTTCAATTTGGTGAATTTTGCGTCAGGACCCTTGGCCTACACCCGTACAACATCCAACTAACCCAGGAGCTCAAAGTTAATGACCATATACGGTGCCGTTTTTTCGCACTGAGTTTTGGAGCGTTTGGAAGAAGACCCCAATTTTTGCCGAAAAATCATCTTTAGCGGCGAGGCTCATATTTTAACAGGTGGCAATGCATCCACAACAAGTTACTGTTTGACGCGGATTTTGGCCGGCGATGTCATTGTTCCGTACCGAATTTTTGAAGATGACGTTAGTGATGCCATTATCATCAAAGGCGAGCGCTACAGAACAATGCTAACCGATGCTTTGGTAAAACTAAGCGGGTCTTACTTTAATATCACAAACCAACAGCTTTTGGCTTTAGTTTTTCGATGCATTTTAATTTTTCTGTGTTGGTAATAAAACATTTATATGTCAAATTTTGATTGTGTTTGATATTTGATTATTATGACGTCCCTTAAGCTAGCAGAACCCATACAGCAGAACATTACAAGATAGTATGGATAAGTATAGGCTAATTATGGGCTAATTAAATGCCCCATTAAAAAATTTTGGACTCCATCCCTACCAACTAAAGCGTGGGTTCTGCTAGCTTTAGAAAAGTTAGCAGAACCCATATCAAAAAATGATTTAAAATTAATTGGAGAAATAAAGCTTAATTTTAGGCTAATTAAATGCCCTATTTAAATTTTTTTATTCAGGTCGAACTAGAAAATGCAAAAGGCTTTATCATTTCAAAGCTAGCAGAACCCAAATCGAAAATCGGACCAAAACCGAAATTAGAACTCAAAACAAGATCTATTGAGAATCGAATAATTTTAGGCTCGGTATGGGCTAATCAAATGCTCAATTAAAAAATTTTGGGCTCCACCCGTTTTTGACCTAACTTCAGCAGAACCCAAATCGAAAATCGGACCAAAACCGAAATTAGAATTCAAAACAAGATCTATTGACAATCGAATAATTTTAGGCTCGGTATATGGGCTAATCAAATATCCCATTAAAAAATTTTGGGCTCTACCCGTTTTGTACCAAACTTCAGGTCATTTAATCTAAAGCTAGCAGAACCCAAATCGAAGATCAGACCAAAACCGAAATTAGAACTCAAAACAAGATCTATTGACAATCAAATATTTTTAGGCTCGGTATGGGCTAGTCAAATGTCCCATTAAAAAATTTTGGACGCCATCCGTTTTTGAACTAACTTCAGGTCATTTAGTCTAAAGCTAGCAGAACCCAAATCGAAAATCGGATCAAAACCGAAATTTGCTAGTATTTCGTTCGATCATAAGCATCAACTCCTGCTACCTGCAAATCACTCATTTACCAAATTACCCACTCGTTAATCATGAACATATGCGACTTCTACATGCAAGTGCCCAATCATTGTTGTAGAATTAAATACAACGATTTTGGATTATTGGCGGAAGAAGTTTATGTCATAAGACTGTTCTAACTACCAGAACATCGTGTTAAGCCTTTCAGACTATTTCATAACGTCGGGATTGGTTTCTTTGGTCCATTCATTTCCAAATCCAACGCCAGCTCACGAATTCTAATTAAATCCTAGATTAACTACTTGAAGATTGGTCAAAAACGGATGGATCCCAAAATTTTTTAATGGGGCATTTGATTAGCCCATAATGAGCCTAAAATTATTTGATTGTCAATAGATCTTGTTTTGAGTTCTAATTTTGGTTTTGGTCCGATTTTCGATTTGGGTTCTGCTAGCTTTAGATTAAATGACCAGAAGTTAGGTCAAAAACGGATGGAGCCCAAATTTTTTTAATGGGGCATTTGATTAGCCCATACCGAGCCTAAAATTATTCGATTGTCAATAGATCTTGTTTTGAGTTCTAATTTCGGTTTTGGGCCTTTTTCCAATTACCGACTTATTTGTGGACACCGACTTATTCAAATAAGTCACCTCGTGAGGAGACTTATTTGAATAAGTATGTCTACACAGAAATGTCTCCAAAAATGTGTCTTGACTAAATGTAATACATGCAGTTTTTTTTTTCAAATCTAGTAGCAACGACCAATATGTCAAGAAATTTTTTTCTTCCATATAATAGAAATTGCGTTTTGTTTTTTTGTTGTTACGTCACAAATAAGTCGGTACAATGAATTGGAACAAATTGACTGACTTATTCAAGATGGCGTCAAATAAGTCAATAAGTCTGAAATAAGTCGGTAATTGGAAAAGGGCCTTGGTCCGATTTTCGATTTACGTTTTGCTAGCTTTGAAATGATAAAGCCTTTTGCATTTTCTAGTTCGAGCAGAATAAACAAATTTAAATAGGGCATTTAATTAGCCTAAAATTAACTTTTATTTTTCCAATTGTTTTTAAATTATTTTTTGATTTGGGTTCTGCTAACTTTTTCTAAAGCTAGCAGAACCCATGCTTTAGTTGGTAGGGATGGAGCCCAAAATTTTTTAATGGGGCATTTAATAAGCCCATAATTAGCCTATAATTATCCATACTATCTTGTAATGTTCTGCTGTATGGGTATGGGTAGTTTTGTAAATTTCAAAAAAAAAATTAAAAAATCAATAAAAATTTAACGATAATCACTCTAACTATATAAAATGGTTTTATTTTCTTAAATTAAAAATTTTTTTGGTTTACATTAAAGCGTCTTCGGCTTTATACAATGGAATTGATGTTGTTCAGAAAAGGTGAAAATTCACCTTCTCATACCCCTCATGTTGAGAGGATGCAATTTCCAGTTATCATAATTTATTTTCTACGTGTGGCTGATGATTAGAAAAAAAAAAATAAAAAGAGGAGAAGGACACTCAGCCGATGACTAATCGCCTACCTGCTTTCCTCCTCCACTTTTTTTTAATTTCTCCGTATGAATAGCAGCTGGTTGGGACGATCAATAGATTAATTTTCATTGCCTATTTTTTGTCCCTCCTTCTTTTACTAATTTTTTGCTTTTTTCCAATATATATAACAAAATTTTTACTTTTACAAACCAGTACTCTACAATTTTTTAATTAAGTGAAGATTTTTGCTAAGTGAAATGTGTTTATTAAAAACTAGATTTATATAACCTGATCAGACCATGATTCACTTTTCATTTTCTACATCGGCCACATTTGGTCATAGAAAAACTTTAATTCAATCCTATTTCCACCATTAGGTTTAAAAAAATATAAATGATTTCTGAAAATCCCAACTTTTAGTAATGAAATGACTTATGATTCATGATTGTGCCTAATTCACATCGGTCAAAATTATCAAAGCAAAATCCTTATTTCAACCCTAATTTCAAAAAATCCTTTTTGAAAAATTTTTGTATTGGTTTTGTATTTAAGAAGCCACTCATACAATTTTTTTTTTAATTTTATGAAATGGGGGAGAAGAATCATTTAACTACAATATGCTCATTCCGACCTGTTTATATGATTCTATTATTAAAATGTCATAACAGCAATTTGACAGAAACACTTATTTGTCGAAAAATAGACAAATTTTTTATTTTTTGTTTGGTTTTGCTTGTTAAAAATCTGTGAATTATTGATACCAAATCCTGATCCATATTTATATCGAACGTTGAGTGTTTTTGCAAAATGAGTGTGATTGCAAAATTGTTATTGATAGGGCCAACAATAAAAGCACTAAAGTGTAATGAGTGATCGCAAATTTTTCATGCTTATTGCTTAAATGTTAACAAAGCCGGTCTTGTTTGAGAGAGATATGAGAGAGAAAGAACAATGAGTTAGTGATAACTGAACAGCTGTTATTAAACCGACTTGCAGCCCTAAGACAAGAAGTTATCACTCAGTTTTTTTGCTTTACAAAATAGCATTAAAACTTGGAAAATAAATTTGGTGCTGCTCTCAATCTAAATCATCTAAAGAAAACGTCTATCCAACGCAGAACAGAATCATTTCAATAATAGCATAGACATTATTAGATTACGTCTGGTTTACCTCCGGTTCAATAACATGAATTATTTATTACCTTCGGTATCAAATATGTTAAATATCTGTTTGAATATTAGAGTGGCGGACATTGATTTCGATAGTGTCTATGAATGTAAGCATTCAACATAATCGAACAATACTGCGAATATTGTTTAATTGAAATTCGTCAGAACATCCGTCAAAGACATGGTCACGCGTGCTTCGCCGGGTAATTTAATATTTATTAACCACAGCTTGTGTCCGACTATTGACTAAGCGAAAAATCTTCACGGATGCCTGAAAATTAAAGAAATCAAAAGTATGTTTGATTTTGTTGATTCGTCTTTATTCCGCGAATTGATTTTGCTCCAAATGACACTACATTGTCATTTATACAGAAGCGACGACAATTTCCGATCACTCCTGCATCACGCCATCACAATCAACGAATAGCAAGGTCAAACTTTCGATCATGTCGGAATTGATCTCCAGACAGCAATTTTCTCACATGGACAGCTGTGCGTTGCATTGTGCAAAATGATGCAAATGAAAGTCCGCATAATGGAAAATCCTCCACAAGGGAAGTTGCTGCGTTTTCTTGCTGTGTACTATGGTTGCTGTGCGTTTTCTATTATGCGAATTTTCACTTTTCATCTGCGAGTTTTAAATTGGTGGAAGGATTTCTGACTTTATGACTTTACACATACTTATCACTAACCTACCACCAACCTACCCAGAACCCACCCATGTAACCACAACCACCTACCACCAAATTAAAAATATCTACCCTCCACTATTCATTATTGTTTTTTTTCCAAGAGTACTTTAGTTTTGACGGGCGGATTAGCCGCTCTCGAAACAGCATAGTTGTTAAGAGTCAAATGGTACAGAAAGACAAAAATTTCTGAAAAAAATAGAATTCTTAAACTTTTATTGTTTTGTTAAATTTGAAATATTTTTTAACTAAATAGACATAATTATTATACCTTGTTTAGAAGAGAATTTTATCAGCTTGTGTCAAGTTTCTTTAATACAAGGTGTTTTGTTGAAATACTCTTCTTTAAACGTCATTAACTTGATAGGGGGGCACAATTCCTTTGGACACAGAATATATAAACTTTTGTTCAACTCGAACACGCATTTTTTTTTATATCAACAAATTTTGGTACTGATTTTGGACTTTGAATTTGTGGGCCATTTAAGCCAATGTGATACTAAATACCCAATAAAAAACCAATATTCCCCGAATTTCTTGGCAGGAAAAAACAACACTGGTGAAGTTAAAGACTTTCCGTTTTTCAGATAAATATAAACACTTTGAGAAAATGTGAGGGATGGAACAGATAAATTCCGTATGAGCCTTACCTGGGGAACACAACTTCTCGTATCACAGTGGTTAAGATGATCGCGTAAAATTATACTTATTGGTTGTTGGCACTTCAACATCCCAAAACAATTTCCCACAAAATCGTATTTTGGTTATGATTGAACTAATAATCATCTTTGATTTATATTACAACACATTTTTTGTGCATTTTTCCGCCATTAGCGCAATATTTCGCTGTTGTAGTAATAAAAAAATCAATTACATTTTTTATGTACCTGTATGTATCGCCAGGTAAGATTAAATTCGCAATTATTTTGCCAAAATACTCGATAATTGGTTTCGTTCTTGCATTTTGTGATTATTTTAGTTTTCATCGTTATTGTTGTTGTCGTGTTTTCGTGCACAATTTATCAATACCTACCTATACGTTTATGAAGCTCAATTTTAATAATATTTTGGATAATTTATGGTTTTCTCTTCCAGCGTATCATCAAGAATCGATTTTTTTGTTGGTAAGATTTTGGTTCGCCAACAAAAAAAAAATTTAAATTGGATTCCAATTTCGAGTTATATACCATTCGTATAGCAGGGCAAATCGAAAAAATTTAACATCATCCGAATACACAGGTCACATATAATATGTAGCTCAACAAGAACAACCCTAGGCCCTCTCGGATCTGTAGTTTTTTTTAAACAAACAACATATTGCATGTTGATTTTAAATCACACCAGTATTCTTGATCGCAACGCAACGGTGCGCACACCACAATATCTTCATCTGCCTTTTTAAAGATACGAAAAAAAATGTTCGCATGAAGAGCGCAATAATAAAAATTTGCTTTACGTTAAAATACCATAAAAAAATAACTTTCGGACATCCCATATAGGTTTTCAATCGAATATTTATTAAACAAATTTGCATAAAGAAAGAAACGAGCCAGCAACTCTCGATGTATTTAACATGCTGTGCTTTTATAGTCTGCTGTGCTCTCTGTGTGTACCTCATATACAAAAAAAAAATTTCTCGACATTTCGAAAATGAAATTTATTATCATTGTTTTGTATATGGTAACAATGGTTGCAAGAATTTGTGTCTGGCAAACATTTTTTGCGAATTCAAATATTTATTTACGTACAAATATTTGAATTTATATCAAAATTTTGTGAAATATAGGTAAAGATGAGTCATTAATTTAAAAGCGAATGGGCCTTGGGCGTTAAATCAAACCTAACTTTTTGATCAGTACCCACCCATGCTATACCTAAAGTAGATATTAGCCTTAAACGCTTATTACATAAATTCGAAAATCATTTTATTTATATTTAAAGCAAGTGACTGACTGTTCCACACCTCTCACATAACATAAACGAGTATTAAAGTCAAATGAAAACAAAAACAAATCGAAATTGAATTGGCGGATTTCTTGTCTTTAGTTTCGGAAATGACCTTCGCCAGATCAATGAAAATAATTCTTAAATTACGACAAATTTTATTAACAATTTCAGGTTTTTTTTTGTTGTTACTTGAAGATTATATCGCGGCAGCTTATTTTAAATTTCATCACATAAATAATTTCTTTATTCAATCGTGATCAAAATTTTATGACTAAAATCATAAAATATGGAATTTTCGGTTGGCTACTAGTCTTTAGTTTTGATTCCAAAACTGTTAATAAAAAAAAAATTAAAATGTGTATAAGCTGAAAATATTATATTTAAAAACAAAGAGAAGGTGCTTAAGAATGTGGTATAATCGGACTGTCGGTGATTGTTTGTGAAAATACAGGATGTTGTTTTGGTGTGCTATTTTTGAGATAAATCATTGAATTTTGTTATCGAGTGACGCGGTCGAAAAAATCGAGTTTGGCAGAAATTTGATCTCAAAAACTGCGACGTTTTATATTCAATATAAATAATTGCACAAAGCCAATACATGAAATAAGTCCTATCGGCCATATAGTAAGTTACAGATTCACTATAAAGAAATTTTGGCAACATGTAAGTAGATGCTTTGGGGCCGAGTAGTACAATAGAATAGCATCCTCTACTATTTATATCTACTATTCGTGGATTTGAACATGAATTAGGCACAATACACAGGAACTCAATATGAAAGACATTTTGTGTGAAACGGACATTCTGAAGAAACTGATCGAACTTATATAAAATATGTACATGGATGCAAAGTGAATCATGATATAACCGCCAAGTATTATGAGAAAAATACCAGTTCTGCTCCTAATAGTATATTAGATAGTGTCATGAGAAAGTTAGATAGCACGTGCCCTAACGGCATCATCAGGTCTGGATTCCTATTTTTTTTTAACTAACTTTACTCACTGGATCTCAATAGATGGCATACAACATAATGCATTGTAATTTTATTCTAATTTCTTTGGAAAATTTAATTTAAGTTTTATCAATTGTCAAAGTGTTTTACTATCGATGGTGAAGTTACCAATTTAGTACGAAATTTAGGGCTAAATATTAGACTCAGTGCATTTTATGGATACAGTAATGACTATAAATCCTAATACAAACTAATGAAAATTTACGACGTTGTTTACGTTACCGACGCGTTGTCTAATAAGTGAGATGGGGCTTGTTTTACCTCGACCAACGAGCCTATCTGCCCATATATTTCTAATAATTCTGACGCGCATATCAAGTGGGTTTGTGGGTGCAGGTTCGATACATCACAGAACACCCCATCTCCTGTGTTACCATTCATTTTCAAAAGACTATAAAAATAAGCAATTTTTCATCAGTCAAGGTCAAGTTTTGTTGCAATTTGATATTGCCACTTAGGTTCCACTTGTTTATAGCTCAAAATTTTTAAAATCACGGTTTCAGTTTCAATTAATTTCTTTTAAATTTAGTAAGCAAAGCTTTTTTTCGTTTTTGTTTTTTTTTTTTGGGTTTTTGGTTTTTTTTTGAGGGAGTTTTGGAAAAAAAAGTTGGGATACAGCTGAATGTGCAAAAATATATAAAAAGTTAATAAATATTTGGTAATGAAGAACATTTTCCACTATAATTTAAGAAACTAATAATAGTGAATAAATATAGTACATTAATAAAGTAAAGTACGTAAACTATATGTATATGTGTAGTAAAATAAAAAAATAAAAAAATAAAAAATATGTTTATAATATAATGATATTCACCAAATTATATAAAAAGGACCTCTTAAATATTGTAAATTATAAGTATGGTAAATGGTGCAATATTAAAATTGTAAATAAAACTTTATAACAACTATGGGCCTATTTTTTAATTCAACCTGAGCAAGCAGTGCGCTGTCAAAAAATACTCTGTGTTTTTTTATTCAATCTGTGTAATTTTACTCTGCACACTGCAAATTTTACTCTGCTCTGCATACTCGGTTCTTCAAATTTAACTCTGAAATTAATGTCAGTGTACGAAGAGTGTGCAAAATAAAAAACAATTTATTACTCTATGCACACCGGATGATTTTACCCAGTACAACCTTTGCTCGGTGTACACTACCCGGGGTAAGCCTGCTTGCTCGGGTTGAATTAAAAAATAGACCCTATGTTATAAAAATTTGTGAGGCGTTTTAAATAAAAAATTTATTTGAGAAACGATTATGGTGTGTGAGAATTTTGTTCTTTTGGATACGGGATTTTCGGAATTTTATTAAGCAGTTTGGCAGATAATAGCAGAATTCAAGGATTCAACAGGACCGGTATTGTGGTGGATATTCCAGATACGTTGATTTTAATTAAATAAGAATTGTAAATACTGATTTTTTTTGTTGTTTTGTTTGATTTTTTTATTTTAATTTTCTTTAAATATTTTTTGTAAATATTTCATAGTTTTTTTTTTGTTCATGTTGCATAACATGTAAATATTTTATAGTTCGTAAATCTTATAATATTGGTTATTCCTAGGTACTATTGTTGCCTTAAGATAAAGTGTAAATCCAATCCCACGCAATAGACACCTCACGAACTGAGCTACCGGTGTCACTCACACTTGAAGGTAACAGTTTGGCGTGAACTTAGGTTAAAACCAGCACAATTATACGCCACCCTGAAATAGTTTCTATATTTTTATTCTTATGCTTTATTGTAATTATACAAACGCATCGTTCGGCGGGTGTGACGTGGAATGACGAAGTTTGTTTCTAACGGTATTTTTTGAACAGTACTTCATTATGTGCATCACCGATGGAATTATTGTTGATGACCCACATTCAACATACCGAATAAGTAGTAACAGGCATAAGTGAACCTAATTTTGATTGTAAATACATATGTATATAGTACGTAGCTAAATAGTCGTTATCCAACATCTATATAAGAAATGGGATTAAGGTGTTGACATATTACATTGGCAGTCGTTAAAAAATAGGTAGAACAAACCCCGGAAAATATCAGTGAAAACACTTACTGCCCTTTTTTTAAATATTTATAATTTAATAGCATAGGGCATGAATTAGGCTGGAACATCTAATTCTGTTGAGTACTATTGCTTTAATTACCCACCTATGACTTTCCAGTTGGTTCACTTTTGCTAGTATCCTTTGTTTTCACACCACGTTACAGCTGGTCATCCGATTCTCCTTATCCCTTGTAAGTTCCACTTCAGAAACCTTTTTATTTGTCATTCGGTGAATTAATTAGCATGTGGCCAATACATATCTACTTGCACTTTCTCAGTTCGGTCTCAATAGCCGTGTTTTTTTATTAGCGCCCGATAGGTTTATCCGGAGCTAGTTTAGTTAAAAATCGATATAAGAATACCTATACCTATTTATCGGGCGCCGCTATCGGGAGCTGCTATCCATTTTAATATACGAAATTTGAAAATGTCTTTATTTTGTAAGCTCCTGAAACCATTAAAATCTTAATCTTACAATAAAACTTTAAAACGCATAAAGATGAATTCTTGTTAATAACGTCATGTCAAAATAAATGTCAATTAGTATATTTCAGCGGCCAACTTCCGGTTTGGTGGTAAATTTACCATTATGGTTTTTATTAGTCGAAAATATGCAATTGGTATAAAAACCCAGAAAAGCGATTCCTGTTAAATGACTGAGAAAAAACCCATAACTAATGTCAAAAAACACTATAAGAATTTTTTTCATGAGAATTGTTTTTTTTTTGTATTTTCCAATTAAAAAAATATTATTTTGATAGCGGTAACATCAAGATTTATTTTATTTGTATTATATATTGAAACATGAGTGGAGAGAACGATGCCAAATCACTTACAGCAGCGCTAATCCTACAAAATTTCCACAAAACATTACGTATATGAAGTTATCCCACGATTCTATTACAGAAAATAAAAAAAAAATCATCAGGCAACACTAATCAATAAAAACCCCATTTGCTCTTGTGTGAAGTTAGCCCAGCCCAGAATTTTTTTAATTATTACGTAAAAAACAAAAATAAAAATCCTTACTTTTAAAATATGAGAATTTTAGCCAGGTAAACGTTATATAAATAGAAAATGTATTTGTACGAAATAAAATTACATTAGACATGATAAAGGTACTTAGCACGTTAAAAGTATAAATTTGTCGGATTAAGGCTATGTGTTTTTGAGATCGTCACACTCCTGCCTTACTTTAAGAAAAGTTAGAAAAAAATCGTTCTGTGGCAACTTTGCGAAATTGGGCGCCACGGAACGATTTTTTTCTAGCTTTCCTAAAAGTAGGGCAGGAGCTTGACGATCTCATAAACATATAGCTTTAATCCGACAAATTTATTCTTTTAACGTGGGAAATTTAAATGTAATTTTTGGTCAAATACTAGTTGTATGGATATTTCTGGCCCGGGCCCAATTTCTTAAAGTTGCCACAGAACGATTTTTTTCTTACTTTCTTAAAAGTAAGGCAGGAGTGTGACGATCTCAAAAACATATAGCCTTAATCCGACAAATTTATACCTTTAACGTGCGAAATTTAAATGTAATTTTTGGCCAAATACGAGTTGTATGGATATGTCTGGCCCAGGGTCCAATTTCTCAAAGTTGCCACGGAACGATTTTTTTCTAACTTTTCTAAAAGTAAGGCAGGAATGTGACGATCTCAAAAACATATAGCCTTAATCCGACAAATTTATACTTTTAACGTGCGAAATTTAAATGTAATTTTTGGCCAAATACTAGTTGTAGGATATTTCTGGCCCAGGGCCCAATTTCGCAAAGTTGCCACGAAACGATGTTTTCTTACTTTCCTAAAAGTAAGGCAGGAGTGTGACGATCTCAAAAACACATAGCCTTAATCCGACAAATTTATACTTTTAACGTGCTAAGTACCTTTATCATGTCTAATGTAATTTTATTTCGTACAAATACATTTTCTATTTATATAACGTTTACCTGGCTAAAATTCTCATATTTTAAAAGTAAGGATTTTTATTTTTGTTTTTTACGTAATAATTAAAAAAATTCTGGGCTGGGCTAACTTCACCAATTACAAATTATTTTGAATCAATTATAACAAATTCTGGGCTGGGCTAACTTCACACAAGAGCAAATGGGGTTTTTATTGATTAGTGTTGCCTGATGATTTTATTTTTTTATTTTCTGGGATAGAATCATGGGATAACTTCACATACGTCAAAACATTAAATATTCCGACCACTTATCAAAAATTCCAGCTGGACACGGATCATCCGTTTCCTTGTATAATTTGACAACGATAGTAATTTCCTTTACATAGAGATTCAATGGCATCGTTAATTTCGTGTATCGCTACGATATTGGACCGTGCTTAGTGCATATCCTCTTTCGATGCACTTGTAGCCGTACGCTTTATAGGTCTCTCTCTCTGGCTTTCACATCCCATGGAGGGATTTCGCCGCTTGCACTAAGGCCCTCCATCCATCTCGATCCACCGCTCTCGTCCTCCAGTTTCGACATCCTAATGTTCGAAGATCTTGTTCGATGTCGTCGCGCCAGCGTAGTCGGGGTCTTCCTCTACGACGTACTCCAGCTGGTTGTTGGTGGAACGCTTTATTTATCATCCGATGTTGTGGAGACCTTGTAACGTGACCGAGCCATCTCACTCGATTGGATTTGACGAATCCGATAATATCGCTGCCTCCGAGGAGTTTCTTTATTTCGTGATTCATACGAATCCGATATTCGTTGTTCGCAACTTTAATTGGACCAAAGATTGAACGAATGACCTTCCTTTCGAAAGTAGATAACAATCTACAATCGTTAGTGGTCATGGTCCAGCTCTCGCTTCCGAAAGCCAGCACAGGCTTTATGAGTGCTTTATAAAGTGCGAGCTTGCACGACTGCGATAGATGTTTCGATCGCAATCATCTTGATTTGGCGTAGAAAACTCGTTGTCCGGCAGCGATTCGGGCTTTTATTTCTGCCTGCATATCATTCGACGATGTTATAACTGACCCGAGATATTTAAAGTTTTCGACGCTATCAAAGTTGTGGTCGCCAATTCCGAGATTTGCCGTAGAGATGTTCCTAGGTGTTACTAAATATTTGGTTTTACTGCTGTTCACCTCCAAACCGAGTCTTCTTGCGCAGCGATCGAGCGGTATGAAACTGTCTTTGATATCGCTAGGTCTTCGGCCAAGTAGCACGATATCATCTGCATATCCAAGAATTTGGCCTGACTTATTAAATATACTGCTTTATAGGTGGTTCTCGAAAATTAATACGGTGAAACGGCGACGTGGTATTCAGTCAACTGTTTCCTTTCGATTTTAGTTAGGATTTAGGGTTATAATTAACCCATAATTTGTGGTAGCAGAATATTTCCGATTGTATTCGATACGGAACTTTTATAGTGCTCGAATCATAAAACATGGCTAATAACTCATTGATTTGTTTGTCTGTGTTCCATTCTTTGTGTGACATGTTGAATGTTGTTTTAATTTTGTTGATTCGTTTATTAGCCGTGTTTTATTGTTCGAACACTATCCGGCGCCGAATGGGACATTTCTACTGAAACTGCAGCTATTATTCACTTGTGTTGCTACATATACCATAAAAATGAAAAATAAATGCATCCATAAAACAAATATTTAATATTCAGATTAATTTAGCATTGCAGTTCATTTTTTCTATCGTTGATTTATGTCATTTGGTTCTTTATATGGTATAACCTAAAAAAAACGTCAAAAAACAGTTATAGTCCCATTTCCATCCAGTACAAGTGGCTTAATCCCGTTCAAATTTGTCAACTATCAGAACTTCTTCTAAAAGTCAAAAAGTCATATTAGAATCTCATTTCCATCCATATTTAAAACCTTAATCATAATCTGTTTATTGGATTCCAAATAAACATATTTCCATCCAGATTACCAGTTCGGTCTCCGTTGGCCATACACCAGAACTCTTTGTAAAAATTTTAATTCATCATTTTCATCGACCATACCAAATTTCATTATAATCTGTCTTGAAATAACCTGATTCCGTCCCATCATATTCCAGAATAATAATTTTAAATTCTCAATTCCATCCACCATATCCAATTTCTATCGATAAGAGCTCTATTGCCATCCACCATACCAAACTTCATCATATTCTGTTAAGATAAAACCTAGTTCCGTCACAGTTAGCCATATTCCAAAAAACTTCTTTCAAAAACAATTTTAAAATCCCATTTCAATCCACCATACTCAGTTACATTATGAACGGGGATGGCCTAGTTCCAGCCCAGTTGGCCATATTCAACTTCTCCTCAAATTTTTTAAAAGGTCCCATCACCATGTAATTTCACCATAATATGTTCAAAAATAATCTTGTTCCGTCCTAATGGCATTATTCCAGACCTTTTACCAAAAACTAATTTAAAAATCCCATTTTCATTTATTAAACCAAATTTCTTCATGATCGGTTAATGGCTTAGTTTCATATTTCGGAAATTCTTATCAAAATCATTTTATAATCCCATTTCCATACCCCATAAAAAAATTCATTATAATATGTTCCAAGCTCCGACCCAGATTTCTATATTCTAGAACTGAATCCAAAAATAATTTTAGAGGCCATTTTCTTCCACCATATCTAATGTCATCATGTTCTGTTAAAAGATGGCAGAGATCTGCCACGGTTGGCTACATTCCAAAACTTCTTCTAAAAACACTTTTAAAATGCGTTCTGCTAGATGGTTCTGCTAGCTTTAGATTAAATGATCTGAAATTTGGTCAGAAACGAGTGAAGCCTAAAATTTTTTATGAGACATATGATTAGGTCATAATGAGCCTAAAAATATTTGTATGTCAATTGTTCTTGTTTTCCGTTCTAATTTCGGTTTTGCTCCGATTTTCGATTTGGGTTCTGCTAGCTTTAGATTAAATGATCTGTAATTTTGTCGAAAAGGAGTGGAGCCCAAAATTTTTTCATGTGGTTTTTGATTAGGCCATAATGAGCCTAAAATTATTTCTATGTAAATTGTTCTTGTTTTCCGTTCTAATATCGGCGTTGGTCCGATTTTCGATTTGGTTCTACCTTTAGATAAAATGACCTGAAGTTTGGTCAAGAAAAAGTGGAGCCCAAAAATTGTTAATGTGGCATTTGATTAGGCTATAATGAGCCTAAATTTATTTGTTGTTAATTGATTTTGTTTTGCGTTCGAATTTGATTTTTTGCCTGATTTTCGATTTGGGTTCTGTTAGCTTTTAAGAGATAAAGCCTTACTTTTCTTCTAGAGCGAGCACAATAAAAAAAATTAAATGTGGCATTTAATTAGCCTAAAATTAACCTTTAATTTTTCAATTGTTTTTAAATCGTTTTTTGATATGAGTTCTGTTAACTTTTTCTTAAGCTAGCAGAACCCGTGTTTTAGTTGGAAGGGAGTGGAGCCCAAATTTTTTTAATAGAGCATTTAATTAGCCTATAATTAGCCTATGGTTTTCCATACCGTCTTGTAATGTTCTGCCGTATGGGTTCTGCTAGCTTAAGGGACGTGTAGATGCCAATATGTACGTATTTTTGTGTCTGCCAGCATCAACATGGCAAGTATAAACCATGCAATTTCAATTTTTATAATTTCCTTGGCAATATGTGTAGTTCTACGTTATAGTGTATTTTAATTGCTTTCTTGTCATTTTTATGCATTTGAAAACGTTAGGACCATGTCGCAAGATAAAAAACAAAACAAATTTCGTGGAAATTGGTCCAACCATTTTTTAGATCATCGAAAACAAGCCTTCAAGCCGTCATAATCCTAAATTATTATTTGTTATAATCAGACTAATAAAATTAATGGAGTGGGGCGAAATTTACTGTTGGGAACCATCATAGTGTTATGATTGTCATTAAGATATTTTTTCCGTGTACTCTTGCTATGGTAATTTCTTTTGCTATCCCAATTTTCCACCCCAACACAGAAACAGAAACACGTGATTCTGGGCGAGTAAAATCCATATTAATCAATTAAAATGTTTACTATTCCCCGAAAAATTATTCATAGTTCAAATTTCCAAACATGTTCTCACACAGCCTTACAAGCATTTTGTGTTTCGATTTTAAAAAAATTATGTCTGTGATATTTCATTGATGTCATCGAACACTATTTTAGATCGTAAACTGATTAAAACATATTTTGAATATCAACCCAATCAACAAAAGCACAATTTTAAATGACATTCTATCTAATAATATATGAGTATTAGGTATTAGGTACAAGCTTGAAAATATACTGACAAACTATTCCAAAATAGACTGTAACGATTATTAATCATTGTGTGTGACAGTCGACATCGAAAATCCAGCATCGAAAAACCAGTATCAAAACTGTCAAACGGTTTTTTTTTTTTTTTGTAAATGAAATTTATTTAAACACGAACCTGAAACTCGAAATGGTCGTAAAGTACATATACAATAAAATCAGATTTCAAAGTTAAAAAATTTTTGAAATTAAAAATCTGATACACAAACACAATGCCCACTCATTTATTCACAAAACCCCAAAAATGTATATACGCGCATATATCGGACCATAATTAGGATATATTAATCAGATCTTGAAAAACAAAAAAAAAAAAAAAAATCTCAACATATCTTATAAGATTTGAAAGGTTCTAATTAATTTTTTCTTTATTCTGTTTTGGCATCTCATTTATATTATTTCTTGTTAATTTAGAGTTGATGGCTTTTTAGAGTTTTTCGTCTGCTACGTCTGTGTGTTCGCGTTCTCGTCTTGTTGAAATAAATAACGATCCATGATGGGTACATGTTTCTTACGTTTTTTTTTTTTTTTATTTTTATTTTTTTTTAATTTATTATTTTTTCATCTCATAAACTAAAACAAGAATACGTAAGAAAATGATCTCGAGTTTGGTTGTTGGCGAATTGCTGTTATGTTATACAATATATTTTAGCACCAAGAGTTAAGGTATTAATCTGCGAGATTTATCTTAAAAATAATTCCGCACACAAAGTCTCAAAATGGGAACAACAACACATAGAGGTTATCATTTCGTGCGCACTAAACACAATTTATTTAAGTAAATTATATTTTTTTTTATTAAAGATTATATAGCATTTAAATATTTGTAAATATTTTTGTGTGTTTGTAAAAAATAAAAAAAACAAATGCCGATCCATAAAAACCATAAGATTAAAAAATTATAAACCAAGAAATTATTCACAAAGTAGCGCAATATAAAATACGCTACGCAGATATAGAAGAAACTAAATATCGCGCGAGCAAAGAAGAGTTAATTGGATTATGATTATCATCATCATCGCAAAAATTAAAATTATGTGTGTAAATAAAAGATAATTAATTAATGCTTATTATTAATTTAAACACCTCATTAATTTACCATTATTTCCATTTTCTTAAAATAAAACAAAATAAAACAGAAGAGTTGTATATCTTATACATTTATCGCTCCTCCTGGCTGGCTCTCATCGATTACACGAGTATGTATGTATACATACATATATGTGAGACCATAGAATACACAGACAATTTTATAACAAGACTTGGAAATCAATTTAAACAATTTTTTTTATTTTCTTATTTATTTATTTATTTATTTTCGTGTTGTTATTCACTTATCACATCTTTAAGATCTACGAAAAAATTTAAACATTTCTTGTTTTTTTTTATATTTTTTTTTTTTCGTTCCATTCTCGTGTATAACTCGCTATGTAGCTACATTTAAATAAAACTAAAATATACTGGATATGTACCAAAGTTAAAGATCTTGCGCAGCAGCATCATCATCATCTTATTCATTTGTATATCGTGCAACTAAGGTGTGTTAGTTAGTATACATGGTTAACGATATGAGAAAATTTATGCTGTTTAGTTCCGTTGCTGTGAGATCTTGGTTTACTCGTATTATACAGAGATTCTTTTCTTATTATTATTTTTAATTATGTTCTTTTATATTCAGATATGTACAATATACAGATAAAGTCGAAGTATAAGACTTGTGTACGTTCTCCTCTCTGTTTTGTTTTGTTTTCGTAAACATGTTGCCTTATAAATATTGTGACCCTGAGGCATTTCACATGGAATGAAATTTTCATTTTACCCAGTGTAGTCGAAATCTGGCGTGGGCTTCATTAAATACTAATTAGAAAAAAATTAACTAACAATAAAGGATACTGTATTAGATAATTTGACAGCTACATGGTAAATTTGAGGAAAATTCATGGATTGTATTGGTTACTAGTGGAAGTTATTGGCCAAAAACTGAAAATGATTTGTATGGCCGCCAAAAGTTATAGTGAAAATTCTAATCGATAAATTTTTCCGAATTGTCCCTGTATGCGCCGTATTAACTTCAGTTTAAAATTGATTTATACCGTGTAGAATGTACAGATACCATTTTTCTTAAGGATTGGTTATGAAATGGTCAAGTGTATAGTCCAGCACGAACAGATCCTAGAATTTTATCCAAAATTTGAGATTTTAATCAAAATGGATTAAATATGTCCTCTGGTAATTACATAACAAAAATATATCTTTAGTGATAGTGCTGCCACTTGCGGTGAGTAGCGTAATTTCTTATTTTCCGCTGTCAAATTTCCGCGATCTTATACAGTATTGATGCTGGAGCAAGGACGGAGCATGAAAGCACTTTCTTTTGTATTGCATCCTTTAAGGTCAGTTTAAAATTAAATGTAGCTCGTTTGCACCTCAGGCAAAAAAGTGCAATTTTATCGTTCTACCAATTGGGTTATGGACGAATTCGCTATAGACCATTTTAAAAAAAAATTATTTTAGCCTTCCCAAATACATCAGCATTGGGATGAATCGCATCCTACACGTCCTTGAATAGAATTTTTTTTTTTTTAGAATTGTAAATTAATTAATTATTTATTTATTTATCTATCAATGAAGTATAAATTTACTAATATGATGCGTGGTGGAGCAAGAAAAAATATATTTATAATAAAAAGGCGAATAAAAATTAACAATAATAAAAGAAAATACATAAAACAAAAGGTGAAGTGAAATATGCAATTAAACACGCATTATCATTCGTTATTTAAACAACTCCCTCGAAATATTAAAATTAAAACAGTAACCATACACATTAAAAATATGTATAAGTGGTTCCGAACTATTAAAATTATTATCACAAAATGGAATACTCAAAATGGCAACCTGGCAGCACAAAATATTCCTCGCAAACATAGCTAAAGCAATTATGTGCCTACCAAATGGAATTTCTAAATTCAACAACAATAGAGGATTTACGTAAGGCACCCGAACAAATCCCTGATTTGGTAAACTCGCAGATTTGGTAAACGTCGTAAAGCATAATTCAGGAATTGCATTTGGATACTTTCAGTCCTATTCCAGGCTAATTCAAGTAATGACCTAACGTACGTGACCTTCAAGGTAAAAAACATAACTTTGTGATCAAGTTGAAGCTAAATAAGTTCGATGAAGTTTTGTAACATAAGTAATATCCAGTTTCAATCTGATAAGATCACGAAAAAATTCAATCATCTCATCAGGCCATGGCGACTGAATATTACCACATAATGATCACAGTTTGTGTTCTATATGTAGAACACCCGTGTATCCTTAACTCTAGGGAATTATATGATAACTCATTAAATGTATTCTTACAAACTTACATCTCATAGCCATGCTGACTACCTTCCACCGGGGCGGTAGCCCCGGTTGAAAAGTGGTCAGAAACATACATCCCACTTGGTAAAAAACTAGTTAAACTACAATGTCAAATACATTTTACCGAACCTTTCACAATCGCCAGATCTCAACCCTATCAAACGTCTTTGGGGTAATTTGGAAAAACGGGTGAGACTAAATTAATCGACGAGTGGCACCAAATTACGCCGGAAGAACAGGAAAATTGGTGCATTCGATGCAGAATCGACTAAAATTGGCCATAGCTCAGAAAGAGTGGCACACAAATTATTAATTATATTTATTAGTAATAATATTAGGAACTTAATAAACACATTTTTATTAATCACTTGTTTTTGTTTCGCAGAATATTTTGAATATTTTTCAAGAAGTTTAAAAAATCACTCGATCGATTTCGACTTGTTAGGTCATCATCAGGAGTATCTACACATCATCACATGATCGAGTAGATACTCCTGATGATGACCTAACAAGTCGAAATCGATCGAGTGATTTTTTAAACTTCTTGAAAAATATTCAAAATATTCTGCGAAACAAAAACAAGTGATTAATAAAAATGTGTTTATTAAGTATAAGTGTGTTTCGCCAAGTGCCTACGGCAAATAGCGTAAAAAGTAATATTAGGAACTGTATGTTTTTTTTTTGTTGAATGGTTTTTTCTTTAACTAAGTTTTGTTATATTTTTGTTAAGTAAACGAATTAGTTTTTAGTAAATAGCAGTGAATAGAAAAAAAATCAAATACTAAAGATGTTGTGTAAAGAAAATATATGACTTTATTGAAAATTATCACCCGTGGACCAATCTCCAAAAATGTAGTTCAACTGAAAAGTTTGTCTCTGCCTGTATGAACGTGAGGCGAACTCGGTGACGGTGACGGTGACGGATGCTTATCATTTGCCTCTCATCGAGGGGTTGCTAAGCCGGTTTGACCAAACTCGATATATCAGTTCCATAGACTTAAAGGATGCCTTTTGGCAAATACTCCTGGATCGAGAGTCAAGGCATAAGACAGCTTTCACCGTCTCGGCAATGTTTGAAGGTACATTTTTTATTACCTGAAGTTGTGAGACTGTTGCGTGAGATCAATTTCACTATAAATGTCGAAAAATGCAAGTTTATGCTCAAGGAGATAAAATACCTAGCTACATAGTCGGTGATGGATGCTTCAGAGTGGACCCCTGCAAAATCCAGGAAGTAGCCGAATACCCCGTATCTCTCACGGTACAACAAATTAGGCGTTTAGGGATGACTGGCTGGTACAGGATGTTTATTTCAAACTATTCTTCGGTGGAGGCTCTCATCAGTGACATTTTGCGAAAACGCGCAAAACCAAGATGGAATCCTTTTGCACAAGATGCATTCGAGAAGCCAATTGCTAATATCCGCACCATCGTAGTATACCCAGACGTTAACAAACATTTTTATGTCCAATGGAACGCCAGCTCTACCGGCTTTAGTAGTTGCAATTGCAAATATGTCTGCAAAACTGAATCAAGCTCATTGCAATGAGCGTCGACCTTACATCGAATGTTATCCGTTCACAATCATCACTGACCATTCCAGCTTGAAATGGCTTATGAACTTGAAGGATTTATCTGGGCGGCTTGCAAGATGGGCACTAAAACTCCAGCCACAAACAAGATATGGGACAATATATCGAATCAGTTAGACCTTTCCAAAGACTGTATATACACTTTCTAGGTTCATACTCACGTACAGTCATTACGATCGGCGTCAGCGGTAAAAGTGGGTTAATTTCTGAAAGGAAACATTTTTCAGCTCTTTGGCGTACCAGAAATATTATTTTCAGACAACGGTCCATAATTTTATTCACCATATTATTAGCAGATTTACTACAAAATATATGCACTCCAGTTCAACTGTTCAGAACGTGTAAATAAATCCATTATTGGGCCATAAGATCGCACGTCAAATGACTATAAATATTGGGACCGTCATTTGGATGAAATATCCGGAGAACTGAAAAACACAGTTCATTCATCAAGCTTTTCGCACCACTACTAGACATTCGAGCAACACAAGATCATGCATGGGTCGTCATATAGATTTCCTAGAAAGTTGTACACCTTGAATGATAATAACGTCGAGATATTATCACCAGACGATCGACTATCAATGGCCCAACACGATGTATTGCGGAATATCAAGAAGGCTTATGAAAGGATATGTTCGAAATACCACCTTCGCAGTCGACCACGAATATTCAGTTCTGGTCAAAGCGTATGTATGTTCCTCACAGAATTTATAGTAGCAAGCTCGCGCCGAAATTTAATAAAGCTATTATATCAAAACGGATCGAGTCCGTGATATATGAGGTGATAGACAATTTCGGAAAAGTGCTAGGATCATTCCATCCGAAAGATATACGGTAAGGATTGCTATGTAGAATCACACTTCTTTACAACTCAAATGTCAAATCGTTAAAGGAACAAACTTTCTCGAATATCTATATATAATTTTTCTATTGTTCTTTTGGCCGGATTTAAGAGACCTTCTCATGGATCAGCCCCACACCCATGACCCCCCACGATTGTAACACTGATAATGATCCAGCAGACAAGATTGAATTTTCTATATTTGTTAATGTTGTTGATGATAATATCGTAACGGCGACAATTTGAAATATAATTTTGATTTTTGTTTTGTCTGTAATAATAATTTTGTTTTGCTGGCATTGGTTTGAAGGAGAAAAATTACCATATACCATTGATGATGATGACTGTCGGTGTAATTTTAAATTTTATTTTATTTTATTAATAGTTGTTTTTTCACATAAACCGATATGATCTATTGACAGAAATAAAATTAATCGTTCTGTATATGTTAGTTGATTTGCCCGCAATGATAATTTAACTTGGAGAAATTAAAATTTAATATTTATGATGATGGTGCTAAGTGCCACAGCTAGTGAATATCAAAGTTGCATTGTACGATATTCCTTTTGTAAATAATAATTTATAAGTTCAAAAGTGCTGATCCGTGCCAATTTCTCGCTGATTCGTGCATTCCCATTCCCATTCCCATTCCCATTTCAATTTCAATTTCAATTTCAATTTCAATTTCAATTTCAATTTCAATTTCAATTTCAATTTCAATTTCAATTTCAATTTCAATTTCAATTTCAATTTTAATTTTAATTTCAATTTCAATTTCAATTTCAATTTCAATTTCAATTTCAATTTCAATTTCAATTTCAATATCAATTTCAATTTCAATTTCAATTTCAATTTCAATTTCAATTTCAATTTCAATTTCAATTTCAATTTCAATTTCAATTTCAATTTCAATTTCAATTTCAATTTCAATTTCAATTTCAATTTCAATTTCAATTTCAATTTCAATTTCAATTTCAATTTCAATTTCAATTTCAATTTCAATTTCAATTTCAATTTCAATTTCAATTTCAATTTCAATTTCAATTTCAATTTCAATTTCAATTTCAATTTCAATTTCAATTTCAATTTCAATTTCAATTTCAATTTCAATTTCAATTTCAATTTCAATTTCAATTTCAATTTCAATTTCAATTTCAATTTCAATTTCAATTTCAATTTCAATTTCAATTTCAATTTCAATTTCAATTTCAATTTCAATTTCAATTTCAATTTCAATTTCAATTTCAATTTCAATTTCAATTTCAATTTCAATTTCAATTTCAATTTCAATTTCAATTTCAATTTCAATTTCAATTTCAATTTCAATTTCAATTTCAATTTCAATTTCAATTTCAATTTCAATTTCAATTTCAATTTCAATTTCAATTTCAATTTCAATTTCAATTTCAATTTCAATTTCAATTTCAATTTCAATTTCAATTTCAATTTCAATTTCAATTTCAATTTCAATTTCAATTTCAATTTCAATTTCAATTTCAATTTCAATTTCAATTTCAATTTCAATTTCAATTTCAATTTCAATTTCAATTTCAATTTCAATTTCAATTTCAATTTCAATTTCAATTTCAATTTCAATTTCAATTTCAATTTCAATTTCAATTTCAATTTCAATTTCAATTTCAATTTCAATTTCAATTTCAATTTCAATTTCAATTTCAATTTCAATTTCAATTTCAATTTCAATTTCAATTTCAATTTCAATTTCAATTTCAATTTCAATTTCAATTTCAATTTCAATTTCAATTTCAATTTCAATTTCAATTTCAATTTCAATTTCAATTTCAATTTCAATTTCAATTTCAATTTCAATTTCAATTTCAATTTCAATTTCAATTTCAATTTCAATTTCAATTTCAATTTCAATTTCAATTTCAATTTCAATTTCAATTTCAATTTCAATTTCAATTTCAATTTCAATTTCAATTTCAATTTCAATTTCAATTTCAATTTCAATTTCAATTTCAATTTCAATTAAGAGACCTTCTCTTGACTCAATTTCAATTTCAATTTCAATTTCAATTTCAATTTCAATTTCAATTTCAATTTCAATTTCAATTTCAATTTCAATTTCAATTTCAATTTCAATTTCAATTTCAATTTCAATTTCAATTTCAATTTCAATTTCAATTTCAATTTCAATTTCAATTTCAATTTCAATTTCAATTTCAATTTCAATTTCAATTTCAATTTCAATTTCAATTTCAATTTCAATTTCAATTTCAATTTCAATTTCAATTTCAATTTCAATTTCAATTTCAATTTCAATTTCAATTTCAATTTCAATTTCAATTTCAATCTCAATCTCAATCTCAATCTCAATCTCAATCTCAATCTCAATCACAATCTCAATCTCAATCTGAATCTGAATCTGAATCTCAATCTCAATCTCAGTCTCAATCTCAATCTCAGTTCTACGAAAATCGGACATATAGACGTACGTCCTCGATTTGCCAGGCTACTGCGTAAAGTAAGAAAAGCGAACTGCGAGAGAATTGGGAGTGATTCGGTCCCGAAACAGATTGCAAACATTAAATACTAAAAAAAAACACTTCTAAGGGAACATCCTTTTCAACAGTATGAATAAACACCTGTGGCCCTATTCTGGGCCACAGGTGTTTATTCATACTGTGCGCACATGAGGTCGGCGCTGAATTCTGCACTCCATCAGAGAGTCTTAGTTGTGTTTATTAACATCGCACCGATTGTAATCGGTGTTGAAAATTCGATTTGCATCTAGCCTCTGATGGGTTTCGAACCTAGTACCTCCCGGTCCAAGTGCCGAAGCTTTAACCACTGCACCACTTGTCCGGACTTCGGCATAATATCTATATAGATTTCATCACAATTCTCGATTTTCTAATAAAAACGGTAAAATCCAACATAAAGTCAATCCTTAATTCAACCCATTAGCCTAAATTGCTGAACCACGAGTCAACTAGGTACATTATAGATGTGGATGAGTGCGTTTTGTGACTGACCTGAGCCTTAAGGGAATCGCGAATTTTCGCTAACACAACTAAACAAAACTAAAGAATTGTTTTTTCATAAACTTTCATGTGAGTTAGAAATAAAACTTTCTTGGTTACGAATTAATGGAAGAGCATCGCACAATTCTTTTCTAACACAATTTATTTGTTAAATAAATCTTATCTCCTTAAAGGATAAGCACATTACGTTAAAATTAATTTGTTATGAAAAGTTAAAAACTTTTTCATCTTCTAACTATATTCAGCCATCTGGATAGGCGACAAAAATAAATTTAAATCTTATACCTTCTAAGTAATCAGATAAAAATAATGTTTTGCGAAATGCCGACACACAAGACCCATAAACACATTATTTTGATGACCTCTATAACTGTCTGCATTTAAAAAAATCAATCGTTCGATTCTGTTTAAATACCTGCAACATACTGCCATAAGGGTTAAGCCAAGAATAACACAAAATTTATTGTTATCGATATTTTGACAAAAATGTATGGTGTTGTATGTACACACACGTACCATACGATACATACGAGTACATTATGCGATAAAAAATATTTTGTTATTATTTGAAAAGAGCTTTAAGACGTGTACAAGAAGGATTACGGCCGGGATTTAGGTTTGCAAGTAAAAAAGATTAATTTTCGATTTGTACACAAATTATCGGGATTAATTTTAAATTGTACAATTGTGTGTCGAAAAGTTATTTTTTTTTAGCTACACTCCGATAATTTATGGCACCCCAATTCACAAAATCGTAAACGACCGGACTTTCAAGTGTGATTTTTTTTTTAATGAGCCGAATATTGCATGCACTCATGGAAATATGATTTATGATGTGCGGATTAGATACGATCCGGACATAGTACTACGCTACTGATCCAACTAAAATATATATTGTGTGTGGAAGCAGAGATAAGATATTTGTGTGCAAGTATTAGTCCATATTTAACGAGCGCAAAGAGTAAGAAAAGAAAAATTTCTTATACACCACTCATTTGTGTATATTGAATAGAGTAGCGAGTATATTTCCTCACCAAGTTAGTTTTGAGTTCGATGCGTTTGAGTATAGTAACATTTCTTAACGATTTTTTTTTTTTTTTGTTTGGGAAGAAGTCAAAATATTATAAGAGAAGCCGAAGAAATTGCCGTGTGTGTTATGTACGTACGAGTGTAGACAAAAGTAAACAACCAACGTGCTACGCTTATTATTTTTATGTAATCAAAATAAACAAATAATCGTATATGAAACCAACAACAACAAAAATGGTTGGAGTTAGACCGTACTTAATACTTATCAGTCTTATTGGTTTCAGTGAGTTAAGAACAGTCAACTGATATTGTTGTGTGTCAAAATAAAAAATTAACTTTTTAATTTTTTACGATCGAATTAATATCAAAAAATAAAATTTTTTTTTATATAATTTTGTGAAATGTAAATTTAGAAATTTGTGAATATAAATAGTGTGTGGTAAAATTATTGTCTTAATTGCTATAAATTATAAAAATGTCGAATTTATTAATAAAATTAATTTTATGTGTATTTTATGTGAGTTCAATAAGTGGTAATCGTGATATAAATGAACGTGTCTGTGAACCCATACGTATCGATCTGTGCCGCGGAATTGGCTATAATGTTACCTCGATGCCGAATTTAGTCGGTAACGAATTACAAAGTGAAGCCGATTTTATGCTACAAACATTTTTACCCCTAATCCAATATGGATGTAGTGGTCAGCTACATTTATTTTTGTGTTCGGCCTACGTACCAATGTGTACGGAAAAAGTTCCATTCCCTATTGGACCGTGCCGCGGTCTATGCGAAACCGTAAGAAATCGATGTCATCCGCTGCTGAGCGGATTCGGGTTTCCATGGCCCCCGGCGCTCGATTGTAATCGTTTTCCAGCGACGAATACTCAAGAGCATATGTGTATGGAGGGCCCTGGTGAAAATGAGGTAGTACCACAAACTGCACCGCCACCAAAAGTTTCAATGCCATCGTGTCAAATGCTATCAAAATCTCATTTATATGTGCGACTAAATCGAACGGCCCAGTGTGCACCACTATGCGGGGCCGATATACTATTCGATACACGTGAAAAATATTCGGCCGAAATGTGGATCACAACATGGAGTATTGCAGCACTATTTATCGCATTCATTGCAATTATGTGCCTTATATTTTCGGACACGAAATGGGATAAACTACTTATGCCTCTCGTTACGTGTCACACACTAGTCGCAGTCGGTTGGACAGTGCGATGGATTGCTGGCCGTATACAAACAGCATGCGGTATGGATCCACAAGTTCCGGGCGAATCACTATTACTAACCGATGGACTTTCGAATGCGCCCTGCGCAATTAACTTTCTATTACGATACTATTTTGGAATGTCAGCAAGTGTTTGGTAAGTTAGCTAAAAATGTACTTTACTATATTTGTTCAACAGTTTTGTTTTGTCTTATAATTTAAGATATATTGTTAAACAAACTCTGCCTAATTACGAATCGATAGATATTTTCTGTTTTGGGTAGATATTTATCTAGTGTTGTTTAAACTACGCGATCTACGACTATGATGAAATCTTATTTGCGATCTTACTATAAACGAAACCCAAAGTCATATATTTGTTTATGAATACATATACTAAAATTGGTGGTATAATGATATATACCTTAGAAACTGCAGGGACGGGAGGTAGATTTGAAATGCTATATAACCCTAGCCTCTCTAGTTCGTATAGATTATATACGTATATATAGCTACAGATTTATTATAAACAAATCATAAAATAATTTCTATTATTGTTTCTAAAAGAAAATAAACAAAAATTGGTTGTTTAAATTAAAAATCATTAAATCATCATCTATTTGTTTAAAAGCAATAATAATAATAATTATTATTATTAAAATAGCATTAATAAATTTATATTTATTTAATAACACGAAAAGATATTTATTGATTGTTTAATTATGTTTCGGTTCAAGTGGGTTTTGTAATCGGCCAAATGGTACAGTGGTTAAAGCTTTATCGTTTAGATCGAGACGTACTGGGTTCGAATCCCAATAAGGACAGGTAATGGGGCAAAGGGGGTTTTCATCAGCTGATTACGATCTGTGATGAAAATGAACACAGTTATGGCGCCCTGCCGGCGTGCAGAACTTATGTCGACAAAGGGCGGCTCAACTTCCATGTGAGTACTATAGGCCTTAGCTGTGTGGCCCCGATTTCAAGGTGGCATGGGGTACGGTTGAGTAATCCTTCTTTAGTGCTTAGAAGTACGAAGCAGTATGACTATAGTTCCAAGTATAAGATTCGGAGTATGTTGAATCCAGATTGATGGAATTCAAATATTCCAATGGAAAGTTAAGGCGCTCACTTTCATTTTCTGTATCGACTTCATCTGTGCTTAAATACACCCAACTTTATTTAGGAAGTAATCCAATAATTCGATTGTTGATTCTGCCCAATTTCAGTAGTGTTAGATGGTAAGTGTTACCACAAGCCAGTTAGATGGTAAGCAGTACCTCAAATTTTCCAGCTCCAAGTTGTAACAATCAATTATTATAGGCCTTATCAACAAATCTAATGATCTCTACCAAATACAACTTCTCAAAAAATGGTACAGTTTTGCGAATACATTAAGCTTGACTGAACCACAGCAGACCGCCCCCCCTCTTCACTTGTCAATTATATTAAGGAAATAATTGAATGCCTTAGCGCATTCATCTATAATCATTTGCATCAAGCTACTCCAGTTGTTGTCGTAAGTGCTTTCTTGTGCGAAAATAACTTGAGTGTTTCATTCAAATATTTTTTTTGGCTCCCTGACTTCATCTTCAGTTGCACCAACAATTTTGTGAAAAACACTTAACTACTTGGGGTTAAAAGAAGAGATCAAGTTTTCATCAATTTCATTCCATTCTTCAAAATTGGGAGATGATGAAAATAGGGAAGATTCGCAACTTGTGCAACGCTCATCCTTTTAGTGGAGTTTTCGGCACATATCTTCAGTCATATCTTCTTTATTTTCAATCCAAAGCAGTAAAGGGCCAAATGATGAGGAAAGGCACAAAAATATGCAAATTGCTCTCTCATTTAGGTAGGCATAGTGTACGATTTGGTGTCTTCCAGAATTTTGAATTTAAATTTTTTTGTTCCTTCCTTGTACGTTTTACAACATTTGATCCCTCAGTCTCATATCGAAGTTAGAAACTAATATAAATTCTTTCAAAATTCTTGATACTAATATACATCGGTCCAATTACTTTATTCCCATCATATTGTCGCTTCTTCCTGAAAGTGTTTTTGTCGTTCCAAACATAGTGAACGAGATCTCCCAATATTTTCACTGGTTTGCACAAATATTTCACTGTCTGGGAAAATCTTCTATTGTGTCTGTCATTTTTCTTTTGTACTTGGGATATCCGTTGACATTTCCCAATGTAACATCTTAAAATTCCATTTTAAAACCTTTGGATTTCTCAAATTGTTTAACTTTAGCTGCAAAATTTTCCACGATTTCTTTCCACTTAGGATTGCAGGTCATGATGGCAACACTCATCCTGGTAATTATTTGCGTATTGTCGAGGCTACATTAGAACGTAGATGGCAATATTACAGATTTCCCAATGTGCATGTTTTCAGAGTCTGTGTCTCTCAATATTCCTTACTCGGACTCACTTTTGTGCTTTCCTTTTTAATAACCCGTTTAAATTTTGGCTGGTCAGACTGACCAGAACGTAAATTCATGACGATATCCTGAGTAAGCGGTGGTTCCCATACTTTGCTTTGAAATACTCTGGCTAGCTCGTTAACCATTGTACCCGCCTTTGGTCAATGTCTCTATCAGAAATTAGTACTACTGCCCCATTGGTTGACTCAACGCCCTCATCTTCGGTAGTTTCATTTGCTTATTTGTCTACTTCATGTAGTATTTTTATGATTTTGCAATCGGATGGTTCTTAGTTACATCAGTAAATTACGCATATTTATTTCTGAGCACCGCTGGGGTCGAAAGGTTGGTTTGTTAGTATACTACATCATGATACTTCTAATACGTTCATCTGTGTAAAATTTCTGGCTTCATTTCCTTCAGAATTGTGGCAGAGCATCAACAGATTTTCTAAATACCCGGGATAATTTTCAAGTGGAGATAAGTTAACTTGGTCCTTCTGGCAACATCGGGTTAGTTTTCAAGCAGTGTGTCACACTGTTCAGGTGTTTCAGCCTCTCTCGTGGCTTTCATTTTGTTCGATTTCGTCGTAACTTGCCCAATAAATCTTTTCATCGGTGGCATTTTTATTGAAAAAGAAATTATGCCTACAAGCAAAAAATTAACAACAGATTAACACAATTCTAATAAGAACGTATATCAACTTGAATGAATATTTCACCTGAAAAATATTGACCAACAATTTTTATGTTATTTCTTATCACAAAAATTCTATTTAACTCAAACTATTAAAAATTTCAATTAATTAACGTTAATAAATTGAAATTTGCTTATTTACACGGAATAATCGCAAAATATGCCCACTTCGAAACGTGTCGCTATGAAATATATTTGAACATGACATTACTAGAAACAAAAGAGAATTTTACTAGTTAACACGATTTTACGCGTGCAATATTTTGTATCAAAGGATATTTCTTGTAGAAGATGGAAAATTAGCTATAAAATGTTAGTACCTTTTTGTATGTATATGTCATACGTGACACTATGGTGTGTGACATGTATACGTGCGAACAAACAAGTATCTCCTTGTACGACTGACAGGATTTTCTTAAGACCATCTCTTCACTTTTTTAGTCTTCGGCTGGTATCTCTTGGTGAGGTTTATGCTTAATATAAAACAGATCAGCTTACATCACAGTAGTTTGTTTGTTTTGAGGTTAGAAAGTTGATATATGCATGGCAAACAGATATCTTTTAATTCTGGTAGATGGTTTGGTTTCTAGTTTGAATACTAGTAGTAATAGTAAGATCTTGTACATGAATCAAGCTTAAAGTGCATTAGTCGTTGCTTTTGATTCTTCAAACTGTTTTATGGTGGTGATCCTGGCTTTTGTATAACTATACCATACCTGAACCACGTCGATGGAATTCGTAAGAATGTGTAGCACTTATGTCATACAGCCTGAATAAGAAAATTCCCGTTTAAGTCGTGGAAAAGCTCATGATAGCACCAACCACATTTGGAGCAGTTCAAATATCAGTGGTAGGGAAGGACTTCTGTTAATCTCTTTAAATACATGTGAACTTGAAATTAATAACGTTGGCTGTGAACCCACTTTTGTCAATTCCGCTGCAGGAAGAATGATCTAGGTGCTAGGGCAAGTAAAAGTTCTTCTTAAAAGAAATGCCTTCAGGATGTTTTTCTATGATAATATTGTTATTTAGTGAGAGAATGTTTGCTTGGTCGATATGGGTACATATATTAATAATCAGCATGGATGGCAACCATGGTACTGGTGTGAAGTAGAAAACCATAAATTTTTGTGGATTAGCTAAATATCTGGTAACTCGATCCATTGTGATTTTTTTAACATCTTTCTATTCTCAAGACCTGATTCCTCTCTTACCTAATCCGTGAGTAAAACTGGCTTTGCAACCCCAACAATACTTTATTATATGGGTTTATTTTAAGTTTTATTAGTTTTAAAATAAAATTTAAAATGTACGTGGACACTGGGCTTTTCTGTTAATTTATGTAGCTACCTTAATTGTTAAAAAAACCATCAAACCTCCACTAGAAAAAGTTAACTTATCGTTTTATAAATAATTGGAAAATTAAAACCTAATTATACGTAAAAGTTTTTAACGTGGAATCTATAGCTGGAATTAAAAGCTTAGTAATGGCTGATGAAATGCCCCATTCAAAATTATGGGATACACTCCCATAAAAATTAACCAAAATATTTAAAAATTTATTTTTTGCGAAACAAAATAACAAGTGTTTAAAAAATTGTGTTTATTAGGTGCCTTATAGAATGATTAAAGTTAGTCGATAGATTCCACCGAAATGTTGACGGAATTCCCTTCACATTCGCGTGCAAAAACCAAATTCTTTCTATGGAAAGCACACGGAAATCCATACTACTCGCAAAAGAAGAGTGTCACAAAAATTCCTGTATTGGTGTGAATCTCGACTATAAAGAGAAACAAAAAATTGGAAAGTAGATGGAATTTCTTTGGAAACTCGGATTTATTCCATATAATTTTCCATAATACTTTTCGCGTTGTTGTTCTAAATATTTTGAAAGTAAAGAAATTTTATTGCATTTTTTTGTAAAATTTATTCATGTTTAATTTTTGATATATCCCGCCTATGTATTTACATTTCTCATTCGGCATTCATCTGTAAAAAATAGGGTAATTAGAAAACAATTAAAATTTTACTTTAATACTTAAAACACATTTTTTATAATCACAACATTTCGAAAATGAACCAAAACAAAGTTTTATAAATAAAAACAACCGTAACTGCATATTATGTTCATTCGCCGACATGTCCCACTAAACTGAAGGTACAAAACAAAAGCTGTGTTGCTTTCGCAAATCCCGCTTAGGTTTTAATGTATTTTAGATTCTTCGGTTTGGTTCATTTTAATTATATTTATTTTACTTTTTTTATTTTACGAAATAGAACAACTTAAATTCGGTATTTTTCGGACAAAACAAACGCAAAATGTCTTTTTTACAAAAAGATGACAAAAAAAAATAGTAAAAATAAACGCCTTGTGGTAAACACCATAACCATAAAATAGTTTTATTCCCCCTAATCCTAATAATTGTTTGGCTTACATTAAAGCCAATTCGGCTTTATACAATGCAATTATTGTTGTAATTTTACGAAAGCAACACAGCTAAAATATTCTAAAAAAAACATCGTAGTACGGAATATAGTGTGGAATTGGAGTTGTTTTATCACACATTTGAAAAATTTCATACTAGGCAGGTGAAAAAATCGTATCGATAATACAGATTGAGTCTTTGCTATACAAGCCAAAATTAAAGAAATCCATGAACATGAACAATATTTCGCTATTTCAATTAATGATAAATCCATTGAATGGTCTGGTGCTCTAAATTAACATAAATCCGCATTGATTTACTAAATAATTGTGTGCAAAACTGTCAATGAAAATTTTTTAAATCTTAGTTGGCTGCATTAGTGTGAATTTTTTTTTATTTATTTGTCACGTCATAATTTCAAGTGATACAAATTGTCGTTTGAAGTGATAGCAGTCGCAAGGAAATATTTATAAAGAAGTAGCATTTAAAAAACAGCCAGAACGACTTTATTGAACAATTATTTTGTAAGTTTTGATTTAATGATCTAGTAACCAGGAAGATGAGTAGTCACGACACTTGAAGTGATGCGACTATTATCGGTTATTGGCACTAGAACACCATTCCACCGAGTACGGAGATAACAACCCAATCAATAGACCAGTGAAAACATTTAATACAATAGAGGATCTAGAAGAAAAATTTTTTTTAATTAAAATATTCAAAAATATAATTTTGCGAAATGGAAAACAAGTGTTTAATTAAATGTGTTTATTAAGTATTAGTGTGTTTTGCCAAGTGCCTACGGCAAATAGCGTAAAAAGGATCTAGAGGAAATTAAATTTTTTTTTAATTTTTAAAATTCAACTTGAATTTTACTTTTTAATATTTTATCTATCTTTTATGTATATTCTAGTAGAGTATCAAAAAAAAAAAAATTCTGTAATTTTAAGTTTGAAATCATAACTGTATTATGTTACGAAATCGATTTCTTGAAATAAATATATAAATAACAGGCATTAAGGTCTATCAAATAGTCATAGTGGCATCAATGCGGATTTCGGTTAATCTAGAGCGCCGGACCATACGATGAAACTACTAAAAATTCAACTATCGAACTCCTGTGCAATTGCACTTCAGTGTCCCATCAGAATTTCTTCACAAATGGGCGAGAATGGCCATAGACATAGCGACATCAATGCGGATCTAAGTTAACTTGGAGTGCAGGACCATTCAATGAATTTGCAAGAAATTGAACTATCGACATCTTGTTAAATTATACTCCCGTCGTATCCCCATCAGAGTTTTTTCAATGGCTTTAAAAATGAGGCCTTGAGAAACTATTTAAAAATATTGGTTTTCTTATTTTACTGTTGGTTTTGAAATATCAAAATACCTAACATAAACTAGAACTTTTATTTTGAAATTCAATTTTTATTAATCAATAAATTTCATTATGTTTGAAAAATCCTACTTATTTTTCGCCTGGTAACTTTCAGTTGAAAAATATTACGGATTTATTTATTTTCAGCTGTCAAACCGAGGACACTATCTGCATTACCATTTTTCATTATTTTCGGTTAGAAACTTTTGGCTAACTTTAATAGTCTATGCATTACGGAGGAGATTACGTGGATCTGTTAGGTCAAAGTCCGAAATCAGTAAATGTCTGAATAATAATTGGAAAAAATGTTTTATTGCTTAGTATATTCTCGTAGTGATTCATTGTTCTTCCCAAGGATTACTTTTTATGGTATTGGTGCAAAGTCATTTGGAATAGTGGGTGCTATCGGTCTTACTAATTATCATTGGCTCGTGAGATTTGAAAGCACTCCGCATGTCACTTAGCCCTCTGATGGGGAATACATGAAACTACAGTTTACTGATTTCGGGCTTTAATTGTAACATATAGGTGGTCGGATGGTAAAATGTAACAAAATGGTTGAAAAATTGTGTCACATTATGATTAAAAAATATATTTCAGGGGTGTATAAAACCTTGACGTAGCGGAAATCAATTCCCAAAAAAAAACTTAACACCATACAAGCGTCCTGTTATTTAAGCAATTCTACAAAATTGACTAACTAATTACTAAAAATGTCACCAGCCGTCAAATTAAAATCCTATTATTTTAAAAAGATTCCATGAAGATTATATATCAAAAAATAAATCTTTATAATATTTATTTAGGACCATTTGGAGGACGAGGAAAGTCGGTTCGGTATATTTTGTTGTTGCCTAAAATCAAATAACAAATGATCATATCCTTTTCAAACATTTGGTTGTGTTATTTTTAAATAAAGTTTTAGTTTTGTTAGTTAGGATCAAACAATAAGATAAAATCCAGACCAAACCAAAAAATAATTTTGTATTGCATTTCTAAAGAAGTCAGTGGTGGCGATTACGCGCTGCAGCATACATCTGTTGTATTCATAATACCGAAAATAAAAATGAAATTAGTTTGATATTGCATATATATATATATATATATATATATATATATATATATATATATATATATATATATATATATATATATATATATATATATATATATATATATATGTATACAGCAAAAAAGGGCAGTTTACTCGACAAATTGGATTATGTGTGCTACAGTGTTTTGTACACAAATATAAACTAAAATGAAATTTGAGATGTGTTTATGTATACAGGATGTTCTGGAACTTATTTTTAAATTAGAAATTAAAATAAATAAATAGGTTTTGTGGTTTAGGGGATATATACGAGTATTAATAGAGTTGCGAAGCGGCTCATGTATTTATTATACTCATCACCTGTTACCCTTTTAATGTTTTATATAAATAACAGCACGCAGGTTGAATGGTGCGCGCTTTCACCACTGTGCACACTAACCAGGAAGTACATACTTAACACATAAATTAATCGATTTGGTAAAAAAAAAGATACAAAATACCCATAAAAACCATAACCTCATCATACATGCTTGTTAAATCATGAAAAACATAATTAGAAATATTTATATTTTCTTCGTAATCAGCAATCGTCTTATATATATGTATATGGGATGCTGTAAGCTGATGTTGTTATTCCGTTCCTTATTTGATAAAGAGCAAAAAGGTAAAATGGGTTTTGTTACTTGTAATAAGAATAATAATAATAATAATAATAATAAATAAATAAATATAAGAAGAATGCAAGAATGTTGTTTTCTGCGCTGTGCTGTACCTTCGGTTTTGTTTTCCATTTTTATATGCATCGTAAATTGTAACCACAAGGAAAATTTTATACTCACAATAAAGCAACGAATTTATGTAAATTATTTAAGTTTTTGCTGAGATCTTGGACCAATGTCTCGATGAGCACTTCACAACTCGTTTGGTCAATGTATTATTATGCAGAGTTCTCTATATATGTATATAGTTTAACATCCGCCGTACACTAATTAATTATAACTCTCCATATATACTAACGAGATTGGTAAATCCTTGTTGCTGCATTAAACGATCGAGGGAAAGAAATTAAATAAGAAATATGTATTTGTACGATGTATGGTATACCAAACAAATAAAAAAAAATCATAATAATCGTCATAAAAAAAACATAACAAGAAACTAAAATACAACAAGTTTTAAATATTTTTTTTTTTTTAGTTCTTTCTTGACTCCATCGTCGTTTTCTTATACCAGAAACTGTGCTCGTTCGTTCTTCTTTGTTATGTGAAGAACTTCATCTAGATATTTTGTTTTTCATTTTTTTAATCAGATTGCATGTTGTGTTATATTTTCATTGCACCGCAATATATAGAGCTACGTACAAGTATCTTAACCATATTCTTGTTTAAAAATAAGAATAATCATTTTCTTATTTCCATATATGCATGCATATTGCATACTCGTATTTAAGAGGATACAGGGTTGGAATAATATTGTAATGAGACTATCAGTTTACGATTGTATCAATATATAGTTCAAAAGTATATACAAAGTGTGTACAGTGGAATTTTATTAAACTTCAATTCTTATCTCAGCCCTCGATACACGTAAACCTATTTGATCTCACACTATAAATCAGATAAATTGGATATTTTTTTTTAACATGTATGTATCTTCTTACATCTTCTTGTTCTTCTCTCGACAACACAAATCATTGATACTTATTTATTTTAACAATATGTATATACATTTTATTCTTAATAAATTTTTAAGAAATGCATAAATTACGAAACGAGAAAATATCATCTCGAGAACGAAATGGAAAAAAAATAATTTTTTGAGACTCTTGCGGTACCCCCGTACCGTGTTATACACCAAAATTAAAAACCCGCTGCATATAATAAATAAACATTCTGATTTTGTTTATTTGAAATGGGCGTAACTTGTTGATGCTTGTAGGCAACAAAAAAAAAATTATTTTTTTTTTTTAAATATAAGAATACGAAAAATAATATTTCTTGTATTATATTATGCTAAAGGAACACTCATTTCTTGTTATTGTAGTATTATGCTGGTGGAAGAAGAAAATTTCTGGTGTTGGGTTGAAAAGAAAATTATACAAAAAGAGTTATATTTATGTACGCTCTTAGTTTTTTGTAATAAGTACAGTCGTAATCGAAAGAATCTCGTTAGGCCGATAACTTTTAAGCAATTTGTAATTATAATGTGGTTTTAAGGGATTTGTTATGAAGCCAAATAAATTGGAGGATCTAATCAAATAAATATGTACAACGTCAACGTAAGACTCAGAAACTAACAGATGGCAGCACACATTATCTATATATTTACCAACTGCCATCTAACAATTTCTTCCGTAAATATTACGTGGCCTAAATTCACGTGATGGGTTTTGATACAAATGATGATTGGCTACATTTGGTCATCTTTTTGTCACGATTGGTCACTACACTACTTTTTATCGTTTGGCCACTTACGATTAAACGGTAAATAAATAATGGGTAATTTTTGGGTAATTTTTTATTACGAGAAAACGAAATCAAAATTTTTTCAAATTAGTTAAAAGTTTTGGTTATTCATAACTTGACAACAAATAAATCCAAAACACATGGGTGGGTTTACATGGGTTAATAATTGTTTTCGTTTTGTCATTCCAACGTAATGATTTATTATTACGAACGTTAAAATCGAAATTTATCGAAGTAGTCGGTTCTGGATAGATGGCCACTATAAAAAAATTTACAAATATAAAGATATATATGTATATCGTTTGGTCAATTATCATTGAGGATTGCTCAATAGTTCGTTTCGTTTGATCCATACGTAATGATTTATTGTGAAAATTAGATTGATGACCAAACGAATACAGCAAGTCGCCAATCCTCAATGACAATTGACCAAACGCTTCCGATCGTTGGATTCATAAAATTATTACAATTTGACCCATTCCCACTTTCCAGACTCAAATACATCGGATCGTGTGGAAAGATGTGTTTTAAACGAATTTCTTAATAAATCGTTTCGTAGGGGTAACCAAACGAAAGCAAATAGTGACCAATCCTCAAAGGCATTACAATCGATGGATTTGTGATAATATTAGGAATTATTTAGAGTAAATTATTCCCCAAAGTGCATTACGCCTGTGAAGTTAGCCCAAAATTATAGCCCAAAAATTTTTATTTTTTGCCGTTGGCAATACCATCATCTATTTTGATAACTATCATGACAGAAAACTGTAAAAACATAGAATTTCATATAAATTCGTAGATTAAATATGAATTTGAATGTGAAAAAATATACACATTTAACTCAAACATGTTCTTACTAATTGGTTTCACAATATTCTGTTTACGCTAATTTTTTGACACAAAAACTATAATTTCTGTCACGTATGAACTGTCAGCCCAAAAAAAATTTTATATCATGATATTTTATTGATGTCAGCACAATTTTTTTTTTATCTTGACAGTATCTTGATAGTAACAATTGTCTTGAAATTTATGTCGAACATCCTCAGCCCAAAATACAAGTTTTCATAGTTGAAGGAACCAATCGTGTTTAATAAATGTAAAACAGCCAAGAAGCAATTCTTATTATTTTAAATTTATTCATGAAAATATAATTTTTAAAGAACAATAATATGTGGCCTCAAGTTTCAAAGACGGACATAAACCAAAATTACCATTTTTCGAATTTAAATTGAACCTTCTACTTTTGTTTACTAACTTTTAAAATATGTAAACTTCTATTTAGAAAATCGTAGCTTCCGGAATTTTTCATAACTAAAAAATATATGACGTATGTCAGCTTTTGTTAATAATCGCCTTATATAAGTATATTGTATTAATTATATATATTAATACAATATACCGAGAATGTCCTATGTTCAGCCGCTTAATATTTAATGGAAGTTGAGATTTTTGGTGTTGGCCATCGGTCTCACTATAATTTTCGGACAGATTTGGTTCTAGCCTTTACGAGTAAGAAGTTTCAAGAGGTTGTGATGGGGTCCTCATGCCGAGGATGGCCTATATTTAGCCGCTTTTCAAACAACTATAATAATTTTGACGAAGTTAATTTTTTAACGTTAGCCAAACAACTATAAACTAAAAGATTCGGATTGACTGATCATGAAGATAAAATTTGATATGTACCAGACCTTAGTGAGATGTAGAGGAAATCTGTGAACCGTGATTTGCAGCAACTCCTAATTAAAACTTTCACGATTTTTTAGCTTTTCCCAAATATTTCATAAAATCATTATATACAAAAATATTCTAATTATAATTTGCTATGAAATTGGCCCAAAATTTAGTGAAAATGTTTTTCAGGCAAATTGACTGATCGGTATTAAGCTTTGTACGTAGTTTTTGCAATGTTGAAAGGTATACAATTTACGAAAGCCGACTTCTAATAAATTTATATATTAAGTTTTCCAAAAGAGGTTGTCGAAGAGTAGGAATGAAGATTTTTGGCCTAACAAAATAGTTTCTGTATATGTACATTCGTTTTAAAAGAAAGTCGGTGGTTGTTTTTTATATATTAGGTTTGCAAGTAGAAACTCTGCTATTTTTACTCAAACTCAACTTTATTGAAAATATAATTCTGTGGTGAAGATATAAAAGGTAATAAGTCATTTTGTTAGTTTTTAGATCTCTTCATTAATTCGAAATGTCCATAAAAAACCGTGACTGTAAATTTTTTTTTATTTTAAATTTGGATAAGTATATACCCAAAACCATGCAAAAATTAAGTTTCCTACGGTTGAAATTTTTTGTTCAGAAACACCAGAAAATTTTAAATATGCTCTACTGAAAAAGTGAAAAAATGAGTTATTACCTTTAATATCTTCACCACAGAATTATTACAAAGATTAATGGCCTTCGCGACAGAAACTTGGTGGTTTCAAAGCAAAATAGTCATCGAGCTATTTCTGCACATAATCAACTATCGCGGACCGCCGCGGTCTTTCAAATATAAAGACATCGTCCTGAATAATCTGGTTGGAGTGCGCCAAATCTAGAAAATACGTTGCAATGCTGTAAAACTTCCCAACCTAAGGAGAAGATGAGTTCCTGGATTTATTTTACTGTATGTGGATGAGCGTTGTCATGCAGCACTATCACCTTCCGCTTTTCCTTGGCTCATAAATGGTATTTTTTCCTGCAGAGCATCACTTAATTTTTGTACCGAAAAATTAAATTCATGCAGATGTTAACTCCTCGATTTTTGTTTTTTTTTCGGTCAATTTAACAGGAGCCCGTTTCCCTTCCTCTGTATTTTTTCCGTTGCATGCACTCGAAGTGGTATTGTTTAGTGAGTAACTCGAAACTGATCTGCAATGTCTTGCGAGTTTGACGCAGATTTTCCGCGGATCCAGTAAAACTTTAAGTTCATCGTCTTCAAATTGTTTTAATGCAGCTGAACGTGGATCCACGTCCTCAAGGCTAAAATTATCATCACGAAATCTTGTAAACCACTTTTTTACTGTTGGATGACTCACAGAATGTTTACTCAAAGTCGAATGAATCAATTCCATATCTTGAACAGTTTTTTTTTTTATTTGAAAACAGAATATAGTGCAATGAAGTAAATGTTGCTAATCGACATCCATCTTTAAAAATTGTTGCAGACGGAACTACACCTTGTATATGAATGAAAGTTATGTGATAAAAAAGCAATGACTAAGCTACATTTATCCAAAATGGCGGGCGATTTAGATGCCGACGTGAGACCGATGACCAACACCGAAAATCTCAATTTCCAAATATTATTGTTTTTCGTAAAGCGATAGAGAAGTTTACATATTTCGAAGATAGTATATAACCGTCTTTAAAACTCGACGCTGCATATTATTGCTCCTTAAAAATAATATTTTCGTGAACTAATTGAAAATAATAAGAATTGCTTCTTGGCCGTTTTACATTTATTAAACACGGTTACAATGGTTTCCTTTAACTATGAAAATTTAGATTTTGGGTCGAGTGTATTTGATATAAGATAACTGTCAAGACAATCGTTACTGTCATGATAAAACAAATTTGGACAAAAATCTATAGCGAAAAATATTTTTGTTTTTTGGGTTGACTTCATTAAAATTTCGTGATATACGATATTTTTGGGCTGACAGTTCATACGTGACAAAAATTATAATTTTGGTGTTGCCACTTCGTTTTTTTGTGCTGATGTTTGTGCCAACTTCACATACATAAGTGAATTCCCGCATATGAATGATTGATTTTTTGTTAATTTTGTAAAATGAAATCCCCAAATAAACGACGAACCGGATTTTATTGAAGTAATACAATTTTGAATTCTTTTTTGTGCAATAAAGTTGACTCATTGGTGACCAAACGCTAAAATGTGTGATTAATCCTGGCCTAACGAACAATTGTCCCAATGTTTACAAATTTTAAAGTTGTTTAATTTTTATACATGGTTGATTGATATTTTTTAAATTGATAGTTTATTTCTTATTTCAAGGAAAACAAAAAAGTTCATATGAATATTAAAGCATATATAAAATTATTTTTAAAAAGTAACTAAACCTTATTAGGACAATAATTTGTGGTAATTATTTTAGTGTGTTTCATCTTTAGCTCTAATGCACGCTTCTATTGTTCTTTGTATAGACTGTTTAAAATTTCCTGTATTTCGAATGTCACACACTTTGGGTCCTTTACACAATTCTGGAAAGTTTTTGGGTTCTGTCGTAAAAAGACTTAACTTTTTCTTAACAATTCCTCAACATGTTCAATGGTGTCTGGGTCTGGCGATTGTGGGGCCAATACAGTACAATAATCTCATTTTACTCGAACCAGTTCGTAGCATTCCCAGACTTATTCTTGGGGTCATTGTCTTGTTGGAATAAAATTTTAGAAGACTCCTTAATTTTCAACCCTTCATTCATCCCCATATCACAATATTTCCGCAGTCGAATTTCATTGTTTTTCCAAACACCTATCTGTTTACTTTTCATTTATTAATTTTCGATTCGTCTGTGAATATAACATTACTCTAATTTTCTAAAGGCCAATCGCAAACTAGTTTAGTTATTCTAAGCGCGGTTTATTGTGTCGTTCCGTTAAAAGAGACGGGCATCTACTGAACAAAAATAAAACCGAAGTCGCGATTTACTATGGTGCAAGGAGATCAAAACAAAACTGTCAATACAGTGAATTTCACAATCCACTCCTTAAAATATGAAAATTAAAATTATATTTATATTGCCAGAGCCACCTATATATAAGAGCCATAAGGTTCCGTCATTCCTTATCGTAAGCATTTTGTTCTTTCTCATAAGAGTCAGTGTTAATTATAATTTTTGAAATACATATTTGGAAATTTAATTTTAATATAATAGCACTTTAGTTGGTTCTTTAAATAACACATAATAAGGAAATCAAAATTAAATTAACTGATTTAAATTAACTAATTTATACTCCGGTTCTTTTAATCATAGTCATAGTAATGCCATCTAGTAATAAAATTTTAGAAACCCAAATAACTAACTATGTTTGCATTTGTTTTTTGAGAGAAAAAAGAAGGAGGTGAACGAAAAGAACAATACTCTGAGCATTTCCAAAAATAGCGAAGACACTGACGGTGGCGATTCTACAAAGGATCAAAATAACCATCAAAGAAAAATATTTACTGGTTATTTTTCAAAGGTTCGGGATGAATCTTACCTGTTATTATGCCACATATGATATTAAGTCGCCTACTACAATTAAAATCATAAAAGTGTGGTCCCAATCAATTATAACCAGATAGTTATCTTTCGTACAATCTTGCAGTATATGAATAAATAAATTTCTGATTTGCATACCCAGTTATTATAGGGTTTGATGGAGTCTAGAGTAGACAATTGTCTGTGGTATATAGTAAAAGAATTCGTTGAAACATCAAAACAGATTAATCGGATCAAAGAGCTGCAGGTAATTGTTTAAGCTGGACATTTGATGAGTATAGACTTCAGTAAGAAATCAGCGATATTTGAACATAAACGCTCACGTGATAGCTGCTTTCTAGAATCTGGGATTCATGTGAATAGATAGAACTCTAACGGTTTTGAAAACGTTATTGATCTTTTTACACATAAATTGACGAACATGATAATTGCGACTTCGAATAAAATCTTAGAGTTTCTTGTGATGGGTCTCATAACGCTTTTTGAAGCAAAAATTATACAGTGCAGTCACTTACCATTTATTTGAGAACTTAAAGCCTGATAAATCCTAAGGAACTACATACTTAAATTTGATTCGTTATGTTAAAGGTATTTCACTAAAACCGTAGATCACACTTGAAATTTCCCCGCGGCTCCAGAGATAACTAGATTATTAATATATATAAATAGAGCTAATTTCTTTCTAGGCTTTGTCAATATTCGATCAAAAAAATACCAATTGTGAGATAATAAATTTAAACCTAGCAAGACCACCGGAATATACAAAAATTTAAATTTTAAACATCAATTCCACAAACACCCAACTTTCACAACATTTATGAGATAATCCTCATCCAAATACCATAATCCCCCTCCCAAAAATAAACAACCATTGCTATATTCATGCTCGCTAATTTATTATAATCACATCCAATCTTTAAATTAAAATAAAATATTGTAACGAACCAAAGAATGAATATAAAAAAAATATAAATAACAACAACAACAACAAAAATCTTAAAAATAATAATCGAATATACAAGATTGGAGATAAAAAAAATGTAAAATGAAAAAGTTTGTATTCATCTATCTATATCAAGCGCAACAATCTTCAATTCTCTCTTGTTAAGGCCACAGCATACAGTATAAGAAGAATATCACCGAGAGTTTACAAAAAGAACATCTAAAACCAAAACAAAACAGAACAACAACAACAAAATTAAATTCTATAACAAGAAATATCATCAAAAACGCTTGAGACAAGATGATTGAGTTAAAAAGTATAAAAAAAAAAAAATATGATTACAAATTTCTTAAGGTTTGTTTAAGACGTTTATATGTTAAAGTACTAAATGAGGAATCATAATTCAAAATATAATCAGTAACGTAAATTGGTTTGAAGTTTAAAAATAAAAAAAAAAGAAAAATTTTAAATTCTCCGTAATATGTACGCCAATGAAATAAATTGGTCTGATTATTATCGTCTTCGAGAATCTGAATACCTATCTCCAAATTACAAATGCATGTGTATGAGTGCGTCATGTAATTTATAACGAGAAAAGAAATATGTATCGAAAATAAAAACTATTATTCGATGATTGATTTGAATAACAATAATAAAAAATCAAAACATAAAGATTTTAAATTTGTAGAATAGATTTTAAATAAAAAAAAATTTAAATGTGGCATTAAAAATTTATGATTTTATATTTTAATTAGAATACTAAAAAAATATATAAGCTATATGATGTCAGAGATTTTGGAATATTCTTATCTTGATCTAATAGATTGAGTTATGATTGTAAATTTTTAAATTCTATTTAAATATTCGTTATTCATATTATTGCTTTCGCTATTATCCGCAGCGTGTATTAATGCTCTAGTATTAGTAATCGTCTCGTGGTTTGCAGTATGCACGATTCGCCAAATTAAGAAGTTAAAAATCACAATACAAATAAATATTACTGGAAGATCGATTTATATTTAAAACGTAATACAATAAAGTAAGCAATATAAATATTTGACGAAAAATGTGCTAACAATTTGAAAAATAGTAGGAAATCTGCATTACCAACTAAATTCAATTTTGGAGCGTGTAAAACCGGCCCTTTTCAAATGTTTTATATTGTTGTCATTATTCGTTATGAGTGTGATGTGCAAATATGGCGCCCATATTAACAAATTCTTTCGTTTATTTCAATTTTAATTATTTTATGTGGTTAATTAAATATTTATTATACCTATATAGTCCAATCTTGTAATATTTTTCTAATTTATTTAAATTGCTGTGGTTACAGAAATGACATGAAGATTATTGTTATTTGGTATTCCAACCAAATTAAACGCAAATCACACAATCAAGAAAACATGGAAGTATGAAGTACTGAGGCGGAAAATAATCGAATATGAAAATATTTCAAAAATTATTCATTTCAACGAGACACCACCCACAAAATGCATGTGTATGCCAATACTATGTTCATGCCATACGTATTTTAATAGTTCACAGGACAGGAAAACACGTTTTGAAGCCAGTAGCTATGTATTGGAAAAACTAGGTAAAAAAATTGCAATTTTAGGCTTTCTATTTAAATCTCGGTTGAAACAATTGGGGCTTTCTATTTAAATCTCGGTTGAAACATATCGAGTTAATCTCATTCAAACATACTTACTACTTCCTCGGTTAAAGTCTTCGTTAAAAACTCACTCCGACTCAGTGTAAAACGTAACCAACCTGCGAAAGAGGTTAATTGCATTTAGTGATAATTTACATTGTATAGTTAGCGACCATCGAAGCTTCAGGGTTTGTTCATTGGGTATAGATGGTCTGTGTTTGTAATAAAAATCTTAATGGAAACGATTCAAATGAAGCTCAACTAAAGCTCTTACGTACTGATTCGTTGTGACTTATAAGACTGCTAAAAAATTACGTTATCGTTATGAAATAAATTAGACATGAAATATACAATATACAATATACAACGAACACAGAATGAACAAATACAAGGATGCTTATCCAAATTTTAACCGGTTACAAACTTAAAAAATATAATATTGACGGTCATATTCACATTGTTTTTGTTTGGCGCGAGCTTTTATATAGAAATGACATAGTTTCATTTATAACTTAAAAGAACTGCTGGCGGCTGGTGTCTACTAAGTTCTTTCGAGTTTTAGTTATTGGCATAACACGAATAAACCTCCCGAACGAATTTACTCCCACCTATTATTTGTATGATTCTCTTATCAAAAAGAAGTAATCTAAATAGTTTTATATCGCCCTCATTGGTAGAGACGCTAGATTCCTTGATATGTTATTCGTTGGATTGGAGTTCCATTGGTGATTCACTCGAGTGTGAACAGTTCTCCGTAAATATTTTATTTAATTCCAATACAATCACTTAGCTAGAACTTATGCACAATCAGCCGCCACAACCAACCAAGTGAGACAACTGTTAACGGAAAGTCTATGGAAATTTCAATAAAATCTCAAACAATAAATAAAATTTGCCACGAATTCTGCTGACGCAATGTTAACTCTTTATTTTATATTTACTTTCCAAGCGTGTTCAGTAACTTTAAAAAATATACACAAAAGGCCAATGCTTGAATTCACATAATCGCATATTAGGGCGTATATCCCAAAGATACTTGATCCAGTTGATCCAACCCATGTGCCTATTGATTTTGGTTTTGAATATTTCCTCTAACCTCGATTGCTTATTCCATGGACGCAATGTGAGGACGTTATGTATTTTGTCTACTGTAATCTACACTCAAATTTCTTACACAAGAGTGCGGGAGTACTGTTGACTTTCATTTTTGGAAAACGAGCCCCAGAAAGGAGGGTCTTTTGATATCTGAAATCAATTGACATGCTCATTTTTACTTAACGGTGTATAAAACTCTATGCAATTTGATAAACAGCTTGATCCTTATCGGAAGTACTTATACCTTTATATACAATCTTATTCCCTTGAAAACAAGCAAAAAGAAAAATGTTTTTAAACTCCTATGAATTGTTGTAGTTTAATTTTATCTAAAAATGGAGTAGTAACTTTTTCAAATAATATAATTTCTATAAAACTTCTAAATTCTAGCAGTTTTTGGAGTCTTACGTGCTTATAAAAAACATCCACACAACACAGACATTATTCCAAAAACCGTTAATTTAAATTTGCTGTACTATTTACTACCTAAAAGAGCGGATTGAAATCACGTATTTCAAAATTCGAGCTTATTTTATAAAAATTTCAAAAATATTAAACTCAATTCGTTTCTTTTAAATTGTAATTATTATTAAATAGCGTTTATTGCAAGTTTTAGAGCCTAGCGATATTGAATTGAATTCAGCCATTGCTGGTTTTAGATTCGGGTGGCCAAATATTCGAATGCCAAAGTTCTGATATTAAATCCTTAAACCCGGATTTATTTTCCTTAAACCGAAGGTCGCCAAACAACTCAACCAACAACTCTGCTGACCAGAACTGTACAATTGCTAAACCTGCTGGCAACTTTTTTTAATACAAACCCAAACAAACGAGACTTAGTATTTATTTCATGGTTCAATTCAAATCCCTATTTGTTTGAGTATCATATTTCGCTAAATTTAAGTAATTTTTAAAATTTATATTAGCAGCTGAAGAATTTCGTACAAAAAATCGAATATTATCATAAAAAATTATACAACATGGTGGGTATTCGTGGGTAGTCAAATTTCATTAGAATCAGGGGCCGTACTCATGAAATCGCTGGACATTTCCCCAATCGGAATACAATTTGCTTTGAAATTCTCTATTGGCCTTTTAATCACCGTCTTGTTAGCATCACTTCCTATGCGAGCGAAAGGTTATAATTGTTTATACGAGAAAAAGCCTCATTTCATTTTATTATTATGTATTTCATCATTTGTTACATTTATTGTAAACTAATTGAACATTTTGCTAATAGGCAGTCGAAATATAGTCACCTATGAAGTTTATATTACATTAAAACTATACCTTTACAACTTAAAATTGGGACTAAACAATTTCAAAATGGGACTAAACAATTTCAAAATGGGAATAAATATAAATAATTTATTCCAGTTAATTTAAAATATATTTACTAAACATTTATTAATAAAATTATGAATTAAAAAGTCATCATTCATATTTATCGCGCTAAATTTTTGAATATGAGCGACATGCCGGTTACAATTAGGAACATAATTCTTCGTATTTAGGTTTTCGCGAATTATATGTTCTAGCCGTAGTAGGCGGAACTCTGTTTGTGTTAAATTTGATCTACCTTCATCAGCTAGGCCTAGGATTCGCGGTAATTGGATAGTTAAATCGCTTTTGACTCCAGATTTTAAGTTTGACCAAATATATTCAATTGCATTTAACATTAGACTATATGGTGCGAGTCTTACTTAGTAGATGATTATTAAGAAATTCTTCTTCTAGGAACACTTCCTCAATGGCAGCATGACTTGGTGCATTATAATCACCATTACGATTGAAGTTCTATACATATTTTAAACATTTCGAAGAAAACGACGCATGAATTCTTTTGCTTCTGGTTTCTTAAATGCTCCTCTTCTAATTTCATAATGAATCAAACCCATATTACCTATACATCCAATTATATGTATATTGGATCCTCGACTGCCTGTTGTAATATGAGTGAAACGAGTTCCTTTTTTTTAACGGCCTTTGGTTCTCGATATGTATAAATTGAAATTAGTTTCATCCATGTAGAGTATGGGTGTATTGTTTGATTGATGTTCTAAAAGTTTGTGAACGTAATCACATCATTTTATTTTATTGATGTTTGCTCTTTCTGGCTCTCTTCGAATGTCCTTCAACGTATACAGTAATCTATCTAAGTGTTTTCTCAAACATTCCGTAGAAACAACAATTTGTTTTAAAGTTTTTCTAGGATTTTCCTCAATATAACTTTCAATAAATACTCGATGTTCATTAGTTATTTTTATTTTCCGCTTACCACCACGTTGCTCTGCGGGTATTTGTTGGTTATTCACCCATCGGTAGTCAGTTGATTTCTTTGCGCCTAAAATTTTTGCAATTATTCTCCAATCCTCGTTTTTATTATATACAATACACATATTTGCATCCTTATATTATCTGCTTCAACTTTTTTGATGTAAGACATGTTTAGGGATGAATTAATTAAGAATGAAACTATTAATAAAAAATGTTGTCTTTTATTTTTCAAAAGCCTGCTCAAATTTAAAATTGTTATAATACTTGCTTAATAAAATATTTAGTCTCAATTTAAAGTTGAAGAGGTTTAGCTTTTTGAGAAGTCGATCACCTTTCGCTCTAGTTCTAAAATATTCCGTCAGATTACAGCCACTTTGCGTTAAAAGGCGAATATTATTCGAATTTTTCACGCCAGCTAAGTAATAATTTTTTCAAATTTCTTTGCATGTTTCTTAATTTTTTTCTACTAAAGCTTAGTCAGTTCAAAATGAAATGAAATCTTACTGCGGTCTCCAAATATCTATTTATTTTCGCGTGAAATAGAAATGAAGTTTTATTTGGAGAATTTTATTTTTAACGTAGACATATAAATAGATAAATTTGTTTATTTTATGTGAATAAATTAAATTAAATTGTTTTTATTTAAAATTTAGAGATTTATGGAATTTAAAAAATTTTTGCAAGCACAAACAAATGTCAAAATTTCACGTGAGACATTATTTTCACACGAAAATAATTTGAAGAGTTTATGGGCTCCATCTTTGATATATTGAACACATTTGGCTTTTTCGCTGGTGAACTGAGATGAATTGACAAAATGAAAACAGAAGTGGGTTTTTTCATTTCTAATTTTACTTTAGTAAAATCGTATGAAAATTTCACTTGAAATCGAACTGAGTACTAGGCTCAAGGGAAAAATTCCGACTGGGTAAATCGATGTGAAATTATTCCCTTAGTAGGGGGAAAATTAAGGAACAGGCATAGAAATTTAAAAAAATTATTAAAGTAGCCGGCGATAATTTCAAAACAAGCTGTATTCCGATTGGGGAAATTTCCACCGATTTCAAGAATACGGCCCTAAACTTCAATCAGAAATCACTCGCATTCAATTTAAAAATTCTAATTCCCTCCCTTAAATAAATGCTTGTTAATCGTAATAAATGCTCGTTAAATATCTTAGCAGCTTAATTTGCTTTTTTTACCGGCAAAACGGCACAGTGGCTAAAGCTTTGGCGATTGGGATCTTTCATCATTTGAAAAGGGATGTTTCATCATCTGATTACGATCAGTGATGCAAAAAAAAACAACTATGACTCTCTGTCGAAGTACACAACTCATGCGCCGACCCATCTTCCATACCAGTACTATAGGATGGCTAGAATGGCAAATCGGACCTATATCGTCCTAGATTTGGAAGACTATACGTAAGGGAAGGACGTGAAAAGCGATCCGCGACAATGTAGGAGTGCTTCGGCTCCAGAACAGATTGCGAAGATTAAATCATAAAAAAAGCTTAATTTGGGCTTATTCCTGAGAGCTGCATCTTACGAATTTGAGAAAAATTAGGGAATTATGAAATAAAACCACGAAATTTTCGCGGGATTTTTACAATTCGCGATTTCAAGGCCAACCAACTGACATAATCCCGGATTTTCAAAAACACGGAAAATAAAAACAACTCCCTGAAATCAAAACTAGAATTTCGATCTGAATTCCGAGTTTGTATCTTAAAAATGACAAATTGAAGTAAGCGATTTGTTTCATCTTATTGGGCTCAGCCCAATAAGATGAAACTTTGTTTGTGTGATGTAAAATGGATTCAACCTATTGAAACACTATTTGCTAGTTGATATTATCCTATATGAACGGAACAAGACATCATGTTTGCAAAATAGCTAACTGAATAAAACCAATCCATTTCTCAACTCACGATTGGGATAAAATCTGTTTTTTTTTGCAATTTAGATTCTAATATGACTTCCCAAGAGACTTGAGAAAATTGAAATGATGAAAATTGCTTGTTTGCATTTTCTTTCAAGACCTTGTATCGAATCTGGTATTTTCCTGTGTAACTAGGCCTAATGGGGGTCCAATTTGAGATCCCGATTTGAGTTTTTTAATGGAGGTAACCATTTCTCAATCGATTGGTATGAATCTCGGATTTTATAATGAAAATACCCAATTTTAAGAAAAGAATTAATGAGTTCGGTCAGTTTAAGTGGAACTAAGCCAGTTTGTATAGCTCAATTGTGATTCAAATTTGGTTTTTCTGATGAAAATGACCAATTTGAATTTTACAATGCTTGTGTTCAACCAATTCGGATGGAGCTCAATTTGTAGTTTGGAAATTGGTTCCGATTTATGGAACCTGGATGGAGCATAGATGCGGGTCTACAAATTGCGGGTCTACAAATAGGTTGAATGCAGCCAATTTAACCAGAATATAGGCAAGGTCATCGAACTCTATAAACTCTCTATGGATTAGTTAATCCTCCACAGTAGTCTTACGTTTGTTAGTTTTATAAACCTTAGAATTAAAAAATTCCATCGTTTATGAAGTAGCTATTATAAAAATTTCGTCATTCAGGATTTTACAAATTAACAGTAGAAGGTTGACCATTTAGTAAAATGAATTCAATTTTGCTTCAAGATCTTATTAAAATAATGAAATTCCATTACGAAAATGGCTGATCTGTAAAAACAACATTTTCTAAAATTTACGTTATTTTTGGCAGACAAAATCACTCATTTGAGCCCGCTATTAAAAATTAAGTGTAACAGGAAAGTGTTCAAAGAACCCACGTTTATCGATTTCGCGACGTTCTCAAAAATTAAAGTTATCCGCAACCACATGGCAAATTTTTTATAGCCAATATTTTACTATATGATTGTTAACGACTTGTCCTCTCAACAGGGCGACGATTTAATTTGCGAAGAGGGGATGTTAGTTGGCCACCAAGAACGTGCGATCTAACAACAATAATTTTTTTTGTGGGACTATGTGAAGTATATGGTTTTAGGGGGAGAATAACTTACAATCAATCAAAGGTCAAAAAATAAATGTTGAACGTGTCATTTGTGAGATAAAGTCCCAATTATGTAGAAATGTGATTGAAGATTTCGACTAACTGATCAACTTCTGCAAACGTGCTCGTGGTGGACATTTATTATTTTTCATCCATATTCAGTAAAGAATTACAGACAGTACTCTGTATAATAACCATTTTACAATTGAACAATCACTAGCATTCGCAACTACCAAAATTAAAATTTTAAATTACGAGGATTTTAAAAATTATCTCAGGAAATGTTCAGAATTTGCCACTGCTACCAGCTTTAGGCAAAATATAAAAATAACAGTATTATTTAATGATATCTCTCTGAAGGTCAAGATCGGACCTCAAGTTAATTTGACCGTAGCTTTCATTAATTATGTTCTTAATAATAATTCATTGAAATGATTTTTTGCTCAACGGGCACATAATCGCTCGAACTCCCGATTTATTGTCAAGAAGTTAGGGATTTGGATAATTCTGGTTAAAACTTTCTCTTTTTCGTCATACCATAAAATTTGACACTCCAAACAAAAAGTCGCATTTTAAACGTCTTACGGATATAGCCTACGTCTTAAAACAAAATTATAGTTTTAAAAAAATATTATTTGAAGCATTCAAGAAATGTTTAATTCTTAACATTATTTTTTTTTACATTCGAAACACCTTTTACTTGTTATTCATTCAAACTGGCCAGGTGCTTTCAATGTTTAAAAAAATAAAAATTAATTCAAATAAATACATTTTACCATACAGACTTTAAAAAAAAACTGTGTATATATCTTTAACAAGCCCAGCATGATCTTTTTGTTTTTTTTGGTTTTGTTGTTGTATTTTTTTCAACTAAAATAAGAAACTAAAATATAACAAGAAATCAAATAATAAATTAGAAAAAAATAAAATAAATTTATAATACTTATAACCCGTTTAACTTTTCTAAATACAGAAAAGATTGTTGTATTCATAAAAAAATGATTGATTATTTAGTTAGCGTCAAAATGTTAAGAAATTAATTTTCTTAAATATTTTTAAATTTTTATAATAAGATAAGAGAGTAAATAAAAATCGTGTTGTGAATGTCAAAATGTGAATGATATATGTAGACGTACGGAAAAAAAATATAAATATTTAAGGATAAATCAAATAAATAATATTTTTTGTACCTCCAGATATGGGGAGTTAACAATTTGATTGAAAATATTTTTTTTTTGAGAGAGCACTTTAAACCGAACTGTTTTACATATTGATGATGATTTTATCTCATACATGTGGCACCCTTGAACTTGTTACTTGTGCAACAAAAATTATGATTTGAACATTTTCGCACTGAATTTTTAATCCAGATGGCAATAACAGAACCACCAACCACGATTGGTGACCGAAAATTAATTAAATACAAAGTTTGTTTTAATTATAATACACTAAAATGATTGACGACATGGCTCCACAAAAATAATTGTGTAAACATACAAATTAATGTGTGCTACATCTCCATATATAAATTTAAATTTCGCGAGCTCGCTGAAATTAAATCAAAACAAAAGCAACACATTTTTTCTTAATTTTTTTTTTAATTACAGTTAATTTTTCTGACATAAATATCAAATTTCAATAAATAATTTCTGTTTTCCAAAATAAAAAAACCATATGTCTTTGCTTAACAAACACAACAACAACAACAAAAAGGCAAAGAAGTCGAAAACTCTATATTTATATAATGTGTGTGTAGACAATATATACACACATCATATATCAAGAGAAACGGAGACGAAAACGTCTTTTTAAGAAAAATAACAAACAAGACAAAAAAAAAAATCCAACGATGTCTTGAATTACAGTATCACAACATTAAATAGGCAATTTGTTAAAAAAAAATTAAAATTTCTTCTTAGAAAAAATTCTCTTGAATAAAATAATTTTTTTTTTTTTTGAAGATATGGTGTCACATATAATTTGTTACATGGATGATTAGATATAAAATAAGAAAAACTAGTTTACGTTATTAATTCTCGCGTTCAAGTCACATCTAATATTTGTCTTCGTGTGATGACCGGTTCCTACTTACTTCTTACATATTTACTTTGGTTACTTGCAGCAATGCACATTTATCATGGGTCAATTTTATTTAAATAAACATAAGTGTTTTTTTTTTTGTTAAATACATATTTTTTGGGTTTGTTGATAAATGTGCGTTCTCGACTATCGTCACTTACGATCTTAAATAATCAAAGTTTATTTTTTTTTTATTATTATTTATCTTACCAAAATATTTAAAGAAAAGAATTTTTCTTCCCTTGCGTTCTTTTCTTTAACAGTAAGTGGTATTTTAATATTTTGTTAGTTCATCGTTTGTTTAAAAATAAAATGTATATACAGTTTACCAAGTAAATAATTGTTGTTTCGAAATATTACTTTACGCGCGAAGGAGGTGGGGGGGGTAACTCGAATCACGGTTTTATGGAATTAATTTAATGTCCAATATGGCATTGATTTGTTCTCTATGCGTCCACCAAAAGATGGGAAATAGTTATGATATTGAAAATTTTCCAAAACCTTGTCTTAATGATTGAGGTTTCGATGTTACTGTCAAAAAGTAGGTCAAAAAGCACAAACCAAATTTATATACAGTATGGCACAAAAGTCTACATACACAACAAATTTGCAAAATCGAGGTAAATGAAACGAACTAAATATTGTAATATTAATTAAATAATATATTTAAAAAAGAAAATTATTATTGAAAAAGAAAATTAAAAAAAAAAATCAAAAAATGTATAAAAATCAAAAATGTATAAAATTTATCTTAAATAAAACCAAAAAGATTCAGACATACTTAAGAAAAAAAATTAATATTTAGTTGGGCCACCAGTAGACTCAATAACAGCGCTTGGTTGCCTGGGCTTCGATAAAACCAGGTTCTCAGTAACTGCTGATGAAATTTCAGCCTATGCACTCGAGAGGGCACTTTTTAATGAATTGGTAATCCTATATTTTCGGGCCCTTTGTTCCAGTTCATACCAGATCTGATCTACTGCATTCAGGTTCTGTGACTGAGGAGGCAAATGAAGTTGTTTTGGCACATTATATTATGGTCCATTGTTTACTGCCATCGCCGCCTGTTTTGGATTATTGTCTTGATATAAGATCCACTTGTTGCTTAGCCCTAAGCATTCGATGGATGTTTGTAAATTGCTACGTGATATGTCCAAATACATTTGGTGATTCTTATTACTTTCTATAAATACCAATTTTCCGACACCAGCTGTAGCTATAGATCCCCAAACCATTACCTTAGCATCGCCGCATTTAACGGTGGGAAGCAAATTTTTTAAAAATTACAACATATGCAAATCCTAGCTTCGACCATGTTACACTGTTGTCCAAAATAGTTAACACTTTTACATTTATTTTTCTAAAAGTTCCCATCTAAAATTTCACTAGGAAACTGGTTACTTGGCAATTCGAGAAATTTTACTTTTCACTTTTCGTATTTAAAAATACCAAAATAGCTAGATTCTACTTGTACTACTTATCGCTAGTAGCACTAATTAAACACGGCAATTTTTAACACAGCTGACATAAAACGCACTCATTTACTACAAGAAAAAAAATAAATTTTATTTTATTTAATTTATGTTTTTTATTTAATTTATATTTTTGTTTAATATTAAATAAAATAATAATGGGGAATATTATTGAAGTTTGCAAAAAATAATGACTAATATATTTATAAAGCGCTTCTAAAGAACCAATGTTTGTACTTTCTTCAATTTGGTTGTTCAATCAGGGTTCAACTTAGGGTGAGCTAAACTAGCGTGGTAATTTTTACTATTTTTGCCCCCCGATCAAGCACGCTAAACTTGAAGATAATCATAAAGCAGAACCTCACTTCAGACGCCCTTAACTTGAAGAACAGACGTTGATGAGGTATGGTTTTTGTGGCAGTTTTCTAGATGTTTACTTCGACTTTCAATTTCTATGTTACGTAGAGTTTTTGTAAGATGTTTCCGAATTTGCTCTCGGCTTGAAACAAATTAATAATAATTTTAGATGAAATTAAGAAAATAATTCTTTCCAATTTAGGCCAAATTTCGCCGCGTCCTAATTTTGATTTTTTCTCATTCCCAACGGACAATTCGGAATGAGAGAAAAAAAAATTGAGACGGGAAAGTCTGTCAGTTGCGTTTTTCTTACGCTTGTTGTTCAATCGAATTGTTCCTACACGCTTGTTATTCAAATTCCACCTTAATGTTCCGAATCGTAATGTTAGGATTTCCTACAACAATCCTCCAATTCCCCTAATTCGTGACTATACCAGGCATTATACAACTCTGTGAAGTTAGCCGAGAATTCAATCCTAACTACTAGGACCATGATAAAATAAAACTATCGCGAAAACGAAAAGTAAGAATATAAACTTGCAAAAGTTCACATTTTTAGAACTGAATGGTGATGGTGATGGCACCATCCAACGAGATTTGCATTTGATATTAATTCCGTATCGCAAAAATTTAAGTATTTGTAAACTTTGACTATAAAGAGTATACAATTTCATTTATACTAAATGAAATATCGAAGTATTAGATAAACATTTTTGGGAGACTGGAGGTTTCCAGGTTCCTAAAACTAATGAATGTGCCGATAATGGCGCTTCTCATCGAATTTATTTGGCTATAGTATTTTTTGGATTATAATCTTGGCCCAATTCTCATAAATGCACCATAGTCGACAACTCTATTTGTAATGAGCAGAGAGCCAAACTGTAATTAATATCGGTTTACAGTATCAGTTGAAACTTTTCGTTACACTTACTGTTTAAATTTAATTTTCGTTCTCTGGGTTTCAATAAATTTTAAATTAGTGACTTTTACAAAAATATGAAGGGGTAAATATGTTATGACCAACACCAGACTTTCTTTTATCTTAAATGTATACATAGATCACGAATACACGGCACACTTGATTCCTAAAGCGAAACATTAAACTTACCGGATTTTGGCTAAAAACTAACTGCTATAATCATAAATCATAATTCTCACAGAAAACTAACAAGGTCACCTCGTTTGCAATATCAGCAAGTGGTCACACTGCTCCTGATATGTTCTAGGTTCCCAAAACCATACCATAAAACAGAAACTGGAGTCGTTGCCAATAAATATGACATTGAATAACACCTTTAAAGTCTTGGTTACTGTGCTTGGTGATATCTTCTTGCTGATCGTGTTATTTGGAAGTGCATTCTTGAGGCGGCCAAATACCTTCATGGGATATAGCGCCAGCATAGAAGAAGAAAAACAATTTCAACTCTTGTCTGTAACTTTTTTGTTAATTTAATCTTTAAATTTATTTGAATCTATTAATTCCTTGTCCTTTTTACGAATGCTCAAAATTCCTTCAGAGTATCCCAAACAAATTGTTGCCAACATCTTACCCAATCCCATTGCAAAGATTGCGGTATCGACCTTGAATCATCCACATTTTATCACCGGTGACTATCTGGTTTATTAATTTAACCGGATCGTTTCCCTAATTTCTAAAATTACGATAGAAGTATCCACTCAATATTACTTTTGATCCATAATCAACATTAGACGAACCCTTCTTGCAACAACTTTTATTAGCTTAAGATAATTGAATAAAATGGTGCTCACTTTGCCAATAGATATATTTTATATCATACTTGATAATGAAACGGTGATTCGACTGCCTTCCAATATAAGATCCTCGGATAAATGACCATATCATAAGTACCAGCATCTGTCGACCTTTCGTTGCGGTGATCATCTTCCAGTAACTCCCCACTTCGTTATTGTTTTATGAGAAGTACTGAATTATGCGTAAACATTTTTCATTTGTCTGTCGATATCCTTAGCAGTATTATTTACCTTTACAAGAAACTTAATCACAGCACGATGTCCAATAATTTGAAGTTTTCTTTCTTAATTTTCAAAACACGTGTACATTAAATCACTAACAGAATGAAGTGGAATAAATAGAGGCATAAAAAAACAAAATAAAAATTTTCTTTAATATTTTTCAATACGAAAAATTAAAAAGCTCCAATGGAAGCTGCAACATCCGGTGAACAGATTTTAGCCAAAAACCAGAAGGATCTCCCAATTTAGGAAAAAACTTAAGTATCGGTCTACCCGTCTGTGTTGTAGAGAGATCACAGACACTTATTCTGCACGGTATCACACACAGACATAAACACAGATAATTTTTTAAAAACTAATTTTTTTTTTACTTCAGCGATATAGCGAATGGTAAATTTGAAAAAATCTTGAGGTCAATATTTTTCATAACTACTATACTTTATTTTACTACGTAGAATCAAGTAAAAAGAACAAGTTTTATGGAAGTTGTTCCTTCTGGTGAGCAAAAATCTTAAGTATGAAGTTTCATCCCACAAATCAACCAATCCGTCTTGGCTGTAAAAGGTCAAATTTTAGTCGAAAAATAGCTTTTGCTAAAAATAATCATTTTCGCTTAAGTTTTGAAAAACTTATTTGGATAAAATTTAAAAAAAGTTTTGTTGCAAATTTAATTTAGAATCTGTTAGTCCATAGTTGTTTTTCTTATAAATGATAAACTTTTTAAAATATTTGCAAAAACCGGAAAAACTCCTGTGGAAGTTGCCAATTCTGATGGACCCATTTCTGCCAAAAACAGTCTCATCTCCCACACAATTTATGTGAAAAAAGCTTAAGTATGAAGTTTCATCCCGATCAGTCGAACTATGTGGGCGGTACAGACGCCGATTGTTTAAAACAGATTTCTTGTCAAAAAGCGGCATTTCCGCTTAAATTTTGGAAAATTGATGAGCACCAATATTTTGCTGCAAAAAAAAATTAGAATGTTTTAGTTTGTTCAGTCACTTTTTCTATAAATATACGTTTCCAAATATTTACAATAAACCGCTTTTGGCCAAAAATGACAGATCTCCAATTTAAGGAAAAATCTTAAATATTTCATCCATTTTTCATCAATCTGGCTATAGTGAGTGAGGCCACAAACTTTAAGTCGGCACAGATCACACACACAGACATTTAAGCAACATATTTTATTGAGGATGATAAATCAAAAGTCTAGCAAAAAACTCCAAAATCTATATTTTAGTTCATAACTGAAAGCAATCACCTTCAAAGCGAAAATGTTTCGCTCAACATCCATAAATGCATTAAAAGCAAATGATAATAATTTTAGCAATCTTCGCCAGTTTTAGGATAATACCAAACATGCAAATAGTTTAAATTTGAATCAGAACTTTTTAAATGTTACAAATAAAATTTTAAAAGCGAACCGAAACGAAACACATAAATTCAACGGTTACAATTGCGATCGGGTTACGTTCCATTTTTTATTATTGGGGTCGATTCATTGAAAGTTTTCTTTTCTTTTCTTCTTCTGCTAAATTTATTATGAAAACTCAATGCAATTTACACGAACACGATATATTCCGTTTTAAAATTTGTGTTGAGTAACTAATTATCTTGAAAATATTAGAGGAATGGAAGATGTACAAAGAATCGATGCCATTATTTTGTCACCATTCCGACGTTAATAAAAATTTCGATACACAGAGTGTCCCAGGAGTGGACGATCAAATGAAGCAGGGTGATAGGGGAGCTTATTTTCAACAAAAATAGCCACGTAATTTTTTTCGAATTGTTGATGGTGCAAAAGTTATTCCACTTTTAGTGTTTTAGTGAAATCGCACCTACCAAAAAAATTAATTAAAAAAAACGACACACGACACATATTTTGTCAAATAAAAGCAATGGTCTTGTAAAGTAGTAGTGAAGCCTGCGGGAAAACAATGTACTACAGAAAGTTGGCCCACTAGGGTAGAAAACTAAGAAAGACTTCCCCGTTGATCCGACGTGATAGTTCAAATGAGCCAATCAATTGTCCGTCGACTATTCTCGCCCACATGTTCACTCTAAATTGGTGTAAAAATCGATTATGCTACGGGCATTTTCAAAACGGAAATGTAATGAGCTATTATGAAAATTTTCGATTGAGTTTATTTTCGATAACATAATAAGACGAACCACGTCGATTATAGAATCTGCGGGGACGAATCGAATGTGGATTGGGAAATGCATTTAATTAACATGGACAACAATTGCACAACAATTTATTAAGTTATAAAAAATCACTCGCTCGATTGCGGCCTACTCATTTGTAAAAATAGGTAGATTTCTCCCTATCATTTGATGATAAATAAAATTGTTAAAATTCGACAAAAATGAATTTTAATTAATTTGAATAATCGCTGGCTGTAACGACACATTATATAACAGGGAGAAATCTACCTAATGATTTATCACCAGCCATTTTATATAACCAACTATTGTTAATTTGTAAAAATATTTTTTTTATACATATATAGTAGGAAAAAGAAATAAAATAAGGAGAGACAAAATATAGGCAATAAAAATTAATCTATTGTTCGTCCCAACCTTCTGTTGTTTATACGGAAAAAATTAGTAATAAAAACTGGGTTGGGGGATGGTAAATAGCAGTTAAGCGATTAGTCATCGGCTGATTAGCAAAATGCAAGGTACTTTGAAGTACATTTAATTACCCGACAGTCATATTATTAGTAGCGTGACAATAGAACAGAGCGGGATCCGTAATTGGTGAGAAACGGATTTCGTCTGTTAGTTAAGATTATTTTGGTTAAGAAATATGGATTTTCGAAATTCGTAAGATTGTAAGGTATCTAAACGTTTAACTTCAATCAGAATATCTCTGAACAGTTGCCTCGATATTCTGAATAATTTGATGAAACTAAAAATATACAAAAATGATTGTTAGAAATGGATTAATTATGAAGATTGTTATTATATTTATTACCTTTTATTTGGCATGTCGAGCATGTTTGAACTTTCACGAAAACGTTTTCGTTGAATATTGACTAGTGCCACTTCATCCTCTAATTCATCATCACTCGATTGTAAATAAAATCCAATGCTCGATTCCATAAATGAATTTTATATTTATATTTTAGTTAACTATTTTTAATAAATTTTGGAAATGTTTTCAATACAGCTCATCCCTAAAACAAACAAAACTGCATCTGTCACATTTTCATTAAAGTTATTTTTGATTTTGTAAATTTCATAATATATATTTTCGAAATTATCGAAACACTCGATATTATCGAAGTAAAACTCTATCGAAAATTACATAATAGCTATTTTCGATGTTATCGAAACGTTCGATATTCTCGAAAATGAAAGCTATCGAAAATAGCATAATAGGCCCCCTAGTATTCTCTTGATGGAGCGTTGCCATTACATAAACCATTTATGGAACTACTAATATGAATTACAAAATGTTTTTCTTTTTATACCACAAATTTTGTTAAATTCGGGCTACTAGATTTACTTAAAAAAGTAGTTATACTTTAGTACACCATTGTGTTCATCATTTTTTTTATTTCTGATAAAGTGTCTATTTAAGTACTCGAAATTTTGTTAAGAGCATTTTTTAATAAACACGACTTAATCTGTAAAAAAATTGATAAAAAACATTATCTTGTATTTTTCTGATAGTGGGTCAACTTTCTGTAGTGCATTGTTTACCCGCTGGTGTCACTTAAACATCAACAAAAAATGTTGACGAACAAAAAGATTTTACAAAACCATTGATTTTATTTGACAGAAGATAATACAGATTATAAAAATGATTTTATTGAATTAACTTTTTGGTAGGTGATACGTTTTCACTAAAAACACTAAAAGTGGAATAATTTTTGCACCATCAACAATTCGATAAAACTTTACTTGGCCGTTTTTTTTTTATTGAGCTCCCCTATCACCCTGCTTCGTTTAGTTGTCCACTTCTGGGACACCCTGTATATCGGTTTTATGTTCATTCCCGGTTTGATTCTAAAAATTCTAGATTTGAAGTTATTGGAGTGTTAATAATCTAACAGCTAAGTAGGCCTCTAGTAATTCGTAACCTTTGTTGATATTAATTTTTTAAATAATTAAAAACTGTTCCATGAATTTTGCGCCCACCCAATATAATCATTCACATTTTTTCATTGTTTTGATTATAAACGAGGTTTTAATAATATTATTATATAGTACGTAGTGGAAAAAATACATGAACCGTCGTATTACACGAAACATACTTAATTATAATATGGAACGCGATTGAGTAGGTACAAGAAGAAGTTTAAAACAAACTTCTTTGCTTTTTTAATTACAAAAATTTATTTATTTTTCCCATCTTGCGCGTTCTTAATTTTTCAACAAATATACAAAAGGAAAACAAGAAAACATTTTGAAAATTAAAATCAAAATATTTTTTATCAGCTCTCTGTATAGTCTACTCGTATACCTTCTCAATATAGAATATTATTCTAACATATAATTAAAGAAGACGGAACAGACAGACTAACTAACTAACAATCTAAATCATTTTGTGTACAGTGTTTGAGAAGAGAAAATTTCCTTCTTGTGCTTCTTATAATAATTTTATTTATTTTTCCACACACACACACACATACACACATGAAAAATGTTTATTTATTTATTTTAAACGATGTATATTTTATTTTTAAAACATATTGTTTATTTTATTCGGAGAGATGTAATATTTGTTGTTGTTTCTATATATTTCCAGGTGGGCTATACTCAGTTTAAAATGGCATCTAACAGTGAGACGTACCATTAACGAATCGTTGAGTAACGAACAACCAGCCGAAAAAAATAAAGATAGCTACGGTAGTTTAATCCAATTAGCAGCATGGGGACTTCCGTCTCTGCAAACGGTGGCCGTACTTGTAGCTCGACTTGTCGATGCTGATGAATTACTAGGTATGTACACGCATCCACTGGCCTACATTTTTTTTTCTTTCTATTATTATTTTATTATTATGATTATTAGTTGTAAGAAAAATATGTTGCGTCGGAAATTTGAATCTAAATAAATCAATCAAATAATGATGATGATTTACTCATCATCTCATATATATTGAATATGTTTGTACCGCGTGTGTGTTTGTATCTACGATGATTGATTGAATTATTTTAATTGCTTCATTACATAAACATCAAACGCAGACACATCAAAAAAAAATTATTTAATAGGATTAATTAAAATATTTTTCCAAATCTTCAACCAAAAACAAATTCTGGGAAAAATATTTCAAAAATTTGCCACACAATATTTGGTTTGTGCGGTTACGCGCGCCATCTTTCGACTCTAGTGCGCACACAAGACACAATATTATTATTAAATTTACAAGACAAGAAAATTGTGACATTTTATTATAAGATGGAAAAATTCTTGAAATTTTTTTTAATGATCATCGATCATTCTTCACAAGCAGCCAAGTATTTTAAGTACACGCATATAAGAAAAAAAGGATGGTTGTGTAAATAATATAATAACATACAACATTTTTTTTTTTTTTTTGGTTTGATTTCGTCTTTAAGAAAATATACAAGAAAAGGAACATAAAATGTAAAAAAAAAATTTAAGATTTATTTTTTTTTTATACATTTAACGATAAATAAGAATTTGAGTGATGGGAAAAAATTAAAATCGCCTAACGATATATGAAATGTATTTAATACTCGTACACCTTAAAAGTTAAATACAAGCAATAAATACGAGTATCTTTCAAAAAATTCTTTTAAGTTATTCATGTTATTTGCGCAAACAAGACATTATAAAAGCGTGACAGTTAACTGTTTATTTAAGACGTAATTATGGTGGTCAACTTGGTTATAAGCATATTTAATGGACATGTAAAGGGGATAGATTGCCAATCAAGTTCATCAGGATGTCTCATTTTCTGGGTCAAGATGTATTTCAATGTTAAATCCTGCAAACTTTAAACATTTGTTTCTATGAAACAGGAATTCTATTAATTAAAAAAATAGGTTCGTCGCTCACTTGGAATATATTTTTTTTGGTGTATAAATAAATCCAATTGGAATATTGTACAGTAAAAGCCCTGTTATCCGGAATGCTTGGGGCTGTGAGCGTTCCGGACAATTGAATGTTTCATTAAAACTAGACATTTCGCTTGATTTCATTATTTTTTAGGATTCTCGTTTATTTATTTTCAAATTATGTACCAGAAAACAATTTTTTTATACATCATTTGTCCTTTGAATTTATTGCAAACAATAAATACATACACATTATGTATACGAGCACACCCTTACGAGTACACAAAATTTTTAAATAATTCATAAATTAATTCAATTATAAAATTTAATAATAAAATATCAAAAAATTCAGTCCTCATCATTATCGGACCTCAAACTTTATGGGTTTCTTAAAAGCCACGAACTTATATCTAGATGTTTGGTAGACTGCTCTTTTTTCACAAGAAAGTTGTTCTGCATGACATAAATCTGCATAACTTCTTGAGCAGGATACTGCGACCACCTTCTGCTTCTTGCCGAGTGATAGCTTTTCCAGTTATATACTTGTACGTCTTCATAAAAATCTGAGCTTAAGTTCTCTGCTGCGTTGGGATTTTAAACACTTTCGATAAGTTGTTCATCCGTAAAAGTTTGCACAGCAAACTTGATGATTTAAAACGTGCTAACCAACCGTCCGAAAATACACACTGCTCAGTTACTTTTAGAGCGTCATAGAAATATGTAGCTTTCCCTATGATGATGGGGCCAGTTATTGGCATTCCTTCACTTCTCTTACACAAAAACCACTCATATAAAACAGAATCGAGCTGCTTCAGTTTAACTTTATGCATTGTTTTCTTAGTTTTAGCGAATTTATCATTTTCCATTTTAGAAGCAAACTAACAATTTTTTCTTTATTATTATTTTTTATGTCGTATTACATAGTTAAACTTCCAATATTATAAAAATTCGTCAATGCCTCTCGAGTTTCACCTCTTTTCAATCTTTTAATAATTTCAATTTTATCACTGAACACATTTCTTTTCCTCTTTGTTGGTTCTTTGCTGGTCGAAGCCATATTAATATTTATTTATGGATTTATTAAAGTTAGTGTTAATTTACTATAAGGTATTGAACTACATAACGTCAAATTAAATACTAAAACAATATATTCAATGTTTCACTAACCTAACTATGTAATAAGACTTTATAAATTCAATTCAAATAGAATAATGCATAAAACAGAGAAAAGTAAAGGAAAGTATGTTTTCTGTGAATCCCCGAATAACCAAAAAAATAATTCCCCTTGTGAAAAAGAGAAAAGCAAAAAAAAATTCTATAAACTAAAACTCCGGTTAACTGAGTGTTCCGGTTTATCGGATGCCGGATAATCGGGCTTTTATTGTATTCGGATAAAAATATTATGGTTAATTTATTATTAATGACGCCTTTTGCAAAGACTCTCTGAAGTTAAAAACACAAACTAAACCAAGTTAAAATTGTTTGTCTCTGGGCAACCCTTGTTTTACACAAATCCAACGATTGATTGCTTTCCAATCGACCACCATAAGTACTTATAAGCACTTAAGTTTTTTGTCTTTGCTAAATTTACTTTATAGGGGGTTCGACACCACATTACCGAGTATCCAGTCTCCTATACAAATTTTTAAATCTCATGTGCCGAAAAACTACAACAAAAAAAATAAAAAAAAGTCTTTAGTTCCGCGTGCCCCTTTTGATCTCTCAGCAAGTCAGCACCCTCCATCTCCGCGTAAAGGGTTGCCTATATCATGTTTATAATTTTCATAACACAAAAAAAAGAAGGAAAATCAAATTCAGCGCTAGCGCGAGAAAATTTAATGGGGAAATTTCTTTTTGCATCTTATGGAAAACCAAAATACTTTTTAACGTTGAACATGCGTGAACGTTTTTTTCCTTTACATACGTACAAAATAGAAAACAAATTTTATAACTCTAAGGAAAATTATGTAAGTATAATGATCAAAGGGAAAATAAATCTTGAATTATATATTAATAATGAAAAATAATAATAAAAAAACGAATTACCAATTGGTGCTTACTGGTTGATGGTGTCCATTCCGCCTTTCCGTTTGGGTTTGAGCTAAAGAAACCATCCCATCACACACACCAAGGTATTATGGGATTATGCCGTTAATCTGCTCTGATTGACGGCGTACCCACTTCGATTGGTACCGTTTTTTTGCGGCACCATGAATTCCAGCGTAGTACTTCCCCAAAGTACAACAGGTACTCAATTCTCTTGAATTGCAGTCAATTCTCTTGAACTTTATATCTTTTTTATTTAATTATTCAAATCCCCCAAAAAAATCCTACCTCCGCGCGCTTTTTATACCTCGACAAAAATCGCCCGTTTTCGTTCTAAATCGCCATAAATTTACAGTCTTGTTTTCTATTTTTTATTTTGTTTTCCGTGCTCCCATCTATTACCGTGGAGAGTTAACTTGAAATCTAAGAAACAATTTAGTTACCTAATTTATAGGCGCATGGCGTCTACGAAACATTAAGAGGAATTTGAGCCAACCGTTACGATAAATTTGTCCGCTAGAAGATTGTGCGCAGTACTTTCAAAAAAATAATAATTGAATGTCGTATGTGAAGCGCTAATAAAATTCCGGTATAGTATTTTTTATTAAAAAGTTATCTCAAACAAACATGCTGTATAAGATAGCAGAAAATTTCCAGCAGAAAAAATGTGTTTTGCTATTCACCGTTAGAGGCATCACTATCACAAAAATGAAATTTTTTATGCTGATATTTTGTGACATCAGCAGAAAATTGTTGAAATTTTTATGCAAATTATAAATTCTCAGCAGAAAGTTTTATGAAAAATCCAAGAATTTATGAAAAAGAAGAGAAAATATATGTTTAAACGTTTTGAAGCGATGAAAGTTAATTTTGTTTAAAAAACGATTTGCGGTTGTAGTGTGTAAGGACTCTCAAAATATACTAAAATTACCATAATCGTCATTATGCAAATACAGGGCAACATAAAATAAATTGCCATCGTTCAAAGCACTCCATACATTTCTGAAGTCATTTTACACATAAAATGTTTTCAGTTTTTTAACAAAAGTGTTAAAAAACCCCCCTGTAACTACCCTGGGTGTATGTTTTTATGGTAGCTGAGATCATAATCTATATACATGAGCAACATTCATACCTGTGGCACTATTCTGGTAATCCCCCGGGAATAGGGAACTGGGGAAAGATTTTACATAGCTTTTATGTATAAATCAGTTTTTTTCTGGCCTACTGAGAAAAAAATTTTGATGTAAATATTTGTAAATTGGGAATAATTTTTCCATAGCGAAATTATCAGGGATAGTTATTTCCAATTTTATTTTGTTTTAAAAAAAAATGCCACTAACTTTTTATATTAGTATGCCAGAAACAATTATTTAAATAGAATTATATGTAAATTCATTCCCCAGTTCCCTATTCCCGGGGAATTACCAGAATAGTTCCACTGGCGTCAGTAGTCTTCCATACATTTTTAAAGTCATTTTAATGTGAAATGTTTTCAGTTTTAAAAATTACGTGTCTGTATTAGTGATTATACACAAAACACAAACATTTTCTGCCAGGGGGGTTTTTCTAACACTTTTGGTAATAAACTGAAAACATTCACATTAAAATGACTTCAAAAATTTTATGGGAGGCTACTGACGCCAGGTGTGAATCTTATGTTGCTCACGTATATAGATTATGATCTCAGCTACCATAAAAACATACACCCAGGGTAGTTACAGGGGGGTTTTCTAACAGTTTTGTTAAAAAAACTGAAAACATTCACATTAAAATGACTTCAGAAATGTATGGCGATTTTTTGATGTTACCCCGTATTTGCATAATGACGATTATGGTAATTTTAGTATATTTTGAAAGTCACAACACATCGCAAATCGTTTTTTAAAGAAAATTAACTTTCGTCACTTCAAAACGTTTAAACATATATTTTCTCTTCTTTTTCATAAATCCTTTGATTTTTTCATAAAACTTTCTGCTGAGAATTACTATTGCATAAAAATTTCAAAACTTTGCGCTGGTGTCATAAAATATCAGTAGAAAAAATTTCATTTTTGTGATTGTGATGCCTCTGGCGGTGAACAGCAAAACACATTTTTCTGCTGGAAATTTTCTGCTTCTTATACAGCATAAATAAACTACACATTTGTAGGTTATGTCTTGCATTTGTCGTTTTTTGTGCTTTCCAATCGACACTTTAGCCAACACCCATTTTTCGCACTTACAACTACTTGCGGTAGTCGATTGGAAAGCAACTATTCAAAATTAATACACCCCTATTCCCCTAGTCGCATCACTTCAAGTGACGTGACTGCTCATCTTCCTGGTTACTAGATCATTAAATCGAAAGTTATAAAATTTTGACGTGACAAATAAATAAAAAAAAATTCAATCTAATGCAGCCAACTAAGATTTAAAAAAAAATTCATTGAGAGGTTTGCACAAAATTATTTAGAAAATGTTGATTTTGAAATCTAGTTACCGGGAAGATTCATATAGTCACGTCGCATGAAGTGATACGTCTAAAGCCACAACAACACGAATGCAAATACGTACCAACATTTGCGTTTTTTCAAAAAAAATCAAAGGAAAATACAAATCATGTAGACAGTAGAGTTTGTCAATTGTCATATTTTACCAAAATTTGCCAAACCTAAAATACAACAACGTTGGCCGATATTTGTATTCGTGTGGCTGCGGCTTAAGGGAATTGAGTATTTAATTGGCCAATCCTGATCAAACAAAATTATCATTTCCATCAAATCCTTTGGCTCGAGTGCTAAAAGATGGAGGCATGATTATAGATTTATTAAAATTGTGTCAATCCATATCGAGAGTGTTGTGCTGTAAAACGATAGGCTATATACTCAATTCCCTTAGACGTATCACTTCATGCGACATGACTATGGATCTTCCCTTTTAAAATCCAAATTTCCTAAATATTTTTGTGCAAAACTCTCAATGATTTTTTTTTAAATCTTAGTTGGCTGCATTAATTTGAATTTTGTTTTATTTATTTGTCACATCAAAATTTCAAGTGATACAAATTGTCGTTTGAAATGATAGCAGTCGCGAGGAAATATTTATAAAGCAGCATACTAAGATTTAAAAAACAGCCAGAACGACTTTATTGAACAATTATTTTGTAAGTTTCGATTTAATGATCTAGTAACCAGGGCTGGGATGTTCTCGTTTCTGTAGAATAAAATTTGTCTCTGTTTCAATTTTTATATCATTTGCCAGCCTGCGAAATTGTGATATTTCACCAAATAATTCATCACCAAAAAATTTATTTTCGATTCTACGAAAATAAGTGAAATAGATATTGTTCAAATATATTCTAGTAACTTGTGATAGAAATAGAGAAGAAATAATTGATAAACGAAACAGAAGTTAAATTAATTCTAGCAGAAAGAGACGTAAGCTTCGATAATATAATTAATGAATGATGTAATTATGCAACTATTCATTACAATTGAATCCTTTTTGCTCTCCTCTCTACCTGTTATATCCTTGAAGTTGGTCATAATCAATTTTTGTTTTCACATTGCTGCCAACACGTCCTAGACACGTGATGTGCAGCTTGCACAATTTCGTGCTGTCGTCACTCTCTTCATCTGGCAAATAAACATAATTTCTCTAGAAAGACTTCATTTGGTCTGTTCCTGGACGACCTTGTCAAATTACTTTAGAATCCGTGCTTGGAAGTATTGCGGAATATTAAGACGTTCACCGAAGAGTAAGCAACCAGCCAATATCATAATTCACCAACGCATGAAAGTGATTCACGCCTGAATACAACTGTTTGAGATATGCATTCGGAATCAATGATGGTTTATTGGACAGCTGTGCATTGACGTGTAGCACAAATAATCATTGTTGAAGGGATCGGAAGCTGTGTTACTGGATCAGTTACCATTTGCCGTATATATCGACGATCTACTTATAACATTAAAGAATATGGAAGAACACTTAAAACACATACATATTGTTCTCCAAAGATTAAACGAGGCCGGTCTTGTCATTAACTTGAATAAATTTGAATTCAAAATTTCCAATCAAGGCGTATCACCAGACAAAGAAAAATTTAAAATAATTCAAGAATTTTCACGACCAAAAACCACCGACAGTTTTCTTAAATTCCTAGGAATGATTAATTATTACAAAAATTTTCTACCTAACGCAGCATCAGACCAAGCTCCATTATATGAATTTTTAAAAGGTCGGAAAAAAGGACAAATCAGAAATTCCCTTGACTGATGAAACATTTAAAGCATTCGAATTGTGCAAATCAAAATTGGCAAAATGTATCCAATTAGCATATCCGATTCAAAATGCGAAGTTCGCAATATTTGTTGACGCTTGAGCTGTAGGAGCAGTATAACAACAGCTTACAGATAAAGGTTGGGAAACTTTATTTTACTTCTCACGTAAGTTACTATAGGGTGAAATACTGGCAACATCAATCAAATAAAAATTTTATTGAGGGAGGAGAGTTCATTTTATTTTCGGATCATAAACCTCTAACATCTGCATTGCATCCAAATTTGGACTAAGCCTCACCTAGACAACTACACCATTTGGATTTAATTGCACAATTTAGACACTGGACATTTTTAACCACAATTGATTACGTTTTGTTGGCGGAAGCATAACAATCAGATAATGAACTTTACTGCATTGATCGAATCAAAACCAAATTAAAATTTTCAAAAATTATGAATATTTGGATCGGACAAATACATTTTATGTGACATCTTGAATAGCAATCAACGTCCATTTGTTCCAAAATCATTCCGACGGTAAATTTTCGATTCTTATCATAATTTATCACATCCCGGAATTAGAGCAAATATAAAACAAATTACGAAAAATTTCATTTGGCTTTCAATGACAAAAGAAATACGCACTTGGGTAAGGAGCTGTATTCCTTTCCGGTAATCAAAACAGTTGATTTTTTTTTACTCTATTAATCAAGGGTGTTGAATCAACAGTTTCAATAAACCGACTTAAACCGTATTTTATTGAATCACAACAAACCGATCACAACACAAATTTTGCAACCTGTAACTCGCAAACGAGTAACTTTTACACCAGACTTTACTGAACAATTTAAATCAAGGTCAGGACGAATCATAAAAAAACCAATTCGTTTTGAAAAATGTGTAACTTGTAACATTGTACATTTAAATATAAAATAAATCCTAATTAAACGTTGTTAATTAAAATATAAATAAACTATATTTTTAATCATAAAAAATAAGATTATAATTTATTATGTTGGATAGTTAATTTATTAATTTTATGTGATATTAACAATTACCTACTACCCATAAACCATTCGACGAAAATTTTCAAGTCGGTACCGTCTTCAAAAAAATTAAATTTCCGGCCAAAAAACTATAAAACCGAGAAAACTGTAGATGAAACATTTCGTACAAAAATTCAGGAACTTTTAACGCACCCTGTAATTATTTATCAATAAAAGTTGTTTGAAGGCCGATGATATAAGCGTTACATGTGACGACAAATGACGTTAAAAGCCTTTTTTTATTTTAAATTTAAGTCGTACACGTAATGCTTACATAATCAGCGCTTAGGTCTAACTAGATATTGGCTATTTAGATATTACATTCAACACTGGGCTTTGCCGTGGGAAGTGTCTTACTAATAAATGTTAGCAGACCGTAATGTTGAAATTAAAAAAATATATGTTATAATACCGGCTTCCAATTAAAACGATTGATTAATGATACTAAAAACGGTTTCGGTTAATTATAACCATTTACACATCACAACAAAATTTATAATTAATCGAATAAACAACGATTTTTATTTTTAATTACCGATTTACACCAAACATTTATATGCCTACATCGGTTATTACAAGAAAATTTATAGATTTCGATTTCCATAATATAACACTCGTACATAAATAATCAGGACAATATCATTGCGCCCACTTTTTTTTTCTCTTTTACTTTTTTATAAATCTTGAGTTTATATAAAGAAAAATTTAATGTACAACATTTTTGTGTTTATTTATTTATTTTGTTTTTTATTTTATTTTTTTATTATCAGATATATATTCCTGTCCATAATTTACATTTAAAAGATGTAATTAAATTAATTTATAGTTGAAACGAAAAAAATAAAAATAAAAAAATTAAGAAAAAATAAATTATTTCTTGTATGTTTATTTCCAAATACATAAGAAAAAGTAAATAAATAATCTAACCAGCAGGGTATTTCGTTTCAACAAAAAAAAAAAATCTAAAATAATAGCGCAGGAAATTATAAAATATATAAAATAAACTTTTAAACAAAGACCATTTTTATTATATCTAGTTAAGCGAAAAACAAAAAACAAAAATTAATTTAGAAAGATAAACTTGTTCTTATTATAAATGATGCAATCATCTTGCGTTATAATCAATTACAATATTCAATTTACACTGTAAATTACGAGGTAATTCAATATTTCCAAAATACAAAAAAATTGTATTCCAATTAAAATTAAATTTGATCAATATTATATATTTTTATGGCATTTCACAAAAAAAAAAAATAATTTTATAATTTCATAATAAAAATGTACATAAATTAACAATAAATTTAAATTAATTATATGATTTCTAACAACATAAAAATATATAAAATATAAATGACAGCGCACAAAGTAATAATAAAATCCGATAAAAAAATAACGAATTTTATTATTTTTTTTTTTATTTTGTTTAAATAAAATAAAATAAATAAATAAAAAGGAAAATAAACAACCAAACTATACAACAACAACAAAAAATTTGTTTAAAATCTGTGGGTTTCTGTTGGTTTTTTATTGTTTAAAATTAAAAACTCTATATAGCCAACTATGTAAAGCTAACCCAATAGGTAGAGGCTTGTTTTTGTTTACTCGGTTTAAACAATATGGTCGAAAATGGTTACAAAGGTGTGTTGACCTAAATTCCATGTAAACATAAATTCGCGAAATTAATTCGATAACCGTAATATTTATATTTCATTTCTCGTTAGGCGCTAACACAATTTTGGTAATAAATAATAATACCGGTAAATTTTGAATAAATGCTCTAAAATATTTTTTAAATTTTAATTAACAATCTTTTTGATTTTAATCGTTTTTTCGTAAATTTAGACAGGATTTTCAAAATATTTGCAAAAAAACGAAAAAGCTCATATGAAGCTTCCATTTTTGTTGGACCAATTTCGACCAAAATATTCACTGAGATCTCCCAATTTGTGGAGAAAGTTTAAGTATGAAGTTTCATTCCGAACAATCAATCCGTCTTGGCTGTACAGGATCGAACTTCTGTAAAAAAACAAACGTGTTTTGTCAAAATATGTTATTTCCGCTTAAATATTGGAAAACTGATCTGGGCGCATATTCTTGAAATCGGATATTTTCCCAATCGGAATACAATTTGCTATGAAATTCTTTATATTATTCGAATTTTTGGCCGACTACGATCGACTATTTCTTTTCTTTTTTAAATTAAGAAATATAATTTTTTCCCCCAACTAAAGGAAAAATAGCGCCTGGGTAAATTGATGTGGAATTATTCGCATAGTACGGAAATAAATTATAGAAAAGTTGTATACAAATTTGGAAAAATGATTAAAGTAGCCGGCGAAAAATTCGAATAATATAAAGAATTTCATAGCAAAGTGTATTCCGATTGGGGGAATATCCGCTGATTTCAAGAATATGCGCCCTGTACTGATAACTTAGTAGTTAAGTAATTGCCCTATACCCTTTGTCATATGATGTAAAGACAGGGGAAATTTTGCAGCGGAAAATAAGAAGTTATACGCTGCTCGCCACAAGTGGCAGCACTATCACAAAAATGTATGTTGATATTTTATACCCAGCGGAAATTTTGTTTCCAATTGTGTACCTGTGAATAAAATATTGAAAATTCAAGTAAGCGAGAAAGAGTTGGGAACATGTTGGGTAAAATCAAATCCAACGTTATGAAAATGTTTAGTACTATTAAATTTTGAAATCAAATTGGGGAAGGTAAAGAAACTCGGTACATATATGAAACTGAATTTTTGCAATGTTCGATCTTTCTCTCCGCCATTACCTAACGAATTATGATGAAATTTTGTTATGGGATTCTTAATTGGATTTTGAACATAATTCTAGGATCTGTTCATGCTGGATCAAACTTGGCCATTTCATAATCACCCCTTATGAAATTTGGTTTCTAGATTGATTTTGGATTGAAACATAAATTTTAGATGAAATTCTGGTATCTGTCCATTCTACACGATTAAAATGGGTTTTGAACTGGAGAGAACTCGGCTAATTCTTCTCGGCCAGCCAATATGTACGGTTGCTTTTCTGATAACTTAGGTCATGCTAAGACTGGATGGGCAATTGGGGGAAAATTTATTTTTTAGATTTTTCACTATAATTTTTTGAATTTCTGTGCTTTTCTATGCCCGTAAATAAATCAAAAAATTATATTGAAAATTCAACCAATAAATGTTCCAAATTTAAATTGAATTTATGATCTAGTAAAAAATTGTTTCCGGTGTTAAAATTTCATATTATTTAGAGGTAAGTTTTAAAATAAAACAAAAAATGGGCAGAAACTACGAATTGGAAGTGAATTACGTGCATCATTGTAACGTTACGTGAGAAAAGATGCTCACACTCCAAAACTACGAAAAAATTAAAAATTCCCAAGTCTACAGTGCAATACACACTCAAGCGGTTTGAACAAAGCACGTCTAAATTTTGACAGGGGCACGAATCACTATACCGCTTATAGGACTTATCCAAGCGCAGGAAATTTACGGCACCGCTAATATAAGGGGAAATAAACTTAGTCCAGGAAATTGACGGCCGTTAACAGGAGACAGACAGATTAAGAAGTAATTGAGAGAATCGATTTGAAGGTACCTTTGCTTTCGGCCAAAAAACACAAAATACTGCTAAATTGTGAAAAGTAGTCCCCAGCAGCTCGATTCTAGTTTTTCCTATAGAAAAAGGAATTAGGAAAAATATTTTCATAGTATTTTTGTCAAAAATATCAATTTCTGGTCTACCGCGAAATCATGTTTGATGTAAAATTTTATAATTTAGGAAATATTTTTTTCCGTATCGAAATTGGATAGGAAATATATTCCCAATTTCATTTTGTTCTTGAAAAAATGTACACTAACTGTTTACCATAGTATGCCAGAAAAAACATTTTTGTGACAAAAATACTATGAAATTTTTTTCCTAATTCGTTTTCCTATAGGAAAAACCAGGATCGAGCTGTTGGTGAGACATGCCGAAATTTGATATTTTGAGTTTATGTTCGATATTGCCTCGGAAAAAAAAATGATTCCAGGCTGTTTCATTCCCACTGTTAAGCACGTAGGTGGTTCTGTGACGAAATGGGGTTGTCCTGGAGATAACAAGGTAGGCAAAACATGCGGTGCCGTCTGAGCTAACAATATTTGAAAGAAGATTTACATGCCAATATGATAATGATCTACAGTATGTAAAACTTATTTGGAGCAACAATATCGCCATCGAAAGCAGAATTTGATAAATTGCGCGAGGCAAGAGGCCTAAAACAATATTTCAAAGAGAGTCACATCGATGAACGTACAATTTAGACATTTCGTGGTAGTTTATGACTATTTAAGAAATTTGTTATAAAATATACAAAAATAAACAAAAAGTTGCTTTAGTTAAAAAAACAATTTGTATAAATAGATCGATCAACAACTTTTGGCCTGTATATGGTAGGACAGAATTTATCGAAAACTCCTTATAGAATTGACCAATATACCCTTTCGTCATACCCTTTCATTCAAAGCTTCAAGTAAATATTCAACTTAACCCTTAAGCTATGATGGGCATAAGACTTGCTAGAATTAATTGCTTGTGTTTATAGGACTTCCATTGTTGTTCAGAAGATTCTAGAGCGACGAGCACAACCGCGATTTTTAAAAGATTTTGCAACGGTTGGCCTAACCTAGAAACAGCAATATCAAGAAACGATTCGTGAATTTGGTATATATCGAAATTAATAAATTAAGTTTAAAAGTTACTTTGCTCCTTTTACTATTAATTCAAGCAAGGAAGTTTTTTTTAGTTTTGCAAGTTTGGATGTGCATCGACCGTTAGTTGATGACCGCCCCACTTATCTGGGCTCTTGAACTTATCAACTATTCTACAAATTTGTCTGTTTCAATTGTTGGTTTATCTCATGATTGGTGCACTTGCAAATAACGGCACCATTTGCAGCCACCCTGAGTGATCATCGATATGCGTCGTTTTTACATTTTCCAAACTCGCGATAAGATAATAAAATAAATTATTGATGTTAGAGGTGCAAAGGTCATCGAACAATAAATTGGGTTCGTTGACTGATGAAAATTAATTTTATTTAGCTTTCAATATTCGTCTACAAACATTTTAAAGAACCTATCGTAATTTTTTTAACGAAGATCGTTTTCTAACAACTGATAGAAAAACCTGATTAGTGCATATCCTAATCTAGATTATACTTGTTGTCCAATACATCGTAATTTAGACACGTACTTTCATGTTGCATTCCCAAGTTTAATTCTCAACGCTAATCATAGTTAATCAACCACAACACTTAAATTGACTCATAGATAGACTTGTATTTGTTTAATTAGAAACTGATCTTGCAAACCATCAACATTATATACAATATCCAATTTCAATTTACCGAATTTGATCGATTCCCAGGACGGTAAATAAATTGGCCCATAATTTCATCTTAATTTTCTCGATCGTGATATAACATTTAATCTTTAATTATTTTCTCTAGCTCTATTTTATTGATCTATAAGAACACAATCGTAATGGACTATGTGCTAAGTTTAACACCCAAATATCGCTTTGATCGTTTCTACGAAGATAATTTTAAGATCAATAAAAATTGATTTTCTCATTCATTTCGTTATAATATTATCACAATTGAACGAGGCGTTAAATTGAAAACTATAATTGTGTTAATTTTGATCGATTTGAACATTTAAACGATCTTATTTGTTTTTTTTTTAAGAAATACAAATTTGTGAAATAGAATCATAAACAGTTTGTGTTTAGTAAGTAAATATTTAAAAACGACCACCACAATATACATTTTTATCAGTCGTGCTGCACAAACAAATCGCTCATAAATTAGGCATTACACGACAATATAACGGGCTTAACGTGTGTATGCAATAAATCAAATCTCTTATCAGTCTACTGCTATACATATAAATTGCACATACAAATTCCAAAGTACCGCGCATATACTAATATTAAAAAAGCTTACTAAATTCTATTTCCAATCAATCAATTTTATTTTATAAGTACAAATATGTAATTTATGGCCCCTGACGACAAAAAAAAATATCATTTATACTTTTTTATAGTATTTACCTAGTAGGGTATACCCGTAATTAATTCGTTGCTTCTTTAAATTAAATTAAATATATCCAGGTACAAAATGATTAAACGCATTTTAAACTAAAAAAAACCAAATTTATAAATCAGCAGGTGATACCTTCTGATATCGCGTCTTAAAGAATCTACCTTTTCTTTTTCTTATCCAATTATAATCTGATGATCTTATTTTTTTCTTGTTATTTTATTTGTACGTTGCTCAGACGATCACCACCAATTTATTATATGTATTATCATTGACGATCGTGTAATATAAAATAAAATTAAATATTTGATATTTCTTGTTTTGTGGCCAATTAATTTCATTTTTTTTTTTATTATTAATGTAAATTTTTTATTATTATTTTTACTAAGATAATGATAAAAATTTAAAAACATTAAAAATGTCATTAAAAGTAAGTAAAATATACAACAACAACAACAACTAAAATTAATGTTAATTTACGTAAATTATTACTTGTTTTGAATGTTTGCTTGCAATATTCGTATGGGGTACGTACAAGTACATATGGATTTAATTGAAATGGAAGGTAATTTTATTATAAATTGCAATTTGCAACGATAGGGTGAACATAAAAATGTTATATTCTTTTTTAAATTATAAATTTCGTGTAAAAATTGTATCTGCCCACCCACCGCTACACTAGTTTGATTGCAATGAATGGTATGCAATTTCACCGGATTTTAAAATTCACATAAAAAATTTTGGAAAATTTAACTGGGCCATTATTTTTGCTAATTTAGTTTAAAATATTTTAGTTGATAGTTGTTTTTCTTGTAAATGCTATACTTTCCAAAATATTTACATGAAACGAAAAAGCTTCCACGGAGCTATCACTTATTACGTTTATTACCAATAATCATCATTTCCGGTTAAATTTTAGAAATATTGTCTGGGTCGATGAAATACATAGTTCATAGTCGTTTTTCTCGGACACGCCGTTCTTCACAAAATATTTACATAAACCGATTTCGGTGGAAAAACGAAAAAGCTCCTTTGGAAGCTGTCACTTACGGTGGACGTATTTCAGCAAAATTCACTGAGATCTCCTAACAAATGGAAAACGCTTAAGTTTAAAGTTCCATTCCGATCAGTCAATCCATCTGGGCTGTACAGGGTCGAATTTTTGTTGAAAAATAGTTTAATGCCAAAAATCGCCATTTCCGGTTAAATTTTATAGACATGGGCTGGGCCATTGCAAATTTAATTTAGAATCTTTAAGTTCATAATCAAAAAACCAGAAAGCTCCTAAGAATTGCTACTTGCGGCTGAAAAACGAAAAAACTTCTATCGAAACTGTCAGTTCCGGTGGACCTATTTCGGCCAAAACTCACTGGGATCTCCTAATTAACGGAAAGAGCTTAAGTTTAAAGTTTCATTCTGATCAACCAATCCGTCTGGGCTGTACAAGGCTGAATTTTTGTTGAAAAACACTTTTTTGCCAAAATTCGTCATTTCCATAAAATGTTAGAAAAATGGTCTGATCTTTTGCAAATTTAATTTAGAATCTTTTAATTTATAATTGTTTTTCTCGTAAATGCTTTACTTCACAAAATATTTACATACATCGTAAAAGCTCTTAAGGAAGCTGCCACTTTTGGTGGAAAAACAAAACTGTCATCTCTCAACTGGGATGTCCCGATTAATGAAAAACGAAGTTTAAAGTTTCATTCCAAGGTTAAGTTTTAGAAAAATGATCTAGGCCGTTGCAAATTTGAATTAGAATTTTTTAGATAATAAGCTTTTCATAGTTTATCTCAAAGCTAGCTTTTTTCAAAAAGCGAAAAGATCCTAAGGAAGCTGCTACTTTCAGTGGAAAATGGGAAAGCTCATATGGAAGCCGTAACTTCAGATTAAGCGATTTCGAAAAAAATCACTGGGTTCTCCCAATTTGTGGAAATATACCTTTGGAATGCAATTTCATCCCGATCAGTCGGTCGATCTGAAAAAATTAGCCATCCCATTTTTTTTAATCTAATCAAGAATATTTTAGTTCATTTAGTTCATTTTAGTTCGCTCCTATGGAAGCTGCCTCCGAACTAATGAAAAAGCTTAAGTATAAAGTTTCATCCCTATCAGACAAACCGTCTGGCCAAAGTCACTTAGTCTGACACACACATACATATATAGATTTTTTTGGACTTCAGCAATATATCGAATGAAGGTAAATCTGCAAAAAATCTCGAGGTCAACATTTTTCATGATTACTGAACAAGTGTATTCCTTTATACTGCTTTCGGATTTAACGAAATTTCGCTTAATAAGTTTTATGTATACTTTGGTTTCTATAAGTTTGTTATTTACAAATAGTTTTCACTTATTACGAACGACATATTTTCAACAAACATATATCGAAATGTTCGTCTATTACGACTAAAAATGGGAAAATGCGATTTTTATTATAGAAGTACGGGTTTTAGTGTGAAAGTGGACAACTGCGAATTGCTCTGATGTCTAACCTTGGAGTAATGGTATCTCACAAATAATTTTAAAATGCTTTTCAGACAAGACATGTGCTTCTGTTTTCTGATAATTTTAAGTATTTGGAAAACTCTATAGGTTCCGATGGAATTCCGTTCAAAGATTGTGCCAAAGCTAAACACGCAGCAAATATTACAAGTAACACTTGTCTTTGTAAGACATGGTGAGTGACAACGTTAAAAATCAAAAATCAAATAAAACTGATGCTGAGAATCATTAGAGTGAAGCTTTTACCTTTATGTATCATCAAACCGTTTGATGTAACCATTTGGTCAACAGATATACAGAAAGGTAAATAAACAGTTTTGTTAAACAAATGAATTAGGGACATGGGATAAAATTATCGGTGGTAGCGACGAATTGCTAGTGACTATTTCAATGTCATTATTAGCGAAATACACTGAATTTCATTTTACTACATAAAATAAATCAAAATTGGAGTATTAGCACTAAGGCTAAATAAAGCATAAGCAGCTGGTTTTGTGAAAATGCTTGTGTTATTATCGGACTGTTGAATTTTCAATTTCATTTTCAAAAATTGAACTTTTAAAATAATATTTGAAAATTTCTGTTGAAGATAAATATTTCAACACTTTGAGTGAAATTTACAAAATGAAAATTTTTAAACGAAGCACACTGCGAATCACATACAGGCGATCGAAATGGTTCTGAACTAGCATTTGATCTCGGAAATTTCTAAAAAATTTTTTTAAAATTTAAGCATTTAATGGGGCCGAAATACCCAACGGATCGCACAGGAAGTGGTTCTGAGCTAGTACTTGATATAAGAAACCAATTTTACTTAGCAACATGCTCGGAAATCTCTCAGGTTTCTGTTGTTCATGCGAGAATATCATTGAGTGAAATTCATAAACTCTTGAACATTTGAATATCACTCAATGATACTTTCTCTCGGAGACACTATGGCATTACGAATCGCACACAGGTGATCGAAATTATTCTGAACTAGTATTTCATGTCTGAAATTAATCTAAAAAACCTTTGTGTGATGCGTAGAGTCCGAGTTAAATAATTTCAAATGCTTAAGAATTTTTGTATTACACTCAATGACATTCTCTCTCAAATCTATAATATTTTTTCGAGGAAATGGCTAAATACGGTTGATTTATTACGTCAAATACTAATTCAAATAGTTTTATAATTTAAAATTTTTAAGAATTTTTGAATTCCGCTCACTGATATTTTCACCCGAATATCAACAATTTTAGATGTTTCTGAGTACATGGCCAAGTGTTAATTCAGAACCACTTGGATCTCCTCTTAGTGGTCCGTAGAGAACGAGTTAAAACCGGCGAAAATCTGAAATTTTCGAGCATGTGGTAAGATTAGTTTCTTACATCAAGAACTAATTCAGAACCACTTCGACCACCTCGAGTTAAATACTTGCAAATGTTTAAACATTTTTGAATTTCATGTAGCTCCGTCCATGCGTTTCAATTTCAACTGTCGATCTTCAAAATATGTTGTCAACCCTTCTCTAGTTCAGTGCTGCTGAGCAATATCCTATTGCGGTAAAATTCTCGGTTTACCTCATAGATCTAGGAATGTTACGATCGCGATGGTTTTTATGAATGTGTAATAAAAATCGACCGAAATTCCTACGAGTAAACCTCAGCCTCGGTGGGTAACTCATTCTAAAAGGAAAATTTCTATCAGTTTGGTTATTTACTTTAGAACTTCATTCAATTATGTGACGGCCGATTACTTTCAGACAAAAAATTATCGTGATTACCCTCTAAGAAATTTCGAAGATCCGCCTAATTTGGCCATATACCAGAAATCAAAAATTTCCAAACCATGCAGCCATTATTTATATTTTATATCTCATCGCTAGCAAATAAGGTACCGGCAGACTAGAGATCATCAAAATTAATTAATTAATAGTAAAATAATTTATTATCTGAACCTATCTGTTAACTAATTGTAAAAAAAATTTCAACAAAAAATGACTAATCACGTGCATAATAAACTAACAAAATCTTTCTTTTTATCTTTCCAGGATCATGTTTCGTCGGCAACCAATCAGACAAGGCACTAAGAATACTCGTAGCAATGCCATTATTTTGTTACTGGATATTCGGCGCTATAAATTTATTCGCCGGCTACTTAGTAAAACGACTCAACACCAACACAAAATCAGTTTATCCGGCTACAATAAACGGTATTGGCACTTTCCTATTTGTCTACTGTATACCGAGTGCTCTTCTTTTAGTCGCAATATTTTACGAATTTGCAAATCGTGATATATGGTTGGGCATCCCACAACCGTCATCGGAGCCAAGTTCATCGATAAAGGCCCCGATGTGGCCGTACATGGTACGCGCGTTTATGGAACTCCTATTAGGCGTACTCACATCGTCGTGGGCCCTTGGCCCGCGTATATCCACATTTTGGCGTAGTAAAACAGAAAATGAAAAATGTAAACAATCTCAACCAAAATTCCCAACAACCGCGTACAGTACGGCATCGTATCAATCGGTATGCCCGCAAAATTCTTTGGCCTCGTCGAATGGGAAAGTGGCACGGCATGGACGAAAATATTCACCGGCCTACAGTAGCAATAATAATAATAATAATAATAGTACTAGTCGAAAGCACCGACCATATAAAGTACCGATACATTCATATTCAATTAGTTTAACCGGAAATGAGACTGTCTTTTAGAACTAAATTATTTATGTAGATCCTGCTTCAAACAAACAATAAATTTGTAATACAACGTGATAATAATTTTTATAAAAAAAGTGCCTCTGCATTTTGCATCCTTTATAAGTTTTTTACTGCACAAAAAATAATAATTTTATTGTAATTTTGTATAATGTAATTTAATTAATTATGTAATAATTAATAGAGATAGATATAAGAATTGTGATTTAAATGCTCAATTTTTATTTGTAAATACGAAAAAGCCTCTTTATACAAATCAAGCAAAGGACATCTTAATATACGAAAAGTATTTTTAATATTAATTTAATTTATATTAGAATTTTTTTTATTTTGATATCTCGAATAAATAGTTTAAGTTCCAAAAAACTAAAATATGCGTAGTGCCCAACCCGATCCCCCTTAAAAAAAATATTCTTGCCAAGAAAAAGGCTGCTGGTGCATTGTATACTAAAAACTTATTCTAAACAATTCTTTCAGAAAGTTGTGCCATTGTAAATAATAATTTTATAAATTAAATTTTTCAAGCAAAATTTTTTTTTATAAATATAGAATTTAATTATTTATTATTAATTTATATTTATATCTGATATTATATTAATATCTGTACAATAAATTTATATATATTTTATAAAATAATAAAAGCAAAAAATTAAAATTTAATTATGTAATTTTACGAATGTTACGAGTTTTAATTATTTTATTTGAAAGAGTGAGTTATTCCAATGCCTTCTAAATTACTGGCCGCTTACACCAAATGATGACGACACGCTAAGTCGACGTTGTTGTTGCTTTCTCTAGTTGCTTTGTTAGTGTAAATATCCTAAAATTATTATTGCGCAGTCTCGGTATAGACTTAAATTGACGTCATGTGCGAAAAATGAGAGTAGTAAAAGGCCAGTAGTATAGAAGGCATTGGTTATTCGCAATGAAGCAACATAATTTGTAGGTTTGTATAAAACAAAATCAAATTAACCTTGAAATAACCGGTTAAGGTCATCATAAATAATTTTATTAAAACCTCCGAAATTATTTATTTGGAGTACCCATTCCCAATTAAAAATTTTAGTCTGGGAATTTTCACGTCATATAAATTTTCAATGATAATTTGTGTGTATTCTCTCGATATTTGACAATCAAACCATATTCAATTCCAATTTCATCAAACAAAATTCAAATACAATTTCTGGTTAATTCGTAGTAAAATTATTTTCAATTCATATTCAATTCATATTCAATTCATATTCAATTCATATTCAATACATATTCAATTCATATTCAATTCATATTCAATTCATATTCAATTTATATTCAATTCATATTCAATTCATATTCAATTCATATTCAATTCATATTCAATTCATATTCAATTCATATTCAATTCATATTCAATTCATATTCAATTCATATTCAATTCATATTCAATTCATATTCAATTCATATTCAATTCATATTCAATTCATATTCAATTCATATTCAATTCATATTCAATTCATATTCAATTCATATTCAATTCATATTCAATTCACATTCAATTCGTATTCAATTCATATTCAATTCATATTCAATTCATATTCAATTAATATTCAATTCATATTCAATTCATATTCAATTCATATTCAATTCATATTCAATTCATATTCAATTCATATTCAATTCATATTCAATTCATATTCAATTTATATTCAATTCATATTCAATTCATATTCAATTTATATTCAATTCATATTCAATTCATATTCAAGTCATATTCAATTCATATTCAATTCATATTCAATACATATTCAATTCATATTCAATTCATATTCAATTCATACTCAATTTATATTCAATTCATATTCAATTCATATTCAATTCATAATCAATTCAATTATTGGTTTCTGGTCAAACCCTGCCCGTGGTTGATATAGAGTCCATTGTGGCTATTTAATTTCAAATATAAGAAGCGAAGAACTAACTTAATTTTACCAAATGTTATTCGATATTGCAACTAAAGGCTTGTCACCAATTGATATGTGATCCGAAAAATCTGTGAGAATTTATGCATACTGGAAAACAAAGGCTATTATGGTGAAAATTATGTTTGGTGAGAACCTAAAACAGCTAGCCATCGATGAATTGTCAAAACGTGTAGTTTTGGTAACGAAAAACAAGGGTATATTATGTCATTGATCAACCACATCATCAAAAGGCTTTCCTATGACTTTCGAATATACTAAATAGTTCAGACTCCATCATCATCAACAATCCCAGTGATATGAACATTTATCCAATTGAGTTCTTTCTTTGGTCAAGAAATGTTCATCTTGTATTTCTCCAGACGTGCTTAGTTCTGATAATTGATGAAATTGTGATGCTTATCTGGAACTTGAAAGAAAGGATTGTGTAATGGTACTAGAATGAACGCTCGAGGTCTTCATCAGCTATTCTCACATGCGGAACACGTTTGCCAATCACTTGGAACGCTGGGTTCGTAGTTACCACCAACAAACGGCAGAATCAAACTTACGAAACCGTAGCAATGACCTCCATGTCGCTTTATCTCGTCTAACCATCGGACAATTTCGAGCTCCCAATGACACGGGGGATACTCTTCAAGTCCATTTTACTGAGGTCCGTCGAGGCGCTTAAGATAGAAGCTCCTAGAAAGTTCAGTTTGCTGAACAAAGTAAATGAAGAACAGTTCCTTCCTCCTCTTCGTCTTCGGAAATACGACGGTAATCATGTGTTCCGCAATAGCACCCACCACCATACTGACATGTCATCGCCTCAGCGATTCCAGCTGTTGGGATATTTGCAGGTCTAGTTTTGGCCAGATCTGGAGAGTTATTACGCATGAGTTGTTCTCATTTGAAGATGTTGAAGTGATCTGTTCTCTCGGTTAGAGATGTGAGACCCTTCTGCGCTACTTTCAACGTAAGGAAATAAGGTCTGTCGCGTAAAGTAAGGAAACCATTTTAAACAACTGTACTGAATCATTCATATAAAAAATTATTGAAGTTAAATTTTATTTTAATTTCATATTGATAAAGCTTTACAAAAAAAATATTTAATTTAATCCAAAAGAGGATGCCTCTGGAATTCATGAATTTTTCCTTTGATGTTTGCCATAAGGGCTCGTACGGTGTTTCCAGCCATTCTGCGTTGAGTAGATTGATAAATTGTTTTCAATTCTTCAACTGATTTCACAGTTCGGCCATTGTTTCTCAAATTCTGTTTCATAATTGCCTAAAATCTCTCGATTGGGCGCAATTCTGGAGTATTCGGAGGATTCATCTTCTTTCGTACGAAATTCACATTGTTCGCGGCCAAAGTTTTTTTCGCGTAATGCGCCGAAGCAAAATCCGGCGACAATAATGTGGAATTGTTATGCTTTCGTACAAGTGGTAAAAGACGTTTTTCCAGGCCGTCCTGTATATAGTTATCGGTATTTATTGTCGATTTTGTGAAAAACGAGATGCTTTTAAAACCACATTGACTAAGATCGTCTGCCAGACCAACAGTTTTTCTCAAATTTCTCTTGTCGAATTGCAGTGATCGATTCATTCAGTACTTCTCCAGGTTTTACTGTATAAAATTGTGGGCCAGGTAATATTGAAAAATCCATTTTTAGATACGTTTCGTCGTCCAAAAATAAACAGCTCGGAGATGTGTTAATGAGCTGCTTCTAGAGCAATTTTGCTCGTGTTAACGCAACAATTGTTTGCTTTTTCGACCGTTTAGGAATTTTTGATGTAAAACTTCTTTAGGCACGCTTGACTTGGGGCCTAAGCTGGTAAATGCGTTACGAAAAGTGTAATCGAACGAGGCGAACGAAACAATAAACGCAAAACGAAATCATTTTCTTTTAGTATCAGGATGTGCCATGACAATTCATAAATCCCTAGGTGGAACATTAGTTGATACAATTTTATTTTAAAAATTGGTTAAAAAAACCAATTGGTTAAAAAAACTAAATTGGTTAAATTGGAAAATAAGAAAATAGGAAAATTGGAAAATTGAAAATTTGCAAAATTGGAAAATTTGTAAATTGGAAAATTATAAAATTGGAAAATTAGAAAATAGGTAAATGGAAAATTGGAAAATAGGAAAACATGAAAATAGGAAATATGTTATATTGGAAAATCGGTAAATTGGAAACTTCAAAAATTGGAAAATTAAAAAATAGGAAAATTTTAAAAAGGAAAATAAAAAAATATGAAAATAGGAAATTTGGAAAGTTGGTAAATTGGAAAATATGAAAATTTGAAAATTGGAAAATTGAAAAACTGGAAAATTGGGAAGTCTTTATTATAAACGTCTATGTCACTGACTGACTCACATTATCTACTACGACTAGTTGGCCTGGAAAAAGTTACCAAATTACAAAGTTACCTCTTGTGGAATCAGCCATAAACGGCTAGGTAGGTGACTCACTCGAAAACGCACAGGGTGACCAAATTTTTTTTTATATATTGGAAGTTTTACTTCAGTAGTGTGGTCTAAGCACACTCAATTTTTTGCTTCTTGATTTTAGTCCATGATTTTTTTTGATTCGCTGAACTATATCTTTTGTTGTTCTATGTTTCTTTGCAATATCCCGAACTGACTTAGAGGGAGTATTTTTTAATGTCTTTAAAACGTTTAAAGTTTGGTCCACTTTTTGGTTTTGATTTTACTGTGTATTGATTGAGAAATCGATTTATCGTCTTGCAAACATTTGATTTTAAACAAACGAAAATATCACTAGTTTACTTTGTTTGAAAAAAACTGTACTTTTCGAAAAACAAAAAATAAGGATAAACAATTTTTGCGTTTTCGATTTATATAAGGGGAAAAACGTTTCTATACTTTACGCGACAGACCTTATGATTTAAGCGTTTTAATTGAAACGTGACTGCCCGTAAAATGCGAATATCTCTTGAAGATATTATGTTATACCCACAACCAGTCAACGGGAAAAGAAGAGGTTCACAGAAAATCCCACCTCCAACCTACCCTTCAACTTTGAACCATCAGTGAAGAAACACCATCTGACGATAAGGTGTTAACACCTTCAGTATTCAGAAATATATCTCTCAAGCAGTCCTCTCTCATAGGAATATCAGTCCTAAACCTCTGATTAAAAGATGGTGACGAGATGGTATAGTCCATAGTATTTGGGATATTCCTGGTTCTTAGATTTGATGAATATCGTGAACATACTTGAGCCTTAGCAGGTCAAGAGGTGTGAGATGAAAGAGAATCCAATGCTTGAGTGTATGTGCTCCTTAGAGCCCCACTAATATACAAGGCAGCTGTTTGCTGTACTTTCACCAAAGATTTTAGGTTGATCAGAATATTTAAAAATGGCCACCAAACAGTAACAACAGTAAATGACCCTAATAGCAGAAATATGGAGCCAATTTACAATATGAGTTACCTTTACAGTATGCGTGTTGAGATTTCGAAAGCCTTTCTATATGTCTTTCCAAAATTTTTAGTAGGAGAGAGGCTAAACTTTTAGGTCTAAGGTCTTTGATACTAGGAATGTGACAGAGTTCTAGGCTGCCCTTAAAGATAAATCCAGCACGGGTATGGTTAAGTCTGCAGTTTTTTGGACATTCGCCGGTATGATGCGATTGGGTCCCGCCGACTTTTACCAAGGCTTAAAGCTATTTATAGCACACAGGATTTTTCTCCTGCTTATAACCAGGCTTTCAATACTATTGTCACTAGGCCATGTTGACACAGATTTGAAACACCCTGAAAAGTTTATTTCCAGTGGTTTTCAGCACTAGTTGCGGTCCAAGAATCGTCCGGTAGTTGGAGAAAACTCGGAGTAGTGAGTCTTACTGCGTACGTTACGCAGCATAGATGTCTCAGATGACTTCTGTATTTTACTACAGTATCGCCTCCAGGCATTTGTTTTAGCATTTCTTAAATCGTAATTTTATTTTTTGAGGACTTTCGTGCTGAGTCCTAGTCTCTAGCAGCTTTAGTTTCATTGGCTCTTCTTAAAAGCCTCTTTCTCGGGTGTAAAAAATCTTCAATCATCACAAAAATATCCCGGGTTTACACCTGTTTCTAATGCTAGTTTTTGATGAGTTTTGTCTCTAATTCAAGTATCAGTGCTTCCCTAAATTGTGTGATGTGAATTTGCATAACTTCTTAGTTTGACTACAATTTTCTGTTGTTGAGCCTCCATTAATGAGCTTTCTAAACTGACAAATGGGATATCTTGCCCATCATGTGGAAGAGGTTTTGACCTTCCATCTCAATGCTTGTTGTGAACACATCTAAATTACTGTAATTTCATAAAATAAAGACATTCAGATTATTTCTACCAAGAATTGAGGAACGAATTTTACCTACCTTCATCGCGTAATAGTATTTTATTTGTATTTAGGAGCCCTAAGTCAAAGTACCCGGTTATCATTGACACAAGGTTCTTCGAGTAGAACAATGTGGTTCTCCGCTGCTCTTAGTTCTATAATGAGCGCAGCCAAAGCTGCCTTGGAGTGAAGGAGGTTGATCTGCAGGAACCTCAACATTATAATGTCATTGCAACAGATTCCTCCTCTGACTTAGATTGCTCCAAGGATTTACAAAATAATCCCATTGAAGTGGACATCTCCATGTCTGTGATAGTATTTCAACCTCCTTACCCATTTCATGATGACCAGGTTGTCAGCCGGGGCTTCTGCCGGTATCGGTGCTAGTACAGACAACGACTCTCTATAATTTGATATAATAACAGCCGACCTATAATCAGTCTGTGGTTATTCCAACTTGCTCGCTCTCCAATCGGCGGTCGGTAGTTCAGGATTGCTAATTTAAAGCATTCTTAGAATTTTTTCGGGTCGCTCTAATATACCGCAGGCCAAATTTCATCTAGGCTCTCTACAACCTTTTTCTCATTCCTCTAATTTTGAACGATATATATCCGTCTTCGTGGGCTCTGTCAATGACAGCCACCACTAAGTAATCTTTTAGCAACTCATAGAAAAGGCCTAGTTGCAGATCTCTTCCTGTTTGGTAGATAGCCTTTAGACGAATGCTCCTGCTTCATTTCAATAATTGCTTTCACGGTTGGATTCGTTCCGATAATCTGTCGTATATATATTTTAAACCAATCCACAATCGTGAAAATGACGTTAGTTTTTCCATCAAGTTGGATTAACATTATCTTTTTGTCTGAATGAACAAGGTGCGAAAGAGACAGCACAATATCAGTTAAAAGAGCTAGTAGTAATCGTTCAAAATTTTTCTTTTTTTCGTTTGAAATTTGAAAATTGAGACAAATTTTGAAATGAAATGAAACAAACTTTTCACATTTTATTGTGTACACGGGCTTCGTCTTTGACGAAGGAATACAAAATGGAGCTAAGAATCACAATTTTGAACTTATTAAAACATTTAAAAAAAACAGTAAAAAAAATATTTTAAACCAAATAAAACTCAATGAATTTCCTTTATTAAAATAATTTTTTTTATTTTTTCATTCATGAAGTCGGGCGTTTTGCCAAGGCAAAATGTCGTGTGTTATAATAAATAATAAGAAAATGTATTCCTAATTTCTTTCCGTACATTATTAGATCCCATTCGTCCAATATTCTGCAAACTTCTATATTTTGATCTGCTTTCCATTCCCCCAAAATCAATTCACCATTTTCACTGCAGTGGTCCACTAATTTTTTGCTGAAATAATTGAAGGAACCACCCGAATTCGTTCTTAATTCGTTCTTATACAAGCAAACTGAAAACGTTTAGTTGCAATAATCGACCATCGGAAAAAGCGCCACTTACAACTTAAAATGCCGAACATATTCTCAACGATTCTCCCGGCTCTTGATTAGCTATAATTAAATACGTTTTTTTCGTGCGGCAAAACAATAGATCTTCTGCCAGGGTAGGGGCGCATTAGATTTGAAAACAAAGGAAAGGCTTCATCGTCAACGAAACAATATGGCAATGTCAATGTCAGGCCTGGTTCTAGTAGTTTTTTGTGTGTAGGTGCGATGCGAATTTGCCCCCGCAAAAATAAAAAAATTGTTGTAATTTTTAAATTGAAGAAAAATAAAAAAAACTGAATATCTGAACTTAATACATACATTTGTATTTTAATAAGAAAAATTAAACAAAAACAAAATAAATAAAAATTCAGTTTATAAAAAATAAAAAATAACAAAACAAATAATAATTAAAAGTGAACTTTTCTCGCTTTTAATCCTCCAAAATCCTTAACCTCCATGTCTAATTGATCAGCAATTAGACGGTGATCTCAGATATGACTTTATTATTTTCAGCTTTGAAAACTTCTTTCAGCACTAGCAACTGTTACTGGTAACGTTAGCAGTATGCAAAGTGCTGTCGACAGGTTGGAGACTACTTCAAAAAATTTAGACGTGTAAATATACTTCAACACACTTTTTCGGTCGCTGTTCGACATATCAAGTCGTCTTCCTATAGCTTTAATTTCATCCCAAAGTTTGACCCCACTGATGTCTGATTGGCCATCGGATGTAAGCGCTAACTGCAAGGCCTTAAAATGTTTCAATAATTCGTCATCCGTAAATCTCTTACTGTCGATATTGTAAAGAAACCCAAATAACTCGCTATATTCCGACAATTGGGTAAATCTTTCATTTGCTGCTTGAATTGCGATGTCCAATATCCGATTAAAAAAATACTCTGAAGTTCAGTTCTGGTGCTACTATCGGTTCATCACGACCTTCGTTTAAAAATATCTATTCTTTCTGCGAACGAGTACGGGTTCTTTCTCACAAAGTCTTTCAAAACTTTCAAGATCAATTGCTATTTTTTTAGTTTTTTCAATCATTTCTGCAAATGCTGCAGAACGCATCGCATCGCAGAACGATAATTGCATTGAAAAGATTTGGTAGCGTTTCAATGCTCTAAAGCCAGAGACAAGTCTAAATGCTGTAATTACAGCATTCTGCTGACATTGTTAGTTTGCAATAAAATGTCATACCACAATACCAAGGAGCAAACAAATTTGAAGTTTGAAATATTTCCGGCTATTCCTTTAGCTTCTACGCGACTTTTTACTTGTGGTGGAGTTGTTAAAGTATTGTCTTCAGCTATTTCAAATAGGGCATTCGTAAACTCCACTAATTTGAAATCGAAGCGCTCGAACGGCATCTAACCTACTTTCCCAACGAGTGGCACTTAACGGCTTTACAGCAGGGATGGGCGGGTAGATTACGTAAGGTAATCTACGTAGTTGTCGACACGTAATCTAGCACGTAGGTTACATACCGATTTTTTGCTTTTCACACGTCGACAACGTAGACAACGTCGACAACTTAGAAAATGATATTAAAAACTAAATTTTTAATTGTTTTACGTTTACCGCACTATTAAGATTGATGAATAATTACTTAAATTTAATTCTAACATTTTTACAAGCATTTTATAAATTAAAAATAAATTTAAAATCTCTGAACTAGAGGCATCTATCTATCTATCTAAAACTTTTGAATATTTCAATTGATTATATGCTTTGCGCGCCATCTTTTATCAAATAGATGTATCCCTTTTGTGTTTTACTAACACTATTGTTTGGGTACGGCAAAAGTACCATGTCAAAAAATTATTATGATTTTTTACTCGCACGCTTGTGTGGTTTGGACTATAATAAAGCCTTTTTTTTTTGGTTGAAAAAGGGATATGTAAACGAATAATTTATCTTATTCGAAGATTAGTATCTTAAAGCAAAATTAAATAAAAAGTCAGCATAAATCATAAATTAACTAATTATTCGCCGCGTAGTTATAGTAGCAAAATTTCATTCGAGCGAAATCACGATAGACTCAAATTTTATTCAAATCCGCAAATATAATATGACTTTTTCGATTGTCAAAGAATTTATTTCGATAATGGATAATTATTAATTTATTACACAATTTATGATACAAATGTTAGGCACAGTGTGTTTTAATGATTCACAAATACAATCAGTATTAAAGGCAATTATGCTGAGTTTTATTATAAGTTTCGATAGATAAAATTAGTAAAATAATTTTTCAAGTAATTCTCGACGTAGTCGACGTTGTCGACGAGTTGTCGACGTTGTCGACGAGTTGTCGACGTTTTCGACGAGTTGTCGACGAAATCATGTAAAAACTAGTAGTTGACGCGTAATCGCCCATCCCTGCTTTACAGTAATATCGCGTACGTGCTTTAATAATACACTCCAACGGTACGTTGAAGTATGGCGGATGTTATCAATATTTATTGTTAGAACAAATTGTCATGTGTAATTGTTCATATTTATTTATGAAAATTGTAATGAAGAAGAAAACATAAAATAACAATAGTAATTTACAATGTTGACATTGCTAGTTGAGTTAAGTCAATACCACTACAATAATAGGCCATTTTTGTTAGAATTTTGTTGGTATATGTAAACCCAAAAAGAAATGTGAACGCTTAAAACCGGGCTTGGCCATTGTACTACCAGGTAGTAGATGGTTGTGTCATTTTTAAGGAGGCACATTGAGCAATAATTCTTTCTCTGATTTCAGAACGTTTAACAACGCCGCTATCATTATTGTGCCCCGAAGCACCGATATCCGCAGCAATAAATTTATAATCAGCATCAGCCATAGCCATCAATACTAAGCTGTGAGAATTTTTACAATTATGTATATTCCAGACATATTCCAGAAATTCTTTCCAAATTCATTTAATAATCTCATTTCCACCCAACATATCCAGTCCGATCATAATCCGTAGAGAATTGATCGAGTTCCGTCCCAAATGGCCATATTCTAGAATTTCTTCACAAAACCGTTTAAGAAACCTATTTCCAGCCAACATACCTAATCGCATCATAATCGATAACCACAAAAGGGTAAATAAAAAAAATGTCGTTAAATGGAGCGTCTGTTAAATCGAGGTCTGATAAATCGAGGTCTGTTAACTCGAGGGTTTACTATATTTCAATAATTACGGACGAGATGGTAACAAAATCGTTCCGACGATTTGTCGTCAACTATGAAATCATAAAGAAAAGATTGATTAAACGCGGAATGATCAAGTCACGACAGGTTGTTGGAACGAATTCAACCGTTAAAGCGCATTTAGTTGATACTAGAGGACCATCCTTGCTTATGCTCTCTATAGAGATTACATTCAAGAAATCAACCTTGTTGTTCATGCATCCCGCTTTTCGGTACCTCTTGAGCGCCAGGCCTAATGGCCAAAGTCCCAAGTTGTTGAAGTTTTCTTCGTATATGTTGAGGACCAAGCCAAATGGCCAGATGAACAATGACTCACATTGATTACCACGATGCCTGGCCTAAAGGCCAAAATCTCACCACCATTAGTTTTCGGGTTTTTGAGAGAGCCGAACTCTCCTTTTCGTATTATTAGTTTCATTCATGTTTTGTTACACGAGTAGCGGAGAAAGAAATGTCATTTGTGAAGAGATTCGTAGTATACACAGATAAAGCAATTTAGAAGGGTGAGGTGTCCGTATACACCATTAGAGATTAAGCCTTTTTTATACTGGGCCCCAGTAGTGTTAAGTTAGTTGCTTGGTCCACCAATAAACTTTATCAATTTTATTGGGTTCAAAACATCCGGATACTACTTAAAAATCTCTACCAAAGCTAGAGTAAGTTGGAGGGTAGTTCTTTTAGGAAGGGTTGAAGCTAAGAGCCATGAAGAAATCTAGCGAAACAGTACTTAAGTTCTCAAGGATTTACAACTCGTTAGACTAATGACACTTGCTTAAGAAAATCTCGACATCATTAAGTCTGAAAGAAGGATTCGGTTGCATGCAGAGGCAGCAGTACGATTTGAAACTGTTACGCCCGCTTTATAACCTATATACGTGTTTTATGATACAACACATATGATGCACCAAAAATTTGTTTAAAATTGAAAATGATTCACAAAATAAATTTGGAACTTTTCAGCTACTAATAGGTTAATTAAAATTATATTGCACATTTTATATCGTTCTATACAAAATGTGTATCGTATCTAAACAGGTTTCACTCGAACATACATATCTTATCTTATCGTGTGCGATTTTAGGCAACCAAAATAAATGTTTGTATATTCACGACAACAACTACCAAAATATCTAATTTTATTTTTTTGTATATTTTGATTGATTGATTTGAATTATTATTAGCTGGGGCTAAATTCAACTCCAAAAATATTTGCCCTCCAACTCGAGCCAAAATTAAAACTTGCGTATTATATTTATATACAACCGAATCTCTAATTTAATATGTGAACAGAAGCCAATACATCGAACAGAACACATAAAAAACGCTTATCGCAAACAATTCAACATGTCATACTGATATTATTTGAACAGGGCACAATCAATTTTTTTTTTTTTTTTGTAATTATTGCTGCTTTTTTTTAGTTTGGAAAAGGTGGCTCGGGTTATTGTTATCTAGAACAAATATATAAATTATTTTTAGAGCTACCTAATGCATAGACATATTCGGACTACATATAGTGGGACTCATTTTATACGTGCGGGTATATATAGTTGGGCTAAGTCCGCCATCATTTAAAATTATTCGGTAATGATATTTTTGTTATCGCGATGAAACCGAGCTCGTTATCTGTTGATTTTAGTGTACACAAGTGTCGACAAACTACTGTATAATAATATATAAATTGCTTCGAACAATATTGATTAGGTAGCACATTTTGGCATGAGCATTGATCTAATACACGCATTTAGATTTCATGAAATACATATAGCTAAGTACAAGAAAGACCATTCGCTTATCAGTTTTGCCTCATAAATCAAACACAATTGATTTATATATTTTCATACATAAAATATATTGATTGAATTATAACCCCCGAGTGGGGTGTACATATCTATATATCTATATGTGTATAACGCTATATCCCGCAGCCATACAAGACCGTAGCGTTCATATCTCTCTCTCTCTCTCTCGCTGTGTCGAGTATGCTGATAAGAAACTCACTCAGAAGTTATATGTGCGTCTGATGACAATAAACCGATAGCGATGATTAGATCTTGTAATATTTTGTGTATTTACCCAATACAAATTTTTTTAACATTTGTTATATGTTTTTGAAGTTGTACGCAAAGATAACACCGCACACACACGAATTACGTAGGCATCAAATACCCGATTAAATGTAATAAGCGGAGTGAATTATGATAATTTTTTTTGTGAATGGTGAGGAGTATAGTGGGCATTATACATATATCTACATAATATATCTCATCAATACACCATAAGATATTGATAACCAAATAGTTTGTTATTTTGCGATAAAACTTTCTCTCGACAGCGCTTTAAATAATCCACCTAGACATTGACACAAATGTTTGTAAATATAAATTTGATAACAAGCATAAAACTATAAAATTTTTGAAAATAAATAGTTAAATCGATGACTACCGGAAATTGGAATCAATCTGATATATTTGATGATCGCACGGTGGCGACGCATATCCCAAGATACTCTTTAGCAATTAAGAAACAAAAACCTATAGATTTGCGTCTTGAAACAAATTGTGGTGCGGAGACGGAGACCCATCAATATTTAAATTGCGATCCATAAATTAAATAAATGTATTGGATTAAATTTCTGAATTTAAGCAAGCTATACATAAATTTCGTAAAGTTATTTAAAATTTCACAAAAAAAAACGTAATTCATGTTGTGCAGCCCCCACATTTGCGGCACAATATCAAACGTTAATTTGAATACGAGTAAATTAGATGTTCGCATTTTATTAGTAAATATTTTTGATACCAAATCCATTTAGAGGTTTATGACAGCTCGTAAATAGCTCATCAGTGTTTTAAATTGGTTTCTATATAAAACTAAATTTTGCACTAGAGGATCATATGAAGCCGGGAGTAATAACCACTGTTCAATTATCACCAACACCGCGGTCTTCAGCAACTAAACTGTTTATATTTTACTGGTTCTGCAAGCTACCGTCTAACACCATATTGATATAAACGAGTATCATGCAACGAATAATACTAATCACTTGTGGATGAGAAGAGGCCCATTGGCCAGCTCCATTTATAGGTTATTTACTGAGGTAGTCTTTGCTCTGGTGTCGTTAATCCATTAAACCAATTGGTGAAGTGCCCAACATACCACGAATCTCTTCATTTATGTAGGTCATCATTCGTAATGTACCAAGGAGCGTTAACTATACCACGTAGCACTTTGTTTTGAAAAGTTTGAATTATTTTGATGTTGGTTTTCTTTGTATAATAGCAATTTATTTTCGGTTGACAATTCCGAATTTTCCCCGAACAGCCAATACATTTTTCGATATTTGATATTAAGTTCATCTTTTTTCTTTTTAACGTAACTCTTTCCATCTGAGCTTGGTATCTAAGGTCATCCCTAGATATTTAGACTTATTTGTATATGGAATATGATGATCATTAATGATTGTAACGGACTTTAAATTAGTAAACTTCATATGCGTAGATTTTGATTCATTGAGCTCGATACGCCGCATTTTTGTCCATTTTGTGATTTTGTCACATGCTTCTTGAAGTTTCAATGTCAATTCCTCGATAGTGTCTCCTATACTGAGAGAACTGCAGTGTCATCAGCAAATGTTGCAAAGATAACATCGTTTAACTGAGGTAAATCTCTGGTGTAGATCAGGTAAAGAATAGGTCCCAAAACACTACTCTGCGTGGCTCCTGCCGAAATTTTTTTTAACTTGGAATATTCATCTTCATATTTCACCCTAAAGTGTCGATTCTCTATGTATGATTTTAAAATCAGATAATATTGTTTTGGTAAATCTCTAGATTGAAGAGTAAACCTCTGTGTCACTCCTTATCGAAGGCCTGCGCTACATCTAAGAAGATACTAGAACAAACCTTTTTCCTCTCGAATGTATTCTCAATTACATCTGTAAGTCTATGAATCTGCCCAATAGTTGAGTGTTTCTCTCTGAAACCAAACTGATATTCTGGGATAATGTTTCTTTGTTCTATGAATTTTTTTTCAATCTTTTGAGCAACAGCCTCTCAAACAATTTCGCTAGTGTTTGTAGAAGTGAAATTGGCCGGTAAAATTGTCTGCCATTCGGTGGCTTATCCGGTTTCGGAATCATTGTTACTTCTGCTACTTTCCACTGCATTGGCACATGTTTTTTCCTGGTGATCGCATTGATTATGTGCAGTAGTTTATGGGTGCCTTTTTCAGGCAGCTCCTTTATTATTTGCCCTGTTATCAGATCGTACCCAGGAGCTTAGTTTGTTTTTATGTTCTTAATTTCAGCTTTTAGTTCTTTCAATGTTACAGTGAAGTTCTATTTTTTCCTCTACTAACTGCTTAGCAATTCCCAATTTGTTTTGTTGTTTGTGAGCTGTGGTGAATTTGTTTTTTCTATTTCATTTTCACTAACCGTCATAATAACAGGAGAATGATCAGATATTAGACTTTCGTCATTTCTAAAAGGCTACATCTTTCCGACGTGCCTTTAGTGATGTAGGAATCTATCAGATCTGGGATTTTGTTAGGATCAGTTGGCCAGTACGTTGGTTTCCCTCCTGAGTAAAATTCATAGTTTAAGTATTGGCCAGCTGCAAGTAATTCTTTGCCTTTTGGAGAGGTTAATCTCGAACCCCAGAAGGTATTTTATGCATTAAAGTCACCTCCGATAATGAAGTTACTTCCTAATTTCTGGAACAAGTTAATGTAGTCTTCTTTCTTTAGGCTATACCGTGGGAAGGAGGGCAACATTTTGCAGATATATTACATGTGTTGTGATGACCAAATTTAATCGTCACGGTGATTACTTGCATGGATTCTATGTTTAATTTTTCATGGTGATTGATATATGATGCCGCCCCGGTGACAAAGTGGTCAGCATGCTTGCACCAGCAACCGGAAGTCCCGGGTTCGATTCCCGGTGATGAAAAAATTTTACGGCTGGCTTAGGATCAATGAATTAATCACTCATTATCTGAAATGAAAATATGATTATGAAACCTCATTTGAGGCGGCCAAATCCCTAGATGGGATAAAGTGCCAGAGAGAGAGAGAGGTGATTGATATTATTTCTACTAAATATCGCTGACTCTCCTCTTTCCCGTTCTGCTGGATGTGTGGTATGGTAACAAGTATATCTCCGGATCGACACATAGAAGCTGCTGGTAAAATGTGTTTCTGATATTAAGAATATATCAATTTTCTCGGTATTTAAAAATAGTTCTAAGTCTGCTAGGTGTTGTGTTAATCCGTTTGCATTACATATTGCTATATTCTTAATGAGCAGTTTTGATGTCTGGTTATGCATCTGGTTTGCATCCGTTTTTGAAATTTTCGGTACCGTTGGTCTTATTTTTTTCAAATTTGAAGAGGCCTGTGCATATGTATAATTCTCCCTACGCATAGCTGCTTCATTTCTTGCTCGTTCCTTGTTTGGCAGACTTAGAGGGGGTTTGCGTGCCTGATCCTTCATTTTCTGCTGCTTGGCAACCTCACAACCTCGGTACCTGACTGGATGCTGCCCATTGCAATGTATACATTTTGTTGGCTCTTCTTTAAACAGTTTGCAAGTTTGTGCTGGGTGTTTTCCAGCACGTTTTACACATCTTGGATCAAGCGCGCAATATCGTTGCGTATGGTTATAGAGTCTTGGCATTTTTTACATTGTACTATTCTTGTACGTACTGCCTCTTTTAACAGCTTCGATCTTAACTCGATTGTTGAGTATGCCAGTTATATTGAAATTTTTTTCTATTTGCTAAGATTTATCAAACGTTAGCATGAACAGGGTAAGCCCTCTTTATGAAACGACTTCTAGTGTGTTCTCTCCCCTACGACTCTCTTTTTTAATAATGTTCACGGCATCAAGGATTTTAAATCCTTTATTTTCTAGATCCTCCATTATTGAATTACTTTCACAGGTTGGATGCACGCCTCTTGCCATGACCTTAATGGGATGATCGTTTTTATTTTCGTGCGTGTACCACTGATATTTTTTCATATCCTGTTTCATTGACAAGTTTCTGTATGCGTATGGATTTGAAGTAATACTCTTGTTCCGTAACAGTACTCATTACACTTTGAATTTCTGAGTAGTTGGTTACTCCTACTATAAAAAAAGGTGGTGGGGCTTTTACCTTTGGCTGTGCTTCATTGTTTAGCTGGTTGCCGTTCGGGTGATTTTTCTACCTCTGGTGAGGACTCAGCGACATTTGTTAGTAGAGAGGTGATGCGAACTCGATTTCTCTTTTGGTTTAGCTGGTTGTTGTTCTAGAGCTAGTTCTTTCTGTTTTCTAGAAACCTTTTTTGAAGTTGATGGTAAAGTTTCTGCCATTTGTGGTGAGTGTTGAGCTATCCTTTTCTTACTTGGCCTTTTCCTCCGTTTCAACATCCAATTTGTTGGATTGCAGGACTAGGTGTCGTCCCAAGTTCTGCACGCGTTTCAACTGCTCTTTTCAGTTATTCATTCTCTTTCTTTAAAATTGTAAATTCTTCTTTCAATTTAGTTGTAAATTCCTTTATTTCTCTTAGTTGTTCACGGAGTTCGGCATTTTCCTTCTCGTCCTGAAAAATATTTTCAGTTGAAGATCTTGGTGATCTTGGTAATTTACAACTTCGTCCAAATGGGTTAAACAATGATTAGCCCACCCCAGAATATTTTGGGCCTGCCTCCTAAGAGTGTGGATTTGTCAGCATATCTACTGATGTACTACCACGAATATTACATTCCGTATTTGTTGTACTCATTGTTTGTTTTAGCCTAATTTATACCACTGGCATTTGGTCCCCGGTAGCACTTTGCTACTGCCGAAGCAATAGGATGTAGATGGGATGTCATTGGAATGAAAAAGTTTATACTTGACAGAACAAATCCGTTTGGATTCGGAGGTACTATTTTTAAAATACCATAGGCATCAACCTCCTGCAGTTCGTAAATTTTCAGGCCAATTTTCCCCATATCTTTCCATTTTTTGTAGACCGAGTCGAATCTCGCATTATGCTGATCGGCTGCTTTGGACTGTAAGTAAGCTTTCTTCAATAAGATGTCGTCAATCGCAAATTCTTTCGAACATGAACGAATAGCGTTTTCAATATTATTCACTATACATTCGCCATTTAATACTCGCTCCTCTATGTCTTTACAAGGTGTATACTTTGAAGACTCGTGTACCCCTGTTATGATTGCACAAACTATATATGAGCGTTGTTAGTAACCCAATCCCAATGGCTCTCGTCAATGTAGCTGCGTATGGCCGATGGTAATTTGCGTTGAACCAATGATCTGCCGTGTAATCCTGCAAGAAACTTTTAAAATGTTATAAAACATCCGAGGAACACTAAACAGAAATATACCTTCCTCCAGCGTAACCGCTTCAGCCCTTCTAACAGGTTTCAACATTACGAACTTACCGCTCAACCGCAAGAGGCAACGCATCAGGAACCTCAATTAATTTGCCTTTTCAGAATAAGAGTTCGAAATCATGCCTCTGGAGACGAATAGATTGGAAGAAACTTGATGCAGGGTCATTCAGATTCCTCAATCATATTAGCGAAGCGCAGTCCGTTACTACTTTGAATCTGACACCATCGATATAATGCTTAAACTTCTCGATGGCTAACAACATCACTGCCAAACATTCACACTCTGTGACAAGGTATTTTCATCAGTCTAAATGGTAAACATTCTCGTAAAAAATCCGGGTTTACTAAAATCGGGGAACTCGGAGATAAATCTCCTGTACCAATCAACCATTCCAATTAGCCAGTCTTTAACTGTCTTTGTTCTTGTAAAGTTCATGATAATTCCTGCTCGTCAAGGATGTATCCGAAGCACTTGATTTCTCTGAGAGAATCTGGGTTTCTCTAAACTAATCGAGAGAATCGACTTCCGCAATCGCTAGGATACCTCTTTCGGTAGTGTCATGCGTTCTTCAAACGTTTGCGACATAAATATAATGTCATCAAGATAAACAAATACTCTCGGTTTCAAGTCAACACCGAGAACCTTCTCCGTCAACTGAAAGAGAGGTTGATCAGCTTTGCACAAACCGAACGGAATGCGTTTGTACTGGAAGAAGCCTCTTTAACGTACAAAAATGCCGTGTTTGGCCGACTTGCTACATTTAAATCAATCTGCCAGAAGACATCGCTACGATCCAAGCTAGACAAGTATGTTGTACCGTTCAATTGTGCTAAAATCTTTTTGATGTATGGTGCGTCTAAACAGAACAACGGCATATTCTCTAAAGGTTGTAACGAGATTGGGTTATTATAAGCATTGGTGGGGTGAAGCACCGAAAATGACCATAGTCCACCCCTCGTTAACAGATTAAATTATCTCACTAGATGTTCTGGAACGGTCGATTATGCCGGCTAAGGCTCAGGAGCAGATGGGGTGGGGAACCCAGAACATTGAGGGATCTGTACTGACCATAAGCGGAAGATGAGAACCAGCTATAGACTACACTACTTACCCAACCTGCATTCGTCGTTGCATGGTTTGTTCTGGTGTAACTCCAACCATAAGCCTACTCATTTACTCACTAGCTCGGCTATATAAGAATATTGCCATATTCAATTCGAATATCGAAAAACCTTAGCGTTTTAACCCTATAACCACCAACACTTCCGCATTTCACATGGAACGCCCCGTGGACGTAACAGTCGTGGGGACGACTGACACCCTGTTGATGGGTCTCACAAGCCAGGCAAAGAAATCAATTAATCACGACAACAAATCTAATTTGAAATTTTCAATATACTGTACCAATTATACTTTAAAGTCTTTAAAGTGGTATATTCCAATGGAACTACCGTCTTCATTTGCCACTTCACATGATACATCACCTACCAATTTTGTAACTACACATTTTATATATTTAGCTGCTAGCTTTTCCGCATACTTATCAATGGCGTACATTCATATTGCCCTACTTGAATTTTAGGTTGCCGCTTTCTTAAGTTATAACGCTTTTTGGCATTATCTGCTGATTGCGTTAAATTATTCTGTACATTAGCGTATACTTGGTGAAGGTGAAGGTCGGGTTTCTCAACGCTGCGCAATTGATTCCCACCACATTGAGTGGCCTGCCATAATATCGAATACATTGAACCATGCAAGATAGCATTCCGGAAGGCGTGAGTTATTGCAGGAAGGTCAGTGTCCCAAACTCGATGGTCTTCCTTTATATACGACCGCACGGAAGCTAGTAAGTTTACCCTGCGGGGAATATTTCGCAGTAAACATATGTTGGACCCCATATCTTTCGCATAAGCGCCGGAGTTGGAGCGATTCAAATTGCCGGCCATTATCTGTAAGGATAACCTCCTGAACCCCAAACATTAAGAAGATGTCAATCTCCAGGATTCTACACACCTCTACTGCATTGGCCTGTCGAACTGTCTTGTGAAGACACATTTTGAAAAATGATCGACAGCAATCAATATTCCAGTATTGCCAACTTTGTTGTGTGGATAGGGTCCCAGAAAGTCGAGATATATACTCATTGAAAAGGCAGGAAAGTCATGGGAAGGGAATCGAGCGGAGCTTGGGAAGTTTTGTTAGATGCTGACAAATTGCGCTACATTAGGTACGACAGGGGGCCAGTAGTAATATTGCTGGATGTGCTCTGCTATATTTTCTCAATTCCTAGATGGGCGGCTATTGGAGAACAATGGACAGCGGAAAGGATTGCAGGACGAAAGATTTCGGGAATCAGGAGTTTATAGGAGGGAATATCTGGTAGGCTATTTTTGTTAGAATAAGGGTTAAGGTAAATAAGGTTTTGTACGGTGAATAGATTGATTGCCATATTTGTTCGTTGTATAAGGACTGGGCTAACTGAGGTAACGAAGGATCGAGGAAAACTGGAGAATTTTGGTCAACATTTAATGGAGAATCGATGTTTGGAAGGTGGTGTATATCCAGAGATTCCATCTCAAGTCTTGAAAACACATCCGGGACTGCATTTTGTGAACATTTTCGATATTCAATTTCAAAATTGAAACCATGCAGTTTCAAGCTCCAGCGAGCCAATCATCCGGATGCATCCTTTAGGGACATGAGTCACTTTAAGCTTGCGTGATCAGTGAATTTAGCTTTTTCGGCATGTACGATATAGGTTTCTCGTGCCCATCCTCATCTCGCTAGAACAGAACTGCTTCTATACCCGTTGAACTGGCATCACATTGTATAATGAAGCGTTCACTAAAGTTTGGCGTGGCCAATACTAGAGCAGACATTAAAGTCTGCTTTAGTTTTGTAAATGCTGACTCCGTTTCATCGGACGAGCGGTATTTTTGATTTTTCTTAAGGAGGCATGTTAGCGGAGATGATAAAGAGGAGTACCAGATAATGAAACAACGGCACCACCCCGCAACGCCAAGGGACCTTCGTATTTGCAGTACATTTTTCAGCGTCGGAAGTTTAATAATGGCCTCGAATTTATCAGGAATCGATCTCAAGCCCTCCTCACCAATCACATATCCTAGGTATTCTATCTCTTTCAGTACGAATTTGCTGTTTTGGATATTTTTCGTTCGCCCAGTTTTTACCAACCTTTCAGGGACATCCTGCAGCAACGATAAATGTTCAACAAATAATCAAGATACACGAAAAGTGGAATGACTCGAGACATCAACCGACACAAGGTCTGAGGCGCATTACAAAAACCGAAAGGCATGACCTTAAAATGATACAAAGAGCGTCCCGTGACAGTAAACGCCACCACTTCTTTCGAGTCTGGGCCCAGTCCAAGGGAATTTGCCAGAAGGCACTCTTTAGATCCAGACTCTAAATAAAAAGAGTACGATTCAAGCGACTCAATAATCCGTGTCGATCAACGGTAACGGCAACGCATCTTGCTTGGTGAAATTATTTAGCTTGCGCTCGTCTGTGACTCTCTTCAATTACATCATTTGCAATCTTTCGATCAAGCTCGTCGTACATCATATTTGTGCAATTCAGGAGAGACTGCGTAGTGTTGTTGTTTAATAGGTGGAGCATCTTCAATGTTGATCGTGTGTTGTACCAGGTTGGTTCGATTCACGCTAATCCACGGAGAGCTGATGTCCATTATCATCGGTCGGAATGAGACTATTAGATGGAAGGGAAAGATCAGTATGGCAAGAAGAGACAACGGATATTTGTAATCCAAATAACTTAAAGAAATCATATCCCAGATAAAATTTCTGCTCCACACTAGGAACAAGGAAAAGCCTCAACCACGTTGGAGCGTTAGCGGACATTGAGTGACAAGTATTTACCTGTGAGTAATTCCGGTGGTTGTTGAAAAGCGAATGGTTGAGAAGCATGAGATGTTGCAATCAGGATTACGGGGTTAGTTCCTACGATTTCATGGATTCGGTACCACTAATATTATAACTCCATCACCCTATTCTACGCCAGTGGCCAAATGATGCATATCATACGACGGTTCTGCAACTGGATTAGCGGTCAAGACATTTTTGTTTCGGATAGAGCATCTAGCCAGGACAAATAATATTCCTTGGCAACAACTTCTTAACGATATGCCAGTTCTTTTAAAACGTATCGCCAGCGAGCACTACTGGCTAATATTTGAACGGCATCCTAACTATGATTGGGAACTTCGTCGGATTTCTTTCTTGCATCGCTTTCAGAATAGGCGGACGGATGTAGATATAATACGGTTGGTTGATGCTCGAAAAAAGCAACCGAAAGAAACATTCGTCGAATTGAAAAATAATATGCGGACAGGTGTGCAAGTTCACCTCGCAGGCATGGTTTGGGCGCCATTGTAACGAGATTGGGCTATTATCAGCACTGGTCTGTATAAAACACTGAAGATGACCATGAGAGGTTCTAGAACGGTCCATTACGCCGTCTAGAGCTCAGAAGCAGATGGGGCGAGGAACCCAGAACATAGATATGGATCTGTACTGACCATAAAAGGAAGACAAGAACCAGCTAAAGACTACACTACTTACCCAACCCCCATTCGTGGTTTCGTGGTTGCATGGTTTGTTCTGGTATAGAAGAATATTGCCTTATTCAATTCGAATATCGAAAACCCTTAGCGTTTTAACCCTATAACCGCCAACCCTTCTCATGGAACGTCCCACGGACGTAACAAGGTTTCGGAGCGCAATCTACAGGGTGTGGCTATTTAGTGGAAGTGCCCTCTTCCACAACTCCCAACCGAGCAATACAATCCAACTCGACGTTTAAACTCCTTTAAACGTAAGGGGATATGGGTCGAATCCTCGTTTTAACTGCCTGGGCATTGCCCGTGTAAATACTGTGCGAATGATTGCTGTGCGTCCAAGACGGTCCGGATGGATTGCAAGGAATATATACGCGTCACGTTATCCAAAGCTTGTTATTGGACATTACCCAACTCGTGCTTACCGTGTCCAGTAATGCATTAGTGATAAGCGGTTATTTAGTGAGATTCTCGTGTCTAGCCTTTGCTTGATGTTTGGAAAGAACTCATACGTGTATCTTCGTTTCGTAGAGATATCTCATCTTTGTTGCCACAAGTTACTGCATTCTTCTTTTGTTCTTCTGATACACAATTTCTGGTCGGGCGTCCCTTCTTAATATTGCTTATAGTTGCACTCTGTTTTAATTTGATATCTATTGGCATAACACCTGCAATAACATTTAGTGCAAGCTTGTGGATAGTCCTAAAACAACCCGTTATCTTCAGCAGAGCATGTCTTTGTGCACCTTCCAAAGTCCGCTAATTGGATGGACAAGTTAAATGTATGTGGTATACATTTAACTTGTCCATCCAACTAGCGCCGCGTACCTTAGTACCGGCTCTATTACTCCCTTATATCAAATCCTCGTGCAAAATACTTGCAATTGTATGTAAGACTTTTTTGGGCTATTCAGCGATAGTTTTGAGATGACTTGTAATACCAAGATGCTCATCGATACTAACGATTAGATATTTTACAGTTTTGGTCACTTTTATTCTCACATTATTTAATTTTACTATAGGCGGTCTATTTGTATCTAATTTACCTTTTAGTAACAACATTACTATTTTTCCGGGTGATAGAGCTCGTTTATTTCGCATACACCATTCTAGGCAATTTCTTCTTCCTCGCTACTGAAACTATCGTTGATCCCGATGTTCCAAATATTAGAGCCAATGATTGAGCCTTATGTGTGCATCCTTTTGTTAAATTTTTCTGAATTTCTTCATGACAGTCCTCAATAATCGCTGTTCGATCTTTTAAATAATCTAATATTATTTTATAAATATTTTTTGAGGTGCCAATAGCTTTGAGGTATTTGTTTATACAAGGCCACCAGACATTGTCGAAAGCGGTCAGCTTCGCTTCTATCTCTTCCTTTTCTTATAACAACAACATTAGCTGTTTTCCAGATAAAACAGGTGTGTTAGTTTAGTCCCAATAATGGGCCATACTGCTTTCAGCACTTCTGTTTCGACGAGGTCAGGTCCAGGTGACTTGCCATTTTCCCTACTCAGCAGTGCTGATTGAACCTCCCCTTCACTGAAAGGTGGGTCGTTTCCAATCGCAGGAGCCTGCCGCGTCAATACTCTTATATCCTTTTGCTATTCATCGTCAGGAAGCAGGGAGTTTAGTAACAGTTAGTTTGTTTCTTGCCATGTTGTAGTTGTTGTTCCTTGAGATAGAATTGAGCTTAATGTCTCCCGGTTTTTAATTTTATAACCGCCTGGTATTTATAAATAAATCCACATGGCTCTCTATTACCATGTAAGGAGACAAATTTTTCAAAGCTTTTTTTTCGCGTGCAATCTCATTAAAGTACGAATTTCTGAATACCATGTATGCTTGTTTCTTAATTTCACTTTGCTCTGTTTGTCTAGTGTTTTGGAATTTTTTCCGCCTTTTTTGAACTTCTTTACGTTTTCTGTTAAGGTTTGGAGCCCACCACCGTCTGTTTACGCTGTTGTAGTCTTCCAAATTTATACGACGGGTCCAATTTGCACTCTTCACAGCAAACCTTTTATTTATTTCTCCGTTGCTAATATTCGCCTAATTTCCAGTTATCTTGATCAAGATCACCCTGTGATCACTAGATGTCCAACTTGTTTTGACACTCCAACTTCTAATTTTGTTTAATAGCCCATTAGTCATTATGTGAGATCAATATTTGATTCGCCATTGTGGCAGTAGGTACTTGTTTCTCCTTCTTTATTCAGCAAGTGCAATCTATGGCTAGATGTAAAATATTCAACTTCAAGCCCACGATCATTTGTTGTTGTGTCAAACCAGAGAGCTACCTTCCTTTTAGCACATTAAGTAAAACCTCTAATCTTTGCAGAAAAGGTTCCGTTACATCACTATCCTGGAAATAGATACTTACAATCTAGAAAGTACCAGTTAACGTTCTCAATTCTACACAGACACAGTGTGAATCACTGAATTGGGTGAGCTTCGTGGCCGTGATATTGTTGTTATGAATACTAAGTGCAGATTTGTAATCCACATATATGCCAGTTGCCACAATTGCCCTTGTTGACATACCTCCTATTCTACCGTTTTCCGAGTGCGGTTCTTACGTACGTTTGTTGAGTCGTTTAATAAATGGGATAATCAAAGATCTAATCACCTTAAATTTATCATCGACAACAAATGATATGTCACTAAGTTTATCCGAAGTACTAAGTCGATCAAAGCAAAACTCCAGTGAAGATTAGTTTTCTGAAAGGTCCCCAGGCAGAAACGCACAGTCGGTTACCAGAAGTTATACTATCCAAGAAATGACGAGCATATAGCTCCAGAATAGAAGACTGCAGAAGCATCCGCAATACTAGAGCACCACATGTTTATGAACGGATGTACACAAATAGGACATATGGTTTCAGCGAACTCAGACGATGCCAAGGGCAATACATACTGGACAACAACTAAAATGTAGGGTGAATATTTCTTATGAACAATTGATTTCTCTGACCGGAATTGATAATCTCGCCTTGCAGTTTCCAAATCATTTAATATATCAAAAATTAAGAATCAGGCATGCATAGTTCCTAGGTCACCCTAGTATATTTGGCAAACATCTGTGGCAAACAAAATCTCAAACTCCAGGATATACACCCGCACAAACTTTTACTTTCGCTAAGGTTTGACAAGGTTTCGTTTCGATAAACAATTTATTTCGGATCAATGACTGAGCATCCTTTAAAATTTCTATAAACCTGAACAACTTCTTTGTTATTTTCGATGCACGCGGCATCCTGCTGAGTTAATACGTTAATAGTCACTCCTCTCTAATCCAAACATCTGCTACAAAAAATTAACTGCATTTTATGCCCTGTGCAAATTCCTATCTCAAAGAAGGGCGTTGCTGATATTAAGACATATATCAGTATCTGACCGGATTTATCTGAAGAGTCCTATCGTTTCACTAGAGATCAGCTGGTCCATCTTATTGATAACGGCGTGAATTTTGGGCGGTATCCTATTAATTCCATAGCAAAGTCTTAAATCCTGATCCTAGGTCTAACTGATATATACATGTCACTATTTTGTTACTTATTAACACCCGCCTTTACTCTGTGATGTGGAACCACTCGTTTATTCGCTGCGCTCTTAGTGTTGTGTGTGAGTTTGGGAGGGTTTCGTCACATGTCATGTATGCAGCGGAGTTTTACTCAAGTGCCAGTTTTATGGTAACCGCTAAATTAGTTTGAAATACCTTTCCGGAAACTACGACTATCTGAAAGCTGTACTATTAGTATTGGATGAGATTCTACAAGACGAAAAGTGGTAATTACTGTCAGTGTTTTGTTTTGAAATTGTAACCAAAACATTTAAAAGATAAAATTTAAACTAAAAAATCCCAACTGAACTTTTCCAGCTGGAATCATTCCGTTTTTGTGCAATAAGCACAGTGCACCAGACGCATTTCACAAAGGAATTCTGTACTGCTTCACATCATGCTTCACATAGAGCGTGTCGCGCTTACTGTTTGCTTAATAGCTCGAATGATTGTCAGAGATTTCATAAGAAGCGGTTGCACAAACTTCAACCGAGAAATTATTGCGTGATAATACCATGTATAATCAAGAGATGAAATGAATCACACGCCCCAAAATCTAGTTACCTATCATTTAATTCCCTCTGAATTTATTCCACTAAGTTAATTTAGAAAAAATTAGTCCACCGCACCCGCCATTAACAAAGGACAACCATGTGCATTCCTATTTTTCCTGGAATACTCATGTTACGAAAAGGTTTTTTGATTGTATTTTATGGGAAAGAAACAATAAAATTTTAACATATTTACCAATTTATAATAAACGATATTATTGAACCACAATTTTTCAATCAGAAAATTTTACTATGTTTGTCTGTACATAAAAGATAATCATGCACAGAAAATTAACTCAACCGTCCCATTTGAAGTATGGAAAACTATTTAAATTACATTCCACACAAATTTGCTTTCTACCCCATCTATGGAGTAATTTAACAAAACTCTTCCATTTGTCAAGCTTAGTTGAATATTTTATGACATTCCAAACGGCCATCTTTCCTTTAAAAATAGCGCGAACAGTACTGTCAAAATTATTTGTTGTGAATTTATTTATTGTGTTTTTTTTGCCATAGTGTAAATGTAAATAAATAAAATAATAAAATGACACAGTTTCTAACGCAAGAAGAGGAATTTGAATTGCTCTATAGTCAGGATTTGGAAGTGCTAAACGATATCGAAGATGTAGCAGGAAGTAAGTGTTTTGTTGTGTGATTGGAATACCACAGAAACCTAACCTTGTTTTATCGACCACAGGCAATCGCCGGCCAATTCCAGTTGGATCACCACCAAAAACTCAACCTCGACCATCCACATCTCATTCAACCGATATTTCATTACTCGGTGGTGATACGCCATACTCGCAAATATCTCATCCCGCACTTGGTCAAGGCAATCCCGTAAGTCGGCGACTTTTTGGGGCAACGGCTTCGACACCGTTTACCGCAAAACGTACAGAAAATCCAGAGGTGGTAAATCAATTAAATTCTATAGGCCTTAATGAAAATAATCGTAAACGCCGTCTAAATGATTTGTTCGGTGACATTCAAGACATCGATGAGCTGTCCGAAATTGATTTTGATCACTTGGCGAAGAAACCGAAGAGTGAAGAGGAAATCGATTTGGAAATAATTCAACGCATTTTATGCCTGCGTAAACAGAATCAGGCGTCGAATACGCTGGAGAAAAATAATTCACTGGACCGGTTCAAAGCATGGCACTATCGTAAAATGCAGAATTTATCGTACAAGGAACCAAATTGGCCTTTTGTTATCATGCGGTGTAATGAGCAGAGAGTTTTTGTGCGATTTCATTCGGAAGATTTCGAGGCGGACGAGATAAATGAGATTGGGATACAGCATCGACAAGAAGCAAGTATTTTAGGTGAATTTAAGCAGCAAGTGTGGCAAGAGGCCCAAGAGTTAGTAGCAAACCGTTTAATCACTGAACCTGCACCGGTTGAGGAAATATCAGTTCCTAATGTAGTTGTAGAAGAAAATTTGTGGGTGGAAAAATATCGACCGCGACGATATATCGATTTACTGTCTGATGAGTCTACAAATCGGTCGCTACTGCAATGGCTCAAACTTTGGGACAAAGTTGTATTTGGACGTGAGACCATATCAAAAATAAAACCGAATAATAGCAACAATACTAAGTTCAATACGTTTAATAGGAAGGCGGGAACATTTCAACCAGGCGGTTGGAACCGCAATAATAAGATGGCGCCGAATAAGGAATTGGATGAAATTGGACGACCTGTTCAAAAAGTCGCTTTGCTATGTGGACCCCCGGGATTGGGTAAAACAACATTGGCTCATATATTAGCATTGCATGCTGGCTATGCTGTACGTGAAATGAACGCGTCCGACGATAGAAGTGTGGACGCTTTTCGACAAACGCTTGAGAATGGTACCCAGATGCAATCGATGCTCAATGAAAATAAACGGCCAAATTGTATTATTCTGGATGAAATTGATGGGGCACCTCAACCGTCGATCGATTTCTTAATCCGATTTGTGCAGGATAACGCCGGACCGACTAAAGGTAAAAAAAAGGATGGTAAAAAAGGATTTCTTCTTAAACGACCGATCATTTGCATCTGTAACGACATGTATGCTCCGGCGTTGCGACAATTACGGCAAATTGCATTTGTTGTAAATTTTCCACCAATCACTAGTGAGAAATTGGCCGAACGTTTACTTTATTTATCGCGCAAAGAACACATTAAAACCGACATGACTGCGTTATTGTCGCTTGCGGAGAAAACTGGAAATGATGTGCGATCATGCATTTCAATGCTGCAGTTTTATGGCGGACTAAAAAAGCCACTCATGTTGGTCGACGTACTTAAAACTAATATTGGCCAAAAGGATAGACACCGAGGACTTTTTAATGTTTGGAACGCAATATTCCAGATTCAACGACCTAAGAATGTGCTACAAAAAGAATCGGATACGGTTACGCTATCCGATATGTCTGAGACGACCAGAATGGAAACCGTTACTCAAGCGGTCCACTCGGGCGGTGATTACGAGAGAGTTATGCAAGGCGTGTATGAAAATTATTTGCGGCAAAAGGTTTCGGATGCGAGTATGTGGCGTACCTCGGAAGCCCTAGTATGGTTCTGCTTTAACGATCGCATCCAGCATTTGATTGCGCACCAGCAAAATTACAGTGTATACCCATATTTACAATACGGATTTGTTGCTTGGCATTTTCTATTTGCCAGTCTCGCCTGGCCCAAAATCACATTTCCAACAAAATCGTATGAGGTAAGTGTCGAAAAATATAAATTTTATTTTACCAAATAATCGCGTACAACAAAATTATCAGCCTGACTGATGATTACTAAAAAATAAATTATTAATTTTACATACAATCGTCCCCATGCTTCAACTGTTCGATTTGGTGTTTGAGCCCCTTGACCTGAGCCTGGGCATCCTCGAAATTCGTAGTCAAAAGCTTCAATTTTGTTTGCATAGATTTAATGCATTCTTCTCGTTCTGTGATCATCATCGAGGAATTGGCCCGGCATTGGGCCAATTCGATTTCGAGGCGATTTATTTGGCATTGAAGAGCTTCTTTATTGGCATTGGCACACTCTTTGTTGCGTGCCACTATTTTTGCAGACTCGACGCGGAAATTGTCGAGCTCGTCCTGTGTCTGTTTGATTTTTGCCTCTAAGTATCGTTTGTCGCCGGCAAGTTTCTCAATGCAGAATTTCATTTGGTCGTATTCTTCCATAATTTTTTTCATTTGTCGTTCTTTACACAACAGTTTCTGGAGTTGTTCCTCCATTTTACAAAACTCCTCCTTTAGCTTGCACAGCTCATCACATGTGCACTTGTATTTCTTTTCCAGCTCGTTTTTCTCCTGGTTGCAGTAGCACAGGCTGCGTTTCTGTTCTTCGACAAGTTTTGGAAGTGGGCATAATTCTTTTAACTTTTCTTGAAATTTCTGTTTTATACGTCCAATCTCCTCGTTGATACGCTCCTCGATCCCTTTATTGTTTGATTCGAGTGCCTCAATTTTACAGCGATGTTCCTCTACCCGGGTTTGTGCGCACAGAAATTTATTTCGATATTCTTCCAATTGCTCGGCTTGTTCATTTATCAAAACCTTAAATTGTTTTTGTTCCTCAATTAATTCGCAACATTTCCTTTTAACCATTTCTAGTTCAGGTTTTTCCGATGTATCGTGGGAAGCGGATCGACAAAATTTTTCTAACTTTTCCTTAAGCAATGCATTCTCGGCTTCCTTTTTGCGATATTCATTAAATAGTGCGTTACAATCCTGAGGTGCTTTATGTTTTTTAGGTTGGCAGGGAGATGAACACGAAGATTTCGATTGGCTTGTTGAAGTTTGGTCTGTATCCGAGTGATCGCACGAATCATCACATGATTTACGAGGCGATTTCTCGGCGTGGTGACACGGTGATTGCAGCTTCCGCGGCGAGTGGCTTGGACATGGGCATGAAGATCTTTTATGCTTAATTTCCTGTTCGTAATTGTCTAATGCCTGCCGGTCCTTTTGTACGCACTCTAGCTCGAAATTCAATTTCTTCAGTGTGTGGGCCATGCACTCAAAATTCTTTTCAAGGCAATCGGTTTTTTTCCGATAATTATTCAGTCGCTGTTCGATTTCGTTTGCCTTTGTTGGTGCGGGTGCTGCTTTTTTGTCACCGCACAATTGATTGCGTTTCAATTTTAGTAATTCCGATTGAAGTAAATTGAATTTCTGCTGAAGGCAATCGATTATCTGTTCGCGGGAACACAGCTCCTCCTGTAATTTATAACGATCTTCTTCAATTTCGACGTTTTCGGTGAATAATTTTTCCTGCAGTTTTAAGCTATGGTTCAGCTCTTGGCATAGTGAACTGGCCGATAATCGCTTATTATTATTATCGGTGGTTTTAGGTGCGACATTTTTAACTATGTTACATAAGTGATCTTTGCATTCACAGGCTTCAATGATCATTTCGAGAAGGTGCTCCAGCTCATAAATTAATTTATTATTCATTTCTTCAATATTATATTCTTCACATATCGTGCGGGGGCAAACTCCCTTCTTAACTTTAATAAGATTGTTGAGCTCGAGAACTTTTGTACTTTGCTCCTTTAGTTGACATATCAACGATTCGCCTACTTCGAAACATTTAAATTCATTATCGGATGCTTTATTTGGATCTTGGACTGTTCTGCGATCTACTGATTCCCCATCAGCACCTGGCCCTGTACCAGCTTTACTTGCCTCGGTTATAACACTTCTAAACTCGTCGTCTGAGATTGCACTTTCATTGTCGGGATGCTCTTGACTTTTATGATCATCAGTTGCAAGTACATGAATAGCAGGTGGTGCTGTAACTTCTGGTGCTGTCGCTTCAGGTGGAGGAGGACTATTTTGGGATACCGGGGTTGAGGGTTTTGAGGTATCTTTATTTGAAGGCTGATCCGCCATTTTATTAGTGTTTTCAGAATGTAAATATTATTATTAAAAAGAAAATGTATTTTTTTGATATTTTATGAAAAAAAAATAGGAAACAATTAAATTTGGTCGAAATAACAAATTAAAATTGCAGGGGTTAGTTGATCGGTTGGAAAAAGCAACTCGGATCAAACTCTATTCGTTAATAATAACTACTCTACATAGAAATATAAACTATTGGCTGCTTCGAAAAGTGCATTTAGATTGGGTCTTTGTGGGTTATTTTACTTTTCCGAATAATTTTAAAATAATTTATTTTATTTATTTAATTCTAAATGTGTTTAATTAGATCTCAATTTTTATTTATTAATGTGTTTGATGATAATAATAAATCACATATTTTGTGTATCAAATTGTGGATGTCTTTTTTTAAGTAATACAATCAACGGCCAAATATTTACGTGCATATCCTATTGTAGAGCGATTATTACGATGAATTTTGGAATTGAACTTGTTCATAAACTTTTCAGCAGGCTAGGCTATGGTGTTTGTCCTAGAGAACCAGTAAATATTGGTTAACACGCCTGCAGGAACGCTGATGCGGATGGGAATGCAGCGGATGGTTCCTGATGTATATTCAGATATTTAAATCCAACATTTAAAATGATACGATTCGGTGAATAAGGATCGTTACGAAAGCGCGAATTATTAAATCCCGAATTATAAAATTCGTGTTTCTTTTAAATCCTGCTTTTCATATATCAAATATGATCATTATTGTTTAAGAAATGGCCAAGTTTCATCCAACATGGCCAAAATCTAAAACTTCAACCAAATTTGATGTAAAAACCCCAATCCAGCCTTTCGAATTCCTGTTTTCGAAATTCCGCTTTTCAAAATTCCGCTTTTTAAAATCCCAATTTTGAGAAAATCTTCAAAAATCGCCATTTCCGGCTCAGGAAGGTCTTAGAAGTTATAGACGATTTTCATATAAATTTATATGGTTCCATATCAAACCTGGAAGATTGTTTAAATACCAACATATAGCTGGCACCGTCGAGCTCACCTTAATTTGCCCTTAACATTATCAACTTAAAACATAAAGAACGATTTCCGGCGTAGAAAGTTCTTAAGAGATACAAATGTTTGTTTAACTTAACCTTAGCCTGAGATTTAGGGACCATTTACTCAAATTTGAAAATACGGCTGGTGCTAGCCACTTAGTGTAGTATTTCTTAGGTTTCAGTCGTTGCTGTCGCACGGTTAGGCCTATTTTAGCCCATTGTGATACTACGCCACATCATTAACCCTGCACTCCATCAGAGGGTCTTAGTTGTATTTATTAACAACACCGATCGTAATCGATGACGATAATTTGATTTGCATTTACTCATTTAGCCTCTGATGGGATTCGAACCCAGTACCTCCCGGTCCAAGTGCCGAAGCTTTAACCACTGCACCACTTGTTCGGTCAGCATTTACTTAATTATGTATCGTCTCAAAACATCAATCGCTGTTTCTGGCCCAGGAAGGTTTTGAAAGTTATAGACGATTTTTATAAAAAATTATATGGGACCATATCGAAGCTGTAAGATTATGCCAATCCTCACATACGGCTGGCACTAAAGAGCTCACTATAAGTTAACCCTCATATTCTCAACTCATAATATGACGCATTATTATTTCGAACTTAAAATATTAAGAATTACTACCGTCAAACCAAATTACAGCATTTCAATGCGATACGCTCGAAACGCGATATTTCAAAACGCGATATAGTACAGAATGTGCATTGCGAAGCGACGGGAGCACCGCGACCGGCCTGATATACCCCGGCACTATACTCCCGCTCCTATCGATTTTTAAATACCTGTAAATTGAAATTAAATTCCCCCTTCACCCGCCTGATATAACCCGATCCTAAACTCCTGCTCCTATATATTTTAAAATTTAAATTTTTTAAAATATCACGTTTTGCACCATGTGGCGTTTTGTACCATATCACGTTTTGTACCATATTGCATTTTGAAATATCGCGTTTTGAAATATCGCGTTTCAAATGGGACCCCATTTCAATATACATACTTTTTTTTAAACATAAACAACAAACGAACAAAACTGGGATGAGATATTTTGTAAAGATTATTTATCGAACTATTCGCCATTACTGTCTATGGTATTTTGCCATTTATCAGGTATGAATGAACAGCTGGTCTTTGATGATGAATGAAGTCTTTTGAATATGATGACATCGATCTGAATAAGTGGTAATCAGAGGGAGCTAGGTCTGGAGAAAGATGAGTTCCTGGATTGATTTTACTGCATGTGAACAAGCGTTGTCATGCAGCTATGTCATCATCCACCTTCATTGGCCCCTAAATGGTCTTTTTTACTCCAGAGCATCACTTAGTTTGATTAATTGGGTATGATAATGTTCAGCTGTAACAGTTTGATCAGGTTCCAGAAGCTCTTAGTAAACGACTTCTTTCTAATCAAACCAGACACACAGTAACACTTTCTTGGCATGAATATTCATTTTTGAAACTGATGTTTATGGCTGGCCTGGATTAACCCATGGTTTTTTGCGTTAAGGATTATCGTACCAAATCCACTTTTCATTACCCGTAAGATTTTGTACAAACAATTCTTTCTTTTATATCGAGAAAGCAAATTCATGCAGATGTAACGTATTGGAATCATTGAACAGTCAACATCGAAAAATAATTGTGAGCAAAAACAAAAGAAATAAATTTTAATTAAAAGTAAATGTTATTTATAAAATAAGTGATGGAATGTGCAAGTGTGGAGTGTATTAGTAAGAGGAGAAATGAAACACTTGAAGTAGCTTGTGGAGGTTTCTGTAATAAGAGATACCACAGGAAATGTGTGGAATTAACAGAATATGACGTAACATTTATTTTTAAAAATAAATATGTGAAATATGTTTGTGCTGGATGTGCAAATAATTATGGTGCTATTAAAAGTGATTACGAAAACATTTTGAAAGGTCTTCAAACTCAAAAGGCGGCTATCGATAATTTGGATGATAAGTTAAACTGTATGTTGGATGGTATAAATAAATTGATTGAGAAAAGCATGGGGGAAGTGGATCAAAAGGCGATAGATGGGTTGAAATGTGAGATGGAAATAGTAAAAGGAAATGTGATGAACAAGAGTGTCGGTAAAAGTAAAGCAAGTTAAGCGGATGTGTGGCAAGTGCGTAAGGATATTCCAGCACTCATTATTAAGCCGAAGGAATGTGAGAAGGAAACTTCTTCCGAGAATACTAAAAATAAGCTGAAGGAGGCAGTGTACATAGTGAGCTTGGGTATTGAGATAGAAAAGATGCAGAGTATCAGTATAGGTGGTGTAGTAGTGGAATGTAAAGGTCAGCAAGATGTTCAAAAATTAAAGGAGACGGTGGAGGAATCTATGAAAAGGAAGTTCGTGTTGGAGATACCGAGAGCTAGAAATTCTATGATCAAGTTGCAGTAAATAAAGGAGAAAGCTGATGTGAATCAGGCAGATCTTGTTGAGGTAATTGCAAAATAGGCTAGATAAGGCGAAGAGCGGATTTTGCTTAAGAATAGTAAAGGTGGTGGAGAATAAAAGATTTGGGGTAATAGACTTGGTCCTGGAAGTAGACCGGAGTCGCACAAATGGTGATGTTGAGTAAGGGCGAGGTATACTGCAAGTAGAGCTGTGCCAAGGTAAAGGACTATGTGTTTGTGAGCAGGTGCTATAATTGTTCGAGTCTAAAGCATATAGCTAGAGAATGTCCCAGTAAAGGAAATGCATTGTGTTGGAAGTATGGGAAGAGGATCACTTGGCTAGTAATTGTAATAGGGAGCCAAAGTGTGTGTAAACTGCGCGGAGGCGGCGGAGAAAATGAAGTTAAATGTAGACTACAAGCACTCAGCATGGGATGATAAGTGTCCAGCATATGTAGAGAGAATAAGGAGAGTAGTGAAGCGGACAGCAAAATCAGATTGACGTGGGAGTGTGTGGGCATGTAATGCTTGTAAATCCGGCGGGCATATTAAGTAGATTGGATGAGATTGCAGAGGTTGTGAGAGATTTTAAAATATCTGTGTTGTGTGCAACAGAAACCCATGTTTACCAGATGATGGAGATGATATTTTGCGAATTGAAGGGTATATTCATTATAGATGTGATTCTAGCTCCAGACACACAGGTGGAGTTCTAGTGTATGTGACCGAGAAACTAGGGAGTGGGCTGATAAGTCAAGTTAGTAAGCCGATGGAATACTGGATGATAGCGGTAAAAGTAAGACGAGCAAAGAGGATTGATGATATGGGAATGATAATATGCTGTTACAGGTCACCAAGTGCTAGTGTAGTGCAATTCTTAACTGACTTTAGTGAGTGGCTAGAGGGATTGATGTTGTTGGGAGCAGTGATGATAATAATTCACAAGTTAAATTTTAAAAAACATGCTAGTTATATTACGAAAAAGTTAGCAATGAAAGTAGGTGTATTAGCTAGGTATAAAAATTTGTTATCTGTAAAAACGAAAAAGGTAGTTTATAACACTATTGCTATGCCACATATCACCTATTGCAGTACTATACTGTTCATTGTAAATAAGTCTGATATAGATAAAATGCAAGTTATCGTGAATAGAGCATTGAGGATTTTGTTAAATAGAGATAGATGTGCAAGAATCTGTGATGTTGCTGGAGTTAGAGTTGTTAACAGTGGAAAATACGTTGTATATGAACGTAATGACTTTTATTTTTAGGCTTGATAAAAATTTGTTACCACAATATTTATGTCGGTTGTTGTGTAGGAGACAGGATGTGCATAGTCATGATACTAGAGATAAGGATAAGTTTTATTTAGAGTTTAAAAGACAATCTAGAAGTAAAAAATCGATATTTGACAAAGGTATATCGATTTATAATGAGTTGTCTGGTAAATATAAGAAATTGTAGAATTATAAAGGATTTAAGGGCAGAATTGTTAAAATAAATTTTATAATTATTAAGTAGATAATGTATATATATTGTATTGTAAACTGGAAAATTAGCTTAAGAGCTATTTGAAAAATAAAATAAATAAATAAATAGATGTCAACTCTTCGGTTTTTGTTTTGTTCGGTCAGTTTATGAGGAAACCAATCGAAACGATATTGTTTGGTGAGTAGTTGCCAACTGTTCTCCAAGCTCCTTTTGAGTTTGACATAGATTTTTATCCAGTGAAACTTTAAGTTCTTCGTCTTAAAATTGTTTTACTGCATCTGGACGTGGATCGTCCTCAAGATTAAAATTTCCATCACGAAATCTTGTAAACCATTTTTTTACTGTTGACCCACAGAATGTTCACTCAAAGATGAATTAATCAATTCCATAGCTTGAGCAGCATTTTTTCATTTAAAAACAGAATAAAATGCGATGACGTAAATGTTCCTTATCGACATCCGTCTCTTAAAATTGATGCATACGGAACCACAGCTAGTAAATGAGTGAAACTTATGTCATAAAAACAGCAATGACAGCTGCATATACCCAAATTGGTGGTGTTTCTACTTGCACACCTAATAAATTGATTTAGAATATCATCAGTTGTTTGGTAATTATTGACTATTTAAAATTTAAATATATAAATCTCGACAAAGAAACACTGCGGTTTAAAATGATAGATTCAGGCATAAGCACTATAGTTAATAAGTTGTATAAAGTAAATTAAAAGATACATAAAAATTAAAATTTTTCTAAATAAGGTAATTCAATTATTTCCAAATGGGCTATAAAGTCAATAATATTTCATTTCATTGATAGCAATGACAGAAATGGATGACGAAAGTATCCCTCCCTTAGAAGATCAAAAAAGTGAGATTATGGTGTCTAGGAGGCATAGCAAACTACTGTCGTTAAATGGATTTTGTTACGGATTTCAGGCTCATACAAACTGATGGAGGTGAGGTGTACATTAAGAAATGACAAAATGTTCTAATGCACTTGCAGTTTAACGGCAGAGGAGAGCAGGAAATGTTGCTGGTTGCTCTCCAGCAAAACGAGCCTTAACTCAGATGATAAGACGGGGAAAAAACATGTACTAGATTAGAAACCTGAATCGTTAGTTTTCAATATAAAAAAATGTATGTTCGGATGTTCCCGACAGAAGGAGAGAATCGTGTGTTAGTTTTTACGACACAGAACAATTTATAAAAATTGGATAGGATGTGTAAAGTGGTCCCCAAGGTCGTCCGTCCAAGGTTGGACGATAACGCGTTGTAGATTGGAATTCGTTTAACACCTGAAGTTATAATCACGGATTTCAAAAAGGCGGCAATTAATGCAATTCGTACCGTATTCGAGGGTGTTGTTGTTAAAGTCAAATCCGATATTGCACCGATATTGAACTTGCTCTTAACAGTTCGGCAAATAGCTGCATTATGTTTCTTAGGACCTGAAGAGATTCCAGTATGGTTCCAAGAAATCTCTTTAGAATTTGGACGAGAACTTGAGCCACTAACAAATTGGCCCAATAAATATTACATTTGTGAAAAAAACGGTAGCGCCACGTCTATGGTAGGTTTATGAACAAAATCAGAAAGGAATATTACGAACGCAGAATTATGATGAATCATATCACAGACACCTCAACAAAATAGAACGAGGAAGTTGTCCCAATGCCAAAAAACAAATACTTAATTAAAGAAAAAACTATTCAATTGATTTTAAATAAAGACAGGAATATAGCAAATCGAACTATCAAATATTGAACCTACCCTGAATAACTGCAGGCAACTAATGATGCAGTTAATGACAACAATGCAAAATCAAATCACTATCAGCCAGAAACGAGAATGTCTCCGATAAATCGTCTGAAGATATGCCACTGGAACGCAAACGGTATAAGCCAACACAAACTCGAATTAGAACATTTCCTAGCTAAACAAAAAATTGATCTTATGTTAGTTTCTGAAACCCAGTTAACCGATAAACACAATTTCAGAATTAATGGTTACGAAGTTTATGACACAAAACATCCCTTGGACAGAAGTCGAGGAGGAACTGCTATTATTATAAAAAATGAATGTAACACTGAGGAAATTCAAACAACCGCTGTATGTGTGAACCTCGACAAAGAAAGCTTAGTCATCGCTTCAATATATTGCCCTCCAAATAATAACGTTTCTGCAGACATCTACAAAATATTTTTTGCAACCCAGGGTCAACGTTTTATGGTCGCCGGCGACTTTAATGCCAAACATAACTACTGCGGTTCAAGATCGACTACTACAAGGGGACGTCAATTAATGAATGTCATTGAAGAATACCACTAGATCTTGCGTTGTGTGGCCAACCAACTTATTGGCCTACTGATCGTCGAAAAATCCCGGACGTCCTTGATTTTGCAGTCACAAGTAAAATAAACCGAGAAATAATCCAAGCTAAACCACTTTTAGAATTATCTACTGACCACTCTCCGGTCTTACTACATTACTGGGCCGATCAAAAGCCATGCTCTACGAATAACTATCTAACGAACACCTGCACTAATTGGTTGAAATTCAAGATGTACATCAGTTCACATATCGACCTAACGTCTACACTGCAGACAACTAACGATATAAACATTGCTATGAAAAACTAATGATCTAGTCAACGCAGCTATTTTAGGCTCGCCTAAACCAAAGAAGAAGAAACGTCGCTTGAGACGCATCTGGCAAATTAAATGATGTCCAAACATAACTTTAATCAGGCAAAAAAAAACTACAACGTCTACTGCAAAAAAACACGATGGATTTTATGTAAAATTATCTTAAAGAATGGCCTCAGTAACCAAATCCGCCAATTCGTCTTTCTAACCGTGAATGGGCTAGAAATGGCGAGGAAAAAGCTAAAGCCTTTGCTGATCACCTTGAAAGTGTATTCACTCCAAACCTTGGATTATTTTTGGTTCAAACAGAAAATATAGCAATGAGACCTGTGAGGAAATTTAAAATAAAAACAACTGGTAAAGTTAATTATTTCGCATCAAATTCAATTAAAGAAAGCCCCTGGGTATGATCGAGTTACAGGCGAAATTTTTAAACTTAACTGCCTGAGTGTGCTTTTGGACGACTGGCTCAAACATTCAATTCAATTTACGAATCAGGATATATCCTTGAGTGCTGGAAATAATCAACTATAAAATGATCCCGAAGCCTGGCAAGGATCCTACCAAAATCTCGAAAGTATTCGAAAAAATCGATAATATTAAACCCAAACTTGCACGGAACCATTGAGCAATTGTACCGAGTAGCTACAGAAATATGGTCAGCATACGGAGAGAAAAAGGCTCCGCCTTCCTAATTGGATGTTGCCCAACCATTCGATAATGTTTGGCACGAGGGTCTGCTTCATAAAATTAATCTTATATTGCCAGAAAATTACCAACTTATGAAGTCGTATAAGTCAAATCGCAGATATTATGTTAAATACAATACCTTTAAATCGTCTAAACGTCTTCGCAAATTCTGACGTCTTCTTTCGCAGATGATACGGAAATCGTATGTAGCCATAAAAATCCACAAACGGCGTCCGAAATTCTGCAACAACATATTTATGATTTCGAAATATGGCTAAAGAAATGGAAGATAAAGGTCAGAGACCATATCAAATTAAAAATTGATAAAATTCACTGGTTGATGGAGAAATATTCAACTATTGACCTAGAATACAAACTTACAGGAGAAGTTTATACAAACTTACAGGAGAACACGATGATTAAACCAATTTGGTCGTATAGGTGTCAATTATGGCAATTAACCTCAAATTCGAATATCGACATTGACCAAAGAACACAGTCAAAAATTCTCAGAACGATTACAGGAACACCCTAGTGCGTAAAAAATAAAAATATACATAAGGACCTTAGCATCCTAACTATCAAAGAGGAATTACAAAGGATGCGGATCAGCTTTGCAGGGAAACTGGTATCTCATCCTAATTTTCTTGCGCGAAACTTAAAAAATATATTTGCGTCTTCGCGATTAAAGAAGAAAACGATGGCTGTAACAAAAATAATAAAATTATAAAGTTTACTTATTGTTAAGAAGTAGATTCTGCTCCCGCAGATTTACATAATTACCTTAGTTATGTTTTAAAGATTCAATAAATAAAGAAAATTGTTAAAAAGAAGGAAAATAGCAAATTTGGTTTTTTAGAAACCCTAGCTGACGTAGATATTGGTTCTAATTTTAAGAATCTACAAAATTCAATTTTCGACAATTTTTTGAAAAACGAACAAGTTTTATGGCATTAAAAACCTTGCAAATTAAATTATTAAAATGGTAAAATTTACTATGACCTATTTTCTGGCGATCTCCAACTGTTCCATACTATGTACTGTTTCAATCAGTCCTGTTCCGTACCATGTACTTCAATGTAATGTACAAAACAGTAATTGTCATCCTGTTTTAGCATATCCTTGTAAAATGTGCGGTTCCATACAGAACCCAAAAATACACAGACCCAAAATTAAAAAATACAATACCACGACTAAATTTAAACGCTGTAACAAAGTAGAAATATTTTTTTAAATTTGTATACATTTAAGTAAAAGAGAGACAAATTTAGGTACAACTTGCTCATTCAACCCTATGTGTGTGATTTTATGATCACCTCGATTATCTCATGAAAAATAATCAAATTTTGAGCGATTGTAGAAAGATTTTCGATGCTATAATTTCAAATCTACTCGTGGCGGCATCTTACATTTCATGTAGAAAACTTCCTTTGTATTACTATATGTATAGGAATTTTTACACTATGGTTACCCGAATGCCCGACTTTCTGTTTCATATCGCCAACGTCATCTGTTAGTTTGCCATGAAATTTTTTTTTATTTGATTCTATTTCTTGTCGATATTTAGGCTTTTGAGTTAATTTGTCCCGGAGAAAATATAATTGCTGCGTTTATAATTATTTCTTCGAACTCGTAATAATTTAGGTCAGTTGCTCTTCAAATTGATCATTTTTTACAAATTTAATTATTTTCGCCCATTAGTATTAAAACCCTTAACTCCAAAGACATAGGTCACGAAAAGAATTTTCAGACCATGAACATGATCATTTTAGAACTATTCTACAATAAATTGTGACCAAAGCTTCTATCTAAGGTATGCTCTATTCCTTAACTTAACAGACGAAGGTTCTTAAGTTGGCTCTGAGACCAGAAGTAGTTTATGTAGATGTCCAAGTTATGAATATTTTAAATATTCAGGTTTTATAGAATTAACAATCCCATATTACAATCTCTAAGTAGATCATTAACATCTCCTTATGCAAAACCATTTAAATAATTTTTGTTTCCGTAACAACAAAATGAATTCATTTCGTTGATTATGAATTTACATTTTAATTGAAAATAAATAAGTAAATTCATGAAAAACATTGATAATTTTATAATTTACATATTTTGTATGAACATAATAGTTTTTGAGATGATTATTTCAATTCTCGTACTATATGTACGCGACTAAGAATAAGAAGGATTATATATTTTTTTTCGTTTTTGAATAGGCTGGATACGATATGAAATTAATTACTATCCCTAGTATAAAATTCATATCCACTTTGCAATTTATCATGATATACAAAATGTATACAAAATAAGTGTACATAAACGATTTCAATTAATTTCTACATCTTTTGTGTGCCAATGGCAAGTGAGTTTGTGTAATATGTAGCGATATAGTATGTGGAAGTGACGCGCGCGCGTTTATGTCATTCCTGTGGCATTTATATGCATTAAAATCTCACCACACTCTGGCTATATCGTTTTTTGTATTGTGCTGATTTTTATATTCAGGTTATTCGTTAAATATTTAATGAGCTGTTTATAATTTCTTTTTGTTATTTGCCATTATACATGCAAAAATAAAAAAACAGAATTTGTAGCCTTGTGTACTGGCGAACGTACATACAAAGAGGATCTTCATTGGGCGTTCTGGGATGGGATGGATAAATTTATTATTCATTAAATAAATCGTTTTTGTGACAATATTAAACATAATTTACGCCTCTTGCAATTTTAATTATTTTGTTTAATGAATTTTCATTCATGCCTGCATGAATAGAGGAGAGATGATATAAACGAATTTTCCGATCCATTTCTGGAATTTATACATTAAATACGAACGTGTCCCAAAACACGAAAAACACACGCGCTATAGGGAAATAAAAGGATCGACAATTATTATTATTTTTTATTTTCATTTATTTAAAAGGCTTTTTCCCATATATTTTCCTGGCGCAAATTTATACAAAATGATTTACTTCTGTGTAGTGTATTGTAGTATGTTGTAGTACATAACAATAATTATTTTTTCCAGTTATTTTTTGCTTGTTTAATTAAAAATTATTATTAAAATTTATTTTTCACAATTTTAAATTTAAATTTTGTTTACGTATGTTTTTGCAAAACCGAAACGGGTGAACCACGATTGCAAATTACGATATACGAAATACGGCTTGTAAAACTTTTAAACCACCCTGCCTCATATAATTAATATTTCAATTATTATTGCTTTACTTTTTCTTATTACATTTTTTTTTGCCACACTACACACCTACTACCTATCTCCGAGTATATAGTATTGCTGGTTTTAATAAATTATTTTGTTTGTAACAAATGTGGTAAATTTTTAAATGGTGTAATAAATATTGCATCCATTTATCATGGGCTAAAGAATTTTCGTCTTTGTTGTATCTTTACGGCAGCGCCGCAATAAATAAAACAGAAAAAGGGGTAAATTGTATTTAGTTGTAGCAAATGCAATAATAATGAAAATGAATTGCGGAAAATAATATCAATTTTAAAATTTGTTTTATTGTTAATTTTCTTAATTGAAAATGTGGGTGGGAGGTGTAAACATATAATTTTTATATTTGTAACGAAAATAATTCTAAGGAGGACTAACATTAAATAATTTTTAGGGTTTTAGTTAAATAATCGCTGGCAAATAGTGATGATACTTAAATATTGTACGCATAAAATTCATTAAGACTTGCTGCTGAAATTAATACGAAAAAAAAATATTCAATTACTGCTAGCAAATCCCTTTTTACCTTTTTTCTGTTTGTTTTCTTTAGCGGTTAACTGCTTGCCGGGCTTTCAATAAACACTCTAGAATATGCGAGTGCGCCGTTCTGAGAAGAGGGTCTTCTGGCATCCGCCGTCTTATCGAGATTTGTCTCTTCACACTTTTCGTTTTCACTCAGACTGAGTGTCTTGTTTGACTTGTTATACCATATGGCTCTATTTCTGATTACTTTAATTTCGATGTCTCCGAACACTATATATAAATTTTCGCATCGTACACTCTGTCAGCTCTATTGGTGTATTCATTTCCTACGAGATGAGCTTTACCATTAATATTGTTTAACCTAGAGTCTACACTATGCAAATTTACTGGTAATTTCTATCAGGGTATCAGTGTATGTGTGAGCATTTTGTATAAATTTTGACACTATCAGCAAATTATCAGGAGGCTATTTCACGATAAATTATCATGAAATTATTACGAAATGTCATCCGTTTGAGGTTATGTTTCATCATTAATAATTTAATTTAAAGGGTAAAGACATCAGTCTGTGTTAAATTCGAGTGTTGATTTGTGAAAAAAATAATTGACAGACGTACACAACTATTGAAAAACCAAATTTATAAAAAAAAAAAAAAATAACACGAATTACGAAAATTACGAATTTCGATATTTTAGCACAGAATACAGAGTTAAATAAATATACTATAACAAAAATGTATGTCTTCACTCTGAAAATGAAATTTATAATGATCAAACATAACCTCAAAAAGATGACATTTCGTAATAATTTATCGTGAACCTCCTGTTAATTTGCTGATAGTGTCAAAATTTATATAAAATACTCACACATACATTGATACCTTGATAGGAAATATTAGTGAATTTGCATAGCGTAGACTCTAGTTGAGTAATTTAAAACAAAATCGTCCGTCAAGGTTGGTTTGGTTGGTGTATACATATTCCAGCTGATGAATGGTAGGCACTGGTATGACTTGGTATAAATTAAATTGTACTCTCTGAACCAGTGGAATTTTGACTTCGAATATGAATATATCTCCTATTTTTATTGTTTTGGTTTGAATTATCTTGTACATGGCAGCTATGTCATTGACTCGAAAGAATATGTCTCGACTTGGTTTCAGATCTTGAATGATTTCTCCAAGCTGTCCTTGGAGTGTGATAGTGTCAATTATTGTGGATAGCAGCAAGAGCTAAATCAGTGAATTCTTCATGAAACATTATATTGTCCAGAAGATTTGTGAATGTCTCGAATTTTTGACTGGTTTCTTCATAATTCGTTGACTCCAGTATCGGCATCTGTTGTTGTAGTAATTTCTGGTGGTGGTGTAAATTTGCATTTAATTTTTTGATGCTGTCCTTGTAGGCATTACCGGTACGTTGGTCAAGCACGCCGAATAATTCATTAGCAATCGTGCCAATATAATCGAAAGGAGATTTGGCGCGCCATTTTGTTTTCATCTAAAGAGTTTATTATATGATTTTGCTCTTTTAACTCAATGTGGGACGATTTTATTTGGGATACAATAGTTTCGCAATGTTTCATTTTATCCGTAAATCAAGATAGTCTAGTTCAGCCACAAATTGTGTAAGATAAAAGTACGTTATAATCTTCCACTCACCATTGATTAGATTACCTTGACCTATTTTATCGAGATAAATTCCAGAATGAGCGGTGAACCGTGATATGTTGTATTTCATTGATGTTCCTTGGACTACTACCGCTCCCAGCCTGCAGATTTTTGAGAGTGTATGCAACAATAGCCTTGGGTTGGTGTTTGCCCTTATCACTCGTCTATGCCAATTTGGTTGATTATCCTCGGCGCTGACCGCAACTGCATCTTCGCACCTATCTGTTGTATTTTTTACGCTATTTGCCGTAAGCACTTGGCGAAACACACTTATACATACTTAATAAACACATTTTTATTTTTCACTTGTTTCTTGTTTCGCAGAATATATTCTGCGAAACAAAAAACAAGTGATCAATAAAAATGTGTTTATTAAGCCTATCTGTTGTTATAGTGGTTCTTCTTTTGGCAGAGCTGATATTTTTGTGATGGCCATTTTGTAAATAGAATTTCCTGTGCCGCGTACTAAGACGACTCGTACATGTCCATCTGTTCCTGAACGTATTTCAACTACTCTACCTCGCATCCATTTAGAAGGAGGTAAGTTATCTTCTGTTGCAGACTTCGTAGATATTCGTTGCTCCATCTCTTCCAAAAGACTTGTTTAAATTTTTACAGGAGCTACTACCTTGACAGTCTATTAGTATTTGAATTCATTAGATCCCCTTCGGGCACTGTTTTTATTGATGAACCTATTAGGAAGTAACCTGGTGTGAGTACTTATACATCATTTATGTCATTAGATATTGGGCATAAGGTTCTAGAATTTAGTACTGCCTCTATTTGATTTAGAACGGTCGTCAATTCTTCGTGGGTCAGTGTGGTATTTTACAAAATCTTCTTTAGGTGGGTTTTGACTGACTTCACGCCAGCTTCCCATAATCCACTAAAATGCGATGATACTGGTGGTTGGAAATGCGATGTTATACCTTCCAAAGCTATATTCTCTGATACGATTTTGTTAAAGTCCGCTAGAGCTTATTTTTTCATTTTTTCAGCTGGTTGTTGGCTCCAATGAAATTTGTTGCGTTGTCGCTGTATATGCCACTGCATAATCCTCGTCTATAGCTGAATCTTTTGAAAGCTGCAATGAATGCCTCAGTAGTAAGATCTGCTACTAGTGGCAAGACAGATGAAAATCGCCATATAGCCGTTATAAGTTTTATGTCCTCTTCTACTTTTGCTCGTTTTTAACTGTAGTGGACTTGCATAATCAACGCTAGTATGAGTGAATAGCCTTGACGGTTGCACTCTTGGAGGAGTTAGATTTCCCATTAGCTGGTTACACGCTTGATGTGGTCCAAATCTGTGACAAGTGACACATTTTGAAATTACCGTTTTAGTGGCATTTTTTGCACGTATGATCCAATACTTCTTACGTAGGTATGAGAGCGTAATTTGGATTCCTCCATACGCTATTTTCAAGTAATTGATTATTGCACTACTGAGCTGATGATTAGAGGGACGTATCGCAGGATGTTTCTCTTCTTAATTTAGCAATGAATTCTGAAGTCTTCCACCTACCCGCAGAATTCCATGTTGATCCAAAAAAATGGTTTAATTATAGTAGCTTAGTTTTTTTTGTTGACTGACTTGTTCTTCAGCAATTCTTCTATTTCCGCCTTGAAAACGCTACGCTGAGTTTGTTTTACAATGACACGCTCTGCTTAATGTAGATCATGCTCATCTACATTCTCTTTTTTGCATCTTTTGATAAAGATGTTTACATTCTTTACGATTCTTTTTAGTTTCATAAAACTTGAAGTTTTTTTTATTAAGTGTATGAACTGGTGGTCTTTCTCGGTGACAGTTGCCATATTTGCAGGCTTCAGTACAGCTTCTGCTTGTTAATGATAATTTATATTGTCTTTTAATCATCGTTGTCTTTTAATCATTGTTGCCTTGTATCCATGAAAGTGCTATCGTGGAATCAGTCCATGCATAAGTTGGTGCTTGTTGTATGATTCGTGATTGCTTGATCCACTTGTAAACCCTATGCATCTGGCGATTTTCAATTCATTAAGCAGGGTAAGTTCTTCTAGATAGATAACCCACTGTTTTGTGATTTCTTGTGAGACCGGCTCATCCCAACTAAGCCCTACAAGCCAAAGTTTTTGTATCGTAATTTTCGGAGTTATTATTATTGGGGCTAGCCATCCTAACGGATCAAATAGTTTGGCTGTTGTGGAGTGGATGATCCGCTTCGTCACTAATCCAGTGTGCGCAGGGAAATCTACATTGAATTTACAGATGTCCGTACAAGGTTTTCAATAAAGCCCTAACGCTTTAACGGTTTCATCTATTTTAATTTGGTATACATCTGTGCTTTCGATCTCGGTGACGTTAGTTAGTAATTTTTTATGATTGCTTGTCCACTTCCTTAAATTGAAACCTCCTCTTCGTAGTAGTTGACATAATTGATTTTGTACCAGCAGTGCTTCTTTTATCGTGTCACATCCTGTCATGAGGTCAACGACATAAAAACCGGTTTTTACCACCTGGTACGCAGCTTGGAATGATTTTCTCTCATCCTCTGCTAGAAGTAGTATTCTGACGGCACGGTAAGTGGCTGATGAAGTTCCCTACGTGACTGTTTTTAATTGGTACTCCTGAAGTTTCTCAGTCCGTGAGTTATGTCATAGTGCTTTGGAAGTTCTTGTCTTCTGCAGCTTGAATGCCGAAACATTTTTTCAATGTCTGCGGTAAACGCGTATTTGTGCTTTCGTCATCTTATAACGATATGCCAAAGGTCTTGTTGTAATTTTGGACCGATATGCATGATGTCATTTAGCGACCGACCATTGGTTATTTTTGCTGAGGCATCAAACACCACTCTTAACTTTGTTGTAGTGTTTGATGGTTTGAAGACGGCGTGATGTGGCATATACTATGTAGGTCCAGCTGTTGAAAAGTTAGCGATTTCCTGCATATGCCCAAGTTATTCATATTCTTCCATACATTTTTTGAATTGAGCCGATAAGTCGTCGTTTTCTTCAAGAGTTGTTTTTCTAGTTGGAGAAATTTTGCTGTTGCCATCTTTTTTGAGTCGCTTAATTTTCTATCAATGGTGTTAAATGGTATTTTTAATGTGTACTTGCCATTTGATGACCGTTTGACGCTGCTCTCGAATATCTCCTCACACTTTTGTCCTTCGGGTGTTTGCTTACTTGGAGTTTTTTCAATTTCATCCAAAGAGTTCAATGGTAATCGCATTTGCGATTGTTAAGTTTTCATTTGGCTTAACTGTTTTGGTGGTTTTTCCCAGAATTATCCATCCTAGGTCGCAGCTTTGAGCTATTGGTTATTGATTGTTTTGCATCATAATTTCAGGTAGTATAATATCCACATAACAATCCGGCCCAATGAGTAAGTCTATCGGCGCTGGTGTGTGGTAGTTTGGGTCAGCTAGTGGTAAGTTCTTTAGAGTATCCCATGTTGACTGACTATTGGTTGCTGTGGCTGATCATGTGTTATTTCATTTACTACAAGGGCTTTCATAATTAATTGAAATTAGGAGTTGAATCGCGGCATTATTGACAGTGTGCTATTTTTTTTTGTGTTTTGAAATGCGTTCCAGCCGCACAATCGTTCGTCATGGACTGTGTATCATGTATAAGTTGCATGTTTAGAACCAACCTTACGATATTTTTGAAGAGGCTGGACCCCGGGGCCTAGCTAGGGGCTCCCGTAGAAATGTTTTCTATAATATCAATTTTTGTAAGTTTTTTCATTGAAATGAGTTTAGGAAAGGGGTTATATAAAATCATTGACATGTTCGATTCCGAGGCATCCGATCCCTAGACCAAGAGGACTCTGCTTAAAGGTTTCCACACCATTCATCCAATCGGTTTCAAATTTTACATATAAATTTTATATCAACGTAATATTTTTGAAGGGCCCCCTGGGTCTTAGTGCTCCCGTACAAATTTTCCCCAGATTCCGTTCATTTTCCCTCAGTTTGTTCCGAGTAGGCGTTTCATCCGCTAAGTAAGCAAGTTGCATGTCCCGGACAAACCTTGCGATATTTTTGAAGGAGCTGGACCCCGGAGTCTAGAGGCCCGGTAAAATGTTTTTATAAGATACTTTTTTTTTAATTTATCACGGGAATGAGTTTAGGAAATGGGTTATATGAAATTAGTGATATGCACGAATCCGAGACGTTCGTCCCCTTAATAAAGGGGATCCTCCTTAAAAGTGAACAATATAATGTACAAAACAGTATGTGACATCCTGTTTGAGCAAATCCTTTTAAAATGTGTGGCTCCGTATGGGACCCCCCAAAATTAAACATAATACAACAACTAAATTTAAACGCTGTCAGAAAGTAGAAATATTTAAGTAAAACAGAGTTGCAATTTTTTGTACAACTAGCTCATTCAAACCTATGTATGATATATTTATGATCACCCCGATTACCTGATGAAAAATAATTTCATGAAACAGTGCTACGATATTTTTGAAGAGGCTGGACCCCGGAGTCTAGCAAGGGGCTCCCGTAGAAATGTTTCCTAGAATATCAATTTTTGTAAATTTTTCCATGGAAATGGGTTTAGGAAAGGGGTTATATGAAATTAGTGTCATGTCCGATTCCGAGAGGTTCGTTCCCTGGATCAAGAAGACTCTGCTTAAAGGTTTCCACACCATTCATCCAATGGGATTCAAATTTACATATAAATTTTATATCAACGTAATATTTTTGAAGGGCTCGGCTCCCTGGGTCTTAGAGCTCCCGTACAAATTTTCCCTAGATTCCGTCCATTTTGCCTCAGTTTGTTTCGAGTGGGTGTTTCATCCTCTAAGTAAGTAAGGTGTATGGCCCGGACCAACCTTGCGATATTTTTGAAGAGGCTGGACCCCGGGGTCTAGCTAGGACTCCCGTAGAAATGTTTTCTATAATACCAATTTGTGTAAGTTTTTTCATGGAAATGAGTTTAGGAAATGGGTTATATGAAATTATTGATATGTTCGATACCGAGGGGTCCGTTCCCTGAGTTCCCCGAAAAATGAGTTTAGGAAATGGGTTATATGAAATTATTGATATGTTCGATACCGAGGGGTCCGTTCCCTGGATCAAGAGCACTTTGCTAAAGGTTTTCACACCATTCATCCAATCGGATTCAAATTTTACATATAAATTTTATATCAACGTAATATTTTTGAAGGGCTCGGCCCCCTGTGTTTAAGTACTCCCGTACAATTTTCCCCAGATTCCGCCCATTTTGCCTCAGTTTGTTTCAAGTGGGCGTTTCAGCCTCTAAGTAAGTAGGTTGCATGTCCCGGACCAACCTTGCGATATTTTTGAAGGAGCTGGACGCCGGTGTCTAGAGGCACCCGTACAATATTTTTATAAAATTCCTTTTTTTTTAATTTATCACGGGAATGAGTTTAGCAAACGGATTATATGAAATGAGTGATATGCTCGAATCCAAGATGTTCGTCCCCTGGATAAAATGGATTATCCATAAAAGTGTCCACCCCATTCATTCAATCAGGGACAAACTTTGCATAGGAATTTTATACCAAAATGTGCAAATTTTCGTAATATTTTTGAAAGGGTCGTTTCATTTAAAAGTCTCATTAATGTGAACAGGCGTAACTTACATTATTGGAGCGACTTGAATAATTTTTCTTGAGTTGAATAACATTTGATAATACTATTTTAATATTTTTCATATAATATTTAGACTGCGGTCCAATTCGTAATTTATTTTGTAGAGACTGACTTATTTGAAAGTCTACAATAAGCATCCAGTCGACCAGACTTATTTTAAACTTGTTTGATTTTTATGCGAGAATGATTTTTACGTTCATTCGACAGAAGACTTATTGTAGACTTTCAAATAAGTAGTCTCCACAAAATAAGTCACGAATTGGGCCGCAGTTTTATTTTTCAGTAAGAAATTAGTAATGAATGCAAGGAAATTAAAACATTTATTAATAAAATATTTATTTTTTAATGAAAACAAATTTAGCTGTAAAATAATGGGATTTTTTTACATAAGAAAAATTAATCTTTTTCTAATTTTATTTCATAAAATTAATTTTTCGGCTAATCACAACTTTCTTAAAAAAATAATTTGGGGATCAGCTAACTAGGAAATTATTCAACTAATTTAAAACGGATTGATAATAAAATAGGGTGAACTGATAATTACGATGCTAAAGAGCCTCTACAGGACAGATTCATAGGAAGTTTGTTAATAGTTCAAAAACGTATAGGGCTTACCTAAAAGGATTCTTTTCACCCAGGATATGGATAATGACACATCATACGTTAATCTAACTCTTTGGTTTAATAATTATCCACGTTTTTTATTTCCGATTTTTGATCAGCTTGATATTAAAGTGACTCAAAAAAGAGATGACCGTTACTGGTTATGATTATTCATATTTAATAAACTCGTTTGTTGAGAACAGATGTTTGGTGGAACATATCATTATGATCATCACTAGTTCAGAATTGGTATTCGCATCGATAGGATGGTTTAGTTAGATTATCATCAAAATAAAAATGTTCACTAACAAATTTTTGCTAACGTGAAATTTATGTCTATTATTCATTTCAGGCTTTCCAAAAGGGGACTACCGTGAAAATGATACTTACATCTTTAAAAAAGGGGATTCATCCATCATGTACAGCTTTCGGTGCCGATAACGAAACACTGCTTAACTCTATTCCACTAATAAAGCGAATAATTTGTCCTCAATTACGTTCGGTTTCTGTGCAATTATTGTCGCCAAAAGAAAAATCCGATTTAAAGCATGCTATCGCAGTAATGTGTGATATGGGCATTTGTTACAACCAAATAAAAGCGGCCGATGGTACTTATCAATTTGTACTGGAACCCGATTTAGAGCTTGTCTCAAATTTTACTGGTATGTAATATTATTTTGAAACAATTGTTAATTATACTTTAAGTAATTCAATTTTATATTACACGTAGAAATAAACAGTCCGCAACTGAATTACTGGACGAAACAGTTAATAGCTCGTGAAAGTGATTTAGAGAAAGTGAGACGAGCCGCACCAACATATACTGATAAAGTTGCGAAGAAAAAAACAGTAGATACACAAAAAGAAAAACCAACAAAAAATGTTATGAAGCCATCTAGTTCAGAACTGCCAAACCACTTGCAGACGTTACAGGCGAAATCGATTAAAAATAAAAAAGAAACCGTGAGTACTTAACAGTTATTTATATATTTTGATTTCTTTAAATTTTCCGATTTTATTATTCAATATCTATTTATATCACTCTATGTATGAATACGTTTATTCCTGTTCGAATACCGTTTTTTGGTGCTGAGTTCGGAGCTTAGAATCTTGCTTGGTTTCTGCTTTAGTCGTACTTTCAGGAACCACACACGTTTCAATACATTCTTCTTCAGTAACAAAATTGTTGTAAGAAGCACCGCATCCGCCGTATTCAAATGATTGGCAACGATTTAATTCGGAAATATATGAAAAACGATCCTGTGCTAAGAAGCATCCTCCATGAAATCTTGGTATATCTGTGCAGTAGTATTGATGTTCCATAACTGCTTCTTGAAACAATACCGGAGAGAACGATTGATCATATTGGTTAAAATTTTGTTTTTTTATTAATTTACTTACGATTATGATTGTCTTCTTGGTTGGTAGGCTGTGTGCACCATGCAAGTGAAAGAAGTATAAAGATATTGGCTGGAATTCGTAGTTTGAATTTGTTAAGTCCAATGAATGTCGGCATTTTATCAAGTAATTTTGTTCTTTAAAAATGGAAAACTAACTTATTTCTGAAATAGCGTTTATCTTATAAATGAATTTAAGAATGTTGTTTTTTTAATGTGGGGATAAGCAATTACATAATAATAATATACTGAAATGTACATTCTGTTATTTGTAATATGTACATATTTTTATAATCAGTACTGAGCAACTTGTGTTTAGGAAATAAATTTGCTTGTGATGTAATGAAAATATGTTCAACTCGCTGATTCACAATTAAATAATTTTATTATGATTTAATCGAGTGATTATGAATATGGTTGGCCCCTTACCTAAACCTCCCCTTTAAAGTGACTGTTTTGTTTCCAAAAAAAATTTTGGCCTGATTCTGTGGTTCAAACTGGAATGAACAAAAATACTGTTTATTTAAATATTACTTGGCTGAATAGGGAAGCTGTATTCATACCGTATCCTCATCCTCCTCAGTATTTTGCATATTTCATAAATAAGTGTCCTTGCGGAGGTGGTTTTCATATTCACACTCTCATATTTTCAGTCAAATGGACCTATGACCTATGCTCTAACCCACAAAGTAAACTATTTGTTTGTCAAATTTAAATTTTGATTTAATTTTTCATTTCTTTTCGAAACGTGATGTCTTATCACTTTATCGTTTATTATAAACTAAACATTTAGGTAATTCCAGTTAGCATACTAATATAATCCTCGATTCAAAAATCGCACACTATTTGGTAGCAGATGTTCCCTTCTATTGCAGGTGTTATAACAACAACACTTATATCAAATTATGACATTGAATTTATCAATTTTTCCATATACATATACATCCGTTAAATACTGATGACACGGAATATGTATATCGGTTTTCATATTGACTAGGGCATTTACATTTAATTTTACATTTATTTTGTATAATCAATAGTTTTATAAATGATCCTTTTTGTATATAAATCAAATAAATTATGGAATAAATGTTAGTTCTTACACAACAGTCAACGTGTTTCTGTCCAGCCCTGACCAAGAGCAAGCGAGAAACATTTTAAGTAATTGTCAACTATCAAATTTGTGAGTTGACCAAAATACGGTCAAACATTGGTCCTTCGAGGAAAAAGAGTCACGCTAGGTGAAACGGTCCACAACAACAACAATAACAAAAATTTATTATGGAGAAATTATTAAAACAACAAAGTGATCTGGGCGAACAGATACAAAAACTAATCTCAAATATAAGGAAGGATCCAGCTCCCCTGAAACAAGGGCCCACCTGGAAAAAAGAAGGGAAGAAGTTGCGGATATCTACACAAGATACAAAGAAAACGACAAGTTATTATAACAATTAACTACGAAGGCATAGACAACTTGCCTTACATAGAAGAACGCAAACATATAAAACATGCTTGTGATAGCATAACAACTGAGATCAACTATAAGCTGGAAACTGCTGCAACAGCTCCAATTACAAAAGCAGCAGATGACAAAGCAATTGAAAAACTGCCGATAGCAACAACAACTAAGCTAGCAGAACTGAATGAGTTGGATATCGAAAGTACTCATATAGCCAGCACAACTACGGCACAACAAAAAGTAGTATCCAAGTTGGTAATCCCGACGATTCAAGCTAACAGCGATGATCCCAAGGAAAGGCTGCTCAGAAAGCAGTTAATAAAAATAAATCACTTGGAGAATATCATCATTCAAGCATACGGCCTCATAAAGGCAAGAAAAGAAGCTGAATACCTGAGCTGAGACAAAAAAATAAACAACTAAATACGACGATGGAAAAAATAGATGAGCTGCACGAAGAAATGCTGCTAGAAACAACTGAAGAAGACTTAGAACATCAAGAATATTTTAAAAACAACATTTACTTCGAGATTAGCAGCCGTGCAGAAGAATGTACTGCTAAGCTACAACAAGCGGTACATAAGACGCTTGAAACAAGTGAAACACACACCAACAACCAGCAATCAAAATATTACAGGTTAAAGGAAATTGAGATACCAAAGTTCAATGGGAACTATCAAGATTGGGTTGGGTTCCATGAACTGTTCTCTAAATTGGTAGATCAAAACGTTAGTCTAACAGATACACACAAAATCATGTATCTCAAAACACATTTGGAGGGAGCAGCGAGCAAAATCATCCAACATTTGCAGCCAATAGGAGACAATTATAAAAGCGCTATGGAAATACATAGGTAACAAATATCAAAACAAAAAGTTGCTAGTAAACAGCCATATTAACGCTATTTTTGCCCTGCATAATATTCAACAAGAAGCAGCATCTGCAATTAGAATATTGCATGACACCGTCAGGGAAAATCTACATGCAATAAAGAATTTAGGAGTCAACATTGCAACCTGTGGTGCTTGGCTAGTTCCATTTCTAACGAAAAAACTTGACAACGAGACTCTTAAATCATATGAGATGTCATTAGAAAATCCAAAGGAGATTCAATCTACCAACGGACTTCTCAAGTTTCTGGAACAGCGGTATCAACTGCTAGAAACCTTACGACTACCAAAATTAACGCCGGCAAATGATAGCATTCGCCATAAACAACAAGCATTCAGTGCAACAATAGTAAAAAATCAACCGTGTATCTTGTGTTCAGGCCATCATAATTTAGAATGCTGTCACAAGTTTAACAAAATGAGTCACATAGAACGAATACAGCTTGTCAACTTACATGATCTATGCAGAAGGTGCCTAGCCACTGGACACAATTTTCAACAATGTTATATTCAATCAAGATGTAAAGAATGCAATGGCAAGCATCACAGTCTACTTCATACAAATCAGTCTACAACTACAACTTCAAGAAGCATTTCAACCAGTGCGATGAAAACGCATGAGACAACACTTTTAGCAACTGCCCTTGTCAAAACCACAAGGTTTGATGGAAGGGAAGAGCTTTTAAGATTGCTGATCGATACCGGCTCACAAACATCATTTATAAATACAGAAGCCAAACAACGTTTAAATCTAGTAGGTCGTAAAATCAGTGCAGAGGTCCATGGTGTAGGCGGACAAGTTGCTGGCAGAGTCAATAGTATTGTAAATATCAACCTGCAACCAAGATATCCGTCAACATTTTCAATAGAAATTGAAGCTCTAGTACTAACCAAAATAAGCAAAAATCTGCCAGAAAAACCGTTTATGTTTGAAAAATGGAAACATTTGAATGAGCTGCTATTGGCCGATCTGAACTACAACATTCCCGCACCGATTGATATACTACTGGGTGCAGATTATTACACGCAGATCTTGAAACCACAGTGCATCAAAGGAAATAAAAACGAACCAGCAGCACAGCTCACGGAATTCGGATGGGTAATTTTAGGAAGAATATCTACACCCAACAGGACAACAGAGCTAAAATACAACTCATACGTCTCATCGACTGAGATAGATGAACAACTAAAAAAATTTTGGGAGTTAGAAGAAATGCATCCCCCACGCATTCACACAAAGCCAGAGAAGGAGTGTGAAGAATTCTTTCGTGACACGCACAGGTGGCTGAAAAATGGGCGCTACGAATTACGTATCCCATTTCAGAAGGATCCAGCTATACATTTGGGAGATTCTAAACGCACGGCAATAGCAAGGTTCGTTCAAGTCGAAAGAAGGTTGTCAAGAGAACCAAATCTCAGAAAAAGCTATACAGACTTTATGCGTGAATATGAACAACTTGATCAAATGGAGATGCTAAAAGATGAGGAAGACTCAACTGTAGCATATTATCTTCCACATCACGCAGACAGCACGACTACAAAGCTTAGAGTCGCGTTCGATGGTTCGGCAAAAACAACATCCGGTGCATCATTGAATGACTTAATGCTAAACGGTCCAACGTTACAACAGGATCTAATATCAATTCTAATGCGATGGAGAAAACACAAATTCGTTATAAAAGCCGACATAGAGAAGATGTTCCGCCAGATCATAATCAATGAAGAAGATCAAAACTATCAACTGCTCCTGTGGAGAGAATCACCAAAAGAAGAAATCAAAACGTTTAAACTTAAAAAAGTAACATATGGGACCACGTCAGCAACATATTTAGCCACCAAAGTCTTATGTCAACTAGCACATGATGAAATAAAAAACTACCCAATCGCGTCAAAAATAACGTTAAAAGATTTCTATGTTGATGATCTGCTTTCAGGAGCTGATACATTAGAAGAAGCATTAGAAGCCCAAATCACAACTCATACAATTGCTGAAGGCTGGAGGTTTTAATCTAAGAAAATGGGCAAGTAACAAAAAAGAGAATTGACAACACATCTACCTAGAAACACTCGCGAAGATGGGCTATGCTCCATAAACATCGATGAAACAATTAAGTCGCTCGGAATAACCTGGAAACCAGTTTTCGACAATTTTGGGTTTAAAATATCATTGTCCGAAAATATAAAAGAACCAACAAAAAGGAGCATATTGGCAGAAGTAGCCAAATTATTCGACCCATTAGAATGGTTTGCACCCATCATCATAGAAGCAAAATTATTAATGCAGAAACTATGGATAGCTGGTGTCGGATGGGATGATACTCTAAGTATTGAACTACAACAACAATGGAGTAAATTCAATGAAGGTTTGAATGCAATTGAAAATATTACCATAAGCAGATGGATAGAACACAGGCAAGAAGGCGAAAGTGAGCTACATGGATTCAGCGATGCATCAGAGAAGGCATTTGCAGCAGTGGTATACTACAAGACAATAAATTCCCAAGGCACACCGGTCGTTTATCTAATAGCAGTCGCTCATATAAAAAACAGAATATCGTTACCAAGGTTGGAATTATGTGGTGCCGTACTATTGGCAAAGTTATTAAAAACAATTCAAGATGCCATGGATTTGGAACACGCTACTACCTATGCGTGGACGGATTCGATTATAACGCTTGGATGGATAAAAGGCGATCCCAGTAAATACAAAACTTTTGTGGGTAACAGAATAGCTGAAATTCAGTCGCTTTTGCAACCAAGTCAGTGGTATTATGTAAAATCCATTTATAAACCCGCAGATGTAGCTTCACGTGGCATGAACGCACAAAACTTCCATTAGCGCTTGAACCAACTGAAGAAGCAGCCAATGAGGAACTAAAAACAAATTGCTTATTTATCAACGCACCTCCTCAACCAGAGTTCATAGACTCTACACGATTTTCATCGGCTCTTAAAATCAAAAGAACTATAGCGTACTGCTACAGATTTATTACTATCATTAAAAATCGAATACGTCAAGTTCCTGGAGAGATACCCGGTTTTCTAACAGTAGATGAACTAACCAGATCACACAATGTAATCATAAAAACAATACAAGATTCGGAATTTGCCGCAGATATTAAACTACTCAAATCAACGAGTAAAGCCAGAAAAAACAGCAAACTATCATCACTAAATCCATTCATGGACGAAAATGGTTTGTTGAGGGTCGGCGGTAGATTACAAAAATCTCAACTTAAGTATGATCAAAAACATCCACTAATACTACCAAAAAATCATATTTACTCAAACCTAATCAAGCAACTCTAGCACAAATACGTTCAAAATATTGGATTTTGGATGGTAAACGTCTAGTACGCACAACAATCCACAATTGTGTGAAATGTTTTCGATTCAGAAGAGCAGCATCAGAACAGTTAATGGGTATGTTACCGGAAGCTAGAGTCACTCCATCTGCTTCATTTTCTAATACGGGCATTGACTACGCAGGTCCATTTGCAATTCGTGTATCCAAAGGAAGAGGAAAGAAGTCCTACAAGGGATATGTCGCATTGTTCATTTGTTTCTCTACGAAAGCAATTCACTTGGAACTGGTGAGTGAGCTAACAACGGCAGCATTCCTGGCAGCATTTAGAAGATTTACTTCAAGAAGGGAAACACCTTTAAACATATACAGTGACAACGGTACCAACTTCGTTGGAGCTCGGAACGCACTAAGTAAGGAGCTACAGGTGGCTATACAACAAGCAAACAACAACGCAGCTCAGGAAGCAGCTAACTATGGAACAAACTGGCATTTCATCCTGCCCGGTAGTCCCCACTTCAGAGGCATTTGGGAATCTGGAGTCAAATCAACGAAAGGCCACTTAAAAAAAGTGATCGGTGAAACAACACTGACCTACGAGGAGTTCAGCACCGTATTCAGCACAGCACAGCACACACAAATTGAAGCATGTTTAAATTCCAGACCGATTCTTTCACTGTCAAGCGATTTTGATGCTTTGACACCTGAACATTTTTTAATCGGGAGACCACTGATTTCACCCCCTGAGTCAGATAAAACCAACATAAGCCCAAAACAGAGGTGGACTCTACTTTCAAAGATGACTCAAGGATTTGGGAAAATATGGTCTAAGGATTACTTGAACAGTCTACAACAAAGGTACAAATCTAAAGAACCAAAAGCAAACTTCAGGATTGGTCAGCTAGTTTTAATAAAGGATGAACAACTTCCACCTACAAAATGGGCAATGGGAAGGATAACAGATACTCATCCAAGGTCAGATGGTCTAACCAGAGTGGTATCAATAAAGGGTCCAAAAAACACTATCTTCAAGAGACCGATTACAAAGATAAGTCTCCTTCCAACTGAGGATAATCAAGATCCAACAAGCAAATCAGATGAAGATGTAATAGTAGACGGCAACAAGGTAGGGCAACGCAAGGTTGGCAGGACTCGAGTTGCCAGGGTTACCAAGAAGATCTATGCAATACTGCTCGTGCAGTCACTAATTCGAGCGCACTACCATACAATATCACAACGGTCGAAAATCAACTAGGTATCTATTTTGAATCCATTGGAGAGCTCAAACTTACAACGATTGGAACATAATAGTATATTATAATCTAACCAGCTATTATGCAGAACTGGCTGCCTATAAGCGTTCCATAGACAGACTAGCTAAATATTGTTCTTATCCTGACGACAACTTCACAAACTCGAGTATTGCTAAAAGATCAAGAGAAAATACATGTGGACTAATAGAACCATCGTTCGAGCAATCTTTACAAGAAATTGATCACAAGGATGAATTGCTTCACCACCATAAGGTGAGTTTTGGAAGAAGCAAACGTGGACTTTTTAACTTAGGAGGAAATATAGCCAACGAGTTATTTGGGGTGCTAGATGACAGGGCCGCGGTACGTTATGAGGAAGAAATAGAAAAACTCAAGATGAACAACAACCATTTCACGGCGTTATTAAAGAATCAAACGTCAATCATAGATGCGACTATAAACGTCTTCAAAAATAGACAAGAAGATGTCAACAAGCATTGGCTAGTGTTCAAGAATCAGTTAGAAGAGGCGTTGGAGAGTAACGATGAAAAAATCAACTTTCTAGCTATATCAATACATACAATGTTACGCATGATTGCATTCAAGGAGATTCAAGATACACTGATAGAAGCAGTTTTGGATACGCACAATAAAGTCATTACCACGAGGCTTTTATCGACCCAACAACTGAAAAAAGAAATAGATTTTATGACGAGAAATCTTCCACCTGAACTAATGCTTCCCAATATCGATGACACAGATGACATATTGGCACTATACCAGCTAATGACAGCCAAGACAAGGCTGCAAGGCAAATATTTGATATTTGAGGTGAAGCTGCCATTAGTATATAAGGAAATATACCAAATATATAAGCCCATACCGCTGCCTACCCCCAACAGTACATCTATATTTATACGGCCACAAATGGAACTTCTTGTGACAGATTTGCATCGGCACACATATTCTTCAATGACAACTTCTGAATGGCAAAACTGTATCAGCACCAACGACTTTAGCATATGCCAGCTAACCCAGGCTATGCATCAGAATCAAGAAGATGATGTTTTATGTGAGCTGCTCCTCCTACGACAAGAAAAAGTGAATAGCAAATGCGAGGTGGTCGAAAGGAAGACGAACAACATGCCCGATACATGGATCCAACTAAGGGATTACAGATGGCTTTATTCAGTACCAGCTGAACGTACGATCAGTATCGTTTGTCAACAAGAGCCATTTTCTACAAAGATATCAAGAAGCGGAATACTAAGCTTAGGCTCTGGTTGTACACTGAAGGGAAGAACCATAAGCATACCAGCGAAGCAATCGTACTATCATAAAATGTACTCCTCAATAATACCAAGATTTAATCTCTCAATAGAAATGACCAAGCAACCACAAGGTTACTCCCATCACTTTCAAGACTTGTCAAAGGTATAAGGAATCGAATAACTACAGCAAAGAATAAAGGCAGTAACGATGAATACAGGACAAAGCTTACCTCATCACCACGTGCACCACTATGTACTCACGTATGGGCTCCTTGCGCTCGTACTCATAGGCATAGTCTTCGTGGCAATCAAAAGGAGAATTGATGCAACCAAAAATAAACCAGCCAGAGTCACTCCTCTAGAGGCTCTGGTATAAAGCACGATAATCTGCACATCTTGGCCGGGGAGAATGTTATAACAACAACAATTATATCAAATTATGACATTGAATATATCAATTTTTCCATATACATATACATCCGTTAAATACTGATGACACGGAATATGTATATCGGTTTTCATATTGACTAGGGCATTTATATTTAATTTTACATTTATTTTGCATAATCAATAGTTTTATAAATGATCTTTTTTGTATATAAATCAAATAAATTATGGATTAATTGGTTAGTTCTTACACAACAGTCAACGTGTTTCTGTCCAGCCCTGAGCAACAGCAAGCTAGAAACATTTTAAGTAATTGTCAACTATCAAATTTGTGAGTTGACCAAAATACGGTCAAACAGCAGGAGTCAAGGTGCATTCTATAAAATATTTTTGTTTTCTTCGACCACCTAATAAAATCAAAAAGCTGCTAAAATTTTTTGTATTATTTATTGCTAGAATGCGACCGCAAAATAAACATATGTATAGTCAAGTATAACAAGTTGTAACGTAGAAATAACTCAGTTCAACCAAATTGTAATCCGTTCCTTACAAAATTTTTAATTTTCGTGTAAATTGCTAGACTTAACTAAAATACCATTTTTTAAAATGTAAAATTAAACTGTTTCATCTGATTTTGTGGAAAATGAGCTTACTTTTCAGCCCAATTTAACAACACTTAATCAACAGGATATACTGATTGAAAATCAGTATACGACCAACCTATAATTTAAAATACCTATAACTATCTGGAGGCAAGAAATGCCATTAACTAATGCTAAAGAAGTAAAATAAGAAATATAGAATCATGTGGTACCTAAAAAATCACCAGGATATCTTCCAATTTCGTCAAAACTATTTGGGAGTCTATTATTAAAACGAATTCAACAGGAAACTGTAAAATCAGGAGTTGTTCCTTCCCGTCAGTTTGGATTTAGAGAGGAACACCCGACATTCGATCAAGTCCATAGAATAACAGATCTAATAGAAAAATCTTTAGAGGAAAAAAGATTTCTGGACATAGCGCAGGCATTTTATAAAGTGTGGCTAGATGGTTTAATATTTAAATTAGAGAAAACTGTCTCTCCAGCATAAAATAAGCTAAGGCAGGAGCCTCGCAGGGCATAATACAACTACCGTCATATTTGCAAATGACACTGCAACTGCTGTAGCTGTTTGCGATACAATCGATGAAATCACATTCAAACTATAAATAGCCATAAAAAATATCCAAGATTGGCTGGCGAAATGGCTCTTCCCTGGATGGGCAGCGGTTAAAATAAATGAATCGAAGTATACGCACGTCTATGCAGTTAAATTGGAAAATGTAGAAAATATAGAAAATGTACTGGTTAATTGGAAGAAATGCTCAGTTTTCCATTCATAAAATACTTATGCTCAATAAACAAGTACTCAAGCCCATTTGGACATAAAATATTCTATTGTGGGGGAGCACCAAAACCAGCAAGATATTTCAAACATTTCAAAATAAAGTACTCAGAGGGATTGTAATCGCTGCTTGGTACACCCGTAACCGTGACCTTCATAGAGATCTCGAAATGGACATAGTCGCAAGTGAAATAAAAAAGTGTGCTCAGAAATACCAAGAGAGGCTGCATCAAAAAGAATCATAAAAAGACTTAAACATTAAAACCTTTTGAGTTGCCTGAATAGTCTGCATAGTAGCATAAGAGCTTTCCAGGCTCTTTTAGTGATTTTGTAAGTTAATACGAGGGGACCATCCTTATTTGTGCTCATGTCCCTAGAGATTGCATTCCAGGAACAAGTCTTGTTCGTGCTTGTGGATTGTTTTTTCGGTACGTCTTGAGAGACTGGCCTTATAGCCAAACTTCATTGTTGTTCTGATTTTCTTCGAACGTTTTGCGGACTAGGCCTAATAATCAAAGTTCCACGTTGGTTAGCAGTGCAGGTTCGATTAAGAAGTATTTCAGTCGAACCTAGACTGAAACCTCCGTTTATACCGACCAAATAACTCAAGGTTTAACCTAAAGTTTGTGCAAATGGTGCAAAAATGGGTCAAATTCATTTGCAGGGAATGTCTGTTGATTATTGAAGAAGGTATAATCAGTGTACGCGTCTGCGAATACAATGAATTGGTTTGCAGGTCGTCCCTGAATTAAACTGTTGGAGAGGTTGCGCTACTAATATGGTGGTGTATTGAATTACAAATTTTTAAGAAGTGAGATGCTTTTGATTAAATGGAATATTCGGTGGTGGTAATTAAAATATATATTTTGAGAACTTCTATGATCTTGAAAACTGAGTCCCGCACATTTCCATTTTCTGTAGTTACTCTCTTTAATATTAAAAAATTCACACTGCTCGGCTTGTCTGCCAATTAATGTGTCTGCTGAAATATTAGCTGTCGAATTGGAACAACAACAACAGACCAAATATTTACAACTAAATTTTATAAAGAAATGAAAAAAAATAATATAACTAGGCAAATTTATATTTTACTTATTGTCCAAGACTAATTTACATAACACTACAATTTTTTGATAATAATTCCACTTCATAGTAACACATACCGATTTTGAGTATTGCTAAGTCATCGTGGTCTGCGTAAACTTTTAATATACATAATAAGAAAATAAAATACATAAAATAAGTATAATATACAATTACCGGGTCACGAATCACATAACGAACTTCAGTAAGCTATTTTTAGCGGTATTCTTGAACTCTCAAGAAATTGTCATTGCATGATCCGGGCCCTAGTAACACTATTTTAATATATACTGACAAAGAACCCTTCCACGAAAAATCAATGTCTCCTCACGATTTTATACAGAAGTCAGAGATAAGGTGAAAACATATTTAGTAATCTTGCAAATGATCAGTATAACGATAAAGTAAAATTGCACGCGGTTTTATTGCTTTGTTCCACCAAACTTTACACAATTTTTCTTGTGCTGTAAATTAAATCCAACGAGAATGGCTAAATTAAATTAATTTGGCAACATTTTATTTCAATTTATTTTTATATACATATCACAAACATTTTAATGTTCCTCACAATTCTTTTTTATACAAAATTTTTCTTTTTTCTTTTTTTTATCTAACATACAAATATCTTCACATTCTTCCCTTGATCTAAAATTATTTCCTGTACCATCACACCCGCCGTATACAAATAACGAACAAGCATTCAACTCTAGATTATAGGTGTATCGCAACTCTGTTAGATGGCATTGCCCAGGCACGTACGCTTTCTCGTTACATCGATTCACTGGATGAAATCCTAAATATGGAAGGAAAGTGATTAATTATCACAACACACAAAAAAAAAAGAAATCTTTTTATCTCGATGTTACTTACTAAAGACACCAGCAAATGTACCCGCAACGAATAAAATAACTAAACACAAATTTGACAGTAATCTCATTTTAGCTTATTAGAAATCAAAATTCTAACTAAATTATTTATTTGACGGCATAAATCTTATATATAAACGAATTTTCATTTTTGATTCAAACTTGAATCAATCACAACAAACAATAAAGAATTAAGTTAGTAGTTCAAAATAATATTTGTTAAAATTTGTAAATAAATCGCGCACTATATATAAACTATGTGTACATACAATAATTGAACATATGTTTACTACTAAAGTGCATTAGTATATGTGACTCAACAAAAACCGATTTCTGTAAGACAAAGCAACATCTTGCACAGCTGAATAAAGGAATTTGTTGTCGCGCCAAAATGTAACGTGTATGAGTAAGATAACTAATGCTTTGCGAAATAAACAATTATTTGGTGTGAAAGTAAAGAGCGCCCTTCTATGAGGTTTTCTAAATCGCTCAGCACACATCGAATTTGTATTTGAATCATAATGAAAAAACTTTTTGGGACATCATTTCTGTCTGCCCATTCATATATGACAACATGTGTTAGTATATCGTAATATTCTATATACTTTTGTTGCGAGCTGAATGAACGTAATGTTGCACACAAGCCGAATAATTTTTCCCAAAATTGTACGAGTCGATTCTATTTCAACGAACTCTATTCTTTATCTAATTATAATTAATTAATTACTTATCGATTTAAATCTAACCGACTGGGTGTACAAACATATACATAGTTGTATTTTCATATTATTAGAATAATGGATTGTGAGAAATTAGACACATAATGAGGCGCCCTGTATCAAGTGCCTTTGTTAATTGTTCGTCGCTACAGAAAGAAATGTAAAACATGAAAAAAATCGGGAACCTACTTAGTTATATCACGTTTGTAAATTTCTTTATTGTAATTGGTGATAATTGATTTATGGATTGGGTGACAAAATCGTGTGATTTTTATAGTTTATAAGGGGTGTTCATTAAATACTCGGAATCGAGTATTAATGATCGAAATGATAAGATCTTGTAAAAATTTGATATAAATAAACGGCTTTTTCAATTATATTCCTAGCTTCTGCTCGATTTTCACGTATTAACAATGCTGATTCTTACAATTTATTACGATTTTTTGGTGATTTATTTCCGATAGTACTTTGTAATGTAGAACTACCGCTAATTGTAAGGTTTGTCTCTGATCACAATCTCGGCGATGTCTGATAGTTAATTTTGAACCACCTTTATGCTTTTATTGATCTGTCAAACTTGGACGACATTTGTTCGAAGACATCTACATAGTAAAAGACGATATATCTAACTGATTTTGAGGAGTTCTTGATTTTATACTGAACTTGAGGGTGAATTTTAAAATAGTTTGTAGAAAGTTCCAATGCTAAGTTGCTTTCAGAGTTTCCTAGAAGAGAAATTGAAATATTGTGGTGGAATTACTTAAAAATTGCGTGTTGATATAGTTTGGAAGTTGAGAATTACTTCAGTTCGATACTTCGTATTTTATTATAAAACTTGTAATTTATTAAATTATGTATCATTTACTATGGTTTTCTATTATTGCGGGTTTGGGTCTCACGCTGGTTGAATATTTTTCAATATAATGTAAATATTGAAATATTTTAAATATTATTCTATTTTATGTGCTATTTATTATTTAAACTTCATTAAAGGTTTTGATCTAACTTGAATGTTGAGTTGTTGCTGAAGTGAAGATACAGGCGGAGCACTTAGTAAATTAATAATAATTTTAAAATAACAATAAAAAAATAAAAAACAAAATTTAATTTAATTTTAAGAATTAATAAAAAAATTTTATTTGAGAAAAATAATTATCAGTGGCTGCTGCTGCTCCAAAATTCCAAAACTGAATAAGAAAGTTTTCAAAATTTTGTATAGGTTAGGTTAGGTTAGGTTAGAGTGGCTGCTATCGCACACTTAGGCCAATAATGGCCCATTGTGATACCACAGGATCCAATCTCCCCTTACTCCCGCTGAAACCAACCAGAGCTACTGATGTAGCGTAAAATATCTCGCACCCTAAAGTCCGCGAGTTCAGAAAGGCTGTCCATGTTGTACACACCCAAGTACCTATGTCTTTTGTATGATAGTGCTGGACACGAGCATAGGAAGTGAACTAACGTCTCTTCCTCCTCTTCGTCCATACAACTTCTACAAAAGTCATTCGTCTCTAGACCCAGCCTTCCCGTATGTTCCCCAAAAAGGCAATGTCCTGTCAGTATCCCTACGACCAATCCTAAATCTCGTTTTCCCAGGGATATAAGTGCCTTAGAGCGCCGCAGGTCCAGTTTTGGCCAAACCTGTTTTGCTACCCTGCACGTGAGAGTTTGGTCCACCTCTCATCTGTCAAGGCGATTGCCTTTTTACTGAGCGTCAATTTGAGCGCTGCTATAGGCCTCCCCAGACCTGCCCTTTCCGGTTGCATCTGGAGAGTCGTACCGTACCTAGCTAGTTCGTCTGCCCTGCAGTTTCCCGTGACGTCCGAGTGACCAGGGACCCAGATTATCTGGATACTGAAATACTCGCTCATCTCATTAAGAGATGATCGGCAATCCAGCGCCACCCGTGACTTCAGAGAGACCGCCTCTAGTGACCTGAGTGCCGCTTGACTGTCCACATAAATCGCGATATCCCTAACAAATACCACGTTATGCTTCAACCATGTCACGACTTCCCCTATCGCCACCACTTCAGCCTGGTACACGCTGCAGTAGTCAGGGAGACGAACAGAAATATTAACATTAAGCTTCTCACAGAAGACTCCGGCTCCTACTTTGCCGTCTAGCTTAGAGCCGTCCGTGAAAAATTGCAGTGCCTCGTTTTCCAGTATTGATCCGTTCCTCCAGGATTCCCTATAAGGACAGATGATCCGGAATATCAAAGCACAACGTTGGTTTAATATAATCTAGATTCACCAGTTCTTCCCCTAGTGATCTAACTATCGTCGAGTGTCCCGCCTGAAGACACTTCCACTGAGAGACAGCCGAGAGCCTTGTAGCCTAATAAGATGGAACATAACCTCTAAAGCGCGTGTAGGTGTTGTCCTAAGCGCCCGCTTATAAGCATACAGGCCGTTCTTTGCACCTTCTCCAACATCCTTATATAGGTTACCTTTTCCAGAGCTGGCCACCACACGCCCACCCCGTACATCAGCACAGGCCTTACCACTGCGGTATAGAGCCAGTGTACCAGCTCTGGTTTCAAACCCCATTTCTTCCCTATGGCGTTTCTACACGAGTAAATGGCTACATTAGCCTTATTCACCCTTTCTACAATGTTATCCTTCCAGCTGAGCTTACTGTCCAAGATTATGCCCAAAAATCTCGCTCTGTCAGCAAAAGCCAGTCTAATGCCGTTCACGGTAGGAGGGCTAACTACCGGAATTTTATATTTCTTAGTAAATAGTACCAGCTCTGTCTTGGACGGGTTGATCCCTAATCCACATTTGCTGGCCCATTTCGTAACGATCAGGAGTGCATTCTGCATAACATCCCTAATCGTATCCAGATATTTGCCTGAGACAGCTATTGCTACATCATCTGCATACGCTACAACCCCTATACCCTCTTTCTCCAGTTCCAACAGCAATCCATTCACCACTGCACTCCAAAGAAAGGGGAAAGATTAAAAAAGATTACTCCTCCCTGCGGAGTCCCTCTAACCACCCGCCTTCTAATGGTGGACTCTCCCAGTTCCGAGATAATAATCCTGCTTACCAGCATCTGATTTATCAACCTACTTATAGGATAATCCACCTTCAGAAATGACAATCCTTCCATGATCGCCTCCGTTTTTACATTATTAAAAGCACCCTCAATGTCGAGAAGTGCTACCATACAATATTCTTGCGAGTAAATTGACTTCTCAATCATGCGTACTAGATCGTGCAGAGCTGTGTCCACCGACTTTCCCTTACAGTACGCATGCTGCGACATTGCCCAATTCCTTGGCTCAACTTTTGTTCGAATAAGTACGTCTATCAATCTTTCCAATGTTTTCAACAGAAAGGATGATAGAGTTATAGGCCTCAGGTCCTTTGGATAAGCCTGTGAGCTTTTTCCCGATTTCGGGATAAAAACCACTCTGACCTCCGTCCATTTCCTGGGAATATAGACCAATTGCAGACATCCTCTGAAGATAACCTCCAGCCAGGGGAGGATAACTGCAGAGTTTCTTTGGATCTCTGCTGGTATCCGATCCGGGCCCGCCGATTTATAAGGCTTAAAACCGTTCAGCGCCCACAGGATTCGTTTCCTGTCCACGATGCCATCCACATCTGTTAAAGGTGTTCCTCGATGAGCTTCAGGCTCCATCGAGTCATCAATGCTTCCCGGAAAATGGGTCTCAATGAGAAGCTCCAATGATTCCGCACTTGAAGCTGTCCATAACCCGTCCGGCCTAATTAAGTAACTAGGACTGGTTGGGTTGGTAGATAGAATTTTCCTAAGGCGAGAAGTCTCAGAGACTTTCTCCATTCTACAACAGAAGAGTCTCCAAGACCCCCTTTGTGCCTTCCTCAACTCTTTTTTGTATTTTCTCAGGTCTTCCTTATAGGAATCCCAATCCCGATTTTCCCTGGTGTTCTTAGCCTTATTAAAGGCTGTCCTACACACTCTCCGATAGGTTCCCAACTCCGTGGTCCACCATGTCGGTTTCTGCCTGCCCCTAGGTTTTATCAGGGGACACGCAGCGTTAAATGACAGATTGCATGCTTTTGTGATAATATCAACCATGTCATCTAATTCCTCTACTGTCGCCGGAAGTTCAGGAACCTCCAGCGGTAATAGTTCCTTCAACACCTCCCCATATTTGTTCCAGTTTGTCCTTTTGGGATTCCTAAAGGCTTTCCGGGCAACAGGTTTGATGTTGAGGTTATATGTAATATATCGGTGATCAGAGAATGAGTGCTCCTTCGCCACTCTCCACCCACTGATCATATCAAAAATTGTTTCTGACGCACAGGTTACATCTAGAACCTCCTGTCGATTTCTAACAATGAATGTTGGTTCACACCCAATATTGCAAACTACGAGGTTAGTATTTAATAAGTAATCAAAAAATAACTCATCTCTTTCGTTAATGTCTGTGCTTCCCCAGATTGTGTGATGCGCGTTTGCATCACATCCAAGTATCACACCTACCTTTTTCAGACCTGCTTCCCGGATCAGTTCCCCCAGATTACCCGGTGGAACCTCCTTTTCACGATCCATATAGGCTGAGGCTAGCCATAGCTTTTCACAGCTTACCTCAGCGCTCACCGCTGTAACGTCCCCGCTACTAAATTGTGGAAGAAGAAAAATATTCAAATTATTTTTCGCTAAGATACACGATCTGATCTTTTCAGAGTTGCTTGAGTATAATAATTTATACCCTTTCATTCTGAGGCCACAGATCTTGTTATTGTTAATCCAAGGTTCTTGAATTAACACCAAGTCCTCATCTGACTTAGTCAGTCTGAGCACGAGAGCTGCCGAGGCAGCCTTCGTGTGATGTAGGTTTATTTGTACAATGCTAATCATTGTAATGGACCTTACTCACCTCTTCCTGCACTCCCTGCATCAGGATAGTGCAATTTACCTCATTGTTCCGGACGCTGTCTTCCTCTCGTCGAGAGCCTGACAGGATGTCCCCATCAGGCTCCAGAGAGAGGAAGCTGCCTCCCATCACCAACTTCTCTTCGTCCGAAATATCGGAACGGCTACCCTGGTCGTCCTCAGTCCGCTTGACCATTTCCTGCCGGGTCCGTTCGCCGTCGCCCCCAGGCTGGTCTTCCGCGCCCTTATCGACCTCGTCTTTCTTATAAACTTTAAGAGTGATCGACCCGAAACCGAAGTTGATCACTCCCTTAGATCTAGCAAGGGAAGCCAAGGATTCCTTATTGATCAGCATGATTGCCAATCTAAAGCCCCCCCTGGCCTCCTCCTGCTTCACAATCCTCCATCCTTCCGTTGGAAGATCGGGATTACTGGCCCGGATAATCTCAATGATCTCCTCTGGCTTATCCGGCTCAGTTGGTAACCAGACGCGTGCCCTCGGCCTGCTCGGGATTTCCCCTCTGCTGACTGCTTCAAGCCTCGCGCCCGGCCACACCTCGCCTACCTCGGCCACTGCCCTTTTATAGAGATCGACCGATCTCTGGTCCGAGCACGCAGTTAGCTTAACGCGCCCTTGGTGCCATCCCGCATCTCTGCAGGACGGGGGGGATCCCGGATTTTCTCTCAGGATCCTCAAGAAAATGGAATTTAGTGCATTATATACTATCCTCCACTTTTCCGATGTGATGCTCCCATCTTCCTGACCTTTGTCAATGACGGCTAGCACCAGCACTTGCTCCTTCAGGGTTTCACTGAATAATTTCAGTTTCTGCTCCTTAGTAGCCCCCGACGTCATGTCTGCTTGCACTTTGGCCCGCTTACTGCCTTCTGCTTCAAGCTCATCCTGGGACCTCTGTCTTTTAGACACAAGGACCCTCTCCGAGCTATTGCAGCCGACAGTTTTCTTAGCCCATGCTACAGATTCCTTCTGCGCAACTGTAAGGTGCCCCTCAGGGGTCGCAGCCAGTTTCTCCTGAATTCTAAACGCCGACCGTCTCTCTCTGTACCGTCGCTTTGCTGGGGGGATCTCTTTCGGCCCCCGCTCTTCTGTTTGGTGGTTCCGCTTTCACCTGGCTTCGATGCCATGGTGTTGCTTGCTCCTGCTTCAGATGAGGGAACCGCACCTTTCTGGTTAGAGTTACTCCCCTCTATAGTACTTTCCGGTTTTTGGTGGGTACCGGTCCCCTTCTTTTTATTATTTTTTTTCAAATCTTCCATTTATTCCCACGAGTATCGGAGAAATACGTCCACCTGCGCAGAGATCCGTATACGCAGGTAAGGCTAAATACAACTGGAGGTCGCTAGGTATCCAGAGGGCTCCGTTCACGACTGGGCTTTGTTAAATGGGCCCCCAGTCTAGTCGATCATCAGCACGGGTCGCGTAACACCTTAATCCAGCCCATTGGCTTACCGAGCACCCCGTCCGCCGCGCCCCGACCTCCTCCCACATTCACTCACTCATTCACCATTCATATGGATATCCCAAACAAATGGGACCCACTTCATTCATGGGATACCCGTTTATAGGGTTCCCCATTCACTACCTGGAAGCCCGGAAGCGCAAGGAGGCGTGACGCTCAGTTCACCGTGGTTGTGGTCGATGGTTTTATGGCGCCATCAGTTCGCCTTTCCCTACTGGGTATCATAGGCACTCAGAATTTAGTGAACAGAGGTTAACCACTCCCCCGTTCTCTGAGACTCTCCTTCCAGCAGAGCTGCGGTTGGGGACGGCTTATTTAATTCACCGCTAACCTACCTATCGATAGGCCGTTCACGATCCACCACCTGTGACCCCCCCGATAGCTGCAGCTCGCCACGGGAAAAATTAACTTTTATAACTTTTATACAAAATTTTTAAGACCATCTGTGGCCCTATTCTGGTTTTCCCCGGGAATAGGGAATTGGGAATTAGTGACGTATTTCTAGCAATTGGGAATTATTTATTCCCCAAAGTGTATTCTGGCGCTTGGGAATTTTTTTTTTTGGGAAAAAATAATTCCATTTTATAGCAGTTTTGACGTTAATTTTTCCCAATTATTTTTTTAGGGAATTGTAATTCGTACTTTTTCGTATTTCTAAACATTATTTATTGTAATAAATATATTTTGAAAAATAAATTAAACTTGTATTAAGGTCGCAACATGCGTTTTAGTTTATAAAAAACAAAATAAAAAAATTTTCCCCCAAAAATTATTCCCAGGCTACCAGAATATACATTTGGGAACAGGGAATAAATATTTGGGAATTATTGCAATTTGTAATTACAGCAAAATATTTCCCCAATTCCCTATTCCCTGGGAAAGCCAGAATAAGGCCACTGGATGCAATTAAAATTGGATTGATCCAGAGCTTTCGCTTTTTGGTAAACAAGGTAATAAAAATCTAAACCAAAGCTGGTTTCAGCTGGTTTTGTATTATAGACGTACGTACGCCTATGAACGGTATTGCAATGTTAAATTTGCTTTTGTTCTAACTGCCCGCCATCATGTTAAGTGGTATTAAATAATTGTGTCTTCGGTTATCACAATCATTTAATGATGATGGGGGGCATCTATAATAAGGTTTTAATAACTACCGAACCATCGTTTAATTTAAATATTCTGTGGCTTGGTTATCACACAAATGATGGTGGCATCTATGCGACAATTGCAATATCGTTCGTTTCAATGATAATTGAATATTGGTAACGATTTTGATTGATGTGCAAATCGGTATGATAATAAAATTTGTTAATTTTGTAATGTGTACAAAATTGTTTTCATGCATGTACCGATTTTGCATGGGAAGACTGTTGTTGCATATTCTTATGGAATATGCTTATTTATACGGAGAATTGTCCGTTGATAAATAATTCAGTCTACGGAGAATTGTCCGTTTGTGATTAAGTATATTGTGCGGTGTTTCTTGTAATTGAAGAAACAGGCCGCTACAGATCATTAGCATAGTCGCCACCACCAGCACACGCACAAGAGTTGTTTTTAAATCCGATCAGTTCAAATATCTATCTATCTATATATATAAAGAAAAAAAGTAGGTATGTAACTATGTTTGTTCCACAAAAACTTTTAATCCACTCGAGCGATTACTCCCAAATTTTGCACGAATAATTTTTTATAGTCGAGAAAAAGCATAAGGGGTTTTGTGATCAAAAAATGTTACCCCTTCGTCATGCTCACCTGTAAGCATGAATTTACAATACATATGCAAACTTTTGGGCCCCTATAGCGATTGCTTACAAATGTAGCAGGAATACATTTATCGGCAGCCGAGAAAAACCGTGGCGGCGTTAACAAATATTTTATATATGTTTCAAAATTTGTTGTATATCGACCGGGCGGTGTCATACTTGCCGCTTCTTTCGAAGATATTCCAAGCTTATATCAACGTTGAGCTCTGTAATTCGGTCAAATCCTTCAAATACATTTGCAAATATGTGAGCAAGGAAACTGGCAAATGGAGACAGACTTGACGAGATCACAAGCTATCAAATGTGCTGATACATCAGCAGCAATGATGCTATCACTTAGAAAATGGGCAGGTCGATTTACCTGCCAATACCGCCCAAGAAGTTGCCGCCACACCACTGAATATAACGTTAACGGCGTTTTTTCAGCTCTGACAACAAGATCCCTTTGCGAGGACGTTGAGGTATCCAGAAGTTCCAAAGTATTACTCTTGGAATGCCTCGAGGAAAGTATTTTGCAAACGGAAACAAGGCATGTCGGTTCCTGGGCAAGCGTTGCATTAGTGTTATTTTCTGAGAATGTTGCTTCATACTGTTCGAGGATCAACATTTTTCCTGACTTTGAGAACTGTCGAAGGCGAAGCTTTTGAAATATTCAGAGAAGCATGCCAAAAGCTGGGTTTATTTGAGAATGGCCGACACTGGGGAATGCCACTTTAACGTGTTTGCCAGTGTAAATTAGAAACCTCTTCGCCATTATGTTAACAACATGTAAACCATGAAATCCGAACAGCCTATGGGAAAAATATAAGGAGAGCATGAGCGAAGATGTACTTCTTGAGGCCCGTAGGAACCGCGCTAATCCGAAGTTGAACTTTTTACCACAAATATTTAATGGGACATTAATTATTTAAGAAGACAAGTGTTTATCAATGAACGGTGAGACACTGCTACAGCTCGGAGTGCAAGCTCCAGAGAGAAGTGGATCCGACATTCTTCACAGCAAAGTCATGAGGAAGCGCAATTACAACGTCGAAGAGCTGGCGCACCACTTTCAAACGAATAAGCCACTTTTGGTGGACGATCAAAGAAGAGTATACGATACCATCCTGGAATGCGTAAGAACATCGAGCGGCGGCCTATTTTTCTTAAATGCACCTGGCGGTACATGCAAAACATTGCTTATAAATCTCATACTGGCTGAGATACGTATGAGAAAGGAGGTGGCGCTTCATCTGGTATAGCGGCCGCTCTAATGGCTGGAGGGCGAACAGCCCACTTAGCATTGATGTTATCTCTCAATATTGCTACAGAAAATGAAAACCCTATTAGCTGTAATATAAGCAGGAGTTCTGGTCGAGCTCAAGTGTTAAAACTCATCGTGTGCGACGAGCGCACGATGGTACACAGAAAATCATTGGAAGCTCTAAACCGTACATTACAAAACCTAAAAAAGTGTATGAATATAAATACATATGTATACTTATAAATATATTTATATAGAATTAATCCTACTTAGTGTACGTGTAAAAAATATTTACCATACATACGTACACAAAATTATAATACAGGTGTGAATGGCTGTTTCACATTTTTATATACATATTTTTGTTTTTATATGTACATACATTTATATTTTCATTTTACTTTCTTTAACTGCGTAATAAAAATAAAGAAACAACTTAAAAGCTTAATTTTGTTGTCACACATTTAAGCAAGGTCCAGAACCATTTTATTTATAACATTTACAAAAGTTTTGATGAAAGTTTTCTTTAGTTGCAAGTCATTACATGGATAGGAGTTTAAGTAAAAAAAACTAAAAAAAAAAAATATTTTGTTCTAATTTTCTTATCTGGTAGCTTTATTGTTTGTGTTGTTGGTTAATGTACGTGGACCCGCATCGTTTCAACAATTGAGAACAGTTGGTGCCCAATTATGCCAAACTTATCGTGAAGCATGTCTGTAAATGATACACATTGGGATGCATCACTAGCGGGCGCATGAATAACTTGCAAACCGCACCAAATTTGCACATTATTTTCCATCATTTTGACAAGTTGCTGCCGTCTAATCTGATAGATTTGTGGGAACAATATACAAACATCAAACGAGTGAAGATATTTTACATCGAGTGCGCACGGTCAGCAACATCGAAAGCATGCAATTCTCATCGGAAATGTATAACGGTTAGCAGACCATGTATGATCGAGATTTGCGATTGAGTTTGGCGACCATTTGCTCATAAAATAGCAATGCATTGGCCGTCGCATCTTCTGGCATTGCAGCAACGCTTTTGGATAGAGGTAGAACAGCGCACTCTGCATTCAAATTGCCATTGAACATGTAATTTATTGAGACACATGCAACATAAAAAAGAATTCAGGAATGGGAAAAGTTTTGCAAACATGTAAACTATGGGATGAATGCACAATGACCACAAAAATTTTTTGACAGCAATCAATCTGACGCTCCAAGATTTAAGACTGACTCGCATTTGCAATAACCATGGCAAAACCAATAATATTGTTTATACAAGAGCATTTCAAAAAAATAATAATCATTGAAATATATGTTGATTCAATAAAAAACACACAAACCTTCCCAAATGTAAATATCTTTGCTACAAAAAGGTGTTGCAGTGCACGCCGGGTATCCGCTAGTTCTATAATAAAACAAATTATCACAGTAAGAGAAAGTGATTAAAACTCAAATTGGTTATTTTATTAAATATTCAAATTGTGATAAGTTCGTGAATACAAGTCGAAAAAAATGAATTTTTAAGGTTTTCTCTCCGAAAAATAGTATATTGCTGGATTTATAAGGTTCCGGCTGAAAAATTATATAGTACACAATAATGCACAATGCATCGTGCTACTAGTGCCATAGTTGGTTTAGCTGTAGTATGGTTCTGGCTTGCTTTATCAGGTTCCGACTGGAAAGCATATAGTGCAGAGTGATGTACAATGCATAGTTGCTTGGTTCCGGTTGATATGGTTCTGGTTGGCGTAACGTCTGGCAATTTGATGTATTGTGTGTTTAGATGCAGTTCGATATTACCGTTGCCAATAATGACGGGTCATTTTGCAATTGTACTCGAATGTTGATGATCAATCGAACGGTCTCTACGCTTCGCTATAGAAATGATTATTTTAAACATGCGTTAATCACATCGCCATAAGTAGAGCGTGGAATGACTGGCAATATCTAGTGTAGCAGCACCGAATAGTTTGCTGTTACCGTTTAAATCTTGCATAGTTCTATACAATGCTTCGGGTGAATCTTTATGAGCCATAGTACATTCATCCCAGATAATGATCGAACATTTTTGCACCACTGCAGCCATTTCCCTGTTTCTTTAATGTTGTTAACATTGCGTTCGGTTTGTTATGAACGTCTAATGGCAATTTGAGCGCTGAATGTGCCGTTCGTAACCATCTAACAAAGTGGCAGCAACGCATGGTGGATCCATAAAGGAAAAGCCGCCTTGTTTAACAGCAACAGTCAGCATAATTCGATCATAAATATTTTTTTGTTCAGCAGTCATTAATGGCTCATTGTCTGCAATATATGTAGCTAAGTCAACATTGTCATACTGTTTTTCTCGCTGTACATCACTTTTAACTAAGTCGGCCGTCGGACGATCAGGCGATGGCATACCATAATAATTTATTTGCCAATTCGAAATTAAAATACACAAATCCTTGAACAATGCTAACGCTTCATTGTACATTTATGGCGTGTAATCAATATTTGGATCTTGGTTTGTGTATCTAACTCGGTGTAGTATGTCTTCAGCCATGGAATTCTTGTATTTTCCCCACAAAGCTCATGATTGTGGATAACATGTCGTTAATAAAATTGCGAACAGTTAACGAAAGTTATTCGGCGTGGATGTAAATATGTAAAAGCTGCATCTGCAATTGCAACTCGCGCCATGCATCTTGATATGTATTGAACACTTCGCCAACATTCGCCAACAACAAACGAAAAAAGAATATTGACGTTGTTTTGGATGTACTGTGTAAAGTCGTCCCAATGTCTTGGCTTTGAAAACGCCTGCGATTGTTGGATGTGGTTCGCCTTGTCTACGTGGATCCCATTTTTCACCTGACTTGTTCCATGTTAAATAGCGCGGAACGTCGGTATATAATAATGTTTTTGCGAATTGCCCGAAAACATCAGGTTTTTGGCACAATTTGAAAAATTAGCTAAGTGTCGTTTTTGGTGGCTCGAATGCTCATTGGAGAGCATTTTCTTCAGTGAAATAGACACGTTGACCGTTTTCAAGGTGAATCGCAAGGTGCTTGGCACTTGAGTTTCGTTCGTGTATGGGAAAACAAAGAATACGCCAGACAGCTTCGTTAAATTAAATGAAACATTTTCACTTGCACTATATTTTTCATAAAGTTTTGTATTTTAATTTCGTTTCCCAATTTTTTGTTAACACGTATACATAGAAATCTGCACACAATATATTGACAATTCATTATTCAGGGAAGTTAAAATTTGTGGCTGTATGTATTTTTAAATGGGAAATCTAAAAAAAAATTAAAAAAACAATTTTGTTGAAAAGATTAAAAGATATTTTTTTTAAATATCGACAACAGCGCCACCCATCGGATCCAAAACTATCCTATCTTTTAAGCTTGAATTAACCATATACATTTCATTGAACTCGGTTGGGGGGTTTTCGGAGATTAGCGTGTACGAACATCGTGACACGTGATTTTTTTATATATAGAGATATAATTTGAGGATCCACAACATTTTAATCATGTATGTACACCACAGTTGATAATACTAACCTTCTGACGGTTGTTTTTAAAGCCAGCCATATAAAAAAATCTAACACAACCAAATATTTTGATACCATGCAAATGTATTTCTGTTAATTAGTGTCTACAAGCAGTTTCACATTCTGCCACGGACTCAAAAGAATTACCGTTACCACCGCATCCACCATACAAGTATTTCTCACATGAATTTGTGTTCATATTGTATGAAAACTTAAGGCGATACTCAAAGCAAGGACCTCGGTCTTTTGGTTCTTGCTCGCAAACATTCACTTGGAGTTCTGTGGAGAAATAAAAATGTATTATGTATGTTGTTATCGAAACACTTTCGGTAAACCAGCACAACAAATCACTTACTCCCGTAAGCGGCGCATATAATGGCGGCTAACAAAATTACAAATAGTGTATACTTCATTATGTGGTTGGTAATAGTTCTTTACTTATCGAGATGTTGATTGTAACTGAAAATTTATAGGTCGTATACGATCAATTTATGTAATTGTTTTTTGGGTTAAGTTGGTGTGTACGTGTATATAGAATTCGCACTTGTGTAAAGAATTTGCACTTGTGTAATTACGATTGTTTGTCGTACGCTTACGTAATTAAATATTACATAAAAATACAAAAATTATTTTTACCAATGTATATTTTGTTTATATAAATATTTATTTTCTGTTTTGGAATACATGTCATTTCACACTGCTCCAAATGGCTAAATTGGTTTGCGTTCCCATCGCATCTGCCAAAGTAAAATAAAACGCAAGAGTTTGTTTTACGATTGTACGTGTATTGTGTATGTTGGATCTGCCCGACATTTCTCTACGTTACTCGGGGATTGGGTACACGGATCGCGGCTATTTTCACTATCTGCACTGTACATCAAAATTAAGGTAACCAAAACGAGCAGAGTCATTACAAATTTACAAAGTGATCGATCACAAAGTAAACCTAAACCGAAAAGAGTATTTGGTTTAGTTATTTAATTATTGTTGGTTGCCACAACTTTCCATACCAATGTTTATCTAAATCGGTTGTTCCAAAATTTGTTTTAATTAAACGGGACGCAGGCCTCACCGGAGTATCTTCTAAAAGGATTTTCTCAAAATTAGGACTTATCATAATCCATCCCAGCCATTAGAAAACTTTGACGCAGGAAACAATTATAAAAGGTCCCAGGCCCACAAGGGGCCTTAAACAAGTTTTCCGGATATTAGGGCTCTTTTCAAAAAAGTATACGTGATGAAAAAAACATGCATCTCATGGGGGGGGGGGGGGGGGCGTAGATAATAAGTCGATTTGTAATACTATCCAAACAGTCGATTTGTAATACCATACAATTCGAAATTGTTGTAGTTGGTACTAACCCTTTCCTGACCCGCATACACAGTTGTGTGGCCTACGACTTTAAGTGTTCAGTTTTTCGACTTTATAAAACTCCTGTGGTATTCCAACATTTGGTCTACTACATCGATACCTCCCATATTTTTATTATATTGCGAGATTAAATTTGGATGCGTAACGGATTGATACGACTTAGTTTGCTTATTCCATCGGTTTACGGTAGTGGTGGGATACGTGCCACATATTGTGGAAACAGTGGTTACACATTTAGTGTCCCTCCATTTTTGACACAGGTCTCTTTTTGAGAACCATTATTTAACAGGAACTCCTGGCTTTCGCCTTCCACCATGTTCAGACCTAAAAGAAATGTTTTTGAAATGGAGCAAGTGTAAATATTCAAACCAATGCTTACCTGTGGCACGATATCCCAATGTAAGCAGCTCGAAGTGGTGGAAAAGTGGTACGGTAGTAAAATACCGGACACTGGACTCAAGCCTAATGCTCGATTCCCAAAATTGCTTCAGTCTCCATGGTACAGCTCAAAATCAATAACAAGACCAGTGGATTTGGTAATGACAAAATTGTTAATGCCAACGGATCTTGGCTTGTTTTTTAAATATTGTCGAGATGGACATCTCCCAGTATAAGGTATTCTTTGCTCGTCAACTGAGAAGGTGCCTACTGCCCTACTTAATGACCGACATCTGCCTCGATAATAGGCTGTATTTTCCAAAATAAATTATCCGGATCTATCGCTTGGTCGACATCCACATAACGAGCCCGCTTAATTTTTTAACACGAGTTTTGGATATTGCATTTGCAATTATTTCAACTCGGAATCGCTACATATGTAGCGTGATACATATTCTAATATAGAATAAAGTGCAAAATTATTAATTAATTAATTAAAATCAGTAGTTATTGCGAAAAAGTGCAAAAGTAACGGTGACACAAGCGAAGAAATTTTGAATTATCAAAAGGCTGATCCATGACGTCTATTACCAATATATGCCGCTTTTTTACATGGTACGTGAGAATTTTATATTTCCCTGGCTGGGATATGGGACTATTACTCATTAATCCAAATGTATGTATAAATTTTTTTGGAGAAAATTGAAAAAATTAAATAAAATAATTGGGAAAATTAAAAATTTGAAAATTGAAAAAATTAAATAAAATAAAAATTAAAAATTAAATTTTTTTTGAAATTATGAAAAAAAAATTGATTTGTGAAAATTAAAATAATGGAAAATTATTTAAAAATATAAAATACATATGTCTAAATATAAATATTATTAATGAATATTAAGAGATTAGAATTGAAGAGAAAATCAAACAAATGAATAATTTTTTCCAGATAGCATTAGGTATATTCCACAATTTAATGGAACAGAATCTACATTACACGAATTCATCAACAATGCAGATGAAATTATAAAACAATGCACAGACGTACTAGGGTGCGAAAACACGCCAAAAACATTCCTTAGAGCAATTAGGAACAAAATAAAAGGAAAAACAAGTGAAGCATTAAACAGTTACGGAATTTCAACAGACTGGAACGAATTAAAAAACAACTTAATAACACATTATAGTGACAAATGGATGTCGCTCATTTGGGATCTGCACAGATTGTTCCAAAACAATGACAGACAAAATACAGTCAGCCACAATTAACGTCGTAAGATTAAAAAACGAAAGTGTTGAAACAAAAACAATATATAAAGAAATGTGTTTATCACAATTTCTAGCAAACCTTAGAGAACCAATGGGTTCTACAATCAGATCAAGAAACCCAGATACATTAGCTGAAGCTTACGAAATGTGCGTAAGCGAGCAAAATATGTATTACGTAAAAAATAGAAACATCTCAGGACGAACATATAATTGGCCAAACCAGCCACAATATTTCTAACCGAGATATCAAAACGCCATATTACAGTACAAGCCCAAAAATCCACCAATAAATTTCCAACAAACAAATCACCAAAATTTTAGGAATAGCATTCCACCAACAACTAGGTACCAATATGAAAATAAAATAGATCACCACCAAATTCCTTATAACCAAAACTGGAAAAATAACAGACGCCAATTCAATAACAGGCCATTGGCTATTAAACAGGAAATCCAAGATACAAGACAGAATTACAAAAAAGAAATATTCATGATTGAACAAAACGAAAAATCAGAAACTGATGTAGTTGAACTTAAAATGGACGAAACTGAACAAGAATATAAAGATTATTTACCGAACTTAGATGAATATTACGATGAATTTTTTCAAGAACAAGCCTCGGAAGAAAAAACGTCAATATAGAAAGTAAACTACGTTACATTTCAATTAAATTATCTAAAACCCTAACCTTACATTTTCTGATCGATACAGGTTCAGATCACTCATACATTGATCCCAAGTCCATTAAACCTTGTAAAATCAATAAAATCCAAATAATAGAAATTACAACAATTATGGGAAGCACCCCCAAAAATAAGGAAGTTATAATAACAGCATTCAAAGAATTTAAAACCCAACAAAAACTTCATTTCTATCTACTCAAGTTCCACAACAAATTTGATGATCTCTAGGAGTTAACCACATTCTTCAATTAGGAATCAAAATAGATCTCTTAAATATAAAACTGATCTTGCCAAATCATCAAATATTACTAAATTTTACCATAAATGGTAACAAAACTCTTACCATTCATGGTAAAATTTAGTGATATTTGATGAACATCAGAAAAACCAATATTCAAAAGACAATACCGATATCCCAATGCACAAAATACAGAAATACAAAAGCAGATAGAGAACTACTAGAAAATGTTATAATCAGAGAATCTAGAAGTCCCTGGAATAGCCCTATCATAATAGTCAACAAAAAACAAGACGCATCAGGAGAACAGAAATTCCGGATGGTAATACTATATAGAGAGCTAAAAGAAAAGACGGTAAATGATGGATACCCTGTACCATGCATAGAAGAAATATTGTATCAATTGAATGGAAGCAAATATTTTTCTCCATCACAGATCTAAAAAAGTTGTTTTCATCAAATACCAAACGTATGAAACATATATCGAAAAGACAGCTTTTTCAGTAGAAAACAATCATTATTAACATTTTCAAAATATTGAATTAGTATTCAAAAGATTACAATCTTTTAACTTAAAAGTACAACTCGACAAGTCAGAATTTATTCATTCTGAAATTCCATTTGTAGGACATATCGTCAGTAATAAGGGCATTAAACCTAACCCAGAAAAAATCATAACCATTACAAGAATGAAAATTCCATCGACAACAAAACAATTAAAATCATTTCTAGGATTAATAGGATAAAAACAAAACCATTAACAAAAAAACTAAAAAATAGATTCAAAAATAAATATAAAGGAACAGGAGTACGTTACAGCATTCCAATAATGCAAGGATATGTTATGTAAAGAACCAATACTCATACCCCGATTTTTCAAAATCTTTCGAACTTACAACAGATGCATCTAATTATACAATTGGAGCAATTCTATCTCAAAATGACAAGCTAATAAGTTACGCATCTACAACATTAAGTAGTGCAGAAATCAATTATACTGCAACAGAAAAGGAATTATTAGCTATTGTTTGGGTAACCAACTATAGGCTACTTTACGGTAAAACTTTCGAAATATATACAGATCATAAACCATTAGAATGGTTATTCAAGTTAAAAGATCCCAACTCTAAATTAACGGCGACTTAAATTGGAAGAGTTTAATTACAAAGTTATATGTTATACGCATTGAAATCAATATATATAATACAGAATTGGACAAAGAATCAGAAAAAGAAATAATCCCAATAACAAAAACAGCACTTAACGAGTTTAAACAACAGATATTTCTGTTACCAGACCTATCAATAACAAAATTACTGACAAAAATACAAATTTACCATGAATCAAGACGAATTCAATGAACAAAAATTGATGTTCATAATAAAGAAATATGTAAATCCAGATAATTTAACCGCAATTTTATGCAATCCTCAAACAGCTAAATTACTAAACGTTATAGTTGAAAGAGACTTTAAAGACAATCTGAAACTGATCCGAACAAAGCATTTAAAATTAGACGTTGAAGATAGAGTAGAACAAATCAGTCTCATAAAAGAAATACACGACAAAGACCACAGAGGTATAACGGAAAACTTAGAAGAAATTAAACGATCACATTACTTCCCGAAAATGAAAAACATGATACAAAAATATATTAACAAATGTACCATTTGCCAAACTACAAAATATAACAGTCAAGAAAAACCAGTCAAACTACAATTCACCGAAACCCGCAAAGAAACCTTTAGACATCCTTCATATAGATATATTTCACATAAATAAAGAAAAATCCGTAAAAAATTTGAAAATTTATCGATGATTGATAAATTTTCAAATTTTTTAACAATAACTCCAATAATAAAATCAAATCCTGAACAAATGATCAAGTTTTTAAGAAATTTCATGGCAAACCATGGAGCACCACGAAAATTAGTAATGAATGGCGGCAACGAATCTATTTCAAAAATATTCAAAGAATTATTAAAATCATACAAGATAGAGGCCCATTTTACAACCAGTTAATTCTACGGGAAACACCCCAATAGAAAGAGTACATTCAACAATAATAGAGATTTATAGGGTACTCGCTTTTAAAAATCCTGACAAACCAACAAATGATATAATACAAGAATGCTCAATAGTATGTAATAACTCGATACATTCTTAAACGAAAATGACGCCGTTTGAATTAAAAAAACGGACACTATCAAAAAGAATCCAAACGCTAGAAAAACTATCTACATATTGAAGAACATAACAAAAACTATACAAAATTATGCAACCTCATACATATGAGACACAATAGGGCAAAAGAAGCATTAATAAACAAACTAAATAAAAAAAACGAGTAGAACCTAGAATACAAGGTAGGGCAAATAGTATATAGAAAAGTTAATAGGAGACATATACACATTATAAAAAAAGGCAACAAAGCGACAATTCCAGACGCAACAAACAAAAAATTTATAAAACAAAAATTAAAAACCCAATACTAACAGAATCAAGCTATTAATGGGGTAGACACTCGATCGGCTAGCAAGCAAGCAATTTGCTAGCCAAAATCCTGGCTACTCAATCAATTTTACCAAGGAAATTTGAATTTTAAATTATGTTTTTCAAATTTTTTTTGTTTTTTTTTTGCGATTGCACAGTAAATTTTGCGGTTTCTAAAAATGAACAGCAAATTTTTGTGTTGGTTTACTGTGAAATTGCAAAAATAAACAAAAATTTATAAAAAATATAATTTGGAATTCAAATTTTCTTGGTAAAATTGATTGAGTAGCCAGGATTTCGACTAGCAAATTGCTTGCTTGCTAGCCGATCGAGTATCTACCCCAATATCAAATATTATTTTCAGGATATCAATAATCCAACTAGTACACAATGCAGGCATAAACAAAAACACCAAAAATAACAAGATTGTAGAAAACGCACTAATTTTTGAACAAAATCTACACCACTTAGAAAACAATATATGTAGAAGAGTTATACAACCATTTAGACAATATTTTAGACTCCATAACATTAGCTAAACAAAACTGTATTTCTCATTATTTGTTAACAAAAAATGAAACTAGTAATATGATAATTTCTACTTTAGAAGATTAGGGAATTGTTATTGACTCAGAACATCGGTTATTGAAATTTTTGAAAATTAATATATTATACCGGAAACCGATCATCGTTTTTTCAATATCAATACCAAAGTTTTCATCGGAAAAATTCAATCAATTCCAAATTTTCCCAACAACAAAAACATTCCATATTTTTATTCCAGAACAATTCCTAATCCTAAACCCACAAAATATGTATAAAATTCTCGCAACGCCCATGCAAAAAAATCCAGGAAAAATATTACTGCGATGAATCAGATTTAAAAGACATAAAAGATAAATGTATATCTAACATAATTAGAAATAAACCAGCTGATTGCGACATTATACAAAACCCAGTAAAAGAAACAATTAACCTATTACATAAACAATACATAGCGCAATAAATTCCAATACAAATCAAGAATATTCTACGACATGCGGAGTACAGAAAACCAAAAAAATTCCAAGCACATCATTAATTAAATTTTATAATTGTTCAGTTAACATAGCAGGTATGGTTGTGGCTGAATTTGTAAGGTTTTCCCCCCGAAAAATTGTATATTAGTGGATTTATTAGGTTCCGACTGAAAAATCATATTGAACACATTGATGCACAATGCATCGTGCGACTTGTGTTATAGTTGGTTTGGCTGTAGGTTCTGCTCGATGATGCACAATGCATCGTGTTACTTCTGCCATAGTTGGTTTGGCTGTAATATTGTTCTGGCTGGCTCTAGGTTCTAACCGGAATTATAAGGTTCCGGCTGAACAATTATATAGTTGGCTGTAGTATGGTTCTTGTTGGCTTTATCAGGTTCCGGCTGGAATTATAAAATACCGGCTGAAAAAGCATATAGTGCACAATGATGCACAATGCGTCGCGCTACTTGTGCTATAGTTGTTTGGTTCCGGCTGATATAGTTCCGGCTGGCGTGATGGACACCATTTTGAAGTAATATGATTGGCCGAAAAAAATTGTTTGAATGAACGAACGAATGTAATTATAAAGGTACCTTTAATCAATTTTGTATCGTTCAGTTAGTGGAGGTTTTAATGTATACAAATAATTTTTTTTTTCTTAAAATATACAACTTTACTGACCTTAGTTCATTGTGGATTATCTTATTATCACATTCAAGCATTTGATTGAGTCAAGTTTTAGTAACTGCTGCTGTGCGTATCGATCAATCTCAGCGAGTAAACACTTCAACGCCCTATCAAAAATGAAACACAGTCTTATCGTAATATTATTAGCCCAGTTTGTTTTTAGCTGCGTGTTCGGTCATGTTATTACAAGTAACTCAAGTAATTATAACAAAAGTTGATATTGCTAATAAATTTTTATTTGTAGAACGGAATACGACCGACACTGAGGCTATTTGTAATGCTGTACCTGGATATTTAAGTCCGTCGACAAATCGGTGCCGTGCTTTATTTGAAACTTTTACATATAACAAAGGGACAAATGCTTGTGATGAATTCGATTATGGGGGTTGTGGTGCAAGTCCTAATTTATTTTGGACTCTAGACGATTGTCAAAGCACTTGTGTACATTAATTAATAAAAATTATTTGTGAGACGATATGTAACAAAAAGAGTGTTGTGTGTACGTGAATTGAAAAATTTCAAGCTAGACTGGACTTTATTCGTCTGTGGTTTGACGAAAATTTAGTTCGTTGCCATGTGTTTATCGGGCGAGTGTTTTGAATGTCTGATGGGTTTGAAATTTGTATCGTAATATTTTTGTAGCAGTATAAAATTCTTATCTCACAAGTGCATTCTAGCATTTGGGTATGCTTCACTTCGAGGAAGGAATTTCGATTTTAAACCAGTTCCAAGTTCTTATGATTATTTTTGAATTTTTAATATTAAACCTTACACATAAATACTGCCTTTATGTTAGAGAAATCATTAAAATAATTTTCTTTATTTGCCGTTTATCAGAATATGTCATTAAACTCAAATATATAATATATGTACCAAATGTGCCGCAGCAGACTATCATTTGATGTCATGTTCACAATTTTTCCTCCTAGCGCCCATCGAACGTTACAACGGTATTAAAATGAGGCGTTTATGCACGGTTTGTTTGAAAGCAAAAAATGCTTACGGGTTCTGCAAGGGACATCACACTTTGGTTCATTGATGAAGTGCCTGTTGCTCAAACTTCATCGTCGATCAACTAAAGCAGGTTAATGCAGGCGAAATCAGTGCAACCACCTCAGCAGAAAAGGCAACACGCCTTATCCATTTAAATCCTCATTTAGACATATCAGTGAGATTGATATTGCAATGATATTTTCGAAGATATCGGATGCTTATCCAGCTTATCCAAGGGATTGTCGGCGTTCTCCTTGTGATTTTATTGGGAGTATAACTTAGTTTTTTCGATTTTTTTGCAGAAAAACACTTTTATTTCTAAGAAATGGTAAATTTTATTTTAATCAAAATTTTTTCTATCGGCATCTATGACTTTTGACCATCTTTCTTACAATTTATGGATTCCATCGAAAAAAAATTGTTTGTCTTTTGAGCGATCCATTCGTCGAGCCATTTTTTGGTTTCTTCGTGGTTTCTGTAGTGCTGGTCTTGGCGGACAATCTGGAAAATAAAGAGAATGCGGTAGAATTTCCCATTTAAGTACTCCCAGCGTATTTTTTACTTGTTTTGCGACATGTGGTCGAGCATTGACGTGCAGCCAAATTTCTTTACGCTGTTTGTTGGCTGGAATTGGACGATTTTCATTCAATGCATGATTCAAATCTATCAATTCTTGTTGGTAACATTCCAGTAATAGTAATAGTTTCGTTCGGTTTTAGCACCTCATAGTACACCACTTCTTTCTGATCCCACAAATTGCCCAAGGTTATGTTCTTCCATGAATGTTTCGTTTTGCTGTTGATGTAGATGGTTCGCCTGGATAAACCCGTGATTTTTTGCGTTTAGGGTTATGGTAGTAAATCCAGTTTTCTTTGCCAGTCACAATTTACCTTATTTTTGAACCATTATCATCTCATGTAAACGTTTGCTTATGGCTGCTTGAGTGACATTTAACTGTTCTGCAAGTTCTTTTTCTGTTTGAGTTGAGTTTTCCTTCAATAATGCTTCCAATTCTTCATCTTAGAATTTTTTTGGTCAACCAGAACGTTCTCTGTCACTGACTTCAAAATCACCACTTCTGAATCGTTTAAACCAGTTTTCGCCAGGGTATCATTGAAAAAGAATGTTTAGTACTAAAGTTACGCCATCTTTTAGAAAATCCAAAAAACTAAGTTATACACCCAATAATTTTCACTGATGCTCAATCTGAAAATCGATTTCATGTTAGCAGCTGGATTATTTTGATAATCTACCAACTGGTTAAATTGTTCTGCGAAAGACCATGTTGGGATGGTTTTAATGGAGCCTGTTCAAATATTGGCTTAAGGTCAACAGCATTAACCAGCAAACGGAATAAATGTCATTCGAGTTTGACAAACAGTTAAATGGGTCCAGACGTTTAGGAAGTAGATACATTTTCCACATGTGGAACGCAATGCGTGATGAGAATACGATTTTGATTTGTGAAGTTGTAGTACGAAACTGCATGTGGCCTTCAACGCATCGTATGGCCGTGAAGTTCACATTATTCGAATTTGTGATGTCCAGAGAAGTTAAAAAATTGTAACGGCAAGGTAGGAAGTATCAATTTATTTATTTAGCTCAAGTATACGAGCTTCTTTAATGACATAATTTTTATGTAGACTTTATGATAATCGGATTAAACTCGATCTCGCAGCTTTTTGTAATATTGAGTCAGTTAATCGGAATTTTGATGGCGGGCGGATTTCCATTGTAGAAATTTTGTTCCAACAAAAGATGAGCTAAAAACTCTTGGATCAATATGGCAGTCGCAGAGACAGATGTTTTCCAAATTACGTACCAGTTTAAGAATTCTACATAAGCCGGTTCTAAACAAGTAACCTTATCGGAAATAGTGTTCAGTTTAATGTTTATTGTTTTAATCCTTGCGATAAAACACCAACCTCGTGACAATTTTTTCCTCGTTTCCATCTGCAGTAGGTTTCTTTAAGCGCAGCGACAACAATTTCTACGATCCTCATCAGTGAATCTCACACTGAAATCATTGTTTGTTCCCGTTCTACAGATACCATGCTAACCGAATCGAGCGCGTTCAGCAGTAAATCGTGTTATACGCTCTCGAAGTTTATTCCATAATTGTTCCAATCGGTTGGTACTTTCGCCTAACCGCGGTCGTTGTAACCTACTCGGTCTTTGTGTTCCTAGCATTTTCGCTGCAATAACTCCGTGCACTCGTCCTGCGGCCTTCCGAACCCAGTCTTGAGTGTGTTTTGTTTCTATTTCAAGAGAGTCGTTAAGGCTATAAACTATTCACGGCTAGTTAGTATTAAATTATTTTGCGTTAAATTACCGATTTTAGAATTACTTATTTATTTATTACCGCAGGTAATAAATAAATAAGTTGAAAATAAAGAAAGGATAATTGAACGGAACAATGGTGATTTTGAATTAATTAGATTTGAATCAATTTTCGGGGTTCGGTTAAATCATCTTCATCTAATTCTACAAACGATGTTTGGTTAAATATAGCTTATAAAAAATTAAGCTGAGTTTTGTAAAGCTTTTGTTCTCTTTCTAACATGAAAACACTGATGGCCGAGTTTAACTAGGAAGTGGTTGGTTATTTAAATGCACACCAAGTATAGTGTAAATTTAATTTTAGTCAGTTAAAATATTTATCAAAATTAAAATTTACCACATTTACCATAACAGACATTAATTGAAGAAGCACCTTAATATATAAGAACGCGCCTTTCTATATTTTACGGTATTCGAATATTGGGAACGTCACTAATAGACAGCCACTAATATTCCCTCAAATACACGGAGGTTCCTTTGTATGCCTTGATCTTGTTTTAGAAACAGGATTGGTTACTTCTCATTTTCAACCCTACTTAATATAATCCACGACAGGGCGATGGATCTTAATATAATCGCACAATTTTAATGTAAATATTCTGCCGTTAACTCATCTAATCAACCCTTGAAATAACAACTTTTATGCCCGTTTGTTGGTTGTTGCAATCCGGGTTCTTCCCAATCTGCCTGACTATTGATATTCGGAACGCCATTTGTAACAAAATGATGCAACTTCCTCCAGCGATGATTGTCTCCAAAATTCTTAGAAAATCCGCTTTAAGAACTGCCACCTGATCGGATCAGAAAGCTTTAACATTTAGAGATCCGGTTCTGGTATAGGTGAAAATAATCTAATTTAATGATTGAACTAAAAAATTTGTAACTAAGACTGCAGCTGCAACATCACGTGCACGTCGATAGTCCAAACGTTGTATTTTTAATAAATTACAGCGATCTTGATAAGGCGGAAGCATAAAGTCGGCTGTCCGACTAAATGGTAGACATCGAAGTGCGTGCAAAACAAATTGTTTGAAACAACTTCATTGTACAAGCGATATCGAAGTATTATATATAGATGAGAGGATACGATAAAATGTGAAATTTCGTGTCCGTCACGCCAGCCGGAACCAAACAACTATGGCACAAGTAACACGATGTATTGAGCAATATTGTTCACTATATGCTTTTTCAGCCGGGTCATTAAAATTCCAGCCGGAACCTTATAAAGCCAGCCAGAACCATAATTCAGCCAAACCAACTATGGTAAAAGTAGCACGATGCATTGTGCATCATTGAGCACTATATTATTTTTCAACCGGAACCTTATAAATCCAGCAAAATATGATTTTCGGTGAAACCTTATAATCCCAGCTGGAAATGATAGTATGGGTTTAGACAGCCAAGCTGCTATGTCACAAGTAGCACAATGGACTGTGTATCATTGTGTACTATTTGATTTTTCAGTTGGAACCTTATAATTCCAGAGAAAACCTGATAAAGCCACCCATAACTATACTATATCCAAACCAACTATGGCAAAAGTAGCACGTTGCATTGTGCATAATTGAGTACTATATAATTGTTCAGCTGGACCCTTATAAATCCAGCAATAAACGTTTTTTCGGTGAAAAAGACTTACAATTTAAGCCGGAACCATACTCTCTACAGCCAAACTACCTTTGCCATAAGTAGCACAATGAATTGCGTATTATTGTGCACTATATTCCAGGCAGAACCTGATAAAGCCAGCCAGAACTATACTACAGCCAAACCAACTATCGCACAAGTAGCACGATGCATTGTCAATCATTGAACACTATAACTTTTCAGACGGAACCTTATAAATCCACCAATACACGATTGGGAGAAAAAACCTTATAATTTCAGCCGGAATCATATAATCTACAGCCAAACTGACTATACCATAAGTAGCAAGAAGCATTGTGCATTATTGTGTATTATGGGTTTTTTCACCTGAAACCTTATAATTCCGGCTAGAACCTGATTATGCCTGTCAGAACCATACTACAGCCAAGTAAACTATGACACAAGTAGCACGATGCATTGTTCATTATTGTGCACTTTATAATTGTTCACCAACAACCTTATAAATCCAGCAATTTACGATTTAGCGTGGAAAAAACCATACAAATTCAGCCGGAACCATACCCTTTATAGCCAAACTTAATATGGCACAATCAGCATGACGAATTGTGCATCAAACCTTATAAACCCAGGCCTATACGATTTTTCGGTAGAAACCTTTTATACAGCCAAACTAACTATGAAACAAGAACCACATTAGATAGTGTATCATTGTGTACTATTTTATTTTTTTGCCGGAACCTTATAATTCCATCCGGAACCTGTTAAAGTCAGTCAGAACCATACTACCGCTAAACCAACTATGGTATAAGTAGCACGATGCATTGTGCATCATTGACCACTATATCATTTTTCAGCCGGAAACTTATAAATCCACAAAATATGATTTTTCGATGAAACCTTATAATTCCAGCCGGTATGGTTTAATACAGTCAAACTGTTATGTTACAAGTAGTACAATGGACTGTGTATCGTTGTGTACTATTTGATTTTTCAGCCGGAACTTTATAATTCCAACCGGAACCTGATTGAGCCAGCCAGAACCATACTACAGCCAAACCAACTATGGCACAAGTACGCGATGCATTGTGCATATAAATAATATATTTCAGCCAGAACCTTATAAATCCAGCAATATAAGCTAACAATTCCAGCCGGAACCATACTCTCTACAGCCAACTACCTATGATACAAGTAGCACAATGGAATGTGCATTATTGTGAAGTGTACGCTTTTTCAGCCGGAACCTGATAATCCCAGCTAGAACCTGATAAAGCCAGCCAGAACCATACTACAGCCAAATCAACTATGACACAAGTAGCACGATGCATTGTGCATCATTGAGCAATATAATTTTTTAGCCTGAACCTTATAAATTCAGCAATACATAATTTTTCGGGATAAACCTTACAATTTAAGCCGGAACCACACTCTCTACAGCCAAACTAACTATAGCACAAGTTAACTAACTATAGCACGATGCATTGTGCATTATGTGCCTTTTCAGCCGGAACATTATAATTTCGGCCAGAATCTGATAAAGCCAACCAGAACCATACTACAGCCAAACCAACTTTGACACAAGTAGCACGATGCAGCCGGACCATACCCATACAGCCAAGTTAAATATGGCATAAGTAGCATGAGTATTGTGCATCAATGTGTACTATATAATTTTTCAGCCGGAACCTTATAAATCCATCCGGAATCTGTTAAAGCCAACCAAAAACATACTACGGGCAAACCAACTATGGCATAAGAAGCACGATGTATTGTGCATCAAATTTGCTAGTTTTAGCTTGACCGAACATTTTATCTTGAAGTTGCTTGTCGTCAAAATATAATGCGGCAAACATGTAATGTACTTTCAGATAGTATTATGAGCCTTGTGGATTGAGCTGAAATTGACGATAAGACCTCCTGTGTGGAAAATCTGTACTACGCGCCAGAATTGCAGAAAAATAATTTTTATTCTCTCTCAAGAAGGGACTGATGCACAATCCATCGTCTTACTTGTGTTATAGTTGGTTTGGTTGTAGTATGGTTCAGGCTGACTTTATCAGGTTCCGACTGGAATTATAAGGTTCCGGTTGGAATTATAAGGTTCCGGGTGAAAAAACGTATTGTGCACAATGATGCACAATGCATCAACTTGTGCCATAGTTGTTTTGTTCCGTCTGGCGTGACGGGCACCAAATTTCTACATTTGCTCTCATTAAAGCGTAGTCTAAAATGTCAGTGACTATTTTTACAAAATTTATCTAAATCATCTTGGAGCTTGTTACACTTGGCTTCGATGTTAACCCGAGCGTAAATTTTCGTGTCATCGGCGAAAAGAAGGTAGCTTGCGAATTTAAAGGAGTCAACGACATCGTTGATAAATAATGTTGCGCAAAATAATTGGGCAGATTGACTCAGAAGTCTTACAGTTTGCCGGCAGTCTAAAAGGGAAGAGTACAACCACTCTATGGGAATGAATTGGCACACCAAATGCCTCAATTTTGCGATAAAAATTGAATATTGTAAAATTAAATTATTGTCGAACGCCTTCGAAAAATCTGTATAAATGACGTTAAATTGTTGTTTCGATTTTAAAAAAATATCAAATAAATTACAACAGAAGTAAATAAGATTGGTAATAGAAGACTTCCCTGGATAAAAACAACGATGCTGTGCCGAAGATATACATAATTAGTTTAATGTAGAAACTGAATCATTGATTCGAAAAGTTTTGATATATCGGAAAGAATGGCTATTCTCGATAATTACTTACCTCGTTCCTTCTACCTATTTTAAAAATTTGGTTGAATGCACGAAACTTTATAAGGCTTAGGAAATAGACCTATCGTAGACTTTCATTGAATGTAAAGGTAATCGGGGAAGCCGTCGTGATCGGCAATCTTATTAAGATCAAATTGAAGCATGTAATTAAGAACTTCCTGTGCCGTGAACCTAATAACGTCAGAGTGTTACAGTACAGGTTCATATACCGAAGCGAAAAATCTCGGAAACAATTCACAAATATCCGAGGGATGACTAGTGACCGAATTCTGGTATGTAAATCGAAATGGATACCAACTACTTTTTCCCTAGTATCTATGAAATTCCACAAATTTTTAGGACTTTTTTATATAGTAATTAGTATACAAAAACCCGTTTAAGCTTTTGAACTCTTTCCGGGCCATTTCAAATTCTGGGCAGTAATCTATGCTGAAAGCCAGTTTTCTTTTTCAATCAACAGAACGTGTCTTTCTATACCATTGAGTATATTGTTATAAACATTAAAACTTACTATTTCGTTTAAATTCCGGTCATACGTTGAATAAAGTTCCAATTGCTATTTCTAAGAAATTCATTCAAACATAGTTAGCGTTCCTGAAATTAAAATAAAAATTACAAAATAGCTTAGATTTACACATTTCATGAAAAATATTTATCGCAATGATGATGAATGCTAGAGCAGCAGTAACATCTACATACATACAGTCTATATCAGGCAAATTAAAATCACCTACAATGATAAGCTGATCGATAACACCACGTTCAATCGTCGTTCAATCGTATAGTACAAATAACCGCCACATTAACACGGAGCTCAATGACGTCTAGACAACGGTGACAGGTTATCTCATTAGGTAGTGAATCTTTTAGGGCAATCAGTACTCCGCCGGCGCTACGGTTTGTATCAGCATAATATCTGTCGGATGGAAAGTAATCCGGAGAGTGCATACTGTCGTTAAGCTAAGTTTGACATTATTATTACGTCACAATTATTGTCTTTTCGCTTTAGCTCTAATACTGGATGCGTTATGGTAATAAATCGAAGTTTGGCTGGCGTTATTATGCATTACTTGTTGATTACTGATGTTATAACTTTGGCACTTCACAGTGTTGGTTGAATATGGCACAAACGACTGACGATTTTTTTATTGTGAAATGGTCTCACACACACACACGTAACCGTTCCCTTAAGTTTGACTATTACCGACCAAATGGCAGAGTGGTTAAAGCTTTGGCATTTGGATCGGGAGGTACCGGGTTCGAATCCCGATAGGGGCAGGATGCAAAAGTGAAATTTCATCACAGATTACGATCTGTGATGAAATGTAACACATCTATGACCCCCTGTCGGAGTGCAAAACTCATGGGCCGACCCATCTTCCATGTCAGTGTAGGCTGGCATGGAGCTTGCAATGTGCAGATGGTCTTAAATCGGTCCTATAGCCGTACGTCCTCGGATTGGCTGACTGGCGTAAAAGTAAGGACGGAATAAGCAAACCGCGAAAAAGCAGGGAGAGTCTTGAACAGGCCCCAGAACAGATTGCAGGGATAAATACAAAAAAAAAAAAAAAAAAAAAAAACAAAAAACAAAAAAAAAAAGTTTGACTATTTCAGCATTCGATATGTTAAGGGTGCCATTCACAAAATCGACGATGTCAGTTTCGTTGTCTGCTGGATCGAATTGCGACAAATGAGATGTATGAATGGAATTATAAAGAATTCGTGACAGAAATAGATGAACAAGAATAATGCAACAATTATCTGAATTTACACTTTGACATCCTTGTAGTAAAAACTGAAGTGTTGCCAAAAAAGTAAAGTACGCCTACCAATTTCACCAAATGTCTTATGATCTTAGAAATTTTAGAAAAAAGCTCTAGTGCAGCTTGTATATTAAGTAAAAGCAGCCGTTACAAATTACCGGACAAGTGGTGCAGGAGGAACTGGGATATCTGATATAGAAAATTCGTTATAACGATTCCAATTGTATATTGAAGTGATTAACTATATTTTTCGTAAGACTTAGCAGGAAGAGCATAAACATAAATTATTATGTTTTATAGACGACGATAAACAAAAAGGCCTCAAAGACAAATATTCCAGATAGATATGCAAACGAGTGGTATAGGGTTAAAGATGAACAAAAGGGTCTTTTCTGATCGATCGAATAAAATTGTTCTCAGTTGATCACTAGTACACAACGTTTTTAAACATGAAAATATTTCAGAATTTTATTTTGAATTGCAAAATCTGCACAGTTTCTCTAATATTTACAAGCCTCTTCACAATGCGATTTTGACCTGAAATTATTGTTGGAGCCACCGCAACCACCATAAACGAATTGTTCACATTTATCGGACTCTTTCACGTATGTATACCGATAGAATAGTGCATCACAGTTACCGGTCTCACCAACCGGTTCATCGCAGCTACTGTCGTATGTTCTACGTTCTGTAGAATAATTTACAATTCAGAATTTCAATATAAAACAAAATTATGTAATAAGCTTACCGATAAGAACATGGCCTAAGGCAGAGTATAAAATTGCGGCACATAAAATTATAAATATTGTTAATTTCATTTTGATCAATCCGTTTTGATGTTCCAAATTAAACTAATAACTGAATTGTACACTTTCGCAGTTTGACTATATATCATATACAACATAATCTTGTCAAAAAATTTAATCGCCTTGAGGGTTGCGTAACATACATATATAATTTGAGGATCCACAACATTTTAATCATGCACACCACAGTTGATATAATACTAACCTTTTGACAGTTGTTTATAAAAATGTCATATAAAAAATTCTAAACCAATCAAATAATTTGATAACATGCAAATGTATTTCTGTTAATTACTGTTTACAGGTACTTTCACATTCTGCTTCGGAGCTAAAACGATTACCGGTACCACCGCATCCGCCATACACGAAACTCTCACAAGAATTTGTGTTCCTATTGTATGAAAAACTAGGGAAATAGGCAAAGCAACGACCTGTTTCTTTTGCTACCTCGTCGCAAACATTCACTTGACGTTCTGTGTATATAGAAATAAAAATATATTATACATGTTGTAATCGCGAATCACTTCCGGTAAACCAGCACAACAATTTAAAATCACTTACTAACTACACTCCCGATAGCGACGCATAAAATTGCGGCTAAAAAAATTACAAATAGTGTATACTTCATTATGTGGTTGGTAATAGTTCTTTACTTATCGAGATGTTTATTGTAACTAAAAATGTATAGGTCGTATACGATCAATTTATGCAATTGCTGTTTGTGTTAAGTTGGGTATGTACAAGTATATAGAATTCGCACTTGTGTAGTTAGATGTGATAGCATCGGTTGATCTTCGAGTTTTTTGTTACGATTGTTTGTCGTACACTTACGTAATTAAATATTACATAAAAATACAAAAATTATTTTTACTAATGCATATTTTATTTATAAATATTTATTTTATGTTACACACTCTGTTAAAAATTATGGAATACATGTCATTTCACACTCCTCCAAATTGCTAAATCGATTTGCGTTCCCATCGCATCCACCAAAGTAAAACAAATCACAAGTATTTGTTTTACGATTGTACGTGTATTGTGGATCGGCTGCTCGACATTTTCCTACGATACCCGGCAATTGGGTACACGGATCGCGGCTATTGCCACTGTCTGCACTGTACATCAAAATTAAGGTAACCAAAACGAGCAGAATCGTTAGAAATTTCATTTTGTTTACAAAGTGATCGATTACAAAGTAGAACTAAACCGTATAGAGTATTTTGTTTAGTTATTTATTTAACTATTTTGTGTGCTAATTGCTTGTAAATATAAATAAATAACCCGCAGAGTGATAATTAATTATATTTGCTGCATGATAGCAAGTTTGGGCTATAAATTTTAAATTATGCACGAGTTGATTGAGATAACCACGACGGTTATTGTTGTATGTATTGTTTTACGAACTGTGGATCTGAATAGATGTTGGTTTGTCGTTTATTTAGACATTGAAATTAGAATAAAAATATAGTCAAGGTTTAAAACGAATATGTGTTTAGTGTCTGTTCAAGAGGTCGTTGATAAACTTGTTTTCTGTTTCGAATTATACCACAGTATTTTACAGTCGGCTGTGAAATATCTACTCCAATATTAATATTAATTCGCCGGTGTGCAACTTTGACACAAAATTCTGTAACGTTTTTATCTTAACCTTCTAATTTTGTTTCCGCTCTAATGCCGTTTAAAACTACTTTGTACTGTGGTAAACATTTTTACTCGAATTGTAATCAGAAATTATCTGAGCTGAAGTTCCCGGCAAAAATATCAAATACTAAGTAGTATATTAGTAACACTCAAAACAAAATTAAGATTACTTACTTATAATTGACTTATAAATAAGATTAGAATTTGTGTGTGTGTCAAAAACGCGAAATATGCAATTAAAAACTGGAAATATTCAAATAAAATAAAAAATTTGGCAAAATTTATAATATTTTGGTAGTGAAATAACAAGATGCAAAAAATTTAATGTCAAAAAAATTCAGCAAAGCAAAACATGATTGCAAGATTCAATTGGTTTTTGGAAAGAAAACAAATTTTTTAAATATTTCTGTTGACACAACTAGCATGATTAATTCTTTCTAATCTGAAAACATTACCTATGCCCGCTCATTTTCCCATCCACGAAACCTAATCTCACTCGTCTGATGACAAACGTTTAACTGTGGTTTTGCAACTGGTTTCGTATACGCCTAGTTACAGTCAGCTTCCAAAATCTGCTGAACTCATCATACATGCATATTACGTTTCAGCGAACTACGAATTTCTGTGGAGCTATTCGAAACTACCAATCGGTTACCTCCCGCAAATATCTCGCTCCTGGGGGTTGCAGTCAATCTACTCTTTACTTCGACCCATTTCAGCTTATTCACCATTTTTTAGTTTTTATTGAAATAAATTATTTTTCAAGTATTTAAAAGTTTCTTACACAGATAATCCAATTAAAAACTTTACTGATGAAACCACAATAATTATAATAAAATAGTCAGCTTGGTTTATTCCTATGGTCTTATCATTATTTCGTATAGTGTATGTATATTAGGGTGGACCTTCTTTTTCAAAAGTTCCAATATCTAACGGGACACCGCCTAGAAATATGAGGTTATGCTAAAAACTTAAACGGAAAAAATATTGGGTCAATCGAAGGTGGTTTAGAGGTCACGACTTGAGTCCGAAGTTCGATAAAAGCGGTATTTGTTTCAATTTGTCACTTTCAATTCAAACTAACAGAAAAATGATTTAAACATTTTTCTTAGCCTGAACAAAAATTGTGGTGAATAGAGAAGAAGATCAAAGAACTTGCACCGCGACGTTATTGCCAAATTTCTAAAATGCAAAAAAGACAAATTATGACTATTTTTTTTTTATTAAAAGTGCATAATGTTTTTTCTATAACATACAATGATAATACGAATTAATTTTTGTGATATAAATAATCAACCTAGGTTGATGTTCTACTCATTAAGGATGTTTTGTTATATGTTGAAAACTTCTGTTAACAAAACACCACATTCTGCGATATCATTTACGAATTTTATTTGACTGATAATCTTCATTCCGTCATTGAAATTATCATCGTTAGATCACATACCCAGTCTTTAAGAAATCTATGAATATCTTGAACCGTTTAAAAAAATCGCCAGTGTTTGGTGTAACAAAATCTGCTAATTGTTTCGTAAAGAATGTTTTTACATGATCTGTTTTCAACTCGACGCGCTTACTAGACTCAGCGTCTACATACCTCATCATATCCAACCAAATGTTGCACCATTCGTCGATGCGATGCTTTCGTCGAACAAATACCACAATTGACAACATATTTTATTTAGTATAGCCGTCGCCAACTTTTCATCATGGGTTTTGTAGAAATAAATATCTCGTAAATAGTTCAAATCCACCTTTGATGCGTTAGCAGCAGTGCAACGAAAATATACATTTTCATTTGGTATCATGCACCAAAAAATTAGAGTGATTTTCAATAATTCTTTGTAATCATCCCGAGCCAATTCGTTCTTACAAAAATCCGGTAATTCCGCTTTCATGTCATTTTATTGTACATATATGAACGTCGGGATCATCTATACCTGCTTTGAAATTATTCTTATTGAAGGAATTACAGTCAGTCTTAAATCTCAAAAATAACGGAACATTTACTCCTGGTGATGTCGACAAGGAAGATATAATAAACTTGTTCCAGTTTCTGCTCTAAAATAATACCTACTCCATTTAATTTTCCAGTATTTCGAGCGGTTACGACATCGTCAGCTATTTCCAAACCAGTTGATGATCCACGGTCTCTATTCTAGATAACTCCGGAAGTAATTTTGCATCCAACTTTTGCAGTAATTTTGCAGCTTGAAAGCCAATTTAACTGATGCTGTTATTTCTACTCTATTTGTTTCACGAAGAGGCCACGCTGATCAAATGCATTGCTGCACGATCAGTAATGGTCCACTTATCCAAAGCTGACAATATTCTAGGAGTAATGAAACATTTGTTTGATTCCTCTATAGGCTCCTTCGCTTACCATGGGCAAATCAATATTTTCGAAGCTCATGCCGTTATCAGATATCCTTTCGCTGTGATATCTTCGTTTTCGATTCACGCTGTGACAAGAGGGACCGCTTGACGTATTCACTGATCATCATAAACAAGGCATTGATTTATGTGCGTTATAGGAAATATCATCCAGTTTACTATTAAAGGCCATTTCTCTTTCACGGTAAACTTTTGAAGGTTTATTTTTATGCTTTAGAAGATGTTTCCATTCTTGAAGCAATTTTTCATTGTAATTCGTGCTTTTGACCAAAAAATAGATACTTTCTGGATTGTCAGAGCTCGACTTTCACGAATAGTTAAATTTGCAGTACGGTGATTGAAAAAAAGGTCCAACACTTGCTTTTTTGAGGATAACTTAGCACCAATAATTTGACAGTATTCATGGTCAAGAAGATAAATTTCAGTAGTGGACCGTAAATTAGCTGCCATTTTATTAACTTTAGCAGCACTTTAAATAAAACTGTTAAACGGACTAGATTTTATTATTGTAAATTTGTGTCCTTCTCTCGAGAGATTTGGATTTAAGACGAATGATTCATAAATAAAACACTACTATGTTAAGTCATTATGACTCATACGGGTTTTTAATGCCATCGTAAAACATTCCTTTGTTTAGTCGTTATACCTAATTTTTATTTATTTATTTTTTTGTAATTTTGAATATAAATTCCAGGATTTTAAAACAAACTTAATCTTTGGCAATAAAGTCGCTATTTCTTATCTTTGTATTTTCGATATCTTTGAAATTTTGGAAAGTTAATTATATTTTATTTAGGCAGAGAAAAAATTATAAATCATTTTTCTGTTCGTTTGAAAGCGAAAAATTGAAAAAATACTGTTTTTATCGAACTTCGAGCTCAAATCGCGACCTCTAAACGATTGACCCTTCGATTGACCCAATTTTGTTTCTATTTAAATTTTAGGCATACCTCACATTTCTAGGGGATGTCCCGTTAAAAATAAGGTCCACCCTAATGTATATCCACTTTTTTAAAAACTACGAAAATCAATAAAATAAATTTAAAAACAAAATTTAATATGCCTTTGGTCCTCCGTTGTTTTCTGCTATTTTCAAAATCCTGTTAAGAATAATTCTAACCAACCCATTTATAGTTTCGGGTGATATTTCCTCCCAGGCATATAGAATGGCTAATTTTAAATAATTTATTTTCTCAAATTGCCTATTATCCTCGTCAATTTTTCGAACCACAAAGCTTTTCAATTGTGTTTTGAATCTAATCAATCTAATAATGTTATGTAATGTTTTGCTAACCATGATTTTGCACTTCAAGAAAGCCCCCTCCCTCCCCCCCCCCCATATATTATACTACCACCACGAAAAATCCTCTTTGAAAAGTACTTTGGCTCTTCTCTGAGATCTCTCCAATAATATTGAATACCATCTGGCCTATCTAAATTAATTTTTTTTCTATACATATTTTTTTTATTTTACAAGATATTTTTCAATTACCTTTAACCAGTCACGACTCATGTTTGCCCTAACAAAGTCAAGTGGTGTGGCTCTGTGCCGTTTCTAGCTTGGCTGAGTGTACTTCGAGAAACATTTTTATGTAAGCTCGCTCAATGCCTCCTAAACTACAGGTCGCCAAGATGATGACGTCACACTATGTCGACGTTTTTGTCTCTTCGCTTCGCCTCGTTCCAAATAACAAAACGATAAAAATATTATTTCTTTCTCCAGTTCTTTTGTAGATTGTAATTTTGTTGGTAGTTTCGAACAAACTGTTGAAGCAGCAGGATATGCGTTTTCCAATTTGTTTAGTAATGCCCCTGAGATATACTCGACGCGACCGACGTGACTAACAAAAAATAAAAAGTTGAGATATATCAGTTTGTACCAAAGCGATTATACTCGACGCGACTCAGAAGTAACAAAAAAAAAATTGATTCAACTTTAACTTTTTGTTGTTGTACAATAAAAAGTGACATCTTACGGCAATTTTTTAATAAACATTCTACTACAATTTTTTTCTATTCATGCCATTTTTGCTTGTCAAAAAAAACATTCTATTACCCAAATTCAAATTAAAAATGAGTTTTGAGGAAAAAATAATATCTCTAGTGCAAAAAAACACTATTTTATTTGATGCACCCTCAAGGGGTTATAATGATTTATCGATAATAGAAATAGAAATAGAGTTTTATGATTTATCGATAATAGAAACACTAATAAAATCAACTTACGTCAAAATGTATGTCAAAATGTCAAAAACGCGATTCGAAATTATTGACTTTATCTTGCGTGTAAAAGTAAAACTTTTTTGACATAAAGCAATGTCTGAGTAACGTCGAGTATATCTCTACCATCAAGCCTGAGTGAAACAAATGATTAAAAGGCTACTGTGTTAGATACAGGGTTTGGCACTCGAAGTGTTACCAATAAAAAATGCTGTCGATTGGTCATTTTTTTTTTATTTCTTAACTTCATAACTATTTCATCACTATTGTAAAAACTTTTCATTAACAAAAAATATGTTATTGTTTGATGTAGCCACCTTTAGCGCGGATAATAACATCGAGCCTGCCCGAGAAGGCTTCACACGCTGCACAACTGTGGTCTGATAGTATTTTGTTCCATTCTCGGTGAATAGTATTCTTTAAAGCGTCGACCGTTTCATATTTTTTAGCTAATACTGGCTGCCAAACCAGAATAAGCCATGAAAAAATCCATAGGGTTTAAGTCCGGGGAATATGGTGGCCATATTGTTCTGCTGGTAACTTTTTCTTGTAAAAAACGTTGCGTGTCACGGGCTTTATGGGACATTGCCTAGTCTTGTTGAAACGTCAAATGGTTTCTACCGGATTGTTTACGTGCCCAAGGTAACAAAGCATCGTTTAAATTCTCTTCACGGTAGATTTGTTGATTTATCTTTACTAGTGTTCAATGAAAACGAGTGGTGAGCGTCCTGTGGCAGTTACCACGGCCCAAATCATCACTGATACAGGCGCTTGCTTTCGCAGAGCAATTCGCTGGTCTAAATTGTCTTTTGATTTGCACTCTCACCAAACACGATCGTTTTTTTTTTGTTTACATATTGCTGAACCGTAACAATTTTTTCATCAGAATATACCAAATTCTGGATGAGTCCGCCGCCCACGTGCAATTGTTTTAACACCTTTGCTCTTGATAGGCGAACTGTTTTGTCCACCTCCATAGCGTTTTTAGATGCTACAAATACATTTTTGTGACATTGTAACATGTAATGGTCCGATACCAACCGTTTTGTTCACATGTTTATGTCGTAGCTCGTTAGCAATGGCTGGTTGCGACTTTCCAGCTAAATACAAAGCGATAACACTTCCGTTTGAATTACATTTCGATAACTTTTTTTAAACTGCGACGTACTTTTTTTAAACTGCGATATGCTTCCGAAGGTTGTTAAACAACATAACAGACTGACGCTTGTCAAAAAATGAGCGCACTGCCATTAGCCGTTTGGTTGCTACAGCAGTGTGAAGTTGGTAACACTTCAAGTGCCGACCCCTGCACATAGTTATGAAACGAAGAAATTCTGAAAAATCTGTGATTAGAGCAGCATTGCCTGTTTTGCACCCCATTCAAAAGTTGTGATAAAAATGAGGATTAAAATCGTTTCGTGATCGTTTTGTCAGGATTGGTCACAAAAGGATAAATGATAAATAAGCCGACATTTTTTGTATACCAAAAATATTTGTTTTGTTGTTTTCTACAAAAAAAAAAATATAAAATTTTCAACTGAAATCATTAAATCTAAAACACTAAACTATATTTTTAAGAACATTACATATTTAGGGAAAAATTTGTTAGTGAAGATTTTAGTGAAAATAACAGCAATCCTACTGAAAATATTTACATTCCAAAATCTAGAAAAATACTGTTAAGATAAATGTAACGCAAAATCATTGAAACAACAATTTAAATAACGGCGTTTGAAAAATTACCGTGCAAGCCTCTGATCTTTATCTACTAAAAACGGTATCACGGCTTCAATCGTCATTGGATGGAAAACTGATTAGATTAATTGATTTTAGACTGTTTTTTGTTTACTCCGAAGCTTTAAAATTTCACCGCTATACCATTTTTAAGTCTTATTGTAGGCGCAGATATTGGCATTTCCTTTGGGAGTATTTCCTTTGCAAAGTAATACTGCAAATATTTTTTAATTATAGGACAAGTCTTTCAGAAAGTGTGATCTCATGTCCTGAAATATACCTAGTGATTTAACAAATCAGTTTCATCGTATCGCAGTCTTCGGCAAAAGAAAATACGTGATTTCGAGAGAAAAGCCGTAATTTCCATGAGAGTACATCACATGAAAATGTCTGTAATTATGCGATTTTCAATCTCGTTGGTTCATTGAATTATGTATTTTAGCCAGGTCTATGGCTGAGGGGAAAGAATTCTTTCTATTTTCATTTTTTTGTGAGGTTGCCATGCAGTTATCCAACTTTGTATTGACACGAGCAAATATTGCTTGAAATTGGTGTTAAAGTTATTGCCATATTATCTCTGGCACTCGTTCTTTAGACACCTCACTTTTTAATGTCATAAATTTGCTTACTATTCTCATTACTAAATTATAGCTTTTTTACTTCCAGTAATAGTCGGTAATCTTCATCTCATTTAGCTATAGAACCCGCATAGTCCCCGGCACATTTATACAATATATAATTTATTAATTTGAATAATTTAATTAATCATATTTTTTTTATTTTCAGGTAAGTGATCTGACATTTATAACTTGGACGTGAGTATAAATAAATTTTAATGATAATATGGGTCGCCTAAATAGATGACTAAATCTGCAAAATTTATAAAATCTTTGTAATCTTTGGCCATCCTGCTGAAGGTTTGTGATTATTCAGAGAATTAAACTCAATAGTAAAATGCTTCGAATATAAGAGTCAGAGAAAGCGTCTATAGACTCAGCTAATTGATAAGCCATGTACCACATTACCGAAAACAAATTCAGCAATATTTTTAAAGATACGTTATCAGAAGAAAAATGGTAATACTCCAATGCATCTCACCGGAAAGTAGCCGCAAATGCCGTACTGAAATCAAGAACAGAATTGAATGTGTATGTTGCCAGAATTATCGTGGAGAATAAAGCCGCGTAACAGCCATGCAAGCAATATTCTGTATGCTGTTATATTTTGTTGCAGATTAGACATTCAATTTAGTTCAAATGCTCTTCTATTGCCCAAATATGATACTAAATTTTAGAAGTTTACGTTTATTGTAATTCTTCAGATAAGTTTGTTCTCTAAAAGTATTACCAAGATGTTTGAATTTTAATCTAGCAAGTTTACATCAAAAAATGGAAGAAACACTATTCTTCTATAATTCTAAATAAAGTTGTACTCATACGGGTTACTGTCTGTTAGACCTAACTGGGTCGAGTAGAATGGGCGTAAGTTTGTTAGTAGCCATAAATTAGTCTTAAGAGGATCCTGTTTGTTAATGATAAATAGCCTAAACCTTAAAAGCAAATATCAAAAATGTCCCCAAATTCGGCTTTACAAAAATAATTTAGAATATTTGTTTTAGGGTTTACTTGTTATTGTTTGTTTGTAGCTCTTCTATACTTACTGCTCGCGGTAATGTGATTTCTGGAAAATGGAATTTCGAACTGATGCGTCGAAGACTTCGTTTGACAGATGTAATTTATCACATTAACAGAAATGGCATTTCACTATAGATGGATGGGCCGATCAACTTTTTTTTTCCTAAAGTTATGTATTTTACTGTACTATGTAGATTGTGCTCCGGTAATTCTATCAGTTTTAACTAGTGACCGTTGCTTTTTCTTCTCAAGATAAAGTATGGTTAAATGCATTCATTATCTGTATATCGATTTTGTCTCGTGAGTTACTCATTTAAAATGAGTGAAGCAAAAAAAATCGAATACGTACACAGTGTATAATACACAATTATGTCTTTGTATTTGTATTTTCCTTTTGTTCGTATTTGTGTCATTTGTATGATGAACAGTATCAAAAAACGCAATCCGGGCGAATCGGTTTAATTTTTATGGTGCTTATTTCCTTTTCTCAGCACATTACGTCTGCTCTCGAGTTGTTGAGTGCCATTATTTAACATGCTAATATATTTTATATTTAACATTTTTTTAATCATAAATTAATTTTATATGTTTTAATAAAATTTTATAAGTAAATTTATTTTAAATTCCATAAATTTTAAAAATAAAATGTTAAATATAAAAAAAATCGAAAATACATAAACGACACAAAAATATGGCGTTTTACAATTGGTTAATTCTTTGAGTGGCAAAAAGCGCGATCGTGCTCTTCAATACACTAGCCGAAATCATGTCGGCACTCAAAGGGTTAATATAAATAAACAAAAAAAGAATGACACGTGGCTAGCATATGCAGTAAAACAATTATATGCACGAAACTAATGTCATCCCGGTTATCATCAGTCCGGAAATGAGTGTTCGCTCACACATTTTGAGACAAAATCCGTATACTGATTTGCTTAACACCCATTTAAAAACGAGAAACATTGTTGGTGAAGGTTGTCATCTTATCCAAGAAATATTATAAATGTGATTTAATGGAATAATTTTGGAATATTGTAATATTGTACAACCCTTATTTTCTTGTATATCACGTATCCTTATTTTTTAAGACATTGAAAATCATATTTATGATCTCAGTTTTTTTTTTTTACCTAATCTGCCTTATTGTAAAAATGAGTGATTTGAAACCATTAGGACACACGCAAAGCTTGATAATAATTAACACGAGATAAATCTTCCTTGATGTTTCACAACAAATGACATTGATATTTTTTACTACTAGTAAGTGATATTAGATATTTGACGAGATGTTTTGAACTCGGATGTGCATCTATGCAAATAATTAAAAAAGCACACTGTAAACTTGTTAAACACGTTTTATTGCAAACATTTTAATTTGACCGGATCACGCATATTCAATGAACACATTTTTTCTCACATTCTTCTTTCGTTTTGAATCGATTATCATTACCATAGCAGCCGCCATATATGAAAAATGTGCACTCGTTTGCAGCTTTTTTGTAAGTGTACGATGGGTATGAAGCTCGGCAGGCACCTATTACCTCGGCTGGTTGCTCACATGGATCCGTTTCTAGTTTGTGTAGAAAGTAGCGGTAATAACAAATTAAATCAATTATTAAATGTATTGAATCCAATTAAATTACCATCGGCCACTGAATATGCGGCAAAAATCATAAAAATTAAACAAAAAATCAAGATGAACTTCATTTTGTTGTAAGCACTTTAGTTGTTTTTATTGAACTAGTTAATTTCGTCGGATCGAAGAGAATTTATATAGATTTGCAGTGTGATGATAAGAGAACATCATAGTCACAATAAAATGTTCGATGAATGTATTAAACTGGTAAACTAAATAAATAATTCGATAAGTCTGATAATCTGATAAGGTGCAAAGTACGCTTAAATATATATTGTATATTTTTGTGGTTTGTGTATTCTCACAATGAAACTAGTTTCTAAGTTATGCTGATAACAAGTTTATTTAATATCCGCTTGCACTATCTATTTTGACATAAATGCTTTCTATATGACACATTTTTATTCAGCGACAAGCTAAACTAGTTCTACACCGATTTCGATGAACTATTGACTGTTGTTTTAAATTCCCTTCAACCAATGCACAAGTGTTGGACCTTAGGTGGAAAATCATCTTAAACACAAAATAACTAGTGTCACATTAACTCTAATTTGATACAAGGATGACGTACACCAGTTTAAACGATTACCACGTTCTGAGAAGAATGACAAAACGGCTCTGAAACCCTAAAATTACCTTCAAACCAATACAGATTTCGTTCAAGTAAATCGACAACAAAAATACAAAGAAGTTTCTTTATGTGGAATTAAATTTTAGATCAAGGTAGTTATGTGTTTACTTTGGTCACACATCTATAAATAAAAATTAAATAAATGTTAAGAACAACATTGATATAAACATTAAAATCTCCATATCGTGCAACATTTGGAGAGCTCCCAGATTGCGAATGAATCACAAACTATGAAATGTTAATTCATGTTCCACAATCACAAAATTTAGTTGGATGACCTCAGTTGGTTATCGTGTTTAGTATCTTTATGTCGCGGACTGAATTTTATAAATATTGTTTAGGTCACAAAATTCCTCCCAGAAATATGGTGTCAGTGGAAGAAGCAAAATGTTGCTTAATATTTTGTAATTTAAATCAAACATTATGCCTTCACTATTTGCTCTTCTGTCAACTGGCTAAATTGGACAATTTTATCTTGTATTTGTCTAGAGCTGTTAATTTTGATTTTTGGTCAAAATATTTTTATGTTGGACACCTTTATACGTTGGCCATTTTTTTCGGCACCTTGAGTGTCCAACTTACACAGTTTTGACTGAGTTAGAAAGCTGATTAACGATATGGGCCGCAGCAAACTCGAATCAGCCTAGGTGAAATGTGGAAGTTACATATGGTAGACACAGAATAACTTAGTCAACAACCAACTAAAAGTATATCTGGCAACCTCGACTTGAAGTCCATTGTTTTATATTATAAATCATCATTTAAATGCGATTACTATATCGCCAATGTGGGTGATCTCCGAGAAGAATTAAACCCTAAACAAATGGTGCAAATGGTGAAGCAATACTCAACCAAATGTTATAATTAATTACAAATTCCTCCTGTCTGTATTTTAGATTTCTGATTTTTTTAGACTTTTTTTCAGAATTACGAGATTTAATTTATTATTAATTTCTAAAATTTAATTCAGGTTAAAATTTATAACAAGTTAAATTCCTAAACAAATTCTATTATTTAATGTAAATGCCATGATGCCACTGAAAAAATAATATCTCAGCTATGGATGCCTATCTCTCCGCTGTGTTTTAATGCTGGAAACAGCAATGCTACTGATATTTGCAACTCTTATTACTCATCTTGATCATCAATCTTTAATAAAGAGATAATTGAACGCAGTAAAGCACCATGCATGCATCCGTACTGTCACAATGAGAACCCACAATAAGAAAAGTCACAATAAAACATTACAGTTAGCTGACCCCACATCCCCATATCCCATATGTTGGTTTCAATTTTTCGATGATTAAAACCAATGTATTAAACGCTATTCGATAACACCATGCCAACCTTACGCCTGAAACTCCTGAAAGAAACACTTATACGAAAATTATATACCCTTCATAGAAAATTACTAAAATATTTTAACATCCTCTTCTCATCCCTGCCGCACCCACTATCGTCAAACTCCACACCACTAAAGCACCACTAACAATGCACACCGAATCACTCATGCCCCCTTGCATGACACAACATATCTAAATTCCTCTCCAAACTTCAACATACCCATTTAAACCAACCCATGCACACTGAGTTCAATGACAGTAAAGATTAACTAGACCTTTTCAGATACACAAACTTTTAAATTGAGCACCAACTATTCATGAACATGTAATCCGCATCCATGCAGGACAATGGTTTCTACCGGAGAGAGGTAAAAAAAATTAGACATTCCAGAACTAGCACCAACAGAGATAACACACTCACGAATCTATATACGTAACCACCGCAGAACGATAATATAAAGCAAAATATAAACAACAGCCTTCTACAATCAATGAGAGTGCCACTAAATAACATGAAACTGACCATTAGTAACTTGCTATTGATAATCTTTAGACTTTCCAGCAAAAACTCCAAATAGATTGGCTTTCCACAAAAAGGCAATCTCTGAAGGCATGTCTGAAGCAGAAACCTACTAGAAACCTGGTAACTCGAGTGCCAAGTGCCTTTTAAAACACAACAAACCAAAAACTTATTGATCGATTACGCAAAACTCATACACCACTCAAATACCACAGAAGTGAAAAATAAACCCTAATCTCGTTTTGTCTCCACCATGTGCCTAGTCTGACGGATGAACTTGATTATTACTGATCAGGATTTTCACCCAATGAAAACGACATAAAAACATCGATCCACAACTGCAACGTACAACTATACATTAATTACGCCAACAGTGTCCAGTACTGACAAACATAAATACAAACAAAAGGATCAAAACACAACAAACAATTTATTTGCTACATACACACATGTCGTGCGGGGCCCCACTCATATTTCAAATACTTGAACGAATAATCACAACAAGAGTCAAGCATATATGATAAATCCTGTACGGAATAGAAATTACTTCCCGTTACCACCTGCAACACGTTTCAAACATGCGACAATCAACGTGAAAGGCTTCGCATGGTTTTGTCCGGATTTCGAATCTATTCAATAAAATTGTGGTTTTTAGAAAAATAATTAAACAATCGGAAGGCAAATTTGAATCGGACAAATATGTTATTTTAGCCAAAAAAATTCCAAAATCAAAAATTACATCAAGCGATCGTACATCTGATGTACCATGTAAATATTCCTACAACAGCTTTATCATCTAAACCATCATATCGGTGGTAAAACCTAGGCTTTGGTTCTCTATAAGTAGAAAAAATTCAGCAGTGTTCTGATGATGAATTTAAACTCTTAATTTTTAACAAATTTAACCTAGAGGACTCACATACTATCACAATGACCCCCAAACCAGGGGATGACGGTTACTACATGTATCCTGCCGTCTTAGTGTGGATGATGAATCTTTCACCACATTACTAAAATTAGAGTATTGGCCCCCAGGATTTTTTAAAAGTGTTTGATTTTAGACACTCGATACGATTTCGAATTATTTTCATATTCGACGAACACACTACCAGTTTTTGTCGTTTTTCCTTTGGAATGTACATAAACACTTCCGAGCCTAACACTCCACAAATGATCAATTTTCACCCTTTTACCATCTCATAATTCATATCGTGATTTCTTATGTTCCATAGTATGCGATTGTCGTGTTCCACACAACCATTCTGCTCCGGCTTATACGGTTGTTACAGGCTGGCTACTGCCAACCTGCAGATTTCACTTAAACACATGCAGAGGCCTCCACGGTGATATTTTGCCGGCTAAGTTCTCAGCGAGAATTGCTAGGGTCGTGGGGTTTGAGGCTTACATGGTTCCTGGCTTACACCGTGATTATTACAGAAATTTAAATAAAAAGAAAAAAGAAAACGCAAATAATAATAATACCGGGTTCCGCCGAAATTCTTCGGCCGGAACCTGAGGAATGAACCGAACAACAAAAATAAATTATAATAATAATAACGGTAGAGGTGCCTTGGTGCGCGCATCCATTCGAATTCAAACAGGGTTAAACCCTGGTTACGAAATTGGATGCGGGCACCAAGGGACCGCAATCACTATGCCGATACAGGATGGGAAATCCCCCTCATCATACCCAACCGAAAAAATTTTAAGAATTCATTTTAATATATTTAAACCCACAAAAAAAATATAGAGAACCCTCTTCCCACGAGGAAAACAGCAAAGAAAGGGAGCAAATGAAGGAGAGAACGAGAGAGAGAGGGAAACGAGAGAGAAAGAAACAATGCGCATCGACCGCGCACCCGCTGTGCGGCGCCCGATTACAATAAATTGGAAAAAAAAATTTAGAACAAAATATTGTAAATATAAAAAATATCAAAAAAAAATAAAAAGAAATCAAAAAAAATCTAAATAAAAATTAAAAATAAAAAAAAATTGTACCTTAATACTAAAACCCCTGTTGCGGCCTTGCGCGGCCGTCATGCCACAGGTGGACCACACCCGGACCGTTGCGGCTTTGGTGCCGTTACCCCACCGTTAACCAAAAGTTGCGGCCTTGATGCCGTCGTTGGGCGACTCCCCGCCTTTGCGCTCGAGCGCGTGCCTGGTTGGGCACAATGTTGCGGGCCTATCCCCGATACCAAAAAAAATGGAGTGGCCTCACCTGGCCACCTATGTATAAATAGTCGGGCGTTTTCTGCCTTAACTGCAAATCAGGTGAATGACCTCACCAGGCCACCCACAAAGTAATCTGGTTGGGCGTTGCGGTACACCCCTTTTCAATATACAATTCACTGGCTACGACTCAGCCACAATTAATGCAACCAAAAACAAAAATATTTAAGTTATTTGAATTGAATTACTTTTATTTTCTACCTCGAGCACAGTACGTATGTCACCCTTCACAAAACACCTTTTTCCCAAAAAAAAAAAACCAAACACAGACTTTGTATGGACCGCCCTGCTATATTAATGTGGTTTTAAGTTTTAAGTGACACTCGCTCCTCGTTGGTTAATAATTGTTTTTCTAAAAAGGTAAACTTAGCGGGAAATATAAATTCCGTGAGCACTTTGACTTCATTTTGTCATGAAAACTAAACCGGTTTTGTGTTAATTTGCACTATGGCTTCTGTATTTTACAGTTGGACGTAATTTCTTCAATCACAAAAAACACGAAAATTAATACGAAACTACATGATTAATTTTCTTTTATTATTTTAAACATTACAATGTTTTTGTGTATTTATAATTATTTATTATAATATTATTATTAGTATATTTGGGCAACACAACAATTTATCACCTCACAATATAATTTTAGAAAGGAATTGCAAAAAAAAACTTCCAAAAAAACTATTTTGATCAAACTCAAAAACTTGACTTTTTAACATCAAAAGCTGGACTCTACTATCAAAAATCCAAAACTCGAATGACATGATAAAAAAAAATTCGAGCGTCGCACAAACGACGCGCAAAACATTCCAGAACAATTATCTTTCTTCTCTGTTTCTCGTTTATATCAATTCGCATTGATATAAACGAGAGGCATATAAGAAAAACATTCTTATGGAATGTTTTGCTTTACGCACACACTCGATTCGCACTGTTTCCTCTCTTCTCCAACATCTTTCTCACCCTCGCGCCACCTTACAAAAGGTACGTACAAAACAACATCCACAAAAGTGGGGACAACAACCAACATTGAGAAAACATAGCAAGTGGAGGCACAAACCAAATGGAATAAAATACAACACAGCGCTGGTCACGATTATGTAATCGTAACAAACGCTGTACCGTATTTTACCCCGCCCGATCGATACGATTACACTTGTTATGATTACACAATCGTAACACGGTACAGTTCGCTCATGCTGCTCTGAAACTGTCCCGTTGTTTGATCAAAAACCTTGTGTCCGTTCTCTTGTTGCATTCGAATTACCGACAATTTTATATTTGGTGCAACCTCCGAGTTTTGCTTTATCCTGTAAAAGCAAAAAATACCTCAAACCGCCAATCAAATTCGTTGCATTCGTCCACAAACGTCCGTATGACTCCTCTTCACGATGTTTAAAACTTCCACGATGATGCTTTCCGTAGATGCACGCTTCGCACGTAATATCCTCGTCCACGAAATTGATTTCATATTTCGTAAAAATGTCTTCACATTGTACGGCGTTCTTCGATGTCTGAGTTGTTCGTGCCATGCGTGAAGTGAAATTTTCTTGATTGCAATATTTGCGATGGCCTCATCGACATCCGCTGATTCATCATCTTTGAGCAGCATTTGAAACAGCCACTGCATAAATGTGTCCATTTTTCAGTACCCCGCAGCGCATGCTATTTGATTGCAATCGTTAACCACGATCCAAGACCTTTCTCGACGAAAATAAATTCATATAAATTTCCGGTACATACACCACATCCACCTTCTGTCTTTGAATCCATGAATCATCGTCGAATGCTAGAATGTTGATATCGCCTTTTCCTCGAGCCATGATCTCTTCACCTTTCTCCCGCCGTTTATATATGTGAATTCTGACGATGTCTCCACAGAGTTTTCAAACCTCCCGAGTCGAACAACCAAGTATTCTTGTCTCAACTTGATGTTGAGCCATGACACAAAAATGCAACGCCTGAACCATTTTTCTGTTTCTTATTATCTGAATTGTTCATTTTATTCTTCTGTACGAGTATACTCGCGTTTCCATTGACCACTTTCACTATAATGTAAAGATTTGCCTTTGTTATTTTGTTCCGATGAAAGGCCATTTTGTGAATTGGAGTTCTTCTTCGAAAAATTCAATTTGGCGAATTAATGCTTCCGTTCTTTCATTGTGACCCTGCGTCTTCACTAGAAGCTTCTCTACTATTAATCTCGCACCTAGATTGATCATATTTTTGTTATCCGCCTTAATTTACATGCACTATATGAAAATGGTTATATACAGTTGGCAAAAACATTAAAATCTTGGCCATAACCATCGAATCGGATGTAACAATTCAGTTGAATTGATTGCACAAGCTCTAGAATTTGGGTTGATCTCCCCGGCATAAAAAAATTATATTTTGTTAATAAGCTAACCGTAATTCATATTTTTGTTTACGCGTATGAAATATTTTGAATAGCGGAAAAGATGGTTTGGGCGGGTAGAAAGAACATAAAAAAATTTTCGGTCTGATTTTTTTGATGAGGTTTAAAAAAAACTGGGCATTAAGTATCGAAATTTGCAATCAAGTGGTTGTCCGCTGCAAATATTTTAAAATAAATAAATTAATTTACCCAAAATTTAAAATTAAAAGTAAAATTAATTATTAAGCTAACTTAGGCAAAATCCATTAAAATTAATATGTGGTGTAGTTTTGTGAAACTGTTAGTTTAAAAGGTTGAGGAGAATACATACAATTATTTATATCCGAAAAACATTAAATAATTAAAACTAGATAAATATGTAACCACGCTTAATACTAAACAATTTGTTATACTTAACTTCTTTCAAAAAAATAAAAAAACTAAAAGTGTATTTATAAAATAAAACTATTATAAACCTAAACATGTATATTGCAACAAACATTTAAAAGTTATAATTAAACTAAAAATTGACAGTGAATAAAATTTGAATTGTAACGCTGGCATAAAATTGGTTGTGAGTGTTTATTATTTGAAAACACCCTCGTACTTTTCAGTGTGTTGAGAAGAACTTTCGAAACGACTCTCATTTTATCATTCGTTTACCCTACAATCTGTATGCAGAACCTCTTAAAAATCGAAATCTTGAGGTATAAACCTACAACGTAATAAACGCCCGTAAATAAACGATACCTTGTGGACGAGTTTGTGTCTAACCGCCTATTGACAACGTTAAGGCTATAAGTGATAGTGGACTGTTGAATGCCGTTGGTCGGGAGTATAGTAAGAAACCGTATTTACTGGGAAAACTAAGAGCTGATTATTTTCATTGAATGTGGTGCCGTAAGCTGTTTGGAATACACAAGAGGACCTGAGATTTCAACAGGGAAAAAACACCAACGTGGACCGTACGGTAATAAATTTTTGTAATCAATTTTAACTTTAAAAATATTAATGTTATTCAATTAATACGTAGCTTCATGATTCAGATATTTTATTGTTTTCTATTCATTTTATTATCACACATTGTAAAATTTGTTTGTCTTGAAATTTTTGTATAATTTAATTTTGGTAGAGGTGTTTTCGCGCTATATCTATTTGTATGGGTTTATCAATTCGGTATTGAACTATCAGTTAGGATTACGTTAACCACCATGTACTAATTCTTTTTGATAATCGTGAGTGAAGTGAAGAAGGGTGGAATGATGACAGGTGTTTCCATAATATCATAGCACAGCTGATAGGTCGTGTAATGTGTCTGAATTTTATGAATCCCCCCATTTACCCTGAGTCCGTAGCCGGAAAAGCTGTGCTCAGACATGTTACATGATAATTTTTGTATTCGATCGATTAGTCGGTCGTTACACGGAAAACTCTTCATCTTGATCCTTTAATTGTTGCAGGACTTCCATGAGTTTTAAAATACCCGTTGCAATATTCTCTCTCTCTCTCTCTCTCTCTCTTTCTCTCTTTCTCTCTCTCTCTCTCTCTTTCTCTCTCTCTCTGGCACTATATCCCATCAAGCGATTTGGCCGCCTCAAATGAGGTTTCATAATCATATTTTCATTTCGGATAAAGAGTGATTAATTCATTGATCCTAAACCAGCCGTGAAATTTTTTCCTTGTCACCACCGGGAATCGAACCCGAGACCTCCGATCGCTGGAGCAAGCATGCTAACCACTTTGCCACCGGGGTTGCAATATTATCGCCTGTTTTTTTTTTGTGAAACTGTAGTACCGCTGTTGCAAGTACATAATATTTGCCTTGGATGTTTGGTCATGTATGCTCTTGAGTGTCACCCACATTGAAGCTGCCGAATCACAATTTATTATTTGCAGCAATGGCTGCTTTTTACCGTTTGAGTCCCAGGAGATATTGAAAAAACACTGTCGAAGAATCCCAAACAGCGCAACCGGGATTTTTCTAAATGAGAAAAGAAGAAATGAATGAGATGAAAAGGCAATTTATTGAGACAAACCTAACATATTGTAAAATGTACTATTTACATTAAAAGGAGCTGTGTGATGTACTTGCTTCAGTAAATTTGAGCGCGCGTCGACAATGTTCGAAATGTGCTGGGTTTTCTCGACATAACATCTCAACAGCGCGATCGCGCTGCTTGGACTCAAACAGTTAATATTCATTGCACATCCGTAATCGTTGGTTTTTGATCGATGACATCCACTACGTTGAATGATGCACCACTAAAATTTGGTGCATCTGAAATTTTCATGTTAGTCACTTCCAAATTTTTACCAAAACTAAAATAAATAAAATATTACAAAAAAAATCACGCTTACCTCGTCGTCTTCCGAATTCCTCTTTCAACACGATGATGAAATTGTAGTAAACACTATTTCTTTCTTGACACTTCTCAACAATTTTACAAAACTTCGCAAATATTGTAACCTGAAATTTTTTCAAACACGTACTCGCATAAACTATCAAAATTTTTAATTTTTAATCCGATTTATTCGGTGTCATGGAACGTAACGTTGCACACATAACCTGTTGAATTAATCTTCTTGTCAATTTTCCAAATTTCAGTTCAATACGCAGTGGAACGAATAAAACAAATCCTGGCGTGTGCAAAACAAAATTTTAAGTCAGCGTATTTCTAGTTCACGTCAAAAATACAACAATATTCTTACAATTGAGAATACCGGCCGAATCTAAAACAACGGTCAAAAATGTCACACTTTTAAGTAATTTACACTAGAGAGTGCGCTCACTAATTTCAATAACAATAATAATAATAACGAGGCTTTTACGAACTTTTAGTTTTCTGAAAACATCACCGACTCCTAGACATTTCGCACAAATAACAACAGAAGAGAATTTTACATTCGTGGCAAAGTCATTCTATGGAGAGAGCAATCCACACACCACCAAATTCAGGGATGCGGTTTGTGTGGTAAATGTAGGCTTGTTCTGTTTTCCATGTTCTGTAAGCTACACCAAGAAAATAATTTCAACGTATTACACAGTAGAAGTCTGAAAATAAGCCAAGATCAACATCTAAAATTACTTTAAATTTTACGGTTAAAATTTTCTTAAATCTCTTTAGGGCCAACAATTAGATTTTGCTGATCCTCAAATCTTATCTTGAGTTAATGGCAAAACTCCGATCTTTATTATTTGTGTGTGTGTGTCATTTGATAAATCCGATATTTTTTTGTGAAGATACAAATACCTTCCTGACATCGCCAGATAAGTTTTCTGTTCGTCGGATACCGAAAGTATGTTAAATCATTTAATTTATGACCAAATTTTTAAAATAACCAAATATTTCCTAGATGTTTTGAATTTTGATTTCGAACTAATGAAACTTTAAATTCTTTAAATAAAATTTTAAGTTATCCCAAGCTGAATTTATTTTATTACCCTTCGTCAACATAGTCCTGATAAATTTTACTAATGCCCGGTTGCAGAGAAAAATGAATAACAGCCGGTTAGTTGTGCGCCATTTAAATGTTTTGTATGAGATCAGTTTTCGCAATCAGGAAAAACTTAACGCAAACTTTAAGCGATTAAGCTTAGTATCCAGCTCGCGCTAAGATAAATTTTAACGCGGTCTCCACAAGTCTCCACTAAATTACAGATAAATTAGTAAGCTAAAAATTCATTCGAGAAAATTATTTTGTTCATGCATTTTAAAAAACAAAATTCCTGGTTGTGCTGTCAAATTTTTTTAAATTTTATTGTTCTAGGCTTTGCTGCGAAAACGTTTCTCGCGAAAAATTGCTGCGAAAACGTTTGTAGAGTTTTCACTAGCACGGCATAGACGGCATGTGTGAATGAGATAACTACAAACTTTTCACGTCAGCTGCGTACCGCATCTGCGAAATCTTAAGCTAAATATTTTTTGTTATTTCGCTAGCTAAATTTTACGTCAAGTTTGTATGTAAAATTTATCTTAGCGCGGGCTGGATATCGAAATTTACTTGAAAAGTTATTCAATCAAAATTGGCCATTTTAAATAAAGTGTTTTCCAATAAGAGGTTTCATTTTGATATTAAAAAAACGAGTATTTTTTTAAGAGTAATCAATGAATGTTTATTTCATTGTAAAGATTAAGGTATGCCATTAACATTTGAAAACGATATCAGCTAAGTGGCCGCCGTGTCTACGCTTGCAGTACCAAATCCGTTTCATGAAATTTTCCAAGACCAATTCGCGCATTTGCGGCTGTATGTCCTCGATAACTTCACGAATTCCATCCTTAAGGTCTTGAATCGATTGTGGAGCATTGGTATAGGCCTTATCTTTCACGTGGTCCTAAACAAAAAGTCTAAAGGTGTTAAATCACAAGATTTCGGTGGCCAATTGTGATCACCTTTTCGAGAAATAACACGGTCAGGAAATTTTTCTTGCAAAATTGCGATTGTTTAGTTGCTTGTGTGGCACATAGCGCCGTCTTGCTGAAAATAAACGTCGTCCACATCAATATCTTCCAATTCCGGCCATAAAAAATCATTAATCGTAACTCGTTGCGTAATCCATTCACCGTAATAGTTGCATCAGCCTCATTTTCGAAAAAGTAAGGTCCAATCACACTGCCAGCCCAAAAAATCGCACCACACAGTGACACGTTGAGGATGGAGAGGCTTTTCAACAATCATTCTTGGATCTTCTGAGCCCCAAATGCTACAATTCTGCTTATTAATGTAGCTTCCGTGGTGAAAATGGGCCTCATCACTGAAGATGATTTGTCGATGAAAATCCGGATGGTTTTGATGCATTTGAAGAACCCAATCATCGAAGATACGACGGTTATGGTGATCGACCGGCTTGATTTCTTGTGTTAACTGAACTTTAAAAACCTTAAGACCTAAGTCTTTATGCAAAATACGGTATAATGTCGTTTGTGGAATGTCTAAAAGCAATGCTATATACACATCTAACTATACAGACGATTCGTGCGTAAATTTGTTTTGGCCTGCCACATACAAGAAAAAAATACAGACGATTTTACAATAACAATTCTTTATGTTTTGTTTTCAAAAATCAAAGAAATCAAAAATCAACGAAGTCAAAACACAACAGAGAAAAAAATCGTTTAAAATTTTTTGATGAGTTCGGAATTCGTTTTTAGATTTTTAGCGTTTGTTAACGGGTACAATTATACCATTCAGAGCAAAGATCGTCTCTAGAAACGGATAAATAGAAAATTGATTATTTTTCAATTAAAATTATTAAATAATTGCAAATTTATTATTTTAGCTACTAATTTGAGGTATTTTACATATTATCTTATTAATTTGAGTCAAAAATATGCTCTAATTAATTCGTAAATGCTAAATCTGTTTTTAGAAGTCGTCCATAGAAATGTGTATGTGGCATCGCTTTAATTTCAAAGATCGACGATGAATCGACAAACATGGGTTTTCGTCAACACTATGGGCTGCAGCAGCAATATTTTCAGTTGTTCTTGAGCGACGCACATGGTTTCGATTCTTCACATCACTAACTTGTCCCAACAGCTCAAATTTTTCCACCAGTTTCACTATTGCCGGCTGAGAAGGTGCTTCACGACGACCCAAAAGTACGTTAGTTTTGCGAACTGTGACTGCAAAATTTCCACTAGTGAATTTTAACAATTTCAATGCGTTGTTGAAGCATGTATCGTACCATTTTTAGTAATGTCGTAGTTTTTACTTGTCAAGTGTCAACAGAAGCCAGCTTCAAAATTGACAACTGCCCAAATAACAGGCTATTCAAAATGAAACCTCTTATTGGAAAACCCTGTATTTATACGTAAGCTAAATGTTTCCACGGAATAAAATATATTTAATCAAGTTGGCGTTAGTTTTTTCTGATTGCGAAAACAGATTTCATATAAAAAATTTAACTGGCGCACAATTAACCGGCCGCTAGTCATTTTTCTGTGTAACCGGACCGGTAAACCCAACCAAGCAAAATATTTTTTTGGTAAACAAACTTCCGCTTGAAATTTTGATTCAGGGATGGCAATTCCATGCGAAATAAAAATAACTAACCCTTGAGATATACTCGACGCGACCGACGTGACTCAAAAGTAAAAATATATGCTTTCAAACTACGTTATTACATTCGACGCGATTAACAAGTCTTCAGCAAGCTATGGAGAACAACGTTATTGACATTTAGAAACGTCGTAGTCACGTCGAGTATATCTCAGGGATAAACTTTATTTCAAAGTGCAGATAATTTTTCCAGATAATTTTGAAAACGTCCATATCAATTCGATTCCATCAGACTGCAGTGACCAAACTACAAAAAAAGGAAAAATACTTTGAACTTATATGCAAAGTATAAACACAATGCCTTAGCGAATTATTATGGTTCCGCTAAATACTTATTAACCTCTTCGTAACCTCGAATTTCATTGTATTTGTATTCTGTGTCATAGTTATAGATGTTTTATTAGGTTTTTATTCAAAAAATTCAAAGTCATAGAAGAGTACATGAACGCATACAACGCGGTTTTGTTTGCAAACAATACAAGTAACTACATGATGGTAATTTCAACTATAAAACACCTTTTATAAAATATATCGTTAACAAAACGACTGCATTTACTGCATCAATAATTAATTATTTTAATACTATTAACGTAGAACCGTCTCGGATCGTTAAGGGCATGAAATTCAGAATTCCCCGTAGTTTAATCATAGAATAACAACAGAAACGGCATAACGCTAATTTTGTATGAAAAATTATCAACTCATTTTGTTGACCTTGGCTCACATAATGTAAAGCATGCCTGATGACGTCCAAGTGCCAACTGATGTTTATTTGGAACCCCAAAATTTTTTCGATCGAAACAGACATATTTAATAAAAACCAGTTACTGTCTGGTGTGTAAGTAAAATTTAATGATGAAATAGTAAACCTCGTCGAACCCGAGCTTGATTGTATAGAAGAAGACACACCTATGCAGCAAAATCAAGGTCAGGATGCAGAAAAACTCATTGAAGCAGACAAAGAGCAATCTACACCTCAGAATCGAGTGAACCGAAAAGGGAAACGCGGAAATGAAGAAAGTTTGAGGTTATCTGCCAATATGTACCAAGTACAGTTACATGTTTCTTAAGCGTAATATTCGATGCAAAATATACATGACAAACTTTGCAAATTCTGTTCTCAAGTTCATTCTGGACCATCGTGCAATACATATCGTACGGAAATATCTTAAATTTGGAATCCGTTTGAAGCATACTTCGCAAATTTAATGCTTTTGTGATGAATAATGGAGCAAAATTAAGTTTGCTATTGTTTCGCTTCTAATACTTCTGATGAATAGAAGTTTGTGACAGTGGCACTGTTGGTGGTAGAAATCTTTCACTTAATATATTAAAAATTAAGCTACGTGGTCCCGAACAGCAATTTCGATTAACACATTTCACAATTTGAAGACAATATTGACTCGTTCTGACGTGTTCAGCAAACCATTCCTTGTTTTTCGAATTTAGAGAATTAGCATCAATTTCAGAAGCATCTGGTTGGATATATTTGCATACAGTTGGATATCCATCAATAATAACTTTATTCCAAATTTCTGCCAAAGCATTAGCACCAAACACAAAATTTTCCAATTTTGGTTTGTTATCGATATTTCGTCCTTCAGCGTCTAGATGACTGCCAAATTTTTCACGTGGCAATATAACACCCGACAGTTGTTTGCTTAATGGTGCCATTCTTCTTTCGACTCTATTAAAGGCACTTCTACCAGGTGCATTTGTTGCAATAAAAATGGCATCTAAATTATATTTGATGAAGTGATTGATATCTGGGGTTTTCATCTGGACCGTCTACATTTAAAATAAAAATTGATTTAACTTTGTTCGCATGTTTAACGAATTATCCAAACTCATGAAGTTCAACCAATTTATCCATTTCCAAATAATGCGAATATGCGGTTGATCAAGAATGCTTTCCAGAACAAATTGTGATAAAAGTAGGGCCACTTTTCGCTATTTCTCTTGGATTACCAATGCAATTTTCATTTATTTGAATTGCAGATGGCATTAGTTTATGACGAGCAGCAACAACCCAGTCGTGATCTGGTAGACTATCTCTATACTCGACATGCATGAGGATAGGTTATTGTTCATTTGCTACTGTATATTATCAAAGGTTTTGCAAAAAAGTCCATCTAGATGGCGAATATGATTGTATTTTTGAGCGCGAATTAATTTAAATGGCACAGTTCGAACATGCCTCTTACCTCCAAATCCTTTGGTGTTTAGTTCAGATGTTAACTGAACCAAAGTTTGAACAGATCGATAAATATCTTCATTGCGTTTTTCATGGGATGCAGCACCATGAACCTCGAGATCATCTATAGTTTTCAATAATAATGGTAGATCAAATTCAAGTCGAGGTCTGCCAACAACATCCCGTTTCATTAACGTCGCTGTTATTTCTGGAATATTTTACGCAAATTTCTGCCAGTTTCCGTTATCGTTCGTCTCTGGATATTTGTTGCCGCTCTTGGTCATTCCGTTTTATTTTTAATTTGTTTTCTAGGCTTTGTTTCTCTTGTTTAAGTTTAGCGAACATTTTACATTGATCCGCATTGAGTTATTCAGTTTCCTTCCTTTTATATAGGCCTGCTAGATCACAATTGATTATATCTAACTCTTTTTTGATCTCATCTTGAACCTTAGTCTCGCGTTTTACTTTTAGAGATGAAGAGGGAGAAATACTTGGCTTATCATCTTTATTAATAATAGGATCTATTGTAGTCTGATTTGAAGAACTGGTTGCAGGTTTTTCTGATGCAGAAGGCGTACATATGACTTACAATTTTTATAAATTTTATTCATAAATTCATTCAGTAATTACTACAGCATATGTTGAAATATATAAAATATATGAAACACTTTTAAATATTACAAAAAGTAAAAGTTGACGTGACCATGAGGGGGGAGGGGGTTTAATAGTTTAATAGAATGTGACACATTGTGACATAGGGAAGGGGGGGGGGGGGGGGGGTAAATAATAGGCAAAACTTGTGTGAAATCATTAAAGAACATCCCATAAGTCCGTTGATCTTATCAGTCGAATCTGATTCATTTGACTATGTCAAATTATTTTTTACACCATCATTTGTAGGTTTGATAATAAATCATACTACAAAGTACTCAGCAGTGAAAAAAATTAAGTCAATTAAAATTGATTCGGATGATATATACTTTTATTGTTGTAATGTTCATATCGGGTTACAATCTTGTACCTCAGAGGCGAATATATTAATATTTGTAGAAATTTTTACGAATATCCTTTTTTGCGATATTGATTCTATCGGATTCACAGCTGATCGCTTTGTGAAAGTGCGAATTTATAAAACATTTGAATGAAGATCCTGTAGAAATGAATGTAGCCATCGATGATACCCTACGGAATTCAATTTTCATTTTATTTCGATATTTTTTTACCGACCCAAATCTTCTTTGTGGACTAAACGCAGTAACATTTGGAGGAACTGAAACTGTGCGGGAAAACAGATTGAAAAATATTAAAATGGAAGACAAGTAAATAATAAATAGGAAGCCCAGAGCATATTTCGAAAATTATGTGGATAGGCAAAACGATTTAGTACTAACACGCTGGAAGGACAACCGAACGGTCTCTTTTTTATCAAATATTTTTGGTAAACATCCCATTGGAACCACTCAGAGATATGTACTTACGTACAGAGAAAAAAAGTAAATATACCGCAACTAGACGTTGTAAAGATGTACCATAAAAACATGGGTGGCGTTAATATATTAGATCGCCATATCCAACTACAAAATGAATTTCCGCGGTAGAAAGTTTTACATGCCCATAGTGCTGTGGATGATAGATCTTGCAACTAAGTTTTCGACAACAGCTAGCCGTTTCTCTGTTTAAGCGCGATATGGACGGGTTTAAAGGACAAAAAAAGATTACGTTGTAAATCTCAAACAATTTATATGTGTTCTTCATGTCAACTTGCTTTACACGTAAATGGTTCAGATGACTTCCACAACAAGCTCCGATTAATTGGCCGGCTAAACCTGAATGTATTATAAATTGTGATTTTTGTTTTTCATTAAATTTTAAAAGTTTATGTTTTATTAATATATTTGTTTGATTTTTGAAAATAAATGAAGTTTCGTAAGTTATTTTGTTTTTCTTCGTGTCATTAAAATATAATTAGGAAACTCACAAAATAGCGACGTGCCATGTTTTCATTACTTTTTATTACATATTAAAATATTTTATGATTGAAATAAACAAAAAATACTAAAAAAATCAAAATAAAAACTTTGGCCATTAATGGGTTAATTTAAAGTTGTGAACCTCTAATAAAACACCCTTTAGTAAACACAATAAATTAATTTGTTACACTTGTGACATTTGTTAATACTGATTAATGATATTAAAATGCAATACAGATTTTTTAAACTCAGATGTGCATTTGTGCAAATAATTAAAAAACACACTGTAAATTTATTAAACACATTTTATTGAAAACATTATAATTAAAACATTCCAGCGTTCAATGAACACATTTTGTCTCACATTCTTCTTTCGTTTTGAATCGATTAGCATTCCCATCGCAGCCGCCATATATGAACAATGTACACTCGTTTGCAGCTTTTTTGTAAGTGTACGATGGGTATGAAGCTCGGCAAGCACCAACTAGCTCAGCTGGTTGCTCACACGGATCCGTTTCTAATTTACACAAAACATAATTTTACTAATTAAAACAATTATTAAATTGATGAGATCCATTTAAATTACCATCAGCCACTGAATATGCGGCAAAAACCACAAAAATTAAACAAAAAATTAAGATGAATTTCATTCTGGTGTATTCCTGTTAGTTGTTTTTGTTGAACTAAATCGAGTTCGCTTGATCGAAGAGGGTTTATATAGTTTTGGATAGTTAAGCTGTTACGTGAATATATTAAATTGGCCAACACAAATAAATTATTCAATAAGTTCTTTAACATCATTAAAGATTTGGTGAATTCTCTAAATAAAACTAGTTTTTAAGTTATTCTGATTACAAGTATATTTCTTATCCACTTCCACTCTCTACATATACCAGTATTAATGTAACCGCTTTCTACGTGACACATGTTGATTCACAAACTTCCTTAGTTGGGAATCGATTAGCATTACCTTGACATCCTCCATACACGAAAAATGTACACTCGTTCGAAGCTTTTTGATATGTATATGATGGGTTATAAGCCATGCACATGCCCGCTACTCCAGCTGGTTCATCACATTGATTAGTTTCTATTTTTGGTAAACGGTAAATTTATATCATGCTAATTAAACATAAAGTTTCATTTGAGTATTGATTACCATCGGCTACAGAAAATGCCCCAAAAATGGTTAAAATAACGCAAAGAATTGCTAAAAGTTTCATTTTTTTCAAATTTAAGTACAAACACCTTATACAACACTACACTACACTTTAAACTACTAGCCCACCAAACAGACGTTATATATGGTTTTGCAGTTTGATAATAGGAGAAGGGTCACCAGGAGGGTCATAGAAATCTCTCAGATATACTATTTTGTTTTGTTATTCAGCAAATTTAATTGATATTCATTTTAATTCCTCATTTAGATTAGATGTGGGTATGTGGGTTGGCTGTTATATTTTTTTTCCTATTAGTTTAGAGATTGTATAGGTGGCTTCGTCATTTCAAATAATTATAAAAATAAGCAATTTTGATAAACGGTATCAAAATATAATTTTTTTTCCAAAAAATTATTTGGCTTTTCGAGATAAATTATTTGTATTTAGAGACGGGCTTTACGGTCTTGTTTTTATTCTTTAAATAAAAAACGTATTTAGATTGTTATAACCCCGACATGTTTCGGTTTTTTAATGTGCCAACTTCTGGGGGTGCAGTACAATTTATTTCTACCTATTATCTCTTGCAGTGCAATTTAAATCTTATTATTTTTGTAGAAGATGGCACATTAAAGCCGAAAAATGTCAGGGTTATAACAATCTAAATACGTTTTTTATTTAAAGAATTTAAACAAGAGCGTAAAGCCCGTCTCCAAGAACAAATAATTTTTTTTATTTCTATTTACAACGGATTTTATTATGTGTGATTGTTCAGTCGTCGCGACCTGATGGACAAGACAGATTTTTTTTCAACGCAATAATTTCATTGGTGCGAAACTGGATTTTGCGATTTTTCCAGATTTTCTATCTACTAGTTTATACTCGAAAAATTCAAATAAATTAATAATATTTCTTTATTTCACTTTTAAATATTTTCATATGGCGAAACTCCCAAGGTTTGCTTGTATTCTGTTTATACGGTCTTATATTGGGCTTCTATATGTCCAAATTTATATCTGGTTTCAAATATAAATTTAGACGGAATTCTAAACGATTAATCTTCCTTAAATTTCACGCGAAGACTCTCACTAGATCCAATGAGTTTCTGCGATATTAGCGAGAATCTGAAAAAAACATTTGGTTGGTCGAATAAACTCAGAAAATTAAGGAGAGTATTTTAAGCGATAGAAATCCAAAACTGAACATTCGTACTGAATATCATATGATGGAATTATCCCGGAACTTCGTACAAATTATACATTTTAGAATAATAATAGTTGCATTTCATGACACCACTATGATCCAGATCAGATCAAATTTTACATGTGAAACAACAACAACACGTGATCGTTTTGTTGTTGTTTCACATGTAAACTTTGATCTGATCTGGATCATGGTGGTGTCATGAAATGCAGCTAATATAACCTTCGATTCAAATTACACCTTTATTGGTTAAAAATACCAAAATTTATTCAGCAAAACTAAATTTCAGAACTATCTTTAAAATCCATTTATAGTATTCGTCATCCAGCATTCAACGATATCAAAACTTTACAACAAAAATTTATGTTAGACTCTAAACTCAAATAGAGAAACAAAATTATTTATCATCTGTAAGGAAATGCTGAAGTTTACTCTAACTTGTACAAATTTGAGTAGTACATCTACATATTAGAATCCCAATAAACGTTACAAACAAAATTTCATCATAACAGTTTAAGAAAGGACAGAGATCCGTTCAAATTTAAGTACAACATTTCAAACATTTTCAAATTGCAAAATTTCCAATACCGATTTTCTTGACGTGAGGTCAATCAATTTTACAAGGTTTGGAACAGAATTTTAAATTTAATTTATTTTATTCCACTGGAATGAATTCTAGAGAGAGATAATGCAACGACAACCACACCAAAATCCAACCAAATTTGGATGAGCACATGGGATTGGAGCATAAAAGTAATTCCAAAAATATAAGAAAACGAGATCATCCTCTCCCCACGTCATGCCTGTACGTCTCATCCAGCAGCAGAGGTCTGCTCCTTCCTGCAGCCCTGAGAAAATACAAAATTCTTCAAACAACTGAACAAATTTGCGTTTTTTGACTATTTTGTTTAAGGCAAAAAACAGGTATTCAATCATAAAAATTGTTTCATCGCTAAAGAAAATTCGCGAAATATCTCAAGCTCTACAAACCATGGGTTACCACGTGACAAAAAAAGAATTGCATTTGTTAAACAATATTTTGTGACTTCTAAGTTTGTTATTACCTGTTTTGCCTTTTCAAAGTCTGCTTAGCTATGAAAAATTAAATATTAGAGGCCAATTTTGGTTTCAGCAATATTTGCTTGTGAATTTCCAGTAAGGGAAAATAATTGTTGGTCATAGTTGGTTTTCATGTCAGTAGCTTTCATGTCAGTACTCTACTTAGAATAAAATGTGACATACTATTTCACATTTTGAATCATTTAACAAGTTACTACTAGATTCAAAAATTGTGTTCTGGTAGGTTGTGATAGCAATAGGAACGAAGTAACTCATAAATGAAAAAGTTGCCCATTTCAGTTAAGGAAAACGAGAAATAAACTTCGATAAAGTATCGAAAATCTTATGTTATAACATGCCACTCCTGAATCGGTTTTGAAATCTTATTTTTTTTTTAGTTTTATTTAAAGCCAACTCTACTTTAATTACTACTGATAAATACCCCAACTATAATGAGCAATTATTCTCCGTTACTGGAAATTCACAAGCAAAAATTGCCGAAACCAAAATTGGCCTCTAATATTTTATTTTTCACAGCTAAGCGGACTTTGCCAAAGCAAAACAGCTATTGATACTTGTAACGATCAAATAGAAGATGCCCGATACATTGCTGCATATATCACAACTCAACAAGTTTGAAGCTTCTTAGTGGCTTAAACAACAAAAATGATTTAAAGTATTCTTGATGTACGAGGCAATTTGATTTTGGTAGCTTTACCCTCTAGTGGCAAAGCTTTAAACTTAAAACTTTTTGTAAATTGTAAATGTACTATTTTTATAAATTAGGTAACCCTTGTTTTGTAGAGCTTCAAAACTGTTTTTTAGTTTCGAAATTTTACTGTAGAAAAAAGTGTAGTGGGGTACGACATGGTCAATGACAAGACATCGTACAGATTTAACGGTATATAAAATATTAGAATTTTCTTTATGTTTTCTAGAAGTAAACATAATTATGTGGCGTGCAGTCATAGATTTTTTAATTTTATTATAGAAACGTTTTAAAATTAAAAAAATCTACGACTGCTCCACCGCATAATTATGATGGCTTCTAGAAAACATAAAGACCACATAACATAATTCCATAGACCGTTAAGCATAAACATGTCTACGATGCCTTGTCATTGACACTCGAATGGCCACTACACTTTTCATTATACCGAAATCTTAAAATTAAAATAAACTTGACCCCTTGCGCTATTTTGACGTGCAATGTACGTCATTAGTAATATTTGTCTATATACTAAAAATGACGTACAGTGTACGTGTACGAGCAAATTTGACGTTGTTACGTGGGGTTTTTAAATGATTTTTGGAAAAGTTCTGTGGGGATTATGATGGGATTGGGTATTCTGGATGGAAATGGGATTTTTAAATGGTTTTTGAAAAAAGTTCTGGAATATAATAACCTGGGACGGAACTCGATCAATTCTTAATCGATTATGATGAGATTTTGTTTGTTAGATGGAACGGAGATTCATAAACAGTTTTTGGAAGAAGTTTTGAAATATGGTCCTGGAACGGAACTCTTTAATTTCTTAACCGATTATGTTGGAATTGGGTATGTTGGATGGAAATAGGATTCTTAAACGATTTTTGGAAGAAGTTCTGGAATATGACTTCCTAAGACAGAAACAGAACATGAAATGAGATCAAATAATTTTTGGAAAAACATCTGAAATATTGCCATATGGATTATGTGCCCTTGTATAGCAAGTACCTCAAAAGTGTAAATTTTCGCTTGGTTCTAAAGGTTCTGAAGATCTCATGATCTTAGAAGACATCATATTCCATGTTCCCGCGAATAGTTTTCGAACTCGAGGTCGTTGTTGATAAGAATAATATAAATTTATCCGGGCCCTTTGTGTAGGGTTCATAACGTGATTTCTTGTGAGAGTAAGTAGTTGATCTGCCGCGCAACCCACTAATCCCATGAATGGGTTACGTACTGGTGATAGATGTTAAGGCATCCTGCCTTACCAGAAACATGTTAGCATCACGAGCTGCTGGCTTCAAGAAAAACGTCTGCTGATTATCGAGTTCCGCCCTAGTTTAAACTACCGAGTTTCGTGGCGATATTCCAGAATTTCTTAAACAAACCATTTAATAGTTCCTTTTCCATTCGAAATACCCAATCCCATCATAATCGGTTAAGAAATGACCGAGTCCTGTCCTAGGTGGTCATATTCCAGAACTTCTTCCAAAAATCATTTAATCATCCCATTTCCATCCAGCATACCCAATCCCATCATAATCGGTTAAGAATTGAACGAGTTCCAGCGAAGGCGGCCATATTCTAGAACTTCTTCCAAAAATCATTTAAAAATCCCATGATCTAGTTCTGTCTCAGATAGCCATATTTTACATAGTGTAAAATAAAAAAAATCGTCAAAAAACAAAAAACCTAGATCCATATTGCAGTGCCATCTACCGGGTCCAACTGTGAATCTAAACCGCCCAGGAACCCACTCAAACACACACACAAAATCTCATTAAAATCGGTCCAGCCGTTTAGGAGGAGTTCATTTGGAATTTGTTTGATTGGATGGGCACAAATTTTTTCTAACTAATTGACAGCGCAAGAGGTTAATGTTGCCACTAAACTTTCTCTATTTTTTATTTTGTGAAAATCCGTTTTCGTTTTGTATAATTTTTTTTTTGTAAGTGTTGATTTATACTTTCTGGACTGTTGTAACGTTTTTTGTTACTTTTAGTTTGTCGGAAACTTCACTTTAAATAAATATTGTATTTATTTTCCACCAAGTCCACCAATTCTCTAAATAAAACTAATATTGATTTATTCTGAAAGTAATTATATTGTTTACCCGGTTACACTATCTAGTGATTAAAAAATTTTTATGTTACACATTTTGATTCACATGCTTCCTTAGTTGAGAATCGATTATCTTACCCTCGCATCCACCATATATGAAAAATGTGCACTCGTTTGACGCTTTTTTATATGTGTATGATGGTTCAGCAGCTAGGCAGATGCCGAGAGGGTTTGTTTCTAGTTTATGTAAATATTGACAGTAATTATTAATTTAATTAATTATTACAGCTTTAAGAGTCAATTTAATTACCATTGACCACGGAATATGCCGCAAAATTCATAAAAATTAAACAAAAAATCACAACGAATTTCATTTTGTTATAAGCACCTTAGTTGTTTTTGTTGAACTAAAGGGTTTTTCTATAAGAATGATATGATTTCTTTTTAAAAAATACACTAATTGTTAAGGAAATTGAAAAGTTTTTATTTAATGTGAAGTACAAATCGGTACAATTAAGTTCTGAATAAAACGTTATTCAAATGGCCTCCACGACTTCTTCTGCAGGAACAAATTCGATGAACTCAATTTTCGAGCACTTTTTCCACTAAATCACATCGTATTTCATGAACAGCACGTTCAATATTGACTTGTAAATCTTGACGAGAGTTTGGTTTATTGCTAAAGACCAATGACTTCAAATAACCCCACAAGAAATAGTCTAATGGTGTTAAATCACAACTTCCTGAATCTCCAAACTTTTCTCGCAATAATTCAATTGTTGCACTTGCTGTGTGATGTAGCCCCGTCTTGTACGAATTAAATGTTGTCAAGATCAACTTCCAATTTTGGCCATAAAAAGTTGGTTATCATCGATCTATACCGATCTCCATTGACAGTAACGGTGTTACCAGCTTCATTTCGAAAAAAAATACGGACCGATGATTGCACCAGACCAAAAACCACACCAAAATGTCAATTTAGGTGAACGTAATGATTTTTCATGAACAATTTGTGGATTTTCTTCGCACCAGAATCGACAGTTTTGTTTATTTACCACACCACTCAGATGAAAGTGAGCCTCATCGGAGAAGATGATTTTCTTAAAAAAATCGTGATCGTTTTCAAGTTTTTCCAAGGCAAAATCAGCAAATTCACGACGTTTACGGTGGTCCAATGGCTTCAGTTCTTGAGTGAGAACAATTTTATATGGAAGCAAACCCAAATCCTTTTTAAAAATCCGCCAGGTTGTGGTTTAAGCCACAAAAATGTACGCTCAAAATTTTCAACAATTCGACGAATAGCGAGCACACTTGGACGATTATTACGACTATAAAATGGCAAAAGAGCACGAAAAGTTGCAATTGGAGAACGATTATTTTGATAATAAAACTGAAAAATTTGTTGAATAATATCTCACCATGATGAAATTGTAAATATTGCTGAATACAATGAAACAAAAAATAACAGATCATGACATATTACAAATGGCCGAAACGTCACTTAAAAATCATATCATTCCTATTGGAAACCCCTATACATCAAGTTTCTCTGATCAGGGAAAATCTAAATAAATTTGCAATGTGATCATAAGAGGAGAACAGGGGTACACAAAATTGTTCAGCGAACGGATTAAACTGGCCAATTAAGTATCTTCTAAATAAAACTACTTTCTAAGATATTCACAAGTATATTTTATATGCGCTTGCGCTATCTGTATTGATAAAGTTGCTTTCTATGTAACACAAGTTGATTCACATTCTTCCTTAGTAACAAAATCATTCGAACCACCACCACACCCACTATATATAAAATATACGCACTGATTTAAATTTTTTTCATAAGTATATCTTGGGATATACTGATCACACAAGCCTGGTATAGTTGGTTGATCACATGGGTTTATTCCTATTTTTTGTAAATAGTGAACGAAAAGTTTACTAATTAAAATTAAAACTTTTTAAGAGATTAACTTACCATCGGCCACAGTATATGCTGCAAAAATGATTAAAATCAAACAAAAATTTGCTACAAATTTCATTTTTTCAAATTGGTTTACAAACACTTTGTTCTACACTTTAAAGTAATTTTGAGGTTGTTGGGAGTTTCACCAGAGCTTATATACAGTTTTTAATTTTGATGATAAGAGACGAGTGATCGGGGTGGTAAATATTTGTTAGGAATTTTTTTATTTTATTTTGTTATGTATGTTTACTATAATACTTAATAAACACAGTTTATTAAACACTTGTTTTTTTATTTCGCAAACAAATTGTTTATACTTTTTTTATATACTTAATAAACACATTTTAAGTCCCAATTTGAGACGCGCAAAAAACTGTTTGCGAAATAAAAAAAACAAGTGTTTAATAAAATGTGTTTATTAAGTAAACAGTACCTGGCAATGGAATTAGAACCACCTTCCGATTTTGGAATTTTTTCAAATTTATCAGGAACCAAACAGCTGGACACATATTACTAATACAAAATGTTTATTTATATTTTATAGTATATATTACATCAACATTTTGTTAATTCTCCTTGGCTTTAATGACAGCACTAATTCTAGCTGGCATACTGGAAATACAAGTATTTGCCACACCACTTCTTGCAGTTTTCCGTTCTCCTGTCAATGCCTGCGAATATTATCTTTCAGAACAGCTATTGTTGGGTTTGGGGATGAGTACGTTTCTCAACATAATCCATACATTTTCGATCGGATTTGGATCAGATGAGTTTCCTGGCCATGGCAAAAGGTGTATGCTATGCTCTTGAAACAGAATTTTTTTATTCGCAGTATGACACGCTGCTCCATCCTGCATGAAGGTATATGTCCCTTCTTAAATTTTTTCAATCCACAACCGTATTTTTTTTGCAATTTTGCCAATTGCAGGCGTGCGTCTTTCATTTTTGCTGCCAATCTGGGCAAAGGATAATCATGATCGCATTGTGCGCTCACATATGTTAATATTAAGCACTCATAATTAGAGCTGTCAAAAATCCCGGAATTTTTGAATCCTGGGGAATCCCATGGGCTACCACGTGACAAAAAAAATTGCATTTGGTAAACAATATTTTGTGACTTCTAAGTTTGTTATTGGGTCTATTTTTTAATTAAACCCGAGCAAGCAGGCTTGCCCTGGGTATTATACACCGAGCACAGGTTGTGCAGTGCCAAATGAACCAGTGTGCATAGAGTAATAACTTGTTTTTTACTTTGCATGCCCTTCGTACACTGGCATTAATTTCAGAGTAAAATTTGAAGAACCGAGTATGCCCGGTGTAAGCACAGTTCACAAATAAAAACACAGTGTGCAGGGTAAAATTACTCAGATTGAATAAAAAAACACAGAGTATTTTTTGACAGCGCACTGCTTGCTCGGGTTTAATTAAAAAATAGGCCCATTAGCTGTTTTGCCTTTTCAAAGTCCGCTTAGCTGTGAAAAATAAAATATTAGAGGCCAATTTTGGTTTCAGCACTATTTGCTTGTGAATTTCCAGTAAGGGAAAATAATTGTTCGTCATAGTTGGTTTTCATGTCAGTACTCTTCTTAGAATAAAATGTGACATACTATTTCACATTTTGTATCATTTAACAAGTTACTACTAGATTGAATTGTGTTCTGGTAGGTTGTGATAGCAATAGGAACGAAATAACCCATAAATGAAAAAGTTGCCCATTTCAGTTAAGGAAAACGAGAAATAAGCTTCGATAAAGTATCGAAAATGTAATGTTATAACATGTAACCCCTGAATCGGTTTTGAAGTCTTATTTTTTTTTAGTTTTATCTAAAGCCATCTCTACTTTAATTACTACTGATAAATACGCCATCTATAATGGACAATTATTCTCCGTTACTGGAAATTCACAAGCAAACATTGCTGAAATCAAAATTGGCCTCTAATATTTTATTTTTCACAGCTAAGCGGACTTTGCCAAAGCAAAATAGCTATTGTTACTTGTACCGATCAAATAGAAGATGCCCGATACATTGCTGCATATATCACAACATATACCAAAACTCAACGAGTTTCAAGAGTTCTTGATGTACGAGGCAGTTTGATTTTGGTAGCTTTGCCCTCTAGTGGCAAAGCTTTAAACTTAAAACTTTTTGTAAATGTATTATTTTTATAAATTAGGTAACCCATATTTTGTAGAGCTTCAAAACTGTTGGTTCACTATCGAAAAAGCGAAATTTTAAAAATTATATCTTAGCATTGACGCCCTCACTTTTGTATTTATTTTGAGGATGATCAAACTTTAAATTTCCTTTTATGTTTCATCTTTATCTATTTTGCTCTTTCTTTTCGTAAACGGTGCAAGATAGGAGAAAATTACTTAAAAGGATAATAGTTTATTGTTTCAAGAACATATTTTAACAGGTACCATCATCGTCATTAACTAGTCGCTATCGTTCGGGTTCCAGTCATAGTCCATTCAAATGATGTGTATTCTTCATCGGTTTATTCTGTAAACGATCCGTTTAATAAAATTTGGATTGATATAAAAATTAACGGTCATGTAATCCTATTTCAAATGGATACCGATGTAACGTGTTCGATGGTCGCTTTGTCCATGCATCGAAAATGGGGAGTCCGATTTGCAGACATTGGTATTAGAGGTAAAGGGTTTTAAAGATATGTGTTTCATGGAACTTGCTTATCAAGTGAGGAAATTCGTGAAGAAATTTCAAGCATTATGGGTTTTATTCGAATCACTAAATTTCAAAGTTATACATAACCATAATGATAATTTTGCAGTTATCCATGACTATTCTGTAGATCACTTGAAACTCAAAATAACTAATTTATGTCAAAAGCATCATATGCTATTTGAAAATACCTTAGGAAGATGTACGTCGTACAAAGCTGAAATAAAATTCAAGTTAAATGCGGAACCTAGATACTTTAAGCCAAGGATCATTCCATTTGCGGTACAAGATGCAGTCAAAAAAGAACTCGAACAGCTTGTGGATGGAGGAGTGTTGAAACCAATACAAAGAACACAGACAGTGGACAACTCCAATTGGAAAAATTAAAATATGTGTCGATTTTAAGGTCACTTTAAAGCCACAAATTGAAACCGATGAACATCCAATTCCTAAGGTCGACGAATTATTTCACAGATTACAAGATCAATACTTTACTAAAATAGATTTGAAGGATGTTTATTTTCATGTAGAACTGGCAGAGGAGACGAGAAACTTCATGGTAGTGAACACTCCGTTTGAACTAATTACCATACCATAAAAGATTACCATTCGGGTTTGCAAGTTCTGACAGCAGACTTGATCTTTTGCGTATTTTAGCTAGTATTTTAGATAATTAGATTATTTCTGGAAAATCACAGAACGAAAATTTCGAAGACCTGCTGTGTCGAATGGATGCAAATGGATTTAGATATCATGCAGATAAATATGAGTTTGCGAAAAAGGAGATAGAATACTTGGGACAAATAATAGATAAACACATTATGGGTTAGACTGCTATTAAAAATGTACTTCGTCCAAGGAACCTAAACGAAATAAAATCTTTTATGGGTAAGATAAATTATTATTATAAATTCATTCTAAATGTTTCTGCCCTATTAGCGCTATTAAATCGACTTATAAAAAATCTATGACAACCGCCCACCGCATAAATATGTTGGATTTAATAAAAACATAAAAAATGCTAAAATAACGAAAGTGCATAGACCGTTAAGCGTGGACTTCTCTACGATGCCGTGTCATTGACCATTGAATCGCCACTACATAAGTTATTAAATTGTAAATATATATTTTTTTTTTAAATTAGGTAACCCATGTTTTGTGGAGCTGAAAAAATTTCTGTTATTCGCATTTTCTTTCATGATTTTACTATTTTATGATTAAATACTTTATTTTTGCCTTATAATAGGCAAAAAGTGAAACTTTTAAAAATTATATTTAAACACTAACGCGCACTTTTGTATTTGTTTCAACAACAAATTTAAAAAATATGACATCAATTTTAAAAATTGCAGGTAACAAAATTGTTGCTTGGTCCAATACCTTTCAAACGATATGCCATACGATTATGTTGGAAAGATTAAATATATCTGTTTCCAGCGCCACAAATGTTATTTTGAGTACTAAAGTGCTTCAGCTAAATTTTTGATATTCGTCAGGACTTCGCCACTTCTGCGTAGCTTGGTTTTATAGTGAATATTGATTCGATGCAAATGTTGTGTTAAAAAATAGAAGGTTATGAAAATGATGGGATGTGATTTTATGGGTTAACAGCCAATACAATTTTAAAAAGATTTTACAATCGACGTGAATAATTTTTTTGATGTTAACATGAAATATTGTGAATAACGTTATAGAATTTGGAGGTTACAACACTAATTCTCGCAATTCTCACCACTTCCGGAGTATTCGCGAAAATACCGGAATTAATCTCTAAATAAATTCCAAATATTTACGCCACTGCTGAAATATTCCCGAAATATTCCGACAATAATTTTCCCATTCTTATTTTACTATCGCTAAATTGTAACAACAAATAATTTTCACAATTATTTATTAAATCGCTCGACGACTCACTTTCGTTTTTAATTTTTAGCGTGTTTATTGTGTTCGTTGCACTCGTATTTCGAATATTCTAGACTCGCCTGGATCTATACAGAGGTTATTTTCTCGGTTCTGTTCTAGGCTAGTATAAGTCACTATACAAGAAACCTGTTATAAAACTTTCTATAACGCTGCTACTTTAACCTAGATGTCTAATCTGACAAAAATTTTTAAATAATGTTCTAAACTTTAAAACAGCAATTTTAATCTATTTTATGTTTTTATTGCATTCAACATGTATAGTTGCCCCACCTGTCATAGATTTTTTTTAGTTTCGAAATTTTACTGTAGAAAAAAGTGTAGTGGGGTACGACATGATCAATGACAAGACATCGTACAGATTTAACGGTATATAAAATATTAGAATTTTCTTTATGTTTTCTAGAAGTAAACATAATTATGTGGCGTGCAGTCATAGATTTTTTTAATTTTATTATAGAAAAGTTTTAAAATTAAAAAAATCTACGACTGCTCCACCGCATAATTATGATGGATTCTAGAAAACATAAAGACCACATAACATAATTCCATAGACCGTTAAGCGTAAACATGTCTACGATGCCTTGTCATTGACACTCGAATGGCCACTACACTTTTCATTATACCGAAATTTTAAAATTAAAATAAACTTAACCCCTTGCGCTATTTTGACGTACAATGTACGTCATTAGTAATATTTGTCTATATACTAAAAATGACGTACAGCGTACGTGTACGAGCAAATTTGACGTTGTTACGTGGTGTTTTTAAATGATTTTTGGAAAAGTTCTGTGGGGATTATGATGGGATTGGGTATTCTGGATGGAAATGGGATTTTTAAATGGTTTTTGAAAGAAGTTCTGGAATATGGCCACCTGGGACGGAACTCGATCAATTCTCAACTGATTATGATGGGATTGGGTGTGGTGGATGAAAATGGGATTGTTAAGTGATTTTTGGAAGTAGTTCTGGAATATGGCCTTCGGGAACGGAACTCGTTCAATTCTTAACCAATTATGTTGGGATGGGTATGTTGGATGGAAATAGGATTATTAAATGATTTTTGGAAGAAGTTCTGAAATATGGCCACCTGGGACGGAACTTGATCACTTCTTAATCGATTATGATGGGATTTTGTTTGTTGGATGGAACAGAGATTCATAAACAGTTTTAGGAAGAATTTTTGAAATATGGTCCTGGAACCGAACTCTTTAATTTCTTAACCGAGTATGTTGGAATTGTTATGTTGGATGGAACAGAGATTCTTAAACGATTTTTAGAAGTTCTGGAATATGACCTCCTAGGACAGAAATTGGACATGAAGTGAGATCAAATAGTTTTTGGAAAAGCATCTGAAATATGGCCATATGGATTATGCGCCCTTGTATAGCAAGTACCTCAAAAGTGTAAATTTTCGCTTGGTTCTAAAGGTTCTGAAGATCTCATGATCTTAGAAGACATCATATTCCATGTTCCCGGGGTCGTTGTTGATAAGAATAATATAAATTTATCCGAGTAGGGTTCATAAGGTGATTAATTGTGAGAGTAAGTAGTTGATCTGCCGCGCAACCACTAATCCCATGAATGGGTTACGTACTGGTGATAGATGTTAAGGCATCCTGCCTTACCAGAAACATGTTAGCATCACGAGCCGCTGGCTTCAAGAAAAACGTCTGCTGATTATCGAGTTCCGCCCTAGTTTAAACTACCGAGTTTCGTGGCGATATTCCAGAATTTCTTAAACAAACCATTTAATAATTCTTTTTCCATTCGACATACACAATCCCATCATAATCGGTTAAGAATTGAACGAGTTCCATCGAAGGCGGCCATATTCTAGAACTTCTTCCAAAAATCATTTAAAAATCCCATGATCAAGTTCTGTCTCAGATGGCCATATTTTACATAGTGTAAAATAAAAAAAATCGTCAAAAAAACACACACACAAAATTTCATTAAAATCGGTCCAGCCGTTTAGGAGGAGTTCATTTTCAATTGTGGATGGTCACAAATTTTTTCTAACTAATTGATAGCGCAAGAGGTTAATGTTGCCACTAAACTTTCTCTATTTTTTATTTTGTGAAAATCCGTTTTCGTTTTGTATAATTTTTTTTTTTTTTTTTTTTTGAAAGTGTTGATTTATACTTTCTGGACTGTTGTAACGTTTTTTGTTACTTTTAGTTTGTCGGAAACTTCATTTTAAATAAATATTGTATTTATTTTCCACCAAGTCCACCAATTCTCTAAATAAAACTAATATTGATTTATTCTGAAAGTAATTATATTTTTTACCCGGTTGCACTATCTAGTGATTAAAAAATTTTTATGTTACACATTTTGATTCACATGCTTCCTTAGTTGAGAATCGATTATCATTACCCTCGCATCCACCATATATGAAAAATGTGCACTCGTTTGACGCTTTTTTATATGTGTATGATGGTTCAGCAGCTAGGCAGATGCCGAGAGGGTTTGTTTCTAGTTTATGTAAATATTGACAGTAATTATTAATTTAATTAATTGTTACAGCTTTAAGAGTCAATTTAATTACCATTGGCCACGGAATATGCCGCAAAATTCATAAAAATTAAACAAAAAATCGCAACGAATTTCATTTTGTTATAAGCACCTTAATTGTTTTTGTTGAACTAAAGGGTTTTCCAATAAGAATGATATGATTTCTTTAAAAAACAATACACTAATTGTTAACGAAATTGAAATGTTTTTATTTAATGTGAAGTACAAATCGGTACAATTAAGTTCTGAATAAACCGTCATTCAAATGGCCTCCACGACTTCTTCTGCAGGAACAATTCGATGATCTCAATTTTCGAGCACTTTTTCCACTAAATCACGTCGTATGTCATAAACAGCACGTTCAATATTGACTTGTAATTGACGAGAGTTTGGTTTATTGCTAAAGACCAATGACTTCAAATAACCCCACAAGAAATAGTCTAATGGTGTTAAATCACAACTTCCTGGAGGCCATTCAATATCACAATTTCTTGAAATAATCGAATCTCCAAACTTTTCGCGCAATAATTCAATTGTTGCACTTGCTGTGTGGTGTAGCCCCGTCTTGTACGAATCAAATGTTGTCAAGATCAACTTCCAATTTTGGCCATAAAAAGTTGGTTATCATCGATCTATACCGATCTCCATTGACAGTAACGGTGTTACCAGCTTCATTTCGAAAAAAAATACGGACCGATGATTGCACCAGACCAAAAACCACACCAAAATGTCAATTTAGGTGAACGTAATGATTTTTCATGAATAATTTGTGGATTTTCTTCGCACCAGAATCGACAGTTTTGTTTATTTACCACACCACTCAGATGAAAGTGAGCCTCATCGGAGAAGATGATTTTCTTAAAAAAATCGTGATCGTTTTCAAGTTTTTCCAAGGCAAAACCAGCAAATTCACGACGTTTACGGTGGTCCAATGGCTTCAGTTCTTGAGTGAGAACAATTTTATATGGAAGCAAACCCAAATCCTTTTTAAAAATCCGCCAGGTTGTGGTTTGAGCCAGTCCCAATTCTTGAGAACGTCTTGGAATCGACAAATTGCGGTCTTCAGCAACACTTGCCTGGACGGCAGCAATATTTGCATTACTTCGAGCGTTTCTTTGTCTTATTGGCACTTGAACATTATGTAAAGAAAATGTACGCTCAAAATTTTCAACAATTCGACGAATAGCGAGCACACTTGGACGATTATTACGACTATAAAATGGCAAAAGCGCACGAAAAGTTGCAATTGGAGAACGATTATTTTGATAATAAAACTGAAAAATTTGTTGAATAATATCTCACCATGATAAAATTGTAAACATTGCTGAATACAATGAAACAAAAAATGACAGATCATGACATATTACAAATGGCCGAAACGTCACTTAAAAATCATATCATTCCTATTGGAAAACCCTATACATCAAGTTTCTCTGATCAGGGAAAATCTAAATAAATTTGCAATGTGATCATAAGAGGAGAACAGGGGTACACAAAATTGTTCAGCGAACGGATTAAACTGGCCAATTAAGTATCTTCTAAATAAAACTACTTTCTAAGATATTCACAAGTATATTTTATATGCGCTTGCGCTATCTGTATTGATAAAGTTGCTTTCTATGTAACACAAGTTGATTCACATTCTTCCTTAGTAGCAAAATTATTCGAACCACCACCACACCTATATAAAAAATAATCGCACTGATTTAAATTTTTTATATAAGTATATCTTTGGATAAAATGATCACACAAGCCTGGTATAGTTGGTTGATCACATGGATTTATTCCTATTTTTTGTAAATAGTGAACGAAAAGTTTACTAATTAAAATTAAAACTTTTTAAGAGATTAACTTACGATCGGCCACAGTATATGCTGCAAAAATGGTTAAAATCAAACAAAAATTTACTACAAATTTCATTTTTTCGAATTGGTTTACAAACACTTTGTTCTACACTTTAAAGTATTCTGAGGTTGTTGGGAGTTTCACCAGAGTTTATATACAGTTTTTAATTTTGATGACAAGAGACGAGTGATCGGGGTGGTAAATATTTGTTAGGAATTTTTTTATTTTATTTTGTTATGTATGTTTACTATAATACTTAATAAACACAGTTTATTAAACACTTGTTTTTTTATTTCGCAAACAAAATGTTTATACTTTTTTTATATACTTAATAAACACATTTTAAGTCCCAATTTGAGACGCGCAAAAAACTGTTTGCGAAATAAAAAAAACAAGTGTTTAATAAAATGTGTTTATTAAGCATACAGTGCCTGGCAATGGACCATCTAGTTCTGGAATTTTTTCAAATTTATCCGAAACTAAATAGAAACAGACACATATTATTAATACAAAATATTTATTCATGTTTTATATTATATAATTATATATTACATCAACATTTTGTTAATCCTCCTTGGCTTTAATGACAGCACTAATTCTAGCTGGCATACTGGAAATACAAGTATTTGCCACACCACTTCTTGCAGTTTTGCGTTCTCCTGTCAATGCCTGCGACTATTATCTTTCAGAACAGCTATTGTTGGGTTTGGGGATGAGTACGTTTCTCAACATAATCCATACATTTTCGATCGGATTTGGATCAGATGAGTTTCCTGGCCATGGCAATAGGTGTATGCTATGCTCTTGAAACAGAATTTTTTTATTCGCAGTATGACACGCTGCTCCATCCTGCATGAAGGTATATGTCCCTTCTTGAATTTTTTCAATCCACAACCGTATTTTTTTTGCAATTTTGCCAATTGCAGGCGTGCGTCTTTCATTTTTGCTGCCAATCTGGGCAAAGGATAATCATGATCGCATTGTGCGCTCACATATGTTAATATTAAGCACTCATAATTAGAGCTGTCAAAAATCCCGGAATTTTTGAATCCTGGGGAATCCCATGGGCTACCACGTGACAAAAAAAAATTGCATTTGGTAAACAATATTTTGTGACTTCTAAGTTTGTTATTGGGTCTATTTTTTAATTAAACCCGAGCAAGCAGGCTTGCCCTGGGTATTATACACCGAGCACAGGTTGTGCAGTGCCAAATGAACCAGTGTGCATAGAGTAATAACTTGTTTTTTACTTTGCATGCTCTTCGTACACTGGCATTAATTTCAGAGTAAAATTTGAAGAACCGAGTATGCCCGGTGTAAGCACAGTTCACAAATAAAAACACAGTGTGCAGGGTAAAATTACTCAGATTGAATAAAAAAACACAGAGTATTTTTTGACAGCGCACTGCTTGCTCGGGTTTAATTAAAAAATAGGCCCATTAGCTGTTTTGCCTTTTCAAAGTCCGCTTAGCTGTGAAAAATAAAATATTAGAGGCCAATTTTGGTTTCAGCACTATTTGCTTGTGAATTTCCAGTAAGGGAAAATAATTGTTCGTCAGTACTCTTCTTAGAATAAAATGTGACATACTATTTCACATTTTGTATCATTTAACAAGTTACTACTAGATTGAAAAATTGTGTTCTGGTAGGTTGTGATAGCAATAGGAACGAAATAACTCATAAATGAAAAAGTTGTCCATTCAGTTAAGGAAAACGAGAAATAAGCTTCGATAAAGTATCGAAAATGTAATGTTATAACATGTAACCCCTGAATCGGTTTTGAAGTCTTATTTTTTTTTAGTTTTATCTAAAGCCATCTCTACTTTAATTACTACTGATAAATACGCCATCTATAATGGACAATTATTCTCCGTTACTGGAAATTCACAAGCAAACATTGCTGAAATCAAAATTGGCCTCTAATATTTTATTTTTCACAGCTAAGCGGACTTTGCCAAAGCAAAATAGCTATTGTTACTTGTACCGATCAAATAGAAGATGCCCGATACATTGCTGCATATATCACAACATATACCAAAACTCAACGAGTTTCAAGAGTTCTTGATGTACGAGGCAGTTTGATTTTGGTAGCTTTGCCCTCTAGTGGCAAAACTTTAAACTTAAAACTTTTTGTAAATTGTAAATGTATTATTTTTATAAGTTAGGTAACCCATATTTTGTAGAGCTTCAAAACTGTTGGTTATCGAAAAAGCGAAATTTTAAAAATTATATCTTAGCATTGACGCCCTCACTTTTGTATTTCTTTTGAGGATGATCAAACTTTAAATTTCCTTTTATGTTTCATCTTTATCTATTTTGCTCTTTCTTTTCGTAAACGGTGCAAGATAGGAGAAAATTACTTAAAAGGATAATAGTTTATTGTTTCAAGAACATATTTTAACAGGTACCATCATCGTTCATTAACTAGTCGCTATCGTTCGGGTTCCAGTCATAGTCCATTCAAATGATGTGTATTCTTCATCGGTTTATTCTGTAAACGATCCGTTTAATAAAATTTGGATTGATATAAAAATTAACGGTCATGTAATCCTATTTCAAATGGATACCGGTGTAACGTGTTCGATGGTCGCTTTGTCCATGTATCGAAAATGGGGAGTCCGATTTGCAGACCTGTATAAAAAATATTATTGGTATTAGAGGTAAAGGGTTTTAAAGATATGTGTTTCATGGAACTTGCTTATCAAGTGAGGAAATTCGTGAAGAAATTTCAAGCATTATGGGTTTTATTCGAATCACTAAATTTCAAAGTTATACAAAATCATAATGATAATTTTGCAGTTATCCATGACTATTCTGTAGATCACTTGAAACTCAAAATAACTAATTTATGTCAAAAGCATCATATGCTATTTGAAAATACCTTAGGAAGATGTACGTCTCATTCCAAGGATCATTCCATTTGCGGTACAAGATGCAGTCAAGAAAGAACTCGAACAGCTTGTGGATGGAGGAGTGTTGAAACCAATACAAAGAACACAGACAGTGGACAACCTCAATTGGAAAAATTAAAATATGTGTCGATTTTAAGGTCACTTTAAAGCCACAAATTGAAACCGATGAACATCCAATTCCTAAGGTCGACGAATTATTTCACAGATTACAAGATCAATACTTTACTAAAATAGATTTGAAGGATGTTTATTTTCATGTAGAACTGGCAGAGGAGACGAGAAACTTCATGGTAGTGAACACTCCGTTTGAACTAATTACCATACCATAAAAGATTACCATTCGGGTTTGCAAGTTCTGACAGCAGACTTGATCTTTTGCGTATTTTAGCTAGTATTTTAGATAATTAGATTATTTCTGGAAAATCACAGAACGAAAATTTCGAAGACCTGCTGTGTCGAATGGATGCAAATGGATTTAGATATCATGCAGATAAATATGAGTTTGCGAGAAAGGGGATAGAATACTTGGGACAAATAATAGATAAACACATTATGGGTTAGACTGCTATTAAAAATGTACTTCGTCCAAGGAACCTAAACGAAATAAAATCTTTTATGGGTAAGATAAATTATTATTATAAATTCATTCTAAATGTTTCTGCCCTATTAGCGCTATTAAATCGACTTAAAAAAAATCTATGACATCCGCCCACCGCATAAATATGTTGGATTTAATAAAAACATAAAAAATGCTAAAATAACGAAAGTGCATAGACCGTTAAGCGTGGACTTCTCTACGATGCCGTGTCATTGACCATTGAATCGCCACTACATAAGTTATTAAATTGTAAATATATTTTTTTTTTTAAATTAGGTAACCCATGTTTTGTGGAGCTGAAAAAATTTCTGTTATTCGCATTTTCTTTCATGATTTTACTATTTTATGATTAAATACTTTATTTTTGCCTTATAATAGGCAAAAAGTGAAACTTTTAAAAATTATATTTAAACACTAACGCGCACTTTTGTATTTGTTTCAACAACAAATTTAAAAAATATGACATTAATTTTAATTTTTTATGTTACCACATTGTCTAATGATGTGGCTTTTGGATTTAAAACCAATTTAGAAAGTCTAAAAGTACAATAAGATTTTGTGAGATTTTTCAAGACATTTACAATGACATGCAATTTATTTTTAGACTAAATTGCAGGTAACAACATTGTTGCTTGGTCCAATACCTTTCAAACGATATGCCATACGATTATGTTGGAAAGATTAAATATATCTGTTTCCAGCGCCACAAATGTTATTTTGAGTACTAAAGTGCTTCAGCTAAATTTTTGATATTCGTCAGGACTTCGCCACTTCTGCGTATCTTGGCTTCATAATGAATATTGATTCGATGCAAATCCAACCGATAGTTACCAAAATAGAAGGTTATGAAGATGATAGGATGTGATTTTATGGTTTAACAGCCAATACAATTTTAAAAGGATTAAGTTCGTGCAATCCAAACGTTTTAAAATCGACGTGAATAATTTTTTTGATGTTTGCCTGAAATATCGTGAATAACGTTATAGAATTTGGAGGTTACAACACCAATTCTCGCAATTCTCACCACTTCCGGAGTATTCGCGAAAATACCGGAATTAATCTCTAAATAAATTCCAAATATTTACGCCACTGCTGAAATATTCCCGAAATATTCCGACAATAATTTTCCCATTCTTATTTTACTAACGCTAAATTGTAACAACAAATAATTTTCACAATTATTTATTAAATCGCTCGACGACTCACTTTCGTTTTTAATTTTTAGCGTGTTTATTGTGTTCGTTGCACTCGTATTTCGAATATTCTAGACTCGCCTGGGTCTATACAGATGTTATTTTCTCGGTTCTGTTCTAGGCTAGTATAAGCCACTATACAAGAAACCCGTTATAAAACTTTCTATAACGCTACTACTTTAACCTAGATGTCACTAATCTGGCAAAAAATTGTAAATAATGTTCTAAACTTTAAAACGGCAATTTTAATATATTTTATGTTTTTATTGCATTCAACAGGTATAGTTGCCCCACCTGTCATAGATTTTTTTTAGTTTCGAAATTTTACTGTAGAAAAAAGTGTAGTGGGGTACGACATGGTCAATGACAAGACATCGTACAGATTTAACGGTATATAAAATATTAGAATTTTCTTTATGTTTTCTAGAAGTAAACATAATTATGTGGCGTGCAGTTTTTGAAAGAAGTTCTGCAATATGGCCACCTGGGGCGGAAGTTGTTCAATTCTTCCCGATTTTTTTTTTTTTTTTTTAATCATCCAATGGATTTAATGCCCTTTTAAGGTCAATTAATACTCCCCTTTTCAGTCACGCACGCGCCCACCCATTCACCTACTCACACAATTACAGTATACCACCTGCACATTGCAAGCTCCATGTCAACCTGCACACTGACATGGACGGTGGGTCGGCGCTGAATTATCCACTCCAACAGAGGGTCTAAGTTGTCATCATCACCATCATCACCGATCGTAATCGATGAAGAAAATTCGCTTTACATCCTGCCTCTGGTGGGACTCGAACCCAGTACCTCCCGGTCCAAGTGCCGAAGCTTTAACCACTGCACCACTTGTACGGTTAACCGATTATGATGGAATTGGGTATGCTGGATGGGAATGGGATTGTTAAATGATTTTTTTAAGAAGTTCTGGAATATGGCCTTCTGGGACGGAACTCGTTCAATTCTTAACCAAGTATGTTGGGATGGGTATGCTGGATGGAAATAGGATTATCAAATGATTTTTGGAAGAAGTTCCGAAATATGGCCACCTGGGACGGAACTCGATCATTTCTTAATCGATTATGATGGGATTTTGTTTGTTAGATAGAACAGAGATTCATAAACAGTTTTTGGAAACGTTTTGAAATATGGTCCTGGAACGGAACTCTTTAATTTCTTAACCGATTATGTTGGATGGAAATAGGATTCTAATTTAATTAATTATTACAGCTTTGAGATTCAATTAAATTACCATTGGCCACTGAATATGCCGCAAAAATCATAAAAATTACACAAAAAATCGCAACGAATTTCATTTTGTTATAAGCACCTTAATTGTTTTTATTGAACTACATCAAGTTTCTCTGAGCGAGGAGAATTTAAATAGATTTGGAGTGTGATCATTAGACAAGAACAGGGCTACATAAAATGGTTCAGCGAACGGATTAAACTGACCAATTAAAATAAATTATTCAATTGAACAAGATTAATGTATCTTCTAAATAAAACTACTTTCTAAGATATTCACAAGTATATTTTATATGCGCTTGCGCTATCTGTATTGATAAAGTTGCTTTCTATGTAACACAAGTTGATTCACATTCTTCCTTAGAAACAAAATTTTTCCAATCACCTTGACACCGACTATATATGAAATGCGTGCACTCATTTGAGTTTTTTTCAAACTAAAATTTGCTACAAATTTTATTTTTTCAAATTGGTTTACAAACACTTGTATTAGAGAAAGTATTTTCAGGTTGTTGGGAGTTTAACCAGAGTTTATTTACAGCTTTTAATTTTAATGATAAGAGAAGAGTGATCGGGATGGTAAATATTTGTTAGGAATTTTTTTATTTTATTTTGTTATGTATGTTTACTACAATGCTTAATGTAAACTGTATACTTAATAAACACATTTTATTAAACATTTGTTTTTTTATTTCGCAAAAAAAATTTCATACTTTTTGAACGAACACATTTTAAGTCCCAATTTTGTGTTACACGCAAACAAAATTTTGCGTAATAGAAAAACATGTGTTTATTAAAATTTGTTTATTAAGTATACAGTACCTGGCACCATCTAGTTCTGGATTTTTTTCAAATTTATCCGAAACTAAATAGAATCAGACACATATTACTAATACAAAATATTTATTCATGTTTTATAGTATATAATTATATATTACATCAACATTTTGTTAATTCTCCTTGGCTTTAATGACAGCACTATTTCTAGCTGGCATACTGGAAATACAAGTATTTGCCACACCACTTCTTGCAGTTTTGCGTTCTCCTGTCAATGTCTGTGAATATTATCTTTCAGAATGGCTATTGTTGGGTTTGGGATGAGTACGCAACGTTTCTCAACATGATCCATACATTTTCGATCGGATTTAGATCGGTTGAGTTTCCTGGCCATGACAAAAGGTGTATGCTATGCTCTTGAAACAGAGTTTTTATTTTTTTCGCTGTATGACACGGTGGTCCATCTTGAATGAAGGTATATGTCCCTTCTTCGTTTAGTCAGTTTAGGAAAGGCTAAAATACAATCTCAACAAACTTTTTATATTGCACTTCGCGGTTATGAATGACTGGGTGGTGTTTAATTTTTTCTTTAAAGCTTCATCACTATAACATTCCAGGGGTGTTCGTTTAACGAAATTAACACTCCCGTCATTGCTTCAAGTCGGGATTCATCGTTAAAGACCACCTGTTGTAAAGAGGATGTGAGTTGTAAAAATGAAATTTATTATGAAAATTGATACTTTAAAGAGATGATTTATTAATGACAATATTTGCACTCATTTAAGTTTTTCCAATCTTCAACCGAATTTTTTTTTGCGTTTTTACCCATTGCAGGCGTGCTTCTTTCAGTTTTGCTGTCAACCTGTGCAAAGGATAATCGTGATCGCATTGTGTGCTCACATATGTTAATATTAAGCACTCATAATTAGAGCGGTCAAAAATACCGGAATTTTTGAATCCCAGGGAATCCCGGGATTCAATAAAACCAAATTCTCCCTGAAAAATTAAACAATTATATAAATTATACATTTTATTCAATAATAAAACTAATTCATTAAAAATTCATTTAAATATTTATATGATAAAATAAATTACTAAAATTATGCTTGAAAATGTACTCGCAAAAACATAAGCTGTCGAGCATTTTGTCGCTAATCCGATTTCGAATTTTTGAATTTATGAAACCAGCAACTGAAAAAGCCCTTTCACACCCCACACTTGTTGGTTTTATTGTAAGTAAAGAATTATAAACTTTTTGAAGGTTACCTTTGGATCTTCCACCCTGTAATTTGGAAAATAAGCTTTCTATTTTGGCTGGAATTTATCTTGAGGGGTTGAAACCTTTTTCCATAGCTAAATTCAGCTCTTCCTCTATTGAAATTTGCATTTCAATTTCATTGTCACTTCCTATATCAGCTTCATGTTTCTAGGTTTTCTTCACTATTTTGCAATCCCATAAGTTCTCTATTCTGCACATTGGTATTAGGTACAAAAATATCAGGCATCATTGAAAATATATTATGACCGTTATATAGATACAACAACAAGTTACTAAACTATGATCTCCTCTGTTGTATATGGTGGCAAAAGCAGAAAAAGTTGACGACTGATTTCACAACTTTGTTGTTGTATTTTTGATATCATGAACTCCAATGCAATACCTGCGGTAATTAAATCTGCATCTTAACGGTACAGTGCTTCCACTGTTGCTTTGATTGGAGCTAAAAGCAAAACTAGATCTGATGTAATTGTGTATTCAGTTTCATCCAATTTTAGTGAATCATCGAAAACTTGAATGCATTTTTTCAACATATCAAATCGCTGAAGCATCAAAAATAAGCTGCTCCACCGGGTTTTGCAATCCATTTTTAAAATTGTATTTTTACATATTTTTTCAAATTTCTTTCTTAGTTGGGGAAAAGCAAACCAATTTTGCAAACTTTTTTTAATTACAGGAGCAATCATTTCATGACTTATATTTACTTCAGATGTTGTTTCATTTTGAACTAAAAATCCATCTTCTTCGTCATCGTCATTATCGTCTTCACTATTAAAATAAATTTCACTAGGATCAAAAATGTACTCGTCCTCTTTATACCGTAAATTTTCTTCCATTGTATTCATTGTTTTCTGTGGAATTCTGATCAATTAATAATATTTTTTTTAATCCCGAAATTTTCGGAGAATAGCTAATCCCAGGATTTTGGGATAAGAAATGATACGGAATCTCGGGATAGTCTACTCTACATATAATTTATTTAGAAACTCTTTAACAGAACTTTATCTATTTTGGAGTGCTGTCTTTATAATTAGCCGGCCATCTCTCTCGGTGGTTTTACGGACACCACGGCAAATACTGCGACGGGGATACCGAGAAACTTTTTGTATTATTGCAATTTGGCGGTTCGTAGCACACATGTTTTCCATAAAGTCTCTATTTTAATTTTATCCACGCTACTAGTCTAAATGTAAATGTCTCACTTTTCCCATTCCGAATAAATTTAAGAGATTACAAAGTCACCAAAAAATTTATTTAATTCACAATATATTATTCTAATAGCAGGTACCTGGTCCAAAACCGGTAATACTGGCATTTTCCTAATAAAATAACGGTTCTTTAAAGTAAATAAATATATTTTGTTGAATATTTAGTTAAAAAGAACGGCTAAAACACTTTCCATTACTTACCAAGTGCAAAATTGCCGCTGGGTTTTTTCTGATGTGCTTTATGTGGGAGATCGTGTCCTTTTTTTAGTTTAACCAGTTTTAAACCATTTATTTAAACAAATAATTCAATCAATAAAAGATTAATAGAATTACAATAATAAATTCAAAATAATGGGTTGGGGGAAAAAAATCCATTAAGTTTCCGCTAGATGGCTTTAGTGATATATATCTCGTGATGTATTTGTCGCAGTGAACCAGTCTTATACTCGTTGGAAAGGGGATTCATGTGATGATCGTTTCAGTTGTGAGTTATAGCGTGTGAAGGATGGAGGTAAATAAAGAGAAAGTTTGCTATAATTTACAGTTTTGTTTCGATAAAGGCGAACACACAAGTCAGACGGCTGAAATGGTGAATAGTGCCTTTGGTCCCAATGATGTCACAACCAACCACGCGCAATTTTGGTTTCGTCGATTCTGTTCCAGAAGTTTTGATATCAAATATGCGCTATTCACTGGAAGGCCTATCGTTGGAAATGCCGATAAAATCCTGGAAACCATCTGCATAATGCAGGCTTTAAAAAACTCGATATTTGGGTGCCGTACGAGTTAACGCAAAAAACTTCATGTATTGTATTTCCATCTGCGAATTCTTGGCAAAACGGAACTCTAGCCATTTATAAAGCGAATGGTGGCTGGCGACAAGAAATGGGTTACATACAGCAATATCAAACGGAAACGATCATGGTCGAAGGCCGGTGGAACGGCCCAAACGGTTGCCAAACCAGGATTGACATCCTAGAAGGTTTAGCTGTGTGTTTGGTGGGATTGGGAGGGAATTATTTACTATGAGCTGCTGCACAATCTCTTTTTGTCCATTGCAAGCGCTCATGATGGTGAAAAAGAGGCCTCAAGAGAGGCTTGCGAAAATTGTATATCGATTTTGCCTCAAAATGTGTGAAACCAAATGAGTGTAACTGGAAAGATATAGTAGTAGCATTTATGTTTGTGTTAATGACGTGCGTATGATTGTTTTGTTTGTGTTTTGCATATGCTTGTCACGTGTCATCGTTTTTTGTTTATTCAAATTAATCTTTTGAGTGCCAACATAATTTCATTTCTTTTGTAATCATTTAAAATTAGATGTTGAAGTAGCTTTCGAATGTTTATTAATCAAATTTCACATGCATCAACAGTTTTTTTAAAATATATTTTTGTATTAACATTTTTTGGATTCCCAATATGATTATAAAAATTTATTAATTCAATCTTTGTCAACTTCCGAAACCAAATCAAATTAAAAAAATGCTTCCACTGAAAGTCCAAAAACACTTGTTATGCAGTCTCAATCGACAAAGGACAAGCCTACTAACAAAATGGCTAAATGAACCAATCATCGTGACTCAACAATTCAATGAGGAGCCCACCTTTAGCCGCTTCTGCAAACCGAAAACTCACAATGCACAGATAAAACTAAAAGATATTATTTAATACTCCGTAAAATATCACTGAACAGTACCACTTATAACTGGCAACAAAACCGAAGGATATACGGTAGGAGAGTTAGTTATGTCAGACTAGGCGCGGTTACAGACACCAAATAAAGCTAACAGTTAGTATTTATTTACAAGGCGCCACAATTTCATCTAAAGATTTCATTTAAACACCATCTAAAAAACTGAAATTAAATTTTACACCAGAATCTGTCCACCTAAATTTGAGGAACGTGAAAAAAATTAATATTAACCGGGTATGTCCACCAAGGAACGACCGAATCTCCCCGAATGACAAGTATAATGTCTGCTGAAGCCCCCTGAGTGACCCATCGACCCCTAGAGGCCAACACCCAGACACAACGGAGCTGCATAAAAGGGTAGAAGCGTTTCTCCAACAGACAAAGCTTCTCTTCAACCTGAGAGACTTCTAGAAGATCTCCCACAATTAGCACTCCAACAGCTTGAGACTACCGGAGTGCCGCGGGGCGCCCGTTTACTTTAAGTTTACTTTAAATAAAAATTATAAAAATTAATAGAAACAAAATTTCCGCATCTGGGTTGATGAAAATTTATGATAGTGTTGATGAGACCATTCGACGGTTGAAGTCTTTAGGTCCAGAGGCTTCCGAGCGAGATCCCTGGATTGCTTATTTAGCCACGAGTTCATAATGCACCCAAGTTTTCCTCGCCGAGTAAATCGTTTTACGTAACACAGGAACCTGCGTGCCCGTTATGCATCGATGAACATCATAAATTGTTTACGTGTAACAAATTTCGTAATATGCGCGTCGGTAGTCGTCGAGAATTAATGAAAACACTAAATCGTTGCTACAATTGTTTATGCGGAAGAGCATGTTGTAAGCCAATGCAAGAATTTGAAAAGCTGTTTTAAATGCAACAAAAGGCATAACACCTTGCTACATCTTGAAGAAGTCACTAGTTTGCCAATCTCTACCAATAAGAAAAAGTTGTCCTTTGCGTCCCCAGAACCGAGCGCATCAACCTCACAAGAAGGAAAGATTTATTTGATACCTGCGATCCACAATGATCTACCAAAGGCTGAACTCATTGAAAATGATCATATTCCAAATCCGCCAACAATATCAATGCTTCCGGCAGCGGAGATCGGAATTGAGCATAATTTCGGTAGATGGACAAAATGTTGTGCCCTTCTTGACTCTTTTTCCACTCATACGTTCATAACAGAAAATTGCGCTAGTTACCTGGATATTCCGAGAGCCAAGGCTAGCATTTCAATTGATACTTTGAATGGATCACGGGCTGGACTGGCCAAGGGAGTATTCGATCTCAACATAAGGTCTTGTGTTGACCATGATTATAAAATTTCGACCCAGGCTTATATTATACCTAGAATTTGCTCTAAACTTACAACACGGTTGATTGATATCAGCAATTCATATTTTGAATCCATCCATCCGCTCGCCGATGCCCAGTTTTATCAACCAACGCAAGTAGATGTTCTATTTGGCTGTGAACATTTATTCCATGCGCTCACTGATGGTAAAATAGAACACGAAGGTGTTCTAGCCCGCAACACTCGTTTTGATTGGGTCATTGGGGGGAATTTTAAGCGAAATAATCTGGACTTCCTTCCATACCAAATACGCCCTAGATCAATGCATATCCAATTAAACCAAGGACAACCAGAATTATCAAGTATCGAGAATTCTCTCCAGCGATTTTGGGAAACCGGAGAGATTCTCAATCCTAGTAGTCTCACGGATGACGAAAGTACCTGCGTCAAACATTTCCATGATAACATTTTGTACCAGGATAACCGAATATCCTTACCGTTACCATTTAAAAATTATCCACCAAACCTCGGTGATAGCTACCATCAAGAATTACGACGCTATTTATCGTTAGAGAAAAGCCTTGATTCCGATTTACCACTTAAGGAAGCCTAAGTGAGTTTTCTCCAAGAATACTTATCCCTGCACTCAAAAAAAATTTCTGTAAATATACAGCACACAAAATAATTTGTAAATTATAAAAATAAATTGTAAAAATAACAATTTTTTTTTTAATATATTCAATAAAATTTTCATAAAATTGAAAAAAATACAATAAAATTTGTAAATTTAATAAAAATTTCGTCAAATATACAAAATATTAACAATAAAATTGAAAGGGACGTTGTTAAATTTACAAATTATTTTGTGTGCTGTAAATTTACAAAAATTTTGTAAATTTTTTTTTGAGTGAGGCATATGGAACCTATACCCGAACTAGAGCTAAACGCAGCTACATTGCTCGTACGTTGCTCGTTTATTAGAGTTAGTCCAAAGGTTATTATTAAAACGTCCAAAGTTGCAAATCTCGTAGTCAGTGGTATCATGTCTCATCAAACAAAATCCTGCCGATTGTGCGACGCGCGGTATTTCAACAGAAGATTTACTACAAAATAGGCTTTGGTTTGACAATCCCGAATTACTTTTGAAACACGAATTCCACCTCCCGAGTCAAGCCCTTACACCCGAACATTTTATAATTGGCCAGCCTTTAAGCATGTTACCCGAACCAAGCCTGCATCATATCAAAATTAATCACCTAAGCAGATTTCATAGCTACTACTATCGATGCTACAAGGATTCTGGAAACGCTGGACATTGTGAAACAATCAAATTACTGCATGAAACATTTCCTGGTTTTGTACTCTCTCGCTTCGGTGATCAAAATTGGCCCCCTGATCATGTGATTTAACAGCAGAAATCCTTTGCTGTATGGGGTTATTTGAATTCAAAGGTTTATGTGAACAAGTACACATCTACCCGTGCAATAAAAAAAATTGAATTGAAAAAACTGCGTTTTCTATTTAATCCAAATATTGGATTCATTTTGGGACACCCTTTATATTTATACAGTGGGGCGATAATAAATTTTCGTAATTTTAAAATTTCGCTATAGTGCAAAGTGTTGTGGCGATTCGATACACAATGACAAGGCATCATAGAGATATCTACGCTTAAAGGTCTATGAAATCGTGTTATTTCAACCTTTCTTTATGTTTTCTAGAAGCCAACATAATTAAGCGGTGGACAGTCACAGATTTTTTTTTTATTTTACTAGAGCAAAGTTTTTTAAAAAAAAAATCTATGAAAAAAAAAATTTTGTTCTTGAAAATCTGTTTTCGTTTTGCTTAATAAATATACCTTTAATCTTACTGGGTTGTTGTAAAGTTTTTTGTCATTTTCAGTTAGTCAGAAACTTCACTTTAGTTAAAACAAAATAAAGAGATATTGTAATTAGTAAATATTGTATTTATTTCGCACCGTGCTTATATACATGCTGTATAAGATAGCAGAAAATTCCCAGCAGAAAAAATGTATTTTGCTTTTCACCACTAGAAGCATCACTATCACAAAAATGAAATTGTTTCTGCTAATATTTTTTGACATCAGCAGAAAATTTTTGAAATTTTTATGCAAATTATAAATTCGCAGCAGATAGTTTTATGAAAAATCAAAGAATTTATGAAAATGAAGAGAAAATATATGTTTAACTGCGAGTTCATACGACGGATAAAAATCTCGGATTTTTCTATCCCAGATTTTTTTTTTCAATATTTTCAACTTTTTTATATGAAAAGAGGCGTGCCCTTTGTATAATGTATAATTTACGTTGGTTAAAACGATGGGATAGTAAAATCCGAGATTTTTATCCGTCGTATGAACTCGCAGTTAAGGTTTTGAAGCGATGAAAGTTAATTTTGTTTAAAAAACGATTTGCGTATGTAGTGTGGAAGGACTCTTAAAATATACTAAAATTACCATAATCATCATTATGCAAATACAGGGCAACATCAAACAAATTGCCATCGTTCAAAGCACTCCATACAATTCTGCAGTCATTTTAATGTGAATGTTTTCAGTTTTTTAACAAAAGTGTTAGAGAAACCCCCCTGTAACTACCCTGAGTGTATGTTTTTATGGTAGCTGAGATCATAATCTATATACACGAGCAACCTAAGATTCACACCTGGCGTCAGTAGCCTTCCATATATTTTTGAAGTCATTTTAATGTGAAATGTTTTCAGTTTTAAAAATTAATTGTCTGTATTAGTGATTATACACAAAACACCAACGTTTGTTGCAGATTGTTTTGCAGAAAGATACGTCAAATGCCAATGTCAATGTTATTGTTCAAAATTATGTCATAATTATGACATGGGCAAATAAACATACCGGTATCGATGAGAATTAGACAAAATTTCGATTAGTAATTGTTTGAATTGCAAAAATACTGCAAATCATAACTCACACGTTTCGGGGCCATATTTGCCCATGCCAGAACTATGACATAATTTTGAACAATACCATGGACATTGGCATTTGACGTATCTTTCTGCAAAACAATCTGCAACAAACGTTGGTGTTTTGTGTATAATCACTAATACAGACAATTAATTTTTAAAACTGAAAACATTTCACATTAAAATGACTTCAAAAATGTATGGAAGGCTCTTGACGCCAGGTGTGAATCTTATGTTGCTCATGTAGGGTAGTTACAGAGGGGTTTTTCTAACACTTTTGTTAAAAAACTGAAAACATTCACATTAAAATGACTGCAGAATTGTATGGAGTGCTTTGAACGATGGCAATTTGTTTGATGTTGCCCTGTATTTGCATAATGATGATTATGGTAATTTTAGTATATTTTAAGAGTCCTTCCACACTACATACGCAAATCGTTTTTTAAACAAAATTAACTTTCATCGCTTCAAAACCTTTAAACATATATTTTCTCTTCATTTTCATAAATTCTTTGATTTTTCATAAAACTTTCTGTTGAGAATTTATAATTTGCATAAAAATTTCAAAAATTTTCTGCTGATGTCAAAAAATATCAGCAGAAAAAATTTCATTTTTGTGATAGTGATGCCTCCAGCGGTGAATAGCAAAACACATTTTTTCTGCTGGAAATTTTCTGCTATCTTATACAGCATCTTATATACAGCTTTTATAAGAGAAGAGTGATCGGGATCGTAAATATTTCTTAGGAATTTTTTTATTTTATTTTGTTATGTACGTTTACTACAATGCTTAATGTAAACAGTATACTTAATAAACACATTTTATTAAACACTTGTTTTTTTATTTCGCAAACAAATTTTTCGTATTTTTTTTATACACTTAATAAAGACATTTTAAGTCCCAATTTTGGGACACGCAAACAAAAATTTGAGAAATAAAAAAACAAGTGTTTAATAAAATGTGTTTATTAAGTGTAAGTGTGTTTGGCCAAGTGTCTACGGCAAATAGTGTAAAAATTGTAAACTGTATAGGTATGGCATCATCATTAAATCCGCACTCACTATATGGAAACTGTGGACGTATTTTAATATTTTAACCTCTATATTATTAGTTAATTGGTCTAGGTGGCTTAAAATTTTCAAAAATAAACAGATTTGATTACTACCTATGTTACGCATGCTATCAAAATGTGCCATACGCATATTTTCTTATAACGTAAGATTGATTTTATTTTACCTCCGTAACGCACTTTCTTTATGATTTTTGTGGAGGGTAATGCAATATGACATTACTTTAAAGGTGTGATGTGCGAATAAGTAAATATCAACTTATAAAAGTAGGGTTATCTTCCACCGTTCTATATTCCCGCTTCCAGCCCATTTCAGTGTACATCATTTATCGGTTCGTTCTTTATTGTTGTCCTAGTGCCTTAAATGTAGCTTGTCGTTCGTCAGTGATTGTTTACCATTGCATGAATTTGGGACCAAACATCATATTTCGTAGTACATTTCAGTCCACATTCTTAAGCTCTAAAGTAAATAAATATATTTTGTTGAATATTTAGTTAAAAACTGCTAAAATACTTTCCATTACTTATCAAATGCAAAAATAGGTGTCGATTTATTTTTTTTCTGATGTCCTTTATATGGGGCATACCTACTCATAGGTTTTGAATAAACAATGAAAACAAAAAAAATGTAAATGAGAACTACATCCGGAACAAAGGTTATCCGAGCTCAAATGTAGGAGTTCATCAATCAGATGCCCTGAGAATAGGGGTATGACACACATCTACGTGTAATAAAATAGCCCGAGTTAATTACTATCGCTTTGGTGCGCGAATCCGTGCGAATTCAAACAGCGTCAAACGCTGGTTTCGTCACTTGATGCGTACAACAAAGTGCAGTGATGCGTACACTGAATCTACGTTAAAAAAATTAAAAAATTGAAAACAAAAAAAAAATTAAATTTAAACAAAATTCGCTTGTTTTGGTGCCACTGACGCGGGATGATTCAGAAACCATTCCTCAGATCCATTTAAATATGCAGAGGCCTCTCTCACGGTGATTTTGCCGACTAGATTTCAGGGTTTTTTGTCGTTGGGAACTTGAGGCTTGCATATTCCTGGCCTACGCCGTGAGATAACAGAATCAAAAGATCACAAAAAATACCTATTGAAATTAAATTTAAATGACACTAAAAATATGTCGGCCGAAATTTGAGGCACAATGATAATAAAGATAATAATAACCGAGTGTGCCCATCCAGGAACGACCGGATCTCCCCGAATGACAAGTACAATGTCTGCTGGAAGGACCCCCGAATGACCCATCGACTCCTAGAATCCAATGCCCAGCCACAACGAAGCAGCATAATAGGGTAGAGACGGCTCCCCAACAGAAAAAGCCACTTCGCCCGGAGAGACCTCTACAGGGTCTCCCACAATTCACACTCCACGGGGAGGTTGTGTAGATTTTACGGTCGCCCTCGAATAGACACACATATGCTGGACTCACCGCTGCGACCCTCTGGATGTCCTGCCAAGGGGATGAAGGGGAGTGGCAAGCTCAGCTTGTTAATGTAGAACCGACACGAAATGAGACCTCCCCTACTAAGATCCGAACAAATTAAATAATTTATTTTATTTTAAAACAATAAGAAAGACATGCGATGGAAGAGAGGAAAAAAATATATATAAAAAAATGAACGCACCACGATCGTTATTGGTGTTCGATCACAAATATGATGAAAATTAAAAATTTGAAAATTAAAAAAAAATATGAATTTAAATTGGAAACAAAAAATAAAATAAGAATCACAAAAAATTTAAATTAAAAACCACAAAAATAAAAATAAATTGCACCTTTCAACCTCGAGCACCCTGTAGGGTTGCGGCGTCCTTGCTCGCCGGTCTGTAGAGGTGTCCTTCACCGATGTCCAACATCCCACCAATGGAAAAATTCGGTACCCGTTAATTAATTATGCAGCACTCGTTAATTAATTGCGTCCCCTCTAAAATACGGTATCCGTAAGTTATGTACGGCACTCGAATAATGTGGCACCCGTAGATTAATGCGGCATCCTAGAAAATACGGTACCTGTAACTTATAACTTATAGGCGACACCTTTCGAAAAATGTGCTACCCTCGAATATATGGTACCTATTGATTGGTTATGCAGCACTCGTTGTAAATGCGACACCCGCCGAATACTATGGCACCCGTAGATTATTGCGGTACTCGCAAATGCGGCAACCTCGAAAATACGGTACCCGTTGTAAATGCGGCACCGTAAAATAATGTGGTACCCATAAATTATTGCGGCATCAGTAAATTATTGCAACATCCGTTGTAAATACCTCGTCTTATATTTAAAAAAAAATTCACCCTGCAAGATCGTATGACGTCAGGTCACTTTTTATTGTTCCCCAAACAAAATTTACTTTGGGATGTGTATTATTTGAAATATTTCAGAAAATGATGTTGAACTTGAAAACACACCAAATATTTAGTAGTTATTCAAAATGTTACTATTTTTACGGCTCCCTGAATTAAAAAAGGCTGACTTAAAAATGGTGTTTTTTCGGTCTTAAAACCAGCGTTTTTATTTCATTTTAAAATCGACTTAAAATCTGTAATGAAAATGAAATAAAAAAAGCTGACTTTATTGATGCATATCTGACTTACGATTTGAAAATGATTTAAGAAGTGTGTCTATAAATGACATAAAATGTTTATTTTTAAGTCATTTTGAAAATGAAATAAAATGTGCATTTAAGATCGAAATAAAACGTAAAAATGTATAACAGTAAAAGCCCGATTATCTGGCATCCAATTAACCGGAACATTCGGTTAACCGGAATTTTAATTCTTAGGAATATTTTTGAATTTTGAAATTTACGATTGTTATTTGCACATTTTCATTAATGAAAGCATTATTTGAAAATTTTTAATTTTCATTTTACAGTAAAAACCCGATTATCTAATTAACCGGAACACTCAGTTAACCGCAACTTTAATTTTTAGGATTTTTTTTCTTTTTTCTCTTTTTTTCTCTTTCATATGCATTTTTTAATTCATTTTGAAATTAGCAATTGTTCCTTGCACATTTTCATTAATGAAAGCATTAGTTGAAAATTTTGAATGGCTTTAATTTTCATATTACAGTAAAAGCCCGATTATCCTGCATCCAATTACCGGAACACGCAGTTAAACGGAATTTTAACTTTTATGATTTTTTTTACTTCTTTCTTTTTTCACAAGGGATACTACTTTTTTTATTACTTCGGGATTCATAGAAAATATACTTTCCTTTAATTTTTTTCTGTTTTATGTATTATTCTATTTGAATTGAATGTGTAAAGTCGTATTACATAGTTAGATTGGTGAAATATTGAATAAATGTATTATTAAATTTTGGGTACTCGTATGGGTGTACTCGTATACATAATAAAAAAATATTGTATTTCTTATTTGCAATAAATTCAATGAATTGTTGTATAAAAAATTGTTTTTTGGTATATAATTTGAATAAATAAACGAGAATCCTAAAAATAATGAAATCAAGCGAATTTCTCGTAAAATTTCTAGTTTTAATGAAACATCCAATTATCCGGAATTTTCGATTTCCCAGAATGCTCTCATACCCAAGTATTCCGAATAACAAGGTTTTTACTGTAGTGTATATTACATTAAAAGCCCTGCATTCCGTATAATCGAAAATTCCGGATAATTGAATGTTTCATTAAAACTAGAAATTTTACGAGAATTTCGCATTTCATTATGTTTTAGGATTCTCGTTAATTTATTATTTTCAAATTATGTACCAAAAAACATTTTTTTTATACATCAGTTAATTGAATTTATTACAAATAATAATACATACCCATACGAGTACCCAATATTTAATAATACATATATTCAATATTTCCCTAACCCTAGTTGGGGTACGACTTTACACATTCAATTCAAATAGAATAATGTATAAAACAGAAAAAGTAAAGGAAAGTATATTTTCTACGAATCCCCGAATAAAAAAAAAAATAATTTCCCTTCTGAAAAATAAAAAAGCAAAAAAAAATCCAAAAAGTTTAAATTCCGGTTAACTGAGTGTTCCGGTTAATTGGATGCAGGATAATTGTGCTTTTACTGTTTTTTAAAGCCATTGAAAATTTTCAACCAATGCTTTCATTAATGAAAATGCCAAAAAACTGAAAAATTCAAAACACAACTGTAAATTTCAATATGAATTAAAAAAAATGCATATGAAAGAGAAATATTCAAAAAAAAAATCCTAAGAATTCCGGTTAACTGCGTGTTCCGGTTAATAATTGGATGCCGGATAATTGAGATTTTACTGTAATATGAAAATTAAAGTCATTCCAAATTTTCAACTGATGCTTTCATTAATGAAAATGTGCAAGAAACAATTGCAAATTCTAAAATAAATTAACAAATGCATATGAAAGACAAAAGAAAGAGAAAAAAGCAAAAAAAACTTAAAAATTAAAATTCCGGTTAACTGAGTGTTCCGGTTAATTGGATACCAGATAATCGGACTTTTACTGTAAAATGAAAATGTGCAAAAAGCAATTGCAAATTTCAAAATGAATTAAAAAATGCATATTTTAATTCATAATTAATACACAAATAATAATTCATCTTTCTCTACAATACAACAAAAAACTGTAAAAAGAAAAACAAGAAATCATTTTCTTAAAAACGTGAAACTACCACCTACGCATGCATTTCTATGCGTATTAAAAACAAATGTAAATTTTATGTTTATATTGTGAAACAAAATATACATTTTTTAAATCATTTTGAAAATGAATTAAAAAATATACATATTTGTAAAATGACATAAAATATGCCTTTCATGTGACTTTTTGAAATTAAATTTGTTTTTGTAAAACACCTTTGTTAAATCAGAAAATTTGTTAAAAGTATGACTTAAAAATGGTCCCTTTTTCATATAAAAACACCATTCTTAAGTCTACCTTTTTAATTTCAACTTTTTTTAATTCAGGGAGCCTATTTTTACTATTCTTTACAACAACTAAAAACTACTCATTAAATTGAGATTAAGTTTTCCGATCAATTTTTATTTTTTGATTCTTAATCAATACACCATATCATTTTCTTTACTTTACAAAACAAATGAAAGTGCACATAATATTTTTTTTGTTTCTACATGTGAAAAGAATTACAATTCATTACAAAAAAAGGGCTCCCCGGATTAAAAAAGGCTGACTTAAAAATGGTGTTTTTTCGAACTTAAAACCAGCGTTTTTATTTCATTTTAAAATTGACTTTAAATCTGTAATGAAAACGAAATAAAAAAAGCTGACTTTATTAATGCATATCATAAGTTATTTTCAAAATGATTTAAGAAGTGTGTCTATAATTGACATAAAAGTTGTAGTTGTAGTCATTTTGAAAATGAAATAAAATGTGTATTTAAAATCGTAGTAAAACGTAAAACTGTACTACAGTGAAAGCCCGAACACTCAGTTAACCGGAAGTTTAATTCTTAGGATTTTTTTTGCGTTTTTCTGTTACATTTCTCTTTGCATTTTTTAATTCATTTTGAAATATGTATTTTATTCCTAAAAATTAAAATTCCAGTTAACTGAGTGTTCTAGTTAATTGGATGCTGGATAAGCGGGCTTTTAAAAAATGCATATGAAAGAGAAAAAAGCAAACAAAATCATAAAAATTAAAATTCCGGTTAACTGAGTGTTCCGGTTAATTGGATGCCGGATAATCAGAAAATTAAAGCCATTCAAAAATTTCAATTAATGGGGCATTTACATATGTTAGAAATTTGTTTTCTTCTACATATTTTTGTAGGTAAATAAGAAGCATCCGCTATATAAAAATATTGACTATGCGAGAAAAAAATAAACATATATGGTAATGCCATAATTTTTTATAGCAGTATTGTTAATTTATTTTTAATTAATTCAAATGCGAAATCTGCATTTTTATCTGTTTTTATTATGAATCCTTAACATTTATAAGTATAAAATAATATTTTTTTAATAATTTAAAAAATGTTGCCATAAAAAAATAGGATCGAATATATTTTATGCCAACATTTTCGTTTTTATAGTGGTTTAGGCTTAATAAACACATTTTATTAAACACTTGTTTTTTATTTCGCAAAATATGCCTTTTTTAAGTCATTTTGAAAATGAATTAAAAAATATACTTGTCAAATGACATAAAATTTGTCATTTTGAAATTAAATATATTTTTGTAAAACACCTTTGTTGAGTTAGAAAGTTTGTTAAAAATATGACTTAAAAAATGTAAAAAACACAATTTTTAAGTCAACCTTTTTAATTTCAACCTTTTTAATTTCAACCTTTCTTAATTCAGGGAGCCACAAAAAAGTTTCCATCGACCACATCGGCCATTTCACTTCAGAAAAATTACCACTAGTTTTGTTTTAAAATTGAACTCCCATTGTATATAATACAACATTTAAAACTCGACCGACTAAAAAAAATGCTCGCACCAAAAACCCTACAAGAATCTTTTTGCTTATGTGTTTTTTTATTTTGTTTATCGTGCGCGTCACTCGCCTACTCGTTTACACCACACATCAATCCACCAGCCAAAACGAAAAACGTATACTACAAAAATATTCTTCTATATCTCCACCGCCCGCACACACGCGTAAGTTGGACACATTGGTCTGGCTTCTACAATTTATTAGAAAATTACATGATACAATGGATGTAGATACGAAGGCTAATTTCCATAAAAACAAAAACTTTAGTGTTAATATCATAAAACAGATGGCAATGACACCAGTAAAATGCTTCAATCATTCGATTGCAATGAAATTTTTAAAAATTAAAAATACAAAACAAACAAAGTTGGAAATTAAATAATGTTATAATCTCACAAGGAGTCGTAACGAACGTAAACAAACAAAAAAATAAACCTACCACAAAAATCCAAACAAAGCAAACAAACGAAAAATTGCTTCTTCATCTGATGAAATCACTCTCATATGAATTTTTCTGGGGTTAACGCTTTTCGCATTACAAGGAATATTTCTATTTAATAAGAGTTCGCACAGATGGCTCTCAGCCTAATTCCATAACTAAAATAAGTATGTTTTACCTGATTTTCCAGTCTGTGTAACGACAGCCCGCGAGATTGGCTGCCGTTAGCAAAAAAAAAAAAAAAAAAATTATATATAAATATAATATAAAGATAAAATATATATAGAATGTACGATAAGAGAAGAGAAAAAAAATATAGGTATTCGCCAGAGCACGCCCGGATTTCCGCCGCTCAGAGGTGGAGGTAAGTTTGGCCGTGAGGGTTGTTATGCTCTGGCCGACTCAACACAACTATGACATAAACTACAATTGACGAAAGCTCACTCCAATCCAACTCACCTTCTTCCTCACTCCATTTGGTCGATTACCTAACCACTCATGTTGAATAATAAAAACATAACACTTGATTCAATTTGAAGCATAATTCAACATCATACATTTATTGAAAAAAAAATTAATTTCGAACACTGTACATGTTTTATACAGTTAAAGGAAAATATTAAGAAAATAAAACACAAAAAATTGACTAAACCTATTATTTATAAGAACCAAGCAAGTAAATATGTTTTATGTTAATCAAGATTTTTACCCGGAATGTAGTCTGTACGCAATGGCATAAAAAAATTACGATATATAAAAATAAAGATAAAAAGTTACCTCAGAGGTATCCTGGCGAAGAAGCGCTTCCCACGACCTTGGTACTGGATCGGTTTCCTATGACAAATATTGGTAAAAAAATTAAATAAATCAAAAAAAAATCCGATCTTATAGTAAGATTAATCAAAAGAAAATGAATTAGTTAAGGTATATCAATATATAAACAACAGTATAATGCTACGGCTACCGCAAAAAAAAGCCCTCACAACAAGGGGCAAATTATTTTGCCAAAATTCCGGATGACGACTCGAAATTCCAAACAAAACAAAACATTCAGTTATACACACCCATTGCGTTAGATGTGGTTGGTTAGTCATAACTTTCACTTCGTACTTGTCCGCACACCAAGAAAGGATATTATTAGCATAGAAAAATCAGTTTACCATAGATTTCTCATTTTTATAAATCGAGAAACAAAAATGAGTTTAATAAAAAAAATTAAGTGTGCTCTAGACCACACTACTGAAGTAAAACTTCTAATATATATTTAATATTTATAATATAATATAGAAAAATTATAATATTGAAAAAAAAAAATTATTCACCCTGTGCGCCCTCGAGTGTCACCTAGCCGTTTATGTCTGATGCCACAAGAGGTAACCTTGTAACTTGGTAACTTTTTCAACTTTTTCCAACTAGTCGTAATAGATAATGTTTATGTATGTGTAACAAAATGGACAAAAAAATCATTTTTGAAATCTCTTCGCATAGAAAAAATGGCCTTGAAATATTTTTTATTTCATTTATGTTTGTGTAGTGTGGTTTCGTCGAAAATGTGTTTAAGTCGCATTAAAACCTGTACCATAGGCAAACGGGGAAAGAAACGAAGAAAGAATCGGTTTCTGTGATACCTCGTGTGGAATGGGGCTTTAATATAGAAAAAAATACGTATATCAAATACATCACACGGACGATTTTTTTTTTGGTCACCCTGTGCGTTCTGGAGTGAGTAAGTGAGTGAGTGACATAGATGTTATAATATAGAAGAAAAAAAATTTTTGGTCACCCTGTGCGTTCTCGAGTGAGTCAGTCAGTGACATAGAAGTCTATATTATGACTTTCCAATTTTCCAATTTACCAACTTTCCAAATTTCCTATTTTCATATTTTTTTATTTTCCTATTTTCCTATTTTTCAATTTTCCAATTTTCCAATTTACCAGTTTTCCAATTTACCAATTTTCCAAATTTCCAATTTTAATATTTTCCTATTTTCCAATTTTCCATTTACCTATTTTCCAATTTTTTAATTTTCCAATTTTATAATTTTCCAATTTACAAATTTTCCAATTTTGCAAATTTCGAAATTTCCAATTTTTCCAATTTTCCAATTTGCCATTTACCAATTTTCCAATTTTCTTATTTTCCAATTTTTTTAACCAATTATTAAAATAAAATGGTATCAACTAATGTTCCAGCTAGGGATTTATGAATTGTCATGGCACATCCTGATACTAAAGGAAAATGATTTCGTTTTGCGTTTATTGTTGTTGTTGTGTATTGTTATTGTTTCGTTCGCCTCGTTCGATTACACTTTTCGTAACGCATTTGCCAGCTTAGTCCCCAAGTCAAGCGTGCCTAAAGAAGTTTTACTTCAAAAAGTTCTGATAATTGCAATGTCATGATTGTATTTGTGAACCAAGACATTGGAATTGTCAGAACCGTTTTACTCAATTCATTTTTATCTTTCGATTTATCAAAATGAGAAATCTATGGTAAACTTATTTTACTATGGTATTCGCTTCTAGCGGTTTTCGGAGATAATCAATGCTCTGTCTTAACTGCCCGGTCCTTTAGTGAGTGACCGTCTTGATCTCTACTTGTAATTAGTTAAGGCACACTATTTGCTTATCGGATCACAACCTTGAGTTTATAATATTTTGAATGCCAGAGCCAACGGCATTTCGTTTGCGTAAAAAAAACGCCAAAATCACTATTGATCGAAAGGTAAAATCACATCCCTCATCGGCGACTGACTTCCCGTTTTAGATAATTTTATAGTTATGTATGACTGCCCCAACATTAACTAAGTTTCTTATTGCACCAAAATATTTGCGATAATTCAAATCGACTTTTTCAAGTCCCACTCAATAACAATTATATTTTGTTAATAGTTAATTTGGGCATCTCACTTGCTTTGTTTGCATGTTATTAAGTTCATGCCTCGAACGTTTTTCATCGATTGACTGACCAACAAAAAAAATTGTTTCTCTATAAGTCTATATATGTAGTAAAAATAAAAAATCCGTTAGCGTAATAAAAAAAAAACATCGTGCGATTTGCAGAGACGGTACATGCACCGATAATGCAAGTTATTTTAATCAATATTAAGTCGCCTAAAAGTATGCTGTACCAATAGCATGCAAACATCGCAGGCGTAACAATAGTTTGAATGGTATAAAATCGCGATCAGATACAGTGTGTCACGAAAGTTGAAAAGTTGAACGATATACGCGATGCGATAACTGAAACGCACGATACATCTGATAACATCGTATAAAAGTAATTTAAATAAAATAATGCTAATTATGTGTAATGATATCTAATATCACTATAATATAATTTACAATACGTCCAGTAGATTACAGTTTTTTTGTAAAAATACTGAAAATAATTCAAAACAATAATTCACACACACTTATCTCACTTGTAATAAAACATTAATTCTATCTCTCTTCCACTCTAATCCCCGCAATTAAATAATCACAATAGTTCTCAACATATTGATTGGAATTTTTTTCAAAAATGAAGATATACCGTTAAATTGCAACTATAATGTTCATTATCTTGATTTTTTGAAAAAAAAAAAACGGTTAAAACCGAAGTCGGTAAATCTCCCGAAATTTAATTTTTTAAATTCGTTTACACGATTAAAAACCAGTAGTCCGCTGGTTACGAAATGTTTGTTGAGCTTCCTCATACATAAAAACTACGGGGTTTCATTTATTCTCCATCAGAGAGTGAAGCATCATGATGGGCACAATTAGCTCATGTGAGCCCACGAGAGTTACTAATACCACTAATATTGGGGATTTTGTTCAAACAACGAAGTTGGGTTGCAGAGCACGATATGAATTATAATCATTAGAATCTATTAAATGTAAACGAATTTTTATTTTTAATTTCGCAGTTAGTAGTTCAAATTTTTTGAAGACGGTCAATACGAGTACACTTCACGGGTGCATCTTCAATAAATATACTATTACATGTAGCTCGTTGTAGGTTTTCTCGAAAATTTTAAAATTTCACTCGTTTGAGAAACCACGTTTGGACATTTCAGGCTGCTTCTTTTTATTCTTCGATTATGATTTGGTATATCATTTGTTTTGCCTATCCAGATGCACCCCTTTCTCTATACGTTTCGGAGCATATCAATTTATATTACATATACATAATTTGGCAATATGTAGAAGATAATAATGCAAATCGGTTAATTTAAAAAGCCGTATATACGACTAGAGTTATCTAGCGAGATCAATTTGCTCAACAAAAATAAAAAATAACAAAATTCAAATTTCGTTAAGCAAATAAGCTTTTATTATTTTCTTCGCGAACGTCTTCTTCAAGCTCGCATATTACAATCGAAAATCCATTATTAATTTTTCAATATCGTAACAAAAATTGGAAAATTACAAAAACAATAAAAGAATAATATTAAAATAAATATTCGATTCAACTTAAAATCATGAATAGGTAAATTAGAAAAATCTATTACTTTCATACGATATAACGATTATTCATCCTATCGTCATCTTATTTATTTAAAATAAAATGTTTGCAATTATTGTATGTTAAACATAAGATTATTTTACAATAAATTTTTGTATGTGTTATGAGATGATTTGGCATCTTAAACCCGAATACTAACTTTTTTGTGTTATCGTCTTTCATACGCGATAAGACAAGTGACTCGGGCTCCAAGCAGCATTAGTATATATAAATAAAGCAAAGATTGAATGTAGTAATCGCAATTAAAATTTAAAATGATCGAGTTGACGTGAGTTATCAACCAAAGCAAATTGGAAGGTGGCGGAGACATTGGACAGTGGTGCAAATCACAATAATATAACGGTACGAGTAAGGTACGAGTATTTGTATGGTTACAAATGATGAAGCGCCGGAAGTTTGATGGCAGACTTCTTTATCATATTGGGGGTACAAATAAGTTTTGAGATTTTTTTTATAACTTCGAGAAATTGGTACAATGTATTTCATTCAAAGTATTGTCCATAGTTTGCTATGACTTTTTCCGCATCTTTCAGACAGCATACGGAATCCGCGTCGAAAAAATTCCTTGTGTTTTGAGGCAGGCAGGCGATACCATAAATCGACCCAATTTATGGTTTCTTCGTAAGCAGTGGCGTGCTGCTCGGCCAGGCCATGAGCCATCGTCCGGAACAAGTAATAGTCAGAAGCAGCAATGTTTGGTGAATACGGCTGATGAGGTAGGACATTCCATTAAAGCGCTTCCAAAGTTTCCTTGACGACTCTTGCAATATGTGGCCGAGTGTTGTCGTGCAGAAATATCACTTTTTCATGTCTTTTGGCATATTGTGGTTGTTTGGGCTTCCATCCTCGGCTTAGTTGCATCAATTGTTGTTGATAACGTTCTCTAGTGATGGTTTCGTTAGGCTGGAGTAGCTCATAGAAGATCACTCCGAAACAGTACAACCGTACATAAACAAACTATTGAGGAGCAAAGGTTTGGTTTAGAATCGCTACACTTTCCATTACAAAATACCGTTGAAGAACTATCTATAGTGCCGTTTTTAAGAACATAACAACTGATGAACGGCTTGAATGGCGGTTTATTGTTTAAATTGGACTTTTAAGCAACAAAAATAAATGCTTCGCCGATTAAAAAATTGGCTGAATCCTGGTGTAAACATCTGAGATAGAAGCCAAGTTAATTACATTCTGACCATCTGGAGACTTTAAAAAATAATCCGACTTCGAACGTTCTCTGGAGGGAGAAAAGTTAGAAACGCTCTATTTATTGTGGGTAAGAAATTCACATTTTCCATCCACCCTAGATGCTGTTGGAACGCTTTTTTGATCATTGGTAGGGTACAGATGCTTGGACATGACCTTGTCATCTTATATGATTTGATTTTATGTAACAAATAATATCACAGTTTTCAACCTTCAGCTATTATAAAGGGATCAAATATTGATCGTATAATATTCCTCCCAAATGCGAAGCTTCTACAGTCATAAGTGCTCAGCTTCTGAAACTACGAACGTATTAGTTTGCACGAGTGCGATACATTTCGATCTTAAGAATCTTGATTTATTTACGGGCATACGGAATTTTAGGCTCCCTGAATTAACTCCCTGAATTGTTTTTATTTTAATATGCATACAAATGCATGCGTAATTTTACGTTTTTAAGAAAATGGTTTCTTGTTTTCCGCGTTACAGTTTTTTGTTGTATTGTAGGGAAAAATGAAAAACATGTATTTCATTTGTTATTCTCTATTAATTATGAATTAAAATATAGACTTTTTAATTCTTTTGAAATTTGCAATTGTTTTTTCTCATTTTCTTTAATGAAAGCATTAGTTGAAAATTTGGAATGACTTTAATTTACTTGTTACAGTAAAACTCCGATTATCCGGCACCCAATTAGCCTGAAACACTCAGTTAACCGGAATTTTAATTTTTAGGAATTTTTTTTTTGCTTTTTCTTCATTTTCTCTTTCATATGCATTTTTAATTCATTTTGAAATTTGCAATTGTTTTTTCCACATTTTCATTAATGAAGCATTAGTTGAAAATTTTGAATGGCTTTAATTTTCGTATTACAGTAAAAGCCCAATTATCCGGCATCCGGTTAATTAAAAATTGCCACATTTTCCACGATATTTTTGAAATTATCCATAGTGTTTCCAAATATTTTAAAATGAATAACTTTTGTTATTCGGCTATGATTTGATGTAACTCAACATTTGTTTTTTGTGTCGTTTCGTTATACAGTGGTCATTTTGTGAAATATTTTTTCTATAGTAATAAATAAGTATAGATTTTCCCTTTTCCAAAATATTTAAATTAAAACTGTTTCTGGTGTTCTACTGTTTTTCTTGGTGGAGGAGATGAGTGCTATAAGCGGATTTGACGAGTTCACAATTTTAGTATATACCACACATACATTTTAGAAAAATTTTACAATTTCAGTACTCGTATTTGCATTTTTAATTAGAAAGCATTTGAGTTTTAGTTTTTTCTACAGAAGCGGGGTTTGGGGGCGGCAATCACCATCCTCTAATGTATAAAATGAATTAAACTGAAGACTTTTAATAATTTTATATTTACTCAAAAAACTCATATATTTTCATTATCATTATCCGCACTATTTGAATTGATCTTCAGGATTTTCTTGAAAAAAAAAAAACAAAAATATTTTTGGAACAACTGAAAATTTTCCCGGAAAATATTGTGGTTTTTCTAAATTTTTGGCTTACACCTCCTAGAAATGCTAGATAAATACAATCCCACAAAGAGTTTTTGTTTAAATTTTACCCGATTTCAGCGATGTATGCCTCATCTTCATCATATACGCCCCGGTTATTCATCCATCGTCATTTATTTTAAATAAAATGTTTGCAATTATTGGCTGTCAAACAAAAGATTATTTTACAATCTGTTTTTGTGTGTTTTATGAATGTAGATGAACCGGAATACACTTGTTTTGTGTTATCAGCTTCAAATAATAAGACAACTGTTTTGGACTGCAAACAGTAGGCGCGCTCATAAATACAACTTGAGAAAAGATTGAATTTAGTTGAGAATTAAGTTTGAGGTGGTTTAAGTCGGATCTATCATGAAATTTACAATTTTCTTTATTTTGATTGCAATCTGTGTCATGATTTTGGTGGCCCGAGCGGATGATGGTAAGATGAAGTTATATTAATATGGCATAATATTAAAAACGACATTTATATGCATTTTGATTATTTTATATGAAGAAGTCTGCTCTCTACCAAAGCAAACTGGCATGTGTAAAGCACGGAAAATTAGATACTATTACAACAGCGAAACCAGCAGTTGCGAATCATTTATTTACGGCGGATGTGATGGGAATGGCAATAACTTTGCTACGATGGAGGCGTGTACTGCTCTGTGCGGTCAATAAAACAGTTTTTTGATAATCAAAATGTGTTTCTATTTTAATTTATCTGCTTCATAAGTGATGTGATCAGTTTTATTTAAATATGATGTGTGCTGATGTAAATTTTTTAATTGTTGGCCTCGTCGTCGAGCAATTAGCGTGCCACTTTTCTTATGGTGTCGGATTCTCTAGGAGTAATAATTGGATATTTAATTAAATAATCTCCAGCTTTTTTGTTAATATGTGGTGAGAGATATTTCAATTTGCTTGAGTTCGGCGAAAAATATTATTTGTTCCTCCGAAGTATTTGGAGAATACATCGCTGCTATGTCTACCGTTTGGTCTCGATCAGAAACCTTTCGATGAATGAAAACGAGAATCATGTAAATTATATAGAAATCCAAGAATCGCTCGCACATTGTTTAATAAAATTGGTACCTGTAACTTTCCCCGATCCACCTTACCCGTTTATTTTGTAGTTTCATTGTAATCAATTCCTTTGTTTCTCAATCAGTCGGGTTTAAGGTCCGGATTTGACTCGTCTGGTTGCTTTCACGGAGCGGACAGACAATCCAATAATATAGTTCCATCCGTCCAAGCGTAGAACACACGTTTTTGCTAAGGAATATAGTTTATTTAGTAAGTAACTGGGCTCCACAGAACTCAAACCTAGGTAATGTTAGCGATTTAAGAGTCGCCGCCATGGTGTTGCAATAATTAATGATGTATGACTAATTCCTGTATATAATCGGTGGTTCGAAAGTGTACGGTTGCAGTATAGAAATTACAAAATTTTCGAAGAGTTATTTCGAGTTCACTTGAGTCATCAAGGAGCAGTAAAAGATTCAAATTGGTAGAAAACATGATTTTGATACGAACTACAAACGGAGCCAGACTCTCCGAGAATAGAGAATCTGATTAATTTCGAACATAATTTTGTGTTATTTTTGCATTGTGTTCTGTGAAATTATCCGTTTCAGAGTTGCTTCTGAGCCCTAGAACCTTCTGTGTCTCAGGATGTTCTGTTCAGTCCCTTAAAACTGGGTTTGTAGATTGGTTGTCCAGTAATAATTTGGAGTTGGTTCTTCCAACATATTGGACACACTGAAGAATGAGATGGCTTCTGATGCCTTGGCTAGTTCGAATGAACCTCAAGTGCCAATTGATGTGGAAGAGCTCATCGAGTGTTGACAGTCAAAGAATCATTAAAGGTTTCCAACTTCCAGATACAACTTTTAGGCTAATAATACCCTTAATGTATCTGGCAGCTCAAGTCCCTTGACTTCAATTTTCGCATAAGTGCATTTCAATGGCGAACGTTTCACACACGGCTCGGAAATAAATAAGGTTTCTGATACGGTATCTAGAAGAACCTTATGGCGCTTCGGTTTGGGATAAATTGATCAACCGTGGCTAAGGTGTTCCTTTATGGAACTAATACTTGTTGCTTTTAAAAAACGTAATAACGTGTAAGTCGCTTAAACGTGTAACGAGTTTCGGATTTTATTTAATTTTGGCGTTCTTGTACAGGCCCACCCCCAATTTAACGCATTTGCAAAAAAGACATAAAAATAGGGATGTAACGTGGTCGTTTTTTGACGTGATGAAGGGATTAATTTGGGATAGAGTTCTGGTACGTGTTAATGAGTCAGCTCAAAACTTGTAAACGAAATTTTTGTTGAACCTACCGAAAAGCAGTTAAGTTAATAAGTGAGGAAATTGGAACGATGCGTGAAATAAAAGGAATAATTTTTGGGCAATTGCTTACTTTCGATCAACAAAACCATTGACTTGATTTCGGAGCCATGATGTATTCATCACTTCTGCTTCAGGCAGATAGCATAAGCGGCAAACGAAGCAAGCTAGATTCCAAATTTAAGCAACAAGGTGCCACTTTTTCGATTAAGACTCTTGTGACAAAAGTACATGAAGTTTAAAACCGATTGGAAAACCTAGTTGAAGAGTTCGATTCAAAAATCCAGCACGAAGTTGAAAGTAAAATTAAAGAAATCGGCTCCTGCTTTTGGGAGGTATGTCTCACAAAAGACGGAAAAAAATCACAAATGGCATTGAATGTCGTTTCCGAGAATCAAGTGAAGGTGTGAAACCGCAGTTATTAGGTGATGAAGGCCGCAGCCCGATCATTTGAAGGTCCAAAAACAGGTACATCACTTTGGTTCGCGAGGAAGGGCAGCAGATGTGTTGCAGGAGGCGCTGGTGGCGCGAGTAATGCTTAAATTGGCTATAGCGTTCGCAGTCATGAAGAATTTCGCCGATCAAGTGTGACGCCAAGTGACATCAAAAGTCAAAGAAGATGTTTCAGATTAGGGAAGCTAGGTCACTGTTGCCGAGGCTGTCGGCAATGCTGGAATGATGTATTTTAGCGGCAACCTGATCCTCGAGATAAGCAACATGAGAGCGAAAGAGACCCCGGGAATAAAGAAAACCACAGATGGCTAAAGAGACAACAAAAACCGGAGGGAAATATTTGGTTCTAATTCAGCGAGTGCAAATATCCTTAAAGACAGTTTGATATCAGTGGAAAGGAGAGACGAGTTGGCTTTGAATTGAGTAAAGATCCTTGGGAATGACCCAGCAGAAGATTCTAATACGATCGTTGAGGGTGAGTCCGGCAGAGGAGTTGATTGCTGAAGAGAGAGCGATCCAGAACGCCGCAATGGAGAGTCATGCTGAGGTGGCACGCACTATTTTGAATTAGAAGAAGTTGTGCTGGAATGCGGCGAGGTAGAGAAAGGATCAGAGACATAACGAGATTGCACAACGAGATTGCCAAGAGTAATACCAAATTGTCAAGAGGATCAGTGGCGATGTGTATAGAAGAAAACAAAACCCGAGAAGTCGACGAGAAATTGTGCGGGTTCGTAGACTGAAGCGAACAGATTTTAAGGGGGTGGGGGGCTCTAAGGTTCTAACCCAGTTCCAGACTATAATTTTATTAAACGTATTAACACCATCAATGTTGTGGGATCAAATATTCCTCCAATACTATTGGGAATTGAATTCTAGGATTGCATTCCAAGTGGAGGGAAATATGGAGATAATAAAAGCAATGTAAATGGCGAATATTCGCGAATACGACTAAGTAAGTCGTCTCCGTAACATGCATAAATTTAATCGTGAATTGGCAAGGATAAAAACCCTGGGAAAGATAAGAGGCAGGAGAAATAAGCCCGACTTCGGCATAAACGGCAAAAATAAAAGTCCTACAAGAACAGGAAAGGGCGATTCGTACGAAAGGCCGATATGCATATAAAAAAACCAACGTAAGCAGAAAGCCGATAGAGGCAAGAGATTCCCAGAAACAAAACCAATACTAAACAATTCTAAAATGTGATTTCTATATGACGTTCGGAATTCTACCCAACAATATCTATTAAATTGAACTCTTAATTTGAATACTAAAGTACCAGGAACTGAAACTGCATCCTTCATTGATTTTGTAAAAATTTATTTTTTAACATGTTCGATGTTCCACATTTCTAAGATATGTTTCCGCGTCGGTGTAAAAAGGAAATGGGAAATTTTTAGAATATTTTTCTTCATCTATAGAGACAAATTTAAAAAAAAAACCGTTTTAATTATTTTTTGATAGCACGCTGTCTTAAGACAATATGACAGATAATAAATTGATAATTTCTCACCAGCGCCAACACAGTGGATTTGTGGGCTAAAATGCTAGAAACAAAATCGTTGCTTGGTCGAGCTTTGCCTGTCGTTTGAAATGTCTCATGATTATTTTGAAATTTTTTCTGTCCAATAGTATTGAAGTAGTTTTGAGTACTAAGTCGCTTTAGCTAAATTTGTTAGATTCCTGACGACATTTTCGAAACGGTCGATTTGTGAACTAAAATGCTGATAACAAAATTGTTGATTTCAAACAATAAAGTACAACATGACTATATCCGAATGTGAAAAAACTCTCCCCTTAGATCGCCATAATGGTAGTTTTGAGTGCTAAAGTGCTTTAGAAAGGATTTGTTGCACTCTAGGTCTAGACCTTTTCAATATTATGCAAGACAAGTTGTAATCTATAATAACAAATTTGTGAACTAAAGTGGTGTTTTTCAAATTGTTGCTCAATTCAAAATTTCAAACAACATACAACAAGGTTATTTGGGAATAATAGAAAAGACTAAAGCTCTATCGTCGTGATGGGTGTTTTTTGGGAGTCATTTCCATATTGGTAGGTATCTGACATCCTTAACGAACTGGCCCTAACAACTTTTAAATTATTCGAATTGAAAGTATAAAAAGATTGGTAAATAATAATTCAAATCGCCATAGCCATTCTCGAGATATCATGGGTACATCCTGATGGACGGGCATTTTTTCTGGGTTTTCTAAATGTGGGTAATAGTGGTTTTGGCCGTTGCTCATTTTTGTCAGAATTTCAATAGCTTGGTCCTACAGATCGAATTGAACAAAAATCAACTAAGCATCATTGGATTTTAATGATATGCTAAATAAAAATGAACAACTACGCATTAATATACGTACAAGAGTTTCTTTAAAAGGACTAAAGGTGTAGAGCCTTGTAGAGCCTCATTTACTTATTAACTGTTGGACATGTCCGCCTTAAAAGTTTTCATAATAAAAAAATAGTCTATTACATTAAAGACAAACAAATCAAAGCTATCTTTGACTTGGCATAGAAGAGTCCTAATCTTGCATTGTTAATGGGCTTTTCATGGAGCCGATTATTCGTCCTATCGTCATTCTATTTATTTAAAATAAAATGTTTGCAATTATTGGATGTTAAAAAACATTATTTTACTTTCTGTTTGTGTACCATATGTGTTGTGAATGTAGATGAACCCGGAACACTAACTTATATTTTGTGTTATCAGTTTTAAGTGATAAATCAACTGTTTTGGACAACTGGTCTGAACTTTACAACTTGAGAAAAAATTGAATTTAGTTGAGAATTGAATTTGAGGTGGTTTAAGACGGCTCTAACATGAAATTTACAATTTTCATTATCTTGATTGCAATCTGTGTCATGATTTTCGTGGCCCAAGCTGATGATGGTAAGATGAAGTTATATTAATATGGCATAATATAGACATTTATATGAAATTTTGGGATTATTCTGGATTGATAGCCAGATAGTATTTATACATCAAGATGAGGTTATCAAGACGATGGAAGTTTGGTTTCGAACTAATGAAACATTGAATTCTTTGTATTAAAAAATTCGGTCGTCTCATCAGACTGCAGTGATCAAACTACAAAAAATTTGAAAATACTTTGAACTAATCAAAGTATAATCACAATGCCTTAGCGAATTTTATTGATTCGCTACGCAATTGCCAACCCCTTGGTAACCTCGAATTTTATTGTTTTTAACGCATACATGCGATTTCTATATGAAATTTTGGGATTATTCTGGATTGATAGCCAGATAGTGTTTTTACATCAATAATTCAGTCAGACGATCGAATTTTTTAATACAAAGAATTCAATGTTTCATTAGTTCGAAACCAAACTTCCATCATCTTGATAACCTCACCTTGATGTAGACATTTATATGTATTTCGATTATTTTATATGAAGACGTCTGCTCTCTGCCAATGCGAATTGGCATGTTCCATGCACGGGCAATTAGATACTATTACAACACCGAAACCAGAAGTTGCAAATCATTTATTTACGGTGGACGGAATGGAAATGCCAATAACTTTGCTACGATGGAGGCGTGTACTGAGCTATGCGGCCAATAAAACAGTTTTTTGATAATCTAAATATGTTTCTATTGAATATAAATTTATCTGCTTCATAAGTGATGTGATCAGTTTTATTTAAATATGATGTATGCTAATCATAAAAATGGTGTTACATCAAAAGTTATGTATTTGGTAGAAGATTAGACAATTTCCAAGCTGCAATTTCGTCGAGCTGCATAGGTCTTAAGTGGCCTGGTCTGTGGTCTTGTTTTGGAACGGCCTTATCATTTAAACATGTTAGGCCGTCACTTCACCCATCAGTTGGGTTAATAGTTTAGGCTTGCGTTTCACACAATTAATACAATGATGGGGGAATGTATGTAACCAGCTTTGTGCCACCAATAGTTCAGTGTTGTGTGGACACAGCACACTTAGTAAATGTAACTGACCACAGTGAAAATATCAAATGTGTAATTGGTGTACTACTTTCATATGGTGTGGAAGTTCCCAGGAATAATAATTTCATATTTAATTTAATAATCTCCAGCTTTGTTGTTAATAAATGATAAGATATATCCAATATATATTATTTCTTCCTCTGAAGTATCCGGATAGTACACCGCTGCTATGTCTGCCGTTTGATCTCGATCGGCAATTTTCGCCGAATGAAAGCGAGAATAAAGTAAATTATTAAAGAAATGCAAGAATCGCTCACACATTGCTTAAACAAATTGGTACCGGCAACTTTGTCCGATCCACCATAGTATGGTAGAACAATTCTGTTCCGTTCGGTTCCAGCTATAGGAAAGAACGGGGCACGAAACATCTAGGTTTCAGTGGTTGACACGCCATTTTTTTGGCCCATTGTGATACCACGCATTCACGCCACATCATTAACCCCCACAGTGGATCGGCGCTGAATTCACGCCACATCATTAACCCCCACAGTGGATCGGCGCTGAATTCTGCACTCCATCAGAGTGTCTTACTTGTGCTTATTAACATCACCGATTGTAATTGATGATGGAAATTCGATTTGCATCTAGCCTCTGATGAGATTCGAACCCAGTACCTCCCAGTCCAAGTGCCGAAGCTTTAACCACTGCACCACTTGTCCGGTATGAAACAGCTAACAAATCACACTCTTTTTTTTATAACATGTAAAAGCATGTTTATAAACTTTTCAGACAATAAAGTGTTATCAATAGATACCAATAGATCGAGCAGTTTAATACTCTCTGGCTCTACTAAGAGCACTGTCGCAATGTTGTACCTCAATTCTTTTAAAATAGTCTATGATATAATTATCACCAAACGGACCATTTTTTAAGTTGAATAATCGACATAATCTCATTTAGCAGTTTATTAAAATATGAATTGCACGCCACTGCATCTTCATCCTTCATTAACTGACGAAGCTCGAGTCATAGCACTCAATTCTTCCACACTTTTCGATTTTTTATGATATTTAACAAATTTGAACAAATTTTTAACAAATTGGCAGAAATGACGCCTTGATCTTCGATATACAAAAATCACAAGAGTTTATCTGCAAGGAATTTGCAACACTTCACCAAGTTTCAATTCAAGCTGTACAACGAAGCCCAAAAATTACAGAACGCTCATAATTTTAAATATTTATGGGCCAAAGATGGTAAAATATTCCTGCGCAGAACAGCTGACTCCACGATTCTTCATATCTTCAGTATGAACGGTATTTTTCGTTTGGATGGGATTTATTCACCACAGCATGTGCCCCCGAATGACGATAAATAAGAATAAATCACAACATTTAAAACTTTTAAGTATAAAACATTTTATAATTTATTTAATCTTGGACATACCTATAAATTGTTTTTTTTTACTATTTAACATCTAAATTGCTCTTGTTTTATCTAAACTTGTTGTTGTTTACACATACATTAATGAATTTTGTTTTTATTTTCAAGTTTATAATTAATTTTGAAATTATTTCTATAGGATGTGTCATTCTATCGAGTACTAAATTTTTCTCACTCGGAGCCGTAAAAATTTCATCGCAACATTAATGTTTTTATATGCAAAAAAGCTTCTAAAAAAATATTAAATGCACTGATTAGTATGAAAAATAACAAAAAACTCATGAAAAAATGGCGAAATCGTACGGCTCTTATATTTAGGAGGCTTTGGTTATATGTACAATAGCGAGCAAAAATGGATACATAATGAAAACATTTTAAGTTTTTATTTTCTATAGTTATTATTTTATTATTTATACAATAAAAATAACTTGAGGTTACTCGTTTGTAATATTAATCATTAGATTTACTTAAAAAAATAACAATAATTTAATTATAATTAAAAATATATATTAAAATTCATAGTTTAGGTCATATGTATCCAAATATGCACGTTTTTAAATTTGACACCTTTAATATTTGGTCCAAAGTCCCTTTTTGTAATATACTATTTTTGTAACATAACTGATTTTATACGTCGCGGAATGCTCTCGGCGGCAAGCCCTTGTATGGAGTCCTGTGGAATTTTATCCTGGAATTTCTGATCTTTTAACCATCTTGCTGAAAAACGATTTGTTCCTCCGGATAAGCACATTCATCCACAAACTTCACTAAATTTTTTTTAAGAATATTTAAAATATTTTTTTTTTTTTAAGAATATTTTATAAATATTCTTCCTTTCGCATAATACCCTTAATCCTCACTAGTGGGCCAATCTTCCATCAGGTGAAGCATCCATTACCGATCCACCACCGTGCTTCTTTGTTTCCGTGACATGATGTTTCTTTATTTTTTCATGTGGCTATTTTCAGCAGTAGCACTTCCCATCTGACTGATATCGATTTATTTTCGTTTCGTTGGACCAACTCACCCGTTTCCAATCGTCAATAGACCAATTTTTATGAAGTTAACGCAACTGCGACATAAAATTTTTATCCTTGAATCCGAAATGAAAATAAAAAAATTTAAGGCCATTTTTGAGATGTAGATTTTTGTTTAAATTTTATTTTCGAGAAAACAGAATAAAAAAATACAAAAACATTTGGTATTTTAATATAAAATAAGGGTTTAAATTAACAATAAAAATCTATTGCGACTTAGTTTGAAGCCAGAAACTGAAATCGTGTGTGGCTTGGCTGAATAAGTTGAGTAAATATAAAAACAAAATAACTGTATTTAAAGGGTACGCTAAAACAGGCATAAAATGTCAAAAAATTTAAAAATGTCGGAAATCAAAAATACTACAATTGGTGAGTTCCAGCAAAGCCAACAATTTCTACAGATTTCGCCAAGTTTTGCTACAGAAGATATGAACAAATACCGAAGCCGTAAAAGTTCAGCCTCAACAGAATCACCCTATTTGCCATTAATATGACACATGTAGAAATTTGGAAGTTGTCGTAGGAATAGGAATCTTCAGTAGTTGAATGTTTGAAAGGGTTGTGTTTTTTTTGTAATGTCGATAGGAGAAGGTAATGGATGATAATTTGATGAAAAATTACGAATATAATACAAAAATCGTTCAACTGTCAAGTTGAGTTATTTTGACGTTACAGAAAAATGGTCTATATACGGTTCGTCCCAAAGCAACATTATGTATCCATTTTTGCTCGCCACTGTATATAAAGTCGACCCACAAAACATATAAACAGAACAAGAGCAACAACGAATAACGACAACTTCAGTGAAATTAGAATACAGCCAAATTGAAGCCTGCTGACATAACAACAATCAATGACGAAAATACACAAAACAAAAAACAAAGAGAGAATATGGGAAAACTATGTGATTTATTTTGCTAACATAACGCATTTTGGTGACATTCTCATAACGTGTTAGGTGACTCTTTTTCGTAGGTTTGGTGCCGTAAAACATGTCCAATGTTAAAACTCGAGATCGCACGATCGTTTATATACCATATGTTCTATCTATCCATTACCAATACACCAGTATATCAGTTTTTCTTCTTTTTTCCGATGTCATTGTCAAGTGTTTTATTAAGGAGGCCTTACAAAAGGGGGTACAGACGGGACTGGTGTCATCCGGAAGACAAATTTAAACTGTATAGCAATCAATCAATTAAAAGCAATTAATAATGGAAGAAATGGGCAAATTTAGTGATTTCACACGTCCAAGAGGGAAAGTCCGGGGTCCGAAGTCTTCGGTAAATATCCGGGCAATCACCCGTACAACTCAATAAACCATCCAAACCTGATTGAAGGAGCTACTAAACGGTTCTCACTTTACCAACAATTATTTAGAACTATCACTTAAGTGATAAATTTGCCCAGAATTGCAAAACACCACAGCCGTCTAGACAAACAAGCAGTACATCTCTACAGAATGAATTACAAAGACTTGAGCTTTACAAAGACTTGAATTTGGCCCGACCCATGTTTATTGTTGCAAAATTTATATATGCGCGTGTCACATTCAACTGGTGTGTAACCTTCTTGAGTAATCTAAGTGTTTTTATCTCCAACACTTTTGCATATTTAGTGATTTTAACGTTTTTAATTTATTAATCCTATTTTTAGTACATATGCTCGTATACGTTATAAATTTCTAAAGTCTATATTTCGCCATATATCCTTAATAGCAACAAAACCAAATGTTTATATTCATTTCCTTTCAGTTCATTTTCCGGATTTTCATTACAATTGGTATACGAGAGAGTCTCTACATAAACAACATTTAATTTCTTAACAAAATTTAATCGAAATAAAATAATAACAATTCATTTGTACCGCACAATTTAAGACCATTATCTTTTAGCATCCGTTTTTCTTTTTTTTTTATATACCGATGCTGGAAAAACTACTCTCCGTCTATACAGAAAAGTATATACCGGAAATATATAATAGAAATTATTTTCTGTTGATGGTTGTTTGTATATCTTCTTAGAGAAGAGAGATGCGGTGCGGAAAATGAAGAGCTTTTATGTGTATCGTAATCTTTGTGTTTGTGAATATAATTACAAGGCTCTTAATTATACTCGGTTTATGGGTTGGTTTGGGTTGGGAAAAACTCATTAGGACTAATTGAATGATTTTATTGGTTTTATATTTAACTGGTCGTAAATCTATAAAGGAAGATATATCGCGTAACATTCCAATTCAGTCACCGATTCCATTTAAACTTTATGTTTTTAAATTGGATAAGTTTTGGTCGCCCAAACAAGCAACGATAATTTAAGGATTTCGTATAAAGATGAATCTATTTTCATTTTTTTTTTGTTTGGGCAAATCTCTAAATCCCTCCCTATAATACACACGGTACATATACATAACAACATATACACAGCATAAAAATACATTTATTTTGGTTAGTGGATTTAACCACAACGGCAAATGGTAATAGAAATACTTGATTTTGGGAATTTAGTTGGATCAACCGAAAATCTCCAAAGTTATTTTATTTATATTTGGGGCTTATGTATAAATGTATGTGTGTGTACAGCTTCCACACCGCTCAGTGATTTGTTTGGTTCATTATTTGGAAATAATGGATATAATTATTATATCTTATTAGAGGATTAAAGATGTTTTTTTCTTGCTGATCATTATTGTTCGGATTCGTACCGCACCACACAATTTTAGATTAGGAAAAATGACTTTTGGTTGTGTGTGTGTGCTACTGTGCACAGATTTTCAATTCTCTTGGTAATTTAATATATTTAGGTGGTAGATGGGAAAATAAGTAATATGTTTATTTTCATGTAGATTGGATTATGGATATAAATTAATAACGTATTTTTTCTGTTTATCATTTTAGGTGGTGAAAGATTTTTTTGGGCGGATTGTAACACTACCACCGATTACATTAACACAGGAGAGTAAGTATCCAAGTGAATGAAATAACTTTCAGCGAAAAATTTGGTGCGGATTGAGTTTAATGTAGTAATGAAGTGTGACCGATGTGAAGCATCCGTAAATTCTACCTAAAATAACACTTAAAAACGGGTGCGCTTAAGACCAAAAGAGCAACAAATAAAAATCAACAATCCATCTCTTTAGGTTCTACTAAAGTAGAAATATTTTGAAAAGCGTTAAGCAAAACTGAGAGCTTCATTGGTTTCTCGTTAATTCAAAACTGCCCTTCATAAATAGCTAAAGTGAAGTTAACTTTGATGGTAGCGACAGATATACCTATCCCTTAAGCGAATCTTTAACAAATTCGGACACTTATGACTTGACTTATTTTAATTTCGGTTACCCCCGGTTAAATTCACGTATGTCAAATTATCTCAGAATTCTACCCCAGAAAATATTTTTTTTTAATCTGGCAACACGTGAAGTTAGCCCAGCCCAAACAAATTAAAATCTAACGTATAAAAAACTGTAAAATTTTGGGTTGCATAAAGTAATGGAAAATTACAGGCAATGTAAGAAAATTTTGTCCCGTGGCAAGTTCCCAAAAATGAACTCTGGGCTGGGAATTTCATTGACTGTTATATACTTTTTCGGTTCACTCGATGAATTTAAAATTATTTCACCAAAACTAAAAATGTTTCGGATCGGTATACATTTCAAAACCATGTAGCCCTGATCCGAGACATTTTTAATTAATAATTTTAAATTCATCTAGCGGGACGAAAACTTTACCAAAATTTTACAGTTTTTTTATACGTTAGATTTTAAGTTTTTTATTATACGAAAAATCGAATTTAATAAATTTGATAATTTTTCGTTTTTTCATTAAAATTGATAAAAATTCTGGGCTGGGCTAACTTCACACAACATCAAATATGTTAGTATTGCCTGATTAAAAAAAGTTATTTCCTGGGATAGAATTCTGGGATAACTTCACATACGTAGGAAATTCCGGTTTTCAAAATCTCGAAAATGAAAATCCCAGAAATCAAATCTCGGAAATCAGAATCCCGGAAATCAATATCCCAGAAATAAAACTCCCGGAATTCAAAATCTCGGAAATTAACATCTCGGAATTCAAAATCTCGTAAATCAAAATCCCGAATCATGAGAAAATCCTGGTTTTCGCGATATTTTTTTAAAAAAGATCAAATTTTTGTTTAGTCAGACATTCAATTTTCGAGAACAATCGATGATTAGAGAACTGAGAAAATGTATTGTTGTTGTAAATGAGAGAGGCCGCTGAATAATTAATGTGTTCTGATGCACAAACACAACATCCCTCCCTTCTTATTTTAGAAGTTCCAAATCACGATGAAGGATTGAATGTTACCACAGGCCGTCGAATTTTGACCAGCTCTGGAGTCCGTAGGTGTCTATCGAAGAATTGATCGTGGAGGACTGACTGTAGAAATCTGTTGTTGATGCCACCTGTGTGATTACTCTTGAAACTTCGCACGAAAACAGGCAGGCCCACAATGAAGTTTGTCTACCTATTCTACATTGAAGTTGAGTACGGATACATGAGAGATAACAGAGTCCTTGGTTGGAGACCACGAACTTTTTGGTCGGAGATTTACCTTCAGGGCTCGGTGAAAATCAGATTATCTCCATCTCTCAATTGTTTCTTCACGGCAGTTTTGAAAGGTCTCACAAACTTTCTGCCTCCCCATTTGTCGAAGGAATGGAAAGGCGCAGTTGTTAAGTGATCAATACCATTGCGTCATTACAATGCTCACTTACAATGCTTTCAGCAACCCTCCCAAAACTTCTTGAAATGTTTTTGAAGCATACCAACCGTAGTTTTCTTAGTAATGACTGACATCTTCATAACGTATGCCAACTTTGGAACATGTTTTTCGGATTCGGAGCAACCATCTGGCATGCTCGACATTTCTTCACTGTGGCTACGATTTACATTGACGACATTCGGCCACCATCAGTATCAACGGAGTAGCTTCTTTATTCGAACAATGCCCCAATGTTCGGTATGCAACAGAGCTAAAACTTTCTTCCATAGACAGAGGCATTATGACTCGAGTAAACTCATTCTGGAAATGAAGAACGTTATTGAAAACAAATGGAATTTCTTCTTACATGAACTTTCTAAAGATCCCGATTTCGGTCAGAGTCAGACCATCCTTCCTTGCGATTGAAAGGAATCTCTAGATCTTTCTGCAGGAATTTGTTTACTAGAGGAAACTGTTCAAACAATTCGGGATATTCTTCTTATATCACCTTATACTTGATAGTATTCTGGTATCCCATGAGAAAAATACCCCAACGCTGGAGGTGGTTTGCTGTCGTCACTGGTAAACCTTTTTCTGGGAGAAACAGTGATACGAGGGCCTAATGATCCGTGACTAGAATAAATTGTCTGCCATAAAGATATTGCCCGATCCGTGACTAGAATAAATTGTCTGCCATAAAGATATTGCCATACAGACGTTTTGCAGCCATAGACGATCAAAAGTGATTTTTTCAGCAAGCCTTTTCTATCGTTGGGTAAATATGAGAAATCGCCGCACTTACCCCGTCACTTGAGACATCTGTCGCTAACGAGAGTGGACACTCACGTTGAGCGTAGACAAGCTGAGACGCTTTCACATTGGAATTCTGTATTTGACAAAAATTTGTTGCTCTATGACCAAACAACATAATACATTAAGAAGAGCTGCAAGCTGACAAAATCGTTCAAGAAACGGTGGGATACCAGCCCCATCCAAAACATGTCCTAAACAACCAACTTTAGTTTGGAAGAATTTGCACCTGCTCATATTTTATTTCAAGTTAGCAGCATTTAGTCGTTTAAAAATCACTTCTAGATTTTTTGAGATGTTTTTCTTCGGTCTGACCTGTTGCAATTGTGCCGTCCAAGTAACTTGTAACAAACTCCGCATTCATCTGGACGAATCGCTATCATCTGCTTATTTAATCGCTGAAATATTGATGCCGCGCTAGCTATTCCAAACGGCAATCTTTGATACTGGAATAGTCAAAATGGAGCCGAAACTATCATCAGAACTTTATATTCACTGTCAAGTTCCAATTGCAAATATGATTCGCTGAGATTCACCTTCATAAATCGTTTCCTTCCTTGCACGCCCTTAAATAACTTCTCAACTCTCAGAATTGAGTATTGATCGAGAGTTTTCCGTGATCTTAAAACCTGCGCAAATTTTTAGTGACTTTTTGTGAGTTTTACGGACAACATTGACGGGTGCGGCCCATCGACTGAATTGGATTGGTTGGACAAACGCCAAGAGAAACCAATCTGTCGATCTCTGCGGACTGCGTCCATCTGTTGAAACCGTAATGGACGTTCCTTGAAATATTTCGGTGTAGCATTATGTTCCAAGGTTAAGTGGGCTTTGAATTGATTACAGTGGCTGGGACCAGGTTCGAAAATGCATTTTTTACACAGATCATCAATTTTGGTTTCTCAATCGCACGAAATAGAAAAGAAATACCTTTCTCCGCTACAATACGTTGCATTTGAAAACCGAATACATTAACCAGTTCCCTATCAAAATAATTATTCCGTCGGCTGCAGTCACAAGTAGTGGCAGTTCTGTCTGAACGTTGAAAAAGTTCACATTAAAGTCCAATTTAACTCACACTTGTGTTTACGACCGTGACTCTCGCTGGCTCGTTTAATTCACCATAACCATCATTAGCAATCATAGTAATCGATGATCCAATGTTAACAAAAAATTTTAAAGGATTTCCGTTAATTTCTATTGGCACGATAAATCCCATACCTCAACGTCATTCAACACATCGACGGGGAGACGTTAGGTGACATCTCCAATATTGCCGGCCGCCCTAAAGTATTTAGATACTTCAGTGAGTGTTGTTGTTGCAAACCAGTAGCAGGCACACCGTTCTCAGGTCTCAGTGTGATGACTTGAATTTGTCCATCAGATCCTGAAAGCGTATGCTTGGTCCCGCCGAATAATCATGTCGCCGGTGGTATGCTTTCCTCTTTGTTGAGTACTAACTGACCGATGGCAAGGTTGTCGTTGGCTCTCAGCCGGTTTGGTCGCTACTGTAGGCGAGAAAGATGCTCCATCAACCAAGTTTTCCAGAAGCGGTAATACATTCTCTGCAGTTCCTGGTAACGGTTGAAACGGTTCGTTTTCACATCGAGTAGTGTTTGTCCAGGTTTCGTGTTTGGTGCCTTTCCGATTAAGAAATGCTCTGGAGTGAGAAGGCCTGGAAGGGAACGTTAGAAAAGTGTTGCCCATGATGTGGCTTAGATGATGCTCAACTGATTTTACCCGTTTTACACAAGCTGTATACGGCGAAGCAGGAGGACTGAAATTCCAGATGGTACCATCCTAAGTCAATAATACAACTATCTCGGATCTAGGTCTCAGTTGCTGACTCGTGATTGCACAATGGCAATAGCACACAACGGATTAAGTACGTGTGAACGCAACAAGGTTTTGATGCTTAAAATCCTATAGGTCTTACGTAAGTTTGCAAGCATCAGCTGAGGACTACCGTGTAGCGTTGTGCAATGTGCTTGCGAAATGAGAAAATTCATAATCTGGTTATCTTTACGGGAAGAATACTCGGATGCTTCCATTTGTTTGGCAAGTTCGATTCGTAGAGCCGCCCTTCGACTCGTAGTGTACCGACACTGTCGACGAAAAGGCTCAGACATCGAAGTGGGCTCTTGTCTAATACATGTTCTCCAGATTAGCATCTTGATATCTCGTCAGCCAAATGAGTTTCTTAAATCAGCTAGACTCAAACTTGAATATCCAATTTAGTTCGGGTACGGTGATGAATACTTCCGAACGCGTTGCTGGGGTAAGACGCCGAAGTTGGATGAAGCATCTACAAAAATCCATGATACGAAGAAATTTTGCGAACGATGAATATCGAGCGAGTAAGTAGTATAAGTCATTGCGAGGCGGTACGGTTTCTTCTTGCGTTGCGATCATTGACTTTTTTTTCATTCGTCGATTTTAATGTAAGCCTCGCTTGTTTTTTGGTGTGGCTCTTCTCGTAACCAAATATGACCTGTCCACTAAAATGGATTCCAGCGATTAGGTGAGCTACGTTGCCAACCAAATACCACTTGCGAGTCTATACATGCGTATATTTGAACCGGTGGTACGTCGAGAGACTGAATTATAATATGCATGAATTTGGCGAGGAGTACAAAGCCCTATACGAGGCACGTTGCACGAACATACATCACCTCTTCTTAGGTTTTTTCCAGAGGGATCGCTGAAACCGTGAAATTAAACATAGCTGCGATCCCAAACTATCTTGGTAGGTATGTCAACTTTCGCCTATTAATTTTGAGACCGCTTTATCCAATGAAATATCGGTTACCCACAATTCTTGAAGTTTGATTTTGGCGATATTTAAGGTAAGATATTCTCAGTCGAGTAGATCGAATGTATTTGATACCTGCGGCAATATCATTCAGTTGGTTGAACCCGAAACAATCCGCCGAATGAGACTAATGTAGTCCAAGTTTTTTGACTGAATCGTCTCAATTCAGCTCAAGTCGTCCCTGATGTTCGCATAATTCGATTGGTATCTCATTAAGATTCTATTGGCTGTTCGAGGAACAATTCCATAGTTCGAAACATCACGTTGTACCAGTTCCACCATTTGTCTATGGACATCGATTAAATCCACGATGTCGTTTGAGGCTACCATAAGTCGTCGACGTAGAATTCTCTCGATGCAACTTTGGCGGGAGTTGGGAATTTATCCCGTTTGTCTCGAGCTAGCTGATGGATGGTTCGAATTGTAAGATAAGGCGCGCTTTCGATATCGTGAAAATGATAATCACCAACTGGGTCATCTGGAGAAGGTCGCCATACGATTCGCTGGTAATTTTTGTGTTCGGGCGCAATAAAGATGCTACCAAGATACATCTGAAATTATGTTTGCGAACACGGGCTAGTATTTCGAAGATGTACTGTTGAAGCTTGGGACCAATGCGAAGCTTCTGCTTGAGCGAATTCGAATACCACGCGCAGCTTGCGTTTTATCACGTTGCTTCACGTGATGAACGAGATAACATGTGACTCGATTCCGTGTAGTTCTGCATGAACTGTAGTTAGAACGAAGTTAATCGTTCGTGGAAAGCCGACGTTTCATATGATGTAGTTGCGGAGCTGCGTCCTCTCGTGATCTTCCAAGGGGTGTTAAATGGCAGGAAAACTGTGTATCTTCCGTCTTCGCTACGATAGTGTGTCGATTCGCAGGGCCGTTTGTATGCTGGTCGGTCGTATCACAATCTTCGATAGTTGCCGTTAAACTAGACAGTTGATTGGTTGTCTTGTGCTTCACCCTGCCAAATAGGGTGCAACCAAGTTTCGCAGTTTGATACAACATCCCTGATACAAACATCTTTTTGAAGCATCCCATTCATATCAGCTCCTAGTAAAATGTCTGTCTTGTTGGAAAGATAGTAAAGAGGATCGGCACGTTCTAAATGCTCCTACTGTGACCATTGATGCTTGTCAATAGTTTAGATGGCAGTGTGTTTGTGATCTTCTCGACATTAAAGGCTGTAACCATGATGGATTATGTTGAATCGAATCCCAAGTCTAATACAAATCCAACAATTGAACCGACATGAACGCCTCGTTCGCACACATTCCACTGATTGTAACTCTGGCTGGTCTTCTCGCTAATCCGATGTGATTTTCTGTACTCTCTAATATGACGCTGACCTTGAATCCAAATCCAACAGCGCTCGAACGAGTAAGTTTTGGTTTGAGTGCGATATGTTAGCGACTGTCGAGGTGAGTCGTAGTGACCTGAGTTGGTGATGGTTATTCGACGAATGGCGACTCCTGGTGAAACCCGTCACCAACTTGATGCGCAATTTGAACTGGTGTGACCTTTGCTCAGGCAGTTGAAGCATAACCTCTTTTCTCGGACGAGATTTGTTTTTGCCTCGAATGTAAGAGGCTTGAATTGATCGCTCTGGAATACATCGTGATTCCCCGCACAAATTTGCCATGAAGATGCGAGAGTCTGAAGTGAACGACGAGTGAACGAGTTGATTGTGTGACAGGTTTGTATTGCGCTCGAGTGTGCGACGACTACGAAGATAATTCAGCTTCTTTGAGCGACTGCGATCAATTCGATTGGGTTCTCGTCAGAGAAATCATCTCCACTGCCATCGGGCGTTCAGGTAGTCGATGAGATCCTGGTATGATGAATATTGTGTGCCAGCTTCTCGGCGATGATATTAATTAAGATAATATCCCATGTGGTGACCGGCAGTTCTTAAACTTTCAAATTGGTAACGGTGTCGGTCGTTGTATCGGAAATCTTGCGTAATTCCACGACTGATTCAATTTGTAGCGCTGGCAGGTTCTGAACTGTCGATGATGAATTAGTCAGCCGTTTTTGGTTGTGAACGTGGTCGATCTGCGTCTCTACGAATACGTCATTTAATACATGCTTGTTATTTGTGCGCTCCTTGCTCTTTAAAGGACCATCTGCAGCGACGCTTGCTTGATGCGGATTGTTATCGCACCACCAAATTATGTACTAATTTCAAGTCACGCGCACTGAAGACCGAAATGTTACATCTTCTAACATGCGAGGTTGCTTTGTTGTGTCACGACACGAACCATTGACGAAAAATTTTGGAGCGGACTGTGCAATGATAATATTAGGTGCGTTGCTTTCGCAAAACTGAAAAACATTACAACACCAATTGCTTTGTATAAAGACGAATTGGCTTTAACGTAAGCCAATAAATTTGTAGGTTTAGGAGAAATAAAACCATTGTATGGTTATGGTGATTACCGCAGGACAGTTATTTTCATTAAATGAAAAATTAAAATACATTAAAAAAAATTAAAGCCAAAACATGATGTGAACGTGTGAACGAAACATGATGTGAACGTGTACTGCTCAAATAGAGGTTAGAATTAAAAGGAAGAAAAAACTTTCGTTAATTGGAGATCTTCGAGGGTTGTCCGATTGACTGTATGTTAATTTGAGTTTCCCGACGTTTTATGTTTGGTTGTAGAGTGCCCATCGATAGGTGGTGACACCGCTCTAAAAGAAGGCGGCAGGTGTCATCAGAGACTATCAGTGTTGTTTTTGTTCTAAACAATCACTGTTCAATGGTCCCATGACTAGTAAGAACATGTCGCAAATGCAGCAGAAATATTTCATTCATCAACGGTCATACATAACTCGACAACGACGTGAATTTCTTTATGGTGCGGAAGCCTATGATATCCTGCTGGATCCACTGTAGAACAGCAAAGCAAACTACCGTTGTTTTCGCTACTGTAGGAGTGAAGAGTCTAACTCAATTAGTAAATCTTTCTATTCTCATTTTTAAGGCGTAGAGCAATATCATAGCATGTCTGATACTCTACCTGTGTCTAACGTAGTGATTAAACGTTACCTACTTTTGTTTATTTAAAATCATTAATTAAATTTTTTTTAATCCGCTGCATAAAGGCTATTTGTGGTAAACACTTAATTAAAATCGTATTAATTAATTTAAACGTGATAATTAATTGAAATATTGTACATTCGTTTCAGTGCACGAGAAGAGCAATTCGATTATCAAAAGTCCGATATGGTATCACTACAAGGAGGGCTTCAACAATGCTGTACGTAAAGATCTAACGATAGCGGATTTAATTTAAAAATGTAATTTTATAAAATATTTTTGTTACCTAATTAATTAATAAATATAATTTATAGTAAAAAATATGAATTAAAACTGTTTGTTTTTATTTTGTTGGTTTAAATAATTATTATCTTTTATTTTTATATTTTTTTTCTACATTGTTTATTTTTTAATTTTTAATTAAATTAGAATATATAATATAGTTTAGTAATAATATAATATACGGGCACAAATTTTTTATTTATATTTTAAATTAATTAATTATGTATATAATAATGTTTTATTAAATTTTTTTTATTTTATTTTTTTTATACAATATGTCCTAAATTATTAATTTTGTTTGTTTTTATATGTATATACTCGTAATTTAATATTATTGTGATTAGAGATAATTAATTAAATAATTTTTATTATTTGGAATATCTATTAATTAAATTTAATAACTATATTTATTTCTGTATAATATATAATGAAAAATTAAATGTGTACTTTAACTATTCGATTAAATTTCAACAGAATTAAATTAAAAAAATTATTATTTGGTTTATAATTAATAATAAAATTATTTGCTTAATTTTTCTAATTATAAATGATATAAATGTAATTTTATAAATTAATTCTTATTATTTGGTTTATATGGTATGGAGCGCTTTAAAAATGCCGCTAATTTTTTATGTACATAAATTAATATTTAAATTTTTAAGAAGGCAATTTTCTATCGATTACCTAAATCATTTCCCCCCTCCTATTCACTATTTTTATCACTTAAATTACCATTTTGTTGTTGTTCACTAGTAGTCTCATGTTGTGGCATACGTTCAATCCGGTGTTGCTGTTGGTGGTGCTGCTGTTGCTGTTGTTGTTGGTGATGGTGGTGCTCACTTTCGTTCATCATTTCTTTGCGATGGTTTAGTGCTTGATGTAATGATAGTGGTGGTAAATGTAGACCGGGGAATGCTAATCCTGCTGCTGCGGCCGCTTGCAATGATTGTAGTAGTGCGGCTGAATGTTCTTGCGCTTTTCGTCTAAGTTCGGCTACAGAACTGCTACGCGGATCTGATAAACTAGACGATGACGATGTTGACGTCGTTGTTGACGATGTACTCGTGAGCACCGGCGGTTTAATCGGGCAACATGAACACAACCCCGGAAATGCTAGCATTGAAAATAAATCGAAATCTTAATTTTTTATGTTTTCTATATACAAATCGGGCACATCACTAATCACACCTGTGACTCAATCGATTTCAAAAAATTATGTATTGAGATTTATGACATTATGTAACTTACATGAATTTGATTTGATTGATTGAATCACAGATTGATCGATTAACTCATAAAATTTTGAAAATCTACACTGCATATTTACCTTTAAGTCCTGGAAATAGAGGTGGATTAAATTGTGAGCTAAGCGATGCTAAATGGGGTGGTAAAAATAGCGGTGGAGTTGCACGTGGTGTTCCATTATCTAAAACTGGTCGAAAACCTCCATTACTGTAAAAATAATAAAAAAGAATTAAATTAAAAATTATTATATTTTATGTGTACATTGTTGTTGTCTCGGTATTATTTCTCCTTTAATCAAATTTAAAAAAAAATCAACGAGGAAGAAAAAGAATTATTTAGAAAGCATCCCTATCCCTTCGCCGTTTCGAATTTTCCTATATACAAAAAGAGGTAATTTGATATTTTATTTTTTCAAATTTAAGTTTGATAAATACATTTTACATTTTTTACGATTAAATATTAATGTTTAAAAATCATAAATTTTTACGTTTTTATTTTCCTTGTTTAGGGGTTTCGAAGCACCAGCAGCATTTGGTCGATTTAGTTACGCAACGTTACACACATATTTTTGTGATTTGGAATTGAATGGCTTAATTTTTGTTTTGCCCTAGATCCTAGATGCATTTCATCGTTGTATTATTTTACATTGTGCGGTGATTTAAATAGGAATGTTCGAGATAACAGAAGCGAATACGATTTGATTCTATTTTCTGTAAGTGAAATTGTTGACAGACCATATTTAATTCGAACATAATTAATTTTGTTTTTGCAGAATACATTGAATCGAGAGGCCTGATGAGCGTGTGCATTTATATTTCGAAAAGTTGCCGAAAAAACACATTAATTTGTATCCGACGGTTGGGTTTTATCGAGCAATTTACGCAAACCTTGACAAGAAATTACTAATCTTCTCCGCAGAAAGAATCGGTTATGCAAATTCATCCAGGAGGAAACGCTAGAGGTGGATCTACCATAACTATTAAGAGAATAATACTAAACATTACGAAGAGCCCGGAATTGAAACAGAAATTATGCAAGTTAAAACCATAAAAGTTGAATCAATCAATAATAGGGATCTCAGTATCATTTACTGTCCCCACGCCATCAGTTTAAAAAGTAGTCTACAGTCGACTTTTTAAATCATTACCACCATATTTAATCATAGGCAGTGATTTTAATACAAAGAATACCTATTGGGATCTAGACTTAAAACCTCTAAAGGAAAAGTCATTTAATGCAGCTGTCGAGAATAACTTTGAAATTCACTCGGATCTTCTTGACTTCTTTGTAACAAAAGGAGCTTTAGAGGACTATCTACAAGTGCATATAAATTATAGAAGGACTATCATCTAACCATTCACTTGTGATAATGACTGATTACAATGGGATAACCAATTGGAATAAAACCAATTAGAATTTAATCAAGAAGTTCGTGGAAGAGCGAACAAATGTACACAAACTGATTAGGTGTAGCAGGAAGACGAACTAAGAGCATTCAATAGTTCTGTCCAACAAGCAGCTTGAGAAAGTTCATCTATTCCTCAAACTAACTCCATAGGGAAACATAACTATTCTCTTTAGGTCAGAGGACTAGTTACAGAAAAACGGAAAGCTGTAAAAATGTGGCAGCAGACTCGTGGCTCGCAACACGAAAAAATCCTCAATTTTCTGTGCAACAAATTAAAACAACTAATAAGAGAAATAAAGAATGAAAGCACAAATAAGCGTCTTCGAGGTCTTTCTGAACTAAAGGATGACGACTTTGGAAAGCAACGAAGGTGTTAAAAAGAACTAAAATACATGTGCCATCTATCAAAAATGATGACCGATTCTAAGGCAAAAATGACAAGCAGGAAGTGTCTATTTGCTGCCCATTTAGAAGGGACTTTTCAACCATTGCTGAGACAAACAGCAAATGAAATTACAACTGTTGTAAACAAAGTAGAAAAGCTTAACATAAGACATGTGCCCTTATTGGAACTTAAAACTGAAAACCTAAAGTAAAATATAATAAAATTCGTAAACACGAAAAGTTAGTTGCAAAAATGGAATTTAGATGATAAATGTAAAAAAGAATCGAATCGAGATAATACGACGTCAGTCGTCGCGACTAGATGAGAAGGCTGATTTTTTCAAATCAGTGCCGACATGTTGTAATTATCACTTTTTTCGTTTCGATGCGTTTTCGATAGAATAACGGTATTTTAAAAGTAATATTTTTACAAAAAAAATATTTTTACTTCTTAAATACCGTTATTCTATCGAAACGAAAAAAGTGATAGTTACAACACGTCGGCACAGTAATCTTATCCGTTCGAAACTGATTGTTGAGATGCTTACATATTTTCCATCTATAAATCAAAATCCAAAAAAAAAAAAAAAACTGAAATCAATAATTTAACCATTTGTACAAATTAAATTAATTATTTGTACAACAAATTAAAAAACCTAATAAAAGACATTAAAAATCAGTCAGTTAATTAATACCTCAGCACTCTAACTGGGTAAAAAGACAATGGTTATTCATTATGGAAAGTAACTAAGAATCTTAAAAGACCCAAACTTCAGGTTCCTCCAATTAAAAATAAAGAAAATTGGGTTCGAAATGCTAAATAAAAAGCAGATTTGTTTGCAAATCACCTTGAAGAAGCCCAGCCCTCATTCCAGCCCTATCCCAAACAAATGGAAGAGGAAAATATCACCTTGATAAATAAACATGATGAAATAAAAATTACACCTGTAACATTGAAAAAACAAAATTGGGAACTCAAGAATAATCTGAATGCGTATAAGGCTTCAGGATATGATCTTATAACGGGTCAGATAATAAAAGTGTTACCGGAAGGAAACTAGTGGATATAATTAATGCAGCATTTCGACTAGATATGTACCAAGACAATGGAAAGATGCGGAAGTATTTATGATACTTAAGCCGAATGATAACGCTTCATATAGGCCAATTTCTTTGCTACCAACATTATCGAAACTTTATGGAAAGGTTCTTCTTTAAAGACTAAAACCAATTATCGAAGAAAGGAATTTTATCCCCTCACATCAGTTTGGATTTAGGGAAAAACATTCTACGATAGAACAAGTTCATCGGATTACTGTTGTAATCGAGAAATCACTAGAAAGCAAACAAATATGCTCAACTATATTCCTTGATGTAACGAAGGCATTCGACAAAGTATGGCACCAGGGGCTAAAATTCAAACTACATCGAGATCTTCCGGAGCAATTTTTTCAAATTTTAAAATCATACATATCAGAGAGGCACTTCCGAGTAAAGTATGAGAATGAATACTCCCAACTAAAAAGAATAACAGCAGCAGTACCACAAGGGAGTGTTGTTGGGCCAATCCTTTATCTCCTATATACTAGAAATATACCAATTACAGAAGCAACAATAGCGAATTTTGCCGATGACACAACAATACTTGCAACAGCAAAGAACATCACCACTAGTAAATTACAGAAGGCTACTAACCACATATGTAATTGTACAAAGAAATGGCGAATCAAATTAAATGAAGCAAAATCAATCCAAGTGAACTTTACAAATGTAAAAGTTAATCATATACCAATAATAATAAACTCGCATGCAAACACTGCTAAATATATCATTATGACTTTAGATGCTGAACTTAGAAGGAAGGAACACACTGTATGGACATATGGTATGGCCAACTCTGAGGTTGTGCCAGAAAGACAAATATCAAAATCATACAAACAGTTCAAAATAGAATCATGCGATGCATTTTTAATGCACCGTGGTACATTCGAAATGACAAGCTAAATTGAGATTTAAAAAGATCGAGCTTGTCGCGGATGAAATTAAGCATCATCCACAAAACACCTACAACGTCAGCACCAGCATGAAAATCTGAACATACGCTGTATGCTGACTACCACACCAACAAGAAGACTGCAAAGAACCAAACTACCGGACTTATCGCGACCATAGGAGTTCAGTAAACTTACGTTGGCGAAAAAATTGATTACGTCGACTAATCAAAATACATACTTTATTATAAGTAATATAAGCCGTAATATAAATAAAAATTAACAATACTTTAAATATCAGAAAATATCCAGGTTATGACTTAATTGCCAGCCATTCCCGAGAACGGTTTGCGTAAATTAGTTCTAATAATTAATGCAGCCTTCGGACTGAAATATGTTCCACGTCAGTAGAAGGTAACAGACGTAGTAATAATTCCTAAACCAGCAATTGATTGATTGATTGATGATTGATTGGAATGTGCGACCAAACCTAAGTAAGATTCCCGGTTGACGCCGGGCCCATCCGCACACTCTTTTACATATAAGAAGATGGAGGGATAGGAAGGGTTTGTTAATTATTATGGAAGTTGACCCGGTTTCAGAACCTAAGTAGTCAATAGTTAGTAAATTGTTAGTTGAAATGTAATATAAGACGGTTAGCACAAGACAACACAATTATTTTTGATTTTTTTTCGATATATTCAGAACTCAGCATCCTAAAAAAAATATAATTATAATTAAAAAATTTTATTAATTAAGTTGCAGTAAATTTCCTGAAATAAAATGTCATTATTAAGAGTTAAATTAGCTTGAATGAAATAAATGTAATGTTATGATTAGTATTAACTAAATTTCTCTTAAAACAAGTTAAATCAAAATAAATTAAAACAAATCGAATCCAGAAATCACTAAATATTGCAGTACTAGTATCAAAGCACGAAAGGAACGGACAACCTTCTTTTTATCTTCAACTGGTAGAATCTTTGTGAATCTGTTGAATTAATGGATTTATTTATAAAAAAATAGTTAAATAAAAAAATTATATAATGTGAAGATCACTTGTCCTTGCCATCCCTAATGGCCAAATGAAAACTGGTTTCAAAAACAGCTAATCTGATATATGTAAGGTAATATCAATAATGTATATTTGGCACAGTTTTAGAACCCTAATACCTAAACAAATTAAACCAGAATTGAATAGTTATTTTAAAGCAATCAGGAATCTGTAAGATGGCAATATTAATAAGTAGCTAGCACAACTGTAGGATCCATTTTCCAAATAACCCAATCGTATTAAATAAATCATAAAAAGAACAACTAGCGATAATTGTTTATCAAACCTAGAACAAGCTACTCAAAACCTTCACCAATTTACTGTCTCCCAAACAACCTCTTCATGACAGTCTCCCGAAACAACCTAGAAAATAATTTAATTAAAAAAAGCCATGATCCTTGAAAAACTATCTAAGTACAGCAATATTTAACTGCATTTCAAATTTAATCTGTAGCTTCCAAGATATCTGAAATTCCCAAAAGTATTCGCTGAAATATCAAATTTATTAGAAACCCGATAGCCATTATGATTCCTATTGTCCGCTCTTCTGATTTTTAAATTAAAATTTTATTTTTAATTTGAAAATATTACGACTTCAAAGATCCTGTAATCAAAAATCTTCATTAGAAACAACTAAATAAATGAGCTTAATCAGGAACTGGATTGAATAATAGTATTAATAATAAACACCTGGTAAACCTCGATAACTCTAAATTTCTCACCAAATTAAAATATGTATAATGATTTAATAGCCAAACGCTGAATAATTGGATGAAGGAATATTAGTAAAATTCTAATAATCTCTGAAATCACATTGTGAAAAGAATTATTTTATAAATAGTCATAGTAAAATGTACCAAAGAATATGTTATGTTTATCCAGGAGTACTCGATACCCACCCCCTCTATAAACAAAAAACACACTGCAACACACAAAGTTATATCCGAAACAACCCCAAAAGACGGTTTGAATCCTCTCCCCGTGACACCTCTACCATTCGCCAAGCGATCTCCCATCAACATCACTAATCGACAACACCCATGCTTCATACAGCCGTGATTATAAAAGTATCGCGACAATCCTACAGCTCAAAAACCCCTACGTACGACCGATCATCCTAAAATTTCAAAAATGACTCAACTCTCGCGAAACCGACGGTAAACTTTAATAAAAACATCTATAATATTCAGTAAAAATACCAACCTGGATACACAAATCCAAACCTCAGACAAGGGTTCCATGCAAAACTGCAAATTTGCCTTTTTATACCGACAATTGATTGATAATTGATTGTCATCAACTCCCAAACAAAACGATTTAAAATAGCCCAAATTAGCTTACAAATACAGGTAACGACAGAGCATGTTATATGAATATAACCCTCCGTAAGTTGAGAAACACAATGTTCAATGAACAACCATCATAAACCGCAGACACCGACCAACCACTCATTATGAACGAAATCTATTCAAAGCACTCTACCACAAATATCAAAGAAAATTTATTGCAATACGGCTCCACCATATCCTCGCCGCCTCTGTGAAAATTGATCACACAAATGAAATCAATGAAAAGGCCAACAACAAGGAAAACAACAACTAAAATCTATGATTTGTTCTTCTGTTTTTTGTGTCTTTTCATATCGAAAAACATTTACACACACAAGCACAAAAAGTAAATACCTATGCATATAACAAATATATAATAATTATGTAATGAATATAAATAAAATAATATGAAAACAAAAACAACCCTGATCTTGTAAATTGTTTCTTCGTAACCAACACATATATACCCAACGGCCAATATAGCCAAAGCTTAAAGCAGATAACAAGCTATATGCATCGCAAAACCACCTTTTCAGTGGATATTGGAATGTATACCCCGCTATACACCTCCAATACTAATCTCCATGCAAAATATATAATGTACAAGTAAATATATATGTATACCAAACAAAACGTAGAATTCAAAATTACCGGCAAAAAAATGAAAAATAATCGTAGCAAAACAACAACAAAAAATTGTTAAGCGAGTGTAACAAAAACAGAACAACGGCATTAAAAATCCCTTTCTCGCGCAAACAATACTCGAATGACCCACTAGATGAGAATACTAGTACTCTACACCTTTATGAGTTATAAAATACAGTTAAAAGGTTTATATACTTAAAATTTATTTGGAAAAAGTATATATAATAATTAAAATATGTATTAAAACAATGAATAAATGGACAACACTTATCTTATGCATCCTTTGGAATCAAAAAAGTCATACATATTGAAGGTGTACATATAGCGCGTGTGATGCATTCAAGCAACGGTATTAAAATATGTAATATAAGTGCAAATTGTTACGTACATATTCTACACCAATGCAAACACACCACACACAATTTTATATAATCATACAATATGTACCTACAACTTTTCACTTTACTTATCAATTTACACAAATTATTATTATTATTTATTTATTTATTTAGCACATATAAAATTATTAGTTATTTATTAGTTAACTATAACAAATTTAAATTAAATAATTTATTTATTTCGAGGAGAGACAAAAACACGTCTTTCCTCGACGACGATCAATCGCCGACCAGTAATAATTCCTAAACCAGCAATGATAATAAATCTTATAGACCGATATCACTACTTCCGGTGATATCAAAAGTATTTCAAAGACTGCTGCTTAAGAGGCTGAAACCTATAATAGAAGAAAGATGTTTAATTCCACCACGCAATTTGGGTTTAGAGAAAATCACTCTATAGTTGAACAAGTTCACAGAATAACGGATGCACTTGAGAATAAGAAGATATGCTTCAGTATTTCCTTAGATATAACAAAGTTTAAGCTTTCGACAAAGTTTAGCATCAGTGCTTGGATTTAAACTGCACCTCAACTAACCTCTTGCAGATCGACACTTTCGAGTCAAACTTCAAAGCGAGTATTCTGAACTAAAACGAATATCAGAAGGTATACCACAAGGTAGCGTACTTGGACCTATTCTGTTTATCCTTTATACGAGTAGTCTTACCGAATATTCAAGGTACTACAGTAGCAACTTTTGCAGACGATACAGCTATCCTAGCAGTTGAAAAAAAGATATTGAAGATTACCTTCAAACAAAATGCAATCAACACAGTCATAAATCAAATACCAATATGCAAATACAGCTAAATACCATGGCATGATCCTCGATGCTCCGCTAATGTGGAAGGAACACATCAAGAAGAAAAAAAAGAGTTAAACATCAAATAAAGGAAAATGTACTGGCTCTTTTGAAGAAACTCTGAGCTCAATATACAATAAATTGCTTTTGTACAGGTAAATACTGAAACCATTATGAACCTATGGTATCCAACTTTGGGGTTGTGTGTGAAGACCAATGTACAAATGATACAATGTTTCCAAAATAAAGTGCTGCGGGGATTATGAATACCCCATTGTACATTAGAAATGGCCACCTTCATAGGGACTTAGAGATGGAATGCGATACCGATGAAACAAACAAACACGCGAGGCAACGTATGTTGTACACCACCAATGGAGTGAAAACACTTCAATGGTGCAAATCGCTGGAGCTGGGCAGTTACTCTCACACTTCTGGTGACCCCGCCATGATCATAAAGATAAACAGTCCATAATATAAGTCTCGTACAAAACAAACAAGTACGATTTGTTAATATGTCAATATCTGTTTCCCAGAATTTTCATCTTTGAAGTTTAACGCTAGTAATTTACAAACATTAACACAACGGGATCAAATTCGGGTAAGCGGTAATATTAATCCGGCGCGGCATCACACCATCAATGAAATTCATTCATCAATGAAATCAGACATAAGCTGCATTGTCCAAGCAGCATATCATTAAAGAATACCGCCATAAGTAATCGATGTTAAACACAAAAACTGATTGATGATACAATATCAATTTGATTACAACAGGAAATACTGTACAAATTCAGTCATATGGTAGCACGACCATTAAAGCTAACATGTATGCCCCACTCACTGCATCGAGACAACAGGTCAACCTTATCATGCAAAAGTGTGACGTTTAAGTACAGATAAAATGGTCATAGCTATCACAGAGATCGAAACATGGATAGTTTAAGGAATTTTACAGACCATCAAAAATTAATTGGGCGAGTCCTCTACAAATGAGATTAAAGAAAAATGGTAGTTGGCGTTTATGCGGCAATCACCGAGCCTTAAACAGAATAACGAAACCGGACCGTTACGCAATGCCATTCGTGACTGGTTTACACACCAACTTGGATCATGCATCAAATTTTTTAAAATCGATTTAGTTCGAGCGTTCCATCACATTCCCGTCGAATAACAAAATAACGAAAAAATCTTATTTCTCAAACATTTTAATTCCTAGAAAAATTACGCGACCAAAAACCGTTATAAATTTTTTTTATCAGTTTATGGTCGCATTTATAGCCAGGTTGATAAAAAATCATTTTGTTTAACTAAATTTGAACTTTCGCTTCTAGTATCTCTCCTCTTTTAAGCATAATTATATGATGGATGAGTTCGGATAATCTTAACCGTAAAATGCCTAGGAAACCTCTTTCCACAATTCCTTGAATAGCTCAATATTAAGATTTCGGATCTGCTTCATATTTTATTGCACGTTACACCATGGAATAATTTGACAAAACAATGGTATTCCAATTTCAATGCCATTTAGAATTAAAGCTAGCAGTTCATTCTCAGTTATAGTTATCAATCAATTACGTTTATATCGCACAAACTAATAATCATACACAATCACAAATACTAATTAATGCTTTATGGGCCTATTCCATGGAAATAAATTGCTGTCAGCAAAAATAAAAGCGAGAAAAAATATAGATTTTACTAGTTGTGTACAAAACAAAACATGTTGTCAGTAAAATTTTACTGAGAGAATATTTGTGATAGGGGAAGTTTACTGCCATAATGGGGAAGTTTACTGCTATAAAAATGTAAATTGGAGTATTTTTTATGGCAGCATTTTTCACACATCTACAAAAAATGTATGTAAAGATAAGAAATTTTTCTCACACTCATGCAAAATAAGTCGTTCGCCATTTTTATAGTCAAATGACGATTTAATTTTTTTTTTCGTGTTGAAATTTGTTAACGTTAGTGGTTTTTTGTGGTACATATATAAAAATTAAAACATATAAAAAAAAATCGAATTGTACGAAAGTGTGCAAATTAAAAATTTTATTGAAATTTTTAGGTAATGCCAGAATGTAAAACCATAAAATTTTCCTATAAAATGAAATAAAAAATATTTCTTTTCTTTGTCACTCTTATGAAAATTGTTTTTTGCGTATTATCAGCAAAAAAAAATTGCTGTCAGCAGTGACTTCCTCTATCACAAATATTCTCTCAGTAAAATTTTACTGACAACATGTTTTGTTTCGTACACAACCAGTAAAATTTATATTTTTTCTCGCTTTTATTTTTGCTGACAGCAGATTATTTCCACGGAATAGGCCCATAATACGCATTTTCGGACTACTGTTTCAGGGGTTATCTAGAAATACATATCTCTCTAAAAATGGTATTTCCAGCTAGCCGTTGCTTGAAGCGAATTTAATTTTCCGATAATTATCCATCCAGAGTCAGGGATGTTCAGGCGTCCCTGTTCTGACAGTTTGCTTTGTTAAAACATTGTTGTCGGTTTATGTTTGATAGTATTACCATGGTGCATTTACTGGTTTCCGTTGTAGTTGTTATCCTCAACCCATGTTCCTTCTACCGTATTTTTTGAATAAGAAGGGTTTTAGAAGGCAGTTTAGAACCTCAAGCGGATCATTAATGTATTTTCATTATTTGAATTTTCATTGGTGTATGTTCAATCAAAATTAAAACATTTTTCATCTGATGATGAACCATCTTCGGCATTTAGAAATAAATGGAAAATGTCGTCAATGATTTTCCTGTTGAGTAATTGCAAACAAAAAGGAGCAATAGATTACGCTATTGGGAAGAACTTAATAAAAATATATGTTAATAATAAAAATATATGTTAGGCCGTACAAGTTTATAGTAGTTTAACGACGCGACCACTAGCTGGTATCGAAATCGGAAGAATGTCAAGTGAAGTTGTTAACGATGCGAAAGAGGAAATCGAGGGAAATAATGGTTCATTCCAATACAATACAACAAAGTTATAAATTAATTATGTATTTGACGGATTCATGACTGTGAGAATCGGTTCTTGAAATACACAATAAAAGGAACAATCCATTTAATAAGACCACAACGCAACTCAAAAATCAATCTTAAAAATGTATTTTTATATTAAGCTTTTTCAAAAGTTTATAAAACTTTTTTGTTCGGATACAACTTATTTTAAATAAGAAATGCATTTTAAATTTAATAAAACCTGATTTAAATATTTTGTGATGTAGAAATATGGATTTATGTATGTACATAGTTTTTGTCACAAAATGTTATTTACAATTCGGTTCTAGATTTTATGTTGTATTCGAATATAGCACATATCTTCTTTATGAGACAATATTTTCTTATCTCTGTACCAAAAGGATGTAAGAGTACACACATAGACATTTAAAAAATTTCTTTAATACATAGGAGTATACACATCTATACATGCAACCTAGGAATAGCAAGTGCATACATAATTTACGATCCAACACTTTTCATGATGATGATGAATCAATTTAAGTAATTTACTAATTTATATATCCAAAAACCCCAAAAATCTGTGTTCTCAGAATTATTTTATTTACTTAATAATTCGTAAATTACAAAAAATAAATACTTTTGATCCTTTTATTGATACAAAATTATGAAATTTACAAACGAGATGAGAGAAGAGGATGCTGTAGCCTTTTATACATAATTTTGTTTGTTTTTCTAAATTTACAAAAAATTTTATTTTATTTATTTTTCGGGGGTTGTTATTTAATTAAAAATATAATTTTTCTGTTCATAATGAAAATATTAAGGAAAATAAAATTTTTTTGTATTAATTATTTAGAAGGTAAATAATTTAATTAAGATTAAGAATTTTTTTATATTTTTCGTGTTTTTCGTTGTGTTCTGGTAGTTAGGAAGTATTTAGTACGTATAGTCGCTTTTGAATTTGTCTACAGGTTTTATATCAAAACCTACACGTTTAAAGACCTGGAACTTACTTAGGTTTCATAAGACGAATCACCTGAGCCCACACCACCAACAATCCCTTCTATCCATTTTTCATCCATCTGTAAAGAAGTCTACAATGTCTACCTTGAGGAAAAACACCGTTGAAGTATTTAAATTTTTTAAAATAGCTTTGAAATTATTAACCCAATTGTTGTTTTAAACCCATAAGATAGGGTGGATCCGATACGTTTCGACGACACATTTCGAAGCCTGCACAACATTCAATGATCTCGTATAATATTTCCATTCAATTTGATTATTATTAATTCAACTCAATTTAATGTGAAAATCAATTAAAACCCGCCATCATCATCATCACAGGCATCGCAGCATATTCAGCAACATCATTATAATGCGATGTGATGATTAATAAATAAATTGAACTGAATGTTTACAACAAAAACATTTATGTACAATTTGATACTAATTCATTTGTTAGAATTAATTGGTAATTAGTCAACATTGTTGTTGCTTTTACTAATTTAGTATATTTAGTAGTTTCTTTATTGTCTCTTGATTTTGACTACACATAATTTAATTAAATAATTTTTTGTATTGCGGCACGGTGCGGCGCGGCGTGTGGCTGTGCTTGGGTTTGGAGATCGATGATTTACCCAAAAACAACAACTTTATCGTAAAATGAAAAATATTTTTTGGGCGAGCGTTAATTTAATAATTAGCGGATTAATTAAATAACATCAAAAGAAATTATGTAAATATATTTTTATCTCATCTATTTTTAATTTAACATAAAAATTATAAAACTTGGTGTTGTTGCTGTTGTTGTTCGCTTGTGTATTTTAAAAGAGATTAAGGGATGATATTTATTTATGTACAACAACAACAATACGCCTTGAACAAATTAATAAAATTAAATTTTTATTTATAAAATTGTTGTGAATTTTAATTATATTAGAAGTAAAAAATGTTAGTACCTTGCAATAACTGGTTTTTAAAAAAGATGTTCGAAATACTGGCCATAAGCACCCAGGCTGTAGCACTTTATTTGCTTAGAAATGATTTTTCTTTAAATTTACATGAGTTTTTTCATTAATGCAATGCTATTAACCCATTCGAACGCCTTGTACCGTATATTGTACATCGACTTGAGTTGAGACGCACAAAGCAGACTTAACCCTAATGTGAGTGTCGTGGGTACTCGGAGGGTACCCTTTGCACTTTTAGACGTCTATTTTTGTACGTTTCACTTCCAATAAAACTTTAAATTTTATGCGAACTTCTAGTTCAATTGATAGACTACGATCATATTTAAAATTGAGAAATATTACAACTTGGACGAACGTGGAAAAAATAAGTTTCCATACAAAATGCATATAGGTACTAATCACTCAAATCACAAACAATAAAGCTATCAGATATGAAAATTAGAACAAAATATTTTTTTTTTTAGTTTTCTTACTTAAACTCCAATCCATCTATGTAATGACTTGCAACTAAAGAAAACTTTCATCAAAACTTTTGTAAATGTTATAAATAAAATGGTTCTGAACCTTGCTTAAATGTGTGACGACAAAATTAAGCTTTTAAGATGTTTCTTTATTTTTATTACGGAGTTAAATAAAGTAAAATGAAAATATAAATATATGTTATATATAAAAAACAAAAACATAAAAATGTGCAACAACCATTCGCACACTGTATTATGATTTTGTGTACGTATGTATGGTAAATATTTTGTACACGTGCACGAGGATTAATTGTATATACATAAATACATTTGTATATTTATATGTTTGTACAAGGGTTTCTCAAATGGCTCGATTGATTTTCATGACAATTGCTAAAAGGTTTTCGAGTACCAGAAATCAATTGCAAAGGGACTTGGTTTGTGGAATATTCGTTTAGGGAGTCCTTCAGTGGGACCCGGATTCCATTTTTCTTATTTTTTTCTTAGCTTAAACGAGTTTCATGAGGTGAGGTTTCATTTTTCATTTTGGTTAGGGGTTTTTCATTTTTGAGAGACGTTTTTCGAGTACCGAGTGTGGTGGATCATGATTTCGGAAAAATTCACTTTGAAAGTTTTCCGGTTGGAGCTCGAGTCCCGTTTTTAATTTTTTTTGGCTCTCACGATTTTGATAAAAATAAATTAAGGGGGGAGGGGTTCAAATTCGAGGATTCTGGTGATTGGTGCTGATTTCAGAGAAAAAGTGTTAAGAGGGTTATCCAGTGAACCCCGGATCTCCATCCTTATTTTTTCGGCTCCCACAACTTTTATGAAACATGGCAAGAATGGTTTTTCGTCCTAGGATTCAATTGAGATGTGTGTTAAATTCGGGAAAATCCATTGAGAGAGTTGTCCGATTGGGCCCGGTTCCTTTTTTTATTCTTTTTGTCGGGGGGCACGATTTTATAAAAATTGTTGACAGGGCGTTTTCGAATTTCCGGAAATCATTTGAGATGAATCCCTGTTTCGAGGAAAATTCATTTAGGGGTCATCCGGTGGGGACCGGATTCCATTATTTTTGGTCGGCTCGCATGATTTTGATAAAAATTAGTGAAGATGGAATTTCAAATGCCAAGAATTGATTTTGTTGAGTGGTAATTTCAGGAAAATTCGTTTAGTAGGTCATTCGATAGGGCGCGGTTTTAATATTTTTCGGCTTAAACAATTTTGATAAAAAATGCGGTGATATGGGTTATTTAATGAATGGAATGGATTGCAATGAGGGGAGAGGTTCGAGTACCAGAAGTCGATTACGATTGGTCCTTATTGGGGGGTTTTTTGTTGGGTTTGTGGCCTTTTAACATTTTATTTGGCTTGAACGATTTTGATAAAATTTAACAAACGGAGTTTTGAATTGGAAGGAAACGATTACAAGGAGTTCTGATTCCCGGAAAATTCATTTAGGGGTCCGTGCGTTGCACCAGGGTGATGTTACATTACGTAATGGTTGAATTTTGTTTAGGAATGTTGTGTGATGTTCCACTATGACGCGTCATATTGCACAATGTTGTAGCTGTTGCGTGAGTTGCGTTGAGTCTTGCGTTAATTAGATGTCTCGCGTTATGTTTCATCATATTGAAGAATGTTACGCCATGTTGGGCTAATTGCGTTACGGTAACATGTTGTATGTTTTCGTTAATCGCGTCTTTTGAAAATGTTCGTTGTTATAGTAACAATATTGATTTGCTTGACATTCACATTTAATTAATGGTATGAGCTAGGCCCCTTTTCACATATTCTTCTGTCTCAAATGATGCTGATGTTATCTGGCGGGCCCGGAGTCGTTTTTTTAATTTTTGCTAGGCTCGCACGGTTTTCTAAATTACTAAGAGGATGTTTTCTAGTACCAGACACTGATTGCGATGGATTCTGATCTCATTCAGAGGTTATCCCGAGACTATTTGTGTTATTTTTCAACTCGAACGATTCTCATAACAATTGCGATAAGGGTTTTCTAATTCGAGATTGCCAGGAATGCATGGCGATGAGTAGATTTTCGGGAAATTTATTTAATGGTTTTCGAGTCGAACGACTTATAAATGAGGGGGGGTTTCGATTTCTAAGAATCGATTATAATGAGTTTTAAACTCGGAAATATTGGTTCAGGGGGTTCTCAGATGGGGTCCGACTCATAAATTGTTCAGCCGAACAGTTTATTAACACGTTATTTTTTCTTATTTTAATATGTCAAGAGCACGAATCAATTTATCTAAACAATTATTACACGGTGAATTAGTTGGCATATTACGCTTAATTAGCATAATTCATTTTGTATTGATACGTTTTATTGGTAATACAAATAATTCGGTTCGTTATTTTGATTTTAAAAAATACTTATTTTAAAATAAAATGAATGAACAGATTAATTAAAATATTGTCATTCGCTGCTTACGACTTTTTTCCACCACTCAGGCAATTTTCAAATCCCATCTCGGAAAAACGTTTCGTCTTTTGAGGCGATCCAAGTTTGAACCGAATTTTCAATTTTTTTCGAAAGAAGTGAACCTGCCAATTCGTGTTGCATCCGTTGGAACAACCAGTAATCAGAAGGAGCAATGTCCGGAGAATACAGGCGGTGCGGTAAAATATCCAACTCGAGCGTATCCAAATATTTTTTTACGACTTTTTCAACGTGAGGCCGAGCGTAGCCATGCAGAAAAATAACTTTATCATGCCTTTCCTCATATTCCGGTCGTTTTTCTCGTAATGCACGGCTCAAACGAATTAATTGTAGTCTGTATCGCTCGCCCGTAATCGAATCGTCAGGTTATAGCAGCTCGTAATACACAACACCTCTTTAGTCCAACCAGATACACAGCATAACCTTCGAACTATGAATGTTCGTCATTGTTGTTGATGTTGAGGTCGATGGCAACGATTGGCTGAGCAAAGTGTAGTATTTTTCCTCTTAGGGTTATCGTAGAAGATCCACTTCTCGTCACCAGTCACTATCCGATATAAAAATAAACCCTTTCTTGTTTGCCTTTGAAGCAACTGCTCACAAGAAAAAACTCGCCTTTCCACCTCTCTTGGTTGCAATTCAAAAGAGATCTAATTGCCTTGCTTTTGCATCATGTCCATCGATTTCAATTGTACGGAAACTGTTTGTTGAGTCACCTCCAATGTATCGATAAGCCTCTCTTTCGTTTGAGTGGAATCTTCATCGAGCAATGCCTCTAATTCATCGTCTACGAATTTTTTGCCTATCCTAAGCGAGGCTTATCTTCAACACTGCAATCATCATTTATGAAGCGTTGAAACCATTACCTACATGATTTTTTCGTAAGAGCATTGTCATCGAAAACTTCCACAAGCATTTGACGTGCTTCAGCTTCCAATTAAAATAAAAAATTAACATTTCCCGCAAATGCTCTTTAGTTATCACAAAATTCGACATATTCAACACCGTAAAAAACTCGTTTTGTATGAGACTCAAAGCAATGCAAACTGAATGTTAACGGCAGATATCTAATCTGTCTGAAACAACGGAAATCAGTTATCACTATAAAAAATTTATTACAGTCAGAGCCACGTTTTGAAAACGGACCGAATTAATTTGTAGCCTTTCCTTCGAAAGGCCTTCGAAAATTCGCTCAATCTTTGGCGTAATTAAAGTTGCGAACAACGAATATCGGATTCGTATAAACCACGAAATAAAGCAACTCCTCGGAGGTAGCGATATTGTCGGTTTCATCAAATCCAATCGAGTGAGATGGCTCGGCCACGTTACAAGGTCCCCACAACAACAGATGATCAATAAAGTGTTTCACCAACAACCAGTCGGATGCGTCGTAGAGGAAGACCCCGACTACGCTGGCGTGACGACGTCGAATAAGATCTACATATACTAGGATATCGAAACTAGAGGACGAGAGCAACAGACCGAGATGGATGGAGGACCATAGTGCGGGCGGCAAAATCTCATTATGGGATGTGAAGCTAGAGAGAGAGAGAGAATAGTTATAACATTATATTAAAAATTACTTTAAAATCCATTAGTATTTAACCCTTAAATTGGCAACCACGAAATGAATTTTTTTTTTCAAAAAGTTGCAGAAAATATGTGATCCCATCCCAAAGAAAATGGTTCCCAGAAAACTATCAATGTTATTCAATGCCAGATTAACTACCGGATTGGATATTTCAAATAAATTTAGTTTATTTCGCAAAAATTTCAAATGTTTTATTAATTTTGGCCACTAAAGATTTTTCTTATAACTACCAAGTATAATTATACTGCACGGGACATATTTATTGGAACTATTTATTATCAATGGAACTTTACCATTCCTCAATCAACTATCGTCAAATATGCTATGTAGAATTGGATTGGCACTCTAACATAATGCTCAATGGAACTAGGTCACCTCTCTCAACAAATGATGGTTAAATTCGGTGTGCAAAGCTAAATTTGACGAAATTTTGGGATTCAGCTCTAATGAATGGAACCAGGCCGTTACCTAATCGATAACTTTCCAATTTAGTTTTTTAGAGCTGAGCTAGATTTCTAATTAAAAATGTCAACTTGTTTTGGGGATTTTAACGTGTCTTTTTAATGAAGTTCTACAATTTACCCATTCTGAATGGAACTTCGTCATCTCCCAAAAAATTATTGTCACAGGTATGCAGAATTGGGTCATGGATTATTGATATTACTGAAGTGATGGTATTACTGAAGTGATAAAGCATTCCAATATTCTGATGTTCGCAGATGACCTCAAAATCTACAAAGCATAAAATACAGGAAGTTATTGACAACCTAGCGTAATGGTGCGAGGTAAATTCTCTGAGACTCAACATTGAAAAATGCAAATCTTTTCATTTCATTCAACCAACCCTCTTACACAAGGCTGTAAGATAAATGGTGTACTACTTCAGGTAGTACTTGAAAATAAAGACCTAGCGGTTACTTTTGTTGAAAACATAAGGTTTACTAAGCCTATTCTATTGAGCTGTGGATCGCTAGAGCAAACTCCATGCTCGGTTTTGTCAAACGTTGGACGGGAGATATTTTTGATTTGGAAACATTTAAGATCCTGTATTGTGCCTACGTTCGATCCCAGCTGGAATTTGTTTTAAATGTGTGGTGTCCGTTCTAAAAACATATCCAAAGAAATTTTAAAAGAAGTTTATACGCTACTTGACCTGGAAAGACGGATGGGTTTATGACCATATGATCTACCATACCATATAAACAAACAGCGAAAACTACCATATTTAACTGGGTGTTAGACCTACAACTTAGCAACGCTAGGAAATAGATTCGATTTGTTAAAACGTGCATTTAATTGTTATCTCCTTCTAATCCTAATCGGCGCACAGGATGTACCAAATTCAATTAAAATAAAGGTTCCTAGTAGACAACAAAGATCATTACTTCCTTTACTTAGATAGACACAGAATCAACTTTGGCGATAATGAACCAGAGAAGATGATGTGTAAGAGCAATGCCTCCTAAACTACAGGCCGCTTACACCAAATGATGACGACACGCTATGTCGACGTTTTTGTTGCTTTCTCTAGTTGTTTTGTTAGTGTAAATATCTTAACATTATTATTGCACAGTCTCGGTTTAGACATAAATTGACGTCATGTGCGAAAAATGAGAGTAGTAAGAGGCCTGTAGTTTAGGAGGCATTGGTAAGAGTTTCAATAAAAGTAGCTATTTCTTTGATTTTTGTCTAACTAAAGATAATTTAAAAGTATACGAGTATTAAAGCAAAGCAATTTTATACCCCTCAGTGATTTTATTTGTTACTTACTTGTTACTTCAGTTTTATATTTTAAATTTCAAATCCAAAGCGGATTTATTTTATTTTGTATTTTTACATTAATATTTTTCAAGTCAAATTGATTTTTTTCAACTCAAGTCAACATGAAGCCACCGATCTTTTCTGATTTCTAAACGACATGTTGTCCCATTCAGAAAAAAACTACAAGTCCATGCGTACGTACGATGTGATTAGCGCTATACGATCCTGGAAATGATCCATTTAAACTGTACATTTAAAATTTAAATGAATGGTTACATGGACCCTAAAATGTTGTGAACAATTTCATTTGGTATCGATAAGAAATAATGTTCACTATACACATGAAAAAAATCCCAAGCCAATCGTCTGTTACAATTGGCGCTATAGATAAATATTTGTAAATGGTATTTCCATTTACAAATATTTACTTTTGCGCCAATTCTAACAGACGATTCGATTGGTCTTAGGGTTTTTTTCATGGGCCACCATTTCTTATCAATACCAAATGAAATTGTTCACATAATTTTAAGTTCCATGTAACCATTCATTCTGTATTTATTTAAATTTATGATCCCTAAGAACTTAAAATTTCGTCACCGATCTCTCCTTATTTCGTTACAACATGATATCCAATATCTACCAAAACAATCCTAAAACCAACCGTATGTTGAGATTGGCATAATATACTCATATGTGTAAGGGACATTCAATTTGTGTATGAATAATTAACCTAATTAAATGAAACATTAATGGCAAAATCGTTTCTCAATATATATTTACTCGAGTACAGATATAAAAATTCAATCGGTGTGCGAGAACATCACGAAAAATCTTCAAACGATTTACTTCTAGCAAAAATTATTTTACTATGTATGCATTAATGGGGGTAGTTACAACCAAATCAAACACAATCATATAATATATTGTGTTTGGTTTTGGTTACAACGCAATATTGTCATAAAAGCAAACACGTTCACAGACAGCAAATGAATTTACTTTCAGTAATGGTTAAACGAAAATACATTTAGCACTATGGCTTACATTGTGATAGAAATATAAACATAAAGTCCCGTAAACGCTGTTTCTTATTGGATGGTTTGATTTTTTTATTTTTTTTTAAAACAAAATGTGTTTTTTGTATCTTACTTTGTTGCATTAGCGCAAACGAAAAATAATATGAAACAACATAATTTTTTTTTTGATCGATTTATTTTCGTGTTATGAGTGAGAAGCTTTTACCCGAGACAATTTTTATTTTTTTATTCTTTTATTACGATAGATGTTGCTGATTGTACAAATGGAGTTTAACTTAAATATTGAACTACAGAACTTTTACTTCTTGTTTTCATATCTGATTTAATTTATTATTTGTGCTCAAATTAAGATATATTTTTTCTTCACTCACATGAGGGTTAATATATTTTTTTGCTTTAACCCTTTGCACTCGATTTATTTTCAAGGTTGTTGGGTATCAACTTGTGTTTTTGTTTAATGAATTAAAATAATTTACAATAGTATAGGATTATATTTATTTCATTTATTACTTGTATAAAATGTTTTAATTTTTGTAATCTTTTACAGTGTGGTACTTTTTAAACAGGTGTCTTTCTGCCGCCCTTATACCCTAGACAGACACAAACTAGCTAATCGCGAATTCGAAATTACGTAGTTATTTTTTTCAGTCTGTCAGCACACGATTTTGGCAAAACAGGATTACTGCGTTTACAGGACAAGATTACTACAATCGGGATGTATAGGAAGAAGATAAATGCAAAATATAAGAAAAAATTAGTAGGATTGTAGGGGGCTGGGGAAAATAAGTCATTTTATTTTAATTTTTAGTAAAATTCGTTATATCGAGACATTTTACAAACACATATACATATATTTTGTTATTGTTGTTTTTTACGACAGATTTAGGATAAACTTCACCGACGTCGTGGCGTTATGTATGTAGATAATGAAGAATATTTTCTACATGCAAATTTCTATAAAATATTTATTTTATTTATAAATAAAACGAAGTATTGATAAATTAATTATTATGCAAGCGAGTTACTAAACATATTCATGGAGACGTGGGGCTAAATTCAATCTGATAAATCGAAATTGAGTATGTATTTGAGTATGTATGTATGTATGTATGTATGTATGTGGATGCGCGAACAATGGGTTGTAGCAACTAGTCGAACGGATAAATTTAATATTGATTTTGTCAGAGTATGCTCTGATCACTTTAACGACAGTGACTATAATATTGAGACAACCAATCAAAAGCGTCGTTTGAAGCACGGTGTAGTACCAACCATTAAATTAATTAGTTACCCAAAAGTTGTCGAAGACTATGCCATTTTTATGTAGACAATTCTCTCTCAGAAACCGGTGTTAGTTCAGCGACACAGACGGAAAATTTCCTAAATAATCTCGAGCGAGAGAATTCTAACCCGAAGCATGAAAATAAAAAACTTTTAAATAAACTCCTAATTTGGAATATCAAATATCAAAAATTTTTACAACAGGAAAAATTAAAAACACCTGAGAAAAAGATCCATTTCACAACTGCAGAGATATCATCTTCAATATCACTCCATTGTGCTGGACCTCGACTCTATCGGCTTTTGCGTAAGCGAGAATATCCATTACCATCTGTATCTACTATCAAAAGATGGAGTAGTAATTTGGATGTAAGTACTGGAATGTCAAAGTGTACTCACGTTATTAAAAACAATTGATCTCAGTGTCAGAGATAAGGTAGATCGTACGAATACGATTGAAAACTGATACAACATTAGAGCCGGCACGATTCGTTCAAGTTGTAATGGTACGAGGGTTGTTTAAGGACTGGAAACAGCCAATATTTTATAGTTTTGATTGTCCAATGACAAAAGATATTTTGCTAGCTATAATATCCTCCTTATATGCTATATCATTTCGTGTCTGTGCAGTAGTGTCTGATTTAAGACCTAGCAATCAAAAACTTTGGAACGAGATGAGTATTTCAGAAGATAATAGCTTCTTGACGAATCCGGTTAGTTTTGGAAAGATATTTGTATTTGCTGATGTTCCAACAAGCTATTAAACCTACGAGCTGGAGAGTTTTTGTATCATGTGTAAAATCGTTTTTCTTTATGTACTCTCTATTGTTTTAATATTTTTCAAGAATGATTCAAAATTATTCAAGTATTCTAAAAAACCCAAAATATTTGTTACTTTGTTATTTAAAAATGGTGTTCGATAGGGTTAAGACATGGTTACGCGCGATCAGAATATAATCACGTCGATTATATGTAGAATTCGCCGGAGCGGATCGATTGCGGATTGAAAAATGCATATAAATAAATGGAAAATAATTACTATAAATCAAAGTAGCCAAGAACATTTGTATTGATTTCCATACAAATCGTTTATTATGATTCCCCGTACAAGCGCAATAAAATATTTACGAATCTAAAACAAATGTTTCTTTACTAATTGTATAAAAATCCAAACCATTCTATGATTTCAGATTTTGTTTTATGTTTTTTTTTATATGCAGTTTTGAATTCGCAATCTCGCGGAGCGGATCCCTCGGATTCTATAATCGACGTGGACTTCATAAAGTTTTTGCACAAAGGAGCGCACAAATTTTATGGAAATTGGGTTCCGGTCAAATTTGCTGAATTTTTGATATGTGATAGAGTTCATCATATTGGTCAATTGTCTCAATAGCCACAAAGCTCAAAAATGGATAGTTTGGCCGGTACAGAGCTTTAAAGCTCCGAGTATCCTCCACGGATTTATGTATATGCGCAGTGTGTATAGACTTTTGAAATAGCCTATTTCATTTTTTTTATTATCTAGGTTTATATTTTTGGGGTTGCTAAATTCAGATCTGTTGTTAGATTTCCAAAATTGACAGTTTGCAGCTGTCAAATAGCTGTCAATGTGCTATAATAAAGCCAAAAACTTGTTTTTTTTATATTTTATCTTTCTTTTTTTTTACTTCGATAAGTTCAAAGATGATATCAAATCAATAACAATGACTATCGGCAGCTGTCATTTAGCTGTCAACAATTCTTTAAAGTCCGGTAATAAAGTCAAAAAATTATTTTTTGTTTATAACTTCAAGTTTTTTAGATAAGTGAATATAAATTAGATAAAAATTATGTAGTAATCACCTGACAACTGTCAACAAGCTGTCAACTAACTGTCAAAATGCAATAATAGAGCAAGTAACTTATTTTTTGTGCTTAACTTTGTGGATAAGAAATCAAACATGATATAAGTTTATGACATCACTTTTGAACTCAGTGATCTAAGCAACATAAAGTTTTTTTAAAAAGTAGCTTTTAACATGGAACATGTTCATAAAGAGGGGGTACTTCGCGAAGACCTCCAATTGGTGACTTAGGATAATTCGGCTTTAAGGACTTAGAATAATACTTTTTATTAAACTTGGTTATTGGTTATCCGTAAACATTTGCTATGCCCGTCAATTGTGTTTACACAACTCGGTTTTGACAGTTAGTTTGATTGATAAGTGACAGCTGTAAGCCGAGAATATCCTCGAATGTTGCCACATGCAAATAATAATATATAGGTAAAGGTCGGTTTATTATGTTATTAACTTGTTCATATTGAAAAATAGATTTACACTTTCTTTCTCGTTAACCCTTTCCGGGGCACCGGTACATATTTGTACCGGCTAGATTTTTTGCTTGTTACCCCCGTATCTGCTACAATTCGGACTTTGGATGGTTAACTATAGGTATTTCATGTCGTTAAGAGGTTCCTGAAATTAGTCCTAGTGATTTTTTGACGTAATTGTTTATTGTTATTTAATTATAAACAATTGAAAGTGAAAAAACTGCTTTTTTCGGAAAAAAAATCGTCCACTCGAAATCTGGTACATTAGTATATGATTTTAGTGCGTGTACCGATGTTTTGAAGATTGCTGATCACAATGCTGGTGGCCAAAAGTGCATTTTGACAGCTGTAAGGTGTCAAATCGGGTGCCAAATCACTCAATATAATCCGAATGATCGAAAAAAACATATTTATTACACAATTTGGCACGTCTGATGACAAATTCAATATCAGAAATCTATTTTGGCAATTTTACACAAAGGATTCTTGACAGCTAAATGACAGCTGCCGATAGTCATTGTTATTGATTTGATATCATCTTTGAACTTATCGAAGTAAAATAAAAGAGAAAGATAAAACATAAAAAAACAAGTTTTTGGCTTTATTATAGCACATTGACAGCTGCCAACTGTCAATTTTGAAAATCTAACAACAGATCTGAATTCAGCAACCTCAAAAATATAAACCTAGATAATAGAAAAAATGAAATAGGCTATTTCAAAAGTTTATACACACTGCGCATATACATAAATCCGTGGAGGATACTCGGAGTTTTAAAGTTCTGTACCGGCCAAACTATCCATTTTTGAGCTTTGTGGCCATTGAGACAATTGACCAGTATGATGAACTCTATCACATATCAAAAATTTGACCGGGACCCAATTTCCATAAGATTTGTTTTTGGGGTTCTTTCAGTGGTTGTACCTTCAAACTTGTGATTACAAATTACAGTAAAACAATACCGTGCGACTACAATTTCCTAATCGACTTTCAAACTGAAAAACTAAAATAGGATAACTTTAATTTTTTCAGTTTGCACGGGCTCGCTCTTGAAAGCTAGCCTTGAGCATAGCCTCTTATTTAAAAAATTTCCATTTACATAGTTTTTCAGTTATTGGTTTTCAAATATTTAGACAGCTACCGCTGAAATAGTTCAACCATATATATAGAAGTCCAGGATCACAAATTGATAGTGTTCTAGGCGAGTTCGAGGGCATTCTAGAAACGTTTCCTAATGCGGTAATTGTCGGGGAATTCAATTTAAATGATTTATATACTAGAAATCCCAAAGTTGGGAAATACCTAGATATAATTTCTTCAAATGGTTTCATGCTTGTAAGTAAAAGGAATTCGGAATACGGAACTCGAATTTCACCTACCACCTCAACGTTAATTGGTCACGTTTTGAATGATCAAATCGGGATAATAAATGAGATGTTTTTGGAGGATATTTCTTTCTCAGATCACAGAGTGATTCAAATCAAAATAAGGTTCCGCTTTGCAAAAGGCCCCGAGATGTGCGATTTGAAATTTTTTGATTATAATTTAGCTGAGAAAAGCTCCTTCTGGGAAAGCATAGACAGCTACCAAAATCTAGATGATCTGGTTACTGGTCTCGGAAACTTTGTTAATCATTTTACTCAAGTAAAAACTGTATATTAGATTTAAACAACCGTGGATGACAAATGAATTACTCCTCGATATCAAAATGAGAGAGAAATTTTTAAACTTATGCTAAGATATCCGAATTGTGTTCATTTGATCGAAAAATATAATGCCCTAAAAGCTTCGGTTGCTAAAACCCAAAACAATTTGTAGTATTATTCATTAATTATCATATTAAGAAATCAAAACAAAGTAACAAATCGAAAATAACATAAAATTATTGCTTAGTTAGCCACGACATCATAAGACATAAATACATTTTTTTTTTTTTCAAAAGTGTAATGAAATATATTCCCGGCCTAGGCCAGAAAAAATATTCTCGTACTATTATTACTTGTTGCTTAGCAACAAATACAACATACTGGAATCATGAGCTATTTGTTTCGAAAAAACAACGGAAAGATATATTTTTTCCTATACGATCGGAGAAAAACATATTTGCTACAATTAATTTCCTGTCTACGTTTGCCGAAATAAAGTTTGTGAATTCAAGGCAGGCGGCTTGTGTATTGGATGACTTGGTGCAGCCATATTGTTCTTGCGCTATAATACTGTTTTTTCAAAGAATTCAAGGTGAATTTATTTGACTCTGGTGAATTCAAGGTGAATTCAGTTTGAAGTGAAGTTAGGAATTTTTTTTTGTTAAGGTGCCTGCCTTCAGCAAATTTAACTACAGAATAAATAATTTTTATTCCGAAGGAGTAATAAGTTTTACAAAATGAAATGTAGCGGAAATTTGTATACAAAAATATAAGCAATTTAGCTAATTTGATTGGTTGTTTTTGCTCTCTCTCTCTCTGTCTCTCTCTCTCTCTATCGAAGATTGTTGTTCCCGAGCAAATTTTTCCACAGAAAATTTTGCTACACAATCAAATAAATTCACCTTGTATTCTTGGAAGAAACAGTATTATAGCGCAAGAACAATCTGGCTGCACCAAATCATCCAACACACAAGCTGCCTGCCTTGAATTAACAAACTTAATTAATTGTAGCAAATATGTTTTTAGATTTGAGGAAAGCATTTGACTCGGTTGACCATGACATATTGCTCGCCAAACTTCCGTTAAGCCTGAAGTTAGAACCAATTATTATGTTAGAAGCAATTATTATGGTTCGAGGCTTATCTCAGAAGTGAAAAACTAGTCCTTTCCAAAGGCGTTCCTCAGGGCGCAATACTAGGACTTGTTCTGTTTAACATTTATATAAATGACATTTGCAGCCTAAACCTTAGAGGGGAAATCCAACTGTATGCTGATGACGCGGTTATAAAATATAGTAATTCGACTCTCACAGGAGTTTTTGACGATATGCAGGTAGATTAGAATTTGATAAACCTATGGCTTTACGAAAACTGGCTTCATCTAAACGCATAAGAGACTAAGTACATGTTATTCACAAATAAAAAGTTATCCAATATAACTATCAATGAACACAGCGTCAGCTACGGTGATGTGATAATAGAAAGGGTAAACTCTTTTAAATACTTAAAACTAAGATTCGCCCTTACGTATTCTCCGTGAAACGTTTAAAGCACATTTTGCCTCAAAAATCTCTTTTACTAATTTACAATACCTTCATTCTACTGCATTTAACTTATCTTAATCCTGTGTGAGGCGGATGTGTAGTTTTTCGGTGTAATAAATTTGAAGTATTTCAAAAAAAACTCTAAAACACATATACATACCTCCTTCAGTCGCGTTATCCTACAATCGACTTTTTCTTAAAAATTCCACGACTTAGACTTACAAAAATAATAGATTACCAACTTCTGATAACAACATTTAAAATTCTTACAGGCTTACTTAAGTTTCATCGGCCTCATTACCACACCTACGATATTCACTCTTACAAAACGAGACAACGAACCAATTTCGACATTCATTTCTTCAATACGAACTCAAGGGGTAAGAACCTTGTATACAAAGATCTTAATGCGTATAACGCATTATCTAGGGAACTGAAAGAAATTGAAGGAGAAATTGTTCTCCTGAATTTGGTTTGTTATTTGATTTCGCAGCTCCAATAGTTGATCAAGAAGGGATTGTTTTATTTCTAGCATCAGATGTTCGAGCCGATGGAACCCTTCGCTTGTTGTGGTAATCGTTTCGACTGTGTTGGAGGTAGTTGTGTTAGAACCAATGTTGAACTGTTAGTAGGATTTGGAGATCGAGTATTTGGATTGCTTTGGATGTTTGAAGGTTTCCGACTTGTGCTTGTTTGGCAGCAATGCAGCTATTTTTGGTAGTTCTTGTCGATTTTTTCCCGAAAACACAATGCAACGAGGGTGGTACGATTTTTGACACTTAATGCACTTTATCCATTGATGGAATTCACTAATTATTCCTTTACATGTTCGGCACTTAGATTCAGGCACGGCACCCATTTAACTACACAACACTTGTTCTGCAATTCAGCAACAACAATTCTGATGAATTTAATCTTCGTTTTTTCGCAAGTTTGTTGTATTGGTGCATGTTCACCATAAGTTTCTTAAAGCAAACGAAAACTTTCAACAGCTTTTTTCTTTTGATTAAAGCAAAAACGTAATGGTTCCCGTTAATGATGTTTTGTTGGTACGAAATTCGACATGTTTAAACAGGATTAAGAAATATGTTGTTTATGCTTTCACGAATAAAGACAAACTAAATTTTAATATTTTATTATGTCAACACTTTAAAACGCCATAGGTGTCATTGTAAAAGAATGTTTAGTACTAAAGTTACGCCATCTCTTAGAAAATCCAAAAAACTAAGTTATACACCCAATATAAAATATTAAGTATACTTTTGTAGTAATGAAACAGTTCGACCTGTTTCAACCGATACACTTTTCCCTCAGTGAACTGTAAATAAATTTTTTTTAAATTTAATAGAAAATAGAGAAATACAAAGTGCCATAGTCCAAAGATATACTTACTCCAGGATCCAGGAATCGTTTTAACGCTTTCAGACTGTCGCACGTGGAAGACTAAGACTTTGAATGTTTTTGCTGAATTTGGAGCTTCGTAAACATACGATAATTCTCAGGATAAAATCGAGATAATTGTAACATTTAAGTCTACCAGGCTTAGATGAGTACGAACACGTTCCAAATACGCCCTGAAGTCTCTCTCTCTGGCACTATATCCCATCAAGGGATTTTGCCGCCTCAAATTAGGTTTCATAATCATATTTTCATTTCGGATAATGAGTGATTAATTCATTGATCCTAAAACAGCCGTGAATTTTTTTCCTTGTTACCACCGGGAATCGAACCCAGGACCTCCGGTCGCTGGAGCAAGCATGCTGACCACTTTGCCACCGGGGCGGCCGCCCTGGAGTCGGAATCAATTAAAATAGATAACGACTTCGAACAGGACCTTCATACACTTGGTCATCATGTCTGGTACCCGCTTGTTGCGGATCGAGTAGCCAGAGAGAACACTGTTGAGGCAGCTAAATCGTTTCATAGGATGTAGCGCCAGTGATGAAGAAGAAGCGGCATCGAAAGTAGATTGATAATTATTTAGAATAATGCCATCTATGCGTCAATAGTAACAATTTCATTTGTTTGTCGTGATTTAAATTCTTTTAAATGAAAGCTGTCTAATTTTTATGACATTTGATTGAACAGTTTCTTATTTAGAGTCGTGTTTGTAAAGTCACGTTTTTTAAAAATATATGAAAAAATGAATGTCGTGCATTGATTAAATATTACCATTTAAAAGTTTTAAAACCAAAATAAGTCATCGGTGAGATGAAAACAGTGCTAGATGAACATGTAGCTTCAAAAGCAACCGTTTATAATTGGGTAAATGAATTTAAATGTGGCCGCACAAGAATAAGTGATGCTGGACGTTCTGGAACGCACAAAGAGGTAACAACATCAGAAATGGTCGAATAAGTCTGTGAAATCATTAAGAACGACCGTCGTATAAAGTTGCGTGCGAGATTTCTGACATTGTAAACATATCATATGAACACCAATTCCCGTAATTCTCACCATTTCTAATTACACCACTAATTTCACTTAACACCACTTATAATTTTCCCGCTACTCACGCTACTCCCGCTACTCATGCTTTATACACCGATCGAATGTTCCGATTCGCTTTCATTTATTCTGGACGGTTCAAACAACAAGACATGGTTTAAATTACCTTGAGTGCTACTAATCAACCCCAGATGTCACCAATCTCACAATAAAATGTGAGTAATATTCTAATTCTTAAATTAACATTTTTTGTTGATTATAATAAAAGTGTAACAAATTATGTTATAGGTTTGATTGATGCGGGCTAATTTGGTCAGTACAGGTTTAGAACACTCAAAGTTATGTGTATTCTAAAATTTTTATTAAATTAAATCTCTAAAAACCAATTTTTAACTTTTGTCTCTGGCGGTTCTGGTGCATACTAAAATTTTCAAATTTAAAATAAAAGGGCATCGCAATTTTGAAAAAACGTCCAGTCGTAATAATATAAACTATATCGTTTAACAACACATTAATCACGCTGGTCACGTGCAATTAATAAAATATTTATGTATTAAGTCAATTACATCAAAAGTCATCGATATTTCGATAAACACTCAAATCGAAAAGGTTTTCGTAGCGGGACCGCCCGTAGATTATATCATATCGAGTTGGAGAGGTATGCGCGTGTCTGCGCTTTATCAACAAACACAAAACATAGCATAATATCATAACAATACACCAAAGGGGGTGTCGAATATTGATATAAGCGCCTATGTATACATACACATGTACGCAGACGATAGGAAAAACATTTTCATTTTTTTTTGTGTCATTATCCGTCCCCTAAAATTATTTTATAATCCTATTTAGATTTTCTATTTGTGTCCTTAATACTTCTAATCGACAAACATATATAAATTAATGATCCTGTTTATTTATAACAATAACATAATGCTTATTGTTGTTGTTGTTGATGATGATGATTCGTATTTAATTTAGCGAAATAAATTTTATATGAGACATAGGCACCGGGTGGTATGGTGGGATTTGTTATATTATCGTACTGGTCAGTATATAAGTGAATACCTCCTACTAAACTGATTTTAAAATATGTATACACTTTGTGCTTTCTTAAGAAAGCTTTTAATTTTATTTTTTTATTAAAAATAATTTTATTTATGCAATTCTTATTCACAAAAAAAAATTTAATTCAATAATTTATTCGTCGAGCGCAAGGTACAAATGCAACAAGAAAAGTATAATATGAATTCGTGAAAAAGGGGTAGATTTTTTTTTTTACTTAAAATTGGTTTGCGATCTATTCTAAAGGGTACGCACGCACATCAAAGAGAATTCGTTGTCGTTAGATATTCTAGTAAACTGACTTGAGTATTATTGGGTTACTCATCACGTTTGAAAGTTGCCTTGCCACACCTTCTTATCATTCGCATAGTGCCTTACATACAAAATGGGTTATAATACGATAAAATTTAATAATCAATCAAATAAGAAAGATTTTTCATTTTATCGAAAATAAAATAAATAATAACTTTTTATGTACGAGCTGAGCAATAATCAACTTGAAAAAACAAAAAAGTTAAATTAATTTCCATATTTCATACCTTGAAGGCAAAATAAATTTTATCTTGAATAAAATAAATTTTTATTTAATTTCGATCGGAGAAAATTTTTTTATCATTTTTTTTTGTGATTAATTTAATTTGATTATTTAATTTTTTATACATTTTATACTTTTATTGAACAAAAGGTTAAAAGAAAGATAAATTTCAATTGGTTTAAAATAAAATCATTTTTTATTGGTTATCATTTTGGTCCAAGTGGAACAAAGATACGTTCAGACTCTTGAAACACAAATTGGGAAATTGGAAATCATTTTTACAAAAGTTGTTAGATTTTTAATATTTGATTTGCTAGCTATTAAAATTCTTGCGTTTTCACTAAATTTGAGCGAGTTTGGGTTTAGGAACGATTATGAAAATTGAACAGTTTTAAGTTCCTTCTGCAATTATTTGAATAATCGAAAATATGCGAAATACAGGTTGGTTGAAAAGTATTGAAACCGACACCTATTAACCAGTAGAGGAATCAAAATGTGTACGCCATTTTTATATTTCATCTTTCATTTGAACACATGAAATTTTTTGTTTCGATGGCAATTCATTCTTTGTTTACAATTACAAGCCATTAGAGGTTGACATGTCAGTGTATTCGTTTACAATGGAAAAAAACGAATATGGTGCAGTTATATAACTCTTTGTTTTGAAAGGTTTATCAGCAGCAGAAATTCATACAAAAATGTTAAGTGTTTAAGGAATCTGCTCCTTCATTTACAACTGTGCATCGATGGGTTTTAAGTTTAAACGTGGTCGTTCAAGCGGTAAAGATGAACCACGTAGTGGAGTCCAAAAAGTGCAACAACACCAGAAACCATTGAACAAGTGTATAATATTGTTTGTGAAGATCCAAGTTTGACTAATTGTGGAATTGCTGATACCATAGGCATCTCGACGAACAAGTGCTCCATATTTTACTTGAAGAAGTTACGTCTGGAAAAGCTACTTGGAAAACTATAGTGCCGCATTCGTTAACAATTCAACAAAAACTGAATCGAAAACAAATTTCTGAGCGTAATTTAAAGCGTTTTAAGCAGAATAAAACGGATTTTGTGGGTAAATTTATAACTATGGATGAGACTTGGATCTACCACCAAGATCCTAAACTGAAACAAGAACTTTGTGGACTAAAGCTGGTTGCTTAAGCTGGTTGATTGATTATCTTAAAAAAGATAAAACAGTTAATTCTGAATATTATTGCAACCTTTTGGACCAGTTGGATTAAAAAAATCGTAAAAAAAGACCCGCTTTACAGAAGAAAAAAATCATATGATTTTTTTGACGATGGCTAAATTGAACGAATTAAAATACGAACTGCTTGAACACCCACCGTATTTACCAGATTCGGCTCCCAGCGATTACTATCTCTTCAGAAACCTGAAACAATTCCTTCATGAAAAGCATTTTTCGTCGAATGAAGCCTGTATCTTATGGTGTGTCATAATGCACACTTCAAATGGTATTCAAATAAACATGGCAGTGTCAAAATGTAATCCACGCTGTATCATTGAATTGTTGATCGCTTCATTCATTCATTCTTTAATTCACTTGTGCTCACTTGGTCCTAGGTTTTATTAGACATCGGTATACGAATAATGGAAGATACTGGATATTTTTTTGTATACACTCGCGAGCAACTAAATCGACTCAAACCTTCAGGCGCTCACAGAAAGGCGAATTATTGTAAAACGGCTTAACCGATTTTCACAAAACATTATTTTGAAAGCCTGATATTTTTACTTTAAAATTACATTATTTTCATGAAAATTGGTTCCGTACTTTTTTTATAATGAATTTTGAATGAAAATGCAGCCAAAATTGATGATTATGAAAAAAAAATATTGGGGATATTTAAATTAAAGTTACAACAAAAAATTCAAGCAAAACAAAAACAATTTTATTGGTTAATACTTAGCATTACAATGCGTCTACAATGGTTCGCATGCGGTGCTCCATTGACCTTATTAAGGTTTATTAGATGGTAACGGATGTCTGAAGTTCGTCCCATAAATGTTCAATAAATGTGCTGTGTGACACCGGACATTGTCATGCATCAATATGAAATCGTCCGATATATATCCTATGCAAGACACTACATGACCCAAGAGAATGTCCTCGATATATCTTTCAGCGGTCAGAGCACTTCTATGGCCTCCACCAGGTACGAAAACAACGTCTCAACTTTTGCCTCAAGCGATGTGCCAGCCCACATCAAGACTGTTTTAGCAAAAGAGCACTACGAAAATTGCTCTCCTGGACACCGGAAACCCAGCCCCTCCTATCATTACGATGGAGAACTTGTCTTAGCTCCTGCTGTACATCGACCACCGTGAGATGGCGATTTTGCAGTGAAGTTAGGACGATAAATCGATCGAACCTCTAAGCTGTACACCGATACCGGCTGGCATGTAGTCTCCGACTGAAGGTACTTGTATCCTGAAACTTTCTGGATACTCTTGAGACAGCAGATTGGCTCATGGTTAGCTGACGAGCGACTTCTCGTTGATTCCGTCCTTCTTGCAATAAAGCAACAACTTGTACGGCTTCTTCTAGAGTAGTAGCCGTGAATTTTAGGAAACAACGAATGAAACTAGGTAGAGATTTGTTCAGGTCAACATCTGGTAAGTGACTGATGGGAAATATCGGTCAATGTGGTATTATACAAGAGATTGGAGCACGCCAATTTTTTTCACCGAAACATCGCATTTTGCTATTCTGCCTTTAATTTGAAAAGTGCTGTGTAGCGTTTAACGATAAAGGTATCCTTGTAAAGGTAAAATACTAAGCTGTCAAAAAAGTTGTTTTACGAAAATCGGTTAATCCATTTAGAAAAATACGCCTTTTTGTAAGCGCGGGCGGAGGTTTGAGTCGATTTAGTGGCTCGCGAGTGTAAAAAAATTAAAATTTATGCGAATATAGAAATAGTACACGTTTAGGCGGAATATTCTTGCAACTTCCGCAAGTGTTGCGTGGTTAACATAAATTAATAAAAAAAATTAATTAGTTTAAAAGCTCCATATAAAGACATGGTTTTTTATAATGACCTTGGCACTTTAAAACAAAAGTGCCAAATGTTCGGCCCCTGGATTCAACCGTATGAATAACAAGTAATAGCTGCAACAGTTTTTGCACGAAACTTCAATGAAAAATTTTGTTTTACAGAAGTCAAAACTCAAATAAAAATATTGTTGCTCGTTTGTCCCACCAACTAAGGTAAGTACAGAAAGACCTGCCGAACCTAACAGCGCTAGCCGAGGGTTTATATCATTAAAGTAAAGCCAATTAAATATATTTATTTTCCACCGTCATATTCATCTAACGTAACAGCAAGAGTGTCAAATCATTTTTATTACCGATCCAATAACTCTGAGTAGTTTTAGAATCACTTTAAAAATCGACTGCTGAACCACCATGACGCCCTCTCTCTACATTTCGAAGAGATATAGGTATAGCATTTTGAGGTTAACATTGGAGGGTGTATGCAAGTTGTCTTGATAGATAATTCTGTTTAGTCATTGCCGCGGTGAACATGGTAGAATAAGTTTTAATTGTTGTCCCAGTTTTTCTGTGGTGGGCCTTGAATCTTTTGAATGATTGAACCCTTTGATTTTGATATCTTGAATTTTTTTAATATGTTTTAATCTATGCAATCTATTCTGATGCCAAAGCACTCCCAACTCTTTCGCGATCGAGGACGTCCGGTGATAGGTCCGATTAACGTAGAACCTGCACATTGCATAGCTTCATGCCAGCCTATAGTGCTGGCATGGAAGATGGGTCAGCCCATGAGTTCTGCACTTCGACAGGAGCTCATAGTTGTGTTAATTTCTATCACCGATCATAACCAGATGATGAAAAACCCTTTTGCATCCTACCCTTATTGGGATTTGAACTCGGTACCCTCTGTTCTAAACGCTAAAGCTATAACCACTGTACCGTTTGGCCGGTATCTTCAATTTTAATATTGTTTTGTGTTTTGTGCCATTTGGTTCTTTGCTACAACGTAGTTAGGTTTTCGAGAGGCCATCTGTTCTAAATATCTTGGTTCATTTTATGAAGCATTTACCATCGGGAAAGTTATGATATATTGACATCGGCCATGACATCTGCAGGCAGCTGAACTATTGATCCACCAATAAAAGTTCAGCTGTTAAATAATCGATATTTTTTATGTGTATACTCAAATGGGTGCTGCTTTACGCTCGCGCTCAAAGAAATTTGAAAAAAAATAGTATTTTGTAGGAAAAATGTGTAAAAATCGTTTATGTGATTGCGAGCCTTCAATAAAATTTGTCCTTCTTAGTGTAGCCATATAGCCGATGCCTATGTTAGATAAGAGACGAACTAAATATGATCCTCTTTGGAAGCGAGGCACACGAAGGTACATAATATGTAGCCCTATGATGTATTCTGACCTCTTCCTTTCTAAAAGGACTGGAAATAGACCTGGGCCGAACAAGCTCTACTCTTTGAATGATAACTCCATGAATTGGTTGAGTACTTTGCAATCATGCTTTACGCATTTCGAACAAGCATGAACCATTGTTGATACTGAATTTCGACAGCCTATAATATCGACAAGTATTCCATTGGCTGGCAGAATCACTAAATGATACCTTGTTAAAGTTAGCCGAAAGATTCCAGCCGAAAGATAATGCAGATAGTGTCTTGACTATTTTTAAACTCTCTTTATACTCACGCCCCTATCGATTTTTAAATACCTATAAACTGAAATAATTTCTCCTTCACCCGAATGATGTAATTCGATCCTAAATTCGAGCTCTTGACTGATTTTTGCTGTATTCAAGACACTATCTGCATTATCTTTCGGCTGGAAACTTTCGGCTAACTTTACCAGTATCTAAATGATTAATGTTATATGCGATAGAAGCATTTGATAGTCTACCACAAACTCGCAATAATCCTGAGTCGTCGTCAAATTGCTTGAAAGATTTCAATTTACTTGCCATTGGTACGTCTTTTCCGAATTTCGGTATTTTGATTTCGACTTCAAGATGTTTAAACTGAACATGGCTGAGCAACAAACGCCGAGGCTTCAGCAATTCAGAGTTGGATATAGATGAGATAAAGTGTTTGAAAGCCGATGTATTTTTATTTTAGAAATACAGTGCACCATAACACGAGATCTTCTAGCTTTTCTGCTTCAACCCTTCTTGCGGCACAATCAGCGGGATTGTCTTGAGTGTTGACATGCCTCCTGCATTCATTCACGCCTCCTGCATTGCACTCGATTCATATGCTCGATTCACAATAGCCGATCTAAAAAGTTTGGAAAGCCTAGTCCCCAGATTAAAAAAAAAAAAATATTTTTTTGGACGGAATCCCCATTTCACTTAAATATCTGGCGATAAATTAAATGATTTCGAATGTACACCATATTTAGTTGCTAACTAATCCAATCCGAATTTTGTTGGCCATAACATTTGGAAAATGCTTTTTACTGCAACAATCACTGGTGCAAGCCAACCCAAATAGCCAAATAGCCGCCTTGCTTCTGTCAGAATATCTCGTTTGGTTATAGTTGGTTGGTCGTGTAGATCGGCCTTAAATTGGAAGCACTCTGTTTCAGATTTCAGTGCAGTCCCGACAGCTTTATATTTCTGGTTTTCTCGATCTCAAAAATATTTTCTTGGGTATTGCCGTAGATCAGCACGGTGTTGTTGTTAGATAACCATTTCCGAAGATAATATCCTAACCTTGAAAGATTTCATCTCTCATCTTAATCCCTTCTTCAAAGGTATCCACTGCTGTCATTAGATCATCCACGTACATTTCGTTCTTAATACGGGTCATTGCTTCTGGTAGTTGTCTATGATATTTATTTACTGCTTCGTTAAGCATTCTGGAGGCTAAATAAGGTTCACTTGCTGTTCCGTAGGTGACAGTTTGCATAATATTAGTCGTTGGTATTTTGTATCCTTTCGTGCTATGTCAATTTGTCGATACGTTTTTAAAACTTTTATTGGTTTTTTTCCGTCAGTGATTATTTCGAAAAACATATTTGATCAAATAATGATATCAATTTTGCTGCACTTATAAAAATCTAGATCTGCTAGCTCATACTTTTTAAAATATTTAAGGTCGATAAAAGTAGGTAGGGCTGGTTGTTACGCAGCCAGTTTTTGAGAAACGTTTTTCTTTCGGTCATTCTTCAGTGGATTAATTCGCAATATGCCAGAACAGTGCCGCACCACAATGGCTATATTTATTAAGGATGGAGCTGTCGATTTATTTGTTATATTGAGCGGTAACTTTGACCGTAAAATCGTTCAAAATTTCGCACATGTTGAAACTTAGTGAACTTCGTCTTCACAATCAAGTTTTACAAGCACGGTTTTCCACATGCGAGACATCGTTTTTAAAAATATGATGCATGGTCCTTGCGGCGCTAATAACTTCAACGCCCCTAGTATGGAAAAAGGAAAGTAAAAAAATAGTTCATTAAATAACTGCCGAAACGCGGCAATTTGGCGTTTGCGTAAGTCAAAAATTTATGATCACTCGTACACAGTGATTCGAATAAAATAGGAGTCTTATTTCATTCTCAATGCCTCGGATGCAAATGCTTCAAAAATGTTCTATACTGAAATCCTACAAAATTATACCAATGTTTGAAACAATTTGCAACGCTGTCAACGAGGTGTTGATGCGCTTTTCACGAGGCGCTGAATGATTTGAACAATTGCATACCTTCGAGGGACTTATCCATTCGTCTTTCAAAGCTGCTGCTAAGTGGGTTCGATGTTTAGAGGACCTCGATCATTTATAAAACGCCCCAACAACTACGGGGCACCCGTACTTTCATCATTTGTTTTGGTCAGTCAGCGCGCTGTATATGAACTTCTGGGGGAGGATTTCAGTTTAGACTATTTAAGAACAATAGAAAACACTCTCAAAAAGCGCACTTCCCAAGCAATTTCACCATCAGAAAGCTATCTTTACGACGAAGCTGAGGAAGCACACTTAGCTCAAATTATCATCGAAATACTCAATGTGAGGCGTTAAGGCAAATTTCTCGATGATACTAAATATACTCGGATGGCTCTGGTGGATCTGGTAAAACGTTCCATTTCAAAAATTTAATATCTTTCGTAAGGAGGAATCACTGCGACGGTTCTTAACGCAGTTAGAACTGTTCAGAGCGGTTTTAAGATGCCAATGCCACAACTCCGTACATTCGTTTCATCTATGCGTTTAGCCTTTTTTGATGTAGAAGTCTTAAAATTAGCATCGCTCATTATTACTGATGAGATGCCGATGTTACAAAAGGATGGCCTGAGAGGCAATCATGAAAAATTCAAAACCATTTTGTTACGAATCCCTTTGTTCGTCCCAAATTTTTATTAGAGGTAAAGGGTGTTTTTTAAGCCTGATAGAACTTGAAATTGTAAAAAAATAAAACAAAAATTAAATTTTTATGAAAAATATACTCATCATCATGAATAGGCAGATCATCATGAATAGACTCACGCTTGAACAACACTACAAAATTATTAAAACTTACTTTCAAAATCAGTCGTTACCGCAGCGAGAGGTCGTTACCGCACCATGATCAATGATTTTGAGATGTGGTTTTAACAGGATGGTGCTACGTGCTATACTGCGACCGCAACCATCGACTTATTAAAATCAAAATTTAGCGATAAGTTGATTTTGTGAAATGGACCTGTCAATTTGCCTCCAAGGTTGTGTGATTTGACACCTCTCGATTATTTCCTGTGGGGCTACGTGAAGTCACTGGATTATGCTATCCGCAATCTTCACGCTGACATTATGAATAATACTGACCAGGACCGGGGGAAGCGACCCTCAAAACACCATACTCTGACGGACGGACAACAGCGTCAGATCCAAAGCATAATCAACAGCTTAACCAGTTATGAAAAACTCGGTTTGGGTCGCACTCATATACTGTTCCACAATTTAGACACTTGGGATCACTTGTAAAGCAATACTACTACTCTGTTTAGCCCGCCGTTCAGGACAGTATGTATCGAGAGATTGATCGCATGCTGGAACTGGACGTAATCGAGGAAATTAGTAGTGCCTGGAGCTCCCCTATTGCTTATGTTTGGATGCGAGAAAATTAAACAGCGTAACGAGAAAGGACGCATTTCCGTTACCGTTAATTGAGGGTTTGCTTTCCAGAATAGGCAAGACCAGATACATCTCGAGCTTGGATCTGAAGGATGCCTTTTGGCAGGTGCCTTTAGATGTTAGCCGGACGCCCGCTATACCACTTCGAAGTTATACAGCGTTCGGGCTCTATAGTGCCCCTCAGACCTTGAGACCTTGACTCTACGTTTGAGGAATATCTGTCACTATTATCAGATGTGGCCTCACGTATATCACATGCTGGTCTATCGATCAATATATAGAAAAGAGCGGATTTCTCCGCTATTTCATGTGGTTGGTGCGGATGGCCTTCGAGCAAATCCGGACAAGTTGGTGGTCACTATAGAGTTTCCGATATCGAAAAACGTGTGAAAAATCACAAGGTTTTTGGATGTAACGGGATGGTCGCGCCGCTTCATTAACGGATACTCGACAATCTCGGCCCCTCCTCGAACCTACTGAGGAAGGAAAGGCGATTCCATTGGACTGACGACCACCAAACAGTATTTGATACTTTAAAAGTATCATTAGATTCTGCAAAAAGGGCGTCCTGTATTGCACCAAAGAAGATTACAAAAATTTCCTACGCTAAGTGATCCATAAATCCACGAAAGGCATGTGCAACGGTACATGCCTGGTGGTGGGGCTTATGACGCTGAATACATTAACTGTGTGAATTCTGTCACAATGCAATAGAGAATAGATCGTTGTCATTCTTAGAATCATGCTACCTCCGCCATATTCGACTCTTCCATTTTGTTTGCGCCGTCGACTATTTGCTGTCATCTGCATTCTGCATTACAATGAACAAATCTTAAGTACAAACTTTGTTACCACTCCCTGGTCATAATATTAATTTTTTTATTGTTTCGTTTTCAATTTTTTAATTTCTCTTTGATTGTTTAAAAAATTCATTTTACTGCTGGCATTGCCATCTGTGATATGTCATTGGTCTTACATTCTGTTTAATCCAGCTTAAAACTATGGTGGAATCCGTCCAAGCGAACATCTTTACATCCTGCATGTTCATGGTATTTTTAGCGTATCTTAGAAGCCTAGATAACAGATGCGCTGCGTTTAGTTCCAGCTTCGGAACTGTCAGTTTTGTTTTGATTGGAGCAACTCTGGTTTTTGCTACTAGCAAACTGGTTGTAACTTGCTCGAACGTATTTGTGGTTCTTAAATAGACCACCGCTGCATATGCTTGTTGCGAAGCATCTGCAAATCCATGTAACTCTGATTTTTGTGTTGACGTTGTTTTAACCCATCTTGGTACCTTTATTTTGCTTAATTCATCTAATTCGTTCTTATACTTTTTCCATTTTGCTTCAATAGCTTCTGGTAGCTTGTCATCCCACTGTGTACCAGCTCTCCAAGTGTCTTGCATTAACAGCTTTGCTGTTATCGTTATTGGTGATAACCAGCCGACAGGATCAAATAATTTTGAAGAGTCGGACAACAGTAGCCGTTTCGTTGGTTCTTCTGTTGAAAGATTTAGCCTGGTCAGGTCAAATTCAAATGTATCATCCTCAGGACTATAGAGAATCCCTAGTGTTTTTATTATGTGGTTGATTTTTAAATTAATCATTCCTTTTGCTCGTAGGTGGTCAGGAACATTAGTCATGACTTCAGCTGAATTCGACGCCCATTTGTGCAATGGAAATCCTCCGCTCCGTGCAAGTCTTGTCATCTGTTGTTGAATGGTTACGACCTCCTCAACGCTGTCACCCCCAGTCAGTAGATCATCCACGTAAAAATCTCTTTCCATGATCCTTGCAGCTGTCGGATAGTTGTTCTTTTCATCTTCTGCCAATTGCATTAATGTTCTTACAGCAAGAAACGTCGCTGCCGTTGTTCCATAGGTAACCGTTTTTAGTTTGTATTCTCCTATTGTTTGTGATGGATTTTTTCGCCACAATATGCGTTGTAAGTTCTGGTGACCATGATGCATCCAGATTTGCCGGAACATCTTTTCCGCATCTGCTGTTAGCACGAATTTGTGTGTTCGCCACCTCAAGATGATGTCAATTAGGTCACCTTGAATTTTGGGGCCGTTCATCATTATGTCATTTAACGATAATCCCGAAGTAGTTTTGCTCGATGCATCGAATACTACTCTTAGCTTTGTGGTAGTACTTTCGTGGTTGATCACTCCATGATGTGGTATATAGTATACTGGATTGTCATCTGGATCATCTTTTGCCAATTGCATATGCCCCTGCGCTAGATAGTCTTCCATAAATTCGTGATATAATTTAGCGAATGGTTTATCTTTTAGAAATTTTCTTTCGATTTGCAGTAATCGTGCTACTGCTTTTTTTCTGGATTCTCCTAGCATAGACGGTTCTACTTTGAACGGTAAGTGTACCATGTATTTCCCATCTGGTAGTCGCGTTGTGCTTTCTGCATATAGCTTTTCAGCGATTGCTTCCTCCTGGGTATGTGTTTTTTCTTGCGGAATGGCATCATTTTCAATTAATAAGTCTAGTTGTTGCTTAATTGTTTTGGTTGTGACCATTGACAACATTTTATCTTCTTGGTTATTGCCTGTGCTGCCCATTATGATCCAACCAAGCTCAGTTTCTTGGGCAATTGGATCTTGTGGGTGTCCTCTAATGATGTTACTGTTTACAATTAGAGGATAGTAGTCAACACCGATTATTACGTCAATGCTATTGGACTTGTTGTATTGTGGATCTGCAAGTTGTAAATGCTGCAAATGTGCCCATTTGTTGGTATCAAAGTCGATGTCTGGAATATTATCCGTTAATTTTTTGAACACCATTGCTTCAAACTTAATTTCAAACGAACTCTGAAGCCTTGAAGATAAAGTTAGTTCGACCTTATGACTGCACACTCCGGCTTCCTTTCCTCCCATTCCTGAGATTTTAGTGTTGACTTGTTTCTGCGTAGCCTTAAGAAGATTTGCTGCCTTTGCGGATATGAATGACGCCTGAGAGCCTGGGTCAATTAATGCTCTAAAGAGCATGCATTTTCCCTCGCTTGTTGTTAATGCGATTAGAGCTGTAGGTAATATCGCAGGACCTAATTGTGTTGTTAAATAACTTTTAGATACTCGCTGCATGTCTGCGTTTGAATCGATGTGCAGTCCTGTGTTATGCTTTCCATTGCATATGTTACATTGGTTTTTCTGCCTGCATACATATGTTTCATGTTCTGCTGATAAACAGTTTCTGCATAATTTATGAAGCATTGCCATTTGCGATCTTTCACTGGAATTTAATTTCCTAAATCCTCCATAGGTCGCTGGTTCATATCCGGCTCGAAGGACCACTGTTTAATTCAGCCTCAGCTTGAACTAATTTAACACTTTTAATACACTTTTAATTCCGAGCTTTCCACGGGTGAGGGCTAATACCGGAATATTGTAATAAAAGCGTATAGTAGAGTTTGATTAGAACTGAGTAGTTCATTTATTTTTTGGCGTTTATATACAATTTTGATAGTTTCTTGTTGTTGTTTTTTACATTACATATGATCATATATCAATTACAATATTTTAATATTTTATAAACTCCAAAAGTGCAGAATTGCATGTAAAAAATTAATTATTTTATTTATAGCTAAATTAAAATTAACATTCTGTAAAACTGCATATTGTTGCAGTTAAATGACCCTGTTCATATTGAACACATTCTTTTGTGATTTGAGCATTAATATTCTGTGTTGACATGTTCTATCATCACAATTTTCGATAATTTATCGAAGTTTATTTCTCGTTTTCCTAAACTAAAATGGACAACTGTTTCATTTATGAATTATTTCTTTTCTATTGCTATCACAAAATACTATTTGTATTAGTATTATGTACAAAATACTAAACAATTGTCTTTCTCTAATTTCCTTCAAGTAGCTATCGAAAACAAATTATTTCGTGATAGAAATGGAGTAGAATATCACAATTTTTCAATCTAGCAGTCTGGTAAATGATATAAAATGTGAAATAGTGTCACATTTTATTCTAAAGAAGCGAGACATAATCTTCAATAAAGTATCGAAAATGTGATGGTAGAACATGTCAGCACTGTATTACGTGGCCAAGAACGTGGCCAGCCTACCAATTAGACGATACTAATTAAACGACAAATCAAGGAAGTCGCAACTGTATCTTTTGGGGGCCAACCGGTCATTTGTAAAATTTTAGCAACGGTGGGAAGACGCCACAGCCCATTTCTGCGAGACCTTTATGAAGGTCGAAAGGTACAATTTTTTTTTATTAATATTAATTTTTTTGGTTTTTTTTATTTTTTTTATCTCATTAAAGTAAAGGCAATAAAATGTTTCTATTTTTTCAATTTTTAATTTTATTTTATTATCCATTTTTATTTAATTTTTATTAAATATTTTGTGTAATCGAGCGCAACTACGGTCGTTCGACACGGGCACGGGGCGGGTGAGCATTGGCTCTCGCTTCAAAATTATTTACTTTAGGCGGCCATATTTTTATTTGTTTTTGTTTGTTGAAATAAAAATTGCATGGCGATTTGGTTATATTTTTTGTACTATGTATTAAAACAATAAAATGAAGTGCTAAAATTGTCGGGTCGGAATGGTGAGAGGGCGGACTCCATTCTGTGTTGGTTCCATGCTTACAGGCTGGGCTTATCACTCCCCATCATCTCCTTGACAGGACAACTACAGGGTCGGAGTGGTGAGTAAAGTGTATGTGTCGTCCATTCGGGGGTGACCGTAAAATCCACACGGTCTCCTCGTGGCCCTTCGGCGGTCGCATGTTGTCGAGGTGTGAATTATGGGGGGATGCAGCTGGAGGTCTTTCCGGGTGAAGAGAAGCCTGGTCTGTTGAAGAGAGGATTTTATGCTGCTTCGTTGAGGCTGGGAATTGGCCTTTCGGGGTCGATGGGTCATTCAGGGGCCCCTGGGTCTTTTCAGCAGACTGGGTATAGGCACACCTTGTTATGATTAATTTATTACGTTTCCTCAAGTTTCGTTCGACAAATTCTGGTCGACTTAATTTAATTTCAGTTTTTTTTTTATTATTTGCTTTTGATTTTAATTTTATTTCTGTTCCACGGTGTAGGCCACGAGCACGCAAGCCTCTAATTTCCTCATGACCCACGCCATTACCCTGAGATCTTGCCGGCAAAACATCACCGTAAAAGAGGCCTCTGCGTGCTTAGTGAAATTTGCGGGTTGGCTTCGAGCCATCGAGACAGCTCAAAAACCAAAGTGAAAATTGAGCAGGACGATAGAGTGAATCGTTTGTCTCATTGCGAAATCATGTTATGAGCGTTCCAGAACACCTACCCACATGTCAATCAAATTTGTTGAACAGATTTCTGATTTGAATCTTGTGGGAATAAACCATGCGTAAGTTTATTTCTATAGGATAATTTAGAAAATTGTTAATGGAAATTAGAAACGAGTGATTTTCAGAAATATTTAAATGAGCTGTTTAAAAGTGATGCTCTTCATTTACATACAATATATGACCACTTTAAGAAACACCCTGTAACATAAAAAAAACTATTCCACAGTACACCAACGCTCCGATATTTCTAATCTGCTAATCTTATTAAATAGAATTGAGCCATGATTATAATTTTTGGCACAAACAATCGGAATAAATCTATAAATTGATGATTTTTCCCGAAAATTGTTTTTTGTCTTTTTTGTTTTTATCTCTAAATTACGTTTATAACATAATAACGAACAGGAAAATCGTATAACTCAATTCCAGTACTCGACGATACTGTGTGTATATAAAACCGGAAACCGGAAACTTCTATACTCGTATGTGCGCTCTCTCTCGTGTTATATCTAGATACAGATTTACTATTATGTTTTTATTATGTTCGCAAAATTAATGTTGCTGTTTGTTCGAGATCGGGGGTGAGCGATACCGGGAGGTTCCTCAATATACATACATATATCGGAAAAATCAAACATAAATCAATCGAAATTTTATGGTACATTGAAATCTTTTTCTGAGCAAAATCTTATTTTCTATATAGTGTTTACATCTTAGGGTGATTTTATTTGATTTCAATTGATTGTGGATAATCAAACCTATATAACAACAAACTAAGCATACGGTTTTAACTGCGTGTGTTATGTTTTTTATTATTTAATGAACTATACCACCCTCCAATTTAACAACAGTGAAAATCTTTTTTCCTCAAAAAAAAAAAAACTGCTTGAATTACGCCCCATTTGATTTACACAAAAAAATGTTGTCACCATAAGTAGTCTCATCATGAACCAGAAATCAAATGGGTATAATGGTCCTTAATTCTTCGTTGTACGCGCGAAAAACAGTTTTTTTTTGTACACTGTAAAATTAATAATTTAGCCCGCCTGCGGTTTAGGAAATCATTAAAATGACACAAGTATTTAAAAAAAAACGCAAAAGTTTGTTTTTTTAATAGCAGCCGCTTCAACACCCTTCGTGAATATTTAAGGGTGGTTTGTTATGCTGTATACGTATTTTTTTTTTATTCATTTAATGAAATTCATTCTCTAGTCGGTTTTTATTATCCTTTTTTGGTACTCGACATGTGATATGAGATCCATGCACATAATTTAAATTGCAACAATGATATTGCGAATTTATTTGATTTGCGATTCTTTTTTTATTTATAATGATTTCCAAATTTTGATTGATTCTTCATCAAAGTCATAAATATCAAATAAAAAATAAATGAATTTGTCATGATGTGTTATGGAGTGCAGATGAATATTGCGAATATGCGAATTATTTATGTGTTGTTGTTGTTTGTTGCTTGCTTATTGGATTTAAGTTAGGGTTACCACATATCCGGTTCGTTATGGATTATTTAATTTGCTTGTGCTGTGACATGCGGCCTAGATTTTTTTCTAGTTGTCTGCTGTGCTTAAAATTTTTTTAATGTTTTCGGGTTTATCCAAATTACATTTGGAGTGGGTGTCGATATGATTGAAGAAAATAATTTAATAATATTACTAATTAATCGGCAAATTGTCAATCAGCAATTTTTTATTTTGCCGCTTTGAAGAGTTGCCATAGTGCAGCATAAATAAGAATGGTAGGTGAATATGAAATAATTTAAACATGAGAATAAGAAGAAAGAAATCGAAGAAAATATTTTCCAATTTTCTAAAATGTTAAAATTTATTCCACGCCACGGGACTTCAAAATTCAGGCTGGTACCTATATCAGAACTTTAAAGAACGTTAGATTGTTGATTAAAGCTAAAGTTCACAAATTCTATTAAAAAATTGTAAGATTTATCGATCTCCACACGCGAAAAGGATACTATTCATTATTTGTCTTCGATACCAGGAAAAAATTACTATAACTCCTATATAGTTTGGTGTACCGGTCTACTATATCTTACTTTACTATACTTATCAATTTTTGGAAGATCTTTGTTGTTTAGCCGTTGACCATCTATTTCAGCTTTGCTAGTATATTGGTTTGGAGCATTATTTCCGACATGCACGAAGTTGCCCAATTCGTTTAGTACATTTTTCCTGTACGTAGTATGTGTTCTCCCGTTTTGATTAGAATGTTCATCGAGAGTATGCCGGTTAAACCCCAATAACCTGTTTTGAAAATGATTGTGAAATACATACCAAAAATTTACACTGTTAAATTTAAAAACTTTCCAATTGGATTTATGCTGTAGTAAAATTGAATTTTTTTAGATTATCTTTAATTCTTATCTTAAGGAAATCCCCGAGCACCTAATGGTATCGTTGAAAAGGTCAAACAATATCCTGACGATTTGAGGTAAACTCGAAAAAATTGTGATACAATTTACTACAGTTTGTTGTATCTTACGTGTGTGATGAAGCGCGTGTTCTACTTCCATCACCGTAAGTACATCACTTAATATTGTTTATATCACACGATGAGCACAATTAAACAAACAAATAAAAATCATATACACTGTATTTTATATTTAAATATTGTGATACATAATGTTTTATCTTGTTACAAACTTTTATATTATTTCGTAATTATTCTTAAAGTATTCACAATGTATTATTATTACACAATTTTTATTTTAATAATTAATTTTATTTTATCCGTATGATCGGATATATAATTGACTTTGGCTATCACCGTGCGACTGATTAATGTTATCAGTTTCAATTTTTTTCTTACCAAAAAAACGAAAAATCAAAATACCAATTTACAATTTTTGTTGTTGCTATTCTTTAACCGACTGCAATTGAAAATTACAGTACTGGAAGTCATTACATTTTAGTGTGATGCGTAACGAGTCACTACATCACTCACCTTCAAATAAGAACCTCCCAAAAAAACTTTGCAATTCAAAATAGGAATTAGATGATTGTGTAATGTTAGGGGTAAGTACTTTAAAACTGGAATTTAACAAATTGACTTGTATGTTTCCGGTTTACGTTCGTCGTAGAAAGAATACCATACGCTGGTTTTAATCTGTCAATGGAAACATTGTTATTTTTTCCTTTCATATCTAGAATAAAATGCTTTCGGAAACGTCGAACTACTTTATAGGGTCCTTCGTACGGGGGCGTTAGACCCGTTCGTACTCTATCGACACGAACGAAAACGTGCTCACAATTATCCAGATCTCTTGGTATAAATATAGATGGTTTAGTCGACTTTCGAGTATCAACAGGTATTAATTTGCGCATATTCTCACAAAGTTTCTCTGCGAAATCTGATGGGTTGAGTTCCATATTTGTCTTTGGTACAAAAAATTCTCCTGGCAGTCGTAAAGTTTGTCCATATACTAGTTCTGCCGGAGAACACTGTAAGTCCTCTTTTACAGATGCTCGTATTCCGAGCATGACGAGAGGTAACTCGGTGCTCCAATGTGCAGTATTACCGCGGGCCCTGAGTGAAGATTTTAGCTGTCTGTGGAATCTTTCGACCATTCCATTTGCCTGCGGGTGATAAGCTGTGGTACGAATTCTATGTGCGCCTAAAATTCGTGTTAATTCGGAAAACAGTTTACTCTCGAAGGGACTACCTTGGTCCGTCGTGATTTCAAGAGGTATCCCGGATCTGGAAATATATTGTTCTACAAACGTTTTAGCGATAGTAATAGCAGAGCTTTCATAAAGAGGATATGCTTCTGGCCATCTGGTAAACCTATCTACAATAGTAAGTATATACCTGAAATTTTCGGATGGTGGTAGAGGTCCTACAATGTCCATATGTATATGTTCGAACCTACTCCTTGGTATTTCAAATCTACCAGGTTCTGATTTTGTGTGTCGCTGAATCTTATTCTTTTGACATTCTATACATCGTTTTGTCCAATCCGTGATGTCTTTATTCATGTTCGGCCAAAAATATTTTGCAACGATTAACTTCTTGGTGGCTCTTGTACTCGGGTGTGAAATACCGTGTAATATATCAAACACTCTACGTCTTTGAGTGGCAGAAACAAACGGACGGTTCTTGTTGGTCGATGTTTCACAATAAATTTCGACATCAGGAAGGATTATGAGTTCCAATTTATATTTCGAATTTGGGGGGCGTGATGAACTTAACAATTGTTGTAGTTCTTCGTCGAATTTTTGAGCTTGACCTAAATCCTTTAAATCTAGTGTAACAGTTTGCACATTTTCAATATAGTTACATGATCGCGACAAATTGTCTGCAACTACATTGTCTTTGCCAGAAATGTGTCTAATGTCAGTCGTAAACTGTGCAATATAGTCAAGTTGTCTTAATTGCCGTGGATTTTTATCACTTAGCGAGACTATGGCTTTTGTAAGGGCTTTGTGATCTGTAAAAACAATAAATTGTCGTCCCTCTACAAAATATCTGAAATGCTTAACGGCGAGGTAAATTCCCAAAAGTTCCCTATCAAATGTGGAATATTTCTTTTCTCTGTCAGTAAGCTTGCGAGAAAAGAACCCCAAAGGTTGCCAACATCCCTCATACCATTGTTGTAGTACAGCTCCGACAGCTTCATTTGATGCATCAGATGCTATACTGTAGCTTGTGTTGCTAATGGGATGTGCTAACATTGTTGCGTCAGCAAGGGCACATTTTATTTTTCCAAAAGCTATTTCACACTCTTCTGTCCATGAGAAATTCTTTTGTAATTTTGGTATTTTGTTTAATTTTGCCACTTGCGCATGAATTGGAGACAACAATTCTGCTAATTTTGGTACAAACCTGTGGTAATAATTGACCATTCCTACGAACTGTTGAATTTTTTTTATGGATGTTGGAGGTGGTAATTGTTTGATAGCTTCTACTCGCTGTTGCGATGGTTGTATGCCTTGTGAATTGATTTGATGACTGAGGAATTCTAAAGTTGGAACACCTAATTTGCATTTAGAAGATTGAATGTTTATACCGAACTCAACTAATCTTTCGAATACTTTCCTGAGATGAATTTTATGCTCTTCCTCGTTCTTACTGGCGACAAGTATATCGTCAATGTACGTAAATACAAAATCGAATCCTTTTACCACTTCGTTTATAAATCGTTGGAAGGTCTGTGCCGCATTTCGAAGACCGAAAGGCATCCGAGTAAACTCAAATAACCCAAAAGGAGTAGTAATAGCCGTTTTTGGTATATCTTCGGGAGCAACACGGATTAGATGATACGCTCTTACTAGGTCTATTTTCGAAAACACAGTGCATCCATGGAGGTTCATCGAAAAGTTTTGTATATGGCGAATTGGGTATCGGTCCGGTTGCATTCAATCTACGGTAATCTCCACATGGTCTCCAATCGGTACTGCCTTTTTTCTGAACCATGTGAAGTGGAGAACAAGCTTAAGAAGAAGAAGGTCTACATATGCCCAATTGGATCATATGCTGAAATTCCGCAAGGGCAGTCTTGTGTTTAATTGAGTCCAATCGACGTGGTTTCGAAAAAGGAAGTCTACCTTGAGTGAATATATGATGTACCACGTCGTGTTTTACTGGACTATTATAATCTGGTGGAGCTAAAAGCGAAGGAAACATCTTGAGTAAAGTACCATATTCATCGTTTTCGATTGCATATAGAGGAGAAGGTGTTTTTACGTAAGCAGTCATAGCTCTTACAGTTAATTTCGTGGTTGAATCGAGTAGTTGACGTCTTTTTAAATCCACGAGAAGACCACATTTAATCAAAAAATCAGCACCCATTATTGGTCTATCAACGGATGCTATAATGAAAACGTGTGGAAAATGTCGCTTGATGCCTATATCAACATTTAATAGTTTACTACCATATGTTTGAATTGTTGAACCATTAGCAGCTGTCAACACCAGCTCAGGATCAGGACGAGATGAACTTCCCTTTACATTCCGAAATGGTAAAACTGAAACGTCCGCTCCAGTATCTACTAGAAATATAAGTTTGTTTGTATTATCTCTAATAAAAAGGCGGCGGTTTAAAAATCGTCGATCGTTCGCCGCATTTGCGATCGGATAATTTAGTTTTTTGTATACGAGTCATTCAAAGTGGAAGACGTAGTATTCCTACGGTGTTGGACACAAGGAAGGTAATATTTCCTCGCTTCCTTTCCAAACTTACAGTACTGGAAGTCATTACATTTGAAAAATGTAATGACTTCCAGTACTGTAAGTTTGGAAAGGAAAATTACAGTACTGGAAGTCATTACATTTTGGTGTGATGCGTAACGAGTCACTACAAGTTTTAAGCATCAAAGATGTTTTTGGGGTCGCATTATATAAAACAAATTCAACAAAATTTTGTCTCAAGAATATGCAACGAAATAAAAAAAAAATAAAGTAAATCCGAGAGAACCAAAACACGCTGGTGTGCCAATTTTGTTTTGTGCTCTCTCTATGGGGCCCGTGAAATATTCCATAGTTTTTTCCAATTCTGCTAGTTCCAATTGAAATTTTAAAGCCTTTCTATGTACAATAGTTGTATGGAGTACACTGTTATGATTTTTAATTTGCGAAATTGTCAATGAAAAGTAAAATAATATGTTGATTTTACATTTTTTTAATTATTTTAGAAACCATAGAACAAAATTTATACATAATTTTAATTGAAATTATGAAAATAAAATAAAAGTGAGATAGAGACAAGAGACAGATATATATTTGTCTCTTGTTTCTATTGAATGAATTGACGATATTTAAAAAATAAGCACATCAAGATAAGTTAAACGAAATCGAGCAAATTTTATCAGTACATTTATAAGACGTACATCAAATTGTCTTAATTAAAATGACAGAAAAATATTATTTCTTATAAATAAACTAAAAATTAACTTTTAATTGATAAATTAGGAAAAAAAAATATTATTGTAAAATAACCATAAAGTACCAATATTTTGTACTAGAACAGTCGGGACGCAAACCAAATATACTGAACTCAAACCATTTATAAATTTCCCAATGATTTCTAATAAGACTATTTTGAGTTTCATATAAATTACCAAAAATTCGAGAGATTAAAAAAATATACCCAATCACCATAATAATTTTATACTTTTAGAAGCAAATAAGAATGTATTTTTACAGCAGTAAAACTTTACTGAAATCTGTAACAATAAACCCGAAGCAGTGCATTATTAAAACAAGATGGGTTTGGGTAAGAGCTTAAACAACTACTTCACGAATTAGCGAGAATTGAATTACAATCTCCAAATATGGTCGTCAATGGCCATCAAAATTTAGTATAAAAAACAAAAAATTTCCTGACTACTGATAGGTGACTCTGACCGAAATCACAAACCTCGGAAATGGCTAATATTGGCCATCTAAATTTGAGTAAAAATGAAATCAGTACACCGAGAATATCAAAGCTCGTAGTAATAAACCCGAGGTCGTGCATTATTAGTACTACGTGTTTTAGATTAGGTGACTCAATTACTAACTTCGTGCACTAGCCAGACTTGAATCACGATCTCAGGGAATGGCCGATAATGACCATCCAAGTTTGAGTAAAAATGACAGCAATTCAACTAGAATATGAAAATTCTTAGTAATGAACCCAAGGTCGTGCGTTATTAGCATCAATGACTAACTTCATATGGCCAGACTTGAATCAAGATCTCAGGGAATCCAGCTAGAATATAAAAACTCGTAGCATCAAACCCGAAGTTGTGCATTATTAACACTATATGGTTTTTGTTAGTTGAGTCAATGGCCAACATCATGTACTAGCCAGACCTGAATCACGATTTCTGGGAATGGCCGATAATGACCATACAAATTCTCGGTGTACCGATATCTTTTTTGTTCAAATTTATCGGTCATTCCCAGAAATCGTGATTTAGGTCTGGCTAGTACATGATGTTGGCCATTGAGTCACCTAACAAAAACCACATAGTGCTAATAATGCACGACTTTGGGTTTTTTGCTACGAATTTTTATATTCTAGCTGGATTGATGTCATTTTTACTCAAATTTGGATGGCCATTATCGGCCATTCCGGCCGATACTACATGAAGTTGGTCATTGAGTCACCTTAATAAACCATTTGGTGCTTACAATGCTTGACTTCGGGTTTTTTGATACAAAGTTTAATTTTCTATGAGTTTTTTGTCATTTTAACTCAAGTTTGAATTTAAACCATTTTCTTGTTTTATTAAATACTAGCTGGGTTACCCGGCGTTGCACGGGAGGTATATATATTTCAAATATCTTGATTGTTATGCAATAGTTCTCTCTTTACATCGCTGTAGTTGCAATCACATATGAAAAGAAAATTATAAGTAGCTGTATTCAGTAACGGGTGCCTCCGTTAATGCATCCAGGCGAACTGTTGTAATGATATTATTGGACATCCTGTTTGTGGGGATAGTCAATTAATTTTGGTTTGGTATTTGCTACCAGTTGCCAAATAATTATACTCCATTTTTACAAACCTTCAACCAGATCAAAGTTAATAATAAATATAAAGATATTTTAGTTAATAATTTTTATTATAAAGCCTTTTGATAAACAATATTTTTGGTTTTTCCATTTGGTGTGTAAATAAATAAATTTTTGCACAATTTCTTTGGATCTAAATTTGGGAGCAGTATTATTGGTGAACTCTCTTTTAAAAATAGTATGTGTGGTGGAATACCAGGTGGCTCCAAAGAATTAAGAAACTATTGGATAATTGACGGATTGATTCACATCAGTAACCGTGTCGGTAGATTTGTATTTCATTAGTGGCCCGGGTAGTTCCGATTGAATTTCATTATTTAATTTATTAACGCCGTCATTTTTGGGACATAGGATTGTCTTAAATTTAAATTCATAAAATTAATTTGAATAATTAAATTAATTATAGTAGAGGTATGATTTGTGTATAACAATCGCACGTTAGATTTCCTTTTTGGTGTCTAAATGTTTTCGACTAAGGCGCTATTTCGGAACATTTAAATAATTGTATCTATACATACATGTAAAAATAAATTCTTGATCCAGGGCAGACTTCCGGATTGGAGCATGTCACTAATATCATATAACCCCTTTCCTAAATTCATTCCCTTCAAAAAATCTTAAAAAAATTGAAATTTGAGAAAGAATTTGTACCACAACCCCTTGACCCCGGGGTCCAGCCCCTCCAAAAGTATCGTGGACTTGGTCCTAAACATGCAACATATACATGGTAAAAATTTCATGACGATCGGTAAAGCGGCTAAGGCGTTATTTGAGAACAATCAAATAATTGTATCTTTACATGTAAAAATGAATTTTTGATCCAGGGGCGGACCCCCCGAATTCGAACATGTCTCTTATTTCATATAATATAAAAAATTGTACCATGGCTCTTAGACCCCGGGGTCCAGCCCCTTTCACAATATCGTAAGATTGGTCCTGAACATGCAACATTTCCATGGTAAACATTTCATGGCGATCGATTGAGCGACTGAGAAGTCATTTTGGAATAATCAAATATTTGTATCTATATACGTGTAAAAATTAATTTTTGATCCAGGGCTGGGCCCCTCGGATTCGAACATGTCAGTAATTCCATATAACCAGCTCCATAAACTCATTTTCGTGGAAAAATTTAAACAAAATTAAAAATTTTCAAAAAATTTGTACCACAGCCCCTAAACCCCGGGGTCCAGCCCCTTTCACAATATCGTAAGATTGCTCCTGAACATGCAACATTTCCATGGTAAACATTTCATGGCGATCGATTGAGCGACTGAGAAGTCATTTTGGAATAATCAAATATTTGTATCTATATACATGTAAAAATTAATTTTTGATCCAGGGCTGGGCCCCTCGGATTCGAAAATGTCAGTAATTGCATATAACCAGCCCCATAAACTCGTTTTCGTGAAAAAATTTAAACAAAATTAAAATTTTTCAAAAAATTTGTACCACAGCCCCTAAACCCCGGGGTCCAGCCCCTTCCAAAATATCATAAGGTTGGTTCTGGATATGCAACATTTCCATGGTAAACATTTCATGGCGATCGGTTGAGCAACTGAGAAGTCATTTTGGAATAATCAAATATTTGTATCTAAACATGTAAAAATTAATTTTTGATCCAGGGCTGGGCCTCTCGGATTCGAGCAAGTCAGTAATTTCATATAACCAGCCCCATAAACTCATTTTCGTGGAAAAATTTAAAGAAAATTAAAATTTTCGAAAAAATTGTACCGGAGCCCCTAGACCCCGGGGTCCAGCCCCTTCCAAAATATCATAAGGTTGGTTTTGGATATGCAACATTTCCATGGTAAACATTTCATGGCGATCGGTTGAGCGACCGAGAAGCCATTTTGGACTAATCAAATATTTGTATCTACATACATACATGTAAAAATTAATTTTTGATCCAGGGCTGGGCCCCTCGGATTCGAACATGTCAGTCATTTCATATAACCAGCCCCATAAACTCATTTTCGTGGAAAAATTTAAAGAAAATTAAAATTTTCGAAAAAATTGTACCGGAGCCCCTAGACCCCGGGGTCCAGCCCCTTCCAAAATATCATAAGGTTGGTTTTGGATATGCAACATTTCCATGGTAAACATTTCATGGCGATCGGTTGAGCGACCGAGAAGTCATTTTGGACTAATCAAATATTTGTATCTATATACATGTAAAAATTAATTTTTGATCCAGGGCTGGGCCCCTCGGATTCGAACATGTCAGTCATTTCATATAACCAGCTCCATAAACTCATTTTCGTGGAAAAATTAAAATTTTTGAAAAAATTTGTACCGCAGCTCCTAGACCCCGGGGTCCAGCCCCTTCCAAAATATCATAAGGTTGGTTCTAGATATGCAACATTTCCATGGTAAACATTTCATGGCGATCGGTTGATTGACTGAGAAGTCATTTTGGAATAATCAAATATTTGTATCTATACATGTAAAAATTAATTTTTGATCCAGGGCTGGGCCCCTTGGATTCGAACATGTCAGTAATTTCATATAACCAGCTCCATAAACTCATTTTCGTGAAAAAATTTAAAGAAAATTAAAATTTTCGAAAAAATTGTACCGGAGCCCCTAGACCCCGGGGTCCAGCCCCTTCCAAAATATCATAAGGTTGGTTTTGGATATGCAACTTGTACATGGTGAAAATTTCATGGCGATTGGTTGAGCGGCTGAGACGCCCATTCGGAACAAACAAACAAACAAACAGGAATTCATTTTTAACTTAACAATACGTGGTTAAATAGGTTAAATAATCGTTTTTTTATTAATTTTTATTTTAGAAAATGTTAAATATTTTTGATTTAAATTTAGGTTTGAGTTATTTTCTAAAAAAACTCATACTTATATGATTGTACTAAAATCTCCAATACGATCCGTTTTTTTCCTATTTGAATTTTAAGTAACAGTGTAATACTCATACATACATAAAATCTATGGAAAGTCTGGAATACTTCACACCCGTCTCTCTATGCACCAATTTTCACCTACGATATCAATTAGTGAGTGTAATATTTAAAAAATTAATCAATTTTTGGGCTCAACCTTTTTTATTTTTTATTTTTAGGCCCGTCTATATAAATACAAGTATTCTAGCGCAAAACAAATCAGTAGGCTTAAGCTTTTTTATTTAGGCATTAAGCAGAATTTCAAGCCCCATGTTCAATTTTTAAATTGTTAGCCTTATTACATGGTCAGATAGCTCAGTCAAAGCCCAATGTGTTCGGAAGCATCGATAGTCGAAATGTTGAACTTTTCAAATGTATAAACGTGACCCTGTGAATATCTCTAGAGTTTCTGTTGTTCTTACAATAAAACTGGTTCGTAGCTTATCGTAGGACTGTCAATTGGGTGAAATTCCAATTATCAAAAATATTAAAATTTCCAATATGGAATAAAATTAAAAATTAAGAAGTTATAAATTTTAGAAACCATACTGGAAATCATAAAAAAAATATTCCTCGGCTATCGCAACAAGGATTAGGATCGAAAAATCTCATCTCGTAAATTTTTTTTTTCTAGTAGTTTTAAATTTTCCGAAAAATTTTAATTGAACGTTAAATCTAAGAACTACTTTTAAAATAACGATGCAAAAATATTAGGGATTTCTGATTGTTTAGAGATTACTGAAAAGAGTAGATCTTTTAAGATCCTTTTATGTAATCCTGCTGTGCTAAGAATCAAAATAATTAACAGCTTGAACATAAAACTTTGGCTAGAGCAGATCTTTTAGAATGCAAGCATTCGTGTCCCGACAGCATCAATTTTAATGGAAAGTTACTAAATTTAGTGATCGTTCAGACTAAGGTACAGGACCAGGCGTAGAATTCTAGAAATCCAAATTAGATCGTAAATATCTCCTCAAAACGGATGGTTAGTATTGAGGATTTTCTCCATTTTGTATTGGCACTGTATATGCTACCCTATTTCCAAAGTTAAACATTTAATTTTCTATGAAATCGGCATTTTTGTGCTATTTTAGACCCTATTTTAGCGAAATTGGATTAAACTAATCGGAACCATTTTTATTTACCATTCTTTACTTCTAACGTGGTTTTATATAAGACAATTTTCCGAGAAGCAAATTTGCTCAGATTTAAACTAAGGTTCTCTAAACTTTTACACTTGGCACAAAATTTTAAGTTCCGTTGGTAGCTTTAATCATGAAAAGGATTAAATATTTTAGCTTTTGAATTAGACAATGTTGATTTCGCCCAAGTAGCCGCCGTGGCTAACGCATAGATGGCGCAACCTGGATGCCTATTATGGTATTTTCGATAGCGTCTATTTTCGAGAATATCGAACGTTTCGATAACATCCAAAATAGCTATTATGTAATTTTCGATAGTGTTTTACTTCGATAATATTTCGAAAATATCTATTATGAAATTTTCGATCTCAAAAATAGCTTCAATGAAAATGGACAGATGCAGTTTTGTTTGTTTTAGTGATGAGCAACTAAAATATAAATATAAAATCCGTTTATATTATGGAATCGAGCATTGGATTTTTTTTTACAATCGAATGAATTAAACGATGAAGTGGCACTGGTCAATCAATATTCAATGAAAACGATTTCGTGATAGTTCAAACGGTCGAACGATTTTAACTTGTTAGCCACTTCGTCGATATCAACCGCTTCGTGACAATAACTCCTAACTGCCAAAACTGAATTGTTCAGGAAATTCAAAAACTTCGTAATCAATGTACCTTGAATTTTGCTAATCAGCCGATGGCTAATTGCTTGACTGCTATTTACCACCTTCGCCCTCCCCCCCTCAACCTAGTTTTTATTATTAATTTTTTCCGTATAAACAACAGAAGGTTGGGACGATCAATAGATACATTTTTATTGCTTATTTTTGTCTCTCCTTATTTTATTGCTTTTTCCATACTAGAAATGAGTATCGATCGATCGAGTGATTTTTTAAACTTTTTAGAAAAAAAATTTAAATTAAAATATTGAAAAATTTAAATACTTTAAATGTGTTTATTTATAATTAATAAATTTTTGTGCAATTGTTCTCCATGTTAATTATATGCATTTTCCAATCCGCATTCGATTCGTTCCCGCGGATTCTATAATCGACATGGTTCGTCTTTGTTCGAGACATAAAAAGCAGTGGTAAAAACGCTATCGGAAATACCAAAATAGGCCCCTGGATGTCCAATTTTCACACACTTTTCGTAGCAATTACGACCGTACCTCGCTAATAACTCACCGAATGTTGTGTTTCAAGTGTTCAATGGTCTCTTGTTTATCGGCGTGGATAAATGACTAACATATACCAAAAAAAAAAAATCTAATGGTACGTGAAATTAGTCTTTCATCAAATGTTTCTTTGAGTAAATTAATTGTATCCCGCGCTATGATGCAAGTGGCACCGTCCTGTTGGAACCACATATCAACAAGATTTATGCCAGCCAATTGGGATACAAAAAAGTTAGAAATCATGTCTCTATACCGTTCACCGTTGACTGTAACATTCCGCCCATCATCGTTTTTGAAAACTTATGGACCAATGATTCCGCCGGTCCATAAGATGCACCAACCTGTGATTTTCTCATGGATTTAATGGTTTATTGGCAAAAGGTTGTGGATTATCTTCACTCCAAACTCGACAATTCTAAACTTTGATTAAACATTTCAACCATTTGCAAGAGTTGTTCTGGTGTGAGTGGCAAATCAAACTAATGACATACATAATGCAAGCTATCAAATTGGTTGTCATACAAAACAGTGTTGCCAACTTAAAATGTGAACCTCTAAAAAACAAGCTTTAAATGAAACTCAATGGATTGCTTTATTATTTTCTTCTACAAAAGTTATCTCATGATCGTATCATGAAGTGATATTTTCTGAATTTTCTCGAAAATACATAAAATTGCTCGAAAGTATCGAAGTACATTTCATACGGCCAAAGTGTCGAAAAACTATTGGGTTGAATTTCGTTTTTTTTTTGGTGCAAATGAAACATGATTTTTAAATAGAAAAGAGTTTTCCAATAAGAAGTTTCATTTCTATATTAACAAAAAAATGAGTATTTTTTAAGAGAAATCAATGAATGTTTGAACAATGAACGCCACGGCTACGCTTGCAGCTCATGAAATTTTCCATAACCAATTCACACATTTGCGGCTGTATGTCCTCCATAACTTCACGAATTCCATCTTTAAGGTCTTGAATCAATTGTGGAGCATTGGCATATACCTTATCTTTCACGTGGCCCCAAAGAAAAAAGTTTAAAGGTGTTAAATCACAAGACCTCGGTGGCCAATTGTGATCACCTCTTCGAGAAATAACACGAAAAAGCCTTAAAACCTAAGTCTTTATGCAAAATACGGTGTAATGTCGTTTTTGGTATGTCTAATTCCAAAGATCGACGAGGAATCAACCAACTTGGGTTTTCGTCAACACTACGAGCTACAGCAGCAATATTCTCAGTTGTTCTTGAGCGACACACACGGTTTTGATTCTTCACATCACTAACTTGTGCCAACAGCAAAAATTTTCTACCAGTTTCACTATTGCCGGTCGAGAAGGTGCTTCACGACGACTAAAAGTGCTTTAGTTTTGCGAATTGTGACTGCAAAATTTTCACCATTTTTGTAGTGAATTTTAACAATTTAACGTAGTTTTTACTTGTCAGATGTCAAAAGATGATAGCTTCAAAACTGAGAGCTGCCCAAATAGCAGGCTATTCAAAATGAAAACTCTTATTGAAAACCCTTTATTTAAAGATTTTGTTGACAGTCATAAAACTTTTGATCATTGCTGGCAAAAAACTGATCCAATGCATTTTGGCGTCCTCTTTTGAAGAAAATGTTTTGTCGTCTAAAATTGTTTGTAGAGTATGAGGCTTCGCATTATTTTGGTGGAACAAAATACCTATTCTATTGCCAATTCTGGCCTATTCTGTTTGAGTGAATCATTCAACTTGTCCAGTTGATGACAGTACACTTCGGAATTTATTGTGGTCTTGTCCGATAGAAGCTCAAAAAAGCGATTCCCTTGAAATCCTCATATTTTTTTGATGAACTTTGGCTTTTGAATGGCTTTGCGCTAGTTCTTTTCTTTTACTTCATTATATATTGCGTATAACATGGACATTGCCTTCGTGAATGATGATTGCCATTTCTACTCGTACGAACAAAGTTAAACTCTTGCATCCACCGTTTCACTGTTGGGTCCGATGGAGTAGTTCTTTCATGGTTTTGCCTCTCAATAAATAACACAGGTCAACATCGTATTGGCAGACTAACTACGGAATCGTACTCAGAGACCTTAAAAACATACGCATGAATTTTTCGCAAATATTTTGGTCGAAATATGTCGATTTGACCTTCAAATAACCTTCAAATGACTTTTAACCAAGTCGTATGGTCAGACTAACTACGGAATTGTACTCAGAGACATTGAAAACATACGCATGAATTTTTCGCAAATATTTTGGTCGAAATATGCCGATTGGACCTTCAAATGGCCTTCAAATGACCTTTCACACAGTCGTATCGTCAGACTAACTACGGAATCGTACTCAGAGACCTTAAAAACATACGCATGAATTTTTCGCAAATATTTTGGTCGAAATATGTCGATTTGACCTTCAAATGACCTTTAACAAAGTCGTATGGTCAGACTAACTACGGAATCGTTCTCAGAGACCTTGAAAACATACGCATGAATTTTTCGCAAATATTTTGGTCGAAATATGTCGATTGCACCTTCAAATGACTTTTCACAAAGTCGTATCGTCAGACTAACTACGTAATCGTACTCAGAGACCTTAAAAACATACGCATGAAATTTTCGCAAATATTTTGGTCGAAATATGTCGGTCTGACCTTCAAATGACCTTTAACAAAGTCGTATGGTCAGACTAACTACGGATCGTACTCAGAGACCTTGAAAACATACGCATGAATTTTTCGCAAATATTTTGGTCGAAATATGTCGATTTGACCTTCAAATGGCCTTCAAATGATCTTTCACAAAGTCGTATCGTCAGACTAACTACGAAATCGTACTCAGAGACCTTAAAAACATACGCATGAATTTTTCGCAAATATTTTGGTCGAAATATGTCGATTTGACCTTCAAATGACCTTTAACAAAGTCGTATGGTCAGACTAACTACAGAATCGTACTCAGAGCCCTTGAAAACATACGCATGAATTTTTCGCAAATATTTTGGTCGAAATATGTCGATTGGACCTTCAAATGACCTTTCACAAAGTCGTGTCGTCAGACTAACTACGGAATCGTACTCAGAGACCTTAAAAACATACGCATGAATTTTTCGCAAATATTTTGGTCGAAATATGTCGATTTGACCTTCAAATGGCCTTCAAATGACTTTTAACAAAGTCGTATGGTCAGACTAACTGCGGAATTGTACTCAGAGATCTTGAAAACATACGCATGAATTTTTCGCAAATATTTTGGTCGAAATATGTCGATTGGACCTTCAAATGGCCTTCAAATGACCTTTCACAAAGTCGTATCGTCAGACTAACTACGGAATCGTACTCAGAGACCTTAAAAACATACGCATGAATTTTTCGCAAATATTTTGGTCGAAATATGTCGATTTGACCTTCAAATGACCTTTAACAAAGTCGTATGGTCAGACTAACTACGGAATCGTACTCAGAGACCTTGAAAACATACGCATGAATTGTTCGCAAATATTTTGGTCGAAATATGTCGATTGGACCTTCAAATGGCCTTCAAATGACCTTTCACAAAGTCGTATCGTCAGGCTAACTACGGAATCGTACTCAGAGACCTTAAAAACATACGCATGAATTTTTCGCAAATATTTTGGTCGAAATATGTCGATTTGACCTTCAAATGACCTTTAACATAGTCGTATCGTCAGACTAACTACGGAATCGTTCTCAGAGACCTTGAAAACATACGCATGAATTTTTCGCAAATATTTTGGTCGAAATATATCGATTGGACCTTCAAATGGCCTTCAAATGACCTTTCACAAAGTCGTATCGTAAGACTAACTACGAAATCGTACTCAGAGACCTTAAAAACATACGCATGAAATTTTCGCAAATATTTTGGTCGAAATATGTCGGTTTGACCTTCAAATGACCTTTAACAAAGTCGTATGGTCAGACTAACTACGGATCGTACTCAGAGACCTTAAAAACATACGCATGAATTTTTCGCAAATATTTTGGTCGAAATATGTCGATTTGACCTTCAAATGGCCTTCAAATGGCCTTCAAATGGCCTTCAAATGGCCTTCAAATGATCTTTTACAAAGTCGTATCGTCAGACTAATTACGAAATCGTACTCAGAGACCTTAAAAACATACGCATGAATTTTTCGCAAATATTTTGGTCGAAATATGTCGATTTGACCTTCAAATGGCCTTCAAATGACCTTTCACAAAGTCGTATCGTCAGACTAACTACGAAATCGTACTCAGAGACCTTAAAAACATACGCATGAATTTTTCGCAAATATTTTGGTCGAAATATGTCGATTTGACCTTCAAATGACCTTTAACAAAGTCGTATGGTCAGACTAACTACGGAATCGTACTCAGAGACCTTGAAAACAGACGCATGAATTTTTCGCAAATATTTTGGTCGAAATATGTCGATTGGACCTTCAAATGACCTTTCACAAAGTCGTATCGTCAGATTAACTACGGAATCGTACTCAGAGACCTTAAAACCATACGCATGAATTTTTCGCAAATATTTTGGTCGAAATATGTCGATTTGACCTTCAAATAACCTTCAAATGACTTTTAACAAAGTCGTATGGTCAGACTAACTACGGAATTGTACTCAGAGACATTGAAAACATACGCATGAATTTTTCGCAAATATTTTGGTCGAAATATGTCGATTGGACCTTCAAATGGCCTTCAAATGACCTTTCACAAAGTCGTATCGTCAGACTAACTACGGAATCGTACTCAGAGACCTTAAAAACATACGCATGAATTTTTCGCAAAAATTTTGGTCGAAATATGTCGATTTGACCTTCAAATGACCTTTAACAAAGTCGTATGGTCAGACTAACTACGGAATCGTACTCAGAGACCTTGAAAACATACGCATGAATTGTTCGCAAATATTTTGGTCGAAATATGTCGATTGGACCTTCAAATGACTTTTAACAAAGGAGAAAGGTCAAACAAACTACGGAATCGTAATCAGGGGCCTCGAAAACATCCACATGAATTTTTTCAGATTTTTTCGGTCGCATTAAAACACTTTGACCTTCAAATGACCTTGAACCTGATGTGATGAAGGTTAACCAACCCGCTCATCGTAACCAGCGACCCGAAAAACCCCTAAAGCACCATAGCATTCCAAGTGTTTCGTTTTATATCAAATGTTGACCTGTATAATGTTGAACGAGAACGCACGGAATTTGTATTTTCCTGTGTTTACAAACCCAATGAGTTGATGGCGTACAAATAATTTTTAATGACAGACTATTATGAAACTTCAGATTTCGTTTTTTTTTAAAGTTGGTACATCCAAAGAGTCTTAGGGGTTTTACATTAGTGGCGCCATCTAGTAATAAGACTCGAGACTTTTCCAACAAGGTATATCAAATCTATAATATTAGTCATAAACTTGTTAATTGTAGAACCCGTCCGAAGCGCTGAAAGCCATTTTTTTAAATTATAATTTTTAAGTGACGTCATAATCTTGAGGTTTTCATAAAATACTGCTACTTGCTTAGGGTAATTTTATTTGGAAATTTCTTCTCTTCATAATAAATTACTGTGGTGAATTTACATTAGAGTGATGCATTAAATTTGACAAAAACCGTAAAAGTCATTTTATTTAAAATAAAAATTATGAGTGACGACTTTGCCTTGAGCTTTGTATAAAATACGACATATCCGTCTAAATAATTGCCTTCAAATAAAATAGTTGCTCGTCCCATCAATGATTGTTAATCTACATCGATAGAATATAGAAGATGAAACATACAAAAACGTTTAACGAGATGCTACTAACTACACATTGTAAAATGAAAAACCTACTCTGTCAAATATCTTTAACCGTTCCTTATTAACCGTCAAGCAACCGCTAAACAGTTAACCGCCATTTACTACGCCATTATTTAGTCTTTGACAGTTATGGTAGTGCAAAATTTAAAGCTAATAATTTGCGCCCCACTTATTTAGAAATAACGTAAAAATCATAAATCAAAGTTAATTATTAATATTTTCAATTGTTATAATAAAATTACATACAGTACAGGCACGATTAATTTTATTTCTATATAGTAAGGTAATCGATTATCATCCATCTACTGTAATAGTAGTATTCTGCCACCATACCAGCCGATAAATTACTACTCCTCATATTTTCTGTTATTTCTTAAACATACAAACCACTCCCATCTATTTTTCATCTATCTGTGATATAAAATATATATATTTTTCGCCTGTTTTCCCCATTTTCATTTTCATTTTTTTTTCCTACAACCATAATATTATTATATCATCATCAACATTGTATCTTCATGGCAATATTTACCTTTGGCTTAGTCTATCTTTCAATAAAGAATTCTTTATTTTATTTTTATATAATAAAACCAAAATACTTCTTACTCCGTAAATACATATACACGACTTTTCTATGCGCATTTCCATCTCTATATTTTAATATTTTCCAAACCAGTGAAAAATTCCACTTGAAAATGTAATAATAACAATAAAAAGTAATATACCACACTCATACATGCATATATCATATACCCAAGCAAACACACACACACAACGAGAAACGGGAAAATGAAATAAAATCGTTAAATAATAAGAAAATACAAAATAAAATTTTCTTATACAGAAGTACGAAAAATTTATATATTATAAAATTGAAAATGATAAGAAAAAAAAATTGATATGATAAAATATTCAAAGCACAATTCAATTTTCGATGTTATACTCCTCATAAGAGAAAATGGAAAAATTGTGTGTATGTAACGTAACGTACACACACAAGAAAATATATTATAATGGCGGATGAATTTTCATTTTGTGCTTTTCTCTGTATTATATATGGAGATGATATAATTTATTAAGAATGATTTGATATAAATTTTTGTTATAACTTAAAAAAAAAATGTTAATCAAATAATTCGTACACATCTTCCCGTGTGTGTGTGTGCGTGTGTGCACTGTCGAGTACAGGTACTCTCGCATATACGCGAATATACATTATTTTGAAATGGGTTATTGAGAATTGTAAGTACATTAAAAACAAAAATGAAAATGTTATTAAATTTTCAATTTTCTTCTTTTAATGTTGTTGTTGTTGTTGTTGTTGCCTTTGTGCGTGTGTGTAATATACGGTACAGTATCATGTCAAATTATATTTTAGTATTATAGGAGTTTAATTTACTCAAGTGATTTGCAGCAAATTTGAATGGCATCCTTGTACAATTTATTTATTAGACGGATTACTTACAACGTAGGCAATCAAATTAAGTATTTCAATAATTTTAATGTCTTATGCCATAGGCAGACTACTTTCTGGCTTCATATAACTATAAATTTGAGATCATGATTTCCCAAATGAAAACTCACGAGACATTACAATTTATTTTGGTTTCTCTTTTGGTTGTAAATAGTAATAGAGTAGGCATTGACAAAAATGTCAAGATTAACATTTAATTGTCAGAAATGACTTTCATATTGACAGAACAGAAAAAAATTTGTTCCCGCCAACTATGGCAAGTTCTTTCCAAAAACAGAAAATAAATTGATTTTTTGTGAAACTATAACCAATTATAAATCATATTTGGTTATTTTGTAATTTTATTAAATTCAAAATATACTGACAAAAATACGGTGGATGCTTTTAATGAGATAATGAAAGGATCTTTACAAGTTGGAATGATTAATGTTGAAAATTCTAATACAGCTAATGAGACTACAATCTATACTCATGAGTTAACCTCGAAGACGATTTACGAGCAGGGTCCATTTTTTCAAGATTTTACTGAAATTTCAAATAAGTTTATTGCAGAAGAGACAATAACAAAACGTGCTGTAAATAACTTTTATAACCTACCATTTTTAGATAAGTTCACTAAAAAGTATATTACTTACCTTCCTATGTGGTCACAGTTGCTGATTGAAAAACGGTAGGTTAAGCAATAGCCATGTGGAGAATTATTTTTCCATTTTAAAAAGAAGATGTCGCGAAGCATCGAATTTAGGCAAATTTCCAACGAAATGCCTTAGAGTCTTTAAGGAAATACATGAAAGAAATTTATTTATCTATCAAAGATATAAACCCAGAATTCCTAAAAAATCACTTAAACATTTATCATTAAATACGAACACGAGTGAAATGACCTTATATCAGAGTTTGAAAGAAAAGGAAATTTGGAAAAAGAAAAATGTTGGTATTAACATCAAATCGAATTTTGACTTAAAAAGGATATATAACTTTGAACAAAAATCACATGACGAGAAATGTGTATAATTACAAATAATTTATTGATAAAATCAGAATCCATTTCACCAGCAAAAAAACGCAAACCCGAAGAAACGAAACCGTCTGCAATTGGGTTTTTGAAGAACGGATCTATGGATGGAAGTTCCACGTATAAGAATACATGTGCGTTCGATTCATTTGCCCAATGTCTCTTAATCGTTCGTTTTCCAAAACAAAATATTTATAGTATAGAATTATATCCAATCCATACACTAATAAATGCTATGTTTTTAGGAAAAGACCCGAAGTAGTATCGGACTCTCTACTAATTGCGAATGTAACATAACCCTCATATCGGACTTTATCTTAAAGCGAGAACCTAGTCTCACAGCCAAATTTTATTGCTCCGGCTGTTCAAAACAGTCAACCGAGAATCGCCCATACATTCAAATAAATGTAGAACTACTAGAGGAATTGGGAATTCAAAATTTAGCAGATTACATCATTTCAGTCCCGCCGAAGAAGTGTTGTAATCAAACATTGGTGGCTCAAAAAATTAATCTAAAACCCTTTGTAGCCCTAAACACCGAATATTTAAATAGTCACATTCAGCCGATGGTTGCATTAAAAGACGTTCCAATAACACTGTTATTGGACGAAAAAAAAATTAATTTAAATTCCATCGTAAATTACAATGCTGTACAGAAGCACTATACGGCCTACTGTAAAAAAGAAAATTACTGGGATCAATTCGATGATCTGAAAAGCACCATTGTTAAAATCAGAAGTGATAATCACAAAGTAAAACCTCATTTCATTACTTGAATTATAAAAAAAAAATATAAAATAAAAAAAATTAAACAAAAAACAAAAAAAATATAAAAAATCAAAAAAATCCCCAAAAAAAATATAAAACAAAAAGGCCAAAAAAAATATTTGACATATTACATGTGCAAGTAGAAACACGGCTCTGAAGTTGGTTACATTAAAATATACTTGAAAGCATCCAAATCGTCTGCCACGTCTATTTGCAGTAAAACAAAACAAACTCTAAAGTCCTCGCAGAACCGTTACGAGTTACTCACCAAGCTATATCGCTTCGATTGCGTGCAATGGGAAAAATACAGAAGGAAGGAAAATGGCTTCCTCATAAATTAACCGAAGAAACCAAAAATCAAAGAGTAACATTTGGCCTAAATTTTCTTTCTCGGTACAAAAGAAAGATTTTTTTACACAAAATCATTGCGGGTGATGAAAAATGGATTTTATACGACAATTCTTAATGCAGGAAACCATGGGCTGAACCAGGCCAGCCATCAACATCTGTTGCAAAAATGAATATTCATGCCACGAGAGTGTTACTGTGCACCTGCTGGGATTGGAAAGGAGTCATTTACTACGAGCTTCTGGAACTGGTCAAACTGTTACAGCTAAACGTTACCAGGCCCAATTTATCAAATTAGGTATGCTTTGCAGGAAAAAAGACAATTTACGGGCCAACGGCGGAACGTGATATTGCAGCATGATAACACTCGTCCACATAGGGAGGTTTTACAGCAAGCGGCGTACAGCATCTGTAGACTTGGCTCCCTCTAACCACTTGTTCAGATTGATGTCATCATATTTGAAAGACCAGCGGTTCACGAAAGTTGAAGATGTGCAAAACTGGCTCGATGACTATTTTGCTTCGAAACCACGAAAGAAGGCTCTATCGCGAAGGTATTCATCATCTACCGGACAAATGACAAAAGACCATAGATGGTAATGGCGAATATCTCGATAATTAAACTTTGTAACAATCATATTTTCAATAAAGTTGAATTTGGCCGAAAAAAGCACAGTTTGTACTTGCAAAACCTAATACATATATAAAAAAACAGCAACCGACTTTCTTTTAAAACGAATGTACACATTATAAATCTCGAATACATCATACTTGTTTTCTAAGGTGAGAAATACAACTAACCAAAATTTTGGTAAAAACTTTTGTTAGGCCAAAAATCTTCATTCCTACTCTTCGACTACTCTTCTGGAAAACTTAAACTATCACTGAGAAAAAAAAACCCGTAAAAATAAAAAAATATACATATAAAATCAAAAAAATATCCACATATTTTTTAAGCAACAAGTCTCGTTTTTAAAATCAAAAGGATTATCTTTTTATTTTTAAAATAAATTTTTTCGCCAAATTTGTTTATAAAAATTAAAAAATTGTTTTTATTTTCAAAAATACTTAACCTACTTTTGTCAAACAGTTTTCTTAAATTTTAAAGATTGTTTTGTTAAAAATAAAAAACTATTGGCTAGCTTTAAAAGATTTATTTTAATTTTTAAATAATTATTTTTTAACAAATGCCACAGCCACACAATTTTATTAAATGAAAGATCCGTAATGCACTTTACAAATACAATAACATTCACAATGTTTGCGAATTGAGACTGTTCAAGCCAGCAAAAACAAAGAGGACATCTACTCATAACATAATATAAGTAGAATAAAAAGTAGAAATTAACTCTTCTTCCCCAATTTTTAACCCCCAGGGTCCTTGTGTAAAAATACACACAACCCTTAAAAAATATAATGAGAACTTCCTCAAGTTCTTCTTGGCAGTTTGGTTTCGTAAATTGGTATTTGGTATTGGTACTGATAAAATGTTGGTCCACTCATTAGGTTGCAACGACCAAAACCAAACTGCAAAAATTCAAACCTTCATTCGTTTAGTATAACACAAGAACATATAGATTTGGCGAATTATATTAAATATAGACGAATTGAAAAATAAAACAACGGGATTTCTGGCAAACCAATAAATACAAACATTTTCATAAGTTCAAAAAAATTGTTTTAAAGTTCTAGAACTCTTCTTTTGAAATTAATTATTCTGTTTAAATAAATAAACTTTTTAAATTTAAAAAGTATTTTATAAATCATTTTATAAAATATGTTATTACAATAAAATAAAAAAACTATTTATCAGTTTGTAAAAATCTCATTTAATTTCAAAAAAATACCTTTTAAATTCAAAAAAATGAATAACTTTTAGAAATTAAAAACTTCGTTTTCTAATTTTACAAACCAAAATTTTTCTCAGTGATAAATTTATTAGAATCGGCTATTAGTCAGCTTTCGTAAATTGTATTCCTTTCAACATTGCAAAAAGTTAAAAATATTCTTCGAAAGGTGTCCACTCCCAGAACACCGTTTTAACCATATTTTGGAAAACACTGCTTTGTTTCATACCGATCAGTCAATTTGTCTGAAAAACATTTTAGCTTGAATTTTGAACCGATTTTATATCAAATTATACTTAGAATATTTTTGTTTACTATGATATTTTGAAATATTTGTGAAAATCTATAAAAATCGAGGAAGTTTTAAATAGGAGTTGCTGCCAATTACGGTTCACAGATTCCCTCTACATTGGACTCAATATTATGGTTGTTCGTAAATCGGCCGAATATAGGCCATTCTCGGTATGAAGACCCCACCACAACCTCCTGAAACTTCCTACTCGTAAAGGCTAGAACCAGTTCTGTCCGAAAATCATAGTGAGACCGATGACCAACACCGAAAATCTCAACTTCCATTGAATATTATGGTTGTTCGTAAATCGGCCTCACAATCTCCTAAAACTTCTTTATTTTAGTTAAATATTGAATTTTTAGAAGTAGCAATATTTAAATTTTTGGGTTGACAACAATAAAATGTTGCGACGTAACGAAGAAAAAGAAGAACTGTTTGCACAACATCTGGCATCAGTATTTCAACCACACGACATACGATCTAGGATTGATCCTAAACCAGTCTATAGATCTCCAACAAACATCAGAAGTGTCACCCCACTAGAAATTGCACAAGAAATATATATGAGTTTGGATCCCAAAAAGTCACCTGGAATTGATGAAATTTCGCCAAGGACGTTTAAGGAGTTATCAAAGAGAGCAGTCACTATGTTAACATGTATATGTATATTATAATGCTTGCTTCCGACCTACATATGTGCCTAGAAAACCAGACAAACCAGCCGAGCAAATGGCATCATACAGGCCGATCTCTTTGTTACATACTATTTCAAAGTTGTTTGAGAAGTTGTTATTGAAACGACTAAAAGCAATGATCATTATACCTGACTTCCAGTTTGGATTCAGGAATAAACTAAATTCTACAATTGATCAAGCTCATCGCGTGACTGCAAAGATAGAACAAGCACTTGAAGAGAAGAACGCCCCTGCCATATTTCTAGATATATCACAGGCTTTCGATAGAGTCTGGCATGAGGGTCTTACCTATACAAGATAAGTAAATTAGTGCCAGAAAATTACTGCCAATTGTTCGAGTTGTATCTCTCCGGACGAATATTTAGAGTGTCACATGGAGAAACATACTCCAACTTTTACGCAGCCATAGCATGGTTGCCCCAGAGTAGCGTATTGCGGCACATCAGATATCTTCTTTACACTTCCGATATACCGACATCGGAAACAAGTTTCATCGGAACTTTTGCTGATGATACCGCAGTATGGGCATCAAGCGAATCGCAGAACCAAGCAGCAGCGGCAGAAAAATAGCAACATCCATACATTTCTCAATGGGGTACAAAAAGCAGAACAAATAAAAATAAAACAACGTGAGATGTACTGGCCAATATAGGAAGACATTCTAAGCTTAGCCTGTACTGTAAACGCCTAATCTACGAATCGATATAATGAAAAATAGAAAACTCGAAGGTAACTAGATTTTCTTGGTAAACTATTAGTGTCTGTGGCACTATTCTGGTAATTCCCTGGGAATAGGGAATTGGGGAAAGATTTTATATGTAATTTCTATTTTAGAATTTTTTTTCTGGCATACTGAGGTAAAAATCTAGTGGTAATTTTTTTGAAAACAAAATAAAATTCGGAATAATATTCCCTGCCAATTTAGATATGGAAAAATTATTCCCAATTTATAAATATTTGCATCAAACTTTTCTTCTTAGTAGGCCGGAAAAAAATATTTGAACTGAAATTACATATAAAATCTTTCCCCAATTCCCTATTCACCAGAATAGTGCCACTGTAATCTGCTTTTTTGGTGTATTCTGCTTTGTGAGTACAAAAATGTCTAAGTATGTGAAAAAATATCTCATTCCGAAACTATTAGGAGTGCAAGTAGAAACTCGGCTCTGAAATTGGTTGCATTAAAATATACTTGAACGCATCCAAATTGTAGGCCATTCTGGATATATTTTGTATTGACAGAACAGAAAAAAATGTCCCCGCCAACTAAATATCACAATGACAAATAGAAAACTCAAAGAAAACTAGATTTTCTTGGTAAACTTATAGTGCCCGGGATCTCCATTCGGCGTTGTGAGCACTAAAATGCATTGAAATTTGAAAACATATCTCATTCCGAAACTGAGTTTAAATTTAGTTTGAAACTACGGTTAAACATGACACACTAGTACGAACTCATGATTTCCAGTTAATCATAATTACGTAACTAACAGTGTGTCTATGACATTAGTCATTGCTTTTTTTATGACATAAGTTTCAGCCATTTACAAGCTTTCTTTCCGGGTGCATCAATTTTAAGAGATGAATGTCGACGCGTCATGTTATTCCTGTTTTCAAATAAAAAAATACTGCTCAAGCTATGGAATTATTAATTCGACTTTGAGTGAATATTTTGTGAGACATTCAACAGTAAAAATGTGTTTTGCAAGATTTCCTGATTGCAATTTTAGTCTTGAGGACAATTCACGTCCAGGTGCGGTCAAACAATTTGAAAAAGAAGAACTTAAAGTTTTACTGTATGAAAATTCGTGTCAAGCTCAAAGAGAGCTTGCAGAACAGTTAGGAGTTACCTACCAGGCAAAATCACTTCGATTGCATGCAACGAGAAAAATACAGAAGATAGGGAAATGAGCTCCTCCACAAAAACCAGAGAGTTGACATCTGCATGAATTTGCTTTCTCGGTATAAAAAAAAAAAATTTGTACAAAATCATTACGGGTGATGAAAAGTGGATTTTGTACGATAATCCTAAACGCAAAAAACCATAGGATGATCCAGGCCAGCCATCAACATCAGTTGCAAAAATGAATACTCATGCCAAGGAGGTACTATTGTATGCCTGATGGTGGGATTGGAAAGGAGTTATTTACTAAGAGCTTCAGGAACCTTTACAGGTCAAACTGTTTCAGCTGAACGTTACCAAGCCCAATTGATCAAATTAAGTGATGCTCTGGAGGAATAAGACAATTTACGGGCCAAGGAACGCAAAAGATGCTAGTGCTGCATGACAATGTTCGTCCACATACAGCAAAATCAACCCAGGAACTCATATTCTCCTCCGAAATTTTGCACCATACGGCGTATTTTTCAGACTTGACTCCCTCTGATTACCACTTATTCAGATCGATGTTATCATATTTGAAAGACAGGCGGTTCACGAAAGTTGAAGATGTGCAAAAATAGCTAGATAATTATTTTGCTTCGGAACCACCAAGTTTTTATTGCGAAGGCATTCATAGTAATGGCGAATATTTCGATAATTAACCTTGTAACAATTATATTTTCAATAAAGTTGAACTTGACAATTAGAAGCCGGGTTTCTACTTGGACACCTAATATAAACCAAGTTGTAAATCATGGTTAGACATGGCACAATTCGTGTGACAGGAATCGCAAGTGCAAAAATCACTATAATATAGGAAACTTAAGCCTTTCAGTGAGGTTCTAAAACAGAACTAAAAGATGTGGCTGTTATTGACAGAGTCCACAAAACCCATCAAAAACCTTTGATATAGAAACGAAACGAAAACCGACTGGGATATCTTTAGAATTATTCTAAGTAATCTACTACCGGTACTGGTCCAGAACCTGTAAATATATTTAGCTCGCCCTTTATAAAATTTGAAATATTCATCAAATTTGCGAATTTGTAACATCTATAAAACATAGCAAAATCCATCATAATTATATTCCATTTGCTATAGGCCTAGTAAATTGGTTGATCTATTTGAAAATGTTATTCAAATCCCGTGAACATCTCCAAAATTTGCTGGAATATTGTTTAAAATCCGTCAAAAATTTTCAATTTCTAAATATAATTTTTACTTAAATCTTAGAAATTGGTATATGATTTAGCTTCCCGTTAATGTCAGCTAGATTTAATTTTATATTTTTTTTTTACTATAAACTCCAATTGGAAAAATAACAATTTTAACAGTGTAATATTTAAAAAAAAAAATTTACCACAAACTTCATTATCATCATGTAAAGGCAATTTTTATGATAGAAAGGTAATAGATGATCCGATGCTTGCACGGTGTACAGAATTTCAAAATTTCAGATAATTTGCAGAGTCTTAAAACTTTAAACCTTAAAATAAATAGCACAAACATTCCAACCGTCAATTACACAACAAATAAAATAAAAATGTCTCGCACTTATTAATTAAATATATACGAATAATAAACACGTGTTTATTAATATTAATTAAAATTAATTAAAATAATTTAACAAATTATTAAATTATTTTTGTAATGAAAACAATAGATAAACAAACAGGCGATATAATTACAAAATAAATAATGTTTTAATTACATTTTAATTAAATAGAAAATATCTCACTGTACAGTACTACGCTACACGATATAGCAAAATGAAAATTGTTAATAATAACAACAATAATCTAGAATAAATTAATTGAAAATCTCATCTTTTGGTGTAGTTTCTCTATAGGCATTTTTCTCGTCTCTATATAGAGACTATATATAGCTCGCCTATATATTATGATTGATTGCTAGCGATAAATTAAATTACATAATTTAGAAATATATCCCTAATTTATTTGTGAGACCGAATTATTATTTTTTTTTTTTGATTAAATTTGTTTTATTTGCGTCAATCATTTTTTTTTTTTTTGCTTTCGTTTATTATTTTTAATTATTCGAGATAATTTAGTAACAATGTTTAAATTAGTTTATGTAGACATAAATAAATTAATTGTGTGACTTGCCTAGAGATGACGAGTAAATTAGAGGCGGATAAAAAATGCGAACGTCATGCATGACTATTGTCACAAATAAAAAAAAAATGTCAAAACTATTTTAACGCGATCATCTGATAATAATTATACGACTCTTACTCGTGTTAATGACATTAATTTGTTTAAGAAATGTTTAATGCGGCCCGCATATCATGACGTCTTCCAATTACTTTTATATATATATTTTTTATTAAATTAAGGAATTACAAAAATTAAAATTCAATTGATTTATTAAAAAGAAAAAAAAAATTAGATACGAGTCCCTTAAAAATTTAAAAACTTTCAATATGAGCACCTTCATAAAATGATTTTTTTTGTTGCTGTACTCGTTAATATTTAATGAGATACGTTACGCTACTGTGTACATAAATACAGATATATAGCTGTTCTAACATCCATGTATGTCGGTATCAGAACATTAAAATTCCTTTAACTTAATAAAAAAATTAAAAATTATATTACGTACGAGTATTATATGAAAGACGAAAAAAAAATAAAGCAAAGTACCCAAAATATTAAGTTAATTAAATATTTATTTTTAAAATAAACTCATCATCATAATCAACATGAAAAAGTATGTTGTATATGTAGCATAAAACATATTACCACCATCATATATTTTTTTTTCAGTTTTCAGTCTTCGTACATAATAAAATATAATTCATAATAAATTAATTTTTATGTATGACAGATTTTTGCCGACACATATCTCTCTCGTATATAGACGAGTTCTTCTTGATGTGTATTCATAAGCAATTACTTAATTAATTTTATTAATTAATTTATTAATTATAATAATTAAAAGTAAGTATCGTAATGGAAATTAATCCAAATAAAAAAAAAATTATTTATAATTCTTGGAATGAAACTTTGCTTGAGGGTACGGGGAGACCGTGTACTCATATATATTAAGAAGTTTGATAATATAATTTTAAACGTCATCGTCATCATATACTCGTTTCATATATCTGATGTACGTATTTCGTTTTCTTGGTTAGATTTTTTAATCAATCACGAATTTAAATTTAATTATATTATGTAAAGTGGTGTTAGATTAGAAAAAAAGGAGGTTGAATATTTAAATTGTTGGGGTGTTGCTGCATGCGTCGAACTATTTTTTTTTTTTTGGAAAAGCAGTGATTCATCGGACGGAGTATAAAAATTCAGATTCGAGTTACCATATGCGATCAAAGTTTTTAACCATCACCTACTGGCAGCTGGATTAAACAGAAAAAATGACATGGAAATTTAAAAATTGATGTATAAATAGACAAGGCCTTCCAAATAATGAAATAATTTGTTAAATAATGCAGAAATGGATACGCATGAAAATATTAAAAAGTTCAATATTCACAAAAATCGATCATAATGCATCGAATTACCTGAAAAATTTCTATTTCTAACATATAGGAAGGAAGTTGGATGCGTTATGATCGATTTATGTACGTGAATATGGGATTTTGTAATATTTTCATGAGCATCCATTTCTTGTACACAATGAGCGGTTTCAATTAATTGTGGGTAGTTTGTTATGTTTATAGCAAGTCCATGACCTCTACAGAAAAATATTGTTTTGTAGAGCTTCACTTTTTAGGAGCAGATTTCAAGAATTGAACTATTCCAATATATTGTAATTTATTTTGAAAAAACTTCTAGTACCACCCACAGTATAATGATTTTAAAAGGTTGCTCCCATTTGGGGTATTTTTATGGGGGTTAAATTATGCGATTTTATTGTAGTTAATTTGTAAAATAATTCTAGTGCCGCGCCCAACACTATACAAAAAAAATTCACAGAAATGTGTTAAAAGCGTGCTGCAACGAAAAATATGGTTTTTGAAAAATTGCATCTCCTATAGGGGTAGTTTTTTAGGCTACGCGAATTTGTTGTAGATAATTTGTAAAAATTATAGTACCACCCCCAGCACGAAATAACAGAAATGCGATAAGCATGTTGTAACGAAAAATATGGATTTTGAAGAACTGCACCCCTCAGGGGTAGTTTTTAGGGGGATTGAGCTATGCGAATTTGTTGTAATTATTTGGTAAAAAATTCCAGTATCATTTTCATTGGATTGTGCTACAAGTGATGGTGCAGGATTAGGGTCATAGTGAACTGTGCAAGTTAAAAGTCGAGAATTAAGCAGTGCGGGAAATATAGTGAACAAAGTGAATAGTTTTAAAGTAAACAATGAAAGTGAATTTAGTGAGCAGTGAACGAGTGGAATTTGTGAATTGCTGCAGAATTCAAGGTGTTGAAAAATAAAGTTTGTAACCTACACGAGTCCCTCGGCTATCTCTCAGTGGAAGTGTCTTCAGGCGGTACAGTAAAACATAGTTAGATCGCTAATGGAAGAACTGGCGAATCTAGATTACACTAAACCAACGTTGGGCTTCGATATCGGTCTCTGGACCATCCGTCCTTCGAGGGAATCCTGGAGGAAAAAAGGTAGAGGCCGGAGTCATATGTGAGAAGCATAATGACAATATTTCTGTTCGTCTCCCTGACTACTACAGCGTGTACCAGTGACTGAAGTGGTGGCGTTAGGGTTAGTCGTGACATGGCTGAAGCATAACGTGGTATCCGAGAGAGATGTTGCAATTTATGTGAACAGTCAGGCGGCGGTCAGCTCACTAGAGGCGGTTTGTCTGGAGTCACCGGTGACACTGGATTGCCGATCATCTCTTAATGAGATGAGCGAGTATTTAAGCATCCAGATATAGGCACTAGCATACAGAAGGCATAAGTACTTAGGTGTGTACGTTATGGACAGCCTTTCGGAACTCATGGACTGTGCAGTGCGAGGCATTTTACGCTACATAAGTAGCTGTGGGTGATTTCAACGAAAGTAAAGAGATAGGATCCTGTGATATCACAATGGGCCACTATTGGTCTAAGTGTGCGAGTGCGAGAGCAGCCACTATAACCTAACCTAACCTAACCTAACTACCACTTAGTGTTTTATTTGCAAATCGTGTACGAATCCATATCGAACGCCGAAATTATAAACATTTGGTGTCAAAAGTTGGATTTGCAACATAACAGCAATTTAGTGAAAAGCTGTATAGCCTCGGGCTTTTAGCCGAACGCAATAAGAGCGAACTGCTTTCGAGACTTCAGAGTGCCATGAAGAAGGATGCTGAAACAGAAGGGCGAAGATCGCGGCCATCATCGCCAATATGAGGACTATCAGAGATTTCGCAAGTAACCCCAAACGATATGAGCAGAAAGCTCTGCCTTACGAAGAAGAAGTAAACAGAAACAACCATAGTAGTATATCCAAACATTCCTCTCGCTATTCCAGAGGGCCACCTAGATAGAATCTTCTAAATACAACCAATTGCTGGAACCTCAAGGGGAGTTTTGAAACATCCGAGCGCAATTGTCGAGGCGCAAGTGAGCAGTTCAATGCACTAACTTTGGCTCTTTGTAAAGCAGCCTATACTTGAAAACCGTCTCCGCAACAGAAAGGAACTATGAGCGGGTTGTAACTGAGTTGGAGCTAAGATATAGGCAGTCACACATCCGAGAACTATACGTTGGAAGCCTTAAAACCTGAAGAGAGTAGTAACAAAATAAACGCGTCAAGCTTATGGCAATACACCGGCAAATGTGTTGACTTGAATCTTCATTTAAGAACGAATACGAAAGGTAAACCCATGAATAAAGTATTGGCGTTAGCTTTGGAATATGACGCAGCTAGAGCAAGCTTGACCACAGACACAGTAAAATTGTGCAAGCTGCATGCGAAGGATATCACGCAAATAAAGGCTCTTATTAAAGAGGAGATAAGAAAAACGAGGTTTTTTCGAGGTAACGGAAGAAAACGATCACGTTCCCCGTTTCGATGTTTCCGATCCCAACAATCCACGCATTACATTACACGCTGACGGAAGAGGCAAGAAATAAATAGATATGATGCAGTTTAATTTAATGACCATGCTAAGTTACACCAGTTTTGAGGGGGAGGGGCGTAAGCTGATGGAAGGGAGAAAATGCCCCAAGAACACCATTGTCATCACACAACTAGGCGTGGATTACAAATGCTTCGCTGTTATTGGTGTATTGGCACTGCGTGATTGCATTTTTACACTGGATACTGAAGCTATGAAATAGGTGGTGCGTCCTGATATGGTAGATCTTGAACAGATACAGAGGGGAGGAGGAGGAGAGAGTACTCTTCCAGTAATATTAGCCGGAATGCATCACCGGACTATGCATATTGTGAAAAAATACCAGCTGGTCGTGGATTTGAAGAACCAACGGCATTATTCTGGGTTTCCCTGGGAATTGGGAAAAATATTTTCATAGCATTTCTGTCCAAATTATTTTTTCTGGCCTACTGAAGGAGTAAGTTTAGTATAAAAATTTTCAAATAAAGTTAATTGGGAAACGTTTCTTCCACAAAAAATTTATAGGGAAAAATATTTTCACATTTAATTTTGTATAGTTTAACCTTAAAAAAGCTATGTCGAAGGGGGGTAACCACCAAAAGTCATTGTATCATACTGGGGGCGACATTAGAATTTTTTACAAAATAATTACAATATCAAATATATATTGGTAGTTTACTCTTCAAAAACTACCCCTAGAGAGTGAACCTCTTTAAAAACCATATTTCCGTGTATAGGTTATAGATTTGCAATAAATGTACCAACCCACCCTCAAATTTAATGAAACAGCCCATTATGTACAAGCAATGGCTACAAATGAAATCTTTGAAAATGCATCAAATTACCTTCTTCTAAAAGAAATATAGTTACTCCTAAATTTATTACAATAGAAACAAGAATTAGAATTTCTCCAAGAAATACATTTTTTTCTGGCTGTTTTACCCACACGAAATAAAATCGACCAAAATTCATCGAATTTCTTTCCTGTACAAAAAGTGGGTACTCTTAAAGAATTTGAAGCTTATACTAGTCGATTTTTGTGGGTGTGGGCTGTTCAAAATTGATAAATTCAGGGGTACCAATTTCTTGTAGAATAAACTCAGGAGTATTCATTTCTTGTACAGAAACCTAATTCGATTAATTTTAATCGATATTGGTGGATGTGGGGTGTTGTACTAAATTCAGGGGCAAAAAGTTCTTGTACAGGGAACTAACTCGACGCATTATGGCCGATTTTTGCGGGTGAGGGCACGTATATCAAGTTATCCCAGCAATCTATCGCAGAAAATAAAAAATTTTAATCAGAGACATTTTAATTCATCTCGTTCAAATATATTAGGGTAAATAAATCCCGGTTTTCAAAATCCCAGTTCGAATTTTTAAATTTTGACATGTGGGAAAATGGGACATATTTTGTTGGAATTCGATATGTGCGATAGAAATGGGATTCTAAAACGATTTTTCAATAAAGCGGTCAATAGAGATGGAACTAGGCCATTTCTAAACCGGTTTTGATGAAATTCTACACGTGCGATGGAAATGGATTTCTAAAATGATTTTTTGATAAAGTTCTGAAATATGGCCATTGCCATGGAGCTAGACCATTTTTAACCGATTTAGTTGAAATTCGACATGTGTGCTAAATGGGAATTAAAAAAATGCGTTTTTGATAAAGTTTTGTAATAAGGCGGATAGGGATGAAGCCTGACCATTTTTAACCGATTATGTCGAAAGTCGAAATGTAGGATCTAAATTGAATTTAAGAATGATGCTTCATAAAGTTGTCGAATATTGTCATAAGGGATAAAACTAGGCTATTTCTTAACCGATTGTGTTGAAATTCGTCACGTGCGATGGAAATGTGGTTCTTAAATGAGTTGTTGATAAAGCTAAGGAATATCTTCAATAGAAATGGAATGTGGCCATTTGTTAACCGATTATGTTTGAATTTCACACGTTCAAAATGGGATTATTAAATGATTTTTTGATAAAACTCTGCATATCTGGACAAAAAGGGCGATATATTTCAGAAATTAGTCAACAAATTATTTTAGAATCGTATTTCCATCACACATGTCGAATTTTATCATAATCTGTCAATAAATAGCCAAGTTCTGTCACTAATGGCCATATTCTAGAGCTTTAGCAAAACATCATTTTAGAATCCCATTTAGACCTTACTTGTAGAGTTTTAACATAATCAGTAAAAAATGGTTAAGCTCCATCCCTATATCGACCGTATTCAAGAACTGTATCAAAAAATCAGTTTTTAATTCGAATCATTCACTTAGAATAAAACTAGTAAAACTGGTCCTTTATTCCCGATATGTTTTTGAAACACGTTCTCCTGGAATTTTTTGCTAAAGCCCCTTGGAGGGCAAAATGGAGCGATACAACTTCTCGCGTGAGCGCGAAAGTTATTGAAGCCTCGGTATGATATCGGCTGAATGTCTCGAAGGGCCTCAATTTTTTTAATCAAATATTAACGAATTTTCTTGATAAAATTTTCCTTCGCCAAAATATACCACAGACTGGATACGTGGAATTTTGACATTCGGCTTCCGCCGATTATGGAACGATTGATAGACGCGCAGTGACCCGACTTATATAATCCGATCCTATACTCCCGCCCCTATCGTTTTTAAATTCCTATAAACTAAAGTTCCTAATTAAAGAAGCTACGGAAGCGCTGCGACCCGACTTATATATCCCGATCCTTTACTTTTTTATTGTGTACGGGTTTTACTGTTTTAGTTTTGTTATAGTCGATTTTTTATTTTTCAAGAAATTGGAATTGCAATTTCAATTTTCGAAAACCATCAAAAACTAGGTATTCGACAAATTGGCACTGTGTCGTAATTTGACAAAAAAAAATAGGAGTATAGTTTTTTCCGACTCCGACTCCAATAAAATAGCACCGACTCCACGAAACCGTCTCCCGCCTCTGGCAGCCTTGGTTTTTTCTAGTAAATTTTTGGGCAAGATATTTATTTTTATGTTAAAATATTATTAGTCTGAATTAATAAAAACTATTTTTTTCAAAAAATAGATTTTGAAAACGGGATTTCGAAAACCGAGATTTCGTAGTACACCCATATATTATATTTGTGAAGTTAGCCCTGAACAGAAATTTTATCATAATTAATGAAGAAACGAAAAATTATCAAATTTATTAAATTCGATTTGTTTTCAAACATATACATAATTAAAAAAATTAAAATTCAAACCATTTGTCTAATGGATAGAAACTGAAGAATCCATAAACTGTAAGAAAAAATATTAGAAATAGTTCGCGCCTTGGCAATTTCCCGAAAATGAAATCTGGGCTAGGAATTTCATTGTTTTTTAATTAAATTTTCGTCCCACTAGATCAAAATAAATAGATTTCGCCAAAACTATAAATGTCCCGGATCAGAGCAGATCAGGGGCTGTTTACACTAATTTTAAGCTAAATAAGACGAAAATCGTTCCGTTTCGTCTTGTATGGCTTAAAATTAGCCTTTCCCGAAAATAAACTACGGGACGCGATTGAGCTTTTTACTAAATGGCACTTGCTGTTCATTTGCATATATTCAGGGGCAAATATTTTAATTCTTTAAAAATATTAAATATGTTTTAATTTATTTTGTAAACATGATTCAAAAATTTTATAAATAAATATTGAATTATTTTAAAGAATTTAAATATTCAAAATAACCTATGTATTTGTGTTAAACAAACAAAAAATTCCGGAAAATTACCATCTTTCTCAAAGTGTTTTTATGTTATCTAATTAGAAATACTGTGACTGTAAAAAAAATCAAGCCAATCCCTTGGCCTGAAAATAGCGATTATTTATTACATTTTGTCGTCTTCATTGCATAAGAATACTAAAGGCAGTTCCGCAAAAATACCATCGGTCTCACGCTATTTTTATGTTAGCAGAGGAACCCAATAGCCAAAATTAAATAAGCAAATAACCTACCGACCAAATGGCATAGTGGTTAAAGCTTTGGCGTTTGGATCGGGAGGTACCGGGTTCGAATCCCGATAGGGGCAGGATGCAAAGTGAAATTCCATCAACAGATTACGATCTGTGGTGAAATGTAACACATCTATGACCCCCTGTCGGTGTGCAAAACCCATGGGCCGACCCATCTTCCATGCCAGTATAGGGTGGCATGGAGCGTGCAATGTGCAGATGGTCTTAAATCAGTCCTATAGCAGTACGTCCTCGAGTTGGCCGGGAGGCATAAAATAAGGACGTAAAAAGCATAACCGCGGAAGAGCAGGATGAACCTTGAGCCCCAAAATAGATCGCATAGTTATCAATAAAAAAAAAAATTACCTGCGTGGCACTAAGGATCGCGTGGTACTAACCAAAAGTTTATGTTCTACGAAAATAACTTAGAAAAAATTTTGCTATTTAGCTCAGAATCTCGTTACCATTTTCCGTTAGTCCATTGAGGCAGCAACATGTGTGCTGAGTTTTAGAAAAATCCATTGCATTTTGCTACCCTTATGGCATGCACGACTAAAAGAAAATCATAGACTGTGGGCTGATACGTAAAATCATTTTTAATTTTTTCTTCCTAGAGCATACCCTTTTAGTTATTTCGCGATTTAAGTTATACATGCCATAAGGGTAGTAAAAATCATTATTTTAAACCTTAGCACAGGCATGTTCTTGATTCAACGGGCTAATCGTAAAGATATTATGAGCTTTCGTGTTTTTGTTTTGAATAGTCACCTTCGTTACTGGCATTTTAACTTGTTTGAGGTTATTTGCTTATTTAATTTTGGCTATTGGATTCCTCGGTTAACATAAAAATAGCGTGAGACCGATGGTATTTTGGCGGAACTGCCTTTAGTATTCTTTCTTTGCATCGACGACGAAACTTAATAAATAATCGCTATTTCCAGTTATTAAGACGATAGGAGTAGTAAAGGCCAAGGAATTGTTTTGAAATTGTTTACAGTCACGGTATACTACCAATTAGGTAACAAAAAACTACTTTGAGACAGATGGTAATTTTGCGGAATTGTCTGTTCTTTTAACACAACTAGGTTTATTAATAAATAAGATAAGATCAAATTCTAATTAAATTGATTCTTAATTCTAATTAAATTAACGTAAATTATTTATTTAGATTAATTAAATTCTTTAAAATAATTAAATATTTATTTATTCAATTTTAAGTTTATTTATTAAGTTTACAAAATATATTTAATATTTTTAAAGAATTGCAACATTTGCTCCTGAATATATGCAAATAGCGCAAGCGACATTTAGTAAGATTTAGTAAAAAGTTCAATCGCGTCCTGATTACATTTTCGGCTGAGACATTTTTAGTTATTGCAAAATAATTTTAGGTTTACTAAGAGAGACGAAAATTTAAATAAAAATCGATGAAATTCCTACCCCAGAGTTCATTTTCGGGACATTGCAGAAAACGATGGTTTTCTTATTTGTCCGATACATTTTTAGTTTAGGCGAAATAATTTTAGTTTTATCTAGTGGAGATCACAATTCATTTTCAGGAAATTGCCAAGGAACGAATTTTTTCTAACATGGCCTATAATTTTCTATTGCTATATGCATCTGAGAATTTTACAGCTTTTTGATACATTAGTTTTTATTCGATCAGTTTTATCTAGATTGCCATCAGACGGTTTAGATTTTAATTTTTTTAATTACATGCTTGGAAACAAATAGAAATTTCTGGGCTGGGATAACTTCACACAGGAGTAAATTGTTTATCGATATGTTAGTGTTGCCCGATTAAAAACTTTCATTTTCTGGGATAGAATGCTGGGATAACTTCATATACGTGGTGTGGGTTGCTACAATTTCTTGTACAGGAAGGTAATGCAACGCACTATGATCGTTTTAGTTGGCGTGGGCTGTACCTATTTATTGTACATGAAGGTAATGCATTGTGGTAAACTTTTGTGGGTAAGAGCTGTTGTAATAAATTCAGGTTACAGGAAAGTAATTCGATCTATTATGACTGACTTGTGTGTGCTGTTGTAATAAATTTAGGGGTAACAATTTTGGTACAGGAAATCAATTCATTGCTTTATCATCGATTTTTGTGGGTTTGGCCTGTCATAATAAATTCAAGGGTACCCATTTCTTGTACATAGTGGGCTGCTTCATAAAATATGACGGTGAATTATTACATTTATAGCAAATCTGTAAGCTATATATAGAAGTATGAGTTTTAAAAAGTTTCACTTGCTAGAGGTAGCTATGCCAATACACTGTAAAATATCAGAATAGTGTCTCAAGTTTGAAAAAGTTTGCTCCAAGCTCTCTAGTGTGTGTTTAAAAGGTACACTCCGCTATAAAAACCGAAAATTTAATTTGTAATAAACATCCCTTAATTTTTCGTTGCCCCGGTGTTACACTTGCATGGGTAGTCCAAACATAAAATTGTTATTCATTTTATGTTTCAGACTAAGTTATATCAATTATGTAACTTTATAATACGTATTTCCCCAAAACGAATTATGTAAAAATTTTATTTATGCTCTTTGCATAAAAAGCAATATAACAACATTTTACTTTTGAGGTTTGTTCTTTTACAAAAACATTCTGTATTTATTTATGGGAGATCCTCTTCTACCTCACAATTTACAACATCAAAAACGATATAGTACAAAGCACCAAGTTGAGCTTTTTTGTCGTCTTAATATCAATAATATTTAATTTATTAATATATATATAAAAAAAATAATTAAATATTCACTTCGCATTTATGTAATAACATAATATATTTTTGTTTAAATGCAACAGCAATTAAGATTTTTATGATGCTGAGGGTGGAATGAAATTCTTATATTTTGTCTCTATACTCTTACATAGAGTATAAAATGCCTTAAAATAGAATATACTAAGAGTGTGTATTATAAAATGAATATACAGAATAAAAGATGAAAACATCTACATAAAATAATAACATTACAAAATTGATTCTACTTAAATAAATTATAAAAAATAAAATTTTTTATATTTATTTTATTATTCAATTTATCTCTCTCAAATTTTTGCTATTTCAAAGAAACATTTTTTGTGTAATGTAAATAAATAAAGAAGTATTTTGTTGCAAAATTCATGATGATATATAAGTAAAATGGTTTTTGAATCGTATATGGTTTCTTCTAGGTTAGTGCTTCTTATTCAATTGATATGAATTTTGCAAGATAATTCTAAACGTTTTTGAAGTTTTTCCTATGCTTGGTTTAATAGACCGAATAAGTCATGAAACATTTCTGTAGCTCATTTGATTCCTTGTCCTGATCGAATTTTAACTTTCAACTACAAGAGCTGTATTACAATTTTTCATGCAGAAATGCGTCCTTTATTTCTGATCCATTATTTCTAATCAGAACAAACTAATGTATGTGAAGATAGCTCAAATTAAATTCCCGAAAAATGCGATGGCAACACTAATTATTGGAATCATGACATTTGTTACTCTCAGCCCAAAACATCTCCACATATCATAACATTTTTGACTATCAGCCCCGAAAATGCCACATTTGACTCTCGGCCGCGGAAGTATTTAATGTCATGACAGCTAAAACTATCACGATACAACCATTTTTCGGGGCTGATAGTAAAATTATTGCATTTTCATGATAATATGAAAGCCGAAAAATTTTCGGGGCTAAGATAAATAAATGATATTTAATATTTGCCCATCCCCGATTATGTTTTTAAGAAATTTTACGTGAGGCATTTTATGATCGAACGGCTTTAGTCTGGTGATTCAAAGAAATTTTTGTGATTTTTTTATATTTTTTCTTGGAATAGAGTTGAGAGAGTCTTTCAAACTCCGCAAATATTCGTTGGCCGGACTATCGGCTTATGTCTAGTGATGAACATTGATTTGAAGTAATTTCAATGATTTTTAAACTCCCATAGAAAAATCACTGAAATTACTTTAAATCTGTCTTCTTCACCAGACATAAGCCGATAGTCCAGCCAACGACTAGTTTCGGCGTTCGAGGCACCATACTTATAATTGACGCCTTAAAAGACTTAAACTTAAGATTAAAATTAAAATATTTTTATTTATTATTATCTGTTATTCGGAAATATTTTTACCTTAATTTAGATTTATTTCTATAATTGTTAATTAAATATTGCAATAGTAAACTTGTATAGTATTGCCATAAGCAACCTTTTCAATTTTTGGGGATAAAAAATTTGGGCTATCTTCATTTGGGCTATCTTCGGGGAATAGGGGATTACCAAGGTAAAAAGTTAGCGGTGTTTTTTTTTGAAACAATATTTACAGGGGAATAATTTTTTCTGCCGCAGTTTCGGCACACAAAAATTATTCCAACTGTATAAAAATGTACATCTTTAAAGATTCGATTTGCGTCTCAGAAACGACGACATACAAATCCGCTCCTAAATTTATGATCTAAACCAGACGATCTACCCTTAAAAATAGTTTAGAAGCTTAGCTTAAAGTCGAGCTATTATTTGTTCAAAATCCACTGTTTTATTTAAGACTTGACAGAACGCAATAAGGGCAAGGAATGAGACACACTGAAATCGAGTTGAAACTGTTTTTGAGTGATCAGAAGAGATTCAAAAGACTGGCTAAATCCCATATTATGTCTCATTAAAGGGGGAAATCACTAAAGCACATGAAATGCCAAACACGGAGTTGAAACACATTTAGTCTTTTTTAGAGCAGAACCTGTAAATGTATTGAGCTATATGGAAAATCATGATTCGGTGTGCGTAAGTTTTTTTTTTTTTTTTTTGAAGATGTGGGAACCAATCAACTGTCAATATGAAAAAATGTGTTTCGATGTGTTGTTTCGTTTTATTTGGAATTATTTAGGAACAGATATGGGCCGCAAATCGAGGTCTTAGGCTGTTTTCCAAACGGATACTTATTTCAGACTTATTGACTTATTTGACGCCATCTTGAATAAGTAAGTAAACCCATTCCAATTGAGTTGGCATACTTATTTTGACATCAACATGAAAACATTGATTGTTTTCATCGCAAAATTCTTCGAGGCATAATTTCGTTTACATTAATTTATATTAATAAATTAACAATTATTGTATATTTATGCAATTAAAAGGATTGGCGACAAAAAAAAAACTTAGAAATAATATTTAAATCTATACAAAAATAAATTAAATTGTTTAATGAGCTTATAAGTTTATGAAATTAAAATAATGGTTATTTAGCTCTAATATTTTATTTATTAATACTTAAGCTTTCGGAACCATTTCGGTTCCATTCTCAAAAGTAAGTAAATCAATTTTACAAAAAAAATATTTTCTATATAAAATAAAATCGAAATCAAGGCTAACTAAAACGTAGCTATTTTCCTGTAGATATCGCTCGCTACTAGAAAAAATATATTCTTTATTTTAGCAAAGCAATAAAAATTGATATCTACAGAAAAAACACTTTACAAAATAAAATTTGACTAAAAACATAAATTGAAAACAATTTTATCCATCTTAAATAATATTTGAATTGTGTAAAAGCAAAAAATCAAATTATAAAAATAGATCATATGAATTGCCAATGTACGCGAAATCGTTAATTTTGTTAAGAGAATTTGAACTAGATTTTATATGTAACATTTCCAAAATAGATCGTTTCTGTAATTAGATTGTTTTTCCAAAATGTTTACATCTTCAAAAATAATATTATGGTTGGTATCTCTAATATGTTCCGAAAGTGCACTAATTTGATTTGAATTTCCCGTGGCACCACGTAAATGTTGAAAAAACCGCTCCCGCAAAAACTGTTTAGTTTGTCCCGTGTAAATTAGGTTACAATCATTACATTTAATCCTATAGACAAGATTAGATTCTTTCTTTAATGGTATCGGGTCTTTTAATTTTGAAAACAAAATATCATTTAATTCAAAATATCAATAATTTTGAAATTATAATTTTTAAATAAATGTTTTAATTTTTCGAAAAGATTTTTTATGTAAGGTAAAGATAAATAATTTGTACTTTCAATTTCAGGATTTAATATACAATTTTGATAACTTCTTTGTTTCCAAATCACTTTATTTATTAATTTTTTAGGATACTGATTATTTACCAAAGTGTTTTCCAAAAGTTTGAAATTATTATAATGAAATTTAGTATCGGACAATTTTAGAATTTTTTGAGTTAAAACTTTGATTGTATTAATTTTGTAAGAAATAGGAAGCCAAGAATTAAAATTTAGATAACGACCGGACCAGGTATTTTTATGGTACCAGTCAAAAGAAATTTTACCATCCGGTTCATGAATTAAAAGTAAATCTAAAAATGAAATTTTGTGGTCAATTTCTTTTTCAACAGTAAATTTTATTCTATTATCCAAAGAGTTAAATACATCCAGAAAAATTTCAATTTTGTCTTCAGGGATTGCCGTTATAATGTCATCTACATAACGAAAGTAAAATAACGGTTGAAAATCCAAAGAGTTTAATCCCATTTTTCCAAAAATTCTATCATTAAATTTGCTATTATTCCTTTTCATGTCAAAATTATTTTAAGTTTGGGAAAAAAATTTTGTCCTCCTTCAATTGGCCGTTCAGTGTCTTATTTCAAAATTGTTTCTGATGTCGAAAGTGCCATTTTTCATTAGAACGATAATGATCGTTATACTATTCGGAACCGTTTTATAAATATTTTGACAAATTTTAAATATAAATCTAATTCAAATATATTAACTCCTTTTGAAAATCGTATTTTAAGTTATGTCAAACAATCTAAATCTTTTTTGAAAGCTAATCCAAATATTGTGGTAACTCGTGCGGACAAAGGTAACGTAACTGTTATAACATCGCGAATTGAGTATGTTACAAAAATGGAAAATTTACTCAATGATAACACAACATATGTAGAATTACCAAAAGACAATACAGTTCCGATACAGAAGTTGGTTAAAGATTGGAAAAATTCCGGTAATGTGGATGAAAAAACTAGAAAAATGTTAACCAAATATAATTCGGTGATTCCAAAATTATATGGATTACCAAAAATCCACAAACCTGGTTTTCCATATAGACCAATTATCAGTTCAATTAATGGTCCAACACATAGTTTATGGTCTTTTTTGGGTAATATTTTAAAATTTAGTGTTGGTAATACAAATTCAAATATTCTAAATTCGGAAGATTTTAAACAAAAAATTCAGAATGTTACTCTTCCTCAAAATTACCTTTCAGTTTCTTTGGATGTTACGTCTTTGTTCACTAATGTTGATAATAGACGTGTGACTAACATTATTAAAGATAACTGGAGGAGTATTAAACAAAATTCAAAAACTAAATTGACTAAAGTTCAATTTATGTCGGCATTGCAAATAATTTTGAATAATTCTGATTTTTCTTTTGGCAATAAAATTTATAAACAAACTTTTGGTTCTCCAATGGGTTCTCCTATTAGTCCCATAATAGCAAATTTAATGATGGAATTTTTGGAAAAAATGGGATTAAACTCTTTGGATTTTCAACCGTTATTTTACTTTCGTTATGTAGATGACATTATAACGGCAATCCCTGAAGACAAAATTGAAATTTTTCTGGATGTATTTAACTCTTTGGATAATAGAATAAAATTTACTGTTGAAAAAGAAATTGACCACAAAATTTCATTTTTAGATTTACTTTTAATTCATGAACCGGATGGTAAAATTTCTTTTGACTGGTACCATAAAAATACCTGGTCCGGTCGTTATCTAAATTTTAATTCTTGGCTTCCTATTTCTTACAAAATTAATACAATCAAAGTTTTAACTCAAAAAATTCTAAAATTGTCCGATACTAAATTTCATTATAATAATTTCAAACTTTTGGAAAACACTTTGGTAAATAATCAGTATCCTAAAAAATTAATAAATAAAGTGATTTGGAAACAAAGAAGTTATCAAAATTGTATATTAAATCCTGAAATTGAAAGTACAAATTATTTATCTTTACCTTACATAAAAAATCTTTTCGAAAAATTAAAACATTTATTTAAAAATTATAATTTCAAAATTATTGATATTTTGAATTAAATGATATTTTGTTTTCAAAATTAAAAGACCCGATACCATTAAAGAAAGAATCTAATCTTGTCTATAGGATTAAATGTAATGATTGTAACCTAATTTACACGGGACAAACTAAACAGTTTTTGCGGGAGCGGTTTTTTCAACATTTACGTGGTGCCACGGGAAATTCAAATCAAATTAGTGCACTTTCGGAACATATTAGAGATACCAACCATAATATTATTTTTGAAGATGTAAACATTTTGGAAAAACAATCTAATTACAGAAACGATCTATTTTGGAAATGTTACATATAAAATCTAGTTCAAATTCTCTTAACAAAATTAACGATTTCGCGTACATTGGCAATTCATATGATCTATTTTTATAATTTGATTTTTTGCTTTTACACAATTCAAATATTATTTAAGATGGATAAAATTGTTTTCAATTTATGTTTTTAGTCAAATTTTATTTTGTAAAGTGTTTTTTCTGTAGATATCAATTTTTATTGCTTTGCTAAAATAAAGAATATATTTTTTCTAGTAGCGAGCGATATCTACAGGAAAATAGCTACGTTTTAGTTAGCCTTGATTTCGATTTTATTTTATATAGAAAATATTTTTTTTGTAAAATTGATTTACTTACTTTTGAGAATGGAACCGAAATGGTTCCGAAAGCTTAAGTATTAATAAATAAAATATTAGAGCTAAATAACCATTATTTTAATTTTCTATACAAAAATGTTTATATGATTTTTATGTATACGATTCGGCTGGATTTTTATATTTCAATTTTCGTTTAGACAGACAATCAAAGAAGTTCGAATGGGCCCCAGTTAATAGGAAAATATGTATATATTTTATGTCTGTCTAATCAGTATGTATTAATTGTTTCGTAAAGATAGAATATATTAATACGCCGTGTGGCCTTGCTAGTTCTGTAGCTGACCTCAAGTCATTTGTGTAAGACATGCATACATTACGTAATTAGGATGCTACATATATCTTTATGATAATCATTTTTTTTATCTTAATTTTTATTTTAATCTAAAAAGATCCATTCGTTATCTAGAAATAGTTATTATACAAATTCTAAAAGTCATAAATTGATATAAATAACAACAAAAAATTGACAACCAATTTAGATTTTTCGGTTAGAAAGAGACAGGAAATAAGTCACCTCGCTAGCTTGGGTGTACCACGATATCCCGAAAGATAGAATCCCGATTGACCAAATCACGAAAGTCATAATCCAGACTCGATAAAATCCAGATTAGACAAAATCCAGACTAGACAAAATCCAGGCTAGGCAAAATCCCGACAGAAAATCCAGACAAATTTTAAACGCGCGCGCGTTTAAAATTTGTTTGGATTTTCTGTCTGGATTACTATCCTCCGTTCGGTTCGTAACTCATATAACCATGAAAACCCAGAAATCTTAAATGTGGTAATAAAACTGTACATAATGCATCGTGTGAATATGTCTTTAATACATTTGTTTCAAAAACTTTACGATTCTTGCAATATAAAATGGGGAATCACTAAAATGTAATGAAACACCTGCGCAAAAATGAAAATTGAGTTTTATGTTAATGGAGCTAGTCAAATAGTGGTCTGGTCTGATAAAACATGCCTATAATACGTAGGTATATCTATGGGTAGTATTTCTTAAAATTAAGTTGTAAAACAAGAAATAAAACACATTAAAATAATTAATAAGTTAGTGGTTTTGTGCACTTAATTACAGGTAAGCAATTTTAATATAGAAGTTTTCTTTAAAAATTATACACGAAAAAATTAAATTTCAGTATAAATTTGGATATGGACATACAAATATTGAAATCTAACAAAGGTGGATTGAAACTAAATTTAAATGGATTTCTATGTCATGTAGATAAAAAGCGAAATCTAAGTGCACTGGATTTGTGAAAAACGGAAATCGCACTACTGTAAAGGAAGGGTTACGACTTTAATCGATGAACATGGACAACACAAAATCAAAGTAAACCCTACTGAGCACAATCACGATCCATTCGCTTCGGATGCACACATCGTTAAAGCTAATACGTCCATTAAGAAATACGCAACCGCGACCGTATTAAAACCATGCCAAAGGATATTATCTGTGACTGCGGAATGTAATCCTCTTTGTAGAAAATATTTGCCTTCTTCATCTGCACAGCAGAAAAAAATATATAGACAGAGACAAAAACTGCAGCTGAAGCAGCCCAAATGTATTGAAGACATCGAAATCCCTGAGCAATTGCAATACATCGATAGGAAATTGTTTTTACTTTCTATTAAAAAATTTGAAGGTCAATGTATTATTATCCTGGGTACCATTGAGAATATCCAGTGCACCTAGATACTAATGGCCTCACTGCTTTATAAATTTTGCTATATGACGTCATTTTATGTCGACGATTTCAATCTTTGTTATGGCATTAAAGTCAAATAAATGATCCGAGTTTTTTATATTTGGTAAAAAATAATTTACATATTATATTATTATCAAAACATGCATTAAACATTTCGTTAAACCCTTAAATGTTATGTATTTATTTAGACATAAATTTGATGACGTAACAAGCAGTATTGCCTTGTATTCTAGGTGAATTGGAATATCCATCTTTTATCAAAGTCCAAGTTTTGGATTATGGATGGTACGTTCAAAGTAGTACCATCATTGCTACGACAGCTGTATAGCATACACGGTCGAGTAGGAACAAATGCATGCAGTGAAATAGTTCCTCTCGTTTATTGTTTAATGTACGAAAAAAGCGGGCGTTGCTATTATGAATTTGTATATGAACTTATGAGAATTGCTTGTGATAATGAAATCTGTTTAAACCCCAGTCATATTACTTCAGGTTTTGAAAGAGCAAGTACTAACATATTTAAATCGTATTTACCAGAAACATAATTTAAAGGGTGTTTCTTTCACTTCGGTCAAATTATATGGCGAAGAATTCAAAAGGAAAAACTTGAAAAAAATATGGTACCAATGAAGAATTTTCACTACAGATAAGAAAACTGAAAGCTCTTGCTTTTGTACCAGCTAATGAGATTTGTGATTACTATGAAGCCATCAAAACTTGAAACCGAGATGTTTTTAAAATAGCCACATTTTTAGAAGATAATTATATTTATGGTAAGCAGTCAAAACGAGGAAAAGATCTTTCCATGTATTCACCTTCTGTCTGGTCAGTATATGATAATATCGTGTTTAACCTTCCCCGTACACAAAATAAAATCGAGGCCTGGCATAGAAGGCTCTCATCTTTAATAGAGTCTAAACACACAAACATTTACAATTTAATTTCAAATTTAATTAAAGAACAAATAGTGGTAGAAACAAAGGTACAAAAAGTCAATGCCGGTGTAAATCAACCAAAGAGGCGCTCTTACGCAAAGAAGGAAGAATTCATTAAAAAAATAATTGGTGAAAGAAAAAATTATTCTAAAGACGATTTTTTGAAAAACATAGCCACACATCTGTCTCTAATATAAGGCAATATTTTTAAATTTATTCTTATTCTATTTTTTTTTTAATTGGCAGACTGATTTTTTATTATTTTCAACGCCAAAAAAGGCAATTTTTTGAATTAATGTTATTTGCGTTTAAGTTCTTAAATTAAGTTAACATGAAAATGAAGGAACTAAATAAAATTTCCCAAATTTTTTTAAATTATTTAGTGATATATATATACATATATATATATATATATATATATATATATATATATATATATATATATATATATATATATATATATATATATATATATATATATATATATATATATATATATATATATATATATATATATATATATATATATATATATATATATATATATATATATATATATATATATATATATATATATATATATATATATATATATATATATATATATATATATATATATATATATATATATATATATATATATATATATATATATATATATATATATATATATATATATATATATATATATATATATATATATATATTCTATGTACAGATGTGTTTGGTATAGATCGTCAAGGTACAAACAAATTAACCCCCCAATTCTGACGATAAGACTACTAAGACTATCTTAGCTAAGACTTTCTTGTTAAGACTTTATTTTTTAAGACTAAAGTCTTCATTGAAATTCTGAAGACACTAGTCTTAAATAATATATTAGAAACTCTCCAAAGACTTTTGTAGAGCTGTCGAACCCAAATTTTTACGATATTGTTTCAAATTTATGAACGAAAAGCGAGAGTTCAATTCGAAATTGGTAAAAAAAAACTCAAATTTATGTTTTATATATGCTGAGAGAGTACATAATATTGTATTTTGAATAATTTCTCCGGTTTTATAGTCAAATACATATAATTATTGTTTTTGTGTAAATGTCAAAATTATGATTCCTAAGACCACCTATTTCGCTGATATTAACGAAGACAATTTTTTAAGACTACTAACAGATAAGACTAAGTGCAGAATACGAATTTAAAGTATCTAGTCTTCGATAAGACAAAAGTTTTCGCTAAGACTGAAAATACGTCTGTGACTGTACGTTAGAATCGGGGGGGTAAGAAGACTTTTGCACTTTTTGGATCATTTTCCATAATCGGAGGCGATTTTACTAAAAAATAGTTAGTGAGAGTGAAGCGAAATCTCTTAAGCGGAACGTGCTGTATGCTGCCGTTGCAAATACTGCTGTGAGTTACCTGATCTCTTCTATATCATCTTTTCTCAAACAGCATCGATTGATTTAAATTTTATTTGTCAATAACCAAAAATCTTTACCTAAGTAATTTTTTAATATTGTTAAAGATGTTTCAACGTAATTACAGCGTACTTTTTAATAATTATTTGGATTTTGTAAACCATAAATCAATTTTAAATCTTAAATCATTTTCAATCCGTAGAAGTATAAAATGAAAACAAAACAAAAACCGAAAAGCCAAAATATTTGAATTTTGGTTGCGTGTAACAACAGCACTAATAAAAAGTGAGCGTTCGTTTTACTCAAAAATTGTTAGTACTTTTTTATATAGTAAACGGTATTATCAAACTTATACTTGAATATGTATGTAATAAAATAATATAAAATTTTATAAAAAATCGCTTACCTTTCACTAAAATTACCAAAAATTTGATTAGAAAAATTTGTCGATGCTATACTAGTGGGAGTCCTTGTGGTTAACGAAACAGGACCACCCACTTCAATTGGTGAATCGGTAGCATTTGATACAGTAGGACTAGCAACAGATTGTTGTGACGTTCGACTTAAACCGGGCGATGGTGAACCGGCACTATTCGATCCGGAACGTGATAATGATAAATTCATTTGATTGGAAGACGATAACGGTCGATCTGGTTCGGAATCGACACGAGGACTTAACGGTGGTATACTTGATGTGCTACGATGATCATCATCTGGATCGCCGGTTATATCAGGTGATGAACTTCTACTTGTTTCATGCTATAAATAAAAATATAAATAGTACAATAGAAATTATACTCAAATTAAATTTTGTTGCAGAAAATTTACTTTATCTGGTAAAATTTGCGCATCCCCATTATTATCTCGTTTCCTTTGTTCTTCTTTTAGACGTTCTGATTTTCTCCATTTTGCACGTCGATTTTGAAACCAAACCTAGAAAATGGAAAATTACGTATACATATAAAAAAATTTATTTAATAATCATCGTATATATAACAACATTCTTTATGTACTCGGTAGATACGTTAAATATATGTATGTATAGGAGCTCTCTATACGCAATTTAACATTTTCTTGGAAAAAAATAAAAAAAAAATCATCTCCTAGTTAAATTACCTCAAGGCAATTAAATGATGGTGAAATGAATTTTCTTTTATTTTCCGTTCTTATATTAACAATTGTGTATAATATAATTGTTACAATAAAAACAAAAATTATATTGTAAACAATGTATTTAATTGTTTTCGTTTAATTTGCCAACCAATTATTTTATTGTTATACAAAAATAAAATAAAAAGATTTTCGTTCTATTCCATTCTGTTCTATGTGCGTTCATCCTGCGAGTGTTTTGTATTTGATGAGGGTGGATTTTTGCTTGTTTATTTTAAGGCATTATCTTATTTGCTGTAAATTAAAATAAAATAAAGTAGAATACAATTTATGTATTTATATACTCGTAATATATAAATAAATAAGAATGTATTATTATGTTGATGAAGGAAGTGAGAGGGTGTATTTACTTTTAACGTTATTTTGTTATTTTAGATTGCTTTTGCGAAAATTATGCTTCGCAATTGCAAAATTGAATAACATTTCTGCGATAAGTGTTAATTATAAATTTAGAAGCTATTTAATATTGTTATTTCGAAACATAATGATTTTTTAGATAAGTTATGATCCTGTTTATACGTATATCCGTAAATAACATAAAAACAAATACATAACACTTCTCATATCGCCCTTTACCGTACGTGGATTCGAATATATCAAAGAAACGGAGAAATGCGTTCGTTAATTTGAATTTTAAAATTTGAAATCAAATGAATACTAGAATTGACCAACTGTGATGTGACATATTTCTTTTGTTTTTATGTTCGAGTAAAAAATGTTACTGATGTTTTTGTGTTGTGTATAATTGATTAACGAAACCATGAAATACATCGGTAAGTGAGCTTAATTTATATGATATATAAATGAATTAATTTTCTTAAAATCATAAAATCTAAACGTATACTGGGACTCTCATTCTGAAAACAAACTGTCACATTAAAAGATGAGCTTGAGCAAATTTCTGGAATTGTAGCTGGTATTGATAATGGCAGAGATCGTTCTAGAATGTGATCTAATTCTAAAAGTTATCGTCCGTTTAATAGTTTGAGTGCGCATAAACGTATGCATCCCAAACACAAACGTAATTGTTTACAAGGCTGTAAACATTTTGCCAATTTCAATCAGCCATGCTACACACAATTTTGGTTTCTGGATTCAAACTATTGCGCAATAGATTTTAATTTTTAATTTTAAACCCTTATTTTAAATTAAATCATTAAATTTTTTTGTCTTGTTTTATTCTTTTCTCTCGAAAATAAAATTTAAATAAAAAGCTACATCTCAAAAATGTCCTTAAATTTTTTTATTTTCATTTCAATTTTTTTCATTTCGGATTCACGGACAAGAATTTTATTACGCAGCTGCGACGTAAAAATTTTGACCGTGAATCCGAAATAAAAAAAATTGAAATGAAAATAAAAAAATTTACAGACATTTTTGAGATGTAGATTTTTGTTTAAATTTTATTTTCGAGAGAACAGAATAAAACAAGACAAAAAAATTTAATGATTTAATTTAAAATAAGGGTTTAAAATTAAAAATTAAAATCTATTGCGCAATAGTTTGAATCCAGAAGCCAAAATTGTGTGTAGCATAGCTGAATAGTATTGATAATTCAAAAAACTAGACGGTCATGAAATTGTGGCTCATCTGAAATATGGGTATTCCACAAGTCGCAATAATTCAGGACGTCAATCCCAAATTCAAATGTCTTATTGACTGGAGCTGTTTCGACTCATCAATTAATCGTGGCCAAGTGCCTCCCGTTAGAATTGTTGTTTTTGGTTCAAAATTTGTAAAGCTTGTTCTTGGTCTGAGAAGAGTGTTTTGGTGGGAGTTTATCTTGGCGGATGTGTCAATTTCCATTTTTTGGTGGCGATTTTCTCAAATTCTGGGGTCTTTAAGTTGATATTCAGAAACGTCGGATCGTCTGGCTTATCGTTTATTAAAAAAGCAGTTGTACCTATCGAAATAAAAAATTTGTTAACAATATTTTCGAAAATTACTAATCAACATACGATCAAAAAATTTTCAAAGAGTTGTAACAGTTTGTTAACTAAACCGTTTTTTATAAAAGATTAACTTTTACAGTCGTTTTAATCGTGGCGCTGCTGGAGAATAAACCTTATTTAATTACTTCTTGAAATGATACAAGAAGAGTAAAACAACAAAAAAAAATCTAACAAATTTTAAAATCTTCATTATCATGGCTTGTATTACCTGCCAAATTAAAATTAACCGGGAAGCAGCTAAAATTACTTGCAGCCAGTGTAACAACATTTTCCATTCTGTATGTCCAAAGCTGAATGAGCGGGACTTGAAGTTTATGCGCATCGAGAAAAAAAGAGTGTCAGTTTCTCCTGTACACATAAATAAACATATTAATGCAGAAAATCAAAATAAAACGTTGGAAACACTGTTAAATGAAATCAAACACAGCCAACAATTGTTAATGATTAATAATAAAAAAATTGATGACCGTATTACGATTTTGAAAAAGGCGTTAGAAAAAATTGGTCAGTTGTCATCTGAAATTAAGTGTCTTCGATTGGATCTATTAAAAACACAGAGAAAGGTAGTCTTCTTAGAGCAGCAACAGTATTCTAACTCCTTAGACATTGTGGAAGTCGTAGTAACTCAAATTGAGATCTTAGCACTATAGTGACGAATATAACCAACACAGCACTAAAATTGGATGTCAATACATCTTGTATTGATTATGTTTTCCGTAAAATGGGTGAAAATTACTGGAGCGAATTGCGGCTTTAGTAGTAACAGCAAAATTTTTCAAGGCAATTATATCTTAATGCTAAGAACACTAAATTGCCAAGAACTATGAGCATTTATGGTTCCTGGATGGCAAAATTTTGATGAGGAAGGGTGATGGTGAAAAGGTGTGGTTTTTAAATGATGTGAGTGATATTGGCAAACTAATTTGATAATTTTTTCTATTTTTAAAATTATAATTTGATATAATGATTAATAGTTTAGTGCAGATCAAGACCACTCTATAATTCACTTGTTAATAATATCTCTGCTTGAAGTCCCTTTATCCATGTAAATAATAATTTTTCAATAGTCCATCAGAATGCGTGAAGTTTACGTAAAAATAGTGATTCTTTGTTTGCTCATGGTTTCAGATCAGGTTTCAGATAGAAATGATGCATAACGTAACAAACGACCTGCAGTCATCGACGGTATATGCTTTTTATTATGAATAATTCTTGATCGTTATTCGTTGTCTGTAACAGGCGTAAAATGTTGACCAAATAAGTAATTGAAGAAATTACTGAGCCAAAAACTATAGCTAAAGCTTTCCGATCTAATTGGCTATAATTTTGTTCAGATACGGTGAGAGCTCTAGATGCATATGCTATTGGTTGTTCTGTGTCATTAATTATAAGACTCATAATTGCAGCTACTCCGGTTGGGCTGGCATCACGTACAATTGGTAATGCTGGATCATACGGTATTAACACTCGATCGCTTATTAACTCCTTTTGCAAATTAATAAATGCTTCCCCACAATCTGTTGACCATTTGAATTTTTGATTTTTACGTAATAAATTTCGAAGTTATATTGTTTTAGTTGACATATCTGAAGTGAAGCGTGCATAGTATGTAATCATACCCAAAAAACGGCGAACATCATCAAAATTTGCTGGACGTTTCATATCAATAATACCTTGATTTATTTATGTGCAAATTATTTTCTTGTAGGCGTTGTAGACATGATTGATTAAGACCTTGTAAAATTTGACCAAGGATTCGATTGAATTCTGCTGGAGATGTCTTAATCACAAAATTTAATCGATTTACTTTGTATACATCCCGATGTGTTGTAATAGCTTGGATTTCACTACAAATATGCTTTGTAAATAACAAGATTACAAAAATAATTCGAATTTCTGAGACTATGTAAAATATCTGGAATTGGGCGAATTGGATAATTCGCTGATAAAGCCTTTCATTCACACCTATCTTGTAATATGCACATAGGAACTAATGGCGAATCCCAATCACATACTTTGATTTTTGTAATTATACCGGTAGCTTCTAAATTATTCAATTCTTTTTTGACCTGTGATCTCAATGCAAACGGTACGTCACGTTCTTTCGTATATGATGATTTTACACCATCACGCAGTTTAAGTGTAACTTTATTATTTGGAATACATCTAACTTGTTCTTGAAAAATTGATTTGATGTGACGTCATCAATTGATTTTTTCTTTTGGATTGAAATTTTCTATTGCTGGAATATTATTATTAATATTTGCTGGATTGTTTCCCGTGTTTTGTTACAAATTTTGCATAAGTGCGGTTAGAACTTCCATAAATTCTTTCAACTGATTTTCATTCATAGCTATTTTTTTATTTTTATTTATTTTAATTAATGCGATTTTCACTAATAAACTCTTTTTTTTCTTCATCGCCAATTGTTGTAATGTTATATAATAAAACACGCGCTTGCTTTTCTGTACATTAAAACCAACTAACGTTTATTAAACTCAAGATTCCAAATTATACAGTGAACGAAATATCGAAATGAAAAATATAACACTTCAACAGGTATACCAAGATCATTTATTCCATTAAGTTTTCGGAAACAGGCCTTCGAATCTTTCCATAATTTGTCACAACCTGTTATTAGTTGCGATTTTTATTTTCTGGTGATAAGTGGCATTTGGTACCTCAATAAAAATGAGATCGAGTTTTCAAGAAAACATTCCATTGTAGGGGGAGAAAATGGGCCCAAAAGACCTGGAAAATCGATTTTCTGCGAATATCTCCCAAAATATGGCAGTTAGAGATTTTTTGTTCAGATAAACATTGAAAATTAGTTAATTCTCTACTAAAATGGTCCGGATGACTTTTTCCAAAAAATTGACCGTTTCCGAGATCGGGCCTAAGCACACTTAGAATATTGAGTTTCTGTGTTGTATGCCGGAGATCACAGTCCGTGCATTTACACATGGGCGGGCGGACAAATTATTCAATAACTTTGTTAAAAATGCATATTTTCTCATTATTCAAAGTTCATGTGAAAGAGGAAATCTACCGCTATCATACTCTGTGACTTGAGTCATGTTTTGACTCTTTGGACATATTGGAAAAACGGGTCTAACATTCTGCTCCCGCGCAATTTTGTCCTCGCCAGAGAATTTTTTCCTATTTTTTTGTATTGCACTAGTTTGCTCCTTGATTATGGGTCCTCAGAAGGTCCTTTTTCATCTGTGAAATTTGTATAATCTAATTTTCTTCCATTTTGATTAAAACTTTGTTTGTCGAATCCCAATTTTTTGCTGTTTTGGAGCGCGTGGAAATTTTTTAACCAACGACCAATTAAAAATTCATACATGATCGGATTGGAAGCTGAGAACGTCTATTTTTCGGCTGTGCAATTATTTTTCTTCACAAAATCGGCCATTTTCCAATAAATTTAGAAAACACGTGCTCAAGGAAAAAGCGCACTTTTTCTTTTCGTGGCTTTTTTCTCCCGGCTCTTTATTTCCTGACGTTTTGACACCTTGACTAGTGTAAAGGTGGACCTCTCGCCATTCCATCAATGTATGTAAAGTCATCTCATTGGTACGTGGGGAAAAACCCGAGCCCTAAACGTAATGCTATAGTTTTGGGAAGAGCAAATAGAAGAAAAAAAATCGATTTCGAACTTTCGATAATAAAAATAGAAGATTAGAATCCCACTGCTACACTGAATAGCAAAATAGAAGATTATTCTAGTTTTGAGTTCTTCTGTTTTAGTGAAGAAGATTTTTCAAGAAGAATAGAAGAATTCATTGAATCGACGTGATTATTTTGATAAATATTATATTCAATTATAGAAAAAAAGAGTGAAAAAAGTCAAGAATATTGAAGAAATATTGAGGTTTTTCGTTTAAATTAACTTATATCACCAACCTAAAACATAGAAAGTGAAGATTCAAATCTTGTCAAATTGGATCAAAAGGTGAGCATTGGTTTATGTTGTTTTTATTCAAGAAAATTTGTTTAGTAACAAGTAACAATTTTGACTCAAATCTTGGTCTAGTTTGACTCCAATCTTCTCTCTATCTTGGTTATAGAAAAACGGAGGAGGTCAATGGAGGTTGGCCCTTCGCTAGAGACAATATTTTATTTCTCCATGCGATTTCAGGAAGCGATACAACTTCCGCTTTTTTCGGGAAAGGAAAAACGTCAATAGTCGCCAAATTAGAAGGAAAGGTTACGAAGAACAGAGACACGGAACTGGAAACGGTCATTGAAAGTTTTAAAAACCATAATCCTCCCTACGAGACCGTATTTCAGGACAGGCAAACTGTCATGGTGCCGATGTACATTGATGATGATACACAAACCCTGACAAAAATTAGGTACGAGATCTTCGTATATTTGCAAGTCCAGCAGTGGCACAGAAACCAACTGTCACCAGAAAAATGGGGATGGAAACGTGTAGGGGGTATACTTATACTAGTCCAAACCACTAAAGAGCCAGAAACTGTTAAAGATGATATTTTGTCAATGCAAGAAAGAATGTAAGGGAACATGTTCATGCAAGAAATCAGGGCTATCATGCTCACCTATTTGTGGTTCATGTGAGTCCCGCCAGTGTTCGAATTATAAACACAGCCAAGATACGTTATCCGAAGAAGTAGAACTAGAGGAAACTCTAGAAACAGAAGGAGTTGTTGACGAGGGCGACTTTGATGACCAAGAATTATTAATGGATTCTTGTGACGAGGACTTGTGATTAACAGATTTATGTCATAATTTCAATGTATTTTATATATTTTTCTATATTAAATTAAATTTAAAGAAATGTTGTAACTCTTTATTCCAAAAACCTCGATCCGGATGGTTGCAAAAAAATTTGCCGAGAATCTGCAACAAATTGTTGTTTAGTATTATGGGTAAATATTCTTCACTCTTTAGAGATTATAGTTTTCCTTAGGAAAAACCTCATTGGACAATAGTTTGTCATATGTGCAAAACTGATTTCGCTAGTTTTTCGCCAATTGGTGGGGTCCATCCTGCTGTAATTAATCTTAACTTGAGCCCTCATCTCCGAGAAAAACAAGACGCTCGGGAACATAAAAATTCTTGAAAATTACATGGTTTACGGCGTTTCCCATTTATGGCCCCGAGGATTTTGTCAGTGGATGGATTGTAGTGGCGCCATTTACAATTAGTTTCCACAGTCCAAAACATTGAAAATAATGTATTTGCAACACCCCCCATCTCAAATTTTGTAAAAAACTTGCATATTTCATGAGTCTCAAAATTTTGGATTTTTCAACCCGATGTTTTGCAAAAAAAATTAATGTTGGAAAAAAAATTATTAGGACCATTTTTGTAGAAAATTAACTGATCTTCAATTCTTATCTGAACAAAAAATCTCTAACTGCCATATTTTGGGAGATATTCGCCGGGAGAGATTTTCCGGTACTTTTGGGGCCATTTTTTCCCCCTACAATAGAATGTTTTCTTGAAAATTCGGTCTCATTTTTAATGAGGTACGAAATGCCACTTATCACCAGAAAATGAAAATTGCAACTAATAACTTACAGGTTGGCCTTTTTTTCCTCCTCCATTTACTGGACTATTATCAAAGCTATTACCACAGACAATCAAACTAGATTTTTCATTTGAACCAAAAAATGAAAACAAAATATATTTCTGATAATTCCAATGTCATCGATGTATCTGTGATTTTTCGTTAAACTGCTTATATGCGCAAAAAAACAAAATATTTTGATTGTATGCGGCTATTTACAGCAAATGAAATTGCAATTTAAATTTTTACGTTTACATAGGATGAAATATCTCTTTTAGGTTGTCTCTGCTATTACGAACGTTTCAACGTTATCTGGGTTTCTATCTGGAAAGATTCGAAAACATTTACACTGTCAAAATCACATGTTCCAAGGCATACTATGAGTCCTCTCGCCAACTTTCAATTACGTTCTAAAAGTTTTGCAAAAATCAGCGATATTGTGTGACGTTAATGAATCGCCCACGCGTTGGCCTGAAGCGTTTTGGACATAACAACTGCCATCGTAGCGTTTGCTGTGTATTTACCTTGAATTTCTTGTTTTGGTGTTCCAGTCTCCATTGTTACGGATCAGGGAGCCCAATTTGTATTCAAATTATTTCACGAAAAACTGGTTGGACTATCATATTACTAACCATCTTATTAGGTTTAAGATCGATTTGCAGTGAAGAGTTACAAGCATCTTCATCTGAACTTGTTTATGCAAGTACAATCAGGGTACCTGGTCAGTTTCTTAATAACGTTACTGTTATTCCACAGAGTGAACTTGTGAAGAAAACTAGTAACTAGTCGAAAAATATTAGGGAATTCTACTGGCGACGGGCTTGATTGTGATGTCAATGACCTAGACTATGTGCCCGACCTAAATTTAGTTAATTAGCTGACGATCGAGGACTCGAGAATTTCAGATATAAACTGTAAACAATTGAACTTTACCAATTTGAAATGAGATACAAGAAAGTCCCTTTTCCTGACCGAACTAGAAGCCATCGCTATAGGAGGGTGGGATAAAAATTGGAATAAATTGCTTCTGAAATGAGCAGCAATCGCGTTACATGTTGGGGATCCATTTCAGCTGTTTATCAGTAGAGGTTAATCTTTTATGGAAAGCTCAGCCAACTGTTGATGCCGTGAAGGCGAGATGTAAAAATATTTTGCGCAAACTCGAGCATTATTCTGTTGAAGAGCAGGTCTTTCTTTTTTACCAACCACTGCTCTGCTCGACAATCTATTAGCGACCAATATAATGGGATAATGGGATTAGGTGCTTCAGGCCCCATGGGCAAAGCGAAACAAATATATGCTATTTGGTTTAAAGGACTATTGAAAAACGCAACAGCAAGACCATTACCATATAATTGGAATATAGGAGTCATGAAGCCATTTACTATCCAATGGTTGCGACTGAACAATTTATGAAAACGGTCATATTTGACCCTGCGTATTTCTGTTCGAGCAAAGAACTTACAATAATGTAGTAGGGCTATGGATCAAAACAACTTTTTTAATTTAATTAGTAATATCAGTTAATTAGTAAAATTCGTATTATGAAATTTTTTTGCTTTCGTAAAATTCGAAAACCGTAAAATCCGCCCTATTATGAACCAAAAAAAAAATCGAAACCGGATTTTGCGAAAATCAAATGTAAAAAATTCGACTTCTCTGTAGGTGACGAATATCGTATTTACGAAAACAATATTGTACACTTATTATTTTGTTATTAAAATAAAATACTTTAATTACTTTTTAAAATGTAAGTTACTCAATTATTTAATTTATTACAATTATGTAATTTGAAACTATTTTATTATTTAGCTAAAACAACACAAAATAGCATACATAATGGTCTTAAATTGTTCGACCAAAATAATCGCGAATATTCGCGGCGGGTCGTATTTTACGAAATCGAAAGAAATTTCATAATAGCCCCTCAGTATAATTAGACCATATACGTTAATGTTCAACTTTTCGGCTTACCATATCTTTCTGTAAATTGAGACACATTAGCCTGGGTGTATATTTTCCCTTCTCTTGTAAAACTTTACCGCCGAAGAGTATCACAAAAGGGGGAAAGGGTGTAATAGCTACTTAATCAATTTTACATAATATCTGTACAAGATAAAATAATAATCATAAATGATCAAAGGGCATTTCACTTATAATTTAATGAGATCCTACTCGAAACTCATCGTTATTCTATTCATCTTGTGTTCTACCATGTAACAGAATAAAATATTATTAAATTTATATTTCAATTTCAGTCTATAAAATTAATAGAAATGAAACAAAAAAAATTATCTTAAAATCTAGAATCGAAATAAAATCTTTATATCTCCCGAGAATTATTCACTTTTCATTGCCTGATTTTTTTTTTTTTTTTACTTATCTTGTGTATGCGTCGTTCCATCATCATCATCATGTATTAGGATGGAGAAAAATGGAAAATTGAAATACAATTTATCATTTTTTTGTTCTCGATATCAGATGAGAATTTATGTATACACTAACGGAATTTCGATAAATTATACTCGAGCTTTTGGAACGTCTTTACAGGCTTAACGTTATATCCTTAAATAAGTTATGTTGACAGGTGACATGAACTATATATAATATTTTTTTTTTTTGGTTTTCTCTTTCCCGCGTTTATCTAAAAATCAGATCCGATTAAAATCAAATCACAATGAGTGAAATGAAATTAGATGGTGTAAAAAAATGTGTGCGTCGCCGTACATGAACGTAACGTAACAATAGACGTTATCTAGCATTATAAATCGCGACCTAATATAACCAAACATCAAAAAGTAAAAACATCATAAATATACAATTTGGTACATGTTCGTTAATCCACCGAACAGATGTGTCTTTAAAAACACTACCGACGGCATAATTTTATTACCAATCTCCCTAATCTAGATATTCTCGTACGTACAATTTCGATTATTTTATTTAATGTACTTTTCATCTTGTTATCGTACAAAAACATTTACTCCTGCGTGTATTGGTGGCATCGCGTCCTTGCTGTTTACTCGAAGCGATCGATTTGAATTGAAATTAGGTTTCTTAACGCACCCTTGATAGACTCGGTACACTATATAATAATATAAAATGTTACAAATTAAACATAATGAAGCGATTATTCTACACAATGTTAAAGGGGTGCATTAAAAATTACACACAGTGGCGATATTACATATTGCGGCACCAAAAGGGGTGAGTTTTTAACAATTTATTTACAATTCGGTGTATTGTTACTCAACTGAACGATAGTATTGTGTGTAGTTGGTTTTTTCCTATTGTGCTCAAGAGGATCAAGTAGTTATTGTGGTTTAATAGGTAATAAATATTGAATTAGGTTTGATAAAGTAAATATGTATGTACATACAATTTACTATACCGAGGGTACATTCCAGTATGGCACTTGTTAACATTTTTTTGTTATTTGTTTTGTAAATATGTTTAGGTAATTGATTTTTTACAAGTAAATGAGTTTTTTAAATAAAAATTTTTCGGTTCGTTGAGCTTATATTATTTACTATGGTGTATGATTGGCAATGTTTATTATCTTGAAATTCGTAATATCGCTTTATGAAATGCAACGGTTATCCAACTGAATAGGGTGGTCATTGTTATAGGTATTTATGATAATTTACCAGTTAAGCCTGCCAGATATGAATATGAAGCGTGATCCCGCAAGAACGTACATCAATGAGTAGTGGCTGAATGAAGAACAATAAACTATTTAAAACATGTAAGCTAATAGGCTAGATCCTTGGGACTAATTCGTTAGAAGCTTACATGAACTTCTCTAAACGTTACTGAAGTTAGTCGAAAATTTAAGCAGAAAAAAATCTGGGGTTATAATTGTGGGAGGTCATAGTTGTGTTCATTTTCATCACCGATCGTAATCGAATGACGAAAATTGCGGTTTGCATTCTAGCCCTATCGGGATTCGAACCCGCTACTTCTTGATCAAAACGCCAAAGCTTTAACCACTGTGCTGATTGGTCGGTGTTGCTAGAGTTATGCAGAATATCGCCGGTAAAATTTCGATTATCGATAAAAATGGATTTATCATAAAAAAAAGAACAGTTGGATAATAATTTACACAATATTTTATGCATTTTCATATTTAATATTGAAAACCACTTGATGATTTAGTTAGAAACTCGCTCTGGAAAATGTCAATGTTTTTTGAACAAGCTTGGACAAACTTGATGAGAATTTCATTACTCCTCTCCAATTTTTCTAACTTCATACGGAGTAAGAAAATAATAAAATCACTCACAATAAAAATAACAAAATGCGAAAATGAAAATTCCTATGTGTAATTTCATGAATATCTAAAGATAAAAAATTGTAAAATACATACATAAATTCAAAAGAAAATCGTTTATGTTTGATAAAAAAAAATCAAAGGCCAAATGTCGAAGGGCCGAATGTGTCGTAGGGTCAAATGTGTCGAAGGGCCGAATGTCGAAGGGCGGAATGTCGAAGGGCTGAATGTGTCGAAGGGCCGAATGTATCAAAGGGCCATATGGGTCGAACGGCCGATTTTTTTTTTGTTTTTAGAAATATAATTTTTTAAATTTGTTGTTTTATGGAACATTTTGTAAATTTTTTTTTATTAAACATAAATGAATTTTTTATGAATTTATGTATTTTACAATGTTTTATCTTTAGATATTCATGAAATTACACGTGTCTAGTCAGTGATACATTTTGGTGAAGGCAAGTTTTGTCATGCACACCTGAGACATTCAGCCCTATGTCAACCTTCTGATAATAGGTATATGTACAAAAAATAAAAAAAATAATTAAATTAAATAAAAAAAATATATCTCTAAAAATAAAATAAAATCAAAATTCGGCCCTTCGACATTCGGCCGTTCGACACATTCGGCCCTACGACATTCGCCCCTTCAATATTCGGCATTTCGACACATTCGGCCCTTTGAAATTCGGCCCTTCGACATTCGGTCCTTTGATATCATACCATTTAAAAAATTATATTTCTAAAAACATTCGGCCTTTCGACACATTCGGCCCTTCTACACATTCGGGCCGTTCGACATTCTGCCCTTCGACATTCGACCCTTTGAAATTCGGCCCTTCGACATTCGGCTCTTTGATATCATACCATTTAAAAAATTATATTTCTAAAAACAAAAAAAAAATCGGTCCTTCGACCCATTCGGCCCTTTGACATTCGGCTCTTCGACATTCGGTCTTTTGAAATTCGGCCCTTTGTACCCAATCTTTTTTATCTCGGCCCCTACAGATCTCACAGAGGTGATCGAAGTCATTCTAAACTAGCATTTGTTGTAAGAAACCAAAGTTACTTACATGCTCGGAATTGTTTCGGACATTTTATATTCGAGAAAGAATATTATTGAGTGTTACATTACAAAATTCTTAAATATTACAAAAAATGTTCGGTCGCTACGAATCGCACAGAGATGGTCGGAAATTAAGAGTTAATGTGAGAAATCAATCTTAGTTAGCCACATGCTCGAAAATCTCTGAGTTTTTTGGAAATTTAAGAACAAAACTACACATTTGAATTTAATTATTTCGGCCCTTACGGATTGTAATAAGAAACATTTCAGATTTTCGTGCATGTGGCTTTGTAAGATTGGGTTTTTATCTTAATATGTATATAAAAAACGTTGGTGCGTATGTATGACCGACAATCACGCCTGAACCGCTGAAGCTATCTAACTTATATTCACACTATATGTCCGTGTGGTGCTCCGGATGGTTTTTGTTTGTAATAGACCCCCTAGGCGGGGAATGGGGTAGCTTTTTTCGAAATTCTTATTTATGGACTGATTTGGCTCAAATTCACACCATATAATATTTAAATAAAGTCAAAGTCTTTGGCAAAATTTGGACCCGATAGGTGGCGCTGAAGTGGAGATATTTACGAAAATTATATGAAAATGTTGGTGGATATCTACGACCGACCATCATGGCTGAATCGCTAAAGCTATCCAACTCATTGACACCATATGTTGGTGTGGTGCTTCGAATTGTTTTTGTTTGTGTTAGCCCCCTAGGTGGGGGGAAGGGGTTGCCTTTTTTGAAAATTCGTATTTATGGGCCGATTAGGCTCAAATTCACACCAAACAATATTTAAATAAAAAGAAAGTGTTTGGCAAAATTTGGACCCGATAGGTGGCACTGAGGTAGAAATAATTATGAGGTAGTATATAATTTTCATTTCAACAATATTAAATTTAAATGTAACCACATAAATAGCCACAAAAATCCGATAGGTAGCGTTGGTTGTCTTTAATGCATTTTTATGATTTTTTTTGTTTTTCAAATTTAATATAATATGATATATACATACATATTCAGTATTTTCAAGTTTACAAACATCTTACAATAACTAAAACTATGTTCTTTGTTTAAAAAAACAAAAGTGTTTAATAAATGTGTTTATTAAGTGTAAGTGTATTTCGCCTTCTGCAAATAATGTTAAAAGTAAAACTATAGATCGTAGTAACCTTAAATATATTACAAAATGGTGTTTATTGAAAAAACAAAATCAAAATGGTTTTTCATTTGCCATTTCAGTATTAGATATTTCATTGTGCTGTACAATTGTTTAGAAATAAGTTTGACGAAATTTTCAGTCATTTGGAACTTCCAATTCAATTAACTTTCATCATAAACTTTCAATCCATTTTAAATAGGTGAATTTATGATACAAAATTTCAAAACAATATTGATTATTAAGAAGAATTTTATAATCGTTCGTGAATTTAATTTGTTCAGGAATTTTTTCGGCTTTTCGGACAAAATATTATTTTCATGGACACCCATACAATGTTTACGACTATTTTAGTCGCAGAAAACAAAGAGGCCATTTACTAACAATATTTCTACCACAAAAGTACAAAAAAATGCTTGTGGTAGAAATATTGCTAGAAAATGACGTCTTTGTTTTCTGCGACTAAAATAGTCGTAAACATTGTATGGGTGTCCATGAAAATAATATTTTGTCCGAAAAGCCGAAAAAATTCTTGAATAAATTAAATTCACGGACGATTATAAAACTCTTCTTAATTATATGTGTTGGCTTGTTACACATACATAGTGAGAATTTCCTGTGGTTTCTGATTTAGTGATTATAATTCGCTAAAACGATATGTTCTTGTTTTGTATTATCGGTACAAAGCAATAGTTGGATTTTTGCAGTTTGGTCGTTGCAACCTGATGAGTAGACCAGTATCAGTACGGAACCAAGCTTCCAAGAAGCTACCTAAGGGAGTTCTCATTTTTGTTACGGTTTGTGTATCTTTGTGTACACAAGTGCCCTAGGGTTAAAGGTTTGGGGGAGGAGAGTGCATTTTTTCTACTTTTGTGGTAGAAATATTGTTAGTAAAGGACCTCTTTGTTTTCTGCGACTAAAATAGTCGTAAACATTGTATGGGTGTCCATGAAAATAATATTTTGTCCGAAAAGCCGAAAAAATTCTTGAACAATATTGATTATCTACAATATAAATAAAAATATTTTTAAAGAGATCGTGAAGTGATAAGTAAATTTTATAATGATATTAATGTAATAAATAACACAATTCGATTAAAGGCACAAATAACATAACCAATGAAAATTTCTCTTTTTAGCACACATAGACCCGAAAAGCATACATTTTAGCATACATAGATCCGACCCCCCAAATTGTAGTGAAATAATACCGCGAAAAATGTCTGGACGACGACGTTCAAACATTGGTCGTAGTGACCGATAAATTCGTAATAGGCAAGGAATAAGAACGGATTTAACACCACAACAACAAGAAGCGACAAGAAAGGATGCACGATTGCTCATTTCAACCACCCGCGCATTAGAAAGTGATGCACACAGAGTAAGACGTTTTGCACAAATGAGAATTACAACTCAAAGATCACGCAATCGTGTGACGGATTCAAACAGAAGTGTGGTGCAATTGAATAATCGAATACGCATGCAAGCAACAAGAGCACTAACTCTGTCATCCTTCAGTCGCATCGCATTTGAATATGATCTGGACATCGAATATTACACACATTCGAAAATTTCAATTGGTTGTTACATGAATAGAGAATACACTCATTGACACGCTCTGAAATTTAAAAACGAAACCGCAGGGATATGTTGTACATCAGGCAAAGTGGTTTTACCTACATTGAATCCACCACCAGAGCCACTGAAAACGTTAATGGATGGCAACACCACAGAGTCCAAATTATTTTTGAAAAAAATAAGGAAATTTAATAGTTGTTTTCAAATGACTTCCTTCGCTGCCAATATCATTACTAATACGGATGGACAAGAACGCACATATCAAAACAAACCTTGGAATAAAATAATTATTTTAGGCAGCACAACGTTTGCCGGGTTAGCTAGTATGATATAAATGTCTGCTGGTTCAGAACCATATCGAACTTCTATTGCCGGCTCGTAAGGGCCAAGAGGCACATTTTAAATGTTTAAGAAATTGGTGTTATCAAAAATATTATTTCTCGCATGTGGCTAAGTAAGATTGGCTTATTTCAAAAACTACTAATTTAGAAGCATTCATTACGATCACAGCTCTGCGATTAATACGGGCCGAAATAAAAAATTTCAATTGCTTAGTAATTTTGTGTTATACTTGATCATAATCTCTCTCGAATAACAACAATTACAAAAATTTCTCTGCACCTAGATAAGATTCGCTTCGTACATCAAATACTAATTCAGAACTATTTTGATTGCCTCTGTGCAAAATTTTAAAATTTCTAAGAATTTCTTTTACACTCAATGATATTCTCTCTCGAATAACGAAAAATCTCGGAAATTGGCTAAGTAATATTGGTTTCTTCCATCAAGTACTAATTCAGAACCACTTCGATCGTCTGTGTGCGATCCATAGAGGCGAAATTAGAAAAATGTATATTATAAATAATTTCGTATTACAATTTACACTCAATGAAATTTCCGAGTATGTGGCTAGAAAATATTGGCTTCGTACATCAAATACTAATTCAGAACTATACTTTGATTATTTCTGTGCGGTCCGTAGGGAGTTGAATAAATATGATATTTTCTCTCAAATATCAAAAATCCCAGAGATTTTCGAGCATGTGTAATTTTGCATTACACTCAATGATGATCTTTCTCGAATAACAAAAATTTCAGAGAGATCTGAGCATGCGGCTAGGTATAATAATTTCATTCTACTTATTTCTTCAAATACTAATTCAGAATCACTTCAATCGCCTATGTGCGTTTCGTAGGGGCCGAGATTAAAGATTAAAAATTAAAGATTAAGAATTTTATATTACACTCAATGATATTCTCTCTCGGATAACAAAAATTGCAGAAAGGTGACTAAAAATATGTTACATCAAATACTAATTCAAAACCACTTTGACTTCATCCGTGCGATAGGTAAGTGCCCAGTTAAATAATTTCAAATGTTTAAAAATTTTATATTACACTAAAAGTTATTCTCTTTCCAAAAACAAAAAATATAGAGACTTTCGATCACGTGGCTCGATAAAACAGATATGTATTGATCTAATCAGGAGTTAACCTAGGTTTGCCAGACATACGTATTTTATAAAATCGAATCATTATCATATCCGTAATTTCTGGGATTTGCGAGAACGTACCAAAATGCACGTATTTGCAGTTACTAAACATAAAATATAAGACAGAACTATGCCAAACGGAAGAAACTGATCCTGATCAATGAAGAATTATAAATTTCCATTTGCCTTTCAACTGCCGATAGAAATGGCTCTCCCACAAGAAAAAGGTGTTCCTAATTGAAATCACCTCCAATATTTTTTTAAATATAAAGTTTTCTCCTAGTACAAAAAAAAATGTGTGCAGTTCTTCAAACACACTAGAAGTGAAACTTTCCGAAATCTAAGCAGCGAGAGAATGAGACGAATGCAGTATTTAGAGGGTTTATTCATCATAATACAAAACAACAAAAAAAAAATCGAATTTTTTTTAACATTTTATTACTCCGACTCCATGTTTTCTATTTCGACGAATGACACGAGTTTGTGGTAACTAAAATAGAACACGAATGCATCAACGTATCGTTGAAAGACTGCGTCGATAACAGTTTTTGATCACGTCGATTCAGTACGACTGCTGCACATTTTTAAATTTAATTCTGTATTGAGGAATATATTCAAAAGGAGCACCGTACCTAATGCAAAATTCACATTGAAATCCCCACTCAAAATCATTGGAATTTTATCATATTTTTTTCAAAATCCGCGATACTTTTGGCGTTTACTTTATCAAATTCTCGTGGATAAATTGAATAATATTTTCCATCGATTGGTTGGGAGAAATGTAAATCGCTGCAATAATTACAAATGTGTTATGGTCTAATCTGCTTTCGCAAGCACATCTTTCTCTCACTTTAGAAACCTGAACCGATAAGAATTCCAGTTGAAGTGCATTGATGTAAATTTGTGGAGTGACAACACGAGTTCCATCAGTTACAATATGATAGATTGCAACGCCACCTGCCCTATATTTGGCCTTTTATATTGAACGACAATACGACATTTGGAATGTACAATGTTGTCATTATCCACGATTATTGTCTAATTGAAGATCTTCTACATGCAAGCACGTAAACTTTGGCAGTTGAAGGTCAATAGTGACAATCCTTTCCTCGTATTTATGAAATCAAATACGTATATAGCACATCATGGCGACGCTATGAAAATGTGAAATAAAATATCATAATTTTCCCAAAGTTTTGTAACACGCAGGCGTACACCGCACACGCGTACTACCATACGTATTTTGAATTTTATCACATATTTCATGCGTATTATTTAACTTAATTTTAATTTTATCGAGTTATAAATTTAATTTCTTAGTTTACATTTATTTATTTTTTAAATAAGGTTTAGTTTCCACTTTGGGTCACTTCATAGACGATGTGGAAGAGACAAACACTTATTTAAGTTCGGTTGTAGCTTTGCTTGAGGCTAGTAGAAGTAGAATTTATTTTTGTTAAGGTGTCTGCCTTCAGCAAATTAATCTACAGAAAAAATAATTTTTATTCCGAAGGGGCAATTAGTTTTACAGAATGAAATGTAGGGGAAATTTGTTTACAAAAATATAACCAATTCAGGTAATTTGATTGGTTGTTTTTGCTCTCTCTCTCTCTCTTCGGTTTTTCTGCATGAAATTTTGCTACAGAGTCAAATAAATTCACCTTTAATACAAAGGGTTTTTTGGATGTCCGATGCATTCAAGTATGTCAAGAATTCTAATCAGAAAAAAATATTGTAAAATATTGCTAAGTGTAAAACGACCATTGCGCCGTTTTTTTTGTTTAAACGAGATTTGATGAATATTAATTTTGTCAAAAATTTCACTCCTTACTAATTTTGGTGAATTTTATTTTGTGTTTCAATACCTACTAAATTTTCTTTTTCTTTTCTATCTGTTTCGCTCAAGGCGGCTTTTTTGTTCACCTGAGTCAAAGAGATTATTGAAAGGGTGTAAAACCAACCAATCAAACAATTTATTTTGTAACCAAATTTTCCTCTTCCTTGCATTAAATTTTGACGATAGGTTAACTTCGCCTTCAAGTATCCAATATAAAATGAAAATAATTTTACAATTTTGAGGGGCAGCCATGCTTGATTTTGGTTTGAAAACGCAGTGTGTAATCCGGTTAGTTAGATGCGCTGAGGCTGACGAACAAAAACTTAAAGCTTGTTGTACGAATTGAAAAATAATGTGTTTAAGAAATATTATACAGCAAATAGTATGAGCTTTTTATTAAAACAACAGAATAAAACCAGTCATCTTGTTGCTGCTTCTCCAATAAAACATTAATACCCTCTGAAAACTACATTTACATATTGTGCTCAATTACAAGTTTTTCAAGAGGTGTACGCATTTTAAACAAGTTTTTTAGGCAACCCTTAACTAACTCTACCTGGCACCAGCACCCTACAACTGTTTTGTTTCTGGGTTAATCCTATTGGTGGCCAAATATTTTACAAGAGTTCTAAAGTGGAGGTTAAAGCTTCATTTTCATTTTCCAAATATTAATGTAACTCTCAGCATCAGATTATCTGTAGCATACGAAACTGTGTCACCTACGCCTCCGGAGTATGTTCTAAACTTTTCATTTGAAGCAGAAAAAAAAAATTAGCCGCCCCTGTCATAGGCTGCGATTCTAAAGCTCATCATATTTTATGGGATTCTTTAAATAGTTCAAATAGAAGTAATTAGTAGAGTAAGTAAGAAAAAGCTTTCTAAGCATCACGTTTAATAAAACCGTTATTAATTAGTAATTTATTTCAAATGCATCAAATTCTGCTCACCGGGAACTGAGCTATTCTGAAAGTTTGAGCACTCGAAATTCGTTTGCAAAATGTCACCAACAAACAACAAGCGCTCTCGGGTTTTTGATACTAAACCGTTATGGAGTGATTCCTTGGTTAAGATGCAGATTTTAATTTTATTAGTTGACAAGCAGTAGTGTGTGCTTGTAGTTTGGTTGAATGTTTTAATTATTCGGAGCCGTGTCTAAATTGCATGGCCAAAATATTCTCATGTCACGTGAGATCTAAGTAGTCTTAAGAAAAAATAAATATAACCCCATTAAAAGATGCTATGAGATAATTTTAATACTATCTGTAGAGAGAGGTCAAAAGCCAAAGAAACATTCTTTGACTGCATGAAGCTGCCACCTCATCAAATGAATTTTATAAAACCAAAAGTTGGGTCCAATTGTTCATTATTTAGTCACAATTGGTCAGTTATTTCTAGTAATTGGTCAGCAATAGGAATTTTTCGTTTTAAAAATGTTCAAGATCAACTAGCAATTTTGACACTCCGAGTAAGGAAAATTATAGAATGTTTGAATACCGCCATACCACACACGATGTTGTTAGCCTCACTATAGTAAAGCTATATTTCTATAATTATTCGGTGTAACATCCTCGCATTAATTAAAATTTTTAACAAAAAACTTGGGTTTTTGAATAAATCGCTGGTATTTTTGTCAGGCATAATGAGGTTAGGCTAAGTAAATAAAATATTTAATTTATACGAAACAGCTTTTAATAAACTTCTAACAAAAATCGGTGTAGGCTTAGTAAATAAACCAAAGTGCGAACGTAATTCGGGAATAATTATTTCAGCCGAATTAACTCCGAACTTTGGTTTATTCAAATGCCCAAGTTTGGTACCAAATAAGTGGATAAGAAAACTGGTTCGCTCAAATTAAATATTTTATTTCATACTGTTGCTAGTATCTCCCGCCGAAGTAATTCCGAATATTGATTATTCATATATCCATGCTCTACCGAATAATTAAAAATATAGATTTGCTAGATAGACTAGCAAGATGGTTTATTGTATGGCGAATTCTGTAACAGAAGTTTTACAACATCATATTTAATTTGTCAAGTTAGCCCAGAATTTCATCCCAGAAAAATAAAAAATAAAAATATCGGGTAACACTAAAACTGTAATGATATTGCAGCCCAGAATTTTATATAGTAATTTCGTTCATTCTCGAAATTTTATTATAGAATTTTTTTCTCAATTTTTAAAAAAAATTAAGTAAAAATTATAATTCTGGGATTTTATAAAATAGCGAAAAGCCATTTGTTGTGCTATAAAAACATGATCAATAAAAGGCTATTGACTGAATGTATTAGAAATTGTATATACATATATACTTGGGGTGGGAAAATTTTTTTGACGGCCATGACATTTATTAAAACGATTTTAAAGAATTCCTTTTGCTGACTAATTTCTGGAAGTGGCTTACCAATTATGCCCAAATAGTAGCCAATTAGACCCAACTTTTGTTTTTAAAAAAATTCGCTTGAGGAGGTGTCAGCTCATGCAGCCAGCATATTTTCTCAGCTTTGAAGTCAAATAAATAATTCTGTTCAAAACCAATTTGATATTTTGCGCCGTCTCTACGTAATCGTAATAACACATGTCAAATTGTCAATTTACAATACATAATTGAAATTTCACGCATGACCGCATTAGTATGTCATATCAAAAGGGACGAATCGAAATTCAATTTAAAACGAAGAATGGACATTTTATAGTACGTCTTTAATATATCAAAATATACCTTCTACCATAATTTGACATTTATCGAATATAAAAATCTCATGATGTATATATTTGAGTATTTGTCTTGCATGCGTCACCTTATACCTCTCTCTTTACATGAATACTCGAATATGCAACCAAACATTTCTCAACTCTTCAAATTTCGTTAATTTGGATTACATATTTATTTATTATTTTTAATGAAAGGGCTAAAATTTAAATGAATTTCTCATGATGAATGTCTGGATATAGGTCCACTTGAGCAAAATCCCATTATTACGGGTATTGTGTATCGCGTATATACGACGGCGCTCATAAAATTTAAGTGACGAAAAACCTTTTATAATTTTTATGTTTTGTTTATGTTTTATGTATATACAAAAACATATTTTATTATGTGTTTTTGTTTTCATTTTAATTCCAATTAATATTTCAAATGAATTTTAAATAATAATAATAATAATAATAATATAGGGACTTGTTCTATTATTTGAAGTGCTCACTCAGCTCACATACACAAAATACAATTTACATTGTGATTGTTTCGTGCCTATATACGTAAGGATCATTGAAGTAAATACCATAAAATAAACAATTAATTATATTTACATAAACGATTTGTTTTATAAATGTAATTGAAAATTTATGGGAGTAATTGAAATAATTGAATGTTTTCCAATTTTCATTTCAAACTTCCATATATCCTTTAATTTTATTACGATTGGTTTTCCAATAAATTTTATATCCTGTATTGGCTTAGCAAAGCGCTAAATTTTCCCACTTCTGTGTATATATATATATATATATAGATATATAAACATACGTATATACAAAATCAATAATGCCACAAGATTTTGTATTTTATATGTAGGTTAAATAGGACTTATGTGTACCGCAACATACGAGAATTTATTTTATTTCATATTTCGACTTACGTTATTTTTATCTTGTCAATATTTATCAGATTAGATAATTTAATAATGCCATAGAGACAAGAAAACTACTATATCCGTATATATCACCCGTTTAAGACCACGCAAAATATCTAGACATAATTTTCTATTTTACCCGGAAAATTAAATTACGTAAACAATAACCTTAATTGATTTTCGGTTTTAAATTACAAATTGATGGTTAGAGAATTAAATTTTTTTTCTTCTACATTTTATAATTAAATTTGGTTCATTTTCAATTTAACGTACATACATGTATCCTTTTTCTAGCCAACAAATTCTTTTTATGAGATTTGAACACAATTTACAAAAAAAAATTGGCAGCATATAGCAATATATGACACGTGACTTTAAAATTTTATAATTTCGTTATGTCGAACACCAAGGATCATATCAAATATCAAATTTCCAATGAAACAAAACAAAAAAGGTTTTGTGATCGTTTAGAGATTTTTGACAGAAAAGGGAAGATTTTTCATATAGAACGAATTCATATGAATTACGGAATACCCGTTCTCGACATAAAAACTCCCCAGCATAATATTTATGTTATAAATGTATACATTTATTATGATTATTATTTAAGGGTGTTATTTTCAAGTTATACACAATTTTTTTTATTGTTATAGTCAAATTTAAATAAAGACATAATTTTCAATTTTCCTTAAGGCAATAAAATTGGTTAACAACAAAAAAAAATTGGGAAAATTAGATGAGATTATTATAACGATGATGATAAAATATGTACATAGTACTGTTATGTATACACAAACACAGAGTTACATGACGGGAGAGAGTATTCTAAACCAATTTTACATGAAAATATGTTATGATTTTTGGGTGGCTAATTGTGTATTAAACCTATTGTTATGTTTCTATTATGTAATACATATAATGATATCACCACAAGCAAAGCAAAATTTGAAACAACACGCAGTAGGAGGAAAAGTGAAACTTTTTTTATTTTCGCTTTCTATACGGAAAATTTTTTTGGGGGTTGAAATTTTTGATTGTTAAAATTTTTAATTGGTTTTTTATTTTAATAAAATAATTTATTTCATTTAAATTTTATTTTATTGTATAAAAAATTGTTCTACGATATTTACTGAGGGTATACCTGGTTTTGATTCGTTGAAAAGTTAAATTGAGTTTTTACAAAGTTCCCACTTTTACACTCCACAGGAACGTTGATGACACCCTCCAATGACAATAAATTTCTATAGGTTTAAATATAATAAATAATGTAGAATGTGATATAATTCTGATGTATTTTTTAAGCATAGTTGATGGTGTCCACATAACACAACATCTGTCTTCACTAGAAGTACCTAGTCTCTTTAATATCGCCATCGTAGTGAGATTTAATATTTTTTTTGTATAATGTTTTACGGTAATTTAGAAGGTTCGAGATCAGTGTCACGCTGTCAGCTACCTCTGCTTTCATCAAAGAGTACTCATTCATTCATTCACTGGTGTGAAAATTCTGGATATTTAAAAAATTTTGGATAGTTAAAGACATTTATGCGAGTTTTCAAAAACATACAGTGTAAATATAAAAAAAACATTTAAATACCATAATGTCATTTCGAGATGAGCTGTATAGCTCTCTCTCGCATAGAATTTTGCGAGAATTATGTTGAAACATTCACCCCCAATTACGATCGACAAATGATTCCATAGAACTGCCACAGTAAAATTGCAAAATAATCACGTTTTTTATAATTTTTTTAAAGTTTAAAGATGGGATTATGGCTTCTAGTAGTAGAATAAAATGCCATCGACAAGATAAATCTACAGTTTTATGGTAGAGTCGATATCGACAAACAAGTCACAACCGTATGAGCTAGTAGTTTCTAGTTTAATTAGGCACCACAGCTAAACTATCAAATATCATGTATTGCTTTGTGTTGATTAAATTTTCTTTCTTTTCAGATGCACCTAAATCGTCTTGGATCCCAAACATTGATATTGAACGTGCCAGAGTTGTACCATTTAACGTTTTCAATAGCGAAGTGGTAAATATTGGTTCACAAATAAATACGACAGCATTTTCTTCTTCAGAAATTCATGAGATGCTTCCACTGCTAACGATGCCAGACATTTAAAGTGATTTTGCGTACCATTATACCCATCGATCATTTGGCGACAAATCCTTCTCGCCAATTATGTCAGCTACTTGTTGTACTGCACGATGCAACAAAAAATGCCAAGGTGTGAGTGCCAGTTCTATATCGGTGATAATAGAGCACAGAGGGCGAGTATTCAAAGCTGACACAAATTCGACCACTAACGTGATAAATTCCTCGATTGTAAGAATTTGCTCCCAAATGATGTGATGTAGACAAATTTTGGCCAGTCGGATAATTTATTCCCATAATCCGCTCATCAATTTTCTGGCAATTGCTTTTTTCAAAAAAAGTTTTGCATTTCTATTAGGAAATTGCCGGCGACCGCAACAAGGCGTTTCAGTGCCGCCAAGAAGGTTTTAGGGATTAATGACAGACATAGTTCCGAAATCACCGACTCGCGTTGACATGCATACCAAAACACACAGCTATGATTTTATTTCTGGAATGGCTCCTCTTTTGCGAGTTGGATGAACTCTGAATGGGCCTGCAAAATATATTTCAACACAAGTAAACGAAACTGACATATTTGCATGTTCCATAGTCAAATCCTCCATAATTTCAATCCTTCTCAATCAGTGTCTTGTGCACACAGGTCATCACCATTGAATATGGCAAATAATAATAAATAGCAAACTAAATTATAATTTAATTTAATAAATAATAATAAACAATAAATTTAATAATTAATAAAAAAACAATAATAATAATATTTATTGTGGATTTGGTGTACGGTTGGGTTGACCTATTGTCCATTTTCACGACAACATGATACTGTTAGACCAGTGTGAAGTTTTTAACGAAAAGTGTAGCTACACAAATTAATGAAAAGTGTAGCTACACAAATTAACGAAAAGTGTAGCTACACAAATTAATGAAAAGTGTAGCTACACAAATTAGCGAAAAGTGTGCCTTCTAAAAAGTGTGGCAATTAAAAGTGTAAATAGCACACCTTTACTAATGAAGATCGTCAAAATGTATATTTCATGTAAATTTCGGGATCAAACTTTATCATAATAATTCTAGTCTAAAAGTTAAGGTTATTACGAGTAAAAAACAATTTCTCTAAATGTCTGAAATAATATGCATGGCCGATTACAAAAATCGACGACACTATGGCCGATTCCAGAAAACTCAGAGATGTTATACCAAGTAAAGGCATATGACATCTATTAGTAAATAACTCGAGCTATTCAAAACAGTAAACCACATTAAAATAAAAAGACCTGGGGTTGCTTAACGACAACTTAAACATCGGTAGTTTTAATGAATATTCTAATATTCGTCAAAATGCTTGCTACACTATGGCCGATTCCAGAAAACTCAGAGATGTTATCAAGTGTGGGCATATATTTTGTAAAAGTGGACGAATTTTCCTGTTCAAAACAGTAAACCACATTAAAATAAAAAGACCTGGAATTGCTTAACGTCAACTTATACATCGGTAATTTTAATGAATATTCTAATATTTGTCAAAATGCTTGGTACATTAAGGCCGATTCCAGAAAACTCAGAGATGTTATCAAGTGTAGGCATATATTTTTTGTAAAAGTAGACAATTTTTCCTGTTCAAAACAGTAAATCACATTAAAACAAAAAGACCTGGGGATGCTTAACGACAACTTAAACATCGGTAATTTTAATGAATATTCTAATATTCGTCAAAATGCTTGCTACACTATGGCCGATTCCAGAAAACTCAGAGATGTTATCAAGTGTGGGCATATATTTTGTTAAAGTGGACAAATTGTCCTGTTCAAAACAGTAAACCACATTAAAATAAAAAGACCTGTGGCCCTATTCTGGTAATTCCCCGGGAATAGAGAATAATTTATTTTTGTAGCAGCTATTCCCCAGAAATTTTCCCCAATTCCCCGTTTTACAAAAGTTAATTCTGGCGATTGGGGAATAAATTTACGGGAAAACAATTTAATACTCGAGGTCGACACGCAACCTTAATAAAACAAGAAAACAAATGTCTAAAAATAGTTTATACGTTTACTTGGTTTTTATTAATATTTTAATCGAATTTTAATTAAAAAATAATTTTTTTTTATTAAAATAAAAATTGCATATTGATATTCCCAATTGATATTACTAATTTTTAGTATAAATTTACAGCCATAATACACAAATTACGTAAAATACAATAAATTTCTGTTAAATTCTATTCCCAGTTAATTCTTTCCTAAAATAGGTATGGAATAATAAACGTCAAAACTGCTATAATGGGGAATAATTTTTTCCCAAAAAATGTTTTCCTCAAAAGCCGGAATAAACTTTTGGGGAAAAAGGAATAAAACTGCTACAAAATTTAAAATTTCCATTCCCCGGGAATTACTAGAATAGGGCCACTGGGGTTGCTTTACGACAACTTAAACATCGGTAATTTTAATGAATATTCTAATATTTGTCAAAATGCTTGGTACACTATGGCCGATTCCAGAAAACTCAGAGATGTTATCAAGTGTAGGCATATATTTTTGTAAAAGTAGATAAATTTTCCTGTTCAAAACAGTAAATCACATTAAAACAAAAAGACCTGGGGTGGGATGTTGTAACATCACTTTTTTCGATACTATCGAAATTTACATCTCTTTCTTCTTAACGTTTTTTCCATTTATCAATTACGTTATTCCTAATGCGATTTCTACCTAATCGAAGAAAACATTATGTCGTTCTACTCTTATTCTATCACTACGTATTTTATGAGTGATACTTTAACGAAAAACGAAAAAGAGATAAATAAACAATTTATTCTAGTAGCGTGCGATCGCAATATTGAAAGCAAAATTGAAAAGCGAAATGGCAAGCAATTTTATTTAAGGAAAAAGAGATATTGTATTCGATAAATATCGAAAAAAGTGATGTTACAACATCCCACCCCTGGGGATGCTTAACGACAACTTATACATCGGTAATTTTAATGAATATTCTAATTCTATATATATTCTATTTTGATGTGGTTTACTGTTTTGAACAGGAAAATTCATCCATTTTTACAATATATATGCCCACATTTGATAACATCTCTGAGTTTTCTGGAATCGGCCATAGTGTAGCAAGCATTTTGACGAATATTAGAATATTCATTAAAACTACCGATGTTTAAGTTGTCGTTAAGCAACCCCAGGTCTTTTTATTTTAATGTGGTTTACTATTTTGAACAGCTCGAGTTATTTACTAATAGATGTCATATGCCTTTACTTGGTATAACATCTCTGAGTTTTCTGGAATCGGCCATAGTGTCGTCGATTTTTGTAATCGGCCATGCATATTATTTCAGACATTTAGAGAAATTGTTTTTTACTCGTAATAACCTTAACTTTTAGACTAGAATTATTATGATAACGTTTGATCCCGAAATTTACATGAAATATACATTTTGACGATCTTCATTAGTAAAGGTGTGCTATTTACACTTTTAATTGCCACACTTTTTAGAAGGCACACTTTTCGTTAATTTGTGTAGCTACACTTTTCATTAATTTGTGTAGCTACACTTTTCGTTAAAAACTTCACACCGGTTACTGTTAGTGTAGTGTATTTCGTGTTTTACGGTGTAGAGCCCTGCATCGGATAGTATTATCCGCAGATATCCGTATTTATCCGCTATCCGCGGATAAAAGCGGATATATCCGCAATAAAATTGTGCGGATGCGGATCGGATGCGGATCAGTTTTCTTTATCCGCAGTATGCGGAATTATATTTTTCACACACATATCCACTAAAGCTCTATTATCTATTTATGTATTTTATGCGTTATGAAATGTACGCTAAAATTGGAAGTGGAGCATTATGCTGCAGTTTTCTTGCATCTACTCCTTAAACATCTTAATATGATCGACGATATAAATAAATATGCTACATATAGTTGGATAAGTGATAAGCTAGCCTCTTACTGGAACGAAAATGGAGAGGTTATCCCTATAGTGGTAACGTTATCCCTAGTGCTGCTAGTGGTAGCTCCTCAATCTTATCTGATTTTATAATTTATTATGAAGAACCTATGCTAATTTTTTCAGTTCATACACTTGTTTTGTTTTTCCGGATGAGTGCGGATGCGGATTTGATAATTTTTAACGAGTGCGGATGCGGATAAAAAAATTAGTTTTTTCAGCGGATGCGGATCGGATGCGGATACGAAAAAACGTATCCGCGCAGGGCTCTAAAGGTGCCAAGCGATTCTTAATTTGACCACCCTCCCACAAATTTTCTTGGTAGTTTGAAAATTTCGTGAAGAGGTACCTCAGAGTCTCAAACGAAATTTGTTGCTTCACAGGATAGCACAAATATTCTGTTTCAGTGTAACTAGCTTTCGACTGTACTACCTCCTTTGATACCATCAACGATGGTAGCTGTAGCAGCCTGTGCATGAACTTGCGAAAATCTACTGGCTAACTCATTCAACAGCATCACCTCGACAATTTCGATATTTGGACTACATTAGCCAATTCGCCACAGATATACAGCATATTTCCGGTATTGAGAATGTAGTAGCAGACGCACTTTCAAGAATTGAAGTCATATCATTGCCAGAATCCATCGATTACCAAGCCATAGCAAATGTTCAACAAACCGACGAATTAACCCAACTAAGCGAAACTAATAAATCGCCAAAAATTCGAAAAACTTCCATTAGCATTTAATTCCCAAATAACTTTATATAGTGAGACTTCAACAGGAAAGAATGACCATTCATTCCAACATATTTTCGCAGATTGGCATTTGAAGCAGTACATCATCAGGATCATCCGGGTGTTCAAGCTGCTGTAAAAGCCTTGGCAGATAAATTCATTTGGTCAAATATTATAAACGACGTTTAGCCTGTAAAAAGCCAAAGTACATCGTCATAATAAAACTCCATTAGGAAGTTACACTTCGGTTGTAAAAAGATTTGCCGCAATCTATCTTGACATTATTTGTCCACTTCCAGAGTCTGAAGGACAACGTTACTACCTCACATTGATCGCAGCACCAGCTCCAGATATCAACTAGCAAAACTGTTGTGGTTTGAACGAAAACAGACAACAGGATATCATCCACAGTGTAATGGTTTTATAGAAAGATGGCATCGTACACTGAAAACGGCTATCATGTGTCATCAGAACAAACAATTGACATGTGTTCTTCCATAGTGATATGCTGGGATATGCATAGTGATATGCTGGAAGAAAACAAAACCAAACAGGGCCAACCAGAATTCGTACGTCAGCTCAGAGAATACTTTTCTTACATTCAACAAGATAAAATCTTTATCTAAGGTTGCTGCAGACTCCATACGAAGGACCGTTTTTGGTAATCAAACGTCGCACGAAAAATATTTTACTCTGGATATTCGGAGCAAGCATTCTAACGTCTCGATTGATAGACTCAAAGCATGTTTTATAACGGATATTTTCACAAGTGAGCCGATAGTAGACGTCAATAAGGCGCAATCGAAATCTGCCAAAACTCACTGTAAAGTCAAATTTAAGTTCGTTCCAATCAAAGAACCAAATACTCCTAGAATTGGTCGGATTATTAAAATTCCTGGTTGCTACGCGACATCGTTCAATTATAAGTTCACTAGGAAGGAGGTAATGTGGCTGTCAATTGACGATTGGAGGATCATGAGTGGCACGTAGCGGAAAAATTTGAAACTGAACCAGCAATGCCAATTTGACAACACGAAAGTGCTATGCCAATTTGAAAATACGCGTGTTTTTGTTATTACGAAATGTCATTGAAGGATAGCTAATGTAATTTTTATTTTTCCACTAGCTGCGTTTTCCAACTTGTACAATCGGCAATTGCAAATATAAATCTTTATTTAAAATTATAATTTTAAAATTTGAATCTTTAATTCAAATTTAGTGACATCTAGTTTCCGAAATTTTAGTTAATTTTTGTGGAACTATTTTTCTTAAAAAATAAATTCACATAAAATATTCAACCAAAATATATAAAAGGGCAAATTGTTTTTTTCATATGCAGTTGTAAAAGTTAGTGCTTTCTGGGCAGGCATTCATAAGTGCTCTAGTTATATAAAATTGGCCGCTTCCAATTGAATCGATTAATAATTTATATATATATTTTTTAATTTAATTCATGTTACTTGATAATTGCTAATAAAATAAATATTTTAACGATGACTTTATTTGCGATAACTTTATTTGCGACTTGAAGATTATTATGGATTTGTAATAATCCGAAATTTGTCGTTTCCTTCAATTTTGCAAATATCTTTGTTGCAGAATTGATGCGAGCGTATTTAGATTTGCGCGGGGTAAGGCATCGCTTATATTTTTGCATATAGTTTATCATCCTTACTTCGGGGTTTTCTTTGGTACGGTAGGAATTATCCAAGCAATTTTTAAGTTTTAGTTCAGTTCAAATCATAATACACGAGTACAACGAGAACACATTGACGGATTACGTAACTAAAAAGTCTATACGGGTCATCTGAACTGTTGATAAGAAAGTGATAATCAAAATCTTAAAATTTTTGCCCTGTAGGCATAGCATCTGACATTCTTTTCAGAATTAAATTTTAAGAACAGAAAATTATGTGTGCAAACGCAAAGTAAAACTTTACTCCGCCCTCTCTCTTAAAATCCTCAAACAAATCCCCTAAAGTTTTAAACCAGCCTTTGCTTTAAACACTGAAGTCTGACAGAACCGTTCATTCGGCTTCACAACATCATAACTTACTAAAAACAATGGTTTGCTTAACAACGGTTAAGCAAATCACTTCAAAACAGGATATCACAAAACAGTACATTGTACAGAAATGGATAATGCCTTCAGATGAAGTGACTATAAAATAATTTTGATATTAAGTTAAAGTAAAATTTTCTTTTACTTAACAGTAATGTACTGTTTTGTGATGCCCTGCTTTGTGAGATCGTGAATCCATTTTATGAACCTGTATATGCTTTGAATCAATTTCAAACACAATTTTTAACTGCGTCCACTCCAAACACCACACCATCCAAACAAAAACTAAAATATAAACTATTTGGAACATAACTAATCAATTTATTTTTACGAAAAACTCATGTTCAATCAACTTGAATTGTATTTATTACTCGAAAATATGCACACATCTCATTTCACATTGATCCAATGTTTGAAAACGATTTTCGTTTCCACCACATCCTCCATAAATAAATCGTCGGCAGGTGTTTGTGCCCGCCTCGTAGGTGAAAAAATTGCCAGCTGCTCGACATGGTCCAACTACTCCTGCTTCTTCCTCACACGGATTATCTCCGGCACGGCACACTGCCACCAATATGGCGAATAAAATGCTCAAAATAATATAGAACTTCATGTTTAACTAACGGTATATTACTAACAATTTACTATTCTTATATAGCGACTTTTATATACTGAAGTATAACTTGCGATAGCAAAAATGTTGATAATTTGGTTACGAAACTGCTTTAATGTGTCATAAAATCATGGTGTGGACATAGATTACTGCGTTAATTTATTTAATCAGTTTAAAAATTTCTATTTTTAAGCAAACAAAAATATTTGTAAAAAAACACTCTGTCCTTCATGCTATTCGCATTTAACTTCAGATAAAATACGTAGTTCTAAGATTCTTTTAATTTTCAGACGTTCGCTCACACGTTTCAAATTCTAAAATATTAAAAGATTAAATTTTAAGATTATTTTGGTTCAGTTACACTGATTTATATAACTTGTGTCAAAATAAAGTAAGAATATTCGTCTGTAATTACGAAAGATTTTTCAAAAAATTTCAAAAATTATGATAAAATTTTTTATACGAAATTCTATAAATACAACTCTCATTCAAAACATGTACATGAGCTTCTAAATAAATTACAGAAAACTAAAAATTTACTGTCAATGTTCGTATATATGTAACTTTAATATATGATATATAAAACTGTCGGGAATTATTTAAAATTGGTTCAGATTTTCATAGAAGTCTGGAACTATTCGTTGGCTCAACTAGTGGTACACATCGTTTGATAGGTGAATGTTTTCTAAAAAGAATAAAAGAAGAATAAAAAGAAGAAAAATTCTAAAAAGAATCGTACATGATTTTTAAACGTTCACCTATCAAACGATGTTGATGATTTCTATGGATTATATCTCAGGACATATGCATAGAAAAATTTATGTGATAGCGTCCAGAGATATACAGTGGAATTCAGTTAACACGAAAACGGATGACACGAAATATCTTATAACAAAAAAATTTTTTTGGTACTTAGCTTTTTCATATAATTTTAGTATGAAATTTTTCGCTTAAGACGAAACTTTTAACAAGAAATTTCGTTTAACGCGAACAAAGTTTTCGGTCCCTTTATTAAAAGTCCCTTAAAATTAGTACAAAAATATTCGCTTAATACGAATTTTATAATTGAACACCTATGCTTTCATAAAACAAAAAAAATCGTTCAGTTTTAGGGAATTCCCTAAAATTAAATTTTGTTTTGTTGAAGAGAAATGGTTTTAGTTTGCTTTGTATTTGGTAGTCGTGAGTATTAAACATAAAATTGTTTGATTGAAATCATAAAATTGAATTTATTGGTGGCGTTTTTAGGTGACCGTGTTAGTTTTGGTGAGTGAGATATAAAATTATTCTTGTTGTCTAAATTGTGTTCTCAATTCTTTAAAATTGGTGTTGCTTCTTCAGTGAATAATAAGCAAAAGTATGGCTAGCGGAAATAAAAAAACAAAACGCTTAGTATTTTACGTGCAAATCTGAATGCATAAATACTACAAATGCCTTTCCAGCATTACAAGCTCATTGAGCTGTGCATCGCTAGAACGAAATCAGTGCTCGGGTTTTAATTATCAAATCTAAAGCTAATTTATTTTATTTTTACGATAATATCTTTTCATGTCAAATTTGTAAACTAACATAACTGTCACACGCACCCGGCAAATTGCTGCACTTCTTTTCTACCATTAATCCTCTCAATATAAATAAACAATATAACGAATAATTAAGAGAAGCAGTTAGTAATCTTGTCGGTAGCACAGAACAACCGATTTTTAATCGTTTGACTATTTAACGCTCTTTTACTGTAAATCAATACGAAATAAATTCGCCGCTGCAACGAAATTAAATTTTATTTTAAAATATTCAGCAAATTGAATGGCGGAACTCGAATATTGACATAAACTCGCGTTGTAAATAAAACTTGCTTTGTTTGTATATCATAAAAATATTGAATTTTACGTAAATTAATTAACAATTCAATTAAAATAAGAATGTATTTTACAGTTGCCAAACAACATATTAATACAGTTGGTGTCATTCGTTTGTATACCTTAAGAACAAATTTTTGTCTATTATTGACATCGAAAGCTTAGTAAATAATTATTTTAATTTTACAATAACGAGCCAGAAACTAATAAAAACATTATATTACTATTGCTCATTAAATATTTTTTTTTGTATTCTGTGTATATCGCAGACAAACTATTTGTTTCGACTGTATGTATTGCATTATCAACATTTAGATGTATACAGTGGTGAGCAAAATTTTCCGGACAAATCTGAATTTAGGAAAGTAATGTAGTTTAACAATGATTCCGGCCATTTTCTGAACACTACTAAACTCGTTATATCCTATATTTTGGGCTAAATTAACCTTGATCCTGCCGCATGTGGATAAGAATACAAAACATATACCAAAGTCAATGAGCAAAACTTTTCGGACAAAATTGAAATTCAAATTATAAGCAAAAATTTTATTATAAGTAAAAATTCCTTACAGTTTAGTTTTTGAATAAGTCTAGAGGTTAAGACTATTAATATTTCGTATGCAATCCCTTCCTATCTATTACGGCCTGTAATCTGCGTGGCGTGGATTTGATTAAATTATGAACCAATCTGGTGTCCCATTCGAAATCGATTGCTCATTTTAATGAACTTTTCTTCGTTACCCTATGATTATCTCTGATTTGTTTGTCTAACTGATTCCATAAACGCTCTATCGGGCTTAGATCCGGGCTTTATGGAGGAGTTTCCAATACATTTGGGCAATTTTATAAGCACCAAGACTTAATATTATAAGCTTTATGCTTGGGATCATTATCTTGGTATAAATAAAAATCAGTTTAAATATTCAAATAAACTGTACTACCCATTGTTGTTTGGGGAAATTGGAGAAGTGTTTAATAGTGGAACTAATATTTGTCTTGCAATTCTTGGTTTAGTTTTCTCCATACTCGTTTTTGTTTCGTGCCGCTGTTGTAGCTAAGCCTAAAAATGCAGGATATAGCGAGTTAGTAGAGTGACATAAACACACAGTAAAAATTAAAAGAAATGGCCGGAGTCATTGTTAAATTACGTTAATTTCCTGAATTAAAATTTGTCCAAAAAATTTTGCTCCATACTGTATAAGAAAATCTTAAACAAATAAATTTTATGTAAAAGCTCAAAAATTACAATCGTCATTAGCTTTAACTTTTGTTGGTATAGAGATGCTATTGGTAACAAGATATATTCATATTTGCAAAAACCATTTCAGAAAATACCAATTTTTTCGAGTTATTCCTTATTGAAATCGTGATATGTAACTTTACGTCTTAAAATTTGGTGCTGCAAAGTTACAAAATAAAACTTCCGTTTATAGAGCCGAGTTACATTTTATGAATACCATTTTAGTACATAAATCGGAAATTTACAGAGCTTACATACAGTTTGTAAACAGTTTTATTTTTCCTTCATCGAAAATGATAGAGCACAAAGTGCCATTCTTCGTTTTATGATTTTGGAATCTAATAACGTAATTAGCATTTTTTGTTTTTGCTCTCCTGCAAAATTTTAATTTTTGAGTTGTGTCTCTTTTTCATGTCATGAGCGATATGTGTTACGGCATGGCAAAGGAAAAATGGTTTTTAATTTTTATTTTCGTTGTAATTGTAACGACAAGTAAATCTTTGATGTGCCTCGGGCTATTAATGTTGGTTATTTTTTTAGATTGCTTACTGCTGGCACTCTTTTCTATGAAAGAATTTATCCGACTCAACAATATTTCTCGAAACAGGTTCACAATTGCATGGGAACGTCAGACACAAGTATTGATGAGTTCTAAATCCTATTCAATGACTTGCTCATGCACCAATTATGTAAGAAGCATTCCGCGTGGTTTTATTTTCCGCTCGTGCCATCACCTCACGTAAACCTTGATCGTTTTTGAATGACTGAGATGTGCGAAATTGTCTCAGTAATCTATTTCTAGACAGTATACTGCAGAAGATGCATAAATTAATTTTTGGGTATGAATTGGGCTGGATTGGAATTCTAGCAAATTTTAGTTTTGGGAAGCTGGATTTGACTGGTTCATCTCTTGGCGGGTTAAGCGAAGTTTGTTTCAGCTATGGTGAATAAACGAACTGGATAGTTAATTGGCCGATTGCTTTTGGATTTGCTTTGTGGAAAGATCCAGAACTTCATCCGGGATTTATGTTGGAGTCGCAATTTAGCTCAACATACCAGATTCGAACATGATTGATTAATAAATTGCTTAGGACGGTCGAATTCCAAAACTTCGCTATATACCATTTTTAAATCCCCACAAAATTCTGAATACCTGATTTGACAATATATATATTTTTTAATATGATTCCCAAGGTCCATTCAGAATGGTCGAATTGTAGAACTTCATCAATTTAAGCTGACCTTTCTTATTAGAATCCTAGCCCAGCACTGCAAAATGAAGTTTAAAGTTGTAGGTTAGGAGGCGGCCTGGTTTAATTCGTTATATCCGAATCCCAAAATTTATAGTCAAATTCAGCTTTGTACATTGAATTTGATCATCATTTGTTGAGAAATGGCCTAGTTCCATTGAGCATAATGTTATAGTGCCAATCCAATTCTATATACCATATTTGACAGAAATTGGTTGAGGAACGATGAAGCTCCATTGCCATGCTCGGCATAATATGTCCTGTGCAGTATAAATTACTTGGTAACTAATCGAATATGTAACATTGCCTTTGGGATGCCTCACATATTTTTTATTAAATACTTATGGATTTTAGAGTAATTTTTAATATTGTAATTTAAACAATTATGGTTTCAGGAAATTCTACTTTAAGTTGTGGAATTGCATTATTATTAAATTAATAAATGTTTATATTATTTAGGAAGCCGGAAAATATTAATTTAGAATTAAATTTCAGGAAATCTACCGATGTAGGTGAAATAATATTCCTTTGATGGTTGACAAGCCAAACCGATTAACTCCATTTTTTGAATATTTGTAAATTTTAATATCAACGTACTTGATTGGCTCTATACATTGAAAATAAATTACAGTAATAATAAGTGTTAACACCATTAAATGACAAAACTAAAAGTAACTAAATTTGCAATTTCTAACGAATTTTAAAACCATTTTTGTACATATTTTCTCAGTTTTTATCAACTTTTTGTTTTACGGAGTTAATCGTTTTGGCAAATGAAGCATCCAATTGTAGATTGTGTAGATTAAAATTGCCTATTGTTAATGTGTTACTAACTATCGACTTTATATAGATGTCGGTAACCGGGCTGATTCAATCAATCAACTTGTTTAGGAAGCCGGAAAGCATTAATTTAGAATTAAATTTCAGGAAATTTCCAGATGTACGTGAAATAATAAAAATTTTCCCTCAGCTTGCTGATTTAAAGAAGCAATTGTTGAAGACCAAAATCATCGTTATCCATCAAACCTATTAAGCCTTTATCCTCCCTCTAGTAGTTAGAAGTAGATTAGAATTGTGTTGTGCCGTACGATCGCTAGGTGTCTGAAACCGGGTCGTTCCGTCCCAAAAAAAAAAAAAAAAAAAATTACCTTTCCTATCCCTCCTATTGTTATGTGTAAACAGGCTGTAGGAATAGGCCCGGCGTTATCCGGGACCACCTGTCCCGGTTCTACAGTCCAATCAATCAATCAATCAATAAATCGGAAATTTACAGAGCTTACATACAGTTTGTGAAGTAGGCCCTTAATTTTGTTTTGAACAAAATTAATACTAGCTGTTTACCTTAGTATGCCAGAATTTTTTTAAATATAAATTACATATAAATTGTAATATTTATATGTAATAAACCCCACTTCCCTATATTCTCGAGGAATTGCCAGAATAGTACCACTCACGTGCTGAAACATATTTTAATTCAAAGGGAAGAAACTAAAAATAAAGGGGAAGTTGTTTCCATCCAAATAAAATATTTTAGTTGGTTAGTTTTATTCTCTTTTAATATTCTGAGAAAAATTTGTCCGGATAAATTTGGTCCAGGTTAACATAAAATCATCTTTAAAACCTCTGCGTCAAAATTTGATTAGAGATAAACATTTTTTATTATGCAGCGGATCATATATGAGAAAAATTTGGAGGGGAAGGAGTGTTTACAAAATATAGTGTTTTGTTAAGTTTTACTCCATTTCAATATTTCATTATTCAGTCGCCTTTAGTGTCGCAACCAAACTGCCAAACGAATTGGTAACCTTACCTTGATGCAAAAATAATATGTGGCCATCACCCAGAATAACCACAAATTTAAAATAATTATTTGTGAAATGAATTTCAAAATGAGAATTTATTTCAGAAATTAAAAGTATTAAAACTGATGTCTGAGCAAAATAACAAAATCGCCTGTGGTGCCACTTCTCTTAATAGTCGAAGCAATTAAGCAAAAAAGTTCGAAGTTTTTGAGAGCAAGACGGATCGTAATGCGGTTTTTGCATTCGCTTCCAAAAATTATTTGTAAAAACCGCCCCTATTTTTTTTTTTTTTTGAACAAACGGCCAAAAATGCGAGACGGCTTTTGGAAGATTAGAGAACTTTGTAGATAAGAGTCAGAACTAGCCCCGCTCGGATTCTCGGGGGTTTTTGAGCTTGCTGATCACGATTATACTGTTCAAATTGACTCACAGCCAACCTGGAGCTGAGGAACGCCGATGAACGTCATCTCCGTGTGACTCTCCGGAAAATCACGCGGGGAAGGAGAGAATATCGACAAAAACAATCCGAAATTCATTCTGGGGGCGTTTTTTGGGGCGCTGAATCCGAATTTCCCATCGAAAACGACCCCCCGAACACCTAGTGCCCCGGAACTTGCGCCCTAACGTCGTCACCGAGGGTTTTCCTCACAAGATCGAGAAAAGCGAACTGAAAATCGGAAAGGAAAATTTTCAGGGCGCACCACGTGTCCGGGGGTTGTTTGCCGATGCAATATTTGAATTCAGCGACCCAAAAACCCCCGAGCCCGAGTTTCTCTCCTTACCCGCGTGATTTTCGGGAGAGTCCCACGAAGATGACGTTCATCGGCGTTCCTGAGCTCCAGGTCGGCTGTGGGTCAATTTGAACAGTATAATCATGATCAGCAAGCTCAACTACCCCCGAGAACCCGAGCGGGGCTAGTTCTGACTCTTATTTATAAGGTTCTCTAATCTTCAAAAAGCCGTCTCAAAAAATGCATTTTTTTAATGCATTTTTGGCCGTTTGTTCAAAAAAAAATGAGGACGGTTTTTACAAATAATTTTTGGAAGCGAATGCAAAAAATCGCATTACGATGCTCTCAAAAATTTCGAACTTTTGGCATTTTTAGTGCTTCATTGCCTCGACTATAATATGTAGTTATTTTCCAATAAGAATAACCGTTTTTGTAATTTTTGAGAACGGATCTTATTCCGAATTATGGGTCTCTTTAAATTTACTACCCAGACAAAAAATTCAGCCAACAATTCACATAGTTAGACTTCTTTGTAAAATAAACGAATATAACATTCTAGAGCTAGACGATTGTTTTCCTCAAAAACTTTAGGTTTAGGTATAACCGTGAATTGTATTCGTGTCCAAACATACAAAGACGAGAAAGCAAAAACCTATTATTTACTTGTAATTTAAGAATTGTTTCAATTTTACAGCAAATTAGATTCAATTTTAGTTTTTCTACTTAATGCGGGGGCGGTAACTCGAAACTATACTGTGGGAAGAATAAAAAATCATCATCACAAAATGGGAAATATGATCCCGAAATTTTCAATTTTGCGATTATTTATGTATTTTGTAATATACGACAAGTAAAATTATATCCGCATCTAGAGTAAAAGAACGAAGTGAAAACTTGGTTTTGATGTTACAAAAAAAAAATATTTTTGTAAGAAACTTCAAATGAAAATTATTATTTTCCTTTTTTTTTGTGTATCTTATATTTTATTTTGTATACCAAAGTCTTATTGTTTGGTTGAGTTGAGAAGTAACTTAGCGAAGCGAATTGCTATTACGTGACATGCCTAAAGCGATAAAATGATGAAAACAAAGCGCTATGAAGTACAAAAAAAGTAATGTGTAATGTGTAATGTAATTTTTTATGTTGTGAAGTTTTTTTTTTATATATCAACAACGGCATCATCGTCATCATCATTTTCACTTTAGATTGTGATAATAATTATATGATGAAAATGTGGATTGGATTACAAGCTTTTATACATTAAATAAAAGTTTAATTTGAGTTTATTGTTTTTAAGGAAATTTTTGTATCAAAAGTTTTTTTTTTTTTACAACACATCAAACAATTAGTTTGCACACCATAATATATTACATAAAATAATGAGATGTAATTAAAATAAAAATTTCATGGGGTTTGGAATACTGAATGTTATATAATTTAGGTGTAACAGATATATAAATATAGGGCTAGACGATGTCTAAATCAAAAATAAATTACGTAATTTAATTTAAATTTTTGAATAAAATCTGACATAATTAATTTTGACATTTTTCTAAAATTTGTATTTATCTTTTTATATCTCTTTGTATTCTAATCACATTTAAATAGAATGAAATATATTTTTTCAAAATTTGTGTAAGGATATAGAAATCCTTTGGGAACACTGTTTCTATTAGTCAAATAAATTTTGTATTTTAAAAATGAAATCAATACAAATCGTATATAAAAATGTAACCATGGTACATGGTTCATGCAAATAAAAAGAATGAAATTTAAGTTGATATTGAATAATATTAGATTATAAAAAATATATAAGGGCGTGGTCCGTGCTATTATTTTAGTATGTACCCTTCTTCAATTACACGGTGAAATTTGATATTCCCGAAATCGTACAGGGGACTTTAAATCTTTAAACCACCTGATCACTAGCGGACACATTTTTTGCAGAAGTATGAACACAGTATTACTCAGAGTTTTCGAAGATTATTTTATTGGACTAATAAAATTATATAACAGGCACCTAAGCAAGCCAAAGGCATTCGTACTCTTTTATTTGTATTTTGCTGGGGCGACAACCGATGTAGGGATTTGACCGCAGCCTGAATGATCTTACATTATTAGGTTATTTTGAGATTAATGATTGACAAGTTCAATGCATCATAGCGAGATGGGGGGGCGCTGGAATGAACACACTGCCGCTAACCATTTTTTTATTTTAAATATTTCTTGTGAACTGTTCATGAAAAATCTGTTGGAAGTGAAAATTGGTATACCACACTTTAACCGAGAGCACATGACATGTATGACATTTTATCATGTCTTCGATAAGTTAATACACAACAACAACGCATTAACGAATACGCACAAGCAGTAAAAATAATCAATCGAGGAGAATCTATTAATATCCGCCAACCTACAACCTTTACTCCAAAATATAATTCAATAGGAGTGATCTTGTTAACGACAAATACAACATGTACGGTCAGCCAAAAGGGTCAATTTACGAAAAAAAATCATCTCGTGTCACTATTGGAACAGAAACTGTCGAAAATGCAAACATTCAACAGTTGAAAGTACGCTAAATCATTCACATAAACAACGCGATGGACGATGTCATCATTTGTTAGCTATAATAACAAAAAAGATAAAAACTACTACTATAAAGAACAAGGAACGAATCTAGAGCTACAGATAAACGCGCCACATCATTACAAACTGCTAAGGTACTTTGAAATAATGAGTAAATGTGCTTTTACCCACAGACTTGTCAAAATAGCAATCAATGAAGGATACTACCGGTACATACGCGCACGACTAAATATCGATCTTTGCTCACAAGCAAGCTTCATTACTTCTAGTACCACCAGTGGCAGTCGTCTGGCTTTCCCTGGGAATAGGGAATTGCGGGAAATATTCTCACAACATTTTTGCCTAAACTGTATTTTCTAGCCTACTGAGAGCCTAATAAGTTTGGTGTAAATCTTTTCGAAACAAAGTTAAATGGGAAAATAGTTTTCCATATAAAAATTTTGTGGTAGAAAAGTTTCCCAATTAACTTTGATTTGAATATTTTTGTACTAATCTTATTCATCGGTAGGCCAAAAAATATAGACAAAAACGCTATGAAAATATTTTTCACAATTTCCTATTCCCAGGGAAAGCTAGAATAGTGCCACAGTAGCTTGAAGGCTGCTGCACGACTGTTCGATTTTACCCGCACTCACAATCTGAAGTTATTAACTAATAGTTTTTGCTCAATAAAATTCGTCTACGTTATTTGACGTTTTCTTCATTCCATTGAAATTGTTGACATTGTGTTTTTATTACCATCGAAAGATTTTTTGAAATTGTGTCCCCTGTATTAGTCTAACTGCAGAACCATCAAGATACCTAAGCGGGCATTTATACCGCCTCCATCGTTCCTCCCCCCGGTAATCTTGAAATCTATTGGAATGTTAATTTTGAACACTTCCATCTAGAGTTTCGGGATTCCATTGTGATAGCGATCGAGCAATGAAATGATGAAAAATTTGACACAAAAGCTGCTCATGTCTTTCATGATGGTTGAAGGAAACCTTTTTGAAGATAGATACTATTATGAGTATAAATCGTAAATATTAAAAATGCAGACGGCGTCCGAACGAGATATTCTGGAAAAATTTCGACTGAGCGTTAAAAATTTGTACAGCACCGCGCAATTGGTCTAGATCTAGACGATTACATTTGCACCATTTTCACGTTATCAATAAAGAAAATTTCCAAAGCAAATTATTTACATTCTATTCATTTATAAAAGTTTGCGAACACAAACCAAACAAAAAATTTAATGACAAACACTTGTCATAAAATAGCAAAACGCTTGCTCATTTTCTGTTCTAAGCAAAAAATTGTATATTTGTAGGTTGGTCGTCTGCGGACCAAGTAACGAAAAGATAAAAATATTTTAACTCGCAGGGGAATTTTTATATGGAAAAAATGATGGAGATATATTTTCAAGCGTTTTTATTGGGTTAGCGTGCGGACCAAAAATTATAAATTTTCGCTCGCACTCGTGCAGTCGGCTTGAAAATAAAGACAAACAATGATGAAATGAATATTACGGGAATCTGCAGAGATCAGAAAGAAATAATAAAAATGTCAGCCACATTATCAATAATACCGCAATTCTACTCCAAATTTCAACTAAACTTAAAAGCGTTATTTGTTAGTAAATAAAATTACTCAAGATCGTACACAGAAAATAACGTGGGTTAGTCTAAACAATTTACCATTGGCTGATCCTGTAGCACAGCACCGATAGATTTACTTATGCATCTATAGATTATTCATACAGATATCATTTTACCCATATTAGGATGCAATGTAATCAACAGCCAATTGCTTTTGATAAGCACAATCGAGAAAAATTTGCTAGAGAAAATTGAAAAAACTATCAACAAAATGTAGAGCACTCGAAGATTTACACCACCCCATGAAAGCAAAAAACTAATGACGAGGGGTGTGACAAGCTGTTACAAAACATTATCCATTCCTATCAACAGCATTGAATTAGATGACTCAAAAAAGATGGCAATGAAACGAAAAATAACTCGTAAGAAACGATGAATTAACAGCCCAACACAGAAAATTCATGGAAGAATATGACCAACTGGGGAATATGCAAAAGACCGCGGAACGCCTTAACGGATAAAATGATATACTATGTGCAAATGGTATGCTATGTGCCTTTATATTTACTTACCAGATGCTAAAAACAGATTTGTATGTTGATGTCCTCAGCCCAGGATGGGACTGCTCCGAAAAGTGGTGTCAATTTAAAGAAGTGGACAAGCAATCAACATGAGCTACTAAACACCGTAGGCAGGACCGAAAACACAGACTTATGTATGTAAAGTTGAAGTTGATAAAACAGTCAGAGCTCTGGGGTTCTATTGGAAGCCTCGTGCAAACATTTTCAAATTCAACGCAGACCTTCCTGTACACACTAGATCAGTGACGAAGCGAAACCTCTTGTCTACGACAGTCTAGTTATTTGATCGTAGGATGTCTAGCACCAGCGATAATTACTCCAACAATGGGTCTATTTTTTAATTAAACCCGAGCAAGCAGGCTTACCCTGGGTATTGTACACCGAGCACAGGTTGTGCAGTGCCAAATGAATCAGTGTGCGTAGAGTAATTACTTGTTTTTTACTTTGCATGCTCTTCGTACACTGGCAATCATTTCAGAGTAAAATTTAAAGAACCGAGTATGCTCGGTGTAAGCACAGTTCACAAATAAAAACAAAGTGTACAGAGTAAAATTACTCAGGTTGAATAAAAAAACACAGAGTATTTTTTGAAAGCACACTGCTTGCTCGGGTTGAATTAAAAAATAGGCCCAATTATGTGCTACAATTCTGGTTCCTAGGGCTCAATTGGGACGAACCTGTCTCAGAAGAATTTTCCCATCAATGGTCAATCTACATAGAAGAACTTGTCTTGCTTAGTAATTTTAATATCCCAAGATTTACTTGTATAGGTTTCACAAGTGAATCCTCATTGAAGTTCAAAGATTTAGTGATGCATCGGAGCAGGCACTTGCAGGTAGTGTCAAGCAATTACTAGTCATACAACAGGTATACCAATTTTTGCATGGACTGACGACTCCACGATAGTACTGTTCAAAAGTTCAGATATTACGTTGCCCTGATGGATAGGACCAAAATGGTTGAAAGGCAACAAAAATTATTATTCGATAAATAAACATAAAGAATCTGTGGACAGGCGTTAGCAGAATTGAAACAATTCAATGTAACAACCGCTTCCGAAACAGTTTTTTACACTCAATGGAGAAAAATTGTGAACAACAAGACAGACTCAACCCAGTCGTTTCAATGCAGAAATAACAGAAGTACTTAGTAATAGCCAAGAGAAGGATAATGTTACAATTAAATCCCTTTCTGGCTCAACACGGAATTCAGCGAGTAGGCGGAACACTTCAAAATTCATTACTAAATTATGAAGAGAAACATCCTGCTATACTTTTTATATAACTAACCATCAGCTCTTGAAAGGTATGTGCAAAAAATGCCACTAAGGCGATGATTTCAAAATGTGTCATTTGACACAGATGTAAACCTAATCAAGGATGTGACCAGTTGATGGGAAACCTGCCATCTTCAAGAGTTTGCCATTCACTGATACTGACTTGACTATGCAGGTCCATATAAAAATGAGCAAAGGTAGAGAATACAATACGTATAAAGGTTACATGGCGATCTTTATGTGTTTGCCACCAAATCAATCCACATAGTGGTAGTAAATGATCTTATACCGAAACATTCATTGACTCCTTCAAAAAATTTAACTCAAGACGAGGAATGGTAGTGACATGTAAAGTGGCACAAGTTAAAAAAATGCGGCAGTGGATTTTAACAAAATCGTGACTGAACAGCTAGCTTCGGACGGGGTAATATGACATTTTCAACCACCAGTATTGTCTCATTTTGGTGGATTATGGGAAACTGGCGTAAAATCAGTTGAAACCTTTCTAAACACGATCGTGAGAAAAACCGCACAGCAGTGTTAAATTGTATACCCAATATTCATAAAACATAATCGATCTAGAATTTCTCACAGCCGGTGGTTTCCTAGCTAAAAAAGGAGCAAAAACTAAAGGAAAGAGGAAAAACTAACACAGGATTTTTAGATCTACAACAAAGACTACAACAACGCCCAAGTTCTTCTATAATAGAAACCAATTTATCTCCTTCTAAATAGATGCGAGGAAGAATACTTGAAACTCATACAGAAATAAATGGGCACGTATGATCCGTTTCAGTTCGTGCCCCGGGAAATCCTCTCTACAAAAGAGCTGTAGAGGCAATCCATTTGCTTATGAATATTTTATGTGGTTTATTTGCGGGTGGAGATAAAATAGCAACACTTAAATGCTTTTACAATTGAATGTTACTTTATTTAATGGCTTTAAATTTACAATTAGATTTATCTCCTTGTAGTGTAGAAATGAATGACCAAAAATATTTTTTCATTCGACCATTTGTTCAAAATGTCGTGTTGGTACGCATGCTTACCAAAATTATGAGCTCATTTTTATTTTAGTGTGTCACGGCAAATATGACGTTTCGCCAAAATGGTGGAATAAACTATAATTGAACGATGACAAAGTAATTGTAACTATAAATTATTTCGTTTTACATAGGAGTACATTTAGGAGCAAATACAATTGGTAAGTTAATCTTGAAATATTTAATTACATTTTTAATCTTATTTCTATCTAATCTTTTATTTTGCGCCGGTTTTTTTTGGTTATTTGATGTGTTCTAGGGTGCGACAGCCGGATGCAGGTAAGTATTTTCTTTTGTACATAATCCCGAACAATGTCGATTTTGTCAAAACAAGAACCCCCAACAACAGACAATGCCGATGACGGTTGTGGTTAATACTGAAGATAATCAACCGAAACAACATGGACGGTGACAAGAGCAAACACCAACCTAAGGTTATTACCATGTTGAGAGCGGTTTACCTCCCATCCTACTGCCATGCAGAAACGCAACCCTAATAGTTCCAACGCACAAGTATGCTTTGAAAGACTGCGAAACTGTCCCAAAAGCATCTTACTTTGATCTACAGGAGTAGTATAACATAACATACGATTTAGGCAAAAACATAATCGCGCGCCGGAAAAGGTCACTTGTCGATTTTGTTGATACGATTGTCAACCAGTTATTCGGTATACTTGATTAACGTACCATTTATAATTACACAGGCGGCAAAGGTAAAATAAATAAAACCAACAATATCATAAGAAATTACTATGAGAACATATATCGATATTGGAGTAAATAATCAAATTAATTAAGCATAATTACAAGGAAAACAATCCAAAATTTGAGGCATTCACTAATATTCTGAACAATATAAAGTTTCATGAAGAATTCACTGACCTAGTTCTTCATGCTATCGGGGAATTGATAAAATTTCACATTGCATTTTGTATAAATCGACACTATTACAGAGGTGTATCAAGAAAGACAAGACCCTCAGTATCAACACCGCACCAACTCCAAGAATAGATCAGGTAAATCGTTGAGAGTCTGAAACGAAGCAGCTTCATGTTGAATTATTATTTTTTTATAACTGTATGTCAAAATATTTTTTATGTGTGTTTGTTTAACAACAAATAAAAATAATTGATGAAATGTCAAAAATTTAGCTTAATTTTATCGCGCGTAGGAATAGGGAACTTGAGAACGGATTTATATATCTAATTTCTGTTCAAATATTTCATTCCCGGTATACTGAGGTAAAAAGCTATAGTGTTAAATTTTTTGAAAACAAAATTAAATTGGGAAAAATTATTCCCAATTTATAAATATTTACATCAAACTTTCCTCCTTAGTAGGCCGGAAAAATTTTTTTTGAACAAAAATTACATATAAATTCTTTTCCCAGTTCCCTATTCCCGGGGAATTACCAGAATAGTGCCACTGCAGATAAAAATTTAATGTTAAATGTGTATAGTTAAACAGAGACATCTATATTCTAACGCGAAAGATACTAATTTCATTAGCTAAACTGTGTAACACAAAACAAAATTCAGTGGTTTAATTTTCATTATCGTTTTCGCTTGTGTCTGTACTATAGGATCAAGCTTAGAGTTTGTGTGTTTTGTTTGTTTATTACAACTGTACCTGTTTACATGGTTATTTTTAGTATACAAGAGGTGCTATATCTACTGTATACTGTTACAATCGGTAGTAATAACTATAACACGATTACAATTTATATAAATTTCCATTTTTTTGTTTAATTAAACCAACGACGAATTTCATTAGTAAAATTTAACTTTGAATTAATGTTAACTATGAATTAAATTATACTTTGTAAATATTTTTTGTCTCTAATCGAGGTGATAAAAAAATTTACATTATATTGTGTTCATACCTCTTTGTTTAAGAGAGCGCCTTAATAGAGTTTTACATAGGGATGCCATTCTCCCAAGACAGGTATTATAAGTTGAAGAATTATTTTAAATGGATTATGTTTATCTTTTTCTAAACCATGGGTTTATACTTCCCAAAGCAATCAGAACAAAGTACGTATATAGTTGAAAATACTGTTCCACGAATATTTTGCCATCTATCCACTAATAGATGCACTATTACATATATTAAAATTAATTAAGAAACGCAAACTAAAAAAACAAATTACCTGTACTCGAGCTTCCGTTAAATTAATTTTCATTGCTAAATCCTCCCTTGTAAATACATCAGGATAATGAGTTTGGGCAAAGGCGGTTTCTAATTCTTCCAACTGCAAACGAAAAAGAAACAAAAACAAAAAAATCCACTTTTATCCTCTAATCACCGGAACTATTTAAGTAAAAGCAAATAACCGTTTTTTTTCTTGTTACAACAACTAAATGCCTAATTACCTGTTGTAATGTAAATGTGGTTCTATTCCTCCGCTGCTTCCGCCGCACAAAACTTTCATCGTGTATCGCCGGATGATACGAATAACTGGTATCTGTAACAACAAATAAATTTATAAATTATTTTTTTATAGGCTAAACCACAATAATTTCTAATTGGGGAAATAAATTTAATGTACCTAAATTAATTTACATAATAATTATATTTATTATTATTTTATAAATCAATAATTAAATATTCATTTAAAAAATAGGAAATTAATTTTTTTATAAACTTTTGATCCGCTTTTAATAATTTTTGTATATATTTTTTTTTTTGTTCCGTGGATGCTCAGCGTATTATTATTGGTGAGCTGGTGAAAATCATTTATATTTAATGAAAATTCGCGAAACTATATAAAGTAGAGGAAGAACCGTTTTGTATTAAAATTAATAATAATAACATTTTACAAAAAAGGGACCTAACAATTTTAACCGGTTTGCTGGATATTGTTTTAATTTGGTGAAAATCATTTCCACCATATACGGTACTTGCTACATGACCTTCTTAATTTTTTTTAATCTTTTCATGTACACAATTTTGTGGTTGAATAACGCGATGTACTTGTTTTTCATTTTTTAAATTGTTTAGGTGAGAGTTAATTTTTTTTTTGTGGCTTCCATTATACGGGTAATAGGGTTATGACAGGATGGTTACTCTCATGTAGCATACACAAGAGTACATGTGAAAAATGTGCTGTTTATCATAATCGCAATGGGATGTGGAAAAGTTATTAATTTTTGAGGGGAGAGCTATTACTTAAGATATAATTGGATTTATTTGATACATAACCCATATAATTTTTTGCTTTCGTTAAGTATCACGTGGCTACAAAGCGAATTTAATTTCCGTTTTATGAAAATTGGGCCAACAGGGTCATGTAATATAGTAGGAATTGTTTTAGCCCAGGCTACCTATAACAGATACTTTGTTAAAAAAGGTAAACATTTACCGCCCATTTACCCATTTGTCGGAATATTAGAAACATCTAACAGCCGTGTTTATGGGTTAGAACTTTCAAATGTACTACGGATAATGCTTTCGTCATTCTTATGTTTGCTGGCACGTGACGATCATAAAAAGTTTATTTTATTTTTCAATTTACGTCAGACTGTATATTATTAATTAAATGTGAAATTCAACAAAAAATTTAAAAGGGGCAATATTGGAGTCTCATTAAGTTAAACATTATTTCACGAAAAAGTTTGTAGCGGTTAGTTCTCATCATTTATCCATTACATGTGAAATCTACTTTGATGACAGTTCATTAAATGTCAATAAACAATATTATGACGTGTTACAGATTAATGGTTGACTATTTTACTTCATTGAATCCCACCCAACTTCCAGATCCGCTGGATGAGGTTTCCCGGCATGCTGGGGTAGATGTTTCCATTTTATTCCGTTTTGTATGTACTAAAAGTAGGAAATTTTGCTTGACCTTGTAATGATATTACTCACGTCTTTCCTCTCTGTGCACTCGTAAAAAGTAGTTTCATGTTTCTGTTACTCAAGGTAACATGATTGATGTAAAACTGGCGTAAATAAATGTTCCTGAGTTCAAGCGCGACTACAAAGAACGGCAGATATTTTTCTCGGTTCTCGTCTATACCATTCATGAAAAAGATAGTTTCATCACAGCACAAAAATTCCAGTATCTGAAAAGCTACTTGCAGGGCGATGAAGAACGCATCTTGCGCAATACTAATGCGACTGAGGCAAACTATAACAAAGTTCTTCAAAAGTTCATAAATCACTACGATGAAAAAGGGCGTACCATTACATCACTTATCGTCCGTTACTTGACACTTGGCTTATTTATATTCTTTTAAGTAAGCTTGACTCAGCAACACAAGCATTATGGTCACAGTCTAGCATAGTCTCAGGCATTTACAAAGAAGTAACTACCACTCCTGCCCTCGACATAAGTAATAAAGTCAATATTTTCTTTGAGCACGTATAATTTAAGGCCATGACATTACCCAAACGAGAAGAAAAATAATGCTTTTATTATTTACGAGTAATTTACTTTGCAGAGCACTTCATCACTGGAGAATGCGAGTAAAAATTAGTGAAGGATCCAGGGGATATAACCCTTGGTCATTCCCGAGGAAAGTTACAATTATATGTGCATCCAATTCATTCGCAATTTGAAGTAGTAGCATACGTGCGGTCTAAAATAGCCTAATTTATTCCAACAAATATTTTTGACTCTTATAGATGTGAGCAACTATACGGGTTGAAATATTACTTGGCGCCAAAGTTTACTATGGGGTAACGGATGATACACGGCTGTATACAATCGATTGGTTACAGAGGAGTTATCATTCTGTTGGGTGGTGGCGGGTAGATTTATTGGTGGCCGGTAGTCGAGCCACAAAGTCACAGTGTTTTCACATATTGCTTGACTTTTATTATTCATTATAAGTGGCTTTTGGGAAGTTGAGTCAATACCAGAAAAATCACCGTTTTCCGAAACCGAGCAAAAGAGTGTGAACTATTCTCCAAAACAACCAGAAGAGGCTTGCTCAAAAGTCAGATTTATCTTACAACTACCATTAACAAAGTCGGCAACTTACAGATTAAGAGCCATGGAACAGAGGTTTGAACGAGATAGTGCATTAAAAAAATTATTAGCTGCCTTTATAGACAAGAAAAAATTCGAAAACTTCGGTTACATGGAGGAAGTACCAAGTGATTTAATAGCTAAAATAATGGTGTCGATTCCTTGTACATCTTCTATTTATCTTTTCTTCTATAATTCTATTATTTCAAAAGCCACTCGATATTTATTTCAAAATTTTTATTTAAATTTGTAGCTTGCTTTTAAGGATCGTGTTTTCCTAGTAAAATTGCAGCATAGAAGAAAAGAAAAATAAAAGGTTCACATTGAATCGACACAAATATTTTACGTGTGTGGGCTGAGCATTAAATTGTCATTAATAGTTCGGTACTTACGTTTTCGTCAACATCAGTTAGTTCTTACGGAAGATATAGAAATATTTACCGCCAGGTATTGATCGATGAAGAAAGTGCGAGAGCAGGTGATCGAATAATGAGGAAATTAGACGATCATCTGGTGACATCTCTGATACAATGACCAATCTTAAAATTCCCGAGCATTCAGAGGCAACAAAACTATGGGGTTTAGAATGGGATCCCAAAACCTACGAATTTCGAGAGCCAAATGGATCGTACTAAAAGGCCGATGTTGCCAGCATACCCCGGTTGACGCGAATGTCGGCTGTTTAAAATTACGTTATGGAGCGATTGAAAAATAATTCTAAATCGCAGATATCAGCACATCCGTGAAAATGGAGAAAATTAGTTGACAATCGAATGTTTGACAGTTTAAGTCATTTCAAACGAGAACAATGGAAACAAGTTAGCTCAGCTGACAATGCGCTGACTGCGCGTCCCCTCGAAAGAAATGTTCCTGATCTAATGAATCAAATTAACTTTGGAGAATTACGTTTTTCACAATATCACGACCAAATGCTCCAGCCATTTTAAAATCACAAAACTATTGGCATTCCTGCTTCAGTTTCGTCGTAATTGACCAATCAATATATCCTCAGATGTCAGATAAGATCTAGTGTTAATTTTTTTCTTTAACATACTTTGGTTCATTGGAATGCTTAAAAAAGGCGAACCCACGACAAACATTACCTAAGAACACTGATCTCGGGCCATTACGAGTAAGTAACGTTTCCGCTTTTGGAAATATTACCATAACACCTTTTCTAAGCATATCCAAAGCACGAAAGAGTTTATGTTTACGGTCAAAGCTTCTTACGTAATTTCAAAAGTTCAGTACCGTGAATATATGCCATTCTAATGTGCCCATCCAATCTTAAAGAGCCATTTTTCGCAGTTCGCTTATCAAGTCCTATACCTTACTCAGTAGCCAAGTAGAACCATCTGTGCATTTTACAGGTCCATGCCAGCCAATAGTGCACCAATCGGGATTCGAACATTGTATAGTTTTGTATTTTGTTACATTGAATCATCCATAATAGAAAATTTATATCGACCGACTAATAGAATCGACAAACATGTGGATTTTACGAAAATAATACACATCTTTTAAATTTTGTATCAGTATGCGACCGTTGGAATGTCAACAAACTCGCAGGGAAAAGTACCATTTGTTAATGGTTTTATTTTATATTCTATGATTGGGTAAAAAGTGTCCTTTTTACGCAATCATAGAACATAAAATAAAACATTTGTTAATTCGTGAGGTCGTGAAATTAAAGCTTCGAAAATTACTGAAATAGCGCTATCTAACTTTATTCGGTAAGACATTTAAATTTTCCGAAATTTGTTGTTAATCAGCTGTCCGTCGATTTAATACATGGGATATGATCGATCATAATCAAACCGATTCCGTTGCGCCTGTTAAAACATTGAACATTTTTATTTATTTAGCTAGGCGCCTAAATTGTTAACCTAGATGATTAGTGTGGTAAGCTGGTAACAATCAAGTGTTGCTCTACATTAAATTAGATTCTTTCTTCCGAAATTGTAGTAATTCTATTCGAAGGTCAGCTTTGAACTTGGTGTATAATTAAATTAAGCACACGATTTGTCTTGGTGCCAACCAAAAAATGAAACAGAAATTTTTCGAATACATTTATTCTTGTTGAATCGGTGAGTTCAATGTGCCGTTAATTCGTATACCAAGAGCGCCATAATTCGTATATAGTCGCATCCAATTTGGCCGTAGGATTTGTATTGATCTTACAGGAAACAACAATTTAAAAATTACACAACTGACTGCGTCTTGAATTAAAACTAAATACATCACAAACCGCATGTAACCTGGTGTAAGTAAGGTGAGTGTAACCTTCGGGCGGATCAAGGATTTTGATAATTACCGCAATGCGGAGAGCTTTTGAAATGTACATAGGTTGAGGTGAATTTTGTTGAAATACGATGAAAATACGTTTAAAAATAAAGTCTAGTACTCAGTTCGATTTCCTTCATACGATTTTACTAAAGTGAAATTAGAAATGAAAAATTCCACTTCTGTTTTCATTTTGTAGTATTCAAGCCGAGTTCATTGTTGTGTTCATTCTGTTCGTTCCGTTGGTGGTTTTTTAACCAATGGGATTCGTCGAAAATGGCGTTTTTTTCTTCGGTATTTTTTTCATCAAGTTGATCTATCTTCAACTTTTTTACCGAAGGAACATGACAAGAAAGAGACAACATGATATATATAGTAAAAACAGACAGACAATTTTCAGTATTTTTATTTTGTAATCAAGTAATTGTTCATTTGGAGTTTTGATGTTTTTTTATGAATTTTTCATTATTTTTGTTTATGAACAAACTTCAAAACTACAAAACGCCAAACTACAAAAGTCTAAATCTTCGATTTTTCTACGATATGTGAAATAAAATTGTTCTGTAAAGTTTTCATCAACAATGAACTCATTAAAATAATACTGCAGAAAAAATACCGGACGCACATTATTTTCACGTGAAATTTTGACATTTGCTTGTATTTGACAATAAAAAAAAATTTAATACCATAAACTTTTAAATGACATATTTTAATAAAATCAATTAAATAAATCTGTGTATTTACTTAAAATAAACAAATGCATCGAGGTATTTTCTACGTTAAAAATAAAAATTTTCTAAAGAAAATTTCATTTCTGTTTCACCGGAAAATAAACAGATTTTTTGAGACCGCGTTAAAATTTCATTTCACTTTGAACAGAGTACTAAGCTTAAGACCAAATATGCAAAAAATAATTTTTCATCATTTGTGATCGGTTTCGAGCTGCTTCATCTATTTAATTGAAACAGGCGTGGCAAAAATATTAGTGTTACGAATTTGTGTTTAACTCGAATATTTGTTTCGAAATCAACGAATTTGTACTGAACTCTTAGAAGTCAGTATAAAAGAATATAATCGATCGGTGCATGTGGTTGTGCTAATTGAAAAAAGTTGAGTGTGATCGTGTGAGATAGATTGCTGCACTCAACATAGAAATCATTAGATCACTTTACCGACTGCCGTGAATTCCCGTTTAGTAGCATTTTTAACCTTCACTCTGTGTACGTTAGTAAAAAACCAGACCTACAAAAATGTAAATATAAAACTAATTACTAAAATTTATTGAAAATCCATTTAGACATGCCTTTTTCAATTAGATATACACAAGATAAAAAAACCGAGTTATAATCGATTGATTCTATTGCATTTTTTATCGTTAGAATGAAACTAAACCCATTTCTGTGTGCTGGAGTAAAAAATTACCCCATCTATTTCTATATAAAAACCGCGATCCGATCGAAACGCAATATTTCAAAACGCGATATGGTATACAAAACGCGATGTGGTACAAAATGTGCATTGCGAAGCGACGGGAAAGCAGCGACCCACCTGATATAACCCGGTCCTATACTCTCGCTCATATCGATTTTTAAATTCCTATAAACCGAAATTAAATTTTCCCTTCACCCGCCTGATATAGCCCGATCCTAATCGTTTTAAAATATCGCGTTTTAAAATATCGCGTTTTGATAATTCACGTTTTAAAATATCTTGTTTCAAATGGGACCCATAAAAATCTGTAAAAAACAACGCAAAACGAACAAAAATTAAACTGATACCGTTCGTCGTCTATCGAATTTTTATGTTGATGCGTAAGTAAATTTCGGTTTTTTTGAAAAAATTTCAATAGAAATAGAAAAAATGGTTTATTCAAAGTATTGTCCTTTTTTCGCTATCTGCACATCTCTCTGGCAATACATGAATATCACGACGAAAAAACGACGCGCTTTTGGACAGAAACCATTCATCGAACCAATTTTGTACTTCTTTGAAACTGGACAAGTGTAGCTCTACCAAGCCATACATCATCGAACAGAACAAGTGATAATCCGAGGGAGCCATGCCGTGAAAGCAAATCAAAGCAATCAAAATTTCTCTGTTAGATTTTCCATTTGTCTCTCAGTCTACTCATGCGGCACCCATTTTTTCTCCTTTTGAGAATTTCCCATGGCATGTAAACGTTTGGAAATACCTTGGTGAGTCGTGCTTGCCTCCGTTAATCTTGAGTTTGCGTATTATCTTCATCCAATAACGCTCGCATCGAGTTGGCATGGTGAAGAAACAAGATTTTTTTTTTAAATTTTAATTCACGGTCATTGTGACCGTAAAACCGAAACCTTTATTTTTACATATATTTCTGCTAACATTCCACTCGTCAACGAAACAGTTACAAATAGCCCCTAAGTGTTACAGTGTTTTCAAATGTTTTTGGTCTTCCGGAGTGCTTCGTGTCTGTCCTCAATGGTGAAATCGCTACTTTTGAAGCGATAAAACCAATCTTCACAGGTAGTTTTCAATCGTGCATGTTCTCCGTAGGCCAAGCAAATGACGTGCTTAGAAAAAATATTTTTGCATTGCGATCTGTGCTGGTTTAACAACTGGTTATCGTTAACAACTGTCCACACTATTAACAAAACACAACTTCTGATATAAATGCAACTCTGATGTCTCTATAGCACCATCTATGTGTGAAACCCGGAAATTTAGTTGTGCACCTGATACTTGCAAGCGAAAAATTAGAAGATAGCCAATGGCACTCTTCTTCAACATGTTAGATGCGGCAGATTTTGCCGCGTATAATTTGCATAAATTAGCAAACCAGCATCTCTATGACTGATAGGTTTGTTCAGAACGAAAAGAATTTCTCAAAAAATTGACATTGCAGCTGGTGGACAATAAAATCAAGAAGCGACTTGCCACTTCCAAGGTCTTGAAAAAAAGCGTGAAAATCGCAATGGGTCACCAACCGCTCAAAACCAACAAACCAAAAGTCGTAAAAGTTGCAATTTATGTCGCCGTAACTTGCCGCTTCTGCGACACGTAACTTGCCACTTCTGCGATAAACCAGCATGCAAAAGGCATCATCAAACCGTGTGTGATGATTGCATTAATTTAGAAATAGTTGATGATGAAATTGAACATCATGAGGAAGTTGATGACTCTTCTTTTTAATAATTGTAATAATCAAAATTTAATGAATTAATTATAAGTATCTGTTGTTACCTTGTACATTGAGTTTTTGTATTTTTAATAAATTAGCAGTAAGTAAAAATAATAATTTTTATTATGGAAAATAATTTTAAAGTTCAAAATACATTTGGGTATTTGATTTACCTCATACACGGATAATGTTTCACTATACCATACGTAACATTTTAGACAGATTTTATTACTATCGGCATCTGGAAGATACATATGATGCAATATTTTACCGAAGAGGAACTCAACATTATACAAACCTACAGAAAGCTTATTATTATACGATTTAAATTAAACACGAAAGCTGTAATAATTTTAGTGAAATTTGTAATTCAATTATATTAATCGTAAGAGATTTCCCGTTGGTCACAAATTTTAACTCTCATGTGAGCCCCATACGGAACGGGATGCGTAACAGGATGCACTAAAACAGGATGTCACCAAACAGGATATCACAAATCAGTACATAATACTCTACAGGATGAGATTTATATTGAAATATTTTCGACAACGGTTAAGTGAAGGAAAATTTTAATTCAACTTTTTAAGTCAATTCTCAATCAAAATCAACGACAACTTCAAATTCAACTTTATTTTAATCGGTCCTGTTCCGTACCATGTACTGTTTTGTGAGGTCCTGTTTTGTTTATTGAAATATGCCATAGTGAACGCCTTTGTATACAGGCCCCGACTTGTATTAATCAAATACTCCCGACGATAATTATAAAACGACGTCGCTGTACATGGCAATTGAACGTGCCATTCCCGTTATTGTATTAGAAAGAAACCGTACAGAAACAATGATTTTCGACATTGTTGACCTATTGTCTACATTTTCTACATTGTCGATACAATTGTTCTAATTGCCAAAATACATTGTCTACATACGGGTACAATATTAATTAACTACATGATGTAGATAATACGGGACAACACATGGTTGTTGTTGAACTTTGGATTCATTTTCAGATATTTTACTACCATCTGTACCAAACAAGGGCAGATTGGAGCTTTATATCGAAATTGGCTACAATTAAAACATTTGGATGTTATGGAAGTGTATTTGGCCTGAGTGAGGCTGTTGAATTAATTTTGGTTTTGACTTGCTGACACCTCGGGTTGCATTATTGTCATAAACCATTTCTCAAAAGATAGCTTTACTACATACTTCTTACGTCAATTTATGAAGTGTCTGCGCCCATTATCTTCAATTATGTGATAAATTATGGATGGATTATCAAGATCAACAAAAGTGATACAAACTTGTTTATCGTATAATAATATGAAAAATAAGTCTAATTTACCTTACCCAACTGTTCAAAAATTTGAGCTACTCAAAATTAGCAGTCTGGAAAGCTTATACGATCGGATTTTATCTTATTAAACAAATTCACGAGTCGCAACTCGGTTAAACAAACTTGTACACTTTCAACCGTCCCATGGTCTATCTTTGATGGTCAAAATCATGTCGAGCCGTCGTTTACTAGGTTTTTATCTGACAACGTGTCTTAACCAGTTGATATGAAACCAAATAACTAATAACATAATATGGCAACTCGAAGGTTCAGAAACTACAATATGTATTCATACAAATCAAATTCGAGTGCATGTAGTAGAGCACGAGACTTCCAAAAAATTGTATTTGCTTTATATCCCACATATTCATAGATTCATACCCTAAAAAAAGAACTTATATGTTGTGTATGTAGATATAAGGATAAAACCATGACATATGTACATAGATGGACTAGTTGATGATAGTAATTTTGGATTAAAAACAAAAAATTCATGAGCAAAGGATATAGACAGACGAAAATAGCATAATTCTGTAATACGATAATCTCTATCTACTAACAACATTATGTAGGATAATTTAATATATCTATTGAATTATGTGTTATCTACTTTACGTATTATGATGGGCAGTATGTTGTTGAGTTAGTTTTCGATGGAAGGAAAAATTTAATTAACTGCGGAGAAATTCGTATGCCGATAGCAAAGCGCGATCAATCAAAATTTATTCCCTAATCGGCCTCAAGTAACATGCCACCCGAACGTAATTTTCAATTACACGGCACTATTAAATTATTTGATCTGTATACAAGTAGTAATTATTAATGTAAAATCTAATTACCCTAAAATTGTCTAAACCCTTTATGTGACATAAACCAACATTTTACGGATTATTTTATAATAAACCATCACTCTTTTTTTTGTCATTCTAATAAATTCTACTTTGTCGTGTAATTATTTATAGATCAATTCAACTATAAAGTAATCTTATTTTGAGAACAACAACATGATTTACAGTCAAGCATCATAAGTATCAAAATCTATCTTTGCAACCCCTATATATATATATAAATATATTGCATGACACTAGCATTAAATATACATAAATTAAGGGATGATGACAGTTTTTTTTTTTTGTTGTTGACCAGCAACAACTTTATTTATATGAATATGCATGTGTTGATTCAATTTTCGACAACACAGTCTATTAGGGGTTGGCTAATTGTTTTATTAAGAATAAGTAGATGAATGGCAATTATGTATGTTGTATGACGGAAAATTTTAGAGTGGGTTCGATTGTATAGTGCATGCATATACATATGTAGTTATATGACTAAGGGATTTGGAATTTTTTTTTGATTGTTGGTAATACCAGAAAATATTCTGTCTAAGCGATATCGTAACTATGTTAAAGAATCTAAAACATCATCTAGAATGGAGAATGTTACTAGTATTTTGTAGTTTTCATATCGAATTTAAAGTCTGTAATATGTGTTCCTTGTTGGGTAAAGGATGGAACTTCCCTTATAACTTGGTTGCCTGGCAGATTAGCACGGTAGCTTGGGTGGGTACGACGACAACCACAACAAGAATTATTTACGCAACCATCATCAAAGGTTCCCTCTCATCTCGAAATTCCCCAACGAAATTAGACACGTGACATCATTTTTTATGGTTTCATAACAATATACAAAAGAAACCTAAATATGTATTTAAATAACTTTAAATTTATGACTAAATCTAATCCGTTATTCGGATTTAAACATTTTCATTATATCTAAGTTTTTTTTTTTTTTTTTTGTTTGAATACGCATATCACAAAAAAAATATATTTATACGGTATATAAAAAAAAATTGAAATAAAACTACTTACGGTTTTAGTCCGGATTGCGAGCGCTCGGATATCCTTTCCAAAACGTTAATTAACGCAAGGTGCTGTATTAATAAAAAGCTATATGCTTATCCAAAACCAAAACTATAACAAAAATCATGCGCGTATAGCCTGGATCAAAAATCGAAAACTATACTGAGACAATACTTAATAATTTATATAAATACACTATTTAGAGACAACAAGTCAGATTTTCTTTGGTGTCGGCTAATAATTTTTAACGACAAATAATCGACGTATAAGCCCCCCGTAGCACAATTATTGAAGGGCCCGCTCCGTCCACGTATAACGGTTGTTTGTCTTCACTGTTCAGATGAGTACCGTATTTTCCGCCGGTTAGGTCTGAGATATATATAACCTCGTATACCTCGTGGAGTTTTGAAGGTAGTTGCTTTTGACTCCTATCCTATTCCACGTACAATATTTTAACCTTTACCTATTTTAAATAATAGGTAACACACAAAAGTTAGAACATATCATAAAAAAACCTTATGATGCACTATTTACCTATGATATGTATGGTTCGCAATCCCTGTAGGGTATATCACTATATACACACTCAAACACGGACGCTAATTTATTCCAATCCCGATAGTTTACTAGAATGCCTAAAGAATGTGTCAGAAAGAAACTAATTGGTAGCTGGGATAACTATTACTTAATTGGTACACACTTACCACTGGTAAATTTTGGGGTATAGCGAACGGCTGCAATTACACCGTGATAAAATTAAACAAAATATAATAATTTTTTCTTTTTTTTTTTTTATGCAGGTATACACTATGGTGGCACAACACAACTTTACCACAACAACTCCAAAAATCAACTAAAAACAACCCATCGATAAGGTTTCAAATACTGCATACCGAAAACCAATTGTGCAATAAAATTGCAATTACAGTTTGACCGCAACTAACAACATCGAAGGTAAAACAAAATTATAAATGTTTATAACATGTCACGGAGACGTTATGCAGGGGTAACCTGTTATCATACGACCACAACACTAGTCAAGATTTTAACTCTATTTGAATTGGTTAGATAGAGGTCATACCTAACAAAATGAATACCGGTTAAAATAATATTATTACCGTGCAATTCACGTTGATGACTTCCACTAGCGATCAATACATTACAGGGCAGATTCGATTCACAATTGCAAATTCGTAATCGAGGCTGAAGAACATATAATCCCGGGTGAGAGGTAGAGCATGTTTAGTTCCCTCCACTAAACACAAATATCCTTGGCATGATAGGTGCCCAAAATTTTACCCGCGATGTCAGCCAACAAATAGTTTACATTACCTATTCTCTTTACCACCTTAGCCTTAACGCGGGATGGGGCTAACTTCGCTGAAAAATGTTTAGTGGCATCACTCTGACAAAACGATTTCACGTAAACCATTTGTCCGGGAGTAAATTCTACCAACCGGGTGCGTAAATTATAAGCGTGCGCATATTTATTATACGCCTCCTGTAAAAGCAATCGTATCGTTTCATGAACAATTGGTAAGCGGTGATTGGTAGGCAAGCATTCTATGTCCGGTTCATTTAACAAATTAGATTCCTTTAACAATTGATACTGATTTCCATGGAAGATACGATGATACCCAAACATCAGGTAATGTGGGGAATGTCGCGTCGATTGATGAATGGCGCATCTCAATGCGGCCGCAATTTCAGATATGTGTTCATCCCATTTTCTATGGTTTGTCTTTAGATAAGCACGAATAGCGGCTAATATTGACCGGTTAACCCGTTCTGACGCGTTACTTTGCGGCGAGTAAAGAGCGGTATATCTGGAACGAATAGCAAAAGATTTTAGAAATTTAACGTATTCCTGACTTCTGAACTGCACGCCGTTATCTGAACATATAGTTTCCGGCACGCCAAAAATATCAAAGGTTTCTTTGAGGTGGTTGACGATTGATTCGGCAGTAGCTTTGGGTAAAGTCTTTAACACCACAAATTTAGTTAGCTGATCCAAAATAATTAATATCATGGTTTTACCTTTAGCCGACCGAGGGTACGGTCCCAGTAGATCAATATAAATGGTTTGCCAAGGACGTTCAGCAAATACCGGCTCCCCGAGTGGAGGTCGAGATATTTTATTAGTGGCTTTGGTGATCTTGCAAATTTCACATTGGGAAATATATTCGAAAGTTTGTTTCGCCATTCTAGGCCAATAATAAAAACGCCGAATCCTTTCTAACGTCTTCTGCATTCCTCCATGTGCTGCAATCGGCAAATCATGTTCTTGATGTAATATCTCTGAAGTCATCTTTTTCGGTACATAAAGTTTCCATACTGGAATATCATGGAGACATTGATCAGATTTTGGTTCAATTCGTATATATATGCGGTTCTCGACAACTTTCAGGTTCCCGTATAATTCCGGATGGTCAACAATTTTTTTCCACAGTATCTGATAGTCTGTTTCATTAAAATCTGGAGAATTTATATTAATAGATTTGGCGGACAAGCTTATCTGATCAGTAATCTCTTCCACGGTATCACAGTATATTCGGGATAACGTATCCGGCACTACATTCTCGCGACCACGCTGATGCTCTATCAAAAAATCAAATCCTTGCAGCTTTAAACTCCAGCGTGCAAGTCGGCCTGTCAAGTCTTTCTGACTCATAAGCCATTTTAGAGCCGCATGATCCGTGATCACCGTAAAAGGAAATCCTTCTATGTAGGCTCGGAATTTTTTTATTGATTTTACCACCGCGAGGCATTCCAATTCCGAAATTGAATAGTTTCGTTCTGCCTTATTTAATTTGCTAGACATAAATGAAATGGGTTGTTCGTAACCTTCGTTGGTCTTCTGGAATAAAACCCCACCTAAACCTTCCGTACTTGCGTCTGCTCGAATATAAAACCTTTTATTGTAGTCTGGATTAACTAATACAGGAGCAACCGTTAACAGCTGCTTTATTTTGTCGAAGGCGGCATGGGTTTCATCGGTCCAATTGAAGGGTTGGTTTTTCTTCAACAAAGACGTAATCGGAGCAGTTACATCAGCGAAATTTGGTACAAACCTTCGGTACCACCCTGCCATACCCAAGAAACGCCGTACCTGTTTAACTGAAACTGGTGAGGGAAAGTTTACGATCGCCTCAATTTTTGACGGATCACTGCGTAGTCCATCTTCACCCACTAAATATCCCAAATATTTGATTTGACGCATCATGAAGTGACTCTTACTCATATTCACGGTTAGACCTGCATCTCTCAATTTCTCGGAAATAATCTTTAATAAGTTCAAATGATGATCGAAAGTTGGCGAAACTACTAACAGATCATCTAAATAAATGAAAATATTTTCGCGCAGTTCGTGCGGAATTACGATATCCATTAGACGACACATAGAAGCAGAAGCATTGCATAAGCCAAATGGCATTACACAAAATTGATATAACTTACGCCCTGGTATCGAAAAAGCGGTTTTCTCTTTGGAGTCGGATGTTAGTGGTATTTGCCAATACGCGTCCTTCAAGTCCAAACTAGTAATATATTTTGTATCCCCGAGACGCCCTAATAAGCCTTCGATATGGGGCGCCGGATAAGCATCCTTTTTAGTCACTTGATTCAGCTTTCTTGAATCGAGACACAGTCTTTTCTTGCCATTTGGTTTTGGAACCAACAAAACAGGTGAGCTCCAAGCACTGTGGCTCTCTTCTATGACTCCTTTATCCAACATTTCTTTAATAATTTGATCCATATCGAGTTGTACAGCTGGAGACACCGGATAGTGCCGCTGTTTAATCGGCTCAGCATTACCCACGTCAATCTTATGTTGGATCAAATTAGTACGGCCCAAACCCTGCTTTTCGAAAGATGGAATCGAGTTCTTAACTTCATTCAGACATGACGCTTGGGATTCGGTTAAGTGATGAGTCATGGCATCTGATGCGCTTACTATTTCGTCCACCTGCATCGTCATAGGGACAATATTAAACGCATTCCAAAAATTTATACCGAGATACAGTTCTCCGCGTAGCGAAGGTACAATGAATATCCGAATGGTTTTAGAGAGCGTTTCATACGTGACCGTTGCATTAATATATCCTAACACACGATTCGGTGTTCCATCGGCTGTCTGCACTGCAGAATTAATTCTATTGAACTTAATGTTATGTTCTTGTAAAAAGTTTAAAGCGTTATGTCCCAGAATGCTGATGGTGGCACCGCTGTCCATCAATCCTCTTTTTCGAACTCCATTCACTTTCACCTCTACGTATGGTCTTAGATCCGATTTAGAAAGGTCAATTTCATTAAGTATTAATTTTGCACATTCTTTATGTAGTTTCCGTTTAAACTGAAAATACAACACGTTGCGGTTAGAGTGCCGCTTTCCCGTTCTAGTTTTGTTATTTGCCTTGTATGAGTTGGCAGGAGGCTCTCCCAATCGCCGTGAATGACATTTTACACATACGGCATTATCGGAGGAATTTAAATTTAGCCTTATGTGTTTTGGCGCGTTTGGATTGAACTGGGATGAAGGTTTGAATTCCCCCAAACGCATTGCCCCAGATTGCATTGCGTTCGTCGGCCTGTTTCCCGATTGGGCTGCTTTAGCTCTACAGACATCGCAAAATGGTTTGATAACGCCTGGTTTCCCACATCCGAAGCAAAATACCTTAGTGATTACCTTAGGACAATCCTTAAATGAATGTCCGATATCTTGGCAATTCCAACAGATAATGAATTCGTTCGGCTTCCAAATTTGAATCGGTTTTGAGGGCCTAATTTCAGAAATTGATTGGTCGGATGAGAGACTTGGGTTTGTAGTTTCTTGGTCTTTATGTTGCTCAGAATTACACAAATTTACACTGGTATTTACGTCCATTTGGTGTATTTCACTCACAGGTGGAATAAATCGACGTCGATTGTTATCGAATAGCTTCCGAGGGTCATGACCTGATTCAGACCAATGACATTCGAACCGTTTACAGGCAATTCGTAGCTCTTCAATAGAATTGTATTGGTGTAGTAACACCTGCGATTTGAGTTCTGCCTGCAGATTTGATTGGATTATCTTCAATAGTTGAAAGTCGGTAAACGGTTGCTTTAATCGATAGTTACGGGATTCCATTTCTAGTACATAGTCGTCTATGGATAGGGTTGTTTGACGCCGTTGCTGTAACGCTAACCTTTCATTGTCGTCTCCGCCAGGATCCGAAAATCTTGAAATTAAAGCTGGTCTAATTTCTGGCCAGGTTACTTCAATATTCTTCCTCATAAATAGCAATATCCAAGTTTGAGCTTGGCCCTCCACATAATTACAAATGATTCGATGTAGTTGATTAACGGGATACCCGGCGAGAATAGCTTGATTTTCTAACTGAAACACGAAATCACTCACATGAACGCTCTTAGCAGATTGTAGTGTACTATACGACCCAGAAAATTTAGGAACATTCCAATTTGGTAATCTCATCATATTATACTGAGGCGGCGGTTGCGGAATATTCTGATTTATAGGCGCGTATGCAATCTCCGGCCAATTAAACGGTTGGTTGTTCAATATCTGTTGTTGAGGTCTCGCGAATGGATCCCCATTTTTAAATCTAGGAGCCCCGAGGTCTGGCTTACTGAACGATATGTTAAATGGATTTGGTAATATGGTAGCACCATTATTTAGTGCTTTTGGGCTGTGAGGCACCCGCGTTTTTCTTGAAACACCCTGAGCGACATCTCGAGATCCAACCTTCTCCAGGACCGCCAGATTTTTAGCGTCAGGAACCGAATGTCGTTTATTTTCTTGACTAGGTATGGATAGTCGTTTATTCTGAGATCCCGGTGACTTATCTAGAACACTATCTTCATTCCGGTCTTCTTCCGCCGATTGATTCTCAAGTAGAAAGTCCTTGAGTGGATGTAGTTCTTCATCTGACGATCTAGCTACAGCGGAATCGCGAACGATTACCTTATCGACTGGCTTTATTTCCGCGTTGAGTTGAGATTCTATATAATTCTTTAACGTTTGGCAAGTGCGTCGAAGCCGGACCATCGTTCTGCCGATATCATTGGCTTCTCCAAACGAATTTTTGGCACGAGTCGCTCGTTGAAACCAATGATTAGTTCTAACCAATGCTTGAGTTAGAAGAGGTAACGGTGTGTCGATCGTATATTTGTCAGACACTTGAAGCAGCGATGAAGTCATATTTGAACATAGTTGAACCTCCCTTAAACCATCGTTAGGACTTACATGCGAATGGAGAAGTTGAAACGCAGGTTCTTTGTCTTCAGTTTGCCAACATTTTAGGAGTTTGGATAAAGCTCCTTCTTCATTGGGAGCAATTTGACGTAATTGAAATTCCACAATTAATTCGTCTTGTTCAAGGAGTTTCACTCGATCGGGAATCATTATAAACAAAAAAAAAAACTAACCAAAGAACCAAAAGAAGAAAAACAATAAAAAAAATTGGAAAATTTATACCACAGTCTATCACTCTCAAAAACACACAAAACACCAAAAAAAAACCTTACAATAAGTAAGAAAAGAAAACTTGAAATATTTAACCAAGTTCAACTTAAATATAAATAAATAGTTACGATATTATTTACGATATGCAACAAGGGGAACGAAATGAGAACAAACAATTTGATGAGCTTTAATTATTCAGACAACTTGACGCGGTTGATGAATATATGACATATAATAATGATACTATCATTAGATTTATAATTAAAATGCATAAATAATTCTTAAACTAAACTAGCACACCTTGAAGAAACCTAGAACCCGTGAATTGGATAACAACATGAGATAGGAAGAATAAACTTAAAATATTTGCCTAATCATCCCCACACAAATCAACAACTCATAACGGATCATAAGTTAACCAAAGACATTGTATTGGTCTTGCGTTTTGTCTGAAATAACCTACAGGACAATTGAAAAATAAATACACGAAACAACCAAATTCTAATTGAAATCTAGCACACCTATCGCTCAATGCTCAACTGTTAATTAACTCAAAGACAAACCTTCCCGGTAAAAAGGCAAAAACACAACTGTGCTAGCATGTGCTCTCTTCAGGTCCCTGTTTCGGCGCCATTTTGTAATATGTGTTCCTTGTTGGGTAAAGGATGGAACTTCCCTTATAACTTGGTTGCCTGGCAGATTAGCACGGTAGCTTGGGTGGGTACGACGACAACCACAACAAGAATTATTTACGCAACCATCATCAAAGGTTCCCTCTCATCTCGAAATTCCCCAACGAAATTAGACACGTGACATCATTTTTTATGGTTTCATAACAATATACAAAAGAAACCTAAATATGTATTTAAATAACTTTAAATTTATGACTAAATCTAATCCGTTATTCGGATTTAAACATTTTCATTATATCTAAGTTTTTTTTTTTTTTTTTGTTTGAATACGCATATCACAAAAAAAATATATTTATACGGTATATAAAAAAAAATTGAAATAAAACTACTTACGGTTTTAGTCCGGATTGCGAGCGCTCGGATATCCTTTCCAAAACGTTAATTAACGCAAGGTGCTGTATTAATAAAAAGCTATATGCTTATCCAAAACCAAAACTATAACAAAAATCATGCGCGTATAGCCTGGATCAAAAATCGAAAACTATACTGAGACAATACTTAATAATTTATATAAATACACTATTTAGAGACAACAAGTCAGATTTTCTTTGGTGTCGGCTAATAATTTTTAACGACAAATAATCGACGTATAAGCCCCCCGTAGCACAATTATTGAAGGGCCCGCTCCGTCCACGTATAACGGTTGTTTGTCTTCACTGTTCAGATGAGTACCGTATTTTCCGCCGGTTAGGTCTGAGATATATATAACCTCGTATACCTCGTGGAGTTTTGAAGGTAGTTGCTTTTGACTCCTATCCTATTCCACGTACAATATTTTAACCTTTACCTATTTTAAATAATAGGTAACACACAAAAGTTAGAACATATCATAAAAAAACCTTATGATGCACTATTTACCTATGATATGTATGGTTCGCAATCCCTGTAGGGTATATCACTATATACACACTCAAACACGGACGCTAATTTATTCCAATCCCGATAGTTTACTAGAATGCCTAAAGAATGTGTCAGAAAGAAACTAATTGGTAGCTGGGATAACTATTACTTAATTGGTACACACTTACCACTGGTAAATTTTGGGGTATAGCGAACGGCTGCAATTACACCGTGATAAAATTAAACAAAATATAATAATTTTTTCTTTTTTTTTTTTTATGCAGGTATACACTATGGTGGCACAACACAACTTTACCACAACAACTCCAAAAATCAACTAAAAACAACCCATCGATAAGGTTTCAAATACTGCATACCGAAAACCAATTGTGCAATAAAATTGCAATTACAGTTTGACCGCAACTAACAACATCGAAGGTAAAACAAAATTATAAATGTTTATAACATGTCACGGAGACGTTATGCAGGGGTAACCTGTTATCATACGACCACAACACTAGTCAAGATTTTAACTCTATTTGAATTGGTTAGATAGAGGTCATACCTAACAAAATGAATACCGGTTAAAATAATATTATTACCGTGCAATTCACGTTGATGACTTCCACTAGCGATCAATACATTACAAGTCTTATCATGTGTGTCTCGAAAGGGTGAATTAAAATTATTTTGTTCTCTATTACTTCATGAAAGGCAGAATTGACTCATATTAGTGGCAAATTCTCTTAATTTAATTAGTAGCAGAGAAAGTATATGTTAACTTGATGATATTGCATCAAAAAACACGAGTATATTTTAATAATTTATTTACAAAATTATTAAACGCAATTATACATAATATTCCGAAAACTGAAGGTCATTTTAAAATGTTTAATACACAACAAAATAAAATTGACAAGGAAAAATTAAAAAAAAAATCCAGAAATATAAAAAATTGTTTCTCAAAAAATAAAGTAAAACAAAAATGGGAAAATTCTTGCTAAATCAACTGGATTTTAATAAAAAGCCCCTGTAGTAACGAGCCTTGCTAGGTCAAAGTTGGTTGGATTAGAAATTTTTTGTATAAATTAAGTATACACATTTCAAAATTTATCATTTTCAAATCCATTTTCCGAAACAGTAGTAAAACTTCGCGCGGAAAACACTTCGTCGAAATATTTTTTTTTCTATGTTGGTATGACTGTCTGTGACATCTGTGCCAAATGTTACATCAAAATAATCATTAGTATTTAGTATACGCTTGTATTTCTGAAGTACAAAAAGTGCATTCGGCAATTTTTACAATGAGTGAAATTATTCAACAAAGAAGTTCCATTAAATTTTGTGTGCGGAATCAATTTTGTGGTGCCGAAACGTTCAGAATGTTGCAAAAGGCCTTCGGTGATAATTGTATGTCGCGAGCAAGGTAAGCCGAAGCCGAAAAAACCACGTCAAAACAAGTCAAAAATCAAGGTGATGTTGACAGTTTTCTTTGATTATCGAGGTGTTGTGCACTCCGACTTCCTTCCGACCGGCCAAACTGTCAACAAGAAATACTATTTGAGTGTTATGCGTCGTTTGCGCAAAGCTATTCGTAAAAAGAGGCCGGAATTATGGGTCGACAACTCTTGATTTTTGCACCACGATAATGCACCTTCTCATACTGCATTGGTTTTACGTGATTTTTTCTGGCTGTTCAGCAAACTCAAAAACCGCTCCGGGGAAACCGTTTTGAGTCACGCGCATTGGAGGCTATTCCGGAAAATTGTCTTTAACAACTGTTTCGAGGATTGGAAAAAATGCTGACACAAGTGTATTGAGACCGGGGAAGATTACTTTGAGAGGGACGAAATAGATTTGGAGAAATAAATAAAGAATTTTAAAATTTTGAACAAAGCCTTACTATTTTTTGCCGATTCGCACCAAATTTTATTAGAACCTCCCAAGTTATGAAAATGTTTACATAAGTATAAAGTTTCATCCGAATCATTAAATCCATTTGCGCTGTTGAGAGGACAGACAGACAGACACCACTTCTAAAACCACTTTTTCGGACTTCGGCACTCTAGAGAATGAGATAAATCTGCAAAAAAGTCGATCTCAAAAATGTCCATGATTAATATTTATGTTTACTGTTACTTTGTAAAAGAACATAATAAATACGCCACACTTGGTGATGCAACGGCTTCACTCTCAAATTGGGTAATTTCATAGTATCAACTGAGTTCCATACTTGTGGAACAAGGCGCCACATAGCAGCTAATCCGCACTTCTATACAAATTTTCCAAAATCATTTTCTTACATTCGATCTCTTTCAGATTTTTTATCAAAATTCTGACTCAGATCTAATTTAAGAACCCCCTAAACAAATGTTCGCGAATTTAGAGCTCGTCACAATCGATTCTTAGTAGTCGAAAACCCATCTCACCCATTCTATCGCAATCCATTCCTGGAATTAGAAAATCTTTATCACCGCAATCTCAATCGTCCGAGCCGAAAAAATTAAAAAGGCGTCCGAAGCTCTACTGAAACTAGCACCCTTAGCAATCAATTCCGGGCATCAAATTCCTTGTTATTCCCCTCACCAATTTTTATCAAAATCATGTTAGCAGACAAAAATCAAATAAAAAGACCCGAGCCACAGCAGCCGACATCAAAATCGTTTGAAGCGGGACAAAATGTGAGAGTGAGACCAAGGTCAAAACAATTAATTAGAAAGCAAGTGCTACAATATTTTATAAGATACGCGATGAGTGCAATCATCTAATGTTATGTAAACATAACACCAGATGTCTAGTTTACGAAAAATACTAGACAAAACACGAAGCACGCGACATAGTATAAAATGGTGCAACATCACGCAATTTTGTACAACATGGTTCAAATTATGGTGCAATGTGGTGCAATATCTAGCAACACCACACAACATGGTGCAACAGTAAGCAACTTGGAGCAACATCACGCAACATGTTGCAAGATTATGCAACATGGTGGAACATTGCGGAACATGGTTCAACATGACAGCCCATCCAGTGGACTCCTAAATTTTTATTCAGAAATCAGAACTTTTTGTAATCATTTCTTACATTCGAAAACCATGTCGCGTCAAAATTTATCAAAATTGTTTCAAGCCAAATAAAATACTAAAAGAAGGTTTCAAGCGAACATGATGCAAACAGTGGAATATGAGACGTTCTTCCGCAACAAGATGTAACGTCACGCAACATGGTGCAATATTACCGAACATTCTACTCCATCCCATAACATAGCGCTACCCTACAACCCACAATATGGTGCAACATGACGCAACAATCCATAATGAATTATCCAGAAATTAAAACTTTTTCTAGCCGTTTCCTTGCATTCGAAAACGCTGTCCCGCTAAATTTTATCAGAATCAACAACTTTTATGAAAATCGTGTGAGCTGAAAAAAATAAGGACCTGAGCCCACCGGATAACCCACAGAACAGATTTTCCCGAAATTAGTGTATATCACAATCGACTTCTGACACTCGAAAACCCACCATAGCCTATTTTTATAAAATTCGAGAAAGCCAAAGAAAAAGTAAAGAAAATGGCTTCGGGTCATCCGTTTACCCTCTGAACAATTTTTCCTGCAATGTGGAATTGCATTCAATTCCTGGCAATTGGAAACCCCTTCATCAATTTTTATCAGAATCGTACGAACATAAAAAACGGCCCCACTGGATGACCCCCTAAATGGTTTTTCCCGAAATCAGAGTGGGAATCAAAAATCACTCCTCTAGCAATTTTTATAAACATCGTGCGAGCCGAAAAAATTAAAGACAGGGATCCGGGCCCTACCGAACAACCCTCTGAATGGAAAACTCTCACTCACAAAAGAACCTAGGGCCCACCATTCGACCCTCTGAACAAATTTTCCAGAATTAGGGCTCGTCACAATCAACCCATTTTTATTAAAAGTCGTTTTCGAAAAACACTAAATAAATATATCGCAATCCATTCCTGAAATTACAAAACCTTTATCACCACAATTTTCGCCTAAATTGTCCGGGTCGAAAAAAATTAAAAAAGTGTCCAAAGCTCTACCCTTCCCTCATTAGTACCCTTTGCACTCGATTCCTGGCAATTAATTCCTTATCATTCCCTTCACCAATTTTTATCAAAATCGTGTTAGCCAAAAAAAATTAAATAAAGAGACCCGAGCCGCACCGGTCGAAATCAAAATCGTTTGAAGCGGAACAAAATGTGAGAGTAGGACTTAGGGCAAAAAAAATAATTAAAAAACGAGTGCTACAACATTTTATAAAATACGCGATGAGGGCAATCCAATCCAATGTTATATGGAAACATAAAGCCAGACGTCTAATTTACGAAAACTACAAGACAAAACACGAAGCAACATGATGCAACATAGTATAAAATGGTGCAACATCACGCAATATTGTACAACATATTTCAGATTACGCAATTAGGTGCAATATCTAGCAACACCCCACACCCCATGTCGCACCAATATTTATAAAAATTGTTTAAGTCAAATAGAATGCTAGGAAGGCCCCAAGCCAACGTGATTCAACGTAGTGGGATATCAGACGTTCTCCCGCAACAAGATGCAACGCCACGCAACATGCTGCAATATGACCGAACATGGTGCAACATCCCATAACGTAGCGCTACCACTCACAATTTGGTGCAACATGACGCAACAATCCATAATGAATTATCCAAAAATTAGAACTTTTTCTAGCCGTTTCCTTGCATTCGAAAACGCTGTCCCGTTAAATTTTATCAGAATCAACAACTTTTATGAAATCGTGAGCCGAAAAAAATTAAATAAAGGGACCCGAGCCAGCCGGATGACCCACAGAACAGATTTTCCCGAAATTAGTGGCCTCAAAATTGACTTCTGGCACTCGAAAACGCACCATAGCCTATTTTTATAAAATTCGAGTGAGCCAAAGAAAAGGTAAAGAAAAGGGCCTCGGGTCAACCGTTTGACCCTCAGAACAAATTTTCCTGCATTGTGGAATTACAAAATTGATACCTGGCAATCCCCTTCACCAATTTTTATCAAAATAAAAATGGAGGAATTGATACTGGTCCCACTGGATGACCCCCTAATTTTTATAAATATCGTAGGAGCCGAAGAAAATTAAGGGAAGGAAGCCGAACCCCACCGAACAACCCTCTAAAAGGATTTTCCAACAATTAACACCTATCGCAATCGATTTTTCGCACTCCAAAACTCTCCGTCACCAAATTTTATAAAATACGTGCGTGCCGAAGAAATATTACAGAAAGGAGCTTAGCGCCTCTGAACAATTTTTCCCGAAATCTGGTCAATCACAATCGATTCCTGGCAAATGAAACCCCTCTTCCCTAATTTTTAATAAGGACGTGCGAACAAAATAAAAAGAGGGACCTGGGCCCCACCCGAAACCAATTCCAACAAAATCAGGACCAATAGTCAATTCCTGGTATTCAAAAACCGCCCTCAGCAATTTTCAAGAAAGTTGTTTGAGCCGAGAAAAAATAAGAAAAAGGAATTTGGACCCTACCGAAGGACCTCCTAAACGAGTATTCCTGAAACCAAGAGCCAAAACCCAAGATATAGTATATGCAGGGTGACCCTTACGTAAGTACAATAAATTTCTGGTCAAATCTTCGAAAAGTTTTTTAAGGGTGATCCACATTAATATTTAACGAACATTTGAATTTCGTCTGCTTCGTGACAATATCTCCTATCTGACATTTTGTGAAAATGAGCTTTTGATAAGAAGGGCTGACGCAAGGTTAGACACTGAACTGACTTTCAACTGAAAAATGTACAGAAAGTGGTTTTCGGGATGATCAATAAACTAGATTTAATTTATTAATAGAATGTGAAGCTTTTTTGCTGGAAACAGTAATATAATTTTATAAATTTCTCGGGCTGTTAATATTTTTTCTTTAATTTAACAATAAAAATTTTCTGAATGGAATTATTTGTATGTAAGTTAGCAAAGACACACACTTTATGAAAAAAAAAACTTTTCGTGATGGAAATTTCGGGCCAACTTCTTTATTCTCAGATTAGGGGTACACGATTTTAAAATGTACACACTAGTAGCTAGATTTAAGCTAAATTATAAAAAACTGGTTCCGTGGCAAGTTCCCGAGTTGCAGCCCTAATCCGAGATAATACGTAACATTTGATTAATACACCCAGTGTTCCCTAGATTTTTCGGAAAATTGATGTATTTTAATTGGATTCTGTCTATAGTCGCACTTTTAAAGCGATTTTGAAATACACAAACGTTGTTGTTGGTTTTAGGACAAGTAAGGATAAACTTTAGATCCGTAAATTCTTGGCATTCGTGTCTACTATAATTGGTCTATGTATACTTCAATGTCAAATTTTTTAACAGACGTATATTTTTTAAACGCTTATAACCAGTATGTGAGCCAATCTCTGAGATTTTTGCTATTCGCCTTAGTACAGTGTCTAAAAAATGTTAATTCAAATCCAAAACACGATACATTGGTTAAATTTCAAAAAATCGTTACATCAGCCCTACGGGCTATATCGAAGCTTGGCTTACTGATTTAAACAATTTTTGAGAGCAAATTTAATTTATTTAAGATGGATTAATTTTAATAATACATAGAATATCATCAAACAACAGCTTGTTGCTTGCTTCAGTTACATTTTAAAATAAAGCAATATGCTTTTAAGGCATCACGCGGCATTTGTAATGACTGCAAAATGCTTTTAGGGCAGTACGTGGTGCGATTTAAACCCCCTGCCTATGTGTGATGAACCTCTGAAATTTTTAATTGAAAATAATTTTTCAAATTATTAAAATACACTGTTAAAAATACACCAACATTTAGTTCAAAAAGTGCACACTGAACACTCGCATGAATTTATGTCCAAAGAATTTGTACAGGTCCACAAAATTTAATCGGTTAAATTTATAAACCAGATAGTCACCGGTGATCAAATATGGCCTCAATGCTATATGAATTCCAAATAGAAATCCATACAATGGATGGCATAGAAAAATCCACCACCGAAGAACATTAAGGTTCAAAACCATCTGCTGGGATTAAAAAATTGCAACATTTTTCGGATGCTAATGGAATCTTAAATGGTTTGCACAAATTATTTGACGCACGGTAATAAGTGCATTAGTGTTTCTATATTCAACTTATTGAACTCCCCCCGTAATCTTAAAATCCTATATGCATGTTCGTTTGCTGTATACGCCTGCAGCTGCCACAATAACAACAAGTCAACATCCTCTAATGAAAACCAAATCTATAACACCTTTCATCATCATCATCCAGAGTGTACATTTTAAATTCGTAATCCTTACACAACAAAAAATTATTGTATATTTTATTAATTACTTACTATAAATTCGAAAATTCAATTAGTACGAAAAAAAAAATGTTTACCTCCTACTCGTATAAGCTTTTTGAGCTTTTTACCTTTCTCTCAAAATTATACACACATATTTACATTTTCATCATCAGAAGCACATAATTTTATTTATCTTTCGAAATTTTATATTTTTATGATTTTGGGGATATCAATTTTATCCTCAAAAATCAGGAATATGTTGATATATATATTTGTTTAGATGTATGTGTATTATGTATTTAGATACAGTATCTCTAGGGTGAAAAATGGGTAATGGTGGAATGGGGAAAATGTATTGGGATGAGATTTATTCTGATCATTTCTGAGGATATAAAAAATTGATTATGATTGTGTTATCATCCTGCAGGTTTTCCTGTATGTATAGGTATAGAACAATAACAACAACAAATGTTTATATATTTAAATTTTATATTTGATTAATTTGCATATACATACATTTTGGATGCTTGTGTGTTTGTATATGTGTCTTGTGAGTTTTGCATAGATATATAACAACTGGTCTCTAATGTTGATACGAGCATAGCATGTATAAAGTGCTTTTGAATAATTTATTTATAATTTTTCATCATCTCCTGTACATGTTATAGCATTATGATGTTGTTGATGGATGATTCGCATCACGATAAATTAGATAAAATTCTAGGGTTTTCACCATTGGTCAGTCAAAATGTTAATTTTATTATTATAGATTATCTTGTTTCGAATTACGATATTTTATTTTGTCCAAAAGGTGAATTAATTAATAATATTCATACGTTACTCGTAGTACGTGGACTGGTTGTGTCTTTCTAATTTGATTTATATTTCATGTATTCGAATAAATTCGATTTTAAATATGTAGGTGTACGTAATAGATGAAATAATTGAAAAAGGATTTTGTATATATTTTGAATATAATATAATCTACTTAAGTCCAGGTGAATCAAAGGGTTATGCAAAAAGTAACACAACATGAACACAGCAACACAAAACAAGATGTATGCAATACAAAAATAATAATTAAATTTTGAAAAAAACTAACCTATCTGTTTGTTGCAAAGGTCCTTATACATAGACTGATAATAATGTTTTGACACTGAAATTAGAAATAAATACGTTTACTTAATTTTTTTTTTCGTAATCTGTATAAAATGCAACAAATCTACATTCTACGAGGAAAAGCACACTTTTAGCAATTTTTGATACGATTTCATGGAAGTCTAACTTTCCTCAATTGCCAACGACGTACTAAAGACGTTGATATCAGCAGTGCGAAAATACCGTCAGGTCTTCGTCATCTTAAAATACGGATACCATGAAATTTACTATCTATTACCGCTGACGGATTTTTAATCTAAAATTTAAAATAAGAGTGCGGGCTTAGTCTTACCTTGTAAAAGCATCAAACCAATTTATCAGTAACACATCAACCATACACAACAACTACAAAAGAGAACAATATCAAACACTGTGTTTTGTAGCGAAATCGGGTAAAAATGTTTGTAGCCTTAAGCATGATTTGAACCGTATGGGAATTTGGCTAGGGCAAGAGACAAAAAATTTTTAATTGAAACAACGAAAAATAAAATGAAAATTGTAGTACAGAAAAAAAATTAGAAAATAAAATACCGTCCACAAAATGCTTGCTATAGTTAACTTAATGCGGTTGTTGCGCGGCTATGCATCAGGGAGTGGGATGGGGTTTAAAGTATGTATGTACGCCAAGTCTAACCGGCTTAATAAATTAAATTATAAAAACTAATTTACCCAAAATCAGGTTCACCTTGGCACTCACCCTTGTTTATCCTCAGTTCAATGAATTAATTACATCTCATGTATTTTTTAATGAAAAACGCCACAATTTGAAGTCTTAACAATAACATTCATAAATTGTATTACACCCGCATAAAGAAAATCAAAATAAATGAAAAAGAAAAATATGGTGAAAAATTTGAAATGAGCAAAGTTCAACAAAAAAATTCTTAAAACTACCTAGCTAAACCTACCCAAGTTAATTAGCCGTCACCAAATTAGCTACCAACGGATTATTGAATTAAAAAAAATATATTTTTTTGTATAATGTGTGGTAATAAAAATGAAAGGAAAATAAAATTACATATAAATAAAATTCTTATGGAGTTGATAGAAGAATCCAAAAATGAAGACGTGTTGAATGAAGTAGTGTTGAGGCTCGATGTTAAAGATGGATGAACTTTTAATTTTGTTTTCAATTTTTTCTCGTAAAATTATATTATTTTATAATTATAATTATATTTTCTGATCATATGATATATGCATATAGCTATATTTATATTAATATTTTATTTTACCCTAAGTTTAGCTGGGACGCATATTAAAATTGCTTATCAAACACTTTTCTTATTTTTTTTTCATATCAAACCATCAATCAAATCACACCAAAAAATTTGTCTATTCACTTAAAAAATGTTATGACCACTATATCGTTTTCCTATTTTATCGCGCCCGAAATCGACGCCTAAACATCACTTATCCAAAAAAAAATTTTTTTTTTCGATAGTATTTTTATATTTTTCAATTTTGTATCCCTCATGAAATGATCGTCCAAACTTAACTGACCCAAATTACATATTATCTTTTTTTTTGATCATCTCAAAAAAAAATCCAGAAATGTGCATATCCACACTATAGGGTAAGTTTTAACTGGTAACTTTTTCGTCTCTTTCTTCTTTATAAATAAAATCGGTTTTATCTGCGCCGCAATTTTTTGATTTTATTGGTAAAGGGGAAACAAACGAAGAAGTTACTGGATACCAGTTACCCTAGTGTGGCATCAGCCAATCATGAAAAAATCGCGCTAAAAACCAATATTCATTTTTGCTAAGTTACTTTCATTCTCTGCGGTATCGACCACTCGATATTTTTCCTAAAAATGATTCAACTGCCTTATCGATCAATCAATATTATTAATTTTCGCGATCACCATCAACGATTCTCGACTTACACAAAACGCAATATGATAATCAACATTTAGGAGTTATAGTATGCAGAGTATGGCAGAAAATTTAATTGAATTCCAAAAAATCAAAAAACTTGGAACGAGGCCATTCGGAATCGTTACATACATGCTACAAATAATGGTACCCAATTTACAAGAAAGCAAAAGATCATTTGCACAGGCAATGAAAATTTCGGACTCTATTCGAAATAAACCAAACCTCACACAATAAATGAGACATATACGTTCAAGCAATTCTAAATAGTCTCTTTAGTCACAAAATTATTTTTCAGCCGAAACCTTATAATTCCAGTCGGCACATTATGAAGCCAGCCGAAACCATAACTTCTACAGCCAAGCCAATTATGGCACAAGAAGCACAAGGTATTGTGCGCCATTGTGCACTTTAGGATTTTTCATACGGAATCTAATAATTTCAGCCGGAACCTTATAAAGCCATGTCAGCCAGAACCAAACCAACTATGTCACAAGTAGCACAATGTACTGTGCACGGTTGTACACTATCTGATTGTTCAGCTCGAATCCATATTAAACCCAGCCAGAACTATTGTTTAATCAGCCAGAACCATTACGAGTTTACACAATGAGCATAATCCAATTAAATAGTTGTAAAGATTTAAGCTTACAGCTGGCGAATCATCACAAAGTCAGCCGGAACCATACCCTACAGAAAAAATCCCAAGTTTGAGCCTAAGGCTAAAAATTTAAACATCGAAAATGGGGCTTGAAATTTTGCTTAATGTTTAAATAAAAAAGCTTAAGCCGACTGATGTTTTGAGTTAGAGTACTTGTTTTTATATAAACTTAAAAATATTGGGTAGGGTAAAAATATTGGGTAGTTCGTGGCCTTTTCCCGGTAGATGGCTTTCATATATCTCAGTAACCATTGACCGTATCGGGCAATTCTGGTGACATTTTAGCTTGCACTTCGACATTCAAAACATTAAAATCGGTGAAGTGAATAAAAAGTTACAAAATTTTAAACATGGAGATAAATAATGAAAAAATTCGATATCTTTTGCAATTTTATTACGAGAAAGCTAAAAACGCGGCTCGGGCTTGAGAAAAAATTTGTGCTGTTCATGGAGAAGGTGCTTTATGAAAATCAGCAGCAAACAAATGGTTCGTGCGCTTTCGTTCTGGAAATCTGGATGTCAAAGATGCACCTCGCTCTGGTCGACCAACCACTGGAAATGTCGACGAAATCATGCAGAAAATTTAAGAAGTTCGGCATATAAGCAGAGCCATGCAAATGGCAAAGAACTAAATATTGATCATAAAACAGTTCCAAACCATTGGAAAATGGCTGGGTACAAAAAAAAAGCTTGACGTTTGGGTACCACATGAATTAACAGTTAAAAATTTAATGGACCGGATTTTTATCTGCGAAACACTGTTGAAACGGAACTAAATCGGGCCATTTTTAAAGCGGATAATTACTGGTGATGAAAAGTGGATAAGATACGACAACGTTGTGCTCGTGGTCAAAAAGATCATGGACGAAACGAGCTCAAAATGCTCAAAAAGCTTATGAACAAAACGAGGTGAAGCTTCCCCAACGGTATCAAAGCCAGGTTTGACGCCAAGAAAGATAATGCTGTGTGGTTGGTGGGATTGGAGAGGAATCGTGCATTATGAGTTGCTGCCACCGGGCCAAAAAATTGATTCTGATCTTCATAGTAAGCAACTAATGAGTTTAAGGTAAGCAATTCAGTTAAAACCTCCAGAACTGATCAGCAGAAGTGGTGTTGTATCCCATCATGATAACGATAGGGAACACACACATCACCCAACAGAAACTGAAAGAGCTTGGCTGGGACGTTTTGCACGCACCCACCATATAGTCCTGACCTTACACCATCGGACTACCATTTGTTTCGGTCCATGCAAAACCATCATCCTTCAAAAGAGGCCTGGGAAAATGAGTTGTTTCGATTTTTCCTCTAAACCACAGAAGTTCTACATAGTGATGGGATCATGGCTCTACCAGAAAAATGGCAAAAGGTCATCGATCAAAATGGTACATATTTGGTTTATTAAAGTTCATTTGTAATAAGAAAATTCTTTGTTTCAATGTCACCCAAAACAGGCCACAAACTTTTCCCGTACCTATTAAAAAATAAAAATGTTTGAGCCGAAAAATTGATTTTCTGTGCACCAGCGTGTATAATGCGGCGCCAAAAACATCTTCAATGTTAAAAATCAACTATGTCACAAGAAGCATACTGTATTGTGAATCATTGTGCACCCTATGACTGTCCAGCCGAAACCAATGTAGTGCACGCCGGAACCATTTTAGGTCATCCGGAACCATGTCTACTGAAACCAATCCAATCATGGCGCAAGCAGTATTTTGTTTTTTAGACTGATATTTTACCAGCCGGGATCATCCATTTGGAAAAGAAGTGCAGAATAACTGGGTTTGTAGTGGAACATTTAAGTTTCCCTCAGCCTTTCTTGTCAAAAACTCAAAAACTGTTAAATAGGAAGCATTTTCACGAGATGGGAGACGTCTAGCTCTATTTCGAATAAGCCCTGCGGGAAATTTTATGCATTCAATCAATTTTTAAAGCAATAAGACGGAATGAGGTAATTAATTATCGAGGAATAGCCAGTTTCCACATTAAACGAATATTCGGCTCAGATCTTATAAACTTCTGTTATAACTTATTTGATAGTTTAAAATCGAGGAAACAACTTGACGTTTTTTATACAGATTTTGCGAAGGCGTTCGTCAAGATTGATCCCTCAATTTTTATCACTCAGTTGAGGCATTTGGGGTGCCAATTCATTCCCAGCGGTTTAAATTTTCTTCCGTTTTCGATAGAACGTGACGACTCCTAGCTACAAAAAAAACCCAAAACCAATCGTTTGTTGAGATCGGCGCTCTTATGTGTTTGGCCAATTCAGAAATAGTTCCCGGAACTACGAATGCCGTAACCGATCTCTTCTGATTTCAAAACGGCAGTATGTCCGCTATTAGGAACAAAATTTTCATAACCTACCTAATATATGGATAGTCACAGACTTTTAATCCTAGGTAGTAATCATTAGCCGTGTTCTATTATTCGAGCACTATCCGGAGCCAAATGAAAAATGTCTACTGAAACTGCAGCTACTATTCACTGGTGTCGCTATACTATAAAAATAAAAAATAAATGCATCCATAAAACAAACTTTTATTTTGACATAACGTTATAAACAAGAATTTATCTTGCTGCGTCTTAACTTTTTATTGTAAAATTAAGTTTCTAATGGTTTCAGGGGTTTACAAAATAAAAGCCTTTTCAAATTTTCTATTGAAATGGATAGCGCTTTCGATAGCGGCTCCCGATAAATAGGTAGAGCAAAATATCTTTTGTCGAGTTTTAACTAAAAAGTTGAATGAAACATCTTAGTTTAAAGTTAAATAAATTAATTACATGCAAAAATAGCACGCTTAATATAAGCTTTAGCATAGAAAATTGGGTGCTCTGGATACATCTATCAGGAGCTAATAAAAAAACACGACTATTATATCCAATCGATATCAAATAATATCGGTTACGGTAATTTAGGTTCCAGGGAACGATTCGTTTAAATCTTAAATGTATATTTTATATGTAAGATGGGCTGTCCCAAGTCAACAGCTGGTCCTGCGAATTTTATTTTGGATAGTGGACACGATGTCTGTTGAAATCAGAAGAGATTGGTCAATGAATGATATTGAACTGAGACAAAATTTGTTACAACAAAGTAAAAAGTGGTAACACATAATACAAGATTTGGCTTAGCAAATACATCAAAAATTTGACCAACAAAGTAAAGATTTGACGCGAGAAATGAAACAAGAATGAAACATTCGGTTTTGTGGAATTGAGTGGTAGCGAGGAAACAGCAGATAAGGAGAATCAGCTGAGCTAGGTCAAAAACTATGAACAATTGAACCAGGATATTGCCACAGTTCAAGAAGAAAGAAACGAACTATTCGGTATTTTGAATGTTCAACCGGTTACAGTAAGTCGTGTGAGTCATTTATTTAGCTAGAACCAGCAGAGTTGGTGTTCATAGTGAGTTTAATCGAGGATTTTGGTGCACGGATTGAATATTAACGGAGAGCGATAACGAACTTTATGAAAGTAATGATAATGATGCTGGAGGTGACGAGGTTAACGTTAAAATCAAACACTGATTGCAAAGCATGGATAATGTGGATAAGTTAGAAACAGTAAAAAGAGAAAGCCGAAGATTAAATGTGGTGGCAAAATTTGGCCAAAACAAATGATGGCCAGATCGATATGGTTTTTTTTTTGGAGCGGTCATCTAAAGTTCCGTTGAATAAAACATTGAAAGGTATCTAAAGGAGATACCGGCTAAGGCGAGTTGTTATTGTAGATGGTCGCCCAGTTGTGACTGCTAGGGCAGCAAGGGTAATTAGAAGCTGTGATTCTCGATTGGCAATTCAGGGGAAAGTGGACGAAGATTTGTGAGGAGGTTGCAGAGATCAGCTAGGGTCCCTTCATATTCTTACGAAGGATCAACATTGCTTATAAATATCGAAGAATACCACCAGTAGGAAAATATTGCGGAGAGCAAAGTTGAGCAAAATAAGATGTGCACAAACGGCCAGGAATTTTCAAGAGCGACAGCGATCCTAAATGGAAGATGCTGGACGGAGGCGGAAAATTTCAATTATAAAATTCTGATCGTAGAGAGCGTTGATAACGAAAATGTTAGGTGGAAGGTGAGCATGAGTTTGGATGGTATAGAGGGGCGATGGCAAAGAGATGTATGTGAAGTTGGCCCGAAAAACCAGCCCGAAAAACAACTTTTCAATTTTGGTGTGTTTCTTTGCTAAATTCAACACCATCACGAAAAAATATCATAATTGTTATGGAAAACGCATATTTCATCCCGAAATAATATTTTCTTCTATTTAATAATGTTTGTTAATTAATATGAGAAAGCTAAATTAATCGCGAAAAGTTACCAAATTGATAACGCCATATTATACAAAAAATAATTTAGTAATACTTAAAAAACAAATGTGTCACATTGTAAATCTTGGTAGTAAATTGTTTAGTTGCTTATAACGATTACATATAAGATACAAAACTAATATGAAGTAATATAAACTTATAACGAGACTTGGTTAAATATTTATTTGCATAATGAAAAGTAATAACCTCATTCGCAATGTAACAATAGTAAAATATCAGTACAAAAATTTTTACTCGAAATTTAATTTCAGGAATCCAGGAGATATCCCCCTCGAGATTATTTGCTCAAAAGTTAGGTCCATCCATCTCATATATAACGCCAATAGTCCAAGTCTGAACGGCGGATGTAAAGGTGTGATCTAAAGCTCCTATTTATTGGGAACCGTTTTCGGGAGCGCTATCCTCGTCAATGGGAAATTTGAAAAGGCCTTTATTTTGTACAACCCTTAAACCATAACAAACTTATGCTAGCCGTGTTTTATTATTCTAGCACTATCCGGAGCCGAATGGAAAATTTCTACTGGAATTGCAGCTATTATTCACTGGTGTCGCTATAAAAATGAAAACTATATGCATCGATAAAAAAAAACATTTATCACCTGAAATATACTAATTAACATTTATTTTGACATGACGTTATAAACAAGAATTCATCTTACTGCGTTTTAGACTTTTATTGTAAGATTAAGTTTCTAATGGCTTCAGGGAGTTACAAAATAAAGGCCTTTTCAAATTTTCTATTGAAATGGATAGCGCTCCTGAGTTAGAGCAAAACAATTTTTTATCGATTTTTAACTTTAAATTTGAACGAAAAATCTTTTAGTTTAGTTAGAGTTAAATAAATTAATTATATGTAAAAATAGCGCGTTAAATATAAGTTTTGACATAGAAAATTGGCTGCTCCGGATACAACTATCGGGCGCTAATAATAAAACACGGCTGCTGTGTTTTTTATTCATTTCGCATCCGGGCAGGCTTTTGACCTCTAAAATGGAAATTATCTATTTGAAATTCCACTACTACCCGTATTGTCGCTGTGCCACAAAAATTGAAAATAAATTTATTTTGTCATGATGTTTAAACAAGAATTTATTTCGCTGCGTTTTAAATTTTTATTCCAAGTTTATATAAGTTTCTAATGATGTGTACAAAATAAAGGCCTTTTCATGTTTCAAAAATATTAGTTTGTAATTAGATAAATTAAGCCGTGTTTTTTATTAGCGCCCGATAGATGTATCCGGAGCATCCCTTTTTTCTATGTCAAAACTTATATTTAATACGCTATTTTTGCATATATGTAATTAATTTATTTAACAGTAAATTAAGATTTTTCATTCTACTTTTTAGTTAAAAATCGATAAAAAAATATTTTGCTCTACCTATTTATCTCTACCTACCAGTTATGCGGGCGCAGCCATCGGGAGCCGCTACCCATTTCAATGGGAAATTTGGAAAGGCCTTTATTTTTTAAACCCCTGAAACCATTAGAAACTTAATCTTACAATAAAAATTTAAAACGCAACAAGATGAATTTTTGTTTATAACGTCATGTCAAAATAAATGTTAATTGGTTTATTTCTGGTAGTTAAATGTTTGTGTAAGGAAAAAAAAATATTTTTAATTTTTTCGTACAGCGACAATACGGGTAGCAGCAGAATTTCAGATAGATAATCTCCCTTTCAGCGCTCAATGGCCCACCCCGGATAGCGAATAAAAAAAACAGTGACATTTTCGAGAGATTAGTGACTGGGTGTAAGTAGTAGCAAAAATGTAGTTTTATAACAGTTTTTTTTTTTGTGATTATACCAGTTTTAGCCTCGAATAGACCCGAAAATTCGCGAAAAATATTGTATAATGGACACCTTATACGAATCGGATGCAATGAACACAATGAGGAGTCATTCTTTTAAAAGCGAAAGTGAACAGTGCAATAAATATTAGTGGTGTTTAAGTGGTATAAATTAGCCATGTTATTAGTCGAGCACTATCCGGTGCCGAATGGGAAATTTCAAATGAAACTGCAGCTATTATTCACTAATGTTGCTACTAATCAAAAAAATAAAATTGTTCTTAACTTCATGCAATCGAATGACAGTTCTACTTTTGTGGTTATTTTTGTTCGTCACTTGTTTATTTTTTCATAAATACACAAGCACCACTTTTTACTAAAAAAAACAATTTCGTATAAAGATTTTTCGAAATGACAAAACAAAAAATTGACATTAGGTACGTTAAAATTTGTACACGAGAATGAAGTTTGCTTTAGTTTAAGGGTTGTACACAACAAAGGATTATTCAATAATATTTTTATATTGAATTTCAACTAAAAAATTGAATGAAAAATATTAGTTTGGAGAATAAGCAATATGTTTTGACATAGAAAATTGCTCCGTATAAATCTATCAAGCACTATTTAAAAAAACGGCAATTGTGAATTAATAATAAATAATAGTGAAATTATTTGTTGTTGTGTTTTTAAGTGTTAAGCAAGTTTTAGAAAATTATTCGAAGTGTTTTCAGTTTTTTCAGAAATATTTCGGAACCGGTGTAAATTACGAGGGAAGCGAAATTAACGCACGGCAAATTCAAAACAATATTATTTTTACGTGCGCAATAATTGACAAACTCAGCTTTAACGCACGCGAAATTTCATTTATTACCCATCCCCCATACTCAATTTCTAGTAAACTAAATGTGCCATATTTCCATCGTGTTCATCTACAAAATACATCATGACGATGTACATCCACAAACGACACATATACTAAGACTAATTTCATTTAATTATCGATAATTAGATTTTCTTCGAAAAAAATTTATATTTATTCAATTACATCAAACATCGAATATAACTTTCCTAAAAGTCAATAATATAATTTTCCTAAAAGTCAATTTTAATTAATAATCAAAACATAATTTTTTATTTAATTTAGACAAATTTTTATTTCTATCATCACATTATGGATCATTGGGATAATTTAATTTCAAATCAAATAAACTTTTGATATAAACCATATTTGGTTCGGTTTCGATAAATCGAATCGACTTATATTTATTTCGCTGACTGTATAGACATATATACATAATAATTATGTATATCGAATTAAACGTATTATTCGATTTTCATGTTAAACATTTCTAATTCTGTTTATGCTTAAGATATATGTATGTACAACATAAAGAGACGTCATATTCTAGGCGGCTCAGGCAGACAAGCAAATATTTTAGTATCGATTCGAAATCGTAAATTCCGATACGAAACGCTGTACGAGGATGTATATATAGGAAAATTTAATTACAACTTTTAGTTTTTTACATTTTTTTTCATGTACAAGACGAGTACAACCTCTCCACAAAATCATTCGGAACACACACACACACACAAGGAAGGGAGAAACGAAATAAAATAAAATCAAGTGAATTATCTCAATAAAGTCAACCAAAAATGAATTAATCCAATCAAATGAAAATGGAATTAACAACTTTCAGTCTGTGTTGTATATGTATGTGTGTGTGTGCGGTGATGGAAATCATATTGGAAAATGAAATGAAAATGGAATACTAAAATGATATAAAATCGATTTTTTTTTGTTATTTAAGTAAAGCGGTTATTTCGATTTGACAGGAATTCAATTAAGGTTTTCGATATATCAGGCGGACGTGTGATGGCTCTAGACTTCCTTATATGCTATACGGTTATTGTAACAATTTTGAAAAGATCTTTCAACACACCTGAGCGCATATAACCTTCATCTAATTATATATCATTATCGTGCACACCTTTTACAAAACTATTTTGATTGCACTCGTATTTCTTGTTAAATGAATTTAAATCCCTTAATTTGCATATAATAAAATAATTCGATAATCAAAAATTCAATTATTTAAGTATTGGAAATATTATTTTATGTATATTGTGTGAATGTAAGATGATATATGTACTTGAAATATTTACATTCGAGTATACAAACTATATAGGACGAGGGAGGCTGGGTACATAAATAACCAATATAATTAACCGATTATAAAAGATAATGAGATGATATATTTAAATATCGTCACCTTCAACCACACGCACCATACCCGTACGAGTATAAAACAATGAAAGTTATAAATTCCGTTTGAAAATTTTCTTAGAATTAAAGATTTATGAAATAAATTGATTTTTAACAATCAATTAGATTATAATTGGCAATCGAAACAAAAACAACAATTCAGTACATTTTTATGAAATAATTCAATTTTTATAAAATTTACATTCTTTTGGTGTGTATACATACCAAAATAACATACGAGAGCACAACGCAAATTTAATTTATTTATGTATATGGCGCCAAATTTAATTAAATCAATATGTTTATGCCAAGTTTAAATAAATAAAGAGTTATTTGAGTTGGGCTTTGAATAATTTGCAAAGGGTGGTCCACAATAAAATTGAACACATATAGGTGGTAAAGTATATTATGCTAGTTCTATACAACAAAACATTTTACAAATCTTACTCGTGACAATTTTTTATTTTTCAATGTTTTAAATTATAGTGGCACTTTAAACCGCATGCTTTGACCAACTAGTCCGTTGTGATACCACTACAATCACCTATTCACTCGAAATCCATACATTCACCTACTCAGCTCCATAAATCTAGATACAACTGCATCTAATAGAAACTTAAACAGTGCTGCGATTAATGTGGGTAACCAACCAGGATATGTTCTGATAAAGTGACAATACTATTGTCGCATAAAATTTCCGATTCTAATGAAATAAGTTAGTTCTTAGAATTTAAGTTTCTACAAATCTAGATTGTTTTGAAATTGGTACCGCCACCAGGTGATGAGTTTTTATTCCGAATATAATAGTTAAGAATTTAAAATTCTCCGTTTATATTAACCTCAATAACTAGCTGCATTCAAAATTTTAGGTTGATATCTTGAATGGAAAAAATAGTTTTTTGAGTTTTAAATTTTTATACAACACAATCCATTCAATAGCTTGACTTAGCGCGATGTACATTTTTAATTATAATTTCTCATATAACTTTTAATTTATAAGTCGTAGAGAAATGTGGGATACGAGAAAAGTTCTTAGAAACATGAGAAATTAAATTAAAAATGTACATAGCGCTTGTAATTTATGACTTTTACAGCAGTTTGTAGTAGTTACAGTTGTATTGCTAAATTGTACTCAACTTTTAACATATTTCGCAAAACACACAACTATTACGAGAAAATGGTCAAAAACAGCAAATTTATTTAATCTGAAGCAACTAAATTATTCGCAAAATAATTGATTTTACAAGCTTTGACGAATACGACATATAATACGCAACATATGACCGTGCGACATACAACTAATTCGATAATTAATTGATCGACATAAAAATAAATCAACTTCGATAATCGACCGCCCACGACAACCCAAATGGCCACATACACACGCCACGCATACAATGCTGACAACACACATTAAACGAAAATTGCTGATTGATTCAGCAACTCAGCTGTCAATCGATCGGCTACTAAAGAAGTTTCCTTCCCTAACAGCCGAACCAAACTACAATTTACCCGTCAAACATTCCGTGGTTCATTATATCGTAAAAATAGCTCATTTACCTTTATCTCGACCATCGAATTCCAAAAATGGTGAAATTAGGGATTTGCCGCAAATCGGCATTGCCCATCACTTGCCCACACATCCAAAATTACCCGACACATCCAAAATTTGGACACATCCAAAATTTCCCTATTTAAATGTATAGTCGAATTTCTCCACAATTAATCTCAATAGAGCCTATCATTTAATTCCCGTGGCACCCGAGGATGTACATAAAACAGCAATTACGACTCCATTTTATGAATTTGCACGCATGCCATTTGCGTTCAAACGTTTCAGAGATTTATCAACGAAGTCGCACGCGCGATTTAGACTTCGTTTTCAACACAAACTACATCTTGAGCAACTTTTTAAACGACTCGATGAGTTTGGTGTCAATATCAAGAGTTCTAAACGCGTTTTTGGTACGAACTCTCTCGATTTCCTAAGAAACACGTTTACACGCCGAATGGTATTCTGCAGTCAAAAGAACGAATGCCGTTCGAAATTCCCACCCCCAACCACGAGCAAACATATTTCGCAAATTTATCGATTTATCGTAAATTACTACCATCGCTTTATACCGAAACTAGCTGAAACACTCACCCCAATCCACGTACACTTGGCTGCTCTACTAAAGAAGCCCAAGACGCCGAAAAACTTCTCTTGGCCCAACGAATACCAAGAGGCATTTACGAAATTATAAACGAATTTGGATACAGTCACGTTATTGACACATCCACTGATCGACGCAAAGTTCAGTATTACAACGGATGCATCGAACACTACTGTCGTAGCAGTGTCACAGCAATACAATAACGACTGTTGGTAACCATTGGGATACTTTTCGAAAAAATTCACGAATACCGAATTTTTTGCATATGATTTTAATGTATTATGTCTACAGCTAGATGGCAGCATAATAATATTAAGATATTTATACTTTATCCCCGCTTTGCGGCGAGCGTACGTTTTAAAATTAAGCAACTAAAAGAAAACTATCAAAATAATTCGTGAAAATTAGGAAACGGGTTACTGAAAAGCTTCAAATAAAAAGGAATTAAAGCAAAATTAGTAGTTTTCTTATTTTATCAAAGTTCAAAGTTTATTTCACAACTTTGATAATAATCTTTATTATGTCGCAAATAATCAATTAAAATTTCAATGTCTGGGAAAATTTAATTCACAGTTTTATGCCGATGTGTTATCTCGAACAGCACACTTCAGAAATGTTCGGTTCAAATCGTATCACGCAAAACGAGGGCAATATGTATTTGGTTTTGTTATTATTAAACACGTCATTCTACGGTCGCATGCAACCGGTCTATTGCTAGGGTTTTCCCCTATACCGTTTTCAGAAAACAAAGGGGAATAGCGAAGAAAAACACCAGTCGCATGCGTCCTCGTGTGGATTGGGTGTCTCGTCATCGTTTTAACTAGAACGCCATTAGTAAAAATGGCTTGTTAGTATCATCAAATTCAGTTTGATAAAACGTATAAGAAACATAACAAGAGGAGTAGTGAACGTGCTTTGTCAATATTAACGCAACAACCTGACCAAATCCAAATTGTGAAAAACAAAGAGAATAGTGTGCGTTTGCTAGCGCGCTGCAAATGTAGTGAAAAAAATCTTCATAAAGCAAGTGCCAATTCCACTTCACGGTTACCGAGTGGATTTCATGTTGCCGGTGGATCGGATGACCGAATTTCTGATTTATCTCTCGGACATTTAACTAATTGTTATCGTCCGCAAGTAAAAGATGTCAGTTGGCGGTGGATCAAGCTAAAACTTCATTGGAGACGTTTTTGTAAAGTGTTGATAGAGTGTTTTTATAGTCTCAACGAATTATATTTAATGCAGGCTGTTGGAGACACCGAACGTCTCCACGGCAGTCGGAGGTGACCTCTATCGCCGGGCACGCTATAATAAAACGTCGGGTAATCCTAAACTCAAGGATACTTTCGAATTTCAAAACCGATTTAGATCAATTTATATTAAATAGTGTTCACTGGAAAAAATTAGTACTAGTCCAGGAACCGAGAAAATGGGTATAAAAATTTCAAATTTCGCCTTAAAAACGACAAAAATAAAACCGGATTTCTAGAAAAAACCAAATATTATTTAAGGTCAACTTTAACATCTTTGAAAGGCGGCTAAACTAATGAAATTTGTGCTCATAGAAATATAATTTTCTTTAATTTTCATTCGTAAAATAAGAAAAAACAAAAAATCCCCTAAAAGATACTATATTAACAACGAAATACATATTCCGTTCAATAATATTTATGTTGAACAACAATTGAACGGTGCATATATGTATTTCGTTTGAAATATAGTATCTTTTAGGGGCTTTTTTGTTTTTTCTTATTTTACGAATGAAAATTAAAGAAAATTATATTTCTATGTTTAGCACTAATTTCGTCAGTTTAGGCCGCCTTTCAAAGACGTTAAAATTGGGCTTAAATAATGTTTGATTGTTTTCACAATTTTTACAGTCTTTAAAACGAAATTTGAAATTTTCGTTCTCATTTTCTCATCTCTTGGACTAGCATTAGCTTTTTCCTGTGAGCACTAAATTGGATTTAGTCAGTACGTAAATTTTCATTTTGAAATTCGAACGTTTCCCTGCTGCAGTTACTAATATAACATCGATGTGAAGAACTTTCTTCTTAATCCAACATTCAACCAAGCAACAACACGGCTCGAATAGATTTATATAAAACAAACAATTAAATAAGTTATACATTAGATCGTAGAACATTTGGTCTTTCGAGCAGGATATTCGTGTCGTGGCGCAACAAAACAACCTCGTGGGTAAGGAAGTTTAAACATTGCGGTACTCAGAGCGCGCGATTCGTGAAAACAGCGCTAATCAGGAGTTCATACCATGACAACTCGCGTGAAGCAAACGTCGCGGCAGCCGATCTTTCAAAGAGTAGTGATAAAGAGCAAGGTACTCACAATTAATACGCAAGGAATAAATGACGAATTCGTACAGACACTTTCACTATATTCACGGACCTCGCTAACCTTCGCATGTTAGCGAAAAAATTTGGAGGTCATAGATAAATTTCTAAATAACGGTGGTAGCAGTGTTGAAACCGAGCATTCAGAAAATTTCGCAATTTCCGCTACCGTTAAAGATAAACCGATTACCGTTGTCTCAGACCCATTGCATATCGATTAAGATTCGGACCCTTCCCCCGACACGACATAATTTACGAGTAGACGATGGTAAATTTATTATTAATTTCTTTATCGTATGGTGCCCGCAATGATAATTCAGATGTTTTCGAATGAAAGCTTATTCTTCCAAACGGATACTGATCAAACAAATAATCCAACAATCACATGTTCGAAAACGTCAGATATGTAATATAATTAAATTTATCAACACTATTGCAAAACCTCCAATGGAAAACTTTATCGAATCAAGTCGTTCCTTTCAACATTTTTATATAGATTTTATGGGACCTTATCTCGAAACGAGGGAACGCTTATCCGCTAAACATACTTGATCGTTATTCCAAGTTTATTTTACTAAAAGCGCTTAGAGAGGCTTGCACCAAGCTAGTATACGAGTAACTTTAACAAAACATATTCTATTTATTTTCGGTGCACGGGACTATCACTTCGGATAATTGTTATCAAACAAATTCCAAGATTTATTGATTAAATTTGGCATCGAACATAAGGAAACACTAACAGAATATCTCCACCCTAGTGAAACCCAAGCGAACACGTAAGAACTATAGACAAAACTATATTGACCGCAATACGATCTTACTTTGGTGGTGAATACACAAATTGGGATTTGGGACGTGCACATTCCAGAAGTGGCAGATATGCTATTCGGAACAGTAATCATTCCTCAACAAAATTTTGTTCACACTTGCTTGTATTCGGAATAAAAAATATGGTAATGCATGGGTCGCAGTATAAACTACGTCATTTGCTTGATCCCGATAATAGCAATGCGTTAACTATATCACCTAAAGTCGAAAATCTAGATCGCAATCGAGAGAAAATTTCACACTACTTAAAAGTGGCATAAAAAAACATTTTGCAATCAAATCGCAATGAGATCGTGGGCTGATTGGCAAAATCTTTTTTAATTTTTCTCGAAGAACATAAACTTTTAGTTTCTCAAAGTCAAAAAGTGTTACGTAAGGCCATTTTCAGTCAGTGACTGTGCTTCAGAATCGGCGTGTTAATGTATTTTGGATTCAAGGGACTGCCTTAAATGTTATACATTTAAAAATAAATTCAAACAACGCTAACACTCAAATTGTATGAGATCTATTGTAACTTTACGAAGCTATCTTGTTTTAATTTAATTTATTAAATATTAAAATAAAGTATTTTAATGTACATATTAGCAAAAATATTCGTGTGAGATAAAAATCTTTATAATTATAATCTGCCCCTAAATATATGCAATTGAGTAGCGCAGCATTAACATTAGGTTTAGTAAAAAATCCAATCATCTATTACGCCAATGATGAATTTACTAAAATTTAGCACAAACTTCAAAGTCATAAAAAGACACCATGGACAAGTCAGGAATATACAAACTACACTACAGATTCAAAGTCTATTTTAATACCTATCCAGTGGTGCCTTTTTTGTATTTATACGTGCTGCCCCTAAATATATGCAATTGAGTAGCGCAGCATTAACATAAGGTTTAGTAAAAAATCCAATCATCTATTACGCCAATGATGAATTTACTAAAATTTAGCACAAACTTCAAAGTCATAAAAAGACACCATGGACAAGTCAGGAATATACAAACTACACTACAGATTCAAAGTCTATTTTAATACCTATCCAGTGGTGCCTTTTTTGTATTTATACGTGCTATCAAATTGATTTTTGGGGGATAAACATCTGAGGTACACGTTTTTGTGAATTTGTCAGCATGAAAATTATGGGTAAAAATCGAATTAAAACATGGAAATAAACAAAAAAAAACAGTTTTATTAATAAGAAATATTCCCTTCCCTGGCCCGAATGACAACTTCCATTCGATGCTGCATTGATTTCACCAAAGTTTTCACAAAATCTTGAGGTATCGTCTCCCATTCCTCTATGATCCTCTACGATTGCAGCTCCTGGAGACTCGTTGGAGCAACATCTCTGGCTCGAACCATTATTTTCAACTCGTCTCATAAATGTTCGGTGGTATCGAGGTCCGCGCTTTGAACTGGTCACTCAATAACAGGCACATCCACCGGCACCAATGTACCGTTGAGAACTCATTCCCCTTGATTGACAGCCAGTATTGACTCGTGTGATGAATACAAGATCTGTCTTCGCTTCTTATGATATGCCGCCCCAGAACATGCACGATCCACCGCCATACAAGACACGTTCTTCAATGCAACATTATGCATATCGCTCTCCTTGGCTTCATGTAAACACATGGACTGTTCTCGCCACACAAAATTTAGTTGTAGAGCCACTTCACTTTGGTACTGCCCCGCATAAATTAGTGCGGCTACGTTGGTGTGGCATCCATTTCTTTGCTCCGGTTGAAGACGTAATCAATAGCGGATCGTTAAGCGTCGATATGCGAATGATCATAATTCCGAGCGAGATATTTCCTAGCATGCTATTGCATTGATCTTGTTGAATTATTTTTAGAATTTAATACGAAAGCCTGCTTGCTATATGTATTTGACAAAAAATCACTTTGTTGGCATGGTAATCAGCGACAACGGCAGCACACTGGATACGTATTGAATTAGACTTTGAATCTGCATTAAAAAACATTAAACAAATATTGGATTTTTTGAAATTTTTAAACTTTTGTGGAAAATTGAGCAATGTGCGATTTTTTGCACCCAAGGTAGAATGTGGCAACTACGTTAAAAAGACATCGACCAAAATAAGGAAAAATTTCGAACGCTAATCAAGATTTCAAACAACTTCAAAAGGCAATTCGTTCGACAAAAAAAAACACACCTTTAAGACAGATAATGTACTGAAATTAATGAAATGGGAGAAAAATTAATGAACACAGAAAGAAGGTCAGCACAAACTAGCTTATCCAAGTTTAATTTACACTAAAAATTTTACAAGAGGAATTCGCACCAACCTATCGAAAGAAGTTTGTTGTTGTTGTCGTTTTGAATAGGTTTCGATAATTTTCACTTCAACATTGATTTATTTCCAAAATTTGTAAATCTGGAATTTCAAGAGTAACCCAAAAATAAACCTTTACGTATCTATTTGCCATAACCTCTTCCGATTTTGTATAGTTGGTAAAAAATACCTCATTATGATAAACCAACGTCAAAGACAAAGACACATAAATTCCCTTAATCGCCATATCATTCCGAATAAATGGTTATACCCCATTGATTCGAATTCAATGCAATATATAAATTATCCGTGAATGTATTGTGCAGTGAGGTCGCATATTAATATCCATCCCAAACCCAGAACAAAAAAAAAGTATATTGACAACAACAACAACAACACAAAATTATCATTCCGTTCAATTAAAAATGGGTTAATTTAAATAATAATAATAATAATAATAATAAAATATTCAATTAAAATTAATTTTATTTTTATCATTTTTGGTTGTTTTTATTTATTAAATTTTTATTTTTAATATTTTTTTTTGTGCGCGCATACATAATTTCCCGGCAGATACAAAAAATAATAATTATTTTTTTTTTGTTGAATTACACGCGTGCATAAATAATTAATTATATAGAATTAGTAATTTGTATGTATGTTGATAAAATTAGCAACGATATGAATAATGGGTACGCGACGCGGGATGTATAATGTTGATGTTATAATGTTGATTGTATTTTATTTTTATTTTTTATTTTTTGCGTCTGTTTTTATTTTGGTTTTTCATTAAAATTAATTTGATTTGGGAAATTTTTATTTTTATATTATAATTAATTTTTGGAATGAAACAAAATAAAAATAAATAAATACATTTTTTATACTGGACCGAGTAATATACACTTGCTAGGCATACCATACGATATGTATATACATATTTATGTAATTTATTTATTTGTGATTCATTTAAATTTAAAAATTTATTTATTTAGTTTGTTGTTATTATGGCGTGTATTTATTGGCGAAGGATTGTTGATGTTGGAGTATATATACATATATGATATGAGGGATTTAATTTGATTGAATTTGAATAATATACAGATTATAGTGAAAAAAAATTACTTACACGGATGTGTTGGTGTAAACGGGTATTCCAACGTAGGCAATCGAGGCGGATGTGGCCCAGCCGGATGTAATGCAGGCGGGCAATGATAACAAAACATACCCCGTCCCGCAGCGGCGGGTCCAATCTGTAATTAAAATGGTAATATGTATTAATAAAATAATTTTGTTCCTTTTATACAATTAACATTGAATATTTATCAATTAGCTTTCAATCATAATTATTATGATTATTATTATTATTATTATGGATTCGATATAAATTCCCAGCGCACAATGATCACACACAGGCATATACACAATAATAACTTTTTATTAACAATAATTAAATTACAACAAACATTCTATATTTATATACATATTCATTCAATTACAATATTTATTCTATTAATATCCAAATTTAATTCGTTTAAATTAAATTGTTTTTATTCATTTTTATTTATTTCGGTATACAAATAAATCCAAAGAAAATGTATATACGAGTGATATAAGAACCGGGTGACTCCGCATACCGCATATTGAATCGCGAGATGAAAATAACTCAATATATTGTATTATATTATGTGGTACATGGGTTAGATATAAATGATATTCAAAATACTCAGATCAATTGATCGCATCGCTCAACAGACGAGGCACGATACACAATCTACAGAAAACAATTTTAATTTTTATTGAGTTAAATTAATGTAAGTTAGATGAAACTAAATTAGATTGATGACATCATTTATTTACGGCTGATACTTGCGGGATGGCATAAAATTCAATTTAGGCTAATTTATATATGAAATTGTTTGACTTGTCCTCATATAAACAACAATTTTTTTGTGTGTGTGTGTGTGTAAATATTATAATACAGATATATTGGAATTTTTTTGTGTTTCACTTTCTAATTTAATTATATATACGCGACGAGGTTGGTGATTTAGTCATATGATGATATTCAAATTTATTTTTTAATGCAATTAGAGCTAAGTTGGACCAGGAATGCTATACAGGCCATTTAAACTTTATGCCTGAATTCTTATGGATAAAGAAGTTCACTACACATGTTCAGCACTGTCTAGTTCCAGTAGTCAGGTGTCACAGTAATACTGCAATATCATAAAATTTCACTTTAATTTTACACCAATAAACCGTCCAGGGATGCCAGTCATCAAGTTTTCATCGAGATTGTACCAGTATAAAAACGTAAAAGTCATCTGCGCTAACGCGGAAAGTTTATAATCACAAATCTTCAAAAACCGAGGTGCATGCTAAGCGAGGATGGAAAAACTCTATATGAACTGTACGAACTTTTTCCACTCCGATTGAGGTACCTACGGAGAAACATTCAAAGCATGCATTTTTAACGCATCAACCGCTTCTTCATGTGTCGAAAAACGTTAACCTCGCAGTTTTATTAATTTTTCCGGATGACTAACAGTTGGTTGGACGATCAATAGATTAATTTTTATTGCCTATTTTTTGTCCCTCCTTCTTTTATTGATTTTTTGCTTTTTTCGAGTCGAAATCGAAAGTGTATTTCGCCAAGTGCCTACGGCAAATAGTGTAAAAAGTTTAAAAGCTGCTCTCATTCCTAACAATAGGAAGACCACCTCCCTATTTTGCCGCAAGATGGAATTGAAATGGCGTTTGAAACCGAAAAGTCTGCCTAATACCCTAAACACCTAGGACTCAAATGTTTGTCCTTGATCAATGGTTATCTACCGCGGTACTCGAAATCGGCAGATCCAATTTCGTGAAACACTCGTGATATATTTTCAGCCGTCAAATCACACCAGCCGTCACTGGAATTTTGCCTTGTCGTAGTAATACAGCTTCTTGCCCAGGTCAGACCATCTTTTTATACGAAGAAGCAAACGTATTTGGAGCTCTTTAACGTCGTTTTATAACTGAATGAGCGATATTGTGAAATTAATGATTAACCATTTTTTGCCTTAAGTCCTGAATATATGGCCATCCTAATGGTATTGAAGTTAGCCGAATAGGCAGGAAAAGTTCGTAGAAAAAAAAATCCACAATTTTTTTATTAATTTTTTTTAATTTAATTTAAACTTTAATTTACAATATAATCACCATCAATACGTATTACAGTGCTTCACCTGTTAGGGAGGTCGTTGATACTTTTAGCGCAATAATTTAGAGGCTTAGTATTAAAAAAAGTGGTCAGATCTAATGTTAAACTATCGAAATCTTTAAATATTTTTTTTAATTATATAAAACTTTAAATCCTTAAAAACGTGGTAGTCTAAAGGTGCTAAGTCTGGAGAATAAGGAGGGTGTGGTACGATTTCCAAACCAAGTTCCTTCTCCTTTAATAGATTCAGCTAATTTAAGTAGATGATCTATGTAAGTAGAAGCATCAATGGTCCTTCTTTGCGGTAGTAATTTCATTAATAGCAGTCCTTTGGAATCCCAGAAGATCGACGATAAAATTTTCGATGGATGAGGGTCTTTTTTAGGCTGAATTGGCGTTTATCGTTATCGTATAAAATCCATGATTCATCGCCAGTTCCAGAAACTATTTTCTCTTAGGCCTTAGAAGCAAATAGACAAGCGGCTCATACGATTAGCCTTGGTCAGTCGGTGAAGTACCCATTGGCTTTTTATTTTCCGATATTCTAATTGATTAAGATTGATTATTTGTACTGGAAGATCGTCCAGTACGGGGCTCGTCATCAAATGTAATATCTGCAGACTTAAATCGAGCGAACCATTTGTGCACTGTGAAAACGTGAATACTCGTCTCCCGAAATGTGCTGTTGATATTTGTTTTGGCTGTACTCGCGTTGGTTGCCGCGCAGCTATTCGTAATAAAAAATTACTCGCAAATTACGTTTCGACAATTTCTCCATAACTGCCCTAAAATACGCGCGGGTCAGTATTTATAGGGCTGGTATGAAAGAGCTAAGAACGTTCTAGAATATTCCTGTATATATTCGATTTTCAAGAACATTCTAGCAAAATAAATTTTGTTCAAATTTTTTTTTCGACGAACTTTTCCTACATTTTAGTAATGGTGGACTATTTTAACATTTAATTGCTACACTTTTTGGAAGTTACACTCTTTGTTAATTTGTGTCGCTACACTTTTCATTAATTTGTTTAGCTACACTTTTCGTTAAAAACTTCACACCGATAATTTAGGAGTTTATTTCAAATAGTGTGGATTAACATTTCTGGATATTAATTTTAACAAGTCCCAGGATTGTTTGATACTTTTAATAAATATTAATAAATTGTAATTTTCCCGAATGTGCACATCCAGCTTCTTTCATTTAGATTTACTAATCTCTGCCTTATTTTAATATCCTGATATAATTCAGTCCTTTATGGGATTCTCGAAACCGATCATCAGATCGTTTAGACTATAGAGAATCGACAGTAACAAAATTTTGTCAAAACAAAATTAACCATAAATCGTCGCTAAGCAACAAATGGGTGCTGCACAATATAAAATATTTACGTAAATCAGGGTTAACTTCACTCATATAAAATAGTTTTACATCATAAATGTATCTAGTTAATAAAATTAAGTTTTATAGAAAAAAAAACTAGCAAAAAAATTTATAATGCAATGTGATATCATAATAAAATATGATAATATACTTACGAGTAGTTTAGTTATGTGTAGTGTACATAGCTAGTACAACAACAAAAATTATAGTAATGTATTTTATATTTTTCAATTATTAAATTTTCCTACTTAACTAAAACAACAACAACGAATACCGCTGTGTACATACACATCAGCTTCTATTATTTTCTCGTATCTCTAAGTTGGAACTGCATCCAATTGTACATTTAGACGAAAGAATTTTTGTTTGCTTGACTCGCTATAATTAGGTTTCGGAAATGCAAATTTTTATTTTTTTGCTTTAAATGAAATCGGTCATTCTTATATGTAAACCAAATTATGAATATTATTGTTAGAGGATGGTGGATGTATTATGAATTATATGTGGACAGATAGATGTGGGTCAAGAGTTAATCTTATTTTTGCACATTAACGATTTAACTCTTTAAGCGGAATTTATTTAGAAGAAAGCTGTTACCATTTTATATAGTATTATATATAAACATTGTCACATTGTGGGAAATTATTGACGTCATCATTTGCGTCATAATCAGTTTTAATTTGTATAATTAACAAATAGTTTGAGCGACTTAAAGTGACCATCGCGGTTTTTACAATAAGAAATAATTTATGGCTCTTTTATGATATAAAACGGTTAAGTTAATATTTCATTTATCAAAGCACATGTTGCTTATTGTTAAAATATGTTTTTGGCGAGTTAATGTTATCTTCTACAATACCACACATAAATCTTAACGTTATTTTACTTTCGGAAGTAGTAAAATCTTAAAGAGAAAACGTTGCACACTCCGTACTCCCTCTGGATCGATTTTCCAAATGAACGGGGGGTTCAAATTGTGGAGTGAAATCAGCACACTTGACCACCATTTGTTTCGATCCACGTTGCCTTTAGTTTTGGTATGCTAATTCTTGCGGGTCTTATTAACTGTCAAGTTTTCCTTGCGGCGTAGTTAACTAGAAAGTTCTGAACGTGCCGCTATATCGGCAACGAAATTATTTCATGCTTGAGGTTTTTCGTTAACGTTCCTGCTGACCGAACCACAGCATTACTCATGAGCCAATTACTCTCCGTTGTTTCCCCAGCCATTACCCACGGTCATTGATCCCGGTCATTACTCTCCCGCCACTACATCCCCGGTCATTACCACCACGATCTTTATAGCTCGGTCATTACTCAGCACCCCCTCCCCCCCCCCCTCTTCTCCCTCCCCGCCATTATAAATAATTTCGGTGAATTATATCTTAGCACAATTCGTTTTCGCACATATTCGCGAATTGTTCTCATAACGATTCGAGTATTCGTAAAGATAGATTTCTCTCGTCAAATGATACTCTAAAATTGAGAAATATACTCTTCAACAATATATTTCGCCTCATATACAAATGATCATTTTCTTAAAATGCTCCAGCTGATGGCCCGGATAAGGGGTGTGTAACAAAATGTTGGGTTTCAAAATCCGGGTTTGTCGAAATTCCGGTTTTCAAAATCCTGGTTTTCAAAATCCCGGTTTACAAAATTCCGGTTTTCGAAATTATGGTTTTGAATAAAAAAAAATACCGATTTTTAGGAAATCCCGGTTTGAATTTTTAAAACTTGACATGTGGGGACTTTTAAATGATTTATTGACAAAATTCAAAAATCAGTTTGCGATAAAGTTCTAGAAAATGGCTAATATAATTTTTTTAATTTGTTTTAAGGAATATTTCATAATTTTTTTTATCAAATATTAATGAATTTGTTTGATAAAATTTTCCTTCACCAAAATGTATGAAAACCGGGATTTTGAAAACCGGGATTTTGTAAACCGGGATTTTGAAAACCGGGATTTTGAAAACCGAGATTTTGAAAACAGGGATTTTGTAAATCGGGATTTTGAAAACCAGGATTTTGAAACCGGGATTTTGAAAACCGGAATTTCGTAGTACACCCCCGAATAAGGGATAGTTTCCCGTGACTTTAGGCAAAAATGATTTTTACGTAATTACTCAGCACATCCAGGTGCATTTCCAAGAAAACTAGAGCATTTTTAGGAAATGGTTATTTGTATGGGAAAATAATAATGTTCATGAGCACTTTTCGATTTTGGAGCATCACGTGACGAGGAAAACTACATTTCGCCTTCTAGTTATCTGAATATCATGAATGAAATATCATGAAACTATTCTAGATAGGAAAAGAACCGTAGCATGACTATTTTAAAAAACAGATTTATTTGAATTACCTGGAATTTACGTTATGTTTAAAAAATTGGCGATCGAACCGATACGTGACTGGTAATTTAAATCTATTGAGATTTAACACAGGTTTTTAGTTTTTGCAACATAAACCTTGTTATAGTTTTAGATTGACCTTCTCAAGCCGAACTCGAATCCATCATAATAAAAAATTAAAATACAAAATTTTACTCCTGTCGAAATAGTTTTTTGTCCCGCAATCAGCAAATTTTTTACAAACTTTTTCATGTATTGATTTTTTCGATTTTTTTATTAAATAATTTTGTTTAACGATTTCCCCGAAGGGATAGATCAGACGATACCTTAATCATCTAATGTTTCCCACTAATATTTGTGTTTTTATATAATTTGGTATTTGGTAGCAACAACTTGGTCCCTAAGTTCCCGGAATTCCCAGGGAGTGTTATTAGGGAGGAATGACGGGAGGCAAATGGCCGAGCGTAATGACCGGGCTGTAATGTATGTCCAGCTGGGGGATAATTGGCTGGGGGGAGGGTAATGGCGGGGGTCCTAGACCTCATCCTAACAATAGTTTAATTTTAAAACACAATAATTCTATTATTAATTCGTGGATAAAATTTACTATTCTCAAATGCTTTCAAATAATACTACTGACTTCGGTGAAGCTAGTTGTGAATTGAAAATATTTAAGAAATTATTTTTACCGCAGTCATGTCGGGCTCAAACAATGAATTTTTTTTTTTTGTTTTTTTTTTACGTTGTGTCGTTTTATTGTAATGGTTTTGTTGTGATTGTTCCGTACATTAGTCTATTTCAGTATATCTCGAATTAAATACACAATCGTAGGAAATTCTTCCATTTGGCGTCAACTCTATGTGACAAACGACTATGACAATTCATACTTACTTAGACACAATCAACTTCCCAACCACCCCATACTTTTTCTTTCCTTTAACGCTGGATGGCGGAAGAATTTCCTACGATTGTTGTATTTAACTCGAGATATACTGAAATAGACCAATGTACGGAACAATCATAACAAAAACATTACAATAAAACAACAACAACGTAAAATATAAAAGTAATTCGTACACAACGAAAAGTTAATTGGTAAAAATGAAGTATAGATGGAGAATATGAAAGAATCGAATTTCGTACGCTATGCAGTAATTCGCTAGTAGTACAACTACATAGTATTGTTCTATATATAGACAATATTCCTATGTAAAATATAAACATCAGTCGCCGCGGCCTGATGAGATGACTGATTTTTTCAAATCAATAATCTCATTAAGTTCGAAACTGATTGTTGCGATTCTTGCAAATCTTCCATCTATAATTCAAATTAAATTCTAAAGAAATTTTATGTTTACAGAATAGCATTCAGTGACAACAATTATCCCACTTTAACGGATTAAGAAAGGAGCACTTGCTACTTAACAGTGATGAATTTCATGAACATTGGTAAACAAAGTTGATAAAATCTCTCGAATATTTTCTGAACGGTTCTCTTAATTCAACATGCCGCGGAACGTTATTCTCTCAAGACGTTTTGCTAATCCTAAAGTTTAATATTTTGTTCCACAGGTGCTGCTACTATCAGATTTTTTATGTGATACACAATGACCTGGAAAATCTCGCGGAGTGCCATCCATCGGTTTATGAATTACTATTAGCATCTCAGATCTGGATATGTTTGAGCATCTGAGATGGTATAGTGTTATACTTGAGCATCAAATTCAGAAATCTGGAGATAAAGAAATGCACCACGCCGTAATAAAATTCCATATTTGATTAATCTTCTCCTCAATGCAGTTTATGTATTACTATTTTAAAAGTTCCTGGCTCAATCGGAACGAAATTACAGGGATTCTAAGATAAGAAGCCCACTGTACTGATATCATTATATTAACCAGAACTGTTATCTGATTAGTGACTTAATGAATATTCGATGTGCATCTCGTTGTGGATTACGAATTATTAATTATTAATTAAAAATAAAAATAAATAAAATCAATTCTTCTTTGACTTGTTTAGCAAACTTTTAATTTAGGTACTGCAGACACGTTACTAGTTACGTAACCATGATTTCCGGATCATGATTTCCCAAGCGAAAACGTAATACACACTACAAATTTGTCTTCACACTTAATTTTAAAAGAGTAACGGAGTAGGCGTTCATAAAAATTCCAAGATTGACATTTAATTGGCTTTTAAATTGTCAGAGATGACTTTTGTTTTAGTGACAAAACTTCAAAAAAATTGCTCCCGCCAATTGTATAATAGAAAACGCAAAGAAAACTAGATTTTTGGTATAATATTAGTATCGGCAAACTCCATTTTTGATTTGTTTGGCGTTGTTAGCACTAAAATGCATCGAAATGAGAAAAAATATCTCATTTCGAAACTGAGCTCAAATTTAGTTTGAAAACATGACAAACTAGTACGAAATCATAATTTCGAGTTAATCATAATTACGTTACTAATACCCTTGACAGACTAGCGATTAGCTAAACGCGTTTAATCATTTTTTCTGTTAATCTTAGTTTATCTCTTAATGTGTCAATCAACTTCGAGATTAGCTAAACGGGTTTTGTTTTAGGTTTAGTAACTAAACGGGTTTAGTGCACAAATCTCTCAATATTTTGAAGTTTGTCGCATAAAAATGGGTTTAGCGAGAGCGCCATCTACCAATGAAGGCTAAAATTTATAAATAAGACAATGCCATTAGGGCTGTGATACAATAATAGGTGCCGCTTACTTGGGGGAAGTCCACTAGCAGGTACATTAGCAGAAATATATATGACCCATTTGAAAAACGACACATAAATTGCAAAAACAACAAATACATTAACTAAAGTAGTTTAACTAAACGCTTTTAGCTAAACCCTAGTCTGTCAAGGGTACAACTGTATGTCTATTACCATGTTTCCATGTTCCGAGTTAAATCGGGTTTAAGTTTCGTTGAGTTGAACATTTGTTGGAGTTAACTCGTACCGTTTCCATGAAACCGAGTTAAGTTGACAGCTATGTTAATATTTATTTCGTTAGTTTACTCATTTTCAAGTTTTATTTTAAAATATTTTTTAATTCAAAATCTGTATTTTAATAGTTTACAATGTACGTCATTTTAAAATACACGTAAAAAACGTTGACGAATAGAACCTAACCCAAACGTACTAGTTTCAATGAGTTAAAACAGATTTAACGAAACGTCAACCTATAAGTTAACCAGGATTAACTCTGTCATGGACACATGGTGTATGATGTATGTCAAAGAAAAAATGATTTGAGGAGCGAAGAACTAATTTCCATTTTTGGTCAAAAGTGATATTATTTCGGATTTCAGTTCAGCAGCACCGGTGGGCATATGGCAGTATTATTATATTGGTCACAAAATGCATACGAGTACAAAAACTTATTTCATTGCTGTATACAGGGGCAGGTGTAGTACTATTAATTTAATTAAATAAACATATAATTTTTATGTTTCAAACAAAAATGATTACAAAAAGAAAAAACTATTTTTATTTTTAATTGGCGAATAAAATTTAATTTAATTTTCTGTGTCTATGTGTGTATGTAATTTTGTGATTATATGTATATCAAAATATATAAAATAAATTAAATATCAGTGATAAAATAATTGTGTAGCATTATTATGTGTTATATACATAAAATTCCAACACTAAAAAATTTCAACCAGCATAATTTTTTGTTTTTATTTTATTTTATTAATTTATGATGGATAGTTTTTTGTTTGGTGCGGTTACTGTTTGTGATATCACATCGCATGAAATTAAATTTTATTGTATAATTTTTATTTTTATTAAATTTAATATTTAAAAGTATATTACAGCAACAAAACGTTTGAATAAAATAATTTGATGTTTGATCAAAACGAATATAAATTATTAATTAACGATAATTTTATTAATTTTAATAAGGGTTAGTGTAATTTGATATGTGATGTGCGATGTGATGGATTTTTATTTCGAGTGAAACAATTTTAACATGGAGTTGTTGTAACTGAAGTAGCTGCACGAGACTGATTTGCTGCTACCTGGTTAAAGGTCTCATTTAAATAGGTTGGTCGATGGTTATCGCTGGAAATTTTTTCCAGGTTTTATGTTGAGCGTTTTAAAAAATTGGCCAAAAATTTTTAGAATTTTCCACGTGTACTTCACTTGCCCAATTTTTTCGAACTCGCAACATGAAACTTGACCTGGGAATTTTCCCAGCGATAACCATCGACAAACCGATTCGAATGAGATGTTTTCCAGACAAAACACTTTTAACATTGAATTTAAATAAAATGTGTGTCACCTCTCAATTTTCCCGCACTCTCAACGTGTAACTTGATCTGGAAAATTTTCCATTAACAGAAATACCAAACGCAATCATCACCTGCAACAATTCGACAATTTATCAGTCATCTCGCAAGAAGCAGGAGGGATGAGATTAATTGGTGGATTCATATCATATAAGATTTTCAAAAGATATATTTACACGAACTAACGCTCTCCTATGTTCTAGAATATAGCTGAAGATGTCGTTTACTTGGTTTTGTATAGAGCTTGGCACAATCAAGGATATCTGGGATGATTGCTAACTAACAGTCGGTGAACCATCAAAACTCATACTGTACACACTAGTGCTCCGCAAATGAATGATGAATGGAGGTTGCCCGTTTCAAATGTGAAGCTAAACTCCAATCGTTTGTTGACAAAGGTTGTCTGAAAGACCTTCGAACACATTACTGGGTCATTTTAAGGTCGTAGTTGTTTTTAGTTTTTTAATTTTTTTAGCTGATAATCAAAGGACTTCCATGCCCGCGTTTAAACCGATTTCTATTTAATTCAGAAACCTTGCTTTCTTGACGGTGCTGCCTCTGTATTAGACCACTACGCTGGCCGGATCTTTACAACTGTTCTGTTACCAAGGTTAGAGATTGCATTTTTATTAATCATATATCAGTGCAACTCTCATCCATGAATGTAGCTCCGCTGACGTTACAGCACAACACTGGTAGTAGCATCTTAATTTTCCTTATGACACCGTTTCACCTCCACCTTCGGCAGAGTTTTCTAACCTTGTTGAGTGAAGCAGGAATAAGCATGCACTCCTAGTGGTTAGGCTACGATAGTAATGCTCATCACTCATTACGGGGCAGCTCGAATATTAACTATAGGGGTTCGTCTCTGCCTAACTATCTAAATACTTCTAAACTTGTTATCCTTAATAAAGGGCGTGAGCCTACTTTTATGAACTCTTGGAAGGGAAATGATTGATATTAGTTTATGCTCTTCGATTAACGATATTCTTTCCTCAGATCACATAGGTGAATCCGTTTTAACCTTAAAAGACCAGCTCTTGAACCTTACGACTGATCATATAAAATTGCTGGCATCACAAAACACAAGAATAGAGCAAAAAGATCTAACCGTCTTAAAAAAACCTGTAAGGTACGCTAGTAGGGATTCTTGAGTTAGCTTTTGCGATCAAATTGGCAGTCTTACTGACATCGCCAGACTGAATAGGCCTCTGTCTAAGATTGATTCTAGCAGATTGAATTTAATAGAGAAATGGCGGAACTACTACACTATCTGTTTACTTTCCTCGTGGTTGCGACGTTATTATTCTGTTGATTTCAGACAACTTCGGGTAGTCCTGCGATGTGATTTTTCCTGCTGGATTACAACTCGGGTTTCTACTTATTAAGGATCATTTAATTCAACTTTTCCAAGCTTACTTTGCTTTTAGGGTGGTCCTGTAATCTTGGAACAGACACAAAGTTTTTTTTATCCCTAAAGCTGGCAGATTAAAATAACACTGACCCTAAAGCATTTATGCCAAGTAGTCTCACCCCAAGATTTCTCATAGCTTTTGAGAGAATTATCAACTGATTTGACAGGAATGCTTACAGAGTTGGCTAATCGTGTGAATTTGCTTTATACCAACTTGTTACAAGGATTAATAGCTAGGTTTTATCGCAAAGCATAGGCATTCATCTGTACCAAAACGGGCTTTCGTAAAGTTTTTCGTTTATTATTGAATGTATACTTGTCGTATATCGTTGAAATGGGTTTGTTCAAGAATGTCGTGAACTTAGTTGAATCAGTATAGTACTCAAAACTACCGTTGAAGTGCTGGAAGCAATTAGAATCTTTGTTACTCTCATAATTATAATCATGTAGCTTATCGTTTGTGACGTCATCACTCTAGTTCATAAACCTATCGCTGCGGCACTGGTACAAATAATTTAAGTAATAATGGAGTAGAAACTCGATCGGCTAGCAAAAAAGCAATTTGCATTTGCTGACTACTTAATCACTTTTACCAAGGAAATTAAAATTACAAATTATATTTTTCAAAATTTTTATTTTATTTTTGCGATTGCCAGTAAAACAATGCTATTATGTATCAGATGGTAGTACAAAATTCTAATGATGTTAGATGATCAACAAACAAATTTCGCCGAAAAATATTTAAAATTGAATTCACATAATTCGCATGTTTAAAAGTAATTTGGACTGGATGAAATTAAACCATTTCATAAATGGCTGGCTCCCATGTTTATAATTATTAATGCTAGTCATTAACTTCTCTGCTATCTCGTTTGATCATCATTTGATTATACCAAGGCAACTTTCCAGAAAAACTAAAAATGGTGGTGCTGTACCAATGATTAAGGATGGTGATGCAGTAGAAACGTCCAACTTGCGGAAAGTGTTTTAACCGATGCAAGCAATTAAATTAAGTAAGTAGCCAGAAGTAAGATAGCTCGACTTTAAAAATGTAAGAGCTTAGAACTTTGGTTCTTCTTAAGAAAAATAATCGTGTTAAATCACCGGGCCCTAAATCACCTGCTCATACTATTACTTAATAGTAATCTTAAGTGTTGTCTCTTTTATTCTAATATGTCCCATCTTATGACAAACACATACTTAGAAAAAAGTAAAGTTAGATTGACTTATCTATCTGGCAACCAGCAAATATCTTGTCAATCTAACATGAGATCGGTGCTTCACCACAAAAAATCATGTAAGGAACCGTTCCTATTGAATTGTGCATTCATTCATAGAATTTGTTCCTCTAGTTTGAAATTTTGACCTCATATTTCAAAATCGGTAAATAATTGGTCGAGTTTCCTTCTAAAACAAAAATGAATTGTAAAATCCTGATTTTGATCAATGTTTGGCCAAGTTCAAGAACTTCAACGTGAATTGATCATAATGGGTCATGAAATCTTCGAGCTTGATAGAATTTCAGAAGTTCGTATTTTTGGAGTTTGAACAGTAAAGAAAGTACCGATGTCTCTGCTGCACTCAAACGACGAGTATTAAAACTATTTCGTATTTATAAAACTGAGTTTAGATTGAAACCGAGTGCTGAGAATAATAATGAATTAGGTTTTCGTTGGTTTCGTTGGTGTTATTTTAAACTCGAAGAAATTTTGGGGCAACTTTGGTTTCAGATGCAATTTAAAATTGCGATAATAATATTTTTGAATGTGGCGTAAAACGTTCAACTCAAATTTAAAAAATTATAATTATTTAGCTGAAGAAGAAGAAATTAGAAAGATTTATGGGTGTGTTCTGTGTTTACTTGCATAGTCTCACAAAATTAGTGTTTGAGGCTTTCAATTGTCTCAAAAACTAAAATTATGTTGGATTCAGTTTCAAACGAGCCTGACCATAAGGGATACGAACTTTTTCAGCGAGGTTAACGGTAAAATGGCTTCTGGCATGTCGATCAAAGAAGGTTATGACACTAGTGTTTGATATTTAAAAAAATGTATGGTAATTGTAATTTTAAACCTATATTATACTAAGTCTACCGGCTTCCAGTGCTCCAATTATCGTCAAAATATCCTCAAAGTCAAAAAGATACAATTGTAGCATCGAGCGAGACGCCAAAAAACTGATTAATGATTTGTAACAAAATAAGGCTGAGCGCTTCAACTTTTTGTTTATCCAGTTTACTTAACCAATGCGCAGTAAATATTAACTTCTGACATTTTTGTATTGCTTCTTTTTTCTAAACTGCTTAGACAGCGGAAATTTTGTGGATAAATAAAACATTATAGATAAAAATATGGCAGGATAAAGTAAAATTCCAACACAAGTGCTTGTTCTTATTAATGGACCACACCTGTGATAATCTAAAACAGTAAAACAAAACAACATTGTTTAGTCGAAAACGACGGATTTAGACACGCTATTGAAACAATAATATAGGCGATAGCAGAGAAAGAACAACTCCACAACAATTATAAAAAAGATAGAGAACAACGAAAATACATAAGATACAAGATCTGTATCTAGAATACAAAATATAACATCAAGTAATCAGTGACTCGCGCTGGGCCACAAATACTGAATAATGGTGCATCAAGCACTCCCAACGAACAACAACTACGTAAATCATTCAACTTCCCATGCAGATAAAAAAAACCACTTTGACCAAAGAGCAATTTAAACGGTATCCTAAACAACTAAGGTATCAAAATTCACAACTTGAACATGCTCTAAAACTAAACCCTACTCATATGGAAAGACTAATAAATCAGATTACAGGTCTGGAGAAAACATATGCCTGGAGACATACGAAGCTGAAGACAGCCCTCCAATCTTATTATTTCAACAGATAGGCACTCAAAATTAAATAATTAAAAAAATAGAAGGGATGGGCAGGCGGCAAAACTAATCAATCATCTTCATGCCATAGGCGAAAACTATAAAACATCGTGGTCGATAATTATAAAGAAAGATACGATAATTGCAGAACCACAGTGACAAGGTACATTCGTACAATGATGTCATAAGGGATCATCGGTGCTGAATCTGCATCCATCATTCGTTCATCATTCGATACCACCCAGTGGACCAAGAAGCGACTCCGAAACTTCAAGATTTTATGAGATGTCGTGAATAAGCACGAAATAACATCAAATATTAGCCAAGCTTCAAATTTCAACCCTTATTTCGAAATATTAGCCAACAGGAGTAAGCTCGTTGACAACAAATAAAATATATAAAGTCTGCCAAACGGGGTCATCACATGCAGGTCTTGAAAATAAAGCGCCGAAATAAATATTGCGGGAATCTGCGGAGAGAATCAACACTAAATTTCAACTAAGCATAAAAGTGTTCGTATAGTAAAAAAAATAACTAACGATTATGCACTAAAGCCAATAGTCATTCAAAATGATGCAAGGCCCTGAAGAAATCATACGTAGCGCTTTTTTAAATAAAGGTGCTTAATTTGGAGCTCGTGATTGCCAATCGACGAAAAGTGAAAAAAATTATAAATTCGATAAGGCCACAAACTTCAAGGGAACGGCAAATCAACTACCCAACCTAAATCGAATGCTAGAGAACCATAAAGACTCCATTTTCTAAGCTTCTTCACAATTACCCGTTGAATGGAAATTCATAAGAACCAGATCCCCAAATTTTGGAGGGTGGTATCTATCAAGATTAGCAAGCGACTCATAAAATTCGTTGTTGCCTGCGAAGAGGTTACATTGGACTATATAAGTAAGTACACTGTAATTAGATAAGTGACTGAAATAAAAACTCTCATCGAGCCGAACGATCTTAGAACCTTTGACACCAGGTCATTTCATGCACAGTGGCCTACTTTCTACATTAATCGTAATTCCCCCGCGTGGTGGAGAGCTCAACATATTAAAATGAAACAAAAAATTTGCTGAAAGAATCAGCAATTTGGTGACAAGTCACGACAAAGGGGAAGGGGAAGGATTACTGCCTCTGAAATGGTTTCTTGGGCGGGTTGATGTATGCAAACCTGATGAGGACGATAATGTTCGAGTACATGTGTTAGGCGGTGTTGCGATAAAAATTCGAGCGATCAATTTATGGAATCGTAGTGTTGCCTATTGCGAGAGGAGATGAAAGGATAGTTCGCATGAATATTATCTATTATTTATTATTTGTATTATTTACAAAAAATCTGCAGGGTGATTCTTGAAATCGGTGAATATTTGCGCATGCGGATTATAATTTGCTTTAAAATTCTTTATATTATTCGAATTTTTCGACTACTTTAATCGTTTTTTCAAATTTCCTTCAAGAAACCGGCGAAAATTAAAGCAAATTACAATTTCCGAAGACAGTTATGAAAACAATTATAAAATTGAAAAATTTTAAAAAGTAATTCAAAACAGTGAGGTTAAGCTGAAGATTGAAATGCCTGCCTATTACAAATAATAGTAAAAAATTAGATATCGAATCTAAAAATTTACGCGCATACGAAACGAAACATATCCCATGCTAGATTATGGAAAACTTTGAATCGCTTTCTAAACGAGTGATGCTCTATGAAACAATTCTAATGATCAATAAACAGCTTCTGGTCGTTTATCAAGGTGCGACGCAAAGACTATGAGAACATCGGACTTAATAATTGGAAAGGGGCAGAAAGTACAAGCACTGCCCATGTTGGGGGCGCATGGCTAAGAAAAATAATGCGATCGCAACTATACCATGAACGTGAAACGACCGACAAGAGCATAAAAGTAATTGGGAAATGATCGCTATGCCAGTAAGCCCAACCAGCAGCCCAGGAACCGACCTAGGATTCAATGGACCAATCACTCATTAATCCGAAAATGAGCTGATTATTATTAATCCAAACTCATAGCAGCGCCAGTAAAATAAAAAAAAAAAAAACCCTAAGACATGTTGCCCTGAAACGTACCAAAGACGTAGGCTGTTCAAAACTCTGCACCACAAATGTAGCAAAGGCTGAATAACCTTTTGGAACGTAATAGCGTTGTAAATATTAACCACCACCTATTAAACCTTAATATTGTGAATTGGTACTTTACTTTATTTTGGGCGGGACTGTAACATCAACACTATTTTTATTTACAGTTCTTTCGTTCAGTACAGTGTATTATTGGGAGAATTTAACAGTTTAAGACTACCAAGTTATAGCCTGTGATAATCTGTACATTTAATGGCATTGCTTAACGAAAGGCACGGAAAATACCACAAATGTTGGTTGGAGGTCGAAACATATCGATAAAGTTATATTTTCTTGGTATTACTTCATTCAACAGTAATCGCAATTTTCCGTCAGAAATGCTTTCACAAAAACACAATAATAAATTGCATTGTTCTCAGATACTATTGGATAACAGCAATCTGCAAAGATTATGTTAAAAACTCTGAAAACCTGGAGCTCGGTCAGAGTAAGATGCGAACGGACTTCGAATCACTATCGTAGAGGTTCAAAAGGGCTTCATTTCAACGCTTGCCCGCAACCCGCATATTTGCCTGCAGAGCTGTACAATACTGGACGAAGAAAACGCATCGTTTTGTCCCGCTATATGGAGCAGCACATTGAAATAGTATCCCGGTTCATACGGTGCGCTAGCCCAATGCTTTTTCCTTCGTCTCTTACTTCTTCATCGACAAATATAGTTTTAAAGTGGGGATAAAGTTACTATTTTAGTATGAAATTGAATTTTAGCAAAAAATAAACGCATTAGAAAACGTGAGGAATTTTGCATTGTACCTCAATACCTATACTACATTTTTAAAATTTAATCTTTTGTTTTAACTTCCCGTTTCGTTCTGATACCCAATATAAAATGATAATAATTTTACACAGAGTGCTTTTTATGTTCTAGGTCGATGTATTTCACTGTGAACTGACAAATGCCATCCAAAACAAAATGGCGGTCAAACAAAATCGACCAACATATAAACCTCCCTGTTGACAGGCACCGAACTTAAGCTTACCGTGAAGAGGGAAGTGCTGGATGATCATCGTTTTCATTTGTATCAACCTTGCGGCTGTACGAGAAGAGCCTTTTGTATGTTAACAGAAACCTCGGTGAGTATTTAAGGTATTTATTTTTCGAAAGCCCGTTTGGAAGTAGACGCTACGTAGATCGATCTTAGCTAATTTTTTTCCGCCATCCTTGGACGTTCTGCTACTATAATCCATGGATTAACTGTAATTTTGCAGGGCCTACAGACGAATTTTATCTCCTTATTTCCACTGAAACAATAGCTCGTGTCGGCGAATTTTGCGAAGAGCGATGAAAAATTATTCTATCGTGTCATCGTTCCCTCAATTGGAAACGTGATTTCTCTAGAATCGTAAGAATACATTTTGAAAATCGTATAACTCTTAGCTGTCTATTAGTTAAAAACTGAGTTCATTCAATTCTGCAGTTTTTGGTTGAATTACAACTCACTCCCGTAGCATTGGGCCCTGCCCAAACATTCTAGAACAATGGAACACCTCCTGTATTCATTTAAATTTCAAATTGATTAAACACGGATGTTCCAATAAAATTTCCCAAAACCCGTTAATACAAACGAAAAAATATTCCCATACTGACTAATCCTTGTATGGTGTGTCGTCAATCCAATTAAAATTGCATAAATTACAAAAACTCGCCAATTAATAAATTTATCGTCATATTAATTAACAAGAGTCTCCTCTAAATTAAATAAAACCACATCACACATGCATAATAAATTATTAAACAAAACAAAATTTACAAAATAATTAATTAATTATTAATTTTATTAATCACCACCACGAAAGCCGAATATTATTTTTTCTAAATTGGATTATCGTCACCAAAAATAAAAATTCACGAGAGCCGTCAAAAAAAACCGTATTATACATAACCTATAATATTATATCTAATTTAAGCACTAATTTAATTTAAATTTAATTTATTTTAGTTTAGAGATTGAAAACAAAAAATTATTTGTACGTACGAGTGAGACAGTTGCGAAACGGTCGAGGGTGTAAATTTAGTACATTTCCTATATATGTTTAGCATCCACCAAGCAGTGTACTAAATTAATTAAGCGAATTTAATTATGTCCAAATGTCTAATAAACAAAGCACTAATTACTAAACAGCATCACGGCACCAAGACCAAGACCTCATTTCAATGTCTTAAAAATATGATAACATTTTATGAATATATAATTAAGTTGTGTGTGCACATTGTTTTTAAAAAAAAAATAACAATTTTAATAAAATAAAATACATCCGCCATAATTTATACGATTATATTGTGTTAGTGTACATATGTGTGTACGCGATACGAGTCGAGCCGAGTCGAGAGTAGCATACTTAAAATGTACATTTTGGTGGATTTGATTGTTGACAATTTAAAATTAAATCGCACATGGACATAAGTGTATAGCGCATAAAACACTGTGCGATCGTTAAAAAGAGAGTTTTGAGTGTTGTCTCAACGAAATTTAAATGTACGACGGCCAGCTAATTGAATTAAGTACAATTTAAGAGTTTTGTTGTTGCGATGGTAATACTCGCGCGTAATCATATTGTTTTGGTACAGTTCTAATTTCCAATTTACAATATCATTTAGTGATATGATATGCACATATGAGTATATTATACTGGGTTAGGTCACGTTTTTTTTTTGTGTTAGGGCTTATACATGTTAATATGAGGTATTACTTGCTACTTTATTTCAATTAAATTTATTCTGGCTGGAGATGGGTTCTCATATCTAATTAACATGCGAAAATTTATTTTTTTGCATAAAAGTTACATGCAAAAGTTTTAATCCTATTTAAATATAATACTACAAAATATGTGAATATATAGTTGCGATGCTGTTCTATTAACACTGTATGTGTATCGTGGTCTTGGAAAATTTGGTTGATGATGATCCGAACTCTAGCCACCCCTTAATAGTAAATGGTATATTTCAGATACTACAAATTGTGTTCAAATTCGAATGTGTCTGCGTAAATTATCTTTGAAAATTCTTTATGTTTTCGCCTATAGATAACGAAGATCGAAAGTTATAAATTCTCTCATTAAAATGTTTTTGGGTCGTTCATTCTAGAAAAAGTACTATGCTTTTCAACTTCAAAGCTGACAAAACCCAAATTGTAAATCGGGCCAAAACCGAAATTAGAACACAAAACAAGATCCATTGACGTTGTGCGATATAATCTCGGATTTGGTTCAATTTTTGATTTGGGTTCATCTAGGATTAAATTATATTACCTAACGCTTGTTCAAGAATAGGCCAAAAACGAAAATCCTATTGCGTTTTTAGAACAAACGGACCAAAAAAATTTTAATATGGCACATTTTACCCTAAAATTAGTCGTTAATTTTCCAATTGGTTATGGGCGCCTCTCTAGCGTACCATACTTAGAATACAAAAGTAGGGACAATAAATTTCAAGCAATCTCAAATGGCCTCTTCCACACCGGAGCGAATAAAAATTCTATTAAATCAGAATTCGTTAAAGCAAATTCCGACTAACAACCAATTCAATATAAAATCGGCTGGTAGAAGTATTCCGATTAAGGAAAATAATGTCGGAACATTTTTTGAAAGTGTCGGAATTCACAAAAAATTGGGATTCTTCATTTTACCAGGACTTCAGTCATTCGATGGAATAATCGAGAACGATAATGTAAAAGAACTAGGAGCCAAAATCGATATAAAAATAACACACTAATTCTAACACTAAACATACTGATACCACTGAAGGAAAAGCAGTCGCCACAAGTTAACAGTCTAGAAATCCGGGACAACAGTAAGCTGTCCAATTCGAAAAATTGTTTCGCACTGCGGTCAACAACCACGAAACGATCGACCCTGATGTGATAATAGAAACTATATAACTAGAACTATATAACTAGAGGAACCTATTTATTCCAAATCCTATATACGTACCCGCAGTAAGCATGAGAAGTGAGGTAAAAAAAACCAAATCGAAAAACTGCTAAAAGATGTCATCATAAGGAAAAAGTGTTACGACACCTTGTTTGGTCATTTTTTCATTTGTACTTTTGTTCTTTTTTGAATTTTTAATTTCGTTGTAATCAAATGACTGATGCCTTTTACTGATGGCATTACCATCTGCTCTACGATATTAACACTAAGGTTTTTGTGTTATTGTGAATTATCCTTAATCTTCTGTTTTACGTTGTGTCCATCTACTTTGTATCATGTAAACGATTTACTGTCAGTTTATCGTGAACAATTTATCGTGAGCAATTTATCGTAGAACAATTTATCGTATAACAGTTTGGAACAGCTTTAGTATCGCAGTCAATTTTTTTTGACAGTCTGAGCGACGGTAGCGCCACTTTGACCAAGAGTGGAATTGTTTATAACTAAAAATGTGCCTTTGCTTAGCATTTTGGACCTAGCGCCATCTATTGGAATAAAAACGAACTAAAATTTTAAAAAATACGTTAAGACGTGCTAAAAAAAATTAATAAAAAAATATTGAATCTCATTTAAAAATAAATGAAATTTAATATTTTTTTATGAATATATTAAATTTAGAGTGGGAGTCGCACTGCGTGCCGCACGTAGGAGCAGATTATATAGAATCTATTAATGACACCTACGCTCCTCCCCGTAGCCCTGCGGGGCTTTTTAGATTTTAATTTCGGGGGGCGTAGGAGCAGGGATCTTTAATCGGTTAAGAAACTACCGAGTTCCGTCCCACATGGCCATATTCCAGAACTTCTTCCAAAAATCATTCAATAATCCCATTTCCATCCAACATACTCATTAAGAAACTACCGAGTTCCGTCCCACATGGCCATATTCCAGAACTTCTTCCCAAAATCATTCAATAATCCCATTTCCATCCAACATACCAAATCCCATCATAATCAGTTAAGAAACTACCGAGTTCCGTCCCACATGGCAATATTCCAGAACTTCTTCCAAAAATCATTAAAGAATCCCACTAATTTTTTGATACCACGCATAAATCCTTTCTACGATAAATTGTCCACGAAAAACTGTTCTACGATAAATTGTCCCACGAAAAATTGTGTCCACGGTAAATTGTGTCCACGATAAACTGTTTTACGATTAAATGTTCACGTTAAATTGAAACACGATAAATTGTTTACGATAAAGAGACCGTCACCCCATGTAAACGTCGAATAATTGTACAAGCGAGACCAATGTGTACAGCTTGTGCATGCGTGCGACCGGCGGACATATAGAGGAGTATTTTTGTTGTGCGTTTCTCGTGTTGGTTTGGTGTAAATCGATAAGGGACTGACACGTACGAAAAACCAAAAACACCAACGGGAAAAAAATATTTTCTTCTACATTTGGTTTGGTGCGAGAATTTTTTTTTTTGGTTAGTCTAGTTTGCTTTTTTTGTATAAGACAATCGAAAGCCGTTTTTCTTGAATCACATATGTTGGATTTTGGTTTTCAACCATTTTTGATTTACCTAATTAAAATTAAAATAAAAGTCCAGTTAGTTTTTTTTGAGTTCTTATCGAAAATTGTGTATATAAAATTAGAAAAACAGAGGCAAAATATATAGAAATAAAGTCGTAAAAGCCGCTTTGTGGTAAAGAATTGTTATTTTTTTTTTTTTTTACGGTGACATTAAAAAATGTTGGTTCCCTACACGTATGTCCAGTCATGCATTTTGGCGGTGGTAATTTGATTGACGAATAAAACTTAAGTAGTGCAAGTAGTGTTTTGAATCAAACTGTTATATTGGCGGATTGACGTTGCACCCACACCAGTTGCCTCACGTGGCTTAACGTCAAATTACTTCGACGTAAACGCCGCAACCCATAAAATTTGGCGGACGGGCCCGTTACAATTTATCGATTCAGCATCCCGGATAATTTTCAACATTGGGGAAGTTACAGTTAATTTTATTAGACTGCCAGTTCGTGGTCTAAAGTTAATACAGTTGGATAACTGTAGAGTAATTAAATAAAATCAACGAAAGCTCCAGTTATATAAGGCAAACAGCGCAAATGGCGCAGCCGCTAACGTTATGTGAGGCCAACTGAGGCTCGCCAAATGCAATTTAAGGGCGGAAAGTAGAGGCTTGCAACATATTTACGGCAGCTTACGCGGCCAAATTTATTAACGGCAGGAAAACGCCCAACGATTATTTACGTTAAATGCGGGCACACGCCCAACGCATTTTAGTTCATCGGCGGGAAGACGCTCAACACATTTTTTTTATAACGGTGAGGAGCAACCGCAAATCATTTCGGCGCAGCCGTAGGTTAAAAGGCACATTTTTTGTTTTTTTTTTTAATTTTAATTTTTTTATTTTTTTATTTAATGCAAATTCAATTTTAATTCACATTATTCAACTTTCAGCGATCATTTTTTTTAAAATTCGGTTTAAGCCCGATATCTACCCGAAATCAATAAAAATTATTCTAATCGGAATGCATCGAAAATACATAAGAATAAAATAATCATCTATCTATCTACCTTGTTAAACAAATATTTTAATGTTTTAAAAGTTTCTAGCCCTTTTATCTAAAGTTATCGTAAGAGCGAGAGTTTTCTATACGTGTATAGATAAAATATTATTACTCTTTCTCTTTCTATTTCGCTGGAATAAGAATGATATACGATACCATTTTTGCGCATTTTTAGTTAATTTTGGGAAACCCAGTGCAGCAAGTACAATACATCTATACATTTTATTCATTTATTTAAAGATTAAATAAAAAAGTTATTAAACAATAGAAAAATGTATCCCTTTGTCTTATTTGAAAAAATGGGGAGAAAACGAAAAATCCCATCAGAGTACAGATTTTGTCCGAAAACTGAGACTTGAGTGTTGCGAGTTTTGCTGCTGTTGCACTAACCTACTACATGCACAAAATTAATACTGTTGTTGATTGATTAAATAATAATCAAATTTTATATTTACATCTAGTATGCTGATGAAACAACATAAAACTCCCAACTCTCAAGTCGCGGTTTTCGAACAGAATTCGTATGCAGAATGGTTATCACTATTCCAGATTTTAAAATCTTTAAACCTGACGGTAATGACAATGAGCAGGCAGTTGTGTGCAAATATTAGAACATGTATCAAAAACAAGACATAAAAATTCACGTGAACGATCGTTAAATCCAGGGGGCTATTTGGGAATTCGATTCGATAACGAGAGTACAAGATTCATATTTGATTTTAGATATAAGAACCGTTCCAATCACATTCAAATCAAATATGAATCTTGTACTCTCGTTATCGAATCGAATTCCAAAATAGCCCACCATTTTTGAGTTTGTTCGTGCAGTTTGTCATTCTGGATTAAGCCCTAGGACATGTGATGGTGCTTTAGGTGATTGTGTTAACTTTAATGTGAGTGACGTGCGAGTACCCGGGTACCTTTTGCACTTTTAGACGTCAATTTTTGTATGTTTTACTTCCAATAAAACTTTAAATTTTATGCGAACTTCTAGCTCAATTGGTAGATTACGATCATATTTTAAATTGAGAAATGTCAAAATGCATGTAGGTACTAATCACTCAAATTAAGATATTTTTTCTTCACTCACATGAGGGTTAAACGATTTGCCATACTACGAAACCCCACTTAAAATTATTTACCTAAAATGTTTACTATACCGAGTTGGATGAAATTAAAAATTTAATTACAGATGCAAAAATTAACTTTATTTTTGATTAACTTACAGTAAACACTTAGGTATTACATTTTATAATGAAGTCTAAATTTCTGAATTTGTTACTAAGACAAACAGAGAAACTATTGCAGGAGTCTCTTGAAAGGTTTGATCAAAAATTGATAAAAAAAATGGATTGAAGTGCTTTCCATATCAACTAATAGCGCGGAGTACATATGGTCTCGTAAAATAAGAGCTGGTGAAAATAAACCCAATCTATTACACATCACAGATGTCCCTCGTTGAATTCATGTTGCAGTTGGCAAAGCTTTAAATAAGGTTCAATTAACTTCAGCAAGAAAGTTAGGAGACCAAAACGGAAAAATTATCAAATATCTCTCGTGCATTGGTTCAAAACTCCATGGACAATTTTTCAGAAGCGCAAAATGAAATGCTACCATATCGATCGAGACGATCAAATATCTCGAAAAATAGCCACTCTACGGAAAAAATGTCCATAATCAAAATTTAATCATACCGCGGGGGAAATACATTAGTGCAAAAAAATAGTCCCCCACCTCCCGCTTTGTAGGTGGGGCGGGGGTAACTTTTAAATTAAGATAGGAAGCCATATTTTTTATTGCAGATACGGATTCTACGACTAAAAGTACGTATGATTTGAATGAAATATTTTGCTCGGTTCATGATAGATGGCGTTGTAATCGACGAAATTCAATTTCTTTTTCTTAGAACACACGCATTCGATTCTGCAATACGTTTGAAATAAAAAACATCACGTTTTCATTGGAAATACTCGAAATTCGTCATCAAAACAATTTATTCAGTTTTGTAAATCACATTTAACGTTTGTGTTATTTCTTATCTTCATGTTTTTCGTAATTGCAAAACAAACGATAAAATACTTTAGAATGGAGCGTTTAACTGTGCCAGAGAAAATTGAAATGGTTCTGGTTTATGGAGAAGCTGACAGAAATCTTGAAAATGCTGTTGCTATTTACGCTCAACGTTTTCCGGATAGGATTCGTTCACGTGCTTCATTTGGCCGTACTATCAAACAAGTTAGTACTGATGGAAATGTTCAACCGAAAAAGAGGACCCGTAGAGCATCAGTCACTGGAGAAAATAATGAAATTGCCGTATTGGCAGCAGTGGCTCATAATCCTCATGTTAGTACACGAGAAATAGTTCGCGATTCCGGATTGTCCCTCACCAGTGTTTGGAGAATTTTAAAACGGCACAAGTATCATCCATATCATGTGTCTTTACACCAAGATCTTCATGGCGCTGATTTCCAAAATCGGGTAACTTTTTGTCAATGGGCACGTGAACAAATACAACAAAACCCCAATTTTTTTCGTTGCGTAATGTTCTCTGACGAATCGTCTTTTACAAACCATGGAACGGTTAATCGACACAACATGCATTATTGGAGTGTTACAAATCCGCACTGGCTGCGTCAAGTTGAACATCAGCGTCCTTGGACTGTCAACGTGTGGTGTGGAATAATTGGCAACAAACTCATAGGCCCCCACATTATTGAAGGCAACTTGAATGGTCAAATGTACCGAAACTTTTTGGAAAATGAACTGCCAATATTACTTGAAAATTTGAACTTAGAAATGAGACGAAACATGTGGTTTAAACATAAAATACGCACGAGAAATACTTGATCGTGATTTCAATGGTCGCTGGATTGGTAGAGCTGGTCCGATAAATTGGCCCGCAGATCACCAGATCTTACTTCGCCAGATTTCTTTTTGTGAGGCTATCTCAAAGACAAAGTTTACAAACAAGAACCAACAACACGTGAGAACATGATTGAGCGAATCAGAAATGCGTGTGCTGAAATTCAACCAAACACACTTCTCAGTTGTGTACAATCATTGGAAATGCGTATTAATAAGTGCATTGAAGTCGCAGGCCATCATTTTGAACACTTATTTTAAGCTAAAATTATTTTATTCACCTGCCATTTACATTAAAAAATTGTTTTGATGGCGAATTTCGAGTATTTCCAATGAAAACGTGATGTTTTTTATTTCAAACGTATTGCAGAATCGAATGCGTGTGTTCTAAGAAGAAGAAATTGAAAAAATTGAATTTCGTCGATTACAACGCCATCTATCATGAACCGAACAAAATATTTCATTCAAATCATACGTACTTTTAGTCGTAGGATCCGTATCTGCAATAAAAAATATGCGGCTTCCTATCTTAGTTTAAAAGTTACCCCCGCCCCACCTACAAAGCGGGGGGTGGGGGACTATTTTTTTGCACTAATGTATTTCCCCCGCGGTATGATTAAATTTTGATTATGGACTTTTTTTCCGTAGTGTGGCTATTTTTTGAGATATTTGATCGTCTCAGTTTAAAAGAAACACCCGGTATAGTATGTACATATATGCAAACAGCGAGCTGTGAAGTTGAGAGGGGTTTTAGCCATTTTCGACATTTTCAATCATTTTAAAAAGCTACAGCATCTGATGTAACATTGACAAGGCAAGTGATGTTATATTTTAAGCATAAAGTATTGAATTAAATTTGATTTTGTTTTTTAATTGATTTCTACCGAAAATTCGTTAATTTTTTAAATTTTCTGTATATTTTATATTTTTGGCCTGACTTCATCCCGAATTGGAGTAAATATGTATAACCCGATAATTACCCCCCAAATGCAAGTAATTTTTATTTGCCGAAAAAGCCATACCCTATTTATAACTCAAAATAAGGATAATTTTACCACAAATCACTTTCTTCTTAACATAATTTACATTTTATTTTATATAAACACTTGGTAAACTTACCGATCGTAAAAAATTCCTTTCTGTAATTTTTTAGGCGCGTTTTGACAGCTTTTCCCAAGACACTTCATTTTAATTAAAACTTTTCAATTATTATTACCAAATTATGCATTACATATTTCAATTAATAATCACAAAATTTGTTTACCAATTTGAACAAAAACAAAACCATTTTTGGACAAAACAAAACAAAATATTGACATTACGTCAAAATTTGCTTTGCCTTAAGGGTTGTACAAAAACAAAGGAATTTTAACATTTCCCTTAGAAATGGATACCGGCTCCCGATGAATAGGTAGAGCAAAATATGTTTTTATCGAAAGTTAATAAAGAAAAAATTAAAACTCTAATATACATTTATACTTTAACCCTTTCGACATGATTTTTTTTTATAATGTCGTCAACTAAGTAATACAAAAAATCAAAAAATATATTGCACAATCATATTGTTTATCCTTTTCAGCCCTGTCCCTACAGGTCCTAAAGAAGTTCTGATAAATACAAAAAATATTTAGATGCTTAAAATACAAAGTTTTCATATATATTTTTAGTGTGATGTTGACAGAACTTCTTTGGGACGATATGTCCCTACAGTGTTGAAAGGGTTAATCGACCAGATATGATAACCTGGAATTTGGCTAAATATCGATTTATTGAATATTCAATTCTGTTTCACTGACTTAATGTATCGCCAGTGTTACTTTAAAATAAGAACATCAGTTCGATGTTCAAGCTTTGTAATTCTTTTATCATCTTTGATCGATCACAAAACTTTTGGTGTGAGTGATTGATTTAAAATCCCCTCCGTGATTTATTTTCAAGTTCTCTGTATTCAAGGATGATTGTCTGTAAATCCCTGTAATCTTCAAGTACCAACCCTTCTCTTAATATCCAAGGCCAACTAGCTTGTTGTGCGATCGCCCAAATTAATTTGGCTAACGTATTTTTTATTGTTGTAATACGCACATAATTTGTAATAAATACATAAAATATTACATAAAATTATAATCAACCAGCTATATATGTATGTCACAATATATCATACAAACACATACACACTAACGAGAACCGAAACAAATTACATTAAATTATGATTTATTTGCGAGCATAAATTTCATTTTTAATTTTTATTTAGTCAAATTAAAAATATTTTTTGTGATGCGATATACGATACGACAATTTTTTGCGCTTACAACAATATAACTCGATGCACATAGTAGTACGAGTTTATTACATGTTTGTACGAGTAGTGTTCCAGTACATAAGCAAAAACAAGTCGTATACAATTTTTATTTTTTTTTATATGAGGTCTCAGGTGGATTACATAAAATTGTTTGTTTGTTGTACATAAAACTAACGAGCACAGCAGCCATAAACGCGGCAACATATTAATGTATATCTGAATGCATGTAATACAAGAAATAATTAAAATTTTAAAAGTAATGAAAATTAGTAATTAATTATAACAGAAAATAAACATAAAAACATTTATGTATGCTCAGAGTATGTATATATGCTTCCATACATAAACACGTGTTTTAGTACGAGTGCATAATGTATGAACGATTCAGCGGGTTCCTCTTACAAAATACAATAGAATAGCTAGCTTGATTGACAGTAGCCATCGAGCAATAAATATATAAGAGAAATCAAGTAGTGCAAATTTTATAAGCAGGTTTTTCCGAGGTTAATCTTATTTTATAGTTTTAATATAATTACCTATATACACAAACTTAAATTTTTTCTATATTTAATCCATATATACGTATCGTAAAAGCATATCGGCATAGTTATTTTATAGTTTATTGTTCTTGTTAAGCTTATACAGGTTGCCAAAAGTAAGATAGATTAACCTCGGAAAGTCTACATGAGTCCTCTTATATATATTTTGCTTTATGCAGTAGCCCATCCTGTGTTGTGAACCCATAATTTTTCAGTGCATTTACGAGTTCGAAGTCTCAATTTTTCTTAGATCTTTATGCCTAATTTTCCGCACCATAATCTGTGGTGAGTTGATCTTCCTGGATCTAATCGCACTCTTTTGGCCATAGCAACAATAATACCAATTTACGCACTGTCTCCGTACTCGAGACAGCAAGCGCGGTTGGTGTTTATTTCGGTCGTAATTTCTTTTTAAAGTTCGCATTATTTCTGCAACACAGCACTTTGGAAATAAATGTTCAATATTTCCCAACGTTGGCGAATAGTATATGTGTTCATTAAGAACCTATAGGGCCCGTATTCTTATATTTCACTTTCATTTTCCATATGTGGATATCTGTCAATAATTTATAAAAACGTTCGGAAATTGTAGTTCATGTGTTCTTGAATTTCCTACTAATGGAAAAACTCCCTACTAAGGGAATTTTTCCGAATGGGTATAAAGTATGTGGAAAAAATTCCCCATGACAGTTATTTGACGATTATGCCATTTAAATATGTATAAAGTTCAGCTAAACAGTTATTTTAAATTTTAAATGAAATTGCATGTGGAATTTTGACAGATATCCACATGTGGAAAATGGATGTGGAATTCAAGAATACCTAATATGGGCCCAGAGATAAGATAAGATACTATATATTCCTGTCAACATTTGAAACGGGGAACAGCTCCCAGTGTCAAAATAACGTAAGATTTAAAAAGAAACCGTTAGATGACCCACCCTTTATTTTTTTGAGAATTACATTGAAAACCAAATCGACTATACTCTTTATTTCTTTCCTCATTGACGTTTCAGAGAAAAAGGAGGACCAGAGTACTGCGATCGCCAAATCGAATCGTACGAAAATTAACCGAAGGAAATTCAACATCCATAAATTTAGACACACTGACATAAGACGCACTTTTAATGAAATCCAGGCAAATTCGTTTAGAATTAGATGATCCTTCAGTGACGCTTTGTTCTCTATTTTCAAAATGTTTTCATCTCAAACGATTGTGACATAAATTGTTAATGTATAGTGTAGATTGTGTACCACCACACAATCGTAGAATACTCAGTAGCATAAAGAAGGTACAAAAAAATGAAGAGGTGTAATTGCTGTGGCCAACACTCCACTTTTTTTTGTTTGTTTTTAATATTTACAATCTGTTCTGGGGCCGAAGCACTACCAACTCTTTCGTAGTTCACTTTTCACTTTCTACCTTATGCAGTAGCCAAATCGAGCCTGTAGGATTATAGGTATTGACGTGGAAGATGGGTCGGCAAATGAATGAAAAATTTGTTTTCGATCCTGCCCCTATCGGGATTCGAACCCGTTTGGTCGGCATTCTTTTACGATAAATATACAAAGATCACGAATACAAAGTGGAAAATTAAACCTCCTGGATTTGTGATAAGAATTGTCTTATACATAATTAAAATTTGCATAAATTTCAGAAAACCAACAAGGTCAACCCTTCCTAAAAATTGTATCCACGTTTCAAAAATTGAAAAAGTCCCTAAGGAAGCTGCCACGGCTGGTACACTGCGAAATTTTGGTGAAATGCATTTGTTTTACCAAAACTCATTATTTTCGATAAAACTTTAAGAATGATATGAACTAAATTTGTTTGAATTTTAATTTACATATTTTTTATTTTTAATCGTTTTATCGTAAATGCTTACTTTTCAAAATATTTGCAAAAAACAAAAAAGTTTCTGTCTCTTTCGGCAGACAGATTTCAGCCAAACACCACTGGGATCTATAAAATTATAGAAAAATCTTAGTTATGAAGCTACAGAACGATCAATATAATACTGTTCAGCGACCAATTTTTTAATAGTTTTTTGACAAAATTCGTCATTTCCGCGATATATTCTTCAAAATACATGCAAAAGACGAAAAGCTCCTATTGAAGCTGTCAATTCCGATGGAAAAATAAAAAGCTCTTTTGGAAGCTGTCACTTCCGGTGAACCAATTTCAGCCAAAGATCTCCCAATTTGAGGAAAAAGCGTGGTTATGAAGTTCCATCCGGATCAATCAGCCCATCTAGAATGTAGAAGGCCGAATTTTTATTCAAAACCGGTAATTCTCGCTTAAATTTGGAAAACTTATCTGGAACTGTATTGTTGCAATTTGTTATTTAATAATCGGTTTTCTCGTAGAAGTTTAGAAAAACAACCGATTTCGATCAAAAATTCACTGGGATGTTCCAATTTATGTTAAAAGCTTAAATATGAAGTTGTATCCCGTTCATTCAATCCGTCTGGCCTGTATAGGGTCGAATTTTTGTTGAAAAACAGTTTTTTGACAAAAACCGTTCATTTCCGGTTAAATTTTCAAAATGATCTGGACCGGTATTATGGCAAATTTAGTTTAGAATCATTTAGTTCACAAACTTTGTTCTCGTAGAATCGAAGAAGGTTTCAACTTGAGATGTGAGTACTCATCGAACTTTTATGGCAAACAAACACAAATCGAAATTGAGCGTGTCAGTAAGAAAAAAATGTGATAGATGGGAAGAGTTACCGGACAAGTGGTGCAGTGGTTAAAGCTTGAGGGAATGGGTTTCAATCCCATCAGAAGCTAGATGCAAATCGAATTTTCATCATCGATTACAATCGGTGATGTTAATAAACACAACAACTCCGACCCACCGTCCACGTCAATGTACAGGTTGACATGGAGCCTGCAATATGCAGGTGGTATACTGTAGTTGTGTGAGTAGATGAATGGGTTAATGTGTGGTGTGAATGCGTGGTATCACAATGGGCCAAAAATGGCCTAAGTGTCAACCACTGAAACCTAAACTTAACCATGGGAAGAGTTCCAAATGAAAGAGATTAATAACATATCAAGAATGTTGTTGAATCCCGCCTGCAATGACCTGAAAGAGAACTGTTTCTTCATGGCGGTTTTGAAAGATGCTGGTGCATCCTAATTTAACGAGAGATGGAAATGAACAGGTTCTAATGATCAAACCGACTTCGTTGCAATTGGCAAAGTTTCGAACATCTTTCTCGAAGTCGGAGCAACCTCCTGGTATGCGTGACATGTCTTAACTGTGGTTTCCATTTCGTTGTCGATGTTCGGCCACCAGCAGTCTGTTTAATGTCCAATTTGCCACAGAGCCAAAACTTTTTTCCGTAGACAGAGAGAAATTATGATTCGAGTAAACTTCTTTTTACCTATGGGATCTCTACCCGTTTCTGCAGCAAATAGCTTACTGTCCAGAGGAAATTCTTCCAACATTTCGTGGTATTCCTCATTCACTTGACACGCACACTCTTCACAATCAAATTTTACTTCCGGACCAACGGGAAGTCTTGAAAATGCATCAGCGTTGCCATGCTTATCGGTTGCCTCATACTTGATAGTTTACTGGTATCCCATAAGAAATACAACCTAACGCTGGAGACGGTTGACTGTTGTCACTGGCAATCCTGAGTGAAACAGTGATACTAGGGCTAATGATCCGAGTACTTATAAACATCAAGAGTCTTCGATGAAACAGGTATCGGAGTATCCGCCAGAGTAAATATGGGGAATCACTGTCCCACCACCGTGACTTGAGGCATCTATCTAAAGCAAGAGTGGACAGCCAGCCTGATAGTGTACAAGCTGAGACGCGTTCACAATGGAATTCTTTATTTGGCAAAAATAATTTTCTTGCTCTTTTGAAGAAACGTCACATTTTTCTTACATAATGGATTGAGAGAACCTACAAACTGCGAGAAATTGTTCAAAAAACGTTTATAATAATTACCTTGCCAATGAAAGCTTGCAGTTCTTTCAAGTTTATTGGTCAGGGCTTCTCTCCAAAACTTTTTCAGATAATCGTCGGATTCCAGATTCATCTAAAACATATCCTAAATAATCGATTTTAGCTTGGAAGAATTTGCAATTGCTCATATTCCATTTTGTTTGGTGTGTGTTTACTGACAAACGTCAAAATGATACGCAAGAAACAAAAAGGGTTTTTTTTTTAAAGAAGAAATAAAAGGTGAATGACGTGACGAAAGTGGAGGAAAAGAACGACACTAGGGCAAGGCAGGAGAGTGTTTTTTTTTTGTTTTAGATGGTGAAATGCATTTTTTTTTTTTTGACGACCGGATTTTTGAAAAGGGAACATATTGCAAGATGAAGAGTATTTGGTGTGATAAAAAAAAGAGAGAAGTAAAATCATAGCAGATCGCGATTAGCTCGGCAAAGGAAGATTAGCCGTCAGCCATCATGAAAAGTGATCGGTACCGTGTTGAATTTCAATTTGGTGAAACATTTCAAAATTTTACAACTAATTCGAATAATTCTCATAGTTTTGAATTAAATTAAAACATAAATCCTATAAACATAAAATATTACTTCATTCCACCACTCAGAAGCAAGCGAATAGAGGAGGTGAGTAGACGTCAGTATCAAAAAAATTAAACCGATTCAACCGGATCCATTTATTTTGATACCTCATCGTAAAAATGACAAATAGAATTCACATGTGCAAGAGAGGAAAATCAAAATACAAATATAAAATCGTGTATTACATATACACTGTACGTATTCACAAAATTTTTACTCAACTCGCCAACTCGCGCTGTCATTTTGCGTACAAAAATGATACACAGGAATAGTTAACGGCCATTATTTTAAAAAATGGGGTTCCTTAAGACTAATTAATTTACACTCCGATTTTGAAGAACAGCCACTGACTGAAAAATGGTCTCAGGTAAGACTTTGTGCCTTAGTTTTGAGTTTAGTCTTAATTATGAGACTTTTTGTGTTCTAGACCACATAATGTGTATCAGAAATCTTCAGAATCGGGGTGTTAAACAAGTTGCCTAGTACTGGCCGAGTACTAGATTGTCATTCTGGGCGAAATGCGCGGCAATAAACGGTCGCGTAATTAAACGTGTGCCTCAAATCTACCTCAAATAAAGTTGAGAGGATTAATACATTTTAAGGATTTATTGGTTGTTTTCAAAATTAAGTGTTTTGATTAATTGCATTATTAAAAAACAAAACACAACATAAAATTTCAGTTTTATCAAAAAGTTGACTAATTTTTCTAAAATACAGCAATACGGAAGAAATAGTCGCATATGTGTGCACGATTGTCATAAACCACTTCCAAACAGAAAACCGGAATGATTTTGAGCAAGATCAATTATAAAGTGGTTGGCTGACTATAGTTAAGGCTCGAGCTGAAACATAAATTTGTGGAATTTTTCTAATAGGACACTAAGTGAAACGAATAATCAAATGTCGTAGCGATCGATTGAGCCATATGATTGAGCGGAGACGTTATTTGTCTTTTAATTACGTACAGAAGTAAAAAACATTGTTTTATTGGACCATGCGCCATTTCTAAATAAATGGTAGGGCAGTTCCTATAATTTTATTAAAAGCTTCGAATTTAATTTATTTGAGTAGTTTTACTATTTAGTTATAACAGAAATCTTAGAGTTTCTTATAAAATGCCTCCCTATAAAAATGACGGCCATATGTATGTCTAATCAAATGGGTCATACACCTGTTCTAAATAGAGGGCATGAAATTTTTTTCAACTGTTTAAATAAACTTCAAATTTTTCGTGTTTGAGTAGTTTTAGTATTTAGTTGCAACAAGTAAGTACCTCGGTCGTCGAATCATCTGCCCTCCGTTTAGAACGATCAATTTAATTAGTCAGACATATGGCCACCTTTTCCATAGAGAAGCGTTCTAGCACAAACTCTGAGATTTTTCTAATTACAACTAAAATTTGAAGTTTATTAAAAAAATTGTAGATTCTCCCTGCCTTCCAATTAGAAAGAGCTTTCCAATAAAAAGAAAATGTTTTTACGTACGAAATTAAAAAGAAAACTGTTCCTCCGCACAATCATATGGCTCAACAGATCGCTAACACATTTGATTATCCCTTTCACATAGCGTCATCTTAGAAAATTTCCTCAAATTTTTATTATCGCTCGAGCCTTAACAGCAAGAAAAACTTTTTAATTGACCTTTTTCAAAAGCAGTCCCATTCTCTGTTCGTAAGTTGTTTATTAAAATCTTGCACATATGCGACTATTTTTTCGTATTGCTGTATTTTAGAATAATTAGTCAAATTTTTCTACTTTTATATAGTTATCTCAATAAATTCCATATTTTTACAGTGTAACAGAAATGTTCGAAATCCCAATTGGAATATTAAATTTGAGTCTTATTTATTTCACAGGTACTTGATTGTTTGTTTTCAAATTATTTTGAATGCAAATCAGATTTTTCATCATCAAAATTGAGAACTTAGATCCCAACTAATCTTCTACGCAAATATAATAGGCTGCCAAACTTCAAGAAATTAAAACCAAATCCAAAATTTTATAGTTGGAGTTTAGAAAATCATAATGCGGTCACGTTATACAGTGGCTACCGATATATAAATTACATAATTTCACGAACTGTTTTTTTATACAGCATCTCGTTTTTTGTCTAAATAATAATTCATTTTTCCAATTGCAATGCAACGTTCTATGTGCAATACACTTATATACTCGCGTATGTATATAGTTTTAGTATTTTCGAGCTAATTTACATTTTCATCTAGTATATGTACACTTAATATATATACTAGTAGTAACAAGGGCATTTAAAGTATGATAATTTTCAATTTGTGAATTAAATAAATTCGATTGGACGATTTATGATTATTGTTCATCCTGAGATCTACGTCCGTTTTAGCATTTCTAGTTCTATAATTTTATGTATATCTAGCTTGCAACTATACATATATTTATTGATTAATTTAGTTAAAACTATATAATAATTTTTAGAATTAAATTTAATGTACTATAATTTTATAATAGTATATGGAAATAGTTTTTATATGTTGCTTGCGCGCTATAAAATGAAGTTGAAGAGGAAAACACTGTTTGTATTCACTCGTATATACAGTAAAAATAAAAAGATCAATTTACTATATACCATAATTCGAGTATCGCGCGATTTTCTTGAGGAAGACGTTGGAAGGTAGTATCCGCTCTCCTTATTTATAGCATACAATATTTACATACGGTAACAGTTTAATTTGAATATGCGATATTATAGTGAATAAGCGTTAAAAATGTATATTAAACGTTTTGCCTGCTCTGCACATGGCACATCAAATATCCGCGAATAATATAAAACACCTCAAGAGTACTCCAAAATTCTTTTGAATTAATTTAATATATGCGCGACGAGCCACTTATCCCGTAATTTATGTGTTTGTTTTATGTATGTGCTGGATCATTCAAATAAACAACAACAACACTCAAATTTAATAATAAGATCATAAAACAATTTGGTTAAATTTTAATGGAATTTTTGTATATTATCTCGCGCGTATATCTTGAATTTAAATCGTGAGTAATTTCGCAGGATAGGAGCGAACTAACCATACTTGAAAACACTTTGTTATGCTAAACAATTTTTTTTTTTTGCTTTTTTGGTAAACTGAATTGAATGGGTAATTGAATGTTTTGTGTGAATATAATTGTAGAATGGAGATGTTTTAAAATGTTGTACGTAGCATTTTATTTTACAACTCACTTCGTCGATCAAAAATAATTCGGGATTAGCCATACGAATTAATTTTCAAAGCTTAATCGCCTTGTTCGGCGGATATTCGCTGTTAGTGTAGTTATTTTACACTCTCTTTACAAATAACCAATTGATTTTGCCAACTTTAAAATGCTATTCAGCATAATTTTCGATTAGCGGCAATCGCTTTATTTTCAAATTAGTATCTTAATTCATTCTCAAAGCAGGGTGATAGGGCAACAACGAAACAAAAACAAAAACAACCAAGTAAAGTTTTTTTTTCGAATTGTTGATTGTGTAAAAGTTATTCCACTTGTAACGAAAAAAAGTTTACTGTCTTACGACAGTATACTCTATCGTTAAAGAAATTGTCCCCATTTCATGTCCTAGCCCCATGTGCGGCTTGGTTTCCCGCAGCTCAGCCTGGTAGGGGATGTGGTCGTGGGTTTTTGGGGTTAGGTGAAATAAGGGACCTAGATTACCGCACAATCATATTAACTTAGGGAAGATGGCCTAAAATTTACCATCTAAAATTTTGATCAAAAAAAAGAAAAGAGGTCATCGGACCCAACACTGGCGGATCCTAAACATATTTAGGGAATGGGTTTTCACCCATGGTTGTTATTTCTGGCTTCTTAGGGTAACATAATTACCTTAAGAAGCACAGACACGTAGTATCAACAATAAAAAAAACTAAGGGTTAGTTGCCTATTGAAAGTGGAGGAGGTCCTTAGCAGAAAGAGGGTGTCCAGCCTATGGGCCGGGTTACTCTCGATGCCCTCGCTCCTAGCAAGACTCAGCTTTGCTAGAAGCAACTAAGGTACCTCGCCACTATTGGAATGTTTATTAATCACACATCAACACCATACTTACCAAAATATATATCTGTGGGTCCAACTCAAAATAACACGCACGCAATTATGGTTTTGAAATATTGCTTGCTTAACAATTTCTGCAGGTTGGTGTTGTTATATGTCCGCTAAATAACCACTATTATTTCGTATAATATATATACAGGCCCGATATAGCTATAGCAATTCACAAAAACTCAAACTCTTTTTTTTCAGGTTTAGCACAATCTCTCAATTCAATAAGATTATTTTTATTCTTGTTTATGGATATAATAGATTCACTTATTCCACTAAATTTCACTGCTGGTCCATTAAAGATAAAAAAAAACACACAAAGTTTCTGTATTAAATTATATTGTATTATTAGTAAAATGGAAAATGCACACTGATTTATTCTTAATATTTTACAAACTACTTTTCCGAAAATTAAATTTTATATTTAAGTATAATTTATTTTTTTGAAAACAATCCGACCAAAAAAAAACTTCTAAACAACTTGCAGGTTTGCAATCGACTTCCTCTCCACCAAATATTTTTGCACCTTTTATATTAAATTATTGAAAAAAAATGTTGTACATTCATCAAAAATGTACGCAAGCAAAAAAAATGTACAAAGACGTGACATTGGTTTTTGATTACCCAATGCACTCGCTAAAATTTTCTTATATCCAAAAAATATAACTTGATCGAAATGTGCAATTGGAGGTATTTCTAATAGCAAAGTCCATTCTCATGCTATTTACCTCAAAACACATCGATAAAAAAAATTGATAATGTTGCATTATATTATTATGGTTTACGTTAATTCACTTACTGCATGGATATATACAGTAATCTGAGTAACATAAACAAACAATAACAATGCGAAATACGGCATGGTTTTTTCTTTTGGTAAAATTTGAGGTATCACGTCGAAGGTTATGCCGAGTGTTAAAATTTGATGATGAAATTTGGGTTGATAACGGAAGTGAATAAAATTCCGTTACACACTTTTAGTGTTTTTTATAGTGAAATCGAATGCGCACCAAAAAATTTATTTAAAAAAAACAAGAGTTCTTTTGTTTAACTTTCTATTTTAATACGATCTAGAAGCGTGTGCCTTTTCAATAAAGTCATTTTTATAAGCTGTATTATCTTCTGTCAAATAAAAACAATGGATTTGAAAACTCATTTTGTTTCTCAAAATTTTTTTCTGGATATTTAAGTGACGCCAGCGGGAAAACAATGTACTAATGCAGATTTTAAAAAGTTATCACACAGCGGGCTATTCACAACAGAAATTTTTTTTATTAATTGTTTTCACAAAGTAAGTTGTGTTCTCTAAAAAATACACTTACAAAATTTCGAGTTCTAAAACAGATATTTTGTCAGAAATAAAACAAAACGATGAACACAATGGTTAACTAAAGTATACGAATTTTTATAAGCAAATCTAGTAGCCCGAATTATACAAAATTTGTGGTATGAAAAAAAAACATTTTGTAATTCATATGTGGCTTATTCGCTCCGCGAATATGCAGAAATTCATTTCGTTTGTGGTTTTTGTAATGGCAACGCCCGAGCTGCACCAAAAGAATACCAGAGACGATATCCAAATCGGGAACGCTTTCTCGATTACAGAGTATGTATTTCAAAACGTACATCAAATGTACAGTGAATGTGCAGTCCCTTGTCTTCCCCACCCGGTCAACTTGATATAGACGAAGATAGAATAATTGTAATGGTTGCGCAGATGGCCCCCTCTATAAGCATTCGTTGTTTATCACAACTTTCGTGAGTGGGACGGTTTACGTTGCATCGTATTTTAAAAAGCAATCAGACAAACCCTTATCATGTGCAACGTGCACAAGACCTTTTACCTGCTGACTATGAAAAAAGTGCCGATTATGTATTTTGGCAAATGGTGGACATTAAACTTGATAAAAAACATTGTGAATAGCCCGGTGTGTGATAACTTTTTTAAAATCTGCATTAGTGTCGCATATTTTTCTGATAGTGGGTCAACTTTATGTAGTACCTTGTTTTCCCGGTGGCGTCACTTAAACATCAACAAACAATTTTGAGAAACAAAAAGACTACAAACATTGCTTTTATTTGACAGAAGATAATACAGCTTATAAAAAAAGTAAGTTAAACAAAAGAATTCTTGGGTAAAAAAAAATTTTTAGCTGGTGCACATACGATTTCACTAAAAACAATAGAAATAGAATAACTTTTACACCGCATCAACAATTCGAAATAATTTTACTTGGCTGTTTTTGTTGCGGAAATGAGCTGCTTATCATCCTGCTTCGTTTGATCGTCCACTTCTGGGACACCCTGTATACTCGTATATGTATTTTATGGCTCCCTGAATTAAAAAAAGCTGACTTAAAAATTGTGTTTTTTCGGACTTAAAACCAGCGTTTTTATTTCATTTGAAAATTGACTTAAAATCGGTAATGAAAACGAAATAAAAAAAGCTGACTTTATTAATGCATATCATAAGTCATTTTGAAAATGATTTGAAGTGTGTTTATATAAGTGACATAAAATGTGTATTTTTAAGTCATTTTGAAAATGAAATAAAATGTGTGTATTTAAGATCGAAATAAAACGTAAAATGTATAACAGTAAAAGCCCGATTATCTGGCATCCAATTAACCGGAACACTCAGTTAACCGGAATTTTAATTTTTAGGATATTTTTATTTTTTACTCGTATTTTTTCTCTTTTATATGCACTTTTTAATTAATTTTGAAGTTTGCAATTGTGTTTTGCATATTTTCATTAGTGAAAGCATTAGTTGGAAATTTTGAATGGCTTTAATGTTCATATTGCAGTAAAAGCCCGATTATCCGGCATCCAATTAATCGGAACACTCAGTTAAACGGAAATTTTATTTTTAGGATTTTTTTTTGCTTTTTTCTCTTTCATATGCATTTTGTAATTCATTTTGAAATTTGCAATTGTTTCTTGGACATTTTCACTAATGAAAGCATTAGTTGTAAATTTGGAAAGGCTTTAATTTTCTTATTACAGTAAAAGCCCGATTACCCGGCATCCAATTAACCGGAACACTTAGTTAATCTGAATTTTAAATTTTAGGTTTTTTGTTTTTTTTCAAGAGACGGAGTGTTCCGGTTGACTAAGTGTTCCGGTTAATTGAGTGCCGGATAATCGGGCTTTTACTGTAATAAGATACTTAAAGCCATTCAAAATTTTGAACTAATGCAACAATTGCAATTTTCAAATGAATTAAAAAATGCATATGAAAGACAAAAGAAAGAGAAAAAAATCTAAAAACTCAAATTCCGGTTAACTGAGTGTTCCGGTTAATTGGATGCCGGATAATCGGGTTTTTACTGTAATATGAAAATTAAAGCAATTAAAAATGTTCAAATGATGCATTCATTAATGAAAATGTGCAAAAATCAATTGCAAATTTCAAAATAAATTAAAAAATGCATATGCATGTTATTTATCTTTCTCTACAATACAACAAAAAACTGTAACAAGAAAAACAGGAAACCATTTTAAAAACGTAAAATTACGCAGGCATTTCTATGTGTATTAAAAACAAATGTAAATTTTATGTTTATAATGTGAAATAAAATATGCCTTTCTTGTGTCATTTTAAAATTAAATTTGATTTTGTAAAACACCTTTGTTAAGTCAGAAAATTTGTTAAAAGTGTGACTTAAAAAACGTCCAATTTTTTCATGTAAAAACACCATTTTTAAGTCCACCTTTTTAATTTCAGCTTTTTTTAATTCAGGGAGCCGTATTTTATTTAACAAAATGCTTAAAAATATCATACACATATGTTATTCACAGTGTGGTGCGGCTACGAGTATTTCGGAATAGTTTACATGTTGGTGTCGAAAATAGCGTAGACAATGGATTTTTGCCTAGACAAAATGGATAATTGGTAGAGTACGTAGATGTCTACGTAGACTATTTTTTCCCATGATTTCTGCAAGTGTTTGGTATAAATTTTGAATATTTACACATTATTTCACACCAAATCTTACACATTTATTTAAAACTAATCGAGCGAAAAGCCTTTGGGTTAATATAACTTATCTTCCCGGCCTTTTAAATAAAAACGGCCTTGCTCCTGCAACAGGATAGTGGATCAATGCTAAATGCAGTGCATTTCTAGAATAGTTGAAAAATATTTCATAAGATCGAAGCCTTTTTGATGTAGGAAAAATACCATCAGGACTTTCAGATTTGAACGGAAGAAACGAGAAAAATCTCCAAAGCAAGCGGTCATTTGTGATCCCAAATGTAATTTGGAGTCCCTAATCTAGAGTCCTGACATCATTTTTAGGATTGACGGAATATGAATAGAAAGAAAAAAATTGCCAACTTCCTGTTCATCAGAAGCAAAAGTTACTTTCGAACAGAAGCAAAAAAAATCAAGAAATATTCATACCCAAAGTTTCATAATGTCTGCTAACCATAAATAGGCGGCGATAAATCGACATTTAGCCCTTTATACCCAGGGCTAAATGTCGAACATAAATGAATTTCTTATGAATTTATGTATCTTAATATTTTTCGTCTTTGGTTATTCATGAAATTCCACGTATCCAGCCAGCGATATATTTTGGTGAAGGAAAATTTTGTCATGCGCCACCTGAAACATTCGGCCTTCTGTCAGCCTTCTGATAATAGGTATATGTACAAAAAATAAAAAAAATTATTAAATTAAATAAAAAAAATATATATTTCTAAAACAAAAAACAAATAAATAATTCGGCCCTTCGACATTCGGCCCTTCGACATTCAGCCCTTCGACATTCGGCCCTTTGATATCATACCAAATAGGTAGGCAATTTTTTGTAAGCGGATCTTAGGATTATTTTATAATTCTTTTCACCGAAGCGAAACCTGTCTCTATCAGCTTGTAAATTTCTTCATTTACATTTTCTATTGGTTGTTTGTTTGTTTACTCTCCTAACAATTTTTTAACTTTTTTTAGACATCTTTGGGGAAAAGTGGAAAGATCATATAAGCATATTTTATAAGGCTGTTCCAAGATAGAAGAATTAACTTTGATGTGTTGATGTGCCAAAACAAATCCCTTACTGTATTCTGATCAACATGTTAAGCTAGACCGTGACACTTGGTAACAAGACAATTTGAATGACGTATAATCCGAATACAATAGATAAGTGGTTAGATGATCTGTATCTTATCAGGATACTCGGTGGCGTATAGCATTTGTACCTTAATTGTCTCGCAAAACTGATCATTACTAAAACCTTAGAAACATTGTTTTGTGCGAAATATATTGAGAAAGATAGCAAAGAGTGGTAGCAAAAGTGAAGTTTGCTAATGAAGCAAACTCCCACAAACAAAATGCTGTGTTAAAGTTGAAGCTAGCGCCACAAACCTGGAGGTCTGTCGTATTATTCAATCAATTATTCAAAGACTTTAGAAATTATAAATTATCATCAAATACAGTCCGTCGTAGCAACGAGCCATCCGAATTATTTATTGGCCTCTTTCGCACTTCCATTATTATTGCGAAAAAAGTTTCGAACGATCACCCTTTAGTTGGCTCCTGATCTAAATCCGAAGCATACATTTAACAGGTATTTGACCAAATGATCTCTTCTGAACCTCAAGTGTAAAAGTAGCTTAACGCTTCCCACTTTTTGATGGTTTACAGAGGCGGTCAAAAACAGCAACGTTTTTTTGGAGCCTTGATTTTTGAAAAACGCTTTTTGTAGACCTCTTTAAATAAGGGTGCAAAAAAATAAGTCTGTGATTATTGTAGCTGGAAGGCCAAACTGATGCAATTAAATTGCATATATTGCTCTCTCATTTCTTTGGAAATTTAGATAATTTACTCTCAAAACACTTAAAATTATTGAATATAAAATGGGGGGTATATGTTGTTGTAGATAAATGTTTGACTGCTGATGATTCTTAAATCGGGGCCATTACGTTACGTTCAATATAAAAATCGGTCCGATACATCGATTAAAAAAAGATGAACCTTCCCCGAAGCTGAACTCTATAAGCATTTGTGTTGCCTATAAAATATAAGAACATAGCTTTTCCACAAAACATAAAAACAAACCGGCACACCTAAACATTATTACCACTCACACCCCCTATCCAATTCAAACCCCCAAAACCCATCTCACCCGCACCACCCTATACCGCACCACCCATATCATCCTCCTTTAACACCTCCACCCACTCCTACACACACACACACACACACACCACCGACACAAACCCTCGTCACACCAAATCCCAAATTCCCACACCAAACCTAAAACACCTCATCCCACCCCCTTCACCTCCCATACCACAACTCTTACCATCCTCATAACTACACCACCCACACCAACCCACATCCACACAAGATGTATTTTTATTCCACATTCACATGCTCTATGAAACCAAAATAGAATAGAAAATAAAAAAAAAAATCTATCAATTTTAAGGAGGGGGTTAACAAAACCCTACATATCTCCGAACACCCTAAACTCAGAAATGTCCAAAACAATAGGGCTCATTCCCATGAATTGCTTAAATTTTTAATGAAGAAATTAAGTTGATATCTCCATCCGTTCTCAAGTTATCGTGCACACAGACGGACAGCCGGCAAACCGAAACCATATAGCATTTTTTTAACAAAAATGCTTAAAAATTTGAGTGTTGCGAGCAGTTTATTCACAGTAATGCAGAAATTGCGACACCGTTAAGTAAACATTCTAAAAAATTACACAAGAAACCGCTCTTATCTATGCAGCGACAAAGAGTGATCTAGAGATAGAAAGCCGTACGCTAGTTACTAAAGTGGTTAATGGGTGACATAACGTGATCTTTCTGTGCGTTTCGCTTGGTGGAACATTAAATTTCAATTTCGGAATACAGTTTTAAATCGAGTTAATGAAATGGTAAAGTTTTAGCCGACTTATCAGTATGCTAATTTTGTTCGTAAACCGCGTCTTGAGAGTTGGGAGTTTTTTTGTTTTTTCATGAACATACTAGACGGAAACATAAAATTTAATTATTATTTACATCAAACAATAATAATATTAATTTTTTGTATCTACTAGGTTATAGTGAAACAGCCCAACTCTCAAGTCTCAGTTTTCGAACAAAATTTGCTAATTTTGAAACACATCTAGTGGCCATAAACGATGCAGAGGATGTACCACATGTCCCCGTATTTAAACATGCAAGGTTTGATATGCTATTGTTCAGTACCTAGAAGGGTGCTGTCTCAATCACAAAATAATTTCCATAAGCTTGTCCAATCATCAATTTCTCGTTGAAACAACAATGGTTATCGCATTTCGAAAAGGTAAGGCTTCTCTCTTTATTTACTTCGTGATGTGGTAATATTTAAGTCTTACGCATTGCGACATTATGTTGACCTCTATGACCCAGTTCTTAATGATCTTTCATAAAGCCCGAATACAATTTTTAAAATTATAGATCAATTCGAAATTTGCATCCAGATTTTTTGCGTTTCTTTTAAATGGGAGTCTTATGACGAATCTGGTCTTCGCGCGTACTGGATGTAATCGTTTGGAAGAAACTACAATTATAATTTGGCCTGAATTCGGAGACACTCTCTATTTCCCGTAAGTGGTTCCATTGCTCCAGCTTCAAATACACCAACAATGATCCAACCCAGTTTCGTATTCTGAGCTAAAACATTCCGTTAGCTCCCATTTTCTTATGGCATGTCGAACAATATTTTTTGATTATAGCTGTTTAAGGACCTCAGGACCTTCCAAAATCCAACTACTACTAGCACTCCAACGGCAATTTTCCGAGGTTTCCGAACTTTCAGAGGATTGTGATATATATCATCAACCTAGTTTCAGTCAACGCTTTATCAACGCTATAGAATATAGCTCGATGAAATAGTATAACTAAAATAATTTGAAATGGTTAGGGGAAATCACGAAATCAACAAATGTGTAAACTACCGTAGAAAAACTACCGTAGAAAATCTTGATCAAAACCTTGAAATTTCGAAATTTGTAAAGGATGCGGGATTTAGATTTCGCGGGATTATAAATTCCGGAGTTTTAATTGCCGGGTTTTGGAGAGTTCGACCATAATGTTTTTTTCATATATCTAGCCGGCCTTGCCCAAGAAGATACAACGCACAAATCTCTTATATACAATTACAACAGGAATTTTACATCAAATTTTCCGAAATAATTTTGAATTTTTCTGATTAATAAATTAAATATTCAAGTCGAGATGAATTCCGAGGAGGACCGACATTAAGTTCTATCACCAGATCATCCTCCTCGCCGAAAGTTTTATACATAATTATTATGATTTTCCAACCGGTCAATAGCTGGCCATTATTTCACTTTAAAGAAGACCTTGGAAAAGCCGCAAAACCAGTCACAAAATATATATGAGAATTACAAAGAAAACTGTCTTTTTGTATAGTCTAAGCTAACAAACTCTGGATCCCGTAGTAGACTTGTACTGGAATTCCTGAACCTGAAGTGTGATTTTACTTCGAGAAATCTTAACTTTGACAACATTGAATATGTGAAATGTATCGGGTCATAATTGTAATAATATCCAGGCAAATTTACTACACAGATCTTTACCACCGGTCATATGCCTGTGATAACTTTCGGAAGCGGGAGACATTGGTCACCAACAACTGTGGATTACATCTGACATTCGATCCATTTACGGCCCAGTAAAGGATACGATCAATGATCTAGAAGTCGGCATACGAGGCTACTGAAGGACCTAAGCTACACTGGCACGACGATTTACGAATAACAGGATGTCGAAACTGAAGGGAGCGAGCGTTGAACCGGAGCATTCGGGAAATTTGCTTCATAAGGTGTGAAAGCTAGAGGCCGAGGAAAACTTAATACCGCAGTATTTAAGTTTAAATTTCAGACATGTCATTAACTACCACAACCAAATTACGCAAATTTACACCAACTATTGATTATTTCAGAAGAAAACGGTGTAAACGCCAAGATAAAGAGAGTCTTGTGGCCAAAAAATCTAAAAAGTTTTCGATAAGGAAAAGCAACCGACACTTTTGTATAGACACAATGAATTTCTCTAGAGAAGTGAGCATATAAGTTATAATCCGATAAAATTATCGCAATCGCACAAAATAAAAATCTCAAAGAACTTTTTTAAAGGTTCATAAGCAAAAATGAAGCGTTGTCATATGGCCATAATGGAAAATGAAGGGCGACATCATCCTACCACGTAAACCCAAACGTATAGGAGCTGAACATAACTACATTTGACACAAAACAAAGAATCTTTCTTGCTATATTTTCGTAGCTTTCAAATGACAAAACCCATAAATCTTTCCACTGATAAAACACAAAAATACAACCTCATCAAAAATATTCTACTAACGGTGATGGCCGATGCATGGAGCTTAGGAAATTTATTTTCAACTTTTCTTCTTTTTAGAAACAATTCCACGAGCCTAAGATGGAATCTGGGCCGTGGCAACTTTAAATTTCAAGATCAAACCCCAAGTGACCATGGTTAAATATTGGAATTTGTCCAGAAAGGGAGGAAACATTTTCATTTCATTTTCATTTTCAACATAAAAGTCATTTAGACAAAATCTATTTATGCCAGATTTAACGATTATGTTAGCATGAATCCGAGCACCGTCCGACCAAATCGAACAATTGAGCGGTCGAGAAATTGTCAATAAATTGTTCATGATAGTAACGACTTCAATCTATAGGCAACAGTAAAGTGAACCCAAAATTCTTTTTACCGATAAGTGTCAGTATAATCCGATGTTCATCCTAATCGACAAATTGATTGAGAGGCACAGAAATTAACGTTTTCAGCCTTGAGATGGCGAAGGCAAACATAGCGCTTTTCGTAATAAATCAATAGTTGTCGAAATTGGTTTCGTCGGTTCATTCGTCGTAAAGGAAAGCTTATAGTGTGTTAGAATGATAATGAGACTATAACTTCTTTGGCAGCAACATTCATTGAAACTTCAACAAAAACCTCGGATATTTAACTTTAAAATATGAAAAGCAACACTAAAGAAAAAAATGATTTATCGACCACAGCAGCAACGGAGTTATAAAATAACAACTTCGAGTTGGTTTTCTGATCAGCAATCGGTTACGGCTGAATTTCAAATTCACAAACCGCTGGATCTTCGTACTTAGGCCTAATGGGGTGATATCAGAATACATCAAAGCTACTTTTTACGACTACCATTGGCACAGACATTCGTCATTTCAGACTCGTCATTTCAAAAATCAAAAATCAAGTCATACCTTAAAATGATATCTGAGCTTTTAGAAGAAATTAAATGTGCCATCTCTTCTAATGAACTGTAGAAAACTAACTTAATAAAAAAAATTGTAAATCATTTTTGATAAAAACACCTCCAAGCAGTGTGCCATTTGATACTAATGGATTCGGATTGTTCTCAATTGTAACTAACGTAAACGTTATACAATTTCCAAATATGATCGTTTGCAAATATTATTTAATTCTGGTTATATTTATGGGCAACTTAGCTTAAAACAAAATCAGGAAGAACGAAAGAAGACGGACATCAAAATATTTTTTTTTTTTTTTTTCAGAAACTACTATACTTTTCAACACTTCCTGTATCCTAAACTTACTAGATTTTACTTAGTTGATAAAAACTTAAATAATCATGATGACAACTCAAAGTCGACCTTTTTATAAGACAAAGAGTAATAAAGCACGTCGAAATACAATTTTTCTGGGTGATAAATTGCAATTATCATTTTGATTGAAACTATCTCTAAAATAAATATTTAAATATCTATTAAAATAATATTACCTTATTCCCGTCCGTAAAAATGTTGAAGCCTTGGGAAGCGGGTATCACCCCGCTATACTATCCACAAAAATGTAAATGTATTAATTTACGTATAAGTTGTTATACTTATTTCCTTCGCTGTATAAATGTATGCAGATTTTGCAGTTATTAATTACCTAAATCCGCCAATTACTATTTTGTAAAGATTTTTTTTTGGCAAATTTGCACAAATCACAACAAATTTTTAACTCAATTTTTAAAATTTTTATTTCATCTACATATATTTTTTATGGTTATTATTTAATTAAACATTCCAATTAAAATTCACTAAAAATATTTTTATTATTAACCGTCAAAAACACATACCACGCGCGATATAATTTTTTAGTGTTATCATATTTTTATCTGTGTTAATTCAATTAAAAGCGAAAAAATATTTTTTTTTTTTTATTTCAAACAAAAACTGAATTCCACTGTACGAGTGATATATACGTTAATACCGGGAAAATTTTCGAAAGCAAGAAACGAAAAAAACGAAATTATTTTCACCAACGCACTTTTCAAAAAATGTATATACGCGAAAAGTTAATGAATCAAATAATTCACACCACACTATGGAAAGTCACACGCACAAACACACACTGTGAACGTCAAGAGTAAATTGTTTGGAACAAAAATGTTTCAAAAAATATTTTGATTTTCAAAATCGAGTGAACGCAAACAAACAAAACTTAAAAGACGTCTTATCACAACGAAACGACAACGTTAAATCGTGTTGTAATTTTTTTTATCCCAAAAAATATAAAGCAACCATATTTCAATTGATGCTGCAAAGCGAGATGAACACGCCCCGCAATTTAATACTATTAGTACCCGATACATAATGCAATAAAACAAACCATTTTCCATATATCGCATGTATACTCGTCCTATTCTTGCGCAGTACCGTACAATACACTACTAATATTTTCTGCTTTTGTTTGTTATGTAACTCCGCCCCGTATACTCAGTATGCAAGTATATATAAACAGTCTCTCTTTCTCATGAGAATACCGACACCAAAAAAGTAAAAAATGTAAACGAAAATAGAAAAAAGGGAAAATAATTTTCTTTACAATTTTTTTTGTTTCTTCTTTATTTCATTTTTCGTGCGGTGTCATTAAAATAAAACGAATTTCCCAATTTATTATATTCCATTAAGTATGTATATAATATAGAGTGTGCTCTCTTTCTAACCAATTTTATCCATTTCATTCTGCCGTGTGTGTTCTCTTGTACATCGTGTTGTATATACATTTATAGTATTCGGCCAAGAAAATACCCGTAATAATAAAAGAAAATTTGTTTAGATTTTTAATTTTTATTTTTATTTGGAAAAATGAAAATAAATTTAATTTTTTCTTCATTGCATTAAGATAATAAAAAAAATAAAAAATGTGGAAAGGAAACCGAGACGAAAAGAAAATGTCGCACAAATTATATTAAAAATCTATTTAGAATTGTTGTAAAGGAAAATGAATACAGCAACAACATTCCGACCATGGAATGAAGAAAAAAGATTTTAATTGATTTTTATTTTCATCTGGTTTTTCCTATTTTCTTATACGAGTATACTGATGCTGTAAACAATTTTCCAAATGGAGGGTATAAAATAATGGGTATATGGTGTGCGGTAAAATTGGATTGGGTACGACTCATTAGTTATAATGTGAGTTCGTTTTAGTGAGGAATTATGTTGTTATTTAGGGATTAAAATAAATTCAACAAAACATAATTTACTTACGGGTTTGATTCAAAGATGTCATAATCAATTATAGAGTGAAATACCAACTGTGATTCAATCTGAATGGGATGACAATCTTATAGGTTTGCGAAATTAGTCCAATAATTAGAAATTGCGTTGCTTTCAGGAATAATGGTCAGAATTTCCGGATTTGTGTGCTAACACAAGCCCAATGTTAACCGGCGTGAAATTTTAAAAATTTATCAAAAGTGAAGCTACATAAAAAATTATGGAGCAGGATTGAATTTGTTATTTATCCCAGTAGAAGTTCTTACAAGAAAATTTGAAGCTCGCCCAAGAGAAATTTCAAATAAGCAAAATACTACATAATTTTTGGTGTCGGAGGTTTGTTCATGCAACCGCATTATAGTAAGAACAAAATCATAAATGTTTCAGTATACTTGAAGTTTATTAATGATATCCGGTAATTTAATGTGACCTTCGGGTAATCTTCTAATCAGAGATTCCGAAAATTCAAAATGTAAAAGTGCACATGTAAAAAGTGTAGACCTGGTCTTGTGGATGTTAAAGGCCCATTAACACTTAATTCTAAAAAAAGACCAAAAATTCACCGAAGAATGAAGTGATATGTGGCACACTCAGATTTGTAGGGAAATCTCGTGTTAGTGGCCCTTAAACATCCACAAGACCTGGTTTACGCACTTTTAACATTATTATTTCCATTTGCACTAGATAAAAATTCCCCGATGGTTGGAGTGATATGCTGCTTATCATCAAAAGTTCTCGAAAGTATCCCCGAAATGCCGGTATACTCATATTTGTGGAGACATCTCTAGAATTAAGTGATAATGGCCCTTAATTGTCCACAAGACTTGGTTTACACTTTTTACGTTATAATTTTCATTTACACTAGATAAAAATATACCCTGAAGGTCGGAGTGATAAGCTGCTTATCAACGAAAATTCTCGAAAGCATCCCCGAAATGCCGGTATACTCAGATTTGTGGAAACATCTCTAGAATTAAGTGATAATGGCCCTAAATTGTCCACAAGACCCGGTTTACACTTTTTACATTATAATTTCCATTCACACTAGATAAAAAAAGTTGCCCGAACGTTGAAATGATATGCCGTTTATCACTAAAAATTCTCGAAAGTATCCCCGAAATGCCGCTAGACTCAGATTTGTTGAGACTTCTCTAGAATTAAGTGTTAATTGCCCTTAAATTTCCACAAGACCCGATTTACAATTTTTTTAATTCAAATTTCATTAACTTGACATTTAATTTGACATGACGTTATAAAAAAGAATTCAGCTTCCTGCGCTTTCAATTTTTAAAATAAGAAAAAATTTCCTTTTTGAAATTTAAAGAGCAGAAACGAGCTCCCGATAGCGGCTCTGTTATAAATATGCGGAGCTAAATAAATTTCCTCCATTTCTTTTCTTTGTTTTGGATACATAGTTGAATTAAAAAATGCAGTTTAGCCTTAAAAATACTGATTTTACCTGTAAGGCTGCGGGCGAATAGTCGGGTAAATCGTTTACTGTGGTAAAAATCGGATTTAGAACAGATTTTTCGATCGGTTTGCGTTTTTGAAGAGTTTTTGAAAAATAAATTAATTTACCGAAAAATTTACTTAAAATTGACTTTTACTCGACTATTGGCCTGCAGCCTAAGTAGCAAATTGGATTTACATTTTGTTAGATTCGCCTGGATTTATTTTAGACGGTTCTGTTCTATAGACTAGTATAATCTCCTACACAACAAAACTGTTATAAAATTACCTTTAGCGCTTCTACTCAACGCTAAAAAAATCTCTCAAATGTCGCAAAAAATGATAGTAATGTTATTAAATGAGCAATTTTTGTCCCATGCTGAATTAATTGCCCATTGGCGAGATCGTATAACAATTTTCTATATATTGCATCGCCTGAAAAGTTCCCGATGCGACACATAGATGGCGCCACAAATTTAACCCCCATATAATTTTTAAATTCTACCAACTTTCAAATGATACCTGTTAAAGTTCCATGACATTTTGATCATTAAGTTTACAAGTTACTGTTGTAACCTTGAGTGACGCTACTTTTGTTAATTTCAAAACAATGGAAAAAAAGAATTTTGTGTTCGACAGCGTGTTCGCCAGACTTGGCTCCAGCTATTATTACTTGTGTACAGGCTTAAAAAAACTCAACGACAAGAGATTTGGCTATAATCAAGAAGTGATTGCCGAAACTGAAGCTTATTTTGAGGATAAATCGTTCTACGATAAAGGCATCGAAATTTTAAAGAGGCGTATAGGACTGATTGTATCGCTCTAAAAGGAAATTATGTTGATGAATAAAATGTATGTTTCTCAAAAAAAAATATATTTTCTTTGTTAGATCGGAACTTTTCAGGCGATTTGTTATATGTTCAGGTTCATTAAATTTTATGTTGATTTCGATTGAAGCAAAAATGTTACACTGTGAGGCTGTGTGCCAAACTTAAGCTAAATGGTGAATTTATCACAAAATTTACTTAAAATTGACTTTTACAATAAGTTTGGCAGACGGCCTGAGTGTAAAAATGACACACCTACTGCTGTCAAAATGTTCGATTGAAAAAAAAAATACCACAAGGGTAATATTTTGCTATACCTAGGTAGGGTAATTTTCTCTACTCCAGATTTTTGGATCGAGTAATCGATTTTTGTTGTTGTCATACGCCATTTTTTTCTTTACTTGTCAAGTGTTTAATAATCGGGAACTTTAATTCGAGTATTACGTTATGGAGTAAATTTTAAATGACATTTACTTCACATCAACATGATCATTCTCGTCAGATTCATCTGATGAGGAATTTTTGGAACAAACAATTGTGAATCATCGACATGACATGACAGCAAAGATGAAACAAATATATTGTTTTGACATTTAAAAGCGGTGTAGTTCATTTCTGCGTCCCAATTGAAACGCGATATTTCAAAACGCAATGTGGTACAAAACGTTAGGCTAAAAACCAAAAAATTATCTAATTGTAATATTTGAAATATCGCGTTTAGATAATTCGCGTTTTAAAATATAGTTTTAAAATATTTCAAATGGGACTCTATAAATCGATAGGAGCGGGAGTATAGAATCGGGTTATATCAAAATTTCAGTTAAGGAATTGAAAAATCGATAGGAGCGGGAGTATAGGACCGGGTTCTATCAAGCGGATCGCTGCGCTCCCGTCGCTTCGCAATGCACATTCTGTACCATATCGCGTTTTGTACCGTACCGCGTTTCGAAATATCGCGTTTTGAAATATCGCGTTTCGGGCGGATCCCTTCCTTTCTGTTCCATTGCCACAAAATGGGGGTATTAAATGAGCGTATTTTTAGAGTAGGAAAATATCAATCGAAATCAACGTTAGTATTTCATGGCTGCGTACCAATAGTCGGGTAAAAATCAATTTTAGGTAAACTTTTCGGTAAATTCAATTATTTTTGAAAAAACCTTTGGTAAACTGATCGAAAAATCTGTACTAAATTCGAATTTTACCATAGCAAATAATTTACCCGACTATTGGTACGCAGCCCATATTTAAATTTTTCACACAATTCTACATCCAAAATTAACAATACAAACAATTATTAATTCAAAATTTATATATGTAGTTACTGATTATTTAGGAGTTGCTCAGAATTTGGTGAGTGTATTGAAATTACAACCGCAAGGCAGTTTCTCCTGCAGAATTTTCCAACCTGACCCTGGGTAGATACACACATGTAGGCTGTCTGCCAAACTTAAGGTGAATCGTTTACTACGGTAAAAACTGGTTTTAGGACAAATTTTTCGTTCAGTTTGCCATAGAGTTTTTGAAAAATAATTGGATTTACCGAAAAATTTACTTAAAATTGACTTTTACCTTAAATTTGGCACAGAGCCGTAATTGTTCAATTACTAGCAGAACTAACAGATCAGATTAAAATGATGTTAAACGAATTTTGATTAAGGTAATTAGAAGAAGAAATACATGCACATTACAACTCAGCTTCCGGTGTGGTTGTAACTTTGAAATATCTGTTGACCATAGCTCCATATAACTTTGCTCAGGTGGCCTCTGCTCTATAAAAAATTTCAAGCGCGCATCAAAACTTAGTAGTCGTAATTGCAGATTGGATATTCTGTATTCGCGATTTTAAACAAAGTAGCTGACGTCTGGTGAACAAAATGTTAATCATGGTTTGCTATGAAGCAAGGGGGATTAAAATTGTGATAACAATTCTCATCCCCCTTGTAGAAATCAACGCTCCGATTAAAAACGCGAATAAGACAGTGGAGAATAAAAGAGTATACCACTCGCCAAAACTGACGACACTATCACAACCGAGAACTTCTGTTGTTATTTTATAACCAGCGAAAATTTTGAATTCATTTTGTGGCTTTTTCATAAAATTAAACATCCCAGCGGAATAAACTATTAAAATTTTTTCTTAAATAGACAAACTGACTGACATCCGAAGTAAACGAACTCGGTATACGAAATTTTGAAATTTTACAATGATTGTGCCATTTTTCTATGCCGAACTACGATTGGTTAGTAGTATTGGTTAGAGATTCTAAAGTGAGTTTTGGAAAAAATTCTAGGATCTGTTGACTAAACTTGTCCATTTCATAACCAACCCTTATGAAATTTGGTTTCTAGATTGATTTTGGATTGAAAGTTAAATTTTAGGTGAAATTCTGATATCTGCTCATTCTAGGGAACTCAGTTTCGAAGTTGTTGAGAGCTTCTTGAAAGTAAATATAAAAATATGTGTGCAGGGTTGAATTTGAATTTTAAATTGGAAAATTACAAATCTAATAAAAAAAAATTAAGGGCGGTTATCATATAGCTTTCTCTAAGTAACATTTTGAGTTTTTGCGGCAAAATAATTAAGATCTGTAACCGTTAATAACTCAAACACCCCTACAGTTACAATATGTATGGTTGTTTTTCTAATATAGTTACGACCATACTGAGACTACATGGGAAATATGGGGAAAATTTATAGGGTAGAATTTTCTCTATAATATTTTGATTTTCTATAGCGATATTTTTTTATAGTTTCTGGCCAATATATGGCCGAAGAAAGTTAAAGCTATATAGAGAAAATTCTAACCGATAAACTTTCACCAAATTTCCCACTAAAGGGATATACATATTAGATCAGGAATCGCATTGTCCACTCTTGCCAATGTAGTATGGTAACTGAGGGTTTGTACATGGTACCGAAAACAGTACAAATCCTCGATTAGCAGATGTTCCAAAAGAATTAGGCGGCTAAATGAATCATCACGTTCCATTTACCACCATGAATACCAGTTTGCCTCCGGAGCGCGGGTTGGGATATGCCATAGACAAACAGATAACTCGGAGACCTCGGTAATTGAACCCAATTATTACGTAATCTTTTCCATGTCTGGGCATGCAGAGCATGGCCACTGCCAGACCCACGATCACCAAGATCTTCAACTGAAAATACGTTTCAGTACGAGAAAGAAAACGCTGAACTTCGTGAACAATTAAGAGAAATAAAAAAATTTACAGCTATGTAGGAAGAAGAATTTACAATTTACAAAAAAAGAAAATGGAGAACTCGAAAAGCATTTCGAGGGACGACTCCTAAACAAGCATCGACATACGAATGACGAATAATTTAAAAGAGGGAACACTACCTCTTAACCCAGAATAATATCAAGAAAGAAAAGAAACGCTCGAGGTATATAAAAATCAATTAACCATCAAGAAACCAATAACCCTAGAACAACAACCAGCTATACAAAAAAAGAAATCACCCCATCTCCTTCATCTTAAATAATTTCTACTATTATTGATACAAATTCCAGCAACTCTCAACAAAGCAGCAGCAACAGTAATACATACATCCTTAGGGCAATTGCTGACCCTAAAAATATATTTGTGTCCAGGTTGCGAAACAATACAACTAATGCCGTCACACGTTAATTGTATATTGATTCGGCCCAACATTCAAACACAAAATGTCAAATGTAAAAATATATCCCGCTTCAATGGACAAAATTGCGTCATTTAAAGTAACGATTCCTGAAGCTATGTTTGACTTATTAATATCCCCAGAATCCTCGCACGAAACAACGTATCTTAAAGAATTTGTCAATATCCGAAACATTAACAATATCATGGCAGTACGACGTTTTCTCAGCAATTCAAAGACTTCACCGAGACAAATTTGAATAAATATTTCAACAGTAACAAGTTTTTTACCTCTCCACTTTCACCATTCCTAACACTGATAGCGAATATGTGCCAAAATTAACAGTAATAGAAGAATGTTTTTATTTTATGTGGCTATGTTCGCCGTCTAAGTCAAATCGTGAGCTACCATAGTTTCTTATACTAATGCTATTGATTTCGCTTTTAAACTTGGTAAATCTCCCCGGCCTAAAATGGGATTATTCAGATGATAACAGTCATTATGTTGCTTCGAATGCATTAACTGCCAAAGTAAATTTATTTACTGACAATATATTGAACTTTGCACTATTTCAGAGATCAGCAACATTAAGCAAAATCTAATTTGGTGTTTTCATCTGTTATCAACAATAACGTCGCTTCTGAAACCAATCTAATCATAAAATTTAATCAAATTTTGCCTCGAACAAGGTAGTCTTAATGTCGACTCTGGAATTCCACCACAATTCAATTTTCGTAAAGCCGACTTTGTGAAACAGTGATTTATAGGCAAACATCGACTTGATACCATTTTAAATGATATACGTCGAAACCCAAACTGTTAACTTTTACTCTGCAGTTTTTGAATGTTTCATCCGCAATGGAATGGTTTACAACATCATTAATTTGAAGTGCAATATCAAGTACACCTAAATAATGATAATAAATTGTGCTTGTATTAAAAAGTAATTTATTTTCAGTGTCACAAAAATCTGCGTACATTTGATAATTAAAATAAAAATTCAATTGAAAACCCGACATTAGTATATGGTTCAGCCTTTTTTTACTTCCATCATAGCTATCCAGGATTAGTCCCTGCGTAAGTTTTGGGTTGTTCTCTTGTCAAAAATGCCGTGAAGAAGAAACCTCGCACTAGCCAGCGATAGAGAAGACTACATATAGCAACGTTTGCGGAAGATACAGGCATCTTAGCAGTCGACAACAGCATAGAAGAATCCACAAACAAATTGCAAAGCGCTACTAATATTGTCAGTACCTCGACGAAGACATGGCAAATAACTAAATCATAATGAAACAAGATATATTCAAAGACTTCACCAACAAAAAGCTCAACTACAGTAGAACTGAACTTTCAGCAAATTCCTAATACAAACACAGTAAAACAGCTAAGCATGAACCTTGACGCGATACTAAAATGGAAAGAGCATGTCAAAAAAAAACAAAAGAGTTGAACATTAAATACAGAAAGATGAATTGGCTTTTAGGGAGAAATCCTGAGTTAATTTTACGTAACAAATTGCTAGCCGAATGTCAACCTTGTCAGCAAGATACGCCGAAAAAACGAAAAGATACGTCGTATATTGGATGACATAAACTCAGCAAGACGGCTTCGAAGGAAGGAACGACCTGCAGGGCTGGGATGTTCTATTATCACCATTTTTCGATATTTTATCAAAGTCTACGTCTCGTTCTGCTAGAAATAATTTGACTTCTGTTTCGTTCATTAATTATTTCTTCTCTAATACCATCACAACCTACTAGAATTTTGAACAATATCTATTTCACTTATGTTCGTTCTAGAGTCGAAAATAAATTGTTGCAATCTAGCAGGCTGGTAAATGATATAAAAATTGAAACAGAGACAAATTTTATTCTACAGAAACGAGAAATAAACTTCGCGATAAATTATCGAAAAATGGTGATGTTAGAATATCCCAGCCTGAAAAATATAATAAAACTATAAAGGGGGCTAGCTAAAGGACTACCCATATTAGGATTTAAAATATGCAAGATAAATTGCAACATGATTTATATTATAATGATTTTTAATATATAAATATTGTTATGATCTCGTCTAGAGGTTTAGGTAGCATAATTTCCGATTTGTTAAGAGTTTAATGACATTTATAAAATTTAATGACATCTAGGTTTAAGTAGTAGCATTAGAAATATTTTTATAGCATATAATCAATGGACAAAACCTTAGTGGTGATGCAGATTGGTTGCGAATCCTCCTAGGATATACAGCGCGTATATGAATACGTGTATATAAATACGAGTGCGACGAACACAATCTGAGTCTAAAGTTAGTATTTGATGAGTCATGGTTAAGATGCGGTACGCGATGAAATATAAGCGAAAGTGTGTAGCGGGAAAATTATAAGTGGGGTTAAAGTGAAAATAGTGGTTTGATTAAAAATAATTGTAAATGATGTTAAGTAGATATTTATTGTGGTTGTGGTTTAGTGTTTGTGGATAATAGCGGGAAAATGATTGTGAGAATATATCGTGAATATTCAAGTAGTGGTAAGTGTTCAGTAAGTATTATGAAATTATTTATGATTATTTCTCGATATTTTCGGGCAAATTCCGTCAAATTTATATCTGTTATCACAATCCAGTGATTCGAACCGGATTTGGCAGGACAAATTCGTAGGCATATAATAAAACAAACTTTTATTTTATCTAATAGTTTGTTAGAAATAAAATTGTAAACTGGTGTGACGAATTAACCAAGGTGCGCATGAAATGGAGCGGCAATTGGGAAAACCTAAACAGGAAAAACAATTTGCTGCTGCAATAATCGAAACCAAAATACGAAATGATGCAAAAATCACAACTAAGTTTATCTTTTAATTTGTTGCTAAAATCAAAAGTTACAAATATCAAATGTTGGAAGAATCGAATGCGTACAGTAATTGAAGAAACAAATGTGTAAAGTATGTTATACAAAATAGTCGTGGACAAAAGAAATTTTAAAACTACTTCTGTTCGCCTAAATGTTATATTTGAAAATCTTGTCGATTAGAAACACGGAGGTTATCTTTTGTCTATGACAACAAGCCTCATGTCATTTTATTATTATTTCATTATATTACGTTTATTGTACTATTCAGTCGAACTGGTTAAATTTTAAGGGCCGACGTTGAATGTGAACCATACCTAAACGTCAAGTTTTAATCTGCAATTAATTTGACATTTCTCAATTTCACACTAACTCAATTTGAACCATGGAAAGATACACAATCGAGCAACGCGTTAAAGTTATTCAGGCATATTATGAAAATGGGCGTTCAAATCAAAATGCATATCGTGATTTTTTCGGTCAATTTAATCGTCCAAATGTGCGTACAATCGGAAAAATCGTGCAAAAATTTAAGCAAACCGGGTCTGTAGGAGATTTTAAAACACCAGTGCATGCTCGTACTGCAGAAAATATTGATGCTGTTCGCCATAGTGTGGCTGAAGAGCCATCCACCTCAACTCGTCGTCGTGCCCAACAATTGCACCTCTCACGCTCGTCGTTGATGAACATTATGCATAAAGACTTGCATTTATACGCTTATAAGGTGCAATTGACTCAAGAACTAAAGCCTCTTGACCATTCCAAACGTCGTCAATGGTCAGAATGGTGGCAACAAATGGCAACAGTGGATGATCAATTTTCGAAGAAAATCATCTTCAGGCACATTTTCACATCAGTGAATTCGTCAATAAGCAGAATTCAAAGAAGAACACGAAGAGTGACTGTTTGGTACGGATTATGGGCTGGCGGCATCATCGGGCCGTATTTTTCGTGAGATGATAACGAACTTTTTATGGCCCGAATTAGAAGAATTGATTAAACTCGGAGGCGCTACTCTTGCAACAAGTCTATACGACCTCGTCGTCTGTATTTGGGACCAAGAAGAGCTGCCTGAGAATTGGAAGACCGCGCTCATATGTCAGCTGCATAAAAAAGGCGACCGTCTTAAATGTGAAAACTATCGTGACATAGCCCTATTGAACGCTGCTTACAAAGTGTTGGCTAATGTTGTACTTGCCAGACTCATCCCTTTCGCCGAAAACATCATTGGCGACTATCAATGTGGTTTTCGACCCAACCGATCAACCACGGACCAGTGTTTTACCATGAGGATGATCTTGGAAAAATGTTTGGAGTACAACATAACCATACATCAACTATATATAGACTTCCGGCAGGCATATGACAGTATAAACCGCGACAACTTATGGGCCGCGCTCATATGCCTAGGAATCCCAGAGAAACTCGTTTCGCTGTGTAAATTAAAAACGTATGGGTCTGTATGTAGAATCGTAATTGAAGGAACTGTGTCAGACTCCTTTGAAATAACATCTGGCGTTCGACAAGGTGATGCACGCGCGCCTTTGCCGTTCAATTTGGCGCTTGAGTACGTATAGTGAGAAAAAGCAACATGGAAACTTCGCGCTGTATATTTAATAAATCCGGCCAAATTCTTGGATATGCAGATGATATCGTGCTTCTTGGCCGAAGACCTAGCGATATCAAAGACAGTTTCATACCGCTCGATCGCTGCGCAAGAAGACTTGGTTTGGAGGTGAACAGCAGTAAAACCAAATATCTAACAACACCCAGGAACATCTCTAGTGCAAATCTCGGAATTGGCGACCACAATTTTGATGGTGTCGAAAACTTTAAATACCTCGGGTCAGTTATAACATCATTGAATGAAATGCAGGCAGAAATAAAAGCCCGAATCGCTGCCGGACAACGAGTTTTCTACGCCCAATCAAGATTATTGCGTTCGAAACATCTATCGCAGTCGTGCAAGCTCGCACTTTATAAAGCACTAATAAGACCTGTGCTGACTTTCGGAAGCGAGAGCTGGACCATGACCTCTAATGATTGTAGATTGTTATCTACATTCGAAAGGAAGGTCATCCGTTCAATTTTTGGTCCAATTAAAGTTGCGAACAACGAATATCGGATTCGTATGAATCACGAAATAAAGCAACTCCTCGGAGGCAGCGATATCATCGGATTCATTAAATCCAATCGAGTGAGATGGCTCGGCCACGTTACAAGGTCCCCACAACAACGGATGATAAATAAAGTGTTTCACCAACAACCAGCCGGAGTACGTCGTAGAGTAAGACCCCGACTACGCTGGCGTGACGACATTGAACAAGATCTGCAAGCATATGCTGTATAAGATAGCGGAATTTTGACAGCGGAAAATAAGAGATTACGCTACTCGCCGCAAGTGGCAGCACTATCACTAAAGAGAATTTTTTGTAATGTAATTACCAGCGGAAATTTTTTATTCATTATGTATATATTTTTTCACGAAATAAAACATCTCAGCGGAATAAAATATTAGAAGTGATCCTTAAAATGGCAAATAAATTGATCTCCGAAATAAAGAAATTAGGTATATGAAATGTTGAAATTTAACAATAATCATCATTTTTTCCACTAGTAACCAATACTTTCGGTTGTTTTTCTAGTAGCTTAGGTTATACTGAGACTATATGGAAAATTTGGGGAAAATTCATGGACTAGAATTTTCACTAGAGTTTTTTGATTTTCTGCGGCCATATAAGTTATTTTCAGTTTTTGGCCAATATTTCAAAAACTTCCACTAGTAACCAATACTTTTGGTTATTTTTCTTTAAGCTTAAGTCATACTGAGACTATATGAAAAATTTAGTTAAAATTCATGGACTAGAATTTTCACTAGAATTTTGTGATTTTCTACGGCAATATAAGTTATTTTCAGTTTTTGGCCAATATCTCAAAAACTTTCACTAGTAACCAATACTTTCGGTTGTTTTTCTAGTAGCTTAGGTTATACTGAGACTATATGGGAAATTTGGGGAAAATTCATGAACTTGAATTTTCATTAGAGTTTTTTGATTTTCTGCTGCTATATAAATTATTTTCAGTTTATGGCGAATATCTCAAAAACTTCCACTAGTAACCAATACTTTCGGTTGTTTTTCTAGTAGCTTAGGTCATACTGAGACTATATGAAAAATTTGGGGAAAATTCATGGACTAGAACTTTCACTAGAGTTTTTTGATTTTCTGCGGCCAAATAAGTTATTTTCAGTTTTTGGCCAATATCTCAAAAACTTCCACTAGTAACCAATACTTTCGTTTGGTTTCCTAGTAGCTAAGGTCATACTGAGACTATATGGAAAATTTGGGGAAAATTCATGGACTAGAATTTTCACTAGAGTTTTTTGATTTTCTGCGGCCATATAAGTTATTTTCAGTTTTTGGCCAATATCTCAAAAACTTCCACTAGTAACCAATACTTTCGGTTGTTTTTCTAGTAGCTTAGGTCATACTGAGACTATATGAAAAATTTAATGAAAATTCATGGACTAGAATTTTCACTAGAATTTTGTGATTTTCTACGGCAATATAAGTTATTTTCAGTTTTTGGCCAATATCTCAAAAACTTTCACTAGTAACCAATACTTTCGGTTAATTTTCTAGTAGCTTAGGTCATACTGAGACTATATGAAAAATTTGGGGAAAATTCATGGACTAGAATTTTCACTAGAGTTTTTTGATTTTCTGCGGCCATATAAGTTATTTTCAGTTTCTGGCCAATATCTCAAAAACTTCCACTAGTAACCAACAGTTTCGGTTGTTTTTCTTAAAGCTTAAGTTATACTGAGACTATATGGAAAATTTGGGAAAAATTCATGGACTAGAATTTTCACTAGAATTTTTTGATTTTCTGCGGCCATAAAAGTTATTTTCAGTTTTTGGCCCATATCTCAAAAACTTTCACTAGTAACTTTAAACTTTAAAAGAAAATTAACTTGGTTTAAAGATAAAATTTCAAGTCGATCATAATTTTTTTTCGTTAGTTTAATCATTTCTTTATTTGAAACTAATTTAAAAATTTTGATAAATCATACCGTTTTAAAGAAATTTGCGGAAAAGTGGTGAAAATGGATAAAGAACATCTCCCATATAAAATGGGAATGAAAATAATTTATATGGCCGCAGAAAACCAAAAAACTCTAGTGAAATTTCTAGTCCATGAATTTTCTCCAAATTTTCCATATAGTCTCAGTATGACCTAAGCTACTAGAAAACCAAACGAAACTATTGGTTACTAGTGGAAGTTTTTGAGATATTGGTCAAAAACTGGAAATAACTTATATGGCCGCAGAAAATCAAAAAATTCTAGTGAAAATTCTAGTGCATGAATTTTCCCCAAATTTTCCATATTGTCTCAGTATGACCTAAGCTACTAGAAAACTAACCGAAAGTATTGGTTACTAGTGGAAGTTTTTGAGATATTCGCCAAAAACTGAAAATAATTTATTTGGCCGCAGAAAATCAAAAAACTCTAGTGAAAATTCTAGTCCATGAATTTTCCCCAAATTTCTAATATAGTCTCAGTATAACTTAAGCTTTAAGAAAAACAACCGAAACTGTTGGTTACTAGTGGAAGTTTTTGAGATATTGGCCAAAAACTGAAAATAACTTATTTGGCCGCAAAAAATCAAAAAACTCTAGTGAAAATTCTAGTCAATGAATTTTCCCCAAATTTTTCATATAGTCTCAGTATGACCTAAGCTACTAGAAAATTAACCGAAAGTATTGGTTACTAGTGGAAGTTTTTGAGATATTGGCCCAAAACTGAAAATAACTTATATTGCCGCAGAAAATCAAAAAACTCTAGTGAAAATTCTAGTCCATGAACTTTCCCCAAATTTTCTATATAGTCTCAGTATGACCTAAGCTACTAGAAAAACAACCAAAAGTATTGGTTACTAGTGGAAGTTTTTGAGATATTGGCCAGAAACTGAAAATAACTTATATGGCCGCAGAAAATCAAAAAACTTTAGTGAAAATTCTAGTCCATGAATTTTCCCTAAATTTTTCATATAGTCTCAATATGACTTAAGCTTAAAGAAAAACAACCGAAAGTATTGGTTACTAGTGAAAGTTTTTGAGATATTGGCCACAAACTGAAAATAACTTATATGGCCGCAGAAAATCAAAAAACTCTAGTGAAAGTTCTAGTCCATGAACTTTCCCTTAATTTTCCATATAGTCTCAGTATGACCTAAGCTACTAGAAAAACAACCGAAAGTATTGGTTACTAGTGGAAGTTTTTGAGATATTGGCCAAAAACTGAAAATAACTTTTATGGCCGCAGAAAATCAAAAAACTCTAGTGAAAATTCTAGTTCATGAATTTTCCCCAAATTTTCCATATAGTCTCAATATAACTTAAGCTTTAAGAAAAACAACCGAAACTGTTGGTTACTAGTGAAAGTTTTTGAGATATTGGCCAGAAACTGAAAATAACTTATATGGCCGCAGAAAATCAAAAAACTCTAGTGAAAATTCTAGTCCATGAATTTTCCCCAAATTTTCCATATAGTCTCAGTATTACCTAAGCTACTAGGAAACCAACCGAAAGTATTGGTTACTAGTGGAAGTTTTTGAGATATTCGCCATAAACTGAAAATAATTTATATGGCCGCAGAAAATCAAAAAACTCTAGTGAAAATTCTAGTGCATGAATTTTCCCCAAATTTTCCATATAGTCTCAGTATGACCTAAGCTACTAGAAAAACGACCGAAAGTATTGGTTACGGGTTGGTATCGAAAGGCCAAAAATTTTATTAGCGAAAAAAAATATCCCAAAATGCCATCCCGAAAATAATAATCCAAACAATAAAAATCTCAAAATTCATAATACTAAAAATATATTTACCAAGAAAAAATTTGCTCGAAAACAAAATCTCAAAAAAATAAAAATATCGAATTAAAAATCCCAAAATTTGCCGAAAATAAAACCAAATGAGTCGAAATCTGCGCGCGCAGATTCCGACTCATTTGGTTCTATTTTCGAAAGATTCGAAAAAATTAAATCATTAGATAAATTTTCGTAAGATATATTTTTAAAATATGAAATATATATTACTATTATGTAAACTTATATTTCATTTTCTTATTTTTATTTAACAGTCTTAAATAAATATAAAATTAAATGCAAAATTTGGGGTTTTTTTTTTGAGATTAATTTTTTCGCCCGTAAAATCTAAAATTTACAAAACGTGATTTGGGATATTTTTCGGGCTATTTATTTTGGGCAATTTGAAATTTGAGAAACTGTCTACTAGTAAGTTTTTGATCTAGTCAAAAACATCATTTTGGTAATAAAATTTTCGGGAATACGATGGTATCCCATTGGTTACTAGTGGAAGTTTTTGAGATATTGGCCAAAAACTGAAAATAACTTTTATGGCCGCAGAAAATCAAAAAGTTCTAGTGAAAATTCTAGTCCATGAATTTTTCCCAAATTTTCCATATAGTCGTATAACTTAAGCTTTAAGAAAACCAACCGAAAGTATTGGTTACTAGTGGAAAAAATGAGGATTATTGTTAAATTTCAACATTTCATATACCTAGTTTCTATATTTCGGAGATCAATCTATTTGCCATTTTAAGGATCACTTCTAATATTTTATTCCGCTGAGATGTTTTATTTCGTGAAAAAATATATACATAATGAATAAAAAATGTCCGCTGGTAATTACATTACAAAAAAATTCTCTTTAGTGATAGTGCTGCCACTTGCGGCGAGTAGCGTAATCTCTTATTTTCTGCTGTCAAAATTCCGCTATCTTATACAGCATTGCAAGCATTAGGATGTCGAAACTGGAGGACGAGAGCAATGGATCGGGATGGATGGAGGGCCATTGTGCGGGCGGCGAAATCCCTTCATGGGATGTGAAAGCCAGAGAGAGAGAGAGAGAATTAGAAGATATGGATGTGGACGATATGTGGTTTCAACAGGACGGTGCCAGTGCCACACAGCTAACGAAACAATGGCTCTTTTGCGCGACAAATTCAATGGCTGTGTTATCTCACGATGGTCGCGATGTCAATTGGCCGCCAAGATCATGTGATTTGACACCGTTGGACTTCTTTCTTTGGGGTTATTTGAAAGAAAATGTGTACGTCGATAAGCAAGCAACAATTCAAGAGCTAAAGGATGAGATAATTCGGCACATTAACGGCATAGGAACTCAATTATGCCTAAGTGTCATCGAAAATTTGGACCATGAGGTGTGCCGCCGAGGTCGCGGCGGCCATTTGGCCGATATTTTGTTCCATACATAATTGAACCATACCATATTATCATAATAAAAAGAATTGAATAATTCAATAATTTCCTAAATAATTTGTTTTATTCAAAATCAACATCGGCCTTTAAAATGTAACCACCCTTTATATGAAGTTTATTTAATATAAAAACTAGTGGTTTGAGAAATTGTCCATCTTTCGTTTTATTTTTTAAAAAATTCGTCAAATGTCTGTCAATTCCCGTTAAAAGGCGAATAGTATTTCAATCATATTGTTACGAATTCTACTCTACACCGACCCAGTTAAAAACTATAATTTTATTGAGCGATTATTATTCTTCACATCAATGATGTTGTCGGATCGAGTATGCCTCCTATACCGATTTGGAATTGGATTTTAGAATGGAATTGCAAGTGGAGGGGAATATGCAGATATCGAAAGCAATTGTAAACGGTGGCGACAATTATCATGGCAAATAGTGGAATTAACAAAGACCGTTAATCATCAAAACAAGGGAAATGATAATGTGTAATATTTGCGAACACAACTACATGGAAGTGATTTACAATTGCAACACAAATACATCGCCAGATGTAATAAAAAGGATAATCTCGAATAGCGATCGACAAGTATATAACCGCGAGCAATTTGGGACGCAGGCATAGCTGTAGTTAAACCAGTGAACAGTGCAAGTCGAAAAGTAAAAGCGAATTAGTGTGCAGAGTGAACGTGTGAAAGTTAAAAAGTGAATTGCTATATGTGTAAACTAAAGGGGTTGAAAAATAATGTTTGTAACTCAAATCGCCGAGTGTTGTATTTACAAAATCCAGTACGAATCCATATCGAACGCCCGAAATTCGTAATAATATATGAAATCAAACATCTCTCTTCTATATGATCCTATATGGCATTCTTAGATCGGATTTCTGATACAACACCAGTTTGGTTCAGTATTTAGCAATGAAACAAATAACATTGCTAATTGAGGACGTGGTCAATTTGAAATCGTGTTCTGGTTTTTTCAACTAGAGGTTTCCTTATAGGATAACATAAAACATTGCATCTGTGTTATTCTTGGATGGATCTTCTTATCCCAGTCAAAATATAATTCAAATCCTTCAGAAATTCTTAATCTCTATTATTAACGAACTTCAATCTATTTTGTTTATAGTTACATATATCCGACCGTACATATTTTAATATATATATGTATACATATATGTATTTGCAACAACAACAAATTTTCTTATATCTGTTATCTCTAACTAAACCGATTTATCAGATTTCACGCTCATTTATTTTATTTATTTATCTGAAACTTTTATTCTTATTATTTTTCCTTATAATTTAGAAAATAAATTCATAATATTGTTATTAAATCTCATTCATCTTATCCTTGCTATATACCCGTACATACATATACATATGTATATCCTTTCTTACGTTTAACAGAAATATAAATAAATAAAAAGAAATAAAGTTAAAAATAAATAAATAACAATAAAATATATAAGAAAATACAAATCACCATTTTCCTTTTCTCATCTATTTAAAAGAAAAATAATTTTTTATGGTGTGTGTGTGTGCGTGTGTGGTATAATAGAGTGGTTATAAAAGATATAAGTGGCTTGTAGTAATAAATTAAGAGCTGCGTGATTAAATGAAGATTTCTTCTAGATTTATGTAAATTCCCGTGTGAGCCTTCTGTTACGTTGTATAGCCGCCAATATACACCCGGTACACAGATAAAAGATAACAGAAAAATAATTTCCAATTTCCCGACATAAAAATTGGAAAACAATATTAATACTAACACTACCACCGTCTATATTGAAGAGATAATAAAATTTTTGCTTTCGGTTGGAAGAATCTATCGTATAAGAATCTATCTATCTAAAATCTATATATCCTTTGTTTGAGTACTGAGATAACCTTTCTGCATGTATGTACCAACGAATGGTATAGGAATATAGGTAGATCCGCGCGAAACAACAAAATATTTTTGGTATTTTGCTTAAAATTTGTGGAGCTCCTGACGAGGATATATTAAAAGGAGTCACAGGGGCTACGAATGCAAATTTAATTGAATGATTCTATGCAACGTTAACACAAAAGAACGAGAAGATCAGTATAAGGTACTTAAACGGCAACTTAACCTGAGAATGTAAGGAAAAAAGTATTATTGAAAAAAAAATGTTCAATATAATGTTCTACTGTGCAATGATAAAAACGCTTATGGCAGCCCTCGATTATTAACTTTGACAATCTACGTGCTGCAGTGATGATTGGATGTTGTGTTTTGAATTTGCCCTCCCAATTTAAAAAAATTGAGTGTAAAAGTCCACATTAGTTTATAATAAAATAAGATGGTATTGAAGTTTATACTAAATTTTACTAAAATCATTTAGTTTTATTTTAGTAAAAACTTCATTACCGTCTGCTACTCAAATACATAAATTCAGGGGCAACTTTTAATTTATGTTCTTTATTCTTTAATATTTAATTTAAATTTAATAAATAGAAATTTTAGTTGTGTAGAAATCCATAGTTACAAAGTAAAATTGAATAATCCTTGAAAATGCTGAGAATATCTGAAAATTGTAAATATTTTTAAGTTTATAGTACGAAGTTCTAAGATAATCCTTTGGACTGGAAATAGCGAAATATTCCTCGTATAAATATATTAAATAAACAAGATGTATATAAAAGTCAAAGTCTCACCTTTTAATTGGAAATAGTGGTGTAAACATCCACCCGAGGTATGTGCACAACTCCTTACTTATACATTAGGGATATTTCATTTGCCAATTTAGAACAGCAATGCTATGTATTCAATGCCAATTTGAAATTCGTTGAATTCCTACAGAGTTGATTAGCGTCTAACTTTGGGAATTTTACAACAACAATTCCATATAAATTTCAATCCGGATTGAAAAATTTCATTCTACCTTAAAATAGGATTAGAATTATTCCATTCTTCGCATAGTTCAAATGTTCACCGCCCGGTTAATTAATAAAATAATTTTATTTTTATAAGTTGTCACTCTGGGAATATTGTAGTATTTTTATCAATATTCAACCAATTTTTTCAATAACCATCTAGGTTGAATCATTCAACTGGTATTAGCTAACATAAAAATACTGTGAGACAGATGGTAATTTTGCGGAATTGTCTTTCTTTCAACAAAATTAGGTTTAATTAAGCTCGAATAATTCTTTCTTCTAATTAAAATAACTTAAATAATTTATTTTGGATAATTAAATTCTTTAAAATAATTAAATATTTATTTAGTAAATTTTTAAATCATGTTTACAAAACAAATTAAAATATATTTTGATATTTTGAAAGAATTAAAATATTGGCCCCTAAATATATGCAAATGAATAGCAAGCAACATTTTGAAAATTTAGTAAAAAGTTGAATCGCGTCTAATAAGGTTTTGAAGAGAAGAAGAGAGAAGAGAGTTTGTCAATTAATTTATTTTTATGTAATTCGAATAATAGCGATATGTCGAAGTTCTTGTGCTTAGGCGACTTCCACCATAGTACATGATTAATTCATTTCGATGGCAATATGCCTCTTGACGCACAGTCTACTGGATTAGACTGCGTTGCAACATGTCACCACCTACATAGCAGTATGATATATAACATTGGTTGAAGTGTCGGCGGTACGAAAAGTAAATCGTTCAAGGAAACGCCAGTTGATGTTTTCGCAGAAGCAATGAAGACAACTTAAGACTTTGAGGTTGATAGATTTTCCTTTAATAAACCATGATGGGGTATAGTAGATAAAAATAGTTTTGTTTCGCTGTCTTTTGCTTCCTCCACGTGACCGAGTTGCTGATAATTAGGGCAACCAAAAATATGCTCTTAAAAATAGGGTTAAGGGTATATCCTCTATCCGGTCGTAAATTATATAATTGCGAGGCGAAATATGGTTACTAGATTTATTTTGCCATGCCAATTGAAACATTTTTTTTTTTAAATTTAAATTTGTTTTACGGAACTTGCGCGCCATTGCTTTGCTAGCGATATATTGCTAAATTTACCGAACTTCTAAGCTCCTCATTACTTTGTTTTAACGATAATTGTACAACACAGCGACGGTCACGGTTTATGTACGTAGTTTCCGCAAATAATTTTACGCAATTCTCCTGTTCTTCAGTTAGTTTGATTATAGCGGGAATATCCTCAATCGCCTAGAATAGTTTTAATAATTCATCGACTTTATTTTGAGCAGTATCCACGATATTTATGTGACCTAAGACCCAGCCAAGCATAGTGTCTATGTGAAATCTTGAGACATATCAAATTTTGAGTCGGCTAAAACTACGTCTAAGTTGCATGACGATGAAACAAACGACTGGGAGGACAAATTTGAATACAACTTCGTCAAAAATATAAAGCTTCAACTCCAAGCACCGATACAACTATAGTATTGTTACGATTTTGCCTTGTCACTCAAGGTTCGAATCACTGGATTGTGAATAAATACAACTGCTTCAAATTTAAACTCACACAATTTATTTACACAACACAATTTATTATACAACACAAAATTCACAATTAATTATTATAATTATAACACACTTTTTAATTATCACTTTAATAATCGCTTTAATAATCACTTTAATAATCTTTCTATTTAACCTTCACTGTATCACGTTTAAAATAAAACTCAGCATTCCACGTCAACGCGCGCCTTTATATACCAAAATATTTGTTTCCAGAATAATCCTAAATGCGCATCGAGCAAATATGTTAGTATAGAAATGACGCCTAAATGTCGAGTATAAACCATAAATGCAATTGAACTATTAATGAAATTAACTTATTCTATTCTAATCTAGGTGTCACCGTAACAGTATGATTTTTTGCTTCTAGGGAAACTTAATATATTACACAGATGATTTGAAGTATTCAACACTCATTTTTAACCCTGGTTCGAACAACGAGAAGAATGTTATTAGGTACTAGTTGTTTCGACTCGTTCAGATGTAAAAGTGGATAACGTTTCGTTCCACAATCGTGACATCTTCATCTTGAAAAGCATCTAAAAACTGGGTGATTAATTCGTAAACATAGTGTAAGCATTAGTTGTCAGCATTGATAGATGGAAATGTTTGGTATTCAATTAAAGAATGTTCGGCATTACATATCAGGCAATCTTTTGAAACAATTCTTCACAACTCGCTTGCACGCAGAGTGCTCGAGTTTTAGTGTTTAATTTTTCCTCTAAATGGTAAATCAGTTATACATCTCGAAATTTGGCGTCTTTATCAAGAGCCTTCAAGCCTCTGATTGCTTCATCCGATGTGTCCTACTTTCTAATGATTGTTGACGATGCTTGATGAATGGTTGCTTGCTCCATGAAAGATAAAGGATTGTATGATATATTATTTCATATCCTAGTTAATTTCTGCGGTAGGCATATGCCGTAGCAGGGTAAAGGCGTCATCCTGCAGGTAACCTAGAAGATACTGCAATTGCTGCGTAAGCAATAAATTTGCGTTTTCATATGGTTATTTCGTAAAGGTTATAAAACGACTGCAATTCGGTGTAGTTGCCGGAAAACGGTTGGATAGGAATCTTTGCCAGGCTTACAATGATGTGCCGGGATGTCTGTGCTTCATATATTATTTTATGAATCGATTGAGATTAGGCTAGGTACTGCATAACACTGCTCTTTAAATTTGATTATAAATCGTGATCAATCCGGGATCTCAAAAATTAAATTCTAAATGTCCTCAAATTGTTTGAGCAATACCTTTGACCGGGCAAGTTTAGATTAAATACCATCAATATCTTGTTTGTTGGCAGCGCCTAGCACATAGTTTAGTAAATTAGTCATTTATCATTTAATGACGCTACTATACTACACTTTAATTCAAATTAATTGAACACCGTTGATACCCTAAATTCACTATTCATTAAAACTGAAAAATGTGTCCTTCAAGATATATGATTTAATACCAAAACGCGAAATTTAGCTACGGATTAGTGAAACTTTTGCAGGCCACTTACCATAAAATTGAAAAATAAGCAAGAAAGATGGACGTGTAGAGTTTAAAATAATGTCTTTATTTATTAAGGATTTAATTAATCCGTAAAATTTCTACTTATCTGAATTAGGCGACATATCACAATAGCTGCGTTTTTTGAAAACAATCGAGTAGAGTTCGCGATAGCTTTTTTCTAATATTTTCCAATTTTAAATTTTAAATTTAATTTTTTTTAAATTAAATAATTTTGGTTTAATAGAAATTTATGTATAACCAAAAAAATTCATCATAAAAGTTGTATGGCTTTCTTGTGATATCGTTGTTCTGTATAGTTCTGAACTACTCCATTATACAGAACAAAAAAATTAAATTTTTAATTTTAAATTTTAAATTTGACAAATTTGAAAATAGCTATCGCGAACTCTACTCGATTGTTTAAAAAAAACGCAGCTAATGCGATCTGCAACAGGCTCCAAGTAGAATTAAGCAACTTTTCCTTGATTTCCCCTAATACTTGAAATAGGACCCATAATGTTTTTTACTGAGTTGTATACTGCAACACTTTATTCAGAACCAGTTACTCACAATCAGTTTTGAATAAAATGAGACACTTTTCTTCAAATTTTTATGTTAGGATGGCTTTTAACAGTAATTGTAGTACAGCACAATTTGCATTGTTTACAAAGATAATTTCCGAGCGAACCCTAATTTAAGTACCGCATAGATTTGCTAAAAATAATTTATTACAACATCGAATGGTGTGTGGTACGCTAAGTGCTAGTTGTACTATAGTTTAATTTGATCCTAAGAATGTGGCTCCTTCATAGAATTTGAAGAAAAAGAGACTGTAGAAAATAAGCCAATGTGTGTGCAAGAACGTCTATTCGGAACACCAGAAAATATTTCTGCTGTACGTGAAAGTGTACGAGATAATCCACCAACATCAATCAGACAGACTCAGTGCGCACTTGGACTTCGAAGATCAACACTAACCAATATTTGGCATAAATACTTGGATTTATTCCCGGATAAAATTCAATTAACACAAGAGCTGCTACCAAAACCATTTGTGGTGCCATATACATATGCAAATAAGGTGCACTTGCTTGAAACCCAGATTTTTTGAAAAATTAATTATGAGTGACGAAGTTCATTTTCACTTAAGTGGACATATAAACAAACAAAACAACCAGTTCTGGGCAGTAAGTAATCCATAAGCAGTGCATCCCTTGAAAGTGACGGTATGGTGTGTAGTTTGGGCTGGAGGGGTCATTCAAGTAGACCGTTATCGTGATATAATACGTAATATTTTTAGACCAAAATTGCATGTCAATGGGTGAACATGTGGTACCAACACGACAGTGTCACATGCCATACTGCTAGAGAAACCATGGAATTGTTACGAGAAATGTTTCCACAGCAGTTAATTTCGAAATCTATTGATGTGGTTTGGCTTACATTGTCACCCGATTTAACTGCTAAATGTGTGAAAAAGCGATGAAAATATAATCAAAAGAGCGCGCATGTGTAAGTTCAATAGGGGCGGACATCAGTGGGAAGACATTGTTTTTCATACATAATTCCAAACATTAAATAAACGATTTTTAAACATTAAATCTAGTAGTAAACCTATTGGGTGGACACCCTGTATCATGCAGCTGCGCTGCGTTATCTTTTCTTAGTGGACGTGACGGTTCCCAATGCCCATGGTTATATAAACAGGATTTCCTCTGCTTCTCTGCACTACACCGTGTGATTTATTTTGAGTTATCCAGAGAGCACTGCGAAGGGGTATGAATCTAGGACCCCACTCCCAAAAATTAAGGTCCCCGGCTGGCCTCGATCCCTCACTGTTGGGTTGATAACACTTGGTGGTCTACACCTTAACCACTCGACCATCGAATGTTAGATAGAGTAATCGTTAGTTAATAATACCTGGAAAGTAAAGGCATTTTTTAACCTCTCCTCTCTTTACAGCTCTTTAAGATCTACCAATTCCCGAAATCATATGCAGAAAAAGATGCTTAATATATATGATTCCTGGATTTTACACAAAATGAGCGTCTATACGATTTCATAGTAAAAAAAATACCAAACCCGAAACATTCGTTTATCACATATTAGCACACCACCCTACAAACAAAAATCAGGAAAAACCCCAAAGTAAACAAAAAACGAAAACTTACTATCGCATTAATCCATAAAATTTTATGATCGTATATTTATCTTACCAATAAAATTTATTAATGAATTTATTTTTCCTAAACATCTAATATTCTAATATTTCCTAATACTACATTATTATGTAAAATAAATAAATTAACTGCCTACACTTTATACAAAACAATAACAAGCAAAATACCCATCAATTTCCAATCTCGAGTTTCGGGCAGCAACAAGAAGAAGAAGAAAAAGAAAATTTATATGGAAATTCAACATTATAACAGAATCATGAAAAACCATTTCAGGAAATTATTTCTCTCAAATTTGTTGTAAATATGTATATGTGTGTATCTATATGGTGCGGGTGGGAGGAAGGTTAATTTATTATTTATACATTTAAGACGTTTTTATTCTTAATCTTATCCTTATTCATTTTTCCATATAACAAAAATAAAGTAGAAAATAAATAAATAAAATATATATATATAAAATTTTCGCTCGCCCCTTCTCCCTATAATACGTAGATTCGATAATATAATACTAAACCATCCCGTGGCCCTGTGCCCATTCCACTCCTGTATATAGATCCAGAATAACATTTTAGATAAATTGCTATTGTATAGAGGTCATTTATATCCTTAAAATTGTTATATCATTTTTTATGATTTTATATTTCAATTTTATTTTATTTTCCCTGACTTCATCTTATTCCTTGTGTTCTTCTTTTTTGCAATCCTTTTTCTTAAATATATATATATGTATATATATTACCGTACCCCCAAACCCCGATTCATATACATATAAACGAAAAAAAAGGAAAATATAATAAATTCGAAATTTACTTAGTATTTTTTTTGTTATATACAGAAGGATATTGTAGAATGAAAAAGGGTTACCAATAAAATGGTGATTGGATTAGGATTTTTGATTGTGATAGATGAACATACCAAAAATATTGGAACAGAACGGATTATCTGTATATGATGCGATGATGCATTGCTTTAAGATATACACATATCGATATAGTTCCGCGCATAAAATTATGATAATTTTACGATAAAATGCACACCTACATGCTCTACATAAAATAAATCAAAAGCCCCCGCGAGTACGATGCGCGCCTTCTAAATTACCATAAATTCATTTGCATCATTTTTCTTACAACCCGTTCAACGAAATTCAACAAAACACAAATTGACTAAATAAAGAAAAAATAACAACAAGAACTCCAAAAAAAGTAATAAAACTAAAATAAATCCAATCATTTTATACCAAAATCTTATCATTTATCCCCACTTCTCTTATTTTATTTATTTTTCATATTTCTTGTTCTTCTACTTCTTATTATTATTGTTATTGCCATCATTTTTTATTTTATTTTACCCATACAGACATAAATAAATAAATAAATAAGAAAAAGCACGAACATCTACAACACGAAGAAATCCTCCATTCCAACACCAAAAAAAATATATTTCCTTACGATAAATTATTGCATCCGATGTATCAAAATATTACAAAACAATTTGGTATCTCACTTTAGCAAAACAAAAATCGTCGGCACTAGCTTATTCAACGAGAAATGAGATGCATATATGATACAATTGAAAAGGGTGTGGCCTAGTTATTACAAGCAAAATTTATTTTAGTATATACTTCTTGCTCATACACATAAAATTTACAACACGCTAGAGTTAGCTAAATATACAATCGATAAAATAAAAGAGACGGTGTTAGAGATACTAATATAGTATATAATTTACTCAGTTTTATTTATAGTGGTCCCTCTTTTGTTTGCATGAAAATTCAGTGGCATCGAAAATTTTTTTGCAGAATATATTTTAAATTGCATTATATAGTCGAACCCTACTGATCGTAGTTGGCATAGGTCATAATAAAATAAAAATTCTAAATGCAAGTTATTGATAATTAGCAAAATGTTTTTGAAACAAAATGTAAAAAATTTAATTTGAAAACAATAAAAATATTCTAAAAATTGTTTGAGCGTATATTTATTTCAATATGAGATCAATTATGTAAAATTAATTTATGAAAAAATATTTCATTCACGTTGTAGGCGGGCACTCGTCCGTTTATTTACCATAGACACATATCTGGTTTCGTAACTATGGTTTCGAGTTAACCATGGTTTCGTTGTAATGTGTCACCCCTAACCATGGTTTGCAACTCGGTTTAAACGTAGTTTCTGGATGAGATAATTTTTCTCATCCCATAGCATTTTGGTGATGACAACGCCATGTACCTCAATTAGCGAATACCGAAAACTATAAATATTGCTTTAATGCATGTAACCTTATACATGTAACCTACAAATTTAATTATTTTTTATATTCCAAATGTCAAAATAAATATTTTTGTTGTGAATGTGATTAAAATTTTGAGACAATAAAATATAAATAAATAAAAGTAACAATTGTTGCATGTAATTAATACATAAAGTTTTGTTATTTACCATTTTTCTTTATATTTATGAGAAACACACCCTCAGAGTTAAATAATTTTAAGAAATATGACAAACTGTCAAACGAGATGATAACAGGATTATGTTGAACTGTCAAATGAGATGAGAACTATAATGTGTCACCTATTCTCATCCCGCAAACCATGGTTTCTTAATCCTAGTTACGAAACCAGATATGTGTCTAACCAAACAGAAATGCTCAAATACTTAATGTGTCTTAGCTGGTTTGGATCTTTAATACATTTGAACGTCCAAATTTAATTTAGTTTATTTACATTATTTACTAATTTCTTAATTTTCAATATTTTTTGCTTCTAAACATTGCATATCCTTTTTCCGGCCAGGAAAAAATCTTTTCTTGCTTCAATTTAAGTATATGTAAAATATTTCGAGGGGGCTCGGATTAAGAATCCAGAATAATCGCAATTTATGAAAATTAAATTTTTAATAAAAAGCCAAGTTAATCAACAGCTGTTTTATTTCTAAAAATTTCAGGTAAACTACATTCACCATAAGTGTTGTTCTGAACACTATAACTGAATCCAATTTTGGTCGATGCACGATAAATAGAAATTACCTAAGATTACAAGTAATGCTCGAGTACGTGAAATCGCTACATTGATTGGACAAATCCAATAGCGTTTTGCCGGTCTTTAATCGCTATTATAAATTTTTCGTTAAGCGTACGGTTGAAATGAGTATAATGTGTCTTGTCCCTGAAATTCTTCGAGACGTAACTTTTGGGGCTCCCATGTCAGACTCCTCGAACGCGACACTGTTTATTGCAATGGGCAATCATGCCGATGTCGAATGAATTAAATTCATTCTAATATAGCTTGATGACGTTTTCAAATAATTGGACCGGTGTGAAGTTTTTGGACAAAAGTTTTTGGACAAAAATTTACGCGAGTGTTGTTTGTGAAGTTTTTGGACACATTTTTATTTCTTGGACAAAATTTTTTGTAAGTGTGCAATTTTAACAGTGTATTAGTTTTATATTGAAATCGAAACAATATTGATAATAAATATTGATAAAACAAAAGAAATTGTTTAACATTAAAAAATCTAAAATGCTCATGATTATAAATTTTTCAATAAATCACGTACCATACTGTATAAAATGATAAACCAAATAACAAAAATCTCAGAGATTGGCTCGCATAGTGACTATATACGTTCAAAAGGGGATACTTTGAGCTATTTAAATCAGTTAGCCCCATCTCGAAATGATGAACTAGGCGCATGTATTGAATTTTTAAAGTTTTACCAATATAGCGAGTCTGCGTGTCCACGGATGTTCTACTGCTCTAACCCAAGTAGCAAAAATCTCAGAGATTGGCTCGCATAGTGACTATATACGTTCGAAAGGGGATACGTTGAGCTATTTAAATCAGTTAGCCCCATCTCGAAATGATGCACTAGGCTCATGTATTGAATTTTTAAAGTTTTACCAGTATAGCGAGTCTGTGTGTCCGCGGATGTTCTACTGCTGTAAGCCAAATAGCAAAAACCTCAGAGATTGGCTCGCATAGTGACTATATACGTCAGTAGAACAGCAGTAGAACATGGTTCTACCTTTTTAGCACTCCATCTAAAGGTTTTGAGAAAAAAGATGATTGAATTCGTTTGGCCATCGTTTGGTCAGGATTGATCACTAGTTTTTATCGTTTGGTCACTTACGATTAAACGGTATATAAATAATGAAAAATTCAAAGAAAAAGTTTCCCGGGTAGCACCTCATTGCAAGAAAATCATACTGTTTTTATCAAATTTCGTTAGGTAATCGTTAGGTCAGGATTGGTCACCACATTTTGGCGTTTGGTCAACAATCGGTCAGTTTTTATTGCGAAAAACAAAATCAAAATTGGATTAATTCAATAAAATCAGGTTCGTCGCTTATTTGGGAATTTCATTTTACAAAATTAATAAAAACTCCAATTGGAATATACCATTTAGATAAAAATCTTTCATTTTAAAAGAATTGTTACTAAAGTGGAAGACATAAAATTTAATCAATTAAATTTTTTGATTCTTCGGAGGATTGGTCAGTTGATTTCATTTGGTCATCCCTAGAAAATGATTTATCGCGAAAATTCTTTAAAAACTCAGTGGAAATTATGAGCTTTTAAAGAATTTTCAAAATAAATCATTAGGTATGGATGACCAAACGAAATAACTAGTGACCAATCTTCAATGGGAATTGACCAAACGATCCCGATCGGTCAAGTTTACAGCCCCGAACACTTCGATTTATGTGGAAATTATGAGCTTTTAAAGAATTTTCACAATAAATCATTAGGTAGGGATGACGAAACGAAAATAACTAGTGACCAATCCTCAGTGGCAATTGATCAAACGATCCCGATCGTTGGATTTATAAAATTATTAGTATTGGTCAAGTTTACAGCCCCGAACATTTCGATTTATGTAGAAATTATGAGCTTTTAAAGAATTTTCGCAACAAATCATTAGATAGGGATGACCAAACGAAAATAACTAGTGACCAATCCTCAGCGGAAATTGGCCAAACGATCCTGATCGTTGGATTTATAAAATTATTAGTATTGGTCAAGTTTACAGCCCCGAATACATCGATTTATGTGGAAATTATAAGCTTTTAAAAAAAATTCGCAATAAATCATTAGGTAGGGATGACCAAACGAAAATAACTATTGACCAATCCTCAGTGGCAATTGACCAAACGATCCCGATCGTTGGATTTATAAAATTATTAGTATTGGTCAAGTTTACAGCCCCGAATACATCGACTTATGTGGAAATTATGAGCTTTTAAAGAATTTTCGTAATAAATTATTAGATAGGGATGACCAAACGAAATCAACTGACTAATCCCGAACGAGTTGTGATGAACCAAAAAATTTAATTGATTATATCGTATGTCTTCTAGTAACAATTCTTTTAAAATGAAAGATTTTTATCTAAATGGTATATTCCAATTGGATTTTTTTATTAATTTTGTAAAATGAAATTCCCAAATAAGCAACGAACCTGATTTTATTGAATTAATAAAATTTTGATTTTGTTTTTCGCAATAAAAACTGACCGATTGTTGACCAAACGCCAAAATGTGGTGACCAATCCTGACCTAACGATTACCTAACGAAATTTGATAAAAACAGTATGATTTTCTTGCAATGAGGTGCTACCCGGGAAACTTTTTCTTTGAATTTTTCATTATTTATATACCGTTTAATCGTAAGTGACCAAACGATAAAAACTAGTGACCAATCCTGACCAAACGATGGCCAAACGAATTCAATCATCTTTTTTCTCAAAACCTTTAGATGGAGTGCTAAAAAGGTAGAACCATGTTCTACTGCTGTTCTACTGACGTATATAGTCACTATGCGAGCCAATCTCTGAGGTTTTTGCTATTTGGCTTACAGCAGTAGAACATCCGTGGACACGCAGACTCGCTATATTGGTAAAACTTTAAAAATTCAATACATGCGCCTAGTTCATCATTTCGAGATGGGGCTAACTGATTTAAATAGCTCAAAGTATCCCCTTTTGAACGTATATAGTCACTATGCGAGCCAATCTCTGAGATTTTTGTTATTTGGTTTATCATTTTATACAGTATGGTACGTGATTTATTGAAAAATTTATAATCATGAGCATTTTAGATTTTTTAATGTTAAACAATTTCTTTTATTTTATCAATATTTATTATCAATATTGTTTCGATTTCAATATAAAATAAATACACTGTTAAAATTGCACACTTACAAAAAAATTTGTCCAAGAAATAAAAATGTGTCCAAAAACTTCACAAAGAACGCTCGCGTAAATTTTTGTCCAAAAACTTTTGTCCAAAAACTTTTGTCCAAAAACTTTTGTCCAAAAACTTTTGTCCAAAAACTTCACACCGGTAATAATTGGGTTACAACCACGATGGACTGTCGGCGTGGGTGTGGTAGATTCTGATTACGTAATCCATGGAGACAATATTTTTTACTGTACTACTTTACAGCTACTAATTTGATCGCGCAAAAATTATTATCTTTTCAAATGGCTTGGAATGGAGATAGCCCTAATCTAGAAATTCTTACAAGTCTCAAGATATTCAATTTTTTTAAGGAAATTCTAAATTCTTATATTCCATCCTAATAATGAACTTATGTTTATTTATTATAAATTGAAATTACAATAGTTAACAAATTCAATATTTCACCTAAATGACATTCTTGTTTTACTTTTTAACCAATAAATACAAATTTTCGTTTGTTTTTGTTGAGTTAAGATTAATTTAGTTCTAACCTCAAACTCGTATACAACCGTGTGAACTTTGTGCTAAACTAGTCCTAAAGTTAGTTCTATACTAGTTAGACCTAACTTCACATGCAAAAATTTTGACATTTCCTGACATATAATAAAAAATAGATCTTTTTTTAGTCAAAATGTCAAACCAAAAACAGGAAACTTTAAAATGGATCGAGTTATATAAAAACAAAGAGTGTTTATGGAATATTCATTCCAAAATATTTAGAAGGGGTTGATATAAAAAATAATGCTTACAGATGAATTGCAACTGAAATGGGCTCAGGGGACGATTTTAAGGAACCTTCACTTTTTTATTTTATTGAAATCTCGTTTTTGGGTCACTGAATTGTTTATCCGAAAGGCAAAACCATGTCAACTATGATGTATTTTATTGATATTGTACGTATTTTTTAGATTGAGAGCAGTTTAACGGGCAATTCCGATCAACAAACTTTAAATGACTGGGATTTTTATCACGAATCAAATGTGTATATTCCTCCTTTGGAATTAAATGAATCCCTTCCAAAAAAGAGAAAAAAGGCATCACTAGATTTTCCCAGTAGTGATTTTGATGACACACTAAATAACTTTATTTCAGCCGTAAATTCTGAACCAGAAAAGTACGAATTTGAAATTCAAAGGGCAATCCATAGCATTTCAATTAAGGAAACTACTCGAGACTCACGCATTGCAATATATGTCTTCTATTCAGCAGCAGTTGACCGATTTAAGGGTGCGTTGTATTAACTCGCCGGTCTCAAGCACCAATACGCCAACCGCAATCATTTTTTGTGCCACCACTACCATCAACTACATCATCATCATCATCATCATCGTCATCAGGATTTTTAACGGTCCAATTAACATCCCACAGACCTCATACAAAGTCGTGAAACTAGCTGGTAAACAACAACCATCTATTTCACCAACATCAACAGCAATGCGCGTATTCAATTATCCAGCCGTAATCAGTAGTTTTGAGGGAGGTTTCGATTGGTCTTTGAAATATTCGAAACCGTGTTGCCAACCGGCCAATGCTGCTTATTCTATAATTTAATACCTTTTCAGGTACACTCAACTCTATATTTCTATTAAATGGTTTAACCATATTGCGAGGAAGAGAAAAGGCATACTCGCCTATGAAAAAATGAAGTTTCTGTATTTTGCCCTAGTAATTTTCCAGGCTCTGGAATGACAAATAGCCTTTTATCAGTGCCTGAAACACACTGTCTTTGTAAATTGAACTGTCGTTGATTCTGCCAGTTGAGCCCACATCAGTAAATACAAAATTTCCATGAGTATCAACAATTGCAAACAAAATTATGCCCCTTTTTGCAGTAAAAATTAGACCCTGAGTTAGCAAGAGCCTTAATTCTTATGTGTTTTCCACCAGCTGCACCTAACGTATGTGAAAATTGTTAATTGTGTGTTGTCAAAATCTGTTGCAATTTTGACCCATTCATCTTTCTTCCGTGGAACCTTGTAAAAAATAATATTTATTGTAATTTTTCATAATTTAAATTTAAAATTTTTATTTACTTTTGGCTGTAATACGTTCCTTACTGCTTGTAAAACTGATGGTATAAACTCATCTATTGTTGACACTCTAAATAAAAATTCCAACGATCGATAGATATACGAGTCTCCCGAAGCAGTAAACCGCAAAAAAGCTGCTAGCCTAACCGTAAATAGGCTGCTAGCCTAAGCTCATTGGAATTAAGTATAAAATATGATGGATATAATACTGCCGGTCATTAAACAAAAAGAAACTCACCAAAGCTAAAATTTCTTCAAATTGACTGATGTGCATCCTGGTAAAATTCTGGAGATTACCGCCAAAGCCCCAATCCAAATCTTTAAGAAGGTGCATTTCTAAATCATGCTCTCCTCTTTTAATTAAAAAAATATTGACCCAAAAAGCAGGTGTTTTTTTTCTTTTTTCTCGAAGCAATTTTATTTTATTTTCTTGCAATTGTTTAACTCTTTGATAACTTTTAACCCAAGGGCAATTTTAATTTTTTTTAAGATTGCATTTTGAAAAATATATATTTGTTCGTTGCAAGAATACCAATCTGCAAAAGATTTTGAATGTCAAATTTATGGCAGATGTACCTCACCCGAAGCCATATTTGATTTTTATCCCGATATGTTACTGTTAATGACATAACATATGTCAGGTGGAGCGGCCGTATAATAATAGGCTATTAAAAAATGTTGAACTCCACCCCTTCCAACTAAAATGATGAATTCAGTTAGCTTTAGAAAAAGTTGTCAGGAGTCCTATTCTTGAAATCGGTCGAAATTTCCGTCATCGGAATACAATTGGCTATGAAATTATTTTACTAAAATTTTTCGCCTGCTACTAAGGGGTAAATCGATACGGAATTATTCGCTTAGTAGGGAAATAAATAATAGAAAATTTGCATGCAAATTGGAAAAAAGGATTAAAGTAGCCGGCGAAAAATATAATATAAAGAATTCCATAGCAAATTGTATTCCGATTACGGAAATTTCCACCGACTTCAAGAATAGGGCCCCAGTACTCATATCAAAAATGATTTAAAAATAATTGGAAAATTAAAAGTTAATTTTAGGCTAATTAAATGCCCTATTGGTGTGAAAAAACGATCTAGATAGGTCACAACTTTCGGAAAATTCGATTAGGGCCTTAATTTTGGAAAAACATTTTTCATATGAATGACGTCAAAAATACTTGGAATAGTTATAAGACAAATTTTGCTGAAGATGAGTGTCTGTGCTTAAAAAGCACATTACAATTTAATTTGTCGGTATAAATATGCAAAAAGGTATCCCTTCTTATATCAAAATTATTTTCCGCAGATTCAAAATTGTTGGTCTCCGAAAGCTGGTCAAAATCTTGCATATATGAAAATCAAGGTCCTGTCATATTAAAATAAAAGTTTTATTATAAAAAAAACATGAAGACAAAATATTTAAATATAAAAACCAAAAATAATAACTTTTGTGAAATTAAAATAAATAATAATTTGTAAAGTAATAAAAATAGTGATAAAAAACTTAAATTTAAATTAAAGAAAACTTTACAAATGCGTAATTTAGATATTTCGGAGGGTATGTGCAATGGAACACGCCTGATTGTTACCAAATTATGTAACAACGTAGTTAAAGCAAAAACAATTACTGGGGAAAATGCTGGACTAGAAGTACACATTCCTCGAGTTATGCTCGACTCCAGTAAAGGTCAACTTGGATGTACAATACAACGACATCAATTTCCGCTTCGATCAGCGTTTGCGATGACCGTGCATTAATCTCAAGGGCAAACGTTCGAATTTGTTGGGTCGACCTTCGTACACCTGTCTTTAATCACAGTATGTTGTACGTAGCATTTTCCCTTGTTAAATGACAGAATAGCTTGAAAGTTCTGTTACCACCTGAAAATGAACGTTGCACGTTTAATGTTGTGTGGGAAGAAGCATTGAACGCTCCTGATGAAACTTCTATTAAGTCTTGAAAGTGACATTTATTATTTATTGTAATAAATTCAAGTATGGTCATTGTGTTGGATTTAACAATAAATTTAAAAGCGGTCATTACGTGTAAATTCAATTCATGATAAATCGTTTTACGGTGGTGACCTATTTTTAAGTTAGAATTGCATGTCCCGATGCTTTGGTATAGATTAGGACTAAAACTAATCGAAAAACGAATGGGCATCGTGGACCAGTACCGAAACTTAAAAGTTACGGAGAAAAATCTCACGAATATTTATTGAGCTATAATGGGCCATATATGCCACGAAAGCCACAACTAATCAAAAAACGTAATGGCCACAAAACCCCATCATGGGTTGTGAAACTTAAAGAGAGAGAGAGAGAGAAAAAGTAAGAGAGAGAGAGAGAAATGACATCGTGGGCCAATACGTAATAATAATTTAAAATAAATTCTAAATAATTTCTAAAACTAGAAGTAACACGATAAAATTTGACGAGTATTTATCGAAAAAGCTTCATTAGAGCCTCCAAGTGGCCCACAACATCTACATTATATCTGATTACTTTATTCGAATCTACTTTCTTACTCTTTTGCAAATTTTAATTTATCTACGCTGCTCTGATTAATCAATAATCACCGTCTGTGGTGTACCCGTTGCTCGATCATAATTGATAATTTGTTGAGAAGTAGGTTAGTTGTGTTAAAACTAGCCATTTTCAAGTATCACACCCTGAACTCATATTAGAATTATATTCTTATAATACAAACCGAGTTTTGTTCAGATCTGTTAGAAATGGTTCCATACTGAATCGCCACTTTGAGTATAGGAAATCCGAAAATCAATTTGCAATTTTCATTCAAATTGATTACCGGATGGCTTAGCTTGTTTCTGCTCTAATTACTAGTTTTCGAAACCCTAAAAATGAAAAATTCACGAAATAGGAAAGTAACTAAATACCTCGTATAATAACAACAAATTTTGGAAAATAACCTGGGCCGCCAAAACAAATTCGATTCAAATCGATCGAGCCATTTCCGAAACCCTTGGAACAAACATAACATACAATTTCAATGCGCTTTAAGTTAACAGGGAGTGCCGGAACACGCAACAAGTTTCCTGAAAAATGTTAATGTATCGCCTATATAGTTTCGACTCACTCTGTTTCAACATCACACAATATCTTTCCATAAATATAACACACTGCAATCGCTTTCTAGAACATGAACCCCCAATAAAAATTATTTTTAATATAAAAAGGTAGTTAGGCTCCGTTAGTGAGGAATCCGTAAAGAATTTCTTCATAAATCAGGATTCCTCCTCCTCATCCACCACCTTATTATTTTTTTCTAAATCTTTCAATCCGGGAAAAATAAAAATAAAAATTCCACGATCTACTAAGAAGCCACATCGCAAGAAGCCCCACAATTCTTGGCACAAATCCCTACACACAGAACCCCCTAAACGAATTTTCCCGAAATGTCGACTCATCTCAATCGATTATGACAGTCGAAAACTTTCATTTACAGGGAGCCATATTCAAGAACATCTTCCAAAAATCATTTTAAAACTCCAATTCCATCCAACATGTCTAACTACTTATTCTCTTCTACTCACGAATTATTTCAGTATTGAAGTAACATTGCCCTAGAAATAGATTTTAACGATACAAATTTTGGCCAACCATTTTCTGAGCTATATTCTAATTGGTTTGGGGTTAGTTCAAAATAATACAAAATGTTAATTATTTTATCCAGCAATAATAAAATTACAAATATTTTTATTCAGACATAAAACATAATTAAAAACAATTTTAAAAATATAATTAGACTAGATACACAATGAATCTCTTAAAAAATGTAATTTGACCCACAACTCGCTTGCGGTTGGCCGCCTCGAAATATTCGTATGCCAGCACTGCTCGTAAATTTTCCAATAGCTCTTTTTCAACGTTCGCCGATTTCGCTTATGCACAAAATTTTGAAATACAAGAGATTGACTAGACCTTTTTACTTTAACATCCGCATCCGTTACATCTTGAACTCGTTTATCGTTGGGCCGATAATTATGCTTGATCACTTGATAAATGACCGTTTGGTTTGATTTGAAATGACTGTACGGTATTTTATTCGTTTTAAGTTGCCACATCGTAATGCCCAGCGAATAAATATCACATCGGGCATCTTTAATCGGCCAGCATTTAAATAGTTCGGGTGCCATATATCGTGGTGTGCCGCCACGGTCTATAGTATCGGTAAAGAGCGGCGCATTTAATGATATTTTCTTAGAAGCTCCAAAATCACAGAGTTTGCAATTGTAATTTTTGTATGGACTTGCCAGTTCGCTGTAATATTCTAATAAAATATTTTGTGGTTTGATGTCAAGGTGTACGACTTGGTTTTTGTGACAATAATGAAGTCCGTTTATTATGTCACACAATATGCTGGAAATGAAATAACAACAGTGGGTTAGATTTTTTTTACTGTGAAGCAATTGCACCGTTTGAGGACAGACGACTTCGGTATTTCGAAAATGAGTGGGGATAAATTTAAAGTGCAAGTGGCAGTACAAGAGCCTGGAATAAATCGCGCTATTTTTTTCAACAAGTTATTTAAATAACCAATTCGTTTTCCATCGACGAAAAAGCATTCTGCGACTGTGGTTGACAGCTATGTCCTGTCATCATTTTTGAATATCGAAAAATTATCAGCCTAAATCGAGAGCCGGAAAAGTAGTTTCTGTTTGGTTCTACCTGAAAGTCAACATTATATAAAAAAATCAGAAGATTTTGAGTGAAACCTAACCTGTAATGATTAATAATTAAGGTATAAGGTGATTATTTGTAGGTTAAGCTAAGTATGAAGTTCGCGCTAAGATAAATTTTAATGCGGTCTCCACAACTCTCCACTAAATTACAGATAAATTAGTAAGCTAAAAAGTTTATGTAGAAATAAATGTTGACGTTTGTTTCATTTGTCCTACAACAAACAAAAATATATTTCTAAACTATTTTCGTAGTCTATTTTTTTAAATTTAACGTCAAATTTGTATGTAAAATCTATTTTAGCGCGACCTGGACGAAGATTATAATTATCCGTTTTAAAATATCAATCTGATTATCTGTTACAAATTTAGTAATTAGTATTGGCAGCTCTCAATTTATTGTAACAATTAACCACTAACACTAATTTAAATAAAGCGTGACATTTGGTCACTAGTTAATAAAATGTCAAATAGAAGAATGGACAAGTTTCTTTCCCATTCATCTTGTGTGTTATAAGTATTATGTCCAAGGACATGTTATGGGCCCAGAATACGCCAAAGTGATTGAAATAATTATTAACAAGTTGTAATTAATCAAGCTCGTGTTTGTCGTGATAAATTGGATTAAATAAAAAAAGCAAAATGATAGAAAGCCAAATGATAGAATTACGTAGTAGTGAGAATTATCATACAGGGCAATTTTCAAAGAAACACTTGCTTGAATTGTACGAGTATAGTAAATGCATCGAAACGAAACGGGAACAAAAGCTGAAACAGACGAAACAAAGAAAAGAAAGGCGAAAGCTAAAATTGAATTAAGTATTTCTCCAAGTTTATTCGTACGCGTTGCAAGTTCGACCTCAGGAGCTAAAACAGGATGAAATTAAAGGATTTATATGAGGATCGTGGTCTTTCGCGTCTTATCAGTTTATTACGCGAGTTTGGTGACAATACGTTTGGAATGCTGTGATTCCATGAACGATTATATTTCACAATCAATTGAAACTGCGAATAAATTGAACGGTATCGGTTTATCTGTACCAGATGAGTGGCTTGGAAACATTTTGTTGGCTGATAATGGGACTATGGAAACAGTGGTAGCAGCAAAAAATCAAGGTCATCGTCAAAAATCAAAGTAAAGTGTTTTAATTGTGGTAAACGTGGGCTATATGGCTAAAAATTATTTTTTGCCGAAATATGAGAATAAAGCACAGCCACAATATAATAAAAATAATAAAAACAAGTCCTACAAGCAAAAAACTGTATTTTTATCAACGGTTCAAATTACAATCGCAGCACATTTTTCGATACAGTGTCATGAAAATGAATGGTACATAGATAGTGGGGTATCACAGCATATGCCACCATTTGAAAATTTGTTCACCGAAGTAGAATTATCCCAAAAAAATTACAGAAATTACTTCGGCAAATTCAAGTAAAGTTCCAGTGAAAGGTGTTGGTAAAAAACAAGTGCGCGTAAACGAATTCGAGATAGATTTTAATTATGTTTTGTGCATCTCTGGTTTGATAAAAAACACAAATGATAAAAAAAGTTAACCATTTACTAATAGTACATCGCGAACCGATAACATTTTCGATTTGGTTCATTCCGATTTAATGGGACCAATGGGGAATAAATCAATCGGTGGTGCAAGATTTATACTTACGTTTATAGATGACTATTCAAGAAAGATTTTTGTATGTTTCTTAAAAGAAAAATCTGAAGTGTTCGGTCGATTTATTGAATTTCAAGCTGTAGTTGAAAAAGAAACGGGAAGAAAAATCAAAGCATTAAGATCAGATAATGGCACAGAGTAAATCAATCAAAAATTCGAGAAGTATTTTAAAACGAATGGAAGCAAATGTCACATTAAAAACAACAACTCCAGAAGACGTTCTGTCAGGAAATAAAGTTGATGCTAGTCATCTTCAAGTATTTGGTAGTCCGGTCATGGTGCACATCCCAAAGCAAAAACGCAAAAAATGGGTCAAAAAAAATTGATCTTCGTCGGATTTTCGTGGGAACTTTGTACCTTCAAAGTGGTTCTGATCAAGTTGATGTAACAGAAGATTTAGCAGATTTTGAGTTTAAGGAGGTACCAAATGAAGTGAGGGACGACGAACAAAGTATTCCCACAAATAATAATGAATTAGTAACCGCAGTACTCCCGTAAAATCATCTAGTGAGCCCATCGAAAATGAATTAGACGAAACATTGGCTTCATCCGATAGATCAATTGAAAAGATATATGATGACACAAATGATAAAACCTAAGAACAAAAAGGTAGTATTACACCACAACAAATAGTTCGAAGAACCAGTCGTACGAAGCCTGCAAGAAACTGAATTATATGCGGGCATGCGACATTATTGTTCTGGGCAGAATAGAAGCCGGGACTGCAAGTTCAGCTGCTGAATTTATAATAAGTCGACGATTTCTATCCAAGTTCAATACAAGCACCAAAGCACAAGTTTTCAATGCTTACATGAAAATGGAAAAACACTAAATACATTTCATGGGCGAATCCTGCGTTCCAAAATAATGTAGAATGAGGAGATTAATGTGGAATTAATGAGGAATTCCTGGGAAGATCGACATTTTACTTGGTGCCGGTTATTAAGGAGGCATTGTGTTAAATAATACGTTAAAGCCTTTATAACAGCCAATTGCACAAAAAACAAAATTTGGCTGAATATTCATTAGTGGATATAAATAAGCAACTCAATTCATTTTGGGAAATCAAGAAATTCCCTGCAAGCGAACATGCACTAAAGAAGAATTACACTGAAAAATTATATAAAATCTGGGATCAACTCTGAGCTATTTTATTCCAAGGCTTAGAGTTGCTCGCGTCAAATTAGCAATCGCACGGTTACTTCAGATGGAAAAACGCTTTGCCATAAATACTTAAGAGTTAGGCCGCATGGAGAATGCCGGGTTGAAGGAATCTAGCACAACTTCAGAATTCGGCGACATTGTTCGAATGTTCCGACAAATTAGTCTCTACCAAGATCAGCCGCATTCTTCTAGCTGCGGCAACATACAAACGGTGAGAACTGGAAATATCCAAAGGCGTGAATAACCGGATTTCATTTCCATTTTTTTTGCTGTCGTGAGGTTCGGACGTAAAGTAAAACAAACGAAAAGTGCAGTGTTAGTGCTTTTTAACTTGTTATATCTTTTTTTCAATTGTGTGAATGGTTTTATAATTAAATACACACGGTGCAAAAAAACTAATATAAAATTGTAACTTAATAAGTGATGATGTAAGCGTGATGGGGCTTTTTTCCCCAAAAAAGACTTCTTCAAACATCGAACGCCAAACAAAATCTACAACAAACTTGAACCAGTTTCATGTAGAAAGTATAAATATGGCAAGTGCAAGTGTAAAACAAGTGGGCAAAGTTCAGCACAGCCCAAAGAAAACACCTATGCCAATGATTAAAAGTGCTTCTTCGACAGAATTAATTATACCGCAGTTTAAAAACCAAAATCAAAACCGCGATGAAAAAATTAATTCATCAGCAAATTTAACAATACAATACGAAAATAATAGTAATGAACTCAGTGCGACGAACTCTAGTGACCGTGGTCAGTGCGAAAATAACCTAGTGCAAACGGGAATGGATAGGTATATCACTGTTCAATCTAAAAGAAAACGTAGCCCGAGATCTGCCCAGTTTGCTGGCAGGAGCAAAGTGACACGGACTGAAGCAGGTGTTAACCAAATACCTCTTAACAATCGATTCTCTAGTCTAGAGGTCATTGACCCCAATGCAGTGCCAAATTCGAAAACTGAGAAACCGCCTCCAATTTATTTAAGAGAAGCATCTAACAATGAATTGGTTAACAACATCGCAAAATTAACAGATTCTAAATTTTATATTGCCCCGCTCAAACGAGGTAATATAAACGAAACAAAGATTCAAACTTTCGAAATCGATGGCTTCAGAGCCCTAGTTAAACATTTCGACGAAGTTGGTAAAAAATATTACACATACCAGCTAAAAAGCCAAAAAGGGCTGACTGTTGTGCTAAAAGGAATTGAAAGCTGCGTAGATGTTAGCGACATACAAGCTGCACTTGCTGCGGAAGGTTTCCATGCCAAATCCATTGGTAATATAGTAAACCGTGAGAAGGTACCTCAACCAATGTTCCGTTTGGAACTAGAACCAGAGGAAGAAAAGTCGAAAGGAGTTCATAAGATTTACAACTTAAAATATTTGTTACATCGCAAAATCGTAATTGAAGAACCTAAGAAGAGGTCTGGACCAGTTCAATGCATAAAGTGCCAAGAATACGGACACACGAAAGCATACTGCGCCTTAAATGAAGTTTGCGTTATTTGTGGTGAACTCCACGACTCCAAACAGTGCGAAAAGTCTCGCAATGACCCATCTGTGAGACGTTGTAATAACTGCGGTGAAAATCATACTGCAAACTACAGGGGTTGCGCAGTGTATCTGGACTTAAAACGCAAAATAAACCCTAAAATGAGAGCTGAGCAACGAATGCTGAATATGCAATTTAATCAGAGGGCCATGTTACCAAAAAATACAATAGTCACCAAACCAACTAGTGCAAACACACAAAACGATAACTTGGAGACATTTGCCAGCAGTTTTGCACAGCCAGGTGTTTCGTACGCAAATATCCTAAAAGGTAACAAACCGAAACCAAAAGTTCATTCTAATGAGGACCTAAACATTCACACCATGATAAATAAATTAACCGAGACCATCCAAAGTTTCATGTTGATGATGGAAAGACAAATGAGCATGATGATGCAAAATATGAATACGCTTATGCAAATTATAGTCAAAAATCAAAAATGACAATTCTAAAAATAGCCATTTGGAATGCGAACGGGCTCTCGCAACATAAAGCTGAGGTACAAACATTTCTTATCGAACAAAATATAGACATCATGTTAATATCTGAAACACACTTCACAAAACAAAATTTTTTTAATATTACCGGCTATTCCGTTTATGACACCAAACATCCGGATGGAAAAGCACACGGCGGCACTGCAGTCTTAATAAAAAGAAGATTAAAGCACTACGAGCTCCAGAAATATGCTAAAGATCACATCCAGGCTACAACTGTCAGTTTGGAAGAATGGTCTGGGAAATTTTTAATATCGGCTGTCTACTGTCCACCGAAACACGCAATTAAAAAACAGCAATTTATCGATTACTTTAACCAGTTGGGAATCAAATTTCTAGCAGGGGGTGATTACAACGCTAAACATGTGCAATGGGGTTCGAGGTTGACGTCACCGAAAGGAAAGCAACTTTACGAAGCAATAAACGAGAAAAACCTTGATTATTTATCATCTGGACATCCCACATATTGGCCTACAGATAGAAAAAAAATTCCTGATTTAATAGATTTCTGTGTAATACGAGGAATAGCACGCACCAATGCTCAAGTCGTTGACTGTTATGATTTATCATCAGATCACTCACCAATAATAGTAACACTAAGTACACAAGCATTAAAAACTGAACCACCACAACGTTTAACAAACAAACTAACGAAATGGGTTCTCTATAGAAACATAGTAGATGTAAATTGTCATCTTGATGTTCCACTTCGCACACCAGAAGACATTGATGCCGCGATAGAAAACTTAAGTCAAATAATAGAAATGGCTGCAAAAAAAGCTACTCCGGAGAACAAAAATTCCGAAAAAAATATAAGGCTTTCAAGTAACATTCAAAAGTTATTAGCAGAGAAGCGGACAATTCGGCGGCTATGGCAGCTTCACCAATCTCCTTTGCATAAATGGAAATTAAATAGAGCTATTAAAGCTTTGAGAGAAGCAATACGGGAAGAACAAAATTTAGGAATACAGAATTACCTAAGTGAGCTCACAGCAACAGAAACAACAGATTACTCACTGTGGAAGGCAACAAGAAATTTAAAAAGACCAGAGGTATCGAACCCACCGATAAGGAAACCAGATGGTCACTGGGCCAGAAGTGACTTAGAAAAGGCTATCGCTTTCTCTAACCATCTACAAAAAGTGTTCACCCCAAACGAACAAAATAATGATTGCGTACTACCACAGCTTACGAGGGACGAGTCGAACCCAAACCCAGTAAAATTTAAATGGAAATGCGTCAAAAAAGTTATCAAAAACAGTATAAATCCCAAAAAAGCGCCAGGTCATGACCTAATAACTGGAAAAATGATCAAAGAATTACCAGATAGATGCATAAAATATATAACATATATTTTTAACGCGATTTTGAGATGTGGACACTTTCCCCAAAAATGGAAAATATCTCAAATTATCATGATTCCTAAGCCAGGTAAAGACAAAACCCAAGTCTCGTCGTACAGACCAATAAGTCTACTTCCGATAATTTCAAAGCTTTTTGAAAAGATGCTACTACAAGAACTAATACCTATATTATCTGAAGGTCGCATTATACCAGATCACCAATTTGGATTTAGAGAGCAACACGGCACAATAGAACAAGTGCACAGAATTGTAAATACAATTAAGGTTTCCTTAGAAGAAAAGAAATATTGCTCGGCAGTTTTCTTGGATATTGCGCAAGCTTTCGACAAAGTATGGCATGAAGGATTAAATTACAAAATTAAAACTCTTTTGCCTAAACAATTTCATGCAGTTCTTGAAAACTACTTAGCCCAAAGGATGTTCCAGGTGAAACAAAATACGGCCACTACTGATCTAACCGTGATAAAGGCAGGAGTACCGCAAGGTAGTGTATTGGGACCTGTGCTATACTTGTTATTCACAGCTGACCTACCAATAACTGAAAAAATCGTCACTTCAACTTTTGCTGATGACACAGCTATATTATTTTCACACAAAAATCCTCAAACAGCATCGAGAGAATTACAAGAACATCTACACAAAATAGGAGATTGGTTAAAAACTTGGCGGATAAGGACGAATGAATGTAAATCAACACATGTAACATTCATATTAAATAAACGTACATGTCCAGCAGTAAAATTAAACAATATCACAATTCCTCAACAAACAAACGTCAAATATCTCGGTCTTCATCTCGATAGAAGATTGACATGGAAAAAGCACATTGAAACAAAACGCAATCAATTAAAAATAAAATTTTCTAAAATGTACTGGATGATCGGAAGAAAATCGAAACTCTCTCTAGACTGCAAGGTTCTACTATACAAAGCGATCCTAATCCCCATATGGACATATGGTATCCAACTATGGGGCTCAACTAGTGCATCAAATATAGATATCGTACAAAGAACGCAAGCAAAGATACTTCGTAGCATTACAAATGCCCCATGGTATATTCGAAACAGCAACATCCATAGAGACCTAGGAATCAAAACTGTTAAAGAGACAATTAAATCAATCAGTCTAAAATACCAACTGAAACTGGAATCACACCCTAACGAATTAGCTAGAGATCTACTAAGGCAACCGAAATATGGACGGCTTCGCAGAACAGATCCTCTAGATTTAATTAACTGAGAAATATAATCTAATAATTTCGTGCATGTTGAAATGAAATTAAGTAATTAATAATAATTTAATAATAATAATGCATAATGATATTAAGTATTAACATAGGTTAAGGCTTAAGTTAAAATTTTTTTTATAGTTTTTAAGAATTTCACACTTCTTGTTAGTTTCGTATAAAGAAAGATTCAAGAATAAAGCCTTTGGCAATAGTTACAAAAAAAAAAAAAAAAAAAATTTCCATTTAGTTGTGATTTTTCAAATAAAAACAACACAGTTGAGTAGAATTCATTCCAGTGCATCTAAGAACTTAAAACCACTTGCAAATTAGGCTAGCCATCAAAACTTGGTTTACAGTGGAATCTACGTTAGCAAGTCTGTCCTGGAATTTAAAAGCCTCTATTTGTTCCTCTATCCCAAGATAGATATAACTCGAAAATCACAACTCAACTCAACTCTATGGATTTTGCTATTCATCTGAAAAGGTATAAGCAGCTGAAACCCCTCAGAAACATTCAGAAGTCTGGCAAGGAGCATGGGTTAACATTTCATAGAAACAGCTGAAGAAAGTCACCAGATATGCTCTGCGGTCGCTCTCCAATCAACATTCAGAGGCGCATTCGATTGGACAGAATTAACTGTAGTAGTAGCCACATTTGAAGTAATTGAAGTGAAGAGAATGTTCGATTGACAGCTCTTCGCTTCATTTACAAATTGAGCAACTAAATTAACTGAAGGGATAGTTTGTTAGTGTAGATACTTCAAATAGGGTTTTGTTTTGAAATTTTAATTTGATGATTTTCAATTAGCCAACGGTTAGGCAAAATTTTGTCCAAATACTTTAGAAAATACATAAACATATAAAATTGACAACTAGTTATTTTTACATTTATGAGTACCAAACGAACATCTTCTTCTCTTCAGTAACTCAATTAAATAAAGAGTAACGCAATTTCTGAAGTGGTTTTTGCCCTTCAGTTGAATCGAATGTGCTTCAGCATATTTTAGCTCTCGTGCATATTTTAGCTGAATTCGTGGACAAGTACGTACTACTACACTATTACAAAAGGCAAAGAAAATATGTGATCCTAAATATTGTGGACAATTTGGCAAGAGACTTATTTGGAGTTCTTGATGATCGCCACGCGAAGCACTGTGACGAAAATAAAAAAATTAACTAAACCAATGAAAGCCAGAAATCGAACATCTACGAACGTTGCCTTTTATAAATCGGGATTGGGCCACCCTAATGCTCTCATCTGATAACTGACATCTCTATAGTAAAGTTTGACAGTTTGGACAGATCCCATACATAATTTGACAAATGAACGAAGTGTTCAAAAAATATGATCGCGGTTTTTCAAAACATGTCTATAACATCGTGACAGGTGAATATTGGATTTATGCGTATTGTTTCAAACATTGGCTCACTTTAAATTTGAGTTCAGTGAAAGTGGCTCAATTTCAGTTCAATGACAACTAGTATAAAAAAATTAGACTTGAACTGAAATCGTCGTTTTGTTTTTTTTTTTTTTTTTTTTTTTTGTTAGGTTACTTACTTTTTGTTCTTGTTCGTGGTGAACGGTCACTTTTCATCTCGTGAAATAAAATTGTAATAATAATAAGATAAAAATTAAAAAGTAATTTGAAAAGAAAAACTTAAAGTCGTTTTATTATACGAAACCAATATTTTTGAATAAGAAGAAACGAAAGAAATACAGCCCACTCCAGCAACCAAAAATCCAGCCTAAATGTCAAACATGTATGAAGCACTTCGAAGCAAATTGTAGCCTGTTTTTTCGGGAAAACTGGACCTGTCGCAACTATGCCATTGGTGTAACGTAGAACGGCAAGTCTGAATGGTATACCCAACCATTTGTTTGTCAGAGGTCTTCGACGAAATATCGAAAAACAACCGCTGGCAACGGATTATTCGTCACCACGATAATACGACCTCTCACACAACTACACAAACAACTGAATATTTGACCGGCCAAATTTACGGTGATTGGTCTTTTTATTCCCGCAAATCAAAAATAAATTGCAAGGTCAACGTTTCTTGACACCTAAAGAAGCGCTTGATGAGTTGAAAATACATGTTTTGGAGGTACCTCTGTCGGAATGGGAAAAAGGCTCCGAAAATTGGTGCAAACGCATGCGTGTATTGAACTTCATGGAGAATATTTTGAAAAAATAAAGTCATTTTTAATAAATAAATATTTGTTTTTGTTCTCTAACCCCGAAATATAAAAGGCAACCCTCATATTACTGACGCAACACTAAACATTTTAAAACGTTTTAAGGAAGTCAACAGATGTCATTGGGAAACTATTACAAAAATTGATATCACTAACCTTTCATGCACTTCTTCTGATGCTCGGCTTCAAACACACTCAACACAAACTAATTGATGTCCTTTTACATAAACACAAAAAGGCAGTAAGCACATCAATCCTTCCTCCAATAAATCAACTTGACGTTCTGCTGCCCGCACAAAATGAAATCTAAGAACTATTCTATTACGCCTGTATCAAATCATGTCATTCAGCCGAAGGCAAAGTGGTTATCACCTCGCCGTTTTAATCAATGGGACTTTTAAGATCAAATATTATCTTAAAAGTCCCATTGATTAAAACGGCGAGGTGATACTTGCTATCTTTCAAGTATAAAGGGGTTTTACTAGTATAATGGAAAATCGTCCTTAGAGAACAATTGTCTAAAAAATGTGGGCACCGGATGGTAACAATATACTTCAAGGTGGCAGTGGGAGCTCAATACGAAATTAAGTATAGTTTATTAGAAAATTAAAATGATGAATGGTTTCACAATCCAAGTTATGTTACAAAAATATCTTCGTAACAAAAGGTGATTCAAAGGAAATTAAACTAGTTTCATAACCACACAGTTACTAGCTTCGGAAAAACCCCAAGACGAATTGCGTGGGCGGACGGAACGGTTAAAATGAAATACCCTAGTAACGATGACCATTGCATGAAATTTAAACAGCATACGAAGCCAGAATGTAGATTCAATGCATCATAATGGGTATAAATCGTTGACAAGCATACGTCAGTTTAATCGCTACAGCTATTCGAAACTCAAAATTGGTGCTATACATACTTTGGACCTATACTAAATTCGCGGGCGCCTTGCAATAAATCAGTTTATCCTCGGCAACCACTTGCACTTTTCCCATTATAAATAAATCGAATATCAAATTACTTACAGAATTTTATGACAGTACGGTATAAATTGTTCATTTAAAACTTGTTGTAAATCATCTCCTCTATGCCGTTCCATTATAATAACCCCACATTTGGGGCCGTACACAATCTTCAATATTTTGATGATATTCGGATGGTTCCAATTCAACACGTTACTCTCGTTGATCAGCGAATTTTCCGTCTCTTTTGTATTATTTTTCACCACCTTTGCTGCTACCGATTTCCCCTGATAAACCGCTGTAATGACGGTGCCGTAGCTACCGCGGCCCAAAACTTCAAATATATTTTCATAGCCCGTCATATGATTAACACAATTGGTAACATTTCGAAAGAATCGATCACGATCTGGAGTATTCAGACTGGCGGGTGAATGACAACGGTGCAGGGTTGGTATTTGTAGTCGAATCATTTTGACACACTGCGGTTAATTTAACAATAAAACTAATTTTGCTTAAATTTTTTGTGAAAATTATTTATTTTTATTTTTTTTTTTTTGTATACAGACATAAAATTTATATTAATTATTTATATAGGTAATGGTAAATTACATCGAAAATAAACAGTTTTACAACCTAGCTATGTATTTATTTATCTGTTGTCGACTTACAAAAAGCCAAACAAGTTCTGCTTACAAAATTCGGTAATTTCAATTCACAGCTGACAAAAACCTAAGGGTTATAGTAGTAGTAGTAGTTGTCGTTGTGTAGTATGGGCGTCGTATAAGCATCGACCGCCGTTATAAATATAGACGGAACTTTGATGAGGTAACCAAACATAAGAGGGTTACTGTTACAAATTAATTTTGTACCAAAAATTGAAAAGTGGACGACTTGCAATCTGTTTTAGGCTGGGAGAGGGATAGGTCGGATAGAGTTATTGAGCTTAAACGATCAGAAATTAAATAAAACTGAATTTCTTCTACGTAGAGGTATATTTAGAGGAAGTACTTTGATATACTAGTATTTACATAATATATTCGATTTGTTAGCTGTTATTTACTAATTAAAGACTAGAATTTTATTTTAAATTATAATTTAATTTAATGTTGCGAGTAAATCATATTTACTAATTTTATACTCTACTACCGCGCATTTGGAAATGGAAGATGGGTTAATATGACGAACTACAATTTTAATGTTTATTCAAATACAGAATTTTGGTTGAGGTCGAACTTTGGGTTGGCAAACTTCATTAAAATTAAATGTTTAATATTCGCAAAAACGACTATCGGTATTTCAACGACTATCGGTTATCTCTAGTACGTAAAATAAGAAATAAGAAAAAATATTAAATATATTTTTTTGAGCCTCAGCTAAAACTCAAAACACATATGATTTAGATAGAAGTAAAATTGATAGCTCTGATTATTTGGCAATGTAATTTTTCCGTGGCGTCATCATCTTTCATTTGGACAAAAGTAGTGGAAAATTATAAGGAAGGTTCCATTGATCCGTGGGCATACCCCTCAATTTCAAACGTGTTACTAATTCCATATAAAGTATGATTCCAGTATTCTAAACTGATTCCCGTAAAAAAAATTATATTTTAGGAAAAATTTGTACCGAAGCCCCTAGACACGGGGGTCCAACCTCTCCTAAAAAAAAATACGTAACATTGGTTCAGGGCATTCAAGATTCATAATAATCGGTTAAGCGGCCGAATGCGAATCGAATCCGATTGGGTAGAATGATGTGGAAACTTATAAGGAAGGTCCCCCAGATCTAGAGCGCCTCGGATTGAAGCATGTCTCTTATTTAAAATAAAACCATTCTTAAACTGATTCCCCCGTGCACAAATTAAAAAAAAATTAAAAAATGGAATTTAAAAAGAAAATTTTACTGGGGCTCTTAGAGCAACCCGTGGTCCAACCCCTTCAGAAATATCGTAATGTTGGTTCTGGACAAGCAACTTATACATGGTAAAAATTTCATGACGATCGATTGAGCAGCTGAATCCAATTGGATGAATGTTATGGAAACTGGATGGAAACAATTTAAAAAAATTGAGTTTATGCCGGGGTTCCTAGGCTTCAGGGTCTAGCCCCTTCAAAAATATCGTAAGGTCGGTTCTGGATATCCAACTTATATATGGTAAAAATTTCATGATGGTCGGTCAATTAAACTTAAAAAATCTGTGCTAGAATCGATTTTCCTAACGACAAATGAAATTCTGACTCGACTATTCGCCAGCTGCAGCCTTACAATTTTTCTAATATTTTATTCTTGCTCACTGTAGATAACCCGTAAAAATTATGGTAGCGGGCCAAGTATTCCAGAAACCTAATCAAGATGAGTAGCTGTAAATAAAAAAGACTTTTTTCCAAATTAAAATTAACCAGTGAAAGAATAGGAGCAGACAACCATCCAACTCATCCAGATAAAAAATCATTTCTTCTGAGGTGAACACCAAGGAGCTCAACCGAATCAGGAGAAATAGAGCTAAGGAAAAATTGCAGCCACAATACAGTGATACGATGAAGAATTTTCCCGATGCCATAGTCACAGATAAGCAGATGCGGTCCAAAACACATCATCAAGGTGAAATCCCGATCGACGGTGTATTTTCCTAAGCTGACACGACAACACAGCTCATCATGAAAATTCTGGATCTAAAAACACATTTTAAAATCTCAGTGAATGATAAGCAATCACACGTCAAAATTTTTTTCGCCTACATGCCACACTGTAAGAACCAAGCCGAACCTAACCTCTTTCAAAATGCTGTAGGATAAACTTCTTACTTCAACATTTAAAATGTTAAAATATTAAAATATTTAAAATGAAGTAAAACCTCTGTTGTTTATAAACCTGGCGTTATAAATTAGAAACTTTAAAAAAATCGAGATTATTTGAGGCTAAGATCTGAGGTTAACTTAAAATAGGTATCGTGTCCGTCCGACTCGCATTTAAAATATTGTCACGAAATTTATTGAATACACTGACGTGAATGGGCAACATAAGTACCAGAGCTTACTAGCTGGCCAATCTTAATTTACTTGTCTACATAACTGATCTGTAACATAAATGTATGCATGTAGAGTGGCTCCATCTAATTTTGTGTGCTCATTAGTGTTTTTCGATGGTGGCAGTTTATTCTCTCCGCCCATCCAGCGCAGCCATAAGTCATGGAGGCAACCGCTAAGCCTTCGTATTTCAGCACAAAGAATTTTTTTTTACTATTCTCTGCCACTCTTTTGACGTGTGAGGTTACACCGAGCCTTTCATCAAAATCAACTCATGACCCCTTTACCGACGACACCATTTGCATTCTCCTTCCACTAACAGCCACCAAAGGTGTTCTTCTAATGTCAAGCAAACCTGTGATTCGGATCATAACGGTTTTGGAGGAGAATTGCCCCATTTTGTTGATATTGCACCAACTAATCATCCTGTCTAAGGCATTCTGTGATTTCCTCTGAATACCAAGTTATGAAGAGCACGACCTTATCGTCCTCGAATGCTACTTCTTGGACATCATCCGCATACTACTGTTGAAAACTATATTCAACAGGTGACGGTCCAAAATTCAGCCTTCTGGACAACCTTTATTTACGCTTTTAAAAAGCATACCTTGGTTTGCCACAACGGTAGCTGATCTATCCGGGAAGTAGATCTTGATGATCGAATAAAGATTAAATGGATTACTCTTAACCCTTTTTATTATAGTCCAAGTAAAACCTTGCCGTTTTTCCAACATTTTGAAAAAATGCCTTTATGCTGACAAGCACTTAGGAAGGAAATACTTGGTCCCATGATTGGCCAAGAACTTTGTATTACAAATTATGAACTGACTACATCAAGGCAGGAGAGTAATAGGTAGGATATCAGGAGGAATAATCTGGGCTGCAAACTGCGATGTCAGACGGAACGGTGCCATTCGCGATTTTCAACAAAGTAGCTGACATCTGGTGAACAAAATGTAAATCATAGTTTTCTATGAAGCAAGGGGGATTACTGTCATAACAATGAATTTGACAATTCTCGTCCCCCTTGTAAACGTAGAAACCAACGCTATCTACATTCGATTAAAATCGCCAATAGGTATCGTTTGAATATGTTCCAAGATTCCAGAGGGATGTAGTATAGAGAGATGTTATAGCCTTATCGTAAGTGGGAAAGAAATTCTTTTCAGGACATCAAGTAATACAGACTCATCTATTTCATCAGTCTTTTCAATTACTCATTAGATTGAAAAGTACCCACATCAATAAGATCAGTTATGCAATGTACCGGTTAAGGGGGCCATAGTTAAACCTTCGGAACTTGGTTGGGAGGTGTTGGGTTCGAGTTCCACCAGGCACAAGATGTACAGTACCGAGAATAGAAAGTGCAACACCAATATTTTTCAGGAAAAATTGTACTAATTGCCCCTTGTCCATTATCGTAGGAGGCTGATTTATTTATACAATGGTTTTTTACTTTTTGTAATTAGTTTGAGATAATTATTCGCACTAGAAAGTTATTCAAATTATAATTTGTTCAAAATTGCCAAGTACTCACAACTAACTATGGCTCAGAAAAATCGGATTTTGGCATTGTCTGGAACACCTAAAATGTCATCGAGGTAGATTGCTGTTGAGATTGGATGCAATTACTCGACTGTGAGCCGTTTTAAAAAAAAAATCATTCCACCGGTTCATTGGAACGCAAAAATGGAACAGGTCCAAAAAGGAAGACAACTGCACGAGAAGATTCCAAAATTATCAGAATGTCAACAGTCAATCGATTTAAAATTGCTGTGGATATTCGGGCTGAATTAAATGCAGAAACCGGCAAAGAAATCGGGGTTCATACGATTCGTAACCGCCTCCGAGAAAAAGGATATATGGCCAGGTCCCCAGCATAAAAACTATTTCTTACAACCAAAATGAAACAAAAACGGTTAGAATGGGCTCGAACGGCAAGGTAAGTATAAATAAACCACGCTGGTTGGAGTCTGTAATTGTGGCGAACAGTTATATTCTCCGATGAGAGTAAACTTAACCTTTTTGGATCGGATGGAATCTAGTACGTCAGGCGCAAATCCAGCGAACGACTGAGCGATCAGTGTCTTAAAAAGACAGTGAAGCATCCAGCGGACCAAAGGATTTGGAGATGTTTTCCTATCATGGAATTGGAGAAATGGCCTTTATTAAAGGAACTGTGAACGCAGAAGTCTACAAAAAATCTTAAAGGACAATTTGTTCCCTTCCATTTAAATGCATTTTTTGAGTGCTGAGTCTGTTAATTTGCAAGATGATTCCGCCCCTTGTCATCGAGCGAAAACGGTAAACTATATTTTTTTTCATTTACTAATTTTATATTTAAGACGATAAAAAAAGAAACAGTTAATTATTATTATTTCTCTTCAGGTTAAAGATTTTCTGTTGAAAAATGGAATTCCCCCTCTGGATTGGCCTGGAAATTCACCGGATTTGAAAACCACGTAATGGGGATGAAAATCAATAAAAAGATGCCGTCATTATCTAAAAAACTCAATTCAATCATTGAAGAAGTATAGTAAAAAGAACTGACCTTCGAGTACCTGCAAGATTTAATTGACTCCATGTCAACCAGGATTGCAGCTGTAATTCTCAACAAAGGCGGTGCAACTAAATATTAAATATACATTTTATTACTACGTAAGACAGCTGTTTACCGTAAAAATCAAAAAAACTACAATAAAAGTGACTCAACATGTATTACCTGTTCTTGAAACCGAAATGAAAACTTATTCTAACTGAAAAATGCTAAAAAATTATACTGGCTTTAAAAACAATTGTTTTTCCACAAAATGTGTGTTATATTACATACAAAGAACCACTTCTAAAACAATTCTTTTTTTAAACGTGCGTCGTACTGGCAAAATACATCTTTTTGTGTATTTTTAGGGGTGTTGCACTTGATATTCTCGGTACTGTAAAATATGATCGAAATTTCTCATCTCATCAGTAAACCACTGTTGGAGTTTAGATTTCCACTTCAAACCATCTTTTCATGTCAGTACACAGGGTTACATCGTACTTGAAGCGCACAGATGATACGCAGGTATTATGCGAATGAATAAATGCGGGATTTCCGGTAAACGAAAACTAAACTAAACTATCTACCTACCGATGCTGATGATCAGTCCTGTTTCCAAAAATTGCACAAACGTTGCTGGAGGAGAAATTAAAAGTTTATGGTGAAATAGGTCACATGTCTAACATATATCGTTACTTACCAGTTCCTGGTAGAAATTCGTTGAATATGCTTTTCCGAATCTTAGAAGGTTGAACAATTAAACATGAACCCCAAATAGGAATACTATTTACCTATTCTTAGAATAAATCAAAATCTTTATGATTAATAAAATCCATGACGTTATGAAGGGCCGAAATGAAAACTTGTCAACCATTCCCTACAATTTTGTGATAGCATTTTAGATTGATGAATTCTTTTTCGAAATTCGTATATTTTTAGAGTGAGGCCTTCAATACCTATCGTTTAGTGGCAGGACATTTATTAGTTAAAAGCAGGTCATTTTGTAAATAAATTCCCATTGCCCGCTCGCGTTCATTAATTATGGTTTACATTTTTGTGTGGAAGTAAAATACTTAACAATAAAAACATTTTGTGTTAGACATATATTAAATAGCATACATTTAGGGTAATTTTGTTGCATGACATATGCGATATACAAAATAACTTTGTCACGCGGATGACGTATTACATGTTGTGGACGAAATCCAAATACGTGGGCAAATCATAATTGTTGTTTTATCTGAAGGATTATTTTTCAATCCCGTAATAACGTTGGATCCGAATAGCAACCAAAATAAGGAATATTTCTATGATTGTGACGTTTTGCCCTATGAATCGGATAATCGCGCCTGAGTCACTGACACAACATTCTAATTTTTGTAAATCTCGTTCAAATGTTATTATTGTAAAATGGTCTTCGGAAACTACTTTGGACCGACTGGACATTGATGAAACTTTATAAATAATTCCATCATTCCATCTAGTTTGGTTAGGATTGATAAAACTGAGAACATCGTAGTCTCCGAGAAGATGTTTGAACTCACGATTCCTTCGAACCTAGATACTAATTTTCACATATGTATAAAAGAGTCTGTAACCGGCAACAATGTGGGCTTTTACACCAATCTGGATTTCGAAAGAAGATGATATGATAGATCCGAAATAGGTACTTGATTCGCACGTATTCGAAATGGTCCGTTTTGCGGAACAATACAGAGGTGTGGAAATCCTTTCTTGATATCATTTGGTCTTCGAAGAAGATAAGAAGCCCTATGTCATCAACATATTCAAGGACTTCATGTGGTTTCGGCCTTTCGATCCGATCCTTCATTTATTTGTGCGAGAATCGATAACTGCTATAACTAATAAGTGATAATTCAGGTGAACACTTTGTGTCGGGAGTATTTAACAGCTCCATCAAACGGTCATTCTCACATTTGCCCGTTTCATAGAAAAGTATAGATTTTCTGCGAAGCGGACAAATGGGAGCTGTCTCCAATTATCCGGTCATTAATATTGGTCCCAGACCACAAGGATAAGAGAATGTAAATTAGAGAAGAGACCACTACTATCATATTTTAATACTATCGTGAATACTCTATCGAGACCGGGTGCTGTACCATTCAACATACTAACTGACTGTTAGCCAACAGATACGCTTACGTTCAACATAGGTGTGACTTGCTTAATCTGTCAACTCTCTATTATTTACCTCAAGGACTTGATCTTAAAAGGGACTTTATTGTACCTTTATTGAGCTTAAATAACGCAATTCGCTGTTTTACATGCGTTATCGGGTACCAGAAGATTTAATCGTTTCATTAGTCTTCGGGCACCACGACACGAACAGGCTGAAAATTTGGTTGTAATTTTGGACGTTTAATTAATCGTATCCCAAGATTTTTTTTAATGAAGTTAGAAAGAGAACCGACCCCATTTGAGCGTTATTTTAAATATTATCAGGACTACGATATAGACACCAAAAATGGGTTGTTTCGAGATTGAACTTATAACCCCACGGTAGTTGAAAATTATTTGTAATTTGATTAATGCAACTGGAGAAAGGTGCAACGAATGTCCCACCCACTAATACATAGAAATAAATACCAAGCCTCCAATAACGTGGAGTTAGTAGAATTAGTTATGATTTACTTTAAGAGAAAACCATCGAATTGAGTTTTTAAATTATTTAGCTATTGGAGTATGTTAGGTTTTACGATATAACAACAACCGCTTAACCGTTAAATAGAAACGATTTTCAAACGTAGCGCCTCACAAACTGAGAAGGATACAAACACAATTACGAAATCACAAATAACCGAAAATAGACCACCCAAATTTCATGCAAATTTTTTCTTACGATTTCCCTTGATATTCTAAATGCACACCTGGGAATATTTCGAATAAAAAAAAGAGTTCGTGTCGCGTCAAAGCGTCAAACGTAAAAAACTCATATGAACCAGTTTTCTGTTTGCTCTACCATATAGTTTTTGTCCATGTGATATAGATCAGTGGCCATACCATAAAGGATGTTAGGACTGTCACAACTACAATTGGCCTGTTATGTAAAGGAAAATACGATGATTACTTAATAACCGTGTTCAATTGGCATGAGTAAACTACTCACAAGTACTTGTATCTACTAGCATCTACCCAAGCTCAAATGGTGGTGTAGATGTTGAAAGTAGTTACGCAAAAAATTGACGGTAAGTATTTTGGTTCAAAAAATTCTAATAGATGGCTTTGTGAGGGTTATGTTATGTTGAAATGTCAGAAAAAAACAATTTTTTTTTTGTTTATTTCTGTGAAATACCAGACGATTTTTTGCTTCGAAATAAGTAAATCGTAATTAAATAAAAAATAAAACTAACTTAGTAGAGTTTACGAAAAGGAAGGAAATGATCCGAATATTGAAGCGATGCGTGTTATAATAAAACTATTTAAATTCTACGATTCTTCAAGCTCCGAATCTTTTTCATCTAGTTTTGATTCAGATGAAAAAGCATGTATTAAAAAAGCATGGATACAGGATTTACGGACAGTTTAAGCAGCATTTTCGCTTGTCGAGATTTGTTGTGGAGAGATATATAGGTATATTGCCATGAAAATGATTAAAATAATCACTTGCATAAAGAAAATTTGCTAAATAACTATATATGTATTTTTGAGATTTTATTAAGGATTTTAGTTAAAAAAAATGAATTTTCCAAAATAGGTCAGCACAGCAAAATTATACACAGCTTACTTTGTACACTAAAAAGGTTATGTTTTACTTCTGTCATATTTTTAGATCGTTCCATTGGTTATCTACTTGTAAGTACTTGTAAGTAGCAAATATGTCCCATTGGAACACAGCTTTGTAATTACAGAAGTTAGGGATAGAATACAATAAATCGTCCATTTGTAGCCGCAGTAATCAAACCATTAATTTTAAATTGGATGCAGAGGTGCATGTTATATTATACTTTTGGACGAAATGTCTATTATGGTTATTGCAAGAAGATAATTACTCGATAAAGTAAATTTATAGATAACAAGGTATGATAAAAATAAAGAGCTCAAAATACTCAGAATCTTGAGATTATCTTGAATTGATTGGATACAATACAGTCAGAACGACATACAATGCAAATTGCAAGGATTATAGAATTTATTTTGCAGTTTTTTATTAATGCTCCTATTATGCTTCTCACCTCACCTCACCCCACCGAGAAATACGTCATAATGGTGACTTGAACTCACCATTTTGGAATATTTGGTATTATACCTTGTTGCGGTGAGATGACTCTAGTGTCAAATATACTCACCAACAATAAACTGGTGAGTTCATTGTAATTTTTCAAGATGGATAGCAAAAAACGAAAACGTAAATAATCACGATGGATAGCAAAAACCGTAAGAATTTTTTCATAATAATTTTTATATAGGATTTCATTTTATAAAATTATTGCATAATAAAAAAATATTTCTAGGCATAAAATTTCTAATTAAAAACAGAATTAAGATTAGAAGAACTAGAAGTAAGAATTTCTAATTAAAAACACACGAATTGTCAATATTGTGAAAAATGTATGTCCAAAACGCTAAAAATTACAATATTTCCGACTTAACAGCTAATGGAAATTGTCATAATAAACAAATACATCTCACCAAAATAAAAACTAGCACCATAATACAAAAATCTAACTCACACGACTTGGATTGCTGTGGTGACTCGCTCGGTGAGGTGAGGAGGTGAGGTGAGAACCATAATAGGGGCATAAATTAAATAATTTTACAAATTAACAAATCCAAAAATACAAAATAAAAATTCATTTGCCGTTTATAAAAAAAAAATCATGAATTTTTTGCAACGAAAATGACCGGTGTGAAGTATTTAACATTTATCAAAAGTGTAGCTACACAAATTAACAAAAAATAAAAATGTAGTTACACAATTTAACAAAAAATGTAGTTGTACACAGAAAAAATGTAGTAGGGTTGCAATTATAATTTTTTTATTTTATATCCCACTTTTTAAACTTAAAAACAAAAAAATAGAGTTAAAAAAAATTACGAAGAGTTAAAATATCAATAAGTACCTTCAATAAATAATTTAGAGTGAATTTTATTAATTAATTTTTCAAATTTACATCTATGTGAGTATTTTAAATAAATTATTGAATGAATATGAATATTTTTGAAAAAAATAAATCTTTATGGTTTTGAATTAACAAGGATTTTAAAATATAACTCGTATAGATAAAAAAGTACACTTTGATGGCCATTAACACATAGTTCTAGAGATGGCTAGAAAAATATGAGTATTCTGGCATTTTATCCGTGCCTTCGTGATTTATTTGAGATATACGGCATATCGATGCAACCCTCGGGGAATTTTCTATCAATTTTACAATATTTGTGAATATAGGAAAGTGTACGTTGAATCGTGTGGCTGTTTGATGGCCATTAACACATAGTTCTAGAGATGGCTAGAAAAATATGAGTATTCCGGCACTTTATTCGTGCCTTCGTGATTTATTTGAGATATACGGCACATCGATGCAACCCTCGGGGAATTTTCTATCAATTTTACAATATTTGAGAATATCGGAAAGTGTACGTTGAATCGTGTGGCTGTTTGATGGCCATTAACACATAGTTCTAGAGATGGCTAGAAAAATATGAGTATTCTGGCATTTTATCCGTGCCTTCGTGATTTATTTGAGATATACGGCACATCGATGCAACCCTCGGGGAATTTTCTATCAATTTTACAATATTTGTGAATATAGGAAAGTGTACGTTGAATCGTGTGGCTGTTTGATGGCCATTAACACATAGTTCTAGAGATGGCTAGAAAAATATGAGTATTCTGGCACTTTATTCGTGCCTTCGTGGTTTATTTGAGATATACGGCACAACGATGCAACCCTCGGGGAATTTTCTATCAATTTTACAATATTTGAGAATATCGGAAAGTGTACGTTGAATCGTGTGGCTGTTTGATGGCCATTAACACATAGTTCTAGAGATGGCTAGAAAAATAAGAGTATTCTGGCACTTTATTCGTGCCTTCGTGATTTATTTGAGATATACGGCACAACGATGCAACCCTCTGGGAATTTTCTATCAATTTTACAATATTTGAGAATATCGGAAAGTGTACGTTGAATCGTGTGGCTGTTTGATCTCTAGAACTATGTGTTAATGGCCATCAAACAGCCACACGATTCAACGTACACTTTCCGATATTCACAAATATTGTAAAATTGATAGAAAATTCCCCGAGGGTTGCATCGATATGCCGTATATCTCAAATAAATCACGAAGGCACGGATAAAATGCCAGAATACTCATATTTTTCTAGCCATCTCTAGAACTATGTGTTAATGGCCATCAAACAGCCACACGATTCAACGTACACTTTCCTATATTCACAAATATTGTAAAATTGATAGAAAATTCCACGAGGGTTGCATTGATATGCCGTATATCTCAAATAAATCACGAAGGCACGGATAAAATGCCGGAATACTCATATTTTTCTAACCATCTCTAGAACTATGTGTTAATGGCCATCAAACAGCCACACGATTCAACGTACACTTTCCTATATTCACAAATATTGTAAAATTGATAGAAAATTCCCCGAGGGTTGCATCGATATGCCGTATATCTCAAATAAATCACGAAGGCACGGATAAAATGCCAGAATACTCATATTTTTCTAGCCATCTCTAGAACTATGTGTTAATGGCCATCAAAGTGTACTTTTTTATCTATACGAGTTATATTTTAAAATCCTTGTTAATTCAAAACCATAAAGATTTATTTTTTTCAAAAATATTCATATTCATTCAATAATTTATTTAAAATACTCACATAGATGTAAATTTGAAAAATTAATTAATAAAATTCACTCTAAATTATTTATTGAAGGTACTTATTGATATTTTAACTCTTCGTAATTTTTTTTAACTCTATTTTTTTGTTTTTAAGTTTAAAAAGTGGGATATAAAATAAAAAAATTATAATTGCAACCCTACTACATTTTTTCTGTGTACAACTACATTTTTTGTTAAATTGTGTAACTACATTTTTATTTTTTGTTAATTTGTGTAGCTACACTTTTGATAAATGTTAAATACTTCACACCGGTACGAAAATGATCATACACTTATAGTACGATCCTTGATTTTTTTTTTTAAATCATTTACATAAATTATGTGTCATAATTATTTTAATATCCTTTATTTTTTATAACCTCTTCCAGTATTCTACACTTTGATTCTGCTAAGTTCCTGGTAACTTCTGGTGAAATTTTATCCCATTCTTTCATTATTGTTTCTTGCAAAATTTTTTTGTGTGGTAGTTCTGTATTTTCTAATTTGGCGTTCCAGGTGATCCCACAAATGTTCATTGGGGTTCAGGTCAGGCGATTGGGATGGAGAATTGGTTGGATTTGGGACGTTATTCAGAATCCATTCTTTCACAAAGTGTACCGTATGCTTAGGATCGTTGTCTTGCTGGAAGATCCATGATGGCACAAGCCCCAATTATTCCACGGATGGTTTCAAGTTGTCCTTTAGAATACCTAGGTATTTCTAGCGATCCAAATTTCAATTTATAAAAACAAGTTTACCTACCCCACCCGCCGACATTGAACCCCATACCACAACCGAACCACCATATTGTTTAATAGTTGGGATGATATATTTTGGCTCGAGCGTTGTAGCAGGTTTTCTCAAAATTTTACATCTCCCAACGGCTCCGAAAATGTAGAATTTACTTTCATCCGTAAAAACAGCCGTCTTCCAGAAGTTAAAGTCTGCTGTTTTTAACTTCTATGCAAATTCAATTCTTTTCTTGGAATTAACATTCGAAATTAATGGCTCCTTGCGTGGCACACGGCTATGATATCCATATTTCCACAAGACGTTTCTAATATTTTGGGGGTGGGTTGCTTTATTAAGTGTCTTCTCCATTTCTGAAGCTAGTTTTGCAGCGTTTATTTTTGGATTTTGTCTCACCAAATCTAAAATCTTTCGCTCGTCTCGATTGGAAAATGTTGCTTTTCGCTCTGTTCGCTGCCTATTTTCAACCGATTGCGTGACGTTGAATCTGGATATTATTTGGGCCACTGTAGAATGATTTGAGAACGCCTCGCAAAGAGGTCATAAATATAAAGGAGGACCAACTCGATATTAAAATAATTATGAAACATTATTTGTGTAAATGATTTAAACAAAAATCAAGGTTCGTACTATAAGTGTATGATCATTTTCGTTGCAAAAAATTATTGATTTTTTTTTTTTTTTTTATAAACGGTAAATGAATTTTCGTTTTGTATTTTTGGATTTGTTAATTTGTAAAATTATTTAATTTTATAAAAAACTGCAAAATAAATTTTATAATCCTTATAATTTGTAAAAAAAATTCACACTGAGTTTTGAATTTTCGTCTGTAGGTAGTTTTAGTTGAGTTGACGCGATCGGACCCGTTCAAAGAATAAAGCAAAAACGACCTAACACGTGTTTAAAACGTTCCATAAATTTTAAAGCATTGAATGGTTCAAAGTAAAATAAACACAACAATCAACTGAAACAAATAATTATTTCTTAAATTTAATCATCCTACCCAAGTTCAGAAATATTAGTACATTAGAACAAGGACGGTGGGCGGAACTCCAGATATCTGAAACAGTCGTGAGAGTCATCTATCATATAGTTTTTTGACCATCCCGATCCTATTTGATCCGAACACAAAAATTTATGTTCACACAATGACCAGTACACAATAATTCATAGTTTGGCTTGTAATAACAGGAATTTTGGTATTTTGTCTATTTGTCTATCTTTTAATCCATTAACCTTATTTAAACAAGTAGAACGATGTTATGAGCGTGTTTCATTAAAAATTCAAAACTGGTGGAAACTAAAAACATGACCTAACTCTATAAAATTTTTGTATCACGCATCGAAACCGCAAAGTAAATATTGTAAATGAATATTATGAAATTAGATTCATTACCGTTTCTTCGATAAACAATAATAAAGAAAATAGCACATACGGTCATTAGATAAGTAATATACGTAAACCCATTTTCCATTTCCGCAAGAAAATAAAATCGCGCGAAAAATCGAAATCAAAAAACTACAACAAAAAATTAATTTTTCTAAATTATTATTTTAATCTTTTAAACTAAATAAATATATTTATGGAACAGCCATTTGTTGAATAAAATTTATAATATGTATAGTGAAAAATCTATTTTCCCTATGCTATTATTATTCTTAATTAGGTACTAATAACAAAACAAAAATTAAATAAAAATCCGGTAAACATCCTAGTAAATAAACAAAAAAAAACATTATAGTTACAAATAAAAACTAATAAAATATTTACAAAATGGACAAGAATATTTATCTAGGAATATTTGGACTCATTTATATAAAATAAAAACTATTTATATAAATTATAAAAAATGCTGTTTGAACTATGTTCTAATCAAAATAAAATTTTATAAATCTCAAACTTATATTTTTCAACATTCAAACATAAAATTAATGGTTTTTTACATAAACCAACAAAAAAAAAATACTACATTCGCTCTTTCTCTCACTACGAAATATAACTGGTATTCGGCCAATTCCTAGCGCGCAATTAAATAACTTTTTGGACTAGGGTCAACATTTGCAATGCAATTTTTCTGTTTCTTCTTTAAGAGTCTGAAATTATAAAAAATATGTATGTATATTGTGAGTATGCAAAACTTTTAATCAGGTATAAAAAAAACTCACCATCATAGCCTCCTGAATTTTGTCCGTTATTAATTTCCTAGCTTCGGCTTCTGGCATTTTAATTTCTTTAAGCTTCTTAACTAATTCGGTTAAATCTATCGGCTGTCCAAAATTATACGTAATTTGTTTACCGAATCTTAGTAAATACGGTGATTGATTTGGCAGCACCTCATCCATACCGACATGCCATATCGGAATTATAATTGGCATCACTGGTGAGTCGTATATCATTCGGCTAACGCCCCATTTAAATCTAATAAATTCCTTTTCCGTGTTCACACGTCCCTCGGGGAATATATGCACCCATTCGCCTAATTTTAATTTGTCTATACATAAATCTACAGCGGGCTGATAAACACCACCACCTCGTATTACCGGTATGCATTTACCAAACATAAAAAATAATGAATGGTATTTATTCGTAAAGCATATATCGTGGGCGGCCAATGACCATCGCATTACCCTTGTGTTGCATACTTGTTTTAATTTTAAAATTCCTATAAAATATTCAAATAAAACAAAAATAATTTGCATCTTCTAGACTACAAAGGAATACAAAAACTCTCACCCCACATTCCTGGATCATCGAAGCACGAATGGTGGTTTGATATTGTTAATAGTGGAACACCTTTCGGTCGTTTCTCTAACGCATTTGTTAGGTGATGTTTGTTGTACACTCTTGCTTTATTAAAACACACTGAAATTAATAATTTATAATTTATTAGAATTTTTTATTTCGATTCTAATGATTTTGTGTAGTTTTATGATTGTGTTTAGTATGTGTTATGATAAAAAGCTATAGCACGTCAAGTCTAGACAAATAATTTTAATTTGTGACCGGAATATTGGTACATTAGAACTTATAATTTCTAAACTTAACTAGAACAAAGCTGAAATATTAACATAAGCAGTTTTGCGGTGATAATTAAACTTATTTAAAATTTGCATCCAATCAACTTGTTTCAATTAAAGAAATCGTTTATTTTCCACCAAATAGTTTTATTTTTAGCAATTCAATAGTTAAGACTATCTCAGAAAATCTTGAAATAAAGCGTATACATTATTTCTTCTATAAGACACCAAATATTTTAAGATCAGTGTAAACTGTTGTTAAAGCAGGAGTCTTCCAGAGAACAAAATATTGGGTATTATTTCTCAGGTTATCAATTAACGCAATCAAACAAACTTCGAGAGTTTGAGATTAAACGTCCCATACATAAGCACTTATTTCTTTTCAATATCAGTACTTACATATATCCTTAAAATTAAAATCGTTTACAGATGGAAGTGCTCTTTCATTCAAGATGCCGATTCCAGAAATTATACTAAAATTCGTTATTGAACTCCAATTCTATTCTGCTAACGTGATTGGATCAAAAAGGATTATAAATTAAAAAATTAAAAAAAGAGACCCGAGCTTTCCGAAACCGATATATATTTAATACTTATTTGACGTCGATCATATGGCATAGTGTTTAACGCTTTGGCGTTTAGATTTGGAGGTACCGAGCTCGAACTTCGATAGGAAGGGATTTTCAAAACAAACTTTTTTACCGTCTAGAAATGCATTGCTATGCAACTTCTGAATTGATTTTGCTTACATATTTGCTGTGAAATAAGTTTTAACAAACGTTCGTCTTATACCACTAGATTCCGAGAACATATTTAAATAAGTGACCTCGCGAGTATACTTATTTCAATGAGTTATGCTGTGTGCCTCAGGTTTTCGATTTTTTCGGCAAAATTATGAACTAAACTTTTTCAGGTGACCTTACACTATTTGCCGCCAGGTTACAAACGAAGTCTCCTCGCAAGGTAACTTTTAAATTTAGTTGTCAAATGTCATTATGGTATTTAATGTAAATGTGTTTTTGTGTACAATATTTTCAATTTTATTTTTATTTATTGAAAATTATAAACAAGCATTTACTGTTTAATTTACTGAAATGGAACAAACGAAAAAACGACGAAAAGCAGACAGTTTAGTATTTCGAATAGTCAGGCACAGCTTGTTTCGTGTATGTTACTGTCATCAATGAATGTTTATTGTGAATTACTGAGCAATTTAGTTTAGTTCATAATTTTGTCGAAAAAATCGACCAGACGCACACAGCATAAGTCTCCACAAATAAGTATTCGATTCAGGGAATGCTTTAGAATATCAATTCTATCTCATACTATCTGAATTTAACGTCAATTTTCTATTCGGAAAGACCAATAAACTTTAGTTTCTCTCTACAATAAAACTCCTTTAAAACGGAATATGAAATTCTATTATGCGGAACATTAAAGATAGGGTTTCGGCATATCTAGTTTTTCCGGTTATGTGAAGTTATCACAAATAATTTAGCGGGACAAATCATAATTTTTTCAAATGATAATATTAACTGTTCCAAAAATGTCTATGCCAAGAAGAGACCTGAGGATGTTCTCCCTTGTAAGGGTTTGTGTGTTTTTATACCAGAACCGTGGGGTTAAAAATGAGGGCGAGTGCATTTTTCTACTTTTTTTGTAGAAGTATTGTGAGTAAATGGACTTTTTGTTTTCTACGAATAGAAAAATCGTAAACATTGCATTGGTGCAATTAAAAATAATATTTTGTCCGAAAAGCCGAAAAAAATGTTAAATTACTTATGTGTGTACGCACTCGTACGAAGTTTTGCGAACTAAACAAAATAAAGGACCTTTCAAGGTTGCACTCATTCTTTCTGTTGTTCATTCCGCGTTTAAACAATTTTGTTTTTATGATTTGCTATTATTTGACAGTTGCGAATTACTGATAGTTTGGTTTGTTTACTACTAGCTCTTTTTAACTGATATTGTGTCGTCTCTTTCTTACATTGTTCATTCAGACAAAAAGATAAAGTTAATCCCACTTGTTGGAAAAAAACTCCGAACAAAAAATAACGTCGTTTTGACGATTATGGATTGGTTTAAAGTAAATATGTTAGGAAAGATTGTTGGAACGAATGCAACCGTGAGAGCGCTTTACTAGCTATCAACCAGAATAACCCAAAATTTCTTAAACAAAATTATTTATTAACGTCAGCCTGTAAGGCCAAATTATTGAAATCTTGATAAAAATGATGAAAAATGACCCTGGTTCTAATGCAATTTTCTCGACGTTTTAAATGCTCTTGATCCCAAAAATGTATAAAAAAAATAGTTTGACTGAACGTGAACGTCTGTACGGATGATATCTCAAGAACGGTTTCTGCGAGTCTATTTTTTCCGCCAATCTTATTTTTGGGATCTCTACCTCAAGAGAGTCAGGTACCTGCCATAAGAAATCTCCCCCAAAAATCACCCAATATCATGATTTACATTATTCCGATATACTCGAATGATAATTATCGTTTGAAATCTTCAGTCAGACAGCAATTCATGCCGTAAATTATGCTGAAGCGCCTAATTACTCAAAATGACGATGTAGCGCTGTAACCAGTGATTTAGTTCATAAATCCACCATTTCGGCACTATCGGCGTACTATTCGATTATTACTGAGTGTTTACCGTATATCATTGGGAAGGTTTTGAAGAAAATCATCAATTTAGGATACCGAAAACTATCATTGTCGCGCTCGGAGCAGTAGCGTTTTTCTAATTCCCATGAAATAATTTTGTATATCGTTTGAAAGGTTTTGGACGAAAAAATAATTGTGTTATTAGCGCTTTACATGATGAACCCAGAATTTTGGCACTGCCTGGTAGCTAATAATAGCTAATAATTGATATATTATGTGTTATCGTTGGAAAGGTCTTAGTATAGGGTGGGCCACCTTTATTTTGTGGAAACTTTTTTCTTTTATTGTGTAGGTTAGAGTCTCTGATTTAAGAATGAAAAACAATTTAGTTCATGTGGCTCCCTCTGTTGGCTTGACAGTAAGGCGTCCTGTGACTCCAGATTTTAAGAACTTTTTCGATGATTTCGGCGCCTATTTCGCGAATAACCGTCGCAATGTTATGTTTTAAAGCCGCGGAATTGTCTCTGGATTTTCCGCATAATATCTATCCTTAAAGAAACCCCATATAAAAAGACCAACGGCATCAAATCGCAACTCCGTGCAGGCCAATTGTCATATCCAAAACGGCTGACTAATGGTGCGCAAGAGGTCGATTGTCGGTCGGTTTGTATGGCACGTGGCGTCATCTTATTGAAACCAAAGGTTGTTGACATTCATAGCGCCGATGTGAGAACATAAAAAGTAGGTCAGCATGGGTCTGTAACGGTTGCCATTGACGATAACAGCGTTTTCAGCCGCGTTTGGAAGAAGAAAAATAAGCCTATGCCATCACTAAAAAATCCACTACTCTTTACTCTTGGTGGACGCAATGGTTTCTCTACGATTACGTGTAGCTGTTCCGAATCCCAAATCCGGCAGTTCTGCTTGTTATATAGCACCGAGATGAAAATGCGCTTCGTCTGAAAAGATGATTTTTCGAACAAAATCGACGTCATTATGAAGCTAGTATATGGCCCAGGCACAGAACAGATATCGAAGCGGATGGTAATTTGCTTTCAACTGCTTAGTCACCTGGACCTTATAAAGACGATTAATCAAAGGCCTTTATGCAGTATTCTGTTCAGGCTGGTGCGACTAATAATAATAATAATAATAATAATAATAATAATAATAATAATAATAATTTGAACTTGCTTTGAAAGTATGTTTTCAATATTTAGAAACGCGAAAACATGATTGTTTCACGATGCGGAATATCAGACTTACGAGCTGCCAAAATTTCAAGCAAATCCTTCAAAAAGGCGTTGCCATAGCCTATGATTTAAAAACAAACCAATAGATGGCCCACCCTTTGCAACATTGAGATAAATTTATGTAGGTATTTATCTTAGACATGTCATTTACTATTCATCTAAGATATATCATCACAGACATGTCACATAAGACTCGTCTCTGATTTCTCACATACGATTCATCTCAGACATGCTACAAGCGAAAATTAGTCCCATTAGCTGATAAATTTCTATATACGTGGCAGCCTTGACTGTCGGTGATCGGTTATTAGTGTGTCATCAATAACTTTTTTGCTGGGTTTATGTCATTAAATAAAGTAAAGGCTGCGGGCCAATATTCGGGTAAAAGTCAATAAACTTTTCGGTAAACTCATTTATATTTCAAAAACTCTATGGCAAACTAATCGAAAAATGTGTTCTAAATCCTATTTTTACCATAGTAAACGAATTACCCGACTATTGGCCCTCAGCATAAATACTCAATTCCTTTAAACGTATCACTTCGTGCGACGTGACTATGGATCTTCTTGGGCACGTATTCTTGAAATCGGTGGGTATTTCCGTCTGCGGATTACTATTTGCATTAAGATTCTTTTTATTCGAATTTTTCGCCGACTGCTTTAATCGTTTTTTCAAATTTTCTTGCAAGCCTTCTATTATTTATTTCACTACTATGGCTGCGGGTCAATACTCGGGTAAATCGTTTACTATGGTAAAAATCGGATTTAGAACAGAGTTTTCTATCAGTTTGTCAAAGAGTTTTTGAAGAATAAAAGAATTTACCGAAAAATTTACTTAAAATTGACTTTTACCCGTCTGTTGGCCCGCAGCCTAAACAAAAAGCGGTGGAAATTTCCGACTGGGTAAATCAATGCGATATATATTCCCCCAAATAGTAGAAAACTTGCAAGCAAATTTGAAAAAATGATTAAAGTAGCCGACGAAAAATTCGAATAATTAAAAGAATTTTAATGCAAATTATAATCCGCATGCGGATATATCCACCGATTTCAAGAATACGCGACCTGGTTACTAGATTTTAAAATCAAAATTTACTAAATAATTTTGTGCAAAACTCTCAATGAAAATTGTTTAAATCTTATATAAATATTTATAAAGCAGCGTAGTAAGATTTAAAAACAGGCAGAACGACTTAATTGAACAATTATTTTGTAAGTTTCGATTTAATGTTCTAGTAACCAAGAAGAGTAGTCAGATCACTTGAAGTGATGCGACTAGGGGAATAGGGGTGTAAGTATAGAGAATTTTTTTTTGAATAGGAAGCGGGAAAATAAAACAACAGTATTTTTTTGGGAATCGGCTTCAATATTCCATGCGAATTATCTAGTGTAACATGATCCTAAAAATTAATAATATAGATGGTAACTCCCCGCTTTACCATAAGTGGTTGGGAATTATAATTACAATTCAATGACTTGAATTGTTAGGCAGAGTTGAATTATTAGGGTAATTCTCACGTGAATATGATGGAACCAGATCAATGAACGGAAGTGGTTCTAATACACATGCGAAGTTGTGAACGCTTTCTAACATTAGTAGAACAACAACAATTTTTTCAAGGGCAACCTATACTTCAACTTATTTATCGAAACTTTAATTCTAAAATGGCTTTTCTAACCATAAGCTTAAAGATGCGCATAAACTTCAACGACGATTTCTAGTAAGAAACCAGAGGTTCACCGATTTTGAAGATTTCGACGATTAGCAATTTTTTGGACCAAAATCAATGACGGACGAGAAGTTAGACTAGTTTTTAATGGGTTAATGTGATTTTAGAATATAGATAGAAATTCGATTTGAAAATATGCATCATGTTCGGAAATATAACTAAATCTCAAATAACGTATAGCGAACGTAAAGTAGCCAATATGTAATCGGTTCATATACACAATAAAACATATTTTATTACAAAGTTCGACTTTGTTCATCAACATAGTTTACTTCAAGAGTGATACATTCATTCCAACGCTTCTCTAACATTTCGATACCTTTTTTGTAGAATGATTTATCTTTAAGCTCAAAATATTCGTTTGTTTCGGCAAAATCTCTTTTCCTGGACCATTTTTTCAAGGTCTACGAACAAGTAGTAGTCGCTGAGAACCAGATCCGGAAAATACGTTTAGGTGAAACAACAGTTTTTTTGCATTTGGGGCCGTTTTTCGCAACTTCTTTTTTCAAATGCAATTATAACGCCAGGTAATATTCGCTGTTGTCACTGTCTTCCCTTTCCCAGACAGTCGCAACGTATAAAATATTGTAATGATTTATTTACATATAATTACAGTTTTTTATACGATGAACGTGAATTAACGTCATCCGTCTCCAACGGTTGAAAAATAAAAAACGTGAATTACGTCATCCGTCTTCAATGTGTTAGAAATGGAATACGAAAATTTGGAATGAACACAACAGCTAAAACAAAAAAATTTTTTCTGTTTGTTTCAGATACACACACCTACATGATATTTAAATAATTTTTGAGAGAAGTTAAGAGATTTAAGTATTAGCAGTTACAGTTCCAATAGCATCTGAAAGAAATTTGACAGTCATATTGACAAATGCCATCCATCAAAATAAACTAGAACGCTGCTTAGCAATCCTGGAGTTGAGGCGTATTTATAAACATTATAAATAAAACCATTTAAAGTTGTTTACTTCAATTTTCCCAAATTGTATATACATTCCCATAATTTTCCCATATATTTACCTATATTTTATGAAGTGTTCAAAGCAACAACACCACTTGTAATAATTAGATTTGTTTATAAACCTATTAATTGCATTTAGATTTCATAACTTTCAGAGTCAGTTATAAATACACATTTCAACTTGATTATAAAGATAATTCAATGTTAATAGTTGAGTAACACAGACTAACAATAACAGCAGAAAACTATTAAGTAATAATAAACTTTTTCAATAAAATAACAATTTAACGTTTTCTTCATCCATGTATAATTAGTTCAGCCGCTTACGTTTTTCAATATTTCTATTTGAAAAAGAAATTAGACACAAACGATAGAGTTAATTATATTGACACGTTAAATTTGATATGCGATCGATATACAGGTATGCCTCGTAAAACGTATTCGCATGTTTAACGTATCAAGAGAAATTTACCAAGAGAATTTTTTTCAAAAAAAAAATTTTTTTTTGAGTGATCATCATTGTTATGATGAAGAAGATGAAGAAGAATATCATAGTATGATAAAATCAATCATTTAATTGTATTTAACACACAATGATGATATTAATAATAACAATAATTTAGAATTATCATAATATGGTAAATGCAATCATGTATTTATCATATATTTTTTTCTGAGTGTATACACAAGCCGAAGTCGATAGGAATACCATTTTCATTATTGGAATTGAGTTTTATGTCAATAGCTTAGATCAAATGAAATTTGTGGTGTCTAGATCTACATCCGGAACGCATATTCCAATTCAATTTGTATTATACAAACCGACATCTACCACGAAAGTAATAACTGGACCTAGAAAAAATGAAACCTATAAGCAAACGGTGGACCTTCTGAATAAATTTTCCCGAATTTTGGTAAATAATGTTTTCAGTAAGCAGCCATTTTCGGTGAATTTTCGATTTCGGTGACCATTTATTTTCGGTAAACTGAGTTTTCGGAAACTGGCAGTTAAATTGTTGTTTTCGGTGGATTGCCGTTTCGATTAATTGTCGTTTTCGGTTAATTGTCGTTTTCGGTGAACTTCATTTTCGGTGAATTGTCGTATTCAGGGAACTGTTGTTTTCAGTGTTTCAAAGAATTTTTTTTCGGACAATTGTTGTTTTCAGTGAACTATCGTTTTCAGGGAATTGTCATTTTCGGTGAACTTTCGTTTTCGGTAAACTATCCTTTTTAATTATTTACCGTCTTCGATAAATTGTCCGTTTCCGTGAGCTTTGTTTTCGATTAATTGTCGTTTCCGGCGACTTGTAGTTTTCACTCATTTGTCGTTTACATTGAATTTTCGTATTCGGTAAATTGTCATTTTCATTCAATTTTAATTTTCGGTGAACAGCATTTTCGGTGAATTATCGGTTTTGCATGAATTGGAATTTAAGATGAGCATCACGGTCAGCGGCATCAATTTACTGCTCTTTGCTGCTGCTCATAGCTTCGACAAAATTAACACAATTCGATTTTACTATTAAAACAAACTATACTGCTTGTTGTGTACACCCATACACAGTCTATAGTGTGGATCGTTCGGAACCTGCTGCGCCGCTTTAGGTGTGTTTCATCCTTAATTCGAACAAGTAGTCTCTAATGGTTCATACGACCAATATGCCAAAAATATTTTCTATCCATACAAGACAACCCGATTCTTTTTGTTTTGACATTTCATCGTAGTCGCGTTAATAATCGAGTTGTCATTTTCGGTCAACTGACGCTTTCTATAAATATTCTTTAAAGTAAGCTATCGTTTTCGATTGATTTTTGTATTCGGTGATTTGCCTTCCTTGTCGCTGAATTGTCGTATTCGGTGAATTGTCGTTTTCAGTTTTTCGAAAAATTTCTTTTCCGGTTAATTGTTGTTTTCGGTGAACTATCGTTTCCGCTGAATTATCGTTTTCAGTGAACTGGCGTTTTCGTACTCTCGGAAATTAATACTCTTCTAGTACATGAACGACTCTCTTAAATCTTAAAATAACAAATAATTTCCAAGATGCAAACACTGACCTATTTTCGGTGGGTTGGCGTTTTTGTAGAATCACCGTTTTTGGTAAATATTGGTTTTCGGTGATTTTTATTTTCGGTAAACTGAAGTTTTCCGAAACTGGCGGTTAATTGTTGTTTTTGGTGAATTGTCGATTCGATTAATTGTCGTTTTCGGTTACTTGTCATTTTCCCTGAACCTCATTTTCGGTGAATTGTCATATTCGGGGAATTGTTGTTTTCAGTGTTTAAAAAAAAATTCGGGCAATCGTTGTTTTTAGTGAACTGTCGTTGTCAGGGAATTGTCATTTTCGGTGAACTTTCGTTTTCGGTTAACTGTACTTTTTAATGATTTACCGTTTTCGATAAATTTTCCGTTTCCGTGAACTTCGTTTTCGATTAATTGTCGTTTCCAGTGAATTGTAGTTTTCACTCAATTGTCGTTTACGGTAAATTGTCGTATTCGATGAATTGTCATTTCCAGTAAATTTTAAGTTTCGATGAACAGCATTTTCGGTAAATTGACTGCTCTTTGCTGCCACTCATAACCTCGATAAAATTGACACAATTCGATTTTACTTCGAAAAAAACAAACTGCTGCGCTGCTTGATGTGCACATTCACACACAGCCGATTGTGTGAATTGCTCGGAACATGCTGCGCTGCTCTTGGTATGTTTCATCCTTAATTTGAACAAGTAATCTCAACATTTTTGGGTTCGGTAGTTTTTGTTGTCACGACCAATAATCCAAAAATAGTTTTTTATCCATACAGACTAAACTTTTCTTATTGGTGTGACATTTCACTGTAAATAAGGAGTGAAATAATTTCGGAGGGTTTATATACTCAATTAAGATGTTCTCGAGTAGTCGTTTTCGGTGAACTGTGAATTATTGCTGTCGGTGAATTGTCGTATTAGCGAATTATCGTTTTAGGTTTTTCAAAGAACTCCTGTTTGCGGTTAATTTTAGGTTTCGGTGAACTGCCGGTTTCGGTTAACTATTGTTTCCACTGAATTTTCGATTTCAGTGAACTGTCGTTTTTGCCGAATTGTTATTTTTGGTAAGCTGGCGTTTTCAGTAAACTGTCATTTTCGATGAATTACCGTTTTTGGTAATTATAGATTTCGGTAAAATTCGTTTTCAATGAACTGTCGTTTCTGACGAATTGTAGTTTTCACTGAATTGTCATATTCGATAAATATGACAACTCAGTTTTCAGTAAATTTTCTATTTCGGTTAATGTTATTTTGTGTGAACAGCCTTTTTCGGTAAATTATCGTTTTTGGTATGAATTGTCGTTTTGGATTAATTGATATTTCGGTGATTTGCTTTCCGGTGCCGTAGTTGCTCTTCTCTTTTGTTTCTTTAAATATTCACGTTTAAAAATATGCGTTTGTTTTATTAAGATGACAGGTTTATAATTTTAAATTTTTATTATTCGTTTTCGTTTATTTCGTTTTATCTTGGTAGTCCTTTAAAAAACCAACAATGACTGTATAAATAAAATAAATGAACTTTCGAAATTGCTCTAATCGAATTGAGTATTAGATATCACCACTACATAGTCTCACGAGAATAAAGGACAATTCGTTACTTTGTTCTAAAATGTTCCAAAACCAGAGTTATAGAATAAAATCACGAAAATTGTCACGAAAGATCAGAGTTCACTAACTGGTATAATATCAAATAAAAAGTAAATTACCAACAACTACGATCGATAAATTCGATCTTATAGATTGTGAGTTTTTTCAAATTCAAATAATGATAAATTGTGCCAACTATTTTCAAGCATAATTCTCTTACAAAATGGGAGCAAAAGCGCATCTAGCCGCCGAAAGCGCAACATCCAGGAATGGCAATTATACAGGGTGTCCTCGAATTGGATGATCAAACGAAACAGGGTGATAGGGGAGCTCATTTCCAACAAAAACAGCCAAGTAAAGTTTTTTCGAATTGTTGATAGTGCAAAATGTTATCCACTTTTAGTATTTCTTACAGAAATCGCATGCGCACCCACCAAAAAATCGCCATGTGGCTTATTCGCCGCCCGAGAAGAGATGGAGCAGTCGGATAACTTGATATAGACGAATATAGAGTAATTGGAATGGTGACAAACGACCCGTCTATAAGTTTTCGTTGTTTATCAAGACGTTCGGGAGTGCCACGGTTCACGTTGCATCGTTTTGTATTCTAAAATGTAATTACTTGCACCCTTACCATGTACAAGACCTTTTACTTGCTGACCATGAAAAAAGGGTGCAATTTTGTCAAGAAATGCTGCGTCGATGCCAAAAAAAATCGCAATTTTTTAACAACATTTTATGGAGTGACGATATATGTTTTGAAACGGAGGATGCTACACTATAGTGCGGCGTAGTCAGTTTCAACATCAATTTGGGGCGAATATATGGGCGAAAACAGTCACGGAAAATTGATTGGCCCATTTGAACTTCCACGTCGGACCAACGGGGAAGGTTATCTAAGTTTTCTAGAAAACGACTTTGATGAATTACTTAATAACGTGGGTTGGTTTATGAAAGAGATAACCAGACCGGGCAGGGGATGCGGTAACGTATAATCGAATCGAGACAAATATTATTAAAAATAACGACCGTGCGTTTCGACGGATTAAGCAAAATTTTATACGGTGATGCCGATTACGTATACGCATTTTTTAATAAACACGAATTACTCATTCTGAAACAAACATTTTTTGGGAAACAAAAAGACTTTACAAAACCATTGTTTTTTTTGACAGAAAATAATACAGGTCATAAAAATGATTTTAATGCAAAGGCACACTCTTCTAGATCGTTTTAAGAAAGAAAGTTAAACAAAAGAACTCTTGGTGTTTTTTAAAATAATTTTTTGATGGGTTTCCACGCGATTTCACTAAAAAACACTAAAAGTGGAATAATTTTTGCACCATCAACAATTCGAAAAAACAAGCAGAGTAGTCCCCTATTACCCTGCTTCGTTTGATCGTCCGATCAAGTATTCTGGGATGCTCTGTATTCTGGGATGCTCTGTATAAACAACGATATAAAATTGCAATATGCTGAAAAGATTTAAGTATATAGGAGATGCTCGCTACTATAAAAAATAACCGTCTTCTCGGATATACTTAAGCTCAATCAGCTTGGATTTAAGCAGAGCTCTCCCACCAAATAACATATTTTAAATGAGATTTGCGCTTAAGCTACGTAAAATGAAAAAGCGCTGTACGATGTACGTCTGTAAACCAAAACGCTTTTACACTCATTATAATGAAATTGTATAGTTACATAGAAATTTAATGTTTATGTAACAATTAGAAACCAATTTGAATTGGTATTAATTATAAATAAAATAAATTGTACCGAAACCCAGACACAGACAAAATGCGATAAAATTACTCAATTTTATAGACTTTAATTCTTACAAAAACAACGACATGTCTGTCTGTGGTACCACAAATACTTCCGCATAGTAGAGCGTGTCGACATTCCATAAATTAACTACACGAGTGTAAACAAGTAAACACCATGTCACTTAAACGATTTGCCAAATTTTTCACGCAGCATATACACGAATAAAACAAAAGAAATCTATTTATATGCTAAATTTATGTGTGCTTTGTATGACCGCACACACTGCGTAACATTTTTATAACCCAAATTAATGATATTTTCCATCCCGCGTGCACCAATCGTAACAAAACAATCAAAATACGTAATATTCAATAATAATTTAATTTCAATAAATGGACTTTAAACTTATATGCCATATTTACATGTTTAATTTGGTCCCATGAGTTGTTACGTCACCGACATACGAATAAAATATTGTCGTCACATGCAACATTGAACTATCAAGAATACATAATTCATATTAGCTTTTACAAAAATAACTTATTAAATTTAAATTTAATCTACTTTGAACTGAACGAGAGCGCAATGGCGGCCAGGTATGCTGAGATATTGTAGTATGCGACATTTACATTGTTGAATATATACAAAACACGAAGTAGGTTGAGTTGTATGTAATTTTCAATCAGCCAATATACCACACGTCGTATGTGTATTTCCTATTAAGAAGATTAAAATTTATTGAAAGAAACTACACATATTGTATTGTGTTGTAATAACGAAGACTTATAAAATTAATTATTATTATTAGATCGTACTTAGGAGATTCCGCACATTTGACTGTATAACTGTAAACTGCATGATCTCCACCTTACATCTCCAGGTAGTGATAAATTTGTGACTAACGTTATCAATTAAATCAAAGTATAGTCCCCACTTTATTCTACCACCGATTGAGTAAAACAAAATTTAATTTAATCGAATTTAATTTGCATAATATAAAACTAATTGCGGTCATAACAGAATAAGTACGAGTAGTTGTGAATAAATTTATTTATAAATCGCTTTCACGTTACTATGCCGTAGTACGTACACAACATTTGTCGTCTGCACTTGAAATATGTTTACGTGAGATTAGGCGTCTTGCCATCTTATCATTAATTAGACTACATTTTGTTTCACTCGGGCTTTTTATTTGGCTATATTTAGCGCAAAACTGAAATATTTTGGTCTTTATGAAAAAAAAAAAAAAAAAATCGGTCACTGAATTCAGCTGATACGTGCGAGGCAGTAACACGATGTTCAGGTGTGAAAGCTAAAAACAATTCTATCAGGAACTAACCAAATGGCACAGTGTTTAAAGTTTTGGCGTTTGGATCGGGAGGTACCGGGTTCGAATCCCGATAGGGGCAAGATGCAAAAGTAAAATTTTCATCAACAGATTTATTATGGGCCGACTGATCTTCCACGTCTACTATGAACCTATATACAATGCGTGTTAAGTAGGCCGGCAAAAAATGAACCACGAAAGAGCAAGGAGTGCTTCCGTCCCAAAATAGATGGCCGGATTAAAATAAAACAAAACAAAAAAAAATCTATCTGGAACGTCAATTTTTGCTGTACCGGATATTTGTACTCCCTACGTGGGAACGCTACCCGCTACCCAGTATAGTTGTACTTGTCAAGTGAAATAAAATATTTACTGTCTGTACATTTTAAAATTTAATTTTATGTTTTCTGGAAAAGAAAAAGAAAAGATGTCGAGTTTCATCTTTTGATATTGACATTTTGTCAATACGAGTAATCATATAAAATTAATTAAGTATTTTAAGGTTATCTCTACACGCTTTACTTATTAATGAGTATGATAGATTTTATTTAGGTTAACTATTTAGACGCACCCCATTCTACTTGACGAACGACGATTTTTTACAAAAAGCTCTTTTTTATATGAAGAATTTTGACCTCGTGCGTGCGTGAAGTGACGGATCGACTAATCGGAGTGAAATTTCATACTTAAACTTTTTCATAAATTGTGAGATCTTATTGATTTTTGGTATAAATTGGTCCATCGTAAGCCGAGATTCGTTTTTACAAATACATATTTTAAAATGTTTCTCTAATTCTCAACTCAAGCTTTTATAGCATTTACGAAAAAACGATTAAAACAAAGAAATTGTACGATAGATTAAGTTTCAAACAAAATTTGTGCAGATTTTATTAAATTTTACCGGAAATGACGAGTTTGATCAAAAAAAAAAAAATTATTTTTGCCAAAATTCGGCATCTCTACAGTTCAGTTCCATGCGAAATCTGGACATCTGTGTACCGGAAGTGGCAGCTTCCGTAGGAGCTTTTTCATTTTTTCAGTAAAGATTTAATTTCCAACAAGGCTTGACCTTGGATTTCTGAAATTTAAGCACGAATTTATATTTATTTCTCTACATAGTCTCCTTGTTTATCTAGGGAATGGATGGGGGCTTGGCCACTATTTCTAGATAAATGTTGAAGTGAAAACAAAACTAATAAGTTGGTGTAGAATTTTGTTCTTATTTATTCTAAAAGTTTGAGCTCTTTAATACCAATATAGAAGGAACATAATATTACTTAATGCAATTATAGCAAACTATACAAAATAAATTTTAAATTGTGATTTGACCTAATTAAATTTCGATATTGCTGTTTGACTAATTGTTATATAGTTCAATAAATAAAAAATTAATTGTAATTGCTGAGTTAGCATATGCTTAATGTTGGACTCAACACTCCTTGTAAGTATATATATATACATTCCCCCAACCATGCTCCCATCTCTTTAACCCTCCAAATAGTAATCGGCTTCTTTCTCGGCAAAATAGGTATTTATGTTTACGAAGGTGATGGCCTCCGCATTCGACGAAAATGTCTATCCTCCGAGCACAACTTTTAGGCTAGGCATTAAAAAAAGCTCTTGGGGTTGATCGGGTGAGTAAGGAATGTGGTCAAGCAGTTCAAACCGTAATTTGTAGAATTTCGCCATGGCAACCGCTGAGGTGTGAGACATTATTTTGGTGAAGCAAGATTTTTTTTTGTTTACGCGGTAACCGGAATATTTTTATTGCCTAACGTAAAATTCGAGGCCGCAGTCCAGCGTAAGGTGCCTTCCAAATAACGTAGGCGACAGAAGACCCAACAAATTGATTCACATCAAAGCACATACTTGTCGTCACCGAATTTTTAGCTTACTGATCAGAATCGCTTAATATGGGGTTGTGACCTTTCCAGTTTGTACAGCAACCCCGAATTATGACCATGGCCAAAAATTGGAAGAATATTGCACAGGTAGAAGCTAAAAGGAAGTTAGATTATTGAATTATTGGTTTTAATTCGGTTTTGGGTCGTTAACTATTAAGATTTACAAAAAAAAAGAGGCTAAAGAGGGTCAACCCAGTGAAGAGAAAGTTTTTATAAACGAAAGGAGAGCGAACTCACATCGGACGGCCAAAATCGGTAGAGGATGAAAATACTTCATGCACGGTCTCTTAAATGAACGGTCTCTTTTACCTTGAGTGCAACGAATCTGACTCGGTTGAATTTGTCGAATCCGATAATATCGCACTCTTCATCCGACTACAATATTTGTTGTGCGCAACTTTAATTGGGCCATAAATAGAACGAATGAACTTTCAAATAAAGATAGTATTGTAAAGTCGTTGATGGTTAAGGTCCCACTTTCGCATCTTGATCACAACAATCTTAACAATCATTTGTTGATGTTATAACTGACCCAAGTTATTTAGTCTTCGATGTTGTCAAAGTGGTAGTCTTTTTCTCGGAGATTTGCTGTACGCGTACTCATAGGTCTTGATATCAGTTTTGTTTTGTTGCTGTTCATTTCCAAACCAATTCGTTTCGCGTTCGGTCAAGCGGTATTAAACAGTCATTGATATCATTTGATCTTCGGCCAAGAAGCGCGTTATCATCTGTATATCCAAGAATTAGCCTAACTTGTTGAATATGCAACGCGAAGTTTCAATACCTTCCTTATTACGTACTCGAGCGCCAGATTAAACAGCCTAGGCATCTCCCTGTCGCGTACTAGATATTAGTTCGAAGGAGTCAGATACTGTCCCTTCCACTACAATTCTAAACAGTGAGCCACATGTTGTTAGTATGAGTGATAAGTTTTTCTGGAATTCTTTATTTTCCACAATTTTTGCTATCAATGCCTATCGAAAGTTTATGTATAGTTGATGAATCGTTATGTTGTACTCCTTACATTTTTCCAAGATCATCAGTAGGATGAAACACTAACCAGCGGTTAATCGTTTATGGGGCGAAAACCACATTGATATATAGTCACCGATGATATTTTCGGCGAGGGGAATGGTTCTGGCAAGTATAACATAACAAGCACTTTATAGACCTTTGGTCACCTTTTAAATGAAGCGAAAATATGAGTAAACTCCTCCTGGTCAGGGTGCTTTGCCAATTTTAAATCTAGTAATAACTGCGTATACTTCCTCTACTGTGGGATATGGGACCAATACAACCACGGCTGATGGAGCAATAGGGATAGGAGGGACTGCGTCAGTCCGACTTAGTAGATTTAGGAAGTACGTTTACCATACTGAGAGAACACCGGCCACGAATGTTCTCAGTTCTTTATTTGTGGTGTTTGGTGGGTGTGAATTTTTAAAGTATTTAGTAAAATTTCTAGCTAAACAATCCTTCGCGCTTCTTTTGTCGAAGGAATTTAGTTATGGCTTGTTTGACACGGAGATATTTTGTTTGAGAATTCCTAGTGTTATGAACCAATTATTTGGCTGACTGGATAGCTTGCAACTGCTCCTGAATGTTTGATGGAGGGTCGAGGTTTTCATTGTACTGGTTTAAATGTTCAATGGCAGCGGATTAGTTACGGTGCACGGAGTCTTCATTTTTGAATTGATATTCTAGGTGTGTGGTCTTCATTGCTTCGTCATTACTTAAATGTGGTGATAATCTGTATTTTCACCTATACTGGTGGAATGTCTCTTCGAGATCATGACGTGCTCAGTTTGATTTTTCGTTATATTGTGGATTTGCTTATGTATAGAAAGAACGTATTTGATTCAAATAGATTAATCATTATAGCAAGTTGTTGTTACTAAGATTTGATCCTTTTTGATTGCCTTCGATGATTTTGAGATCATGATGGGGTTGTTACTGATGATGTCTTTCACGTCAACAAAGAACAAATCCTTCAAATCATCCGATTTGTTTTCGGTTGGCGCAGTCACAATTGTAATATTAAACTTTTTTGAGCGTAATCTAACCGTGCATATTCGTTTGTTGACAAGGCGGAAGTCGACGATATGGTGCTGCATTCGCCGATGGAGGAGAACTAAAAATTCTCACCCATTCTAAAGGCGGCTGTTATGAAAAGTGTAGCCATTGGTGGTATTATCGATCTCACGTCGAAGCTCTTGTATAGTGCAAGTACGTCTAATGTGCAAATTTCCGCCTGGTTGGAAACGATAGCGTTGCCTGTGTACATTTTCCGAGGCCGTTGTTGTTATGAATCAGATAAATTAATTCGAACCCTTTGTTAATTTGAAAGATTTTGTGAGAGTAGGTGGTACCGACCGCTCAACCCGCTCTTGCCACAAGACAAACGCCCGCGCCAGCCGGTTCTAACCTGGAGAATAGACGCTGATTTGGTATTGGTTAGAATGTCAATGACTCGCTGTGACAAGTAGTGTCCATGACTATAAACAGAATTTCATAGGGCTCTGCTTCTAATTGCCCATCGGCAGATCCAGACCTGATTACACCAGCGGAAATTCAGAATAACTCGGAGATTACTCTCCCATGGCTATAATTTTCTAAGAGAGTATGAGGACAGAGGTTGTTAAATAAATTTGCATAAGAAGCTTTACACAACTTAGTAAGCACTACGTATGAAGTAAGCTTGAAAAATGTGTGGCACTCTTAAGAACAAACCCAATTTCTTCAGTCATTTAAAAAAAAAATCTTTAAAGGAGGAAAATTCGGTTCGGATTAGTAAAAGTAGATTTATTTTTCGTAATACCGGTCAATAATCATCCTTGAAATTTTGAATAATGAATAAACAACAAATAATCATTTCATGTCAGTTGCATTTCCTTCTTTAATCTACTATATTATATAGGAAGGCGAAATGCCTTTGTTTACTTAAATTATCTTGCATTTCTTAAAAATACTTCAAACCGATTATTTATAATCAACTCAATTTTACAATGAAGAAATGAGGCTCGCAACGCAATCAAAAAAATTATTTTGTCAAATTCTAATTTATTAACGTGTGTGTTATCATTTGAAACATATTGTACAGTATATATTATGCAGATTTAACACAAAAGAAACCAAAGGTGATTGGCCTTGCACACAAAAAGGAACACAGCAAAAAATTATTAAACTCAAAACAACTTCAAAGTAAAAAATTAATCATATCAATAAAATTATACCCACTAATCGTGATTACTGCGCGTCATACGGTAGAGATCCCTTGAGCGATCATTTTAAACAATGACACTATTTTAATAAATATAAAAACGAGACAATAGTTTTATAATTTATTATTACAGCGTAATGTGACTCAACATCATTACGACTCAATTTTAAAATACTATATACTGAATTGTCGCGTAACAATGAAAGAACAATTTTTTTATCTCTAGATCAGATGGATGATACGTTATCAAAGAAAATTGTTTTAGTAAAAAACAAAACAAATCAAAACGGCTGGGAAAATGCACAATTCACAGATGGGTACGACTTGAGTGCGTCAGTCACCGATTAAACGAAACCATAATACTACGAATATAAGTGAGGCAAAATCCATAGTGATGGCATTGCTATTTCACAAAATAATAATACGTCACCTGGACATTCATGCGCAAGGAATTTGTAAATCTTTTGTGTGCCTCAAAAGAACCGAATTTTAAAAAAAAAAATTTAAAAAAGATAAATATGTTATCAGTTAGCAATCTGAAATTTGATTTCATTATGTAGGTGCGATAACCAACATGCAAAATTGCAGGAACATGTCTTTATGAATTTTAATACAAGTGCCGTACCTTATTTTTGGTTAAGACTTCGTAGAATACTTTTCTTGTTCTGTTTTTATTTATGTATTGCTTTAAGCCTATAATAAAAATTGTCTTACATGCTATTCCAGGTGCGAACGACAAGTTAATATGCAAGATGCAACACACATATAGTCGAATAAAACGCTCGGTTGTATTTACGTATGTACTTCTATACTTACATGCCACACATAGATAAATGCACATAATTAAATCGAAAAATACCACTGAACAACTTCATCCATAACAAGAATAATAATTTTAATAAATTAACATGCAAATGTACATGAATAATGCGGTATTTTACGTTATGCGCGGGAAAAAATGGCAATATAAATACTTAGCTGGCCTTTGAAATTTTTGATTTATCGTTTTTGGCAGGTTTTACATAAGAGAAACTACGGTGTGAATTTACACGCGTCTCAAACGCTGAAAGTACCAAAGCAATCGAGGTATCTATTTCGCGCACTAGTGCGAAAATAATTTGTTTTCATAGGATTTTAACAAAATAAGTATTTATGACACAAGTGTTAAAAGTGGGATTATATTCTGTGAGAAGGGAATTTGTTGAGAAGAGGGTCCCACTAGGACAAAAATTATTTTTAACATGTCTATTATATAAAAAAATTTCTGCAGTTCATAATACAAAAACATGTACCTAATAACTTATTGTATTAACACTGGGCGCATATTCTTGAAATTCGTACGAAAAAAATCGTATACGATTTTTTTCCATTAAAAAACTCGCTTGAAAAGGTCGATTACTCACTATTTGTCAAATTCTTGAAATTAATCGAATTTTTTGTACACCGCCATTTATTAACCGGCATTGATTGGAGAAAGAATCCCATTTCCATCCAACATACTCAATCCCATCATAATCGGTTAAGAAATTACCAAGTTACGTCCCAGGTGGCCATATTCCAAAACTTCTTCCAAAAATCATTTAGGAATCCCATTTCCATCCAACATACCCTATCCCATCATAATCGGTTAAGAATCGATCGACTTCCGTCCCAGGTGGCCATACTCCAGAACCTCTTCCAAAAATCATTTAACAATCTCATTTCCATCTAGAATACCGAATCCCATCATAATTGTTAAAGAAATTACCGAGTTTCACCGCAGGTGGCCATATGCCAGAACTTCATCCAAAAACATTTAAGAATTCCATTTCCATCCAACCTTCAAATTCCCATAAATGTCGGTTAATAAATGGCCGAGTTCCGTTCCAGTTGGCCATATTTCCAAACTTCTTCCAAAAGTCATTTAAGAATCCCATTTCCATCCAACATACCCTACCCAGTCATAATCGGTTAAGAATTGGGAGCGCTGAATTTGTTTTGCAAAAATTTGCAAAAAAAATTACGAACTTGAAATATTAAAACTTGAATTTGTGTTAAAAATATTTGAATTTAATTGATGTTACTTTGAAAAAACACGAATTTGCTTTGCAATTGAGGTTGATTTAGAACAAATTGACAATGAAGTATAAAAAATTGTGTTTGAATTGTAAAAAGTTGAGAATGAACTCTTTTGAGTTGTGAAATTGAATATCATTTGCAAAATCGTGAATTTGAAGTGCAAAACCTATATTGCACACGATGCGAAGTATGAGAGACATTTCAAAAATGTTTTTTTTTGTCAATTTTGTTACACATATGTACATAGACATTATCTATTACGACGTTTGAAGCCAGAAGCTGAAGTCGTGTGTGGTTGGACTCGCATCTACGTTTGAAGCCAGAAGCTGAAGTGTGTGGTTGGCCCAACGAATAATTTTTTCAAAACAATTTTTGTGACAGATAAACGTATGCGAAAATAAAAACTCGCCGATTTTATACCATTCGAAAATTTCCGTCTACTTTTTATTCGAAAATTTTCGCATACGAATTTCAAGAATACAATAATTTAAATTTTCGCATGGGATGACGTATTTTAACTGAAATTCGTATACAATTTTTTTTCGTACGAATTTCAAGAATCGCGCCCCTGGTGTGTATGGGTGACATAAAATAACATACACTGTGCAGCAAAACATTAGGAACTCGCAATAATAATGTGTTATACGCAAAATAATGTACATAAATAATTTCACAGTCATTTAAAAAACAGAAAATGAAAAAAAGAAACTAATGAACACATAAAAAACAAAAACACAAATGATAACACAAAAAAATGCACGCCCAAAGGCCCATTCCATACACGGCATCAGCTTCTGGCTTCAAACTAAGTAGTAATAGATAATGTCTATATATGTGTGAAAAAATTGTCAAAAAAAATCATTTTTGAAATGTCTTCGCATAGTTCGCATCGTATGCAATATAATTTGTTGAAAATAATTAAAACAAATTTGTTGATTTTTACACATGTTATAAGTAAAAATATTTAATTATGTATTAATTTATACCTATATTAATTAATATTTGTTTTCTATAAATAAAAACATTTAATTCTTTGTTTTCGGATAAACAAATAAAATTATGTATTGTCGCCATTGTTGTTCTTGAAGAAAAAAATGGTGTTTAGTAGTTTGTGGTATACAAAAAAAATACAAGCCAAAATTATAGAAACAAAAAATTTCTTTGTGTTATTTTATACTGCTCTCTTGAAAATAAAATTTAAAGTAAAATGTATAATTCAAAAGTGTCCTTGAAATATGGTTTATTCATTTTTGTTTGTGTTAGTTCGGAAAATTTTATGTCGCAGTTAAAACGGATTTTGTTGGTAAACGGGGAAAGAATGGAAGATGAAGCCGGTCTTATGAAGCCGTGTGTAGAACAGGCCAAACAATTTATAAAGGTCGCAAAACAATAGACAAATGGAAATAATGATTGAAAAAGTTTTTAGTTTATGTTTATATGTTACATATGAAAATTGGGAACCAATTGCGAGGATTTGAACGCTTTCCGATTGGTCTACGTACTGCATTCAAAATTTTATGTTGATATCATGAATGGAAATACTAGATTTTTGAGTTTTAAAATCTTAACTATTATAGTCGGAATAGAAACTCATCTCCTGGTGGCTGGACCAATTTCGAAACAATCTGATCCTGTTTAAATTGAATTTACTTTCGTCAGACACAAAACTCAGTTCCATTGTTGAAGGTCCAGTCTTTATACTCCTTAGCAAACTTGATTCTGGCTTTTCTATTTTTCACCGAGATGAAGGGTTTCTTGGCAGCTCTGAAACATTTCAATCCCGCATCGGAGAGACGACGAAGAACCGTATCTGAAGAAATGTCTAGATCTAGCTTATGAATAATTTCTTTCGTACTATCAAACGGATGTTTTTTTTTCAAGTTACTTGTGTTGGGTTTCAACGGTTCCTGTTGTTTTATATTTAGTTATCAGCATTTTGAGAATGACCGATTTAGCGACACAACTCTTTTTGTGATAATCCATTTTTATAATCCAAATATAATATTATTTTTGAAAATTAAATTATACGTCGTGGGAGCCATAATGGCAATACTGTCGATTTAACTAAAATTATTTTTTTTTAATAGTAGCTAATAAACTTCTACTCTTAAAAGTTTAAACATGTATAAACCTGAACTAAAAATGTTTAAATGTTTAAAATGTTTAACTAAAAAACAATTATTGTTTCCATTTGTTCATATTGCCTAATTCCACACACGGTTTTTGGTATCTGGTATTTTTTTCAAGGCCAACTAGTCGTAATAGATAATGTATATGTATGTGTAACAAAATTTACAAAAAAAAATTATTGAAATCTCTTCGCATATCTCTTTGCATCTCATCGGTGTATATACATAACTCGAATTTTTTTTATTTTGTTTCATTCTGCTCTCTCGGAAATAAAATTTAAACTTATTTTGCCACGGAACCCTTTTCCGATTCTTCAAATTTCATGGAAATCCTGTTTCGCATAAATGTGTTGTCGCAATACGACAATATAACTCTAATAGCCTTTTTGGCTAAATTTTTATATTCATCAAATATAATACAGTAGAAAGTTGCTAACGGCACCTCTTCGAAGTTAGCGAGTATCCGAATTTCAATTAAATTCTCGTATTCTACTGCTAGTAGTCCCGTTTCATTGCTTTTGAAAGGAATTTGTATCCAATAATTATCGCTATTGTTTAATTTTGGTATGTATGTATGAGATAGTATGTATGGATATGTGTATGTATGAAATGAAACCTTATATGGCACGGATTTTATCTGGTACTAGTTCGTGGAACCCCTAAAAATTGCCACGGAACCCCGGAGTTCCGCGAAACCCACTTTGGGAAACGCTGGCATAAGTCAAAAATGGCCTTGAAATATTTTTTATTTCATTTGTTTGTGTTAGTGTGGTTGAACCGAAAATTTATTTAAATCGCAATTAAAACCTGCATCATAGGTAAACGGGGAAGAAATGAAGAAAAATACGGTTTCTGTGTTTCTCGTATGACATTAGCCATTGAGCCATGCTACATACGGTTTCGTAAGACCGGCTTCGCCTTCCTTTTTCCCCTTTTACCTACAAAATTCGTTTTAACTGCGACATTAAATTAATGATAAAATAGAAATGAAAATAAAAAAATTTAAGGCCATTTTTTAGATGTAGATTTTTGTTTAAATTTTATTTTCGAGAGAAAAGAACAAAACAATACAAAAAAATTGGTGTTGTAATATAAAATAAAAGTTTAAATTAACAATAAAAATCTATTACGACTTACTTTGAAACCAGAAGATAAAATCGTGTGTAGCTTGGCTCGTTTTATTGCACCATTTATAAATTGATTGTGTGTGTATCTATTTTTTTTTTGTTATCATTTGTTTTTTTGTTTTTTATTGTTTTGTATGGGTTAATTAGTTTTTTTTTTCCTTTTCTGGTTTTTAAATAATATTGTGAAATTACTTAAATACATTTATTTTGCGTATAACACATTATTATTGCGAGTTCCTAATGTTTTGCAGCACAGTGTATTTAGCTCGAAATACAAACGGTCTACATAGTTTTAACGGGTTTCTAGAAAAAACATATTTCTGTACAACATTCTTCATGGTAAAAAAAATCAATAGCAAGTGTAGAAAAATATGAATTGTCGAACTAGTAATGGAAATGAATTTCCGCACGCAAACAAAAATACCGGATTTTTCCTCGTTGCTTTCCCCGTTTACCAATGATACAAGTTTTAATTGCGACTTAAACACATTTTCTGTGCAACCACACGAACCCAAACAAATGAAATAAAAAATATTTCAAGGACAATTTTGACTCATTTTAGTTTAAATCAGCTATGCTACACGATAATTTGGTTTCTGGATTAAAACTACTGCGCAATAGATTTTAATTTTTAATTTAAACCATTATTTTAAATTAAATCATTAAATTTTTTTGTCTTGTTTTATTCTTTTCTCTCGAAAATAAAATTTAAACAAAAAGCTACATCTCAAAAATGTCCTTACATTTTTTTATTTTCATTTCAATTTTTTTCATTTCGGATTCACGGACAAAAATTTTATTACGCAGCTGCGACGTAAAAATTTTGACCGTGAATCCGAAATGAAAAAATTTGAAATAAAAATAAAAAAATTTACGGACATTTTTGAGATGTAGATTTTTGTTTAAATTTTATTTTCGAGAGAACAGAATAAAACAAGACAAGAAAATTTAACGATTTAATTTAAAATAATGGTTTAAATTAAAAATTAAAATCTATTGCGCAGTACTTTGAATCCAGAAACCAAAATTGTGTGTAGCATAGCTGAATTGTATTTAAGAGAGAGCAGAACAAAACAAAATAAAACTAGTTTGCCTTGAAAAAATACCAAAATACAAAAAACCCGGTGTGGAATGGTACATTGCAAACGTATTTTGAATATATGTAAGTATATACATTCGTGGACAAAATAAGCGCATATTTTTTTTTTTAATAAAAATATGCGCTAATTAAATCCCGCTGGTCAATTTTAATACTACTAGTGTCAAATGATAGCATATTTATGCTTTTATCAGAAACCACCTTGAATAAAGTTTAATGTGGCCTGCGGGGAAAAAAAATATATGTAATTTCTGTTCAAATATTTTTTTCCCGCATACTGAGGTAAAACGCTAGTGTTAAATTTTTTGAAACTAAAATTAAATTGGGAATAATTTTCCCTGCCAATTTAGATATGGAAAAATTATTCCTATTTTATAAATATTTACATCAAACTGTTCACCTCAGTAGGCATTACAAATAAATTCTTCAAGTTCTTTATTCTCAGAGAATTACCAGAATAGTGCTGGCCAATGGCCAATTAAAATTTTCAAAGATGCTTAATCATGTTTGAAATTCAACGCAACGATCGGCTTTTGTACCTTTCCATATCAATTATTTGTAAATGCAGTGCCATACTATTTTTTGTAAATGTGTTCTAAAGCAAACACCTAATATAAGATCCATTGTAATATGGCCTCCTTTCATGAGCTGGGGACGGTTAAAGTCGTCACATTGTATCAGGAAGATTATACTCAAGTACAAATCGTACGAAAATTAGGAATGATCCAGGACTTCAGTTTCACGAATACTTAAGCGATGTCGAAAAACCGGAAAATATTAAAGAAAGCCCGAGCAAGGACGTAAAAGATGCACAACCGAGCATGATGGCCGATTTTTTAAAATCAATCCGTTACGAGATCGAAAGCGTACTGCTACTCAACTAAAAAATGATTTGTTTAGTCCTCGCCAAGTGAATATTAATGCCAGAACAATTAGGCGACGATTAAAAAAAGTGAACCTAACTCCAAAACGGCCCGTAAAAGTTCCACGGATTCTTCCCCGTCACAAATCCAGCTGTTTAGAATTTGCTCATACTCATGCAAATTCAAGACCTGATCAATCTTTTCAAATGAGACCAGAATCCAATTATGGAAACTAGATTGACGTAATCTTGTATGCAGAAATACTCATTACTAAATTAATCAATCTAAATTGTAATAAAGCTAATGTCAAAGTTTATAAACCGCTTTTAAAAATTAAAAAAACAAATAGTTTGACACATTTTAACATTCTGCAATGAAAAATAACCGCTATAATTCCATAACGCCAGATTTGTGCCTCTTTTGAGCAAAATACAAATTTGGGATCATTTAATACTAGTTCCACTGAAATTCACCAGCGGGATTTTTTTTATTACAAAAAAGAATATGCGTTAGTTTTGTCCACGAGTGTTTATATGTGCAGCAAATTTTGACGCAACAATAACAAATGACAGTTAAATAAACTAAATATTAAAGATGCAAAACAGGAACTATTCTTGCCCTAACAAATGAAACTGCCAAACTGGTAACGAAATTTCAGGATGAACAAGAAAAGTTGATTGAATTTACCTAATACGAAAATGTACGAGAGATGTGTAGAAAAGTTTACGACTTTTACATGGCGAAGTAGAGTTTCCAGCATTACTTGAAGTAGAATAAGAATTCAAATGAATGCAGACATGGACAAAACTAAGCAGTGACTGATGAGTCATGTTCTGAACCACCAGTGTTAATAATTATTTTACTGGGTCACAAAAAAAAAATGAGACCGGATAAATTTCAAACATTTTTGAAAAATTTGAACTAAATCATTTGAAAATTTTATAAACTTACCCCTTATTATTTATAAAGAAATTTCATCCTTGACAACGACACCAGATAATGGCTCTAAATGTATATGTGGCCTCTCCAAGTAAGGAGGCTTATAGCCTGCGCCTTACCACATATACATTTATAGCGCCACAAACAATTATTTTATCAAGGGGATTTAAATCCGAAGAAGAGTCTCTGAGAAAATAAAACCAGAAAAAATAAAAAAATTGTTTTTATTTTCCAAAATACTTTCCTTACTAATGTCAAATAGTTTCCTTAAATTTTAAAAAAATTGTTTTTTAAGAATAAAAAACTATTGGCTAGTTTTAAGATTTATTTTAGTTTTTAAATAATTATTTTTTAACAAATGTCACACAATTTTATTAAATCAAAGTAATCCGTAATACACTTTACAAATACAATGACATTCACAATGTTTGCGAGTGTGACTGTTCAAGTCAGCAGAAACAAAGAGGTCATCTACAACTACTCATAACATAATATATCCACCACAAAAAGTAGAAAATAACCTCCCCCTTCCCAATTTTTAACAACCCAGGGCCATTGTGTAAAAATACACACCCACCACCCTTAAATAATATAATGAGAATCTCCTCAAGTTCTTTTTTGGCAGTTTGGTTTCGTACTGATAAAAAGTTTGTCTACTCATCAGGTTGCAACGACCAAACTGCCAAAATTCAAACCTTCGTACCTTTAGTGTAAGAAAAATTACCAAATTAAAACTTCTGGAAAAGTGAATTTTATTGTATTTGTAAATAATATTTAGTATTTGTAAATAATAAAATAGCCGAAAAAACTTTAAAATAAATAATAAAAAATAGACGAAATGAAAAATTACACAACGGGATTTCTGGCAAAACAATAAATATAAACATTTTCATAAGTTGTCATTATTATCAAAAAAAACTTGTTTGAAAATGCTAGAACTATTCTTTTGAAATAAATTATTCTGTTTAAATAAATAAACTTTTTAAATTTAAAAAGTATTTTATAAATCATTTTACAAAATATGTTATTAAAATAAAAAAAACTATTTATTAGTTTACAAAAATTTCATCTAAATTCAAAAAAATACTTTTTAAATTCAAAAAATTTATAACTTTTAGAAATTAAAAAAATCGGTTTTTAATTTTACAAACCAAAATTTTTCTCAGTGTGGCCATTTCATAAATTTCTCTTGTAGCCATATTCAGTTGTCGCTTTATGAGTCGCAGCAAAATTTTGTTGAAAGGGTCAACCATAGTTTGGACAATGTTACAAGTCCAAGCAAGATCTACTTCCTCGGGAAATTCACGGCGATAGATGTTTTAGTTCACTTTGATAAATTTGATCTCACAACGGTTAACCTAGCCTGAATTGATGGCAGATCCCAAAAGTTATAACTTGGACAAGATTAACCATCTATCCATCAAACATCTATCGCCGTGAAATTCCCGAGGAAATAGATCTTACTTGGACTTGTAGCATTATCCAAATAAGGCAAACATCACCGGATTGACGGTTGGAGCATTCTTCAATAGTGAACAGCTTCTCATCGGTAAAAATAATTTTCTGGGTTTTGACCCCTGAATTTTAAACACTTTGTATCTTTCAAACCGTACAAACGAACAAATCGTAAGAATATAGACTGTTTGAAATTTTCACGGATAGTCAAGGCTATTTTTCGATTTCTTTTACGGTTTCTTTTACGCGTTCATGCTTTGTGAATTTTTGGTGAATCTCACTTTTGATGATGTTATGGAGTTGTGGAGTGTTGACGGTGCGAGGACAATCTTTTCCTGAACGTTCCGAAAAAATGCGTAACATTTGGCCTGATTTTACCACTTGGAAGATTGTTGAACTTGGAAGATGAAGACAATACATAAAAAATTATTTGGAAAAGCATTCTATACTATTTCTATCGTTGGCACTTGGATAGAGAAACATGAAATACTCATTTCAGGTGAGATAATTATTTATTGACGTCAAACTTGAAACTAATGGAATAGTAAGGAATAATACTGGCTGACAGCAGAGAAATAAGGAATCGACAGCGGTGATTGGCGAGAGCTAGTTTAGAATATTGCAAATTATCGACGATTATATTAGAGTCAAAATAAAAAAGATGGGATTGGTTTTGGATGTGATATGATTCGTAACTTATTTTGATCACAAATGCTGATTACATCGACGTTCTGTATCGAAGTTTGATCTCGTTTGCACCGTTCAAAGATTATAGACCTGTGGCCCTATTCTGGTTTTCCCCGGGAATAGGGAATTGGGAATTAGTGACGTTTTTCTAACAGTTGGGAATTTTTTATTCCGCAAAGTGTATTCTGGCGTTTGGGAATTTTTTTATTGGGGAAAAATAATTCCATTTTATAGCAGTTTTGACGTTAATTTTTCCCTATTATTTTTTGGGGAATTGTAATTCGTACCTTTTGAATTTTGAAACATTATTTTTGCTAATAAATATATATTTAAAAATTAATTAAACTTGAAATATGGTCGTAATACGTGTTTTAGTTTATAAAAATTTACATAAAAAAAATCCCCAAAAAATTATTTCCTGTCTGCCAGAATACACATTTGGGAACGGGAAATATATATTTGGGAATTAGTGCAATTTGTAATTACAGCAAAATATTTTCCCAATCCCCGGGGAAAACCAGAATAGAGCTACTGGTGGGATTTCCTAAGTAGCTTACAGCCTGGTTACATGGTACCGTGTGTTGTGCAGAAAGAGTCAACGTTCTTATACTCAAAGCTGGCTAGTCGGATTATTGTAAACCTAACAGTTCTCGCTCCTTTGAATTATATTTATCAGTCCTGATTTTGCGTCAAGTTTTATACCGATGACGTATTAACTACAACTGTTTACAAAGTTCAATCAAATTTCGCATCTGGTCTGATGCAACAAGCCCTTCCCATTGTGGATTCTCAGTGCACCAATAAGAGTCTTCAAGACTTCGGGAGAAACACATATATCAGAATAACCAGATGATCCCCACTTCTTGGGGGATTGATCACCAAATTCGTTTGCATTGAGCATACTCACTTGGGATTCTAACTTACTTGAAGTGTTTGACGGTTAAATTTAATGGTCCACAAAATATTGCATGGATGGCTATACCACCGGTGATTTATCGTCTACTCACTTACTGCCATTGTAATCATTCTATTTTTGCTTAAGAAATTTATTTTCAGAACTGTTTATACCGCTGATTATGGATTGAATTGCTATAGGAAGTGAAATCTATTAGGTGCACTCATTCAAAGAGAGGAACATTTTCATACAAGTTCAGACACGTTATTGTTTTACTTTGACATTTGATGAAATTCAAGAAGTGAGAATAATTTAATTTCTTCAATCGGTTTATTATTAGGTACTCGTGTAAACCAAATGAAGCTAACATACATTAAACATAGATTAAGAAACCCTGATCTACAATGAACTTATTATCGTTGACTTAGTACATATTAGAGAACATTTGCTACTAATTAATAATATTTATATTTAGTAATCAATCATAATTGTATAACTGGAATTATCAGGCTGCGATAAGTGACAAGTTCGGGCCTAATCTAAAAATGCAAACATTTAAGAAATTCAATTCGAAATATTAGTTATTTTATGCTTAGGTAAGCTAAATACACTGCGCGAAATAGCTATATACCACAAAAAAATGTTTTGTTTTTTTAACAAACTCTTGTTTTATTTTCATTTGCGTCAGATCATTTGCCAATGCATCGTTTGCATATGAATCATTATGTATAGCAGTTTATTCTGATTGGTCGAAAGGAATAGTTATATATGACAAAACTTAGAATTCATTTATTTTATTCATTAATAACAAAAATATTAACAAAAACTGCATTTTAGTAGTTTGTATGAATTCCATTGTTGCTAATAACATCCATCAATTGTCGTAGCATCATCAATTATTATAACCCATTCCTCTTGAATGACTGTTTTAAGCTCCGCTTAAGTAGTAAATTAACCTCCATTTGTGTAGACTCCCTAACGAAGAATGATCCACAAATTTTCCATTAGATTTAAGTCCGGACCAATAGCACGCCTCTGCAATGCTGGCATATTTTGTGATATTCCTTGATGCACATAGCAGCGTGTATAGGAGTATTACCCTGCTGAAATGTCCAACTTCCACCGCACATTTCCTCCCCAAAATTTACTAAAACGTCGTCTAATACGTCAGAAATACTGCAGAGTGTATTCTTCTGCTTTATAAACAGATTGGCAAACAAAGCAAACACGTTGGTCATAATCTGTGGATCAAAGGACTTTTTATCTTTAAATCTCATCCAGGCTAAGTAAGTCTAAAAGTGTTTTATATCTCCTTTAATTGTATTCTTTAGATTGCGAATATAGCTTTTGTATTTAATGGGATTCAAAATTTTGGTTACACACAATAAATTTCTGTTTACTTACTATCTTGGGAACATAATTTGAGGTTTTCATTATAAGCCTTGTCTTTTTTGATGTTAAGGCTGATAAGTTGGTCATCATGCCATGGAGGATACTTTTTCAGTTTGCTCATAGACACGAGAATGAATAAACCAATGTCTTTAAATTGATGTGTGTAAAAATTTTCCACGTTGGCATCTATATGTCATTGCTGTTAATTAATTTATTTATTAAAGTTGGTTAGAACCCAGAAAAGGGCGCTCTTTTGGCCCTGGCAAACTGCAAGAGCTTGAACCATGGCAAGGAAGACAGTTGTCCTACACTAAGAAATTTACAGTTAACAAACTGGGATCGACCTACCTCGACAGCCGTACAGCTACGACGTAATGAAAGTTCTTTTTGTCATACAAAATAAAATTCTTAGCTGATGGAGCACAAAAAAAAATCATATTTAATCGTCGAAAATAAATTCTGAGCCAAACAATAAAACCTTAAATTAAATACACGAAGGCATGCCTCTATCACAAAATTTAAATATTTCAGATAATTCCAGTTTATACATATGAATATGCGTACATTGTAAACCTACATCAACAAGACATAATAGATATTTATAATAAACTCACCGGCCTCGGATTTATATTTGTCACCATTTCAATAATATTATACACCAAGAGACTGGCTGGAGGATGGATGAATAATATGTTTTATAAAGAAAAATTTAATTTTGATAATTACTTCAATAGGTTACACTCATATGACGCATATCAAATTATATGTACTATAATGCCAAAATTCATAAGATATTTAAGTACTTTTAAATTTTATTGTTACAAAACGCGGAAATAGGGGCAGTGCAATTTCTAATAAGTAATAATAACAATGTTGGTTTCAAACATAATTGGTCAATGTCATAAGTAAACCACAAAGTTACGACATTGCACAAGGTTACATTACGCGTGATATTCATAAAATGCGAATTTATGGATGAACCGTTAAATGTGAGGAACGTCAACGGTTATGTTTCCGTTTTATTATTGTTGTAAGCAAAGTAAGCTAAATGTTGGAAATGCACTTTTCTGGTACACAGGTGTCGAAGAAAAAACATAGACAATAATCACCTCTGTTGTGATCTTCTTGTCAATATATGGACGAAATTATGATTGAAACAATGAACCAACAATCCAATTCCAATATGAACCAATGTTGATTTCAATCAAACAAATTAACAACCGATTACACATTAACTAACGTACGGTCCCCATAAGACACATATGTACAGAATTTTTTTACTAGACGCAATACATGGAGGTAAAAGAATTTAAACCGGTATTTGGGTTCGATGATTATATCTCGCAATATTTATTTAGAACGTTTGGAGTTAGATTTTGAGCTAGATTGTGTGGACCGCAAAAATTGTTCTAATAAAAGAAAGATGGTTCCAAATTTAAATTTTTAGAATCAACGCCCAGTTAGAAATAACTTGCATGTTTTGTTGTAGATGCGTAAAGTGCGCTGGGAAACATCTATCAAAAGAATGCAACGAAAGTAAGAACGAACCAGTGAAATGCATACACTGTGATAACCATCGCACCCAACAATTCACATCTGGCTGCGCAGAACCACAGATTAGAATATATGGACGAGCTACTGAAAAAACAAGAACAGAGACTAGGAACACGGATGCGCCAAGTAAAACTATAGAAGTTATTGACTACCTTCATTATAGGTCATAAAAATATAACAAGAAAAATAATGACACAATATTACAGGATTGCTATCTGGAATGCAAATGGCCAAGCGCAACGCATTTCGGAACTAGAAGTATTTTTAAACACAAAAAAACGATATATGCCTAATCTCAGAAAGTCATTTTACCAGAGCCTCGTATATGCCAAAATACGTGGATACCAGTGCTATCAAGCTATACATCCAGCAGAGCTAGAGCTGGGTCAGCAAGAGAATTAGAGCCCCTGAAGACAAAACAATCCTAAACAACTTGTGTAACAAACCTCAACTACTTATAAAGAAGATTATGAGAGAGTCAGCTGGCAAGAACTATTCCCTGTGGAAGGCCACAAAAGTTTTAAAAAGGCCTAAAATGCAAGTGCCGCCCATAATAATGGTTGACGGAACCTGTGCTCTGAACTCCTAGAAAATACCTTCAAACCACCAATTGGACAAGTGGATAATGAATATTTAACAACTATAAGCAAAATAGACGAAGCATCTGTGCTACCAAATACACTGAAAGACATCAAACAAGAAGTAAAAAACCTCAAAGATAAAAAAGCCCTTGGATACTACTTGATAACGGGGCAAATAATCAAAGCTCTACCAGAAAAAGCACTAAGGAAACTTCAGCACATAATCAATGCTATCTTTCGACTAAGTTATGTTCCGAGACAGTGGAAAGTAGCGGAAATTATAATGATTCCAAAGCCTAATAAGCCGCTAAACGAAAAAACATTATATAGGCCTACTTCGTTATTAAAAACATCAAAGATCTTCCTAAAGACTGTTTCTCAAGAGACTAAATCCTAGAACAGGTACATAGGATTATTGATACAATTAAGGAGGCGCTGTAGAAAAACGAAGTATATTCAGCAATATTCTTAGACGAAGCCCGAACATTTGATAAGGTTTAGCACCGTGGTCTAGAATTTAAGCTCCAACAAGATTTGCCAAAACAACATTTTGAATTGCTAAAGTCTTACATCAAAGACCTTTACTTCCGAGTGGGACAGGAAGGGGAATACTCAAAACTAAAGAAAATATTGGCAGGGGTTCCACAAGGCAGTGTTCTAGACCCTGTATTATACCTCCTGTATACAAATAATCTACCAAACATAATAGAAGCTAGAATAGGAACGTTTGCTGATGACACAGCTGTTATGACCACCGGTGCTAGTACTGTTGATTCTGTGACGGTTCAATCAACAAGTTTATTTTACCGGTGAACGATTAAAGTAGGAATTCCTAAACTGAGTGTTTCAGGATTTATTGAATTGAATGAGTAAAACGGAAGTGCCATAGAATTCTATTATTAAACAAAAAACATTCCAATAAATATAAAATAAATATAAATCGAAGATCATTCATCAAATGTAAAACCAATCGAATGTTGTTAAATAAAATATTAAAATAAATTATATTAATAAAAGATTATAAAATATAAGTTGGACAATTGTTCATTAAATTTATGTACAAAACCGTGTATTTTCGATCGGTTAAATACGGCAATTCCGAAGTCGGAAAACAAGTAAGCCCATCGCTATTCACGGCGGGTGTTGCGAGTGTAAATTCTAATAGTCGTTTTATAATTACCGATCGTCAAAATAAATTACAATTTTTAGTTGATACGGGCGCCGAAGTTTCAGTGATTCTTCCATCTAGTTCACAAGTAATTGAATCACCAGAATTTAAGTTATTCGCACCAAATTCAACAATCATCGATACGTTTGGTCAAAGAAATTTAACTCTTGATTTAGGCTTTCGAAGACCATTCAACTGGAAATTCATAATAGCTAAAGTCGACAGATGCATTTTAGGGGCTGACTTTTTAGCTCATTTCGGTTTAGTAGTTGATGTTAAACGCAAAAAGTTGATTGATACTTGTACTAACTTCACTACAACGGGAAAACCAATATAAATCAATTCGTATGGTATTACAACTATCAAAACCGACGAATACCATCCAGGTATTTTACAACTACTAAAAAAATTCAAATCAGTGACTCATGAATCACAGTCTTAACATTGTAAAACGTAATATTACACATTGCATTAAAACATCAGGTCAGCTATGTCATGCAAAAGTTCGAAGACTAAGTTCAGATAAAATGCCAAATCGGAAATCGAAACTTCAAAGATTAAACGAAGCTGGTCTTGTTATTAATTTGAACAAATGTGAATTCGCCAAAAATGAATTATCACTTTTACGTTTCGAAATTTCTAATCAAAGTTTATCCAAGTTAGAGAGTGAAAATAATTCAAGATTTTCTTCAACCGAAAACCATCGACGGTTTACTTATATTTCTGGAGATGATAAATTATTATAGAATTTTTCTACCTAATGCAGCATCTGATTAACCTCCATTATACGAATTTTTAAAAGGTCGAAAAAAAGGACAAATTATAAATTCCCTGGACTGCAGTTACATATAAAGCATTCGAATTGTGCAAATCTAAATTAGCAAAATGTACACCATTAGCATATCCGGTTCAAAATTCGAAGTTCGCAATATTCGTTGACACGTCTGATTTAGCTGTAGGAGCATCATTACAGCAGATTACAGAAAAAGGTTGGGAACCTTTATTTTTCGTCTCACGTAAGATACAAGCGGCTGAAATACGCTACAGCACATACGACAGAGAATTATTGGCAGCATATGCAGAAATCAAACATTTTAAAAATTGTATTGAGGGAAGAGAGTTTATTTTATTTTCGGATCATAAACCTCTAACAGTTGCGTTGCATCAATATTTGGATAAAGCTTCACCTAGACAATGACGCCATTTAGATTTAATTGCACAATTCACATCTGATATTAGAAACATCTCAGGAAGTTCTAAAGTTGCTGCTCACACACTGTCACGTATTTAACAAGTGGACGTTGGAACCAAAATTGATTACGTTTTGTTGGCAGAAGCATAACGTTCAGATCAAGAATTTACTGCATTGATTGAATCAAATCCGAGTTTAAATTTTAAAAAATTACCAATATTTGGATCGAACAAGTATACACTTTTTGTGACATCTCAAATCGCAATCAACGTCTATTTGTGTCAATACATTCCAACGACAAATTTTCGATTCTTACCATAATTTATCACATCCCTGAATTATGGTAACTACAAACCAAATTACGAAAAAGTTCATATGGCCTTCAATGACAAAGCAAATACGCACGTGGGCAACGAACTTGTTTGTCAAAAATGTAAAATTACCAAACTACCATTAATCCTGCATGTAGCGGAATCATAGAACCATGGATTGAGCGGATTGAGCAACAACGGATTGAGAACTGCATTTAGAGAGGATTTTAAAAGTTCTTCGGCAGAATTATCGTATGGGCAAAATCTTTGATTGCCCACAGATTTTGTTACAGAGAACACGACATGCCAAAAATCAAATTTTCGTTTTCAAAGATCAGTCAAATTGCGAATCTGTTTTGGTAAGGTCGGATGCATTACGACGCCCTTTACAATCTCCATCGAGACTTAAACATGGAATACGTCAGCGATGATATATTGGTAGTACAAATTAATTCGGTTCGTTTTTTTAATTTTAATAATGCATTTATTTTAAAATAAAATGAATGAACAGGTTTTACGACTTTTTCCCACCTCTCAGGCAATTTTCGAATCCCATCTCGGAAAAACGTTTCGTCTTTTGAGGCCATCCAAGTTTGAGCCCAATACAGCGGGTGCGGTAAAATATCCCACTTGAGCGTTTCCAAATATTTTTTTCCGACTTTTACAACGTGAGGCCGAGCGTTATCAAACGAATTAATTGTAGTCTGTACCACTCGTTCGTAATGGAAACGCCAGTTTATAGCAGCGGGTAGTACACAACGCCTCTTTGGTCCCACCAGATACACAGCATAACGTTCGAACCATGAGTGTTGGTCTTTGGTATTGATGTTGAGGTCGATAGCAACGATTGGCCGGGCAAAGCGTAGAATTTTTTCCTTTTGGGGTTATCATAGAAGATCCATTTTTCGTCACCATTCACTATCCGATGTAAAAAACCCTTTCCTGTTTGCCTTTGAGCAGCTGCTCACAAGAAAAAAATCACCTTTCCACGTTTTTTGGTTTCAATTCATAAGGGGGTAATTGCCTTGCTTTTGAATCATTCCCATAGATTTCAATCGTACGGTCACGCCTAATATACCAACAAGTTCCTCTTGCGTTTGAGTTGAATCTTCATCGAGTAATACCTCGTAATTCATCGTCAACGAATTTTTGTGGCTGTTCTAAGCGAGGCTTATATTCAACACTGATATCATCATTTTTGAAGCATTGAAACCATTCCCTACATGATTTATCGGTTGGAGCATTGTCACCGCAAACTTCCACAAGCATTCGATGTGCTTCAGCTTCCAATTAAAACAAAAAATTAACACGTCTCGCAAATGCGGTTTAGTTATCCTAAAATCCGACATAAGTATTCAACACCATAAAAAAACACATTTTGTATTAAACGCAAAGCAATACAAACTGAATGTTAACGCCAGCTGACTAATCTGTCTGAAACAACGGAAATCAGCTGTCACTATAAAAAAAACTCCAATACAAAAATTTGCAAGGAGTCATGTACTGCGACTGCACCAGCATGACAACGATGATCTGCGACACCTGCTAGATCGCACTAATGGGCCGAAGCGTCTAAAAAGAACAAAGCCTTTAGAACTAGTGGTTCCCGGAGCCTCTTAAATCAAAGGACTAGCAGAGCTGGGATGAACCGATAATCTAATAAAACAATTACTAGATAATCAATGAGATTTTTTGTATAATACAGAAATAAAAATTCCTTAAAAAAGAAAAAAAAATAGTCCGATATTTCGTATTAAAAAGGTGTTGTATTCACAATTCGTATATAGTAATTGTAAAAACCCATACTTTTATTACACGTAATACTAATTTAACTATAAAATATTTTTCACACGCATCTATATTTAAAAAAATAAAAAATAGAAACATCAATAAATTATCTTAAGATAACGAAAAATGTGCTTAGATTATGGGGTTTCATTAAACTTGATAACATTTGTTTCAAGCACTGTACACCAATTTCTAGTGGAACATTATAAAATTTGACATGATTATTACTTAAAAGTGGCTACCGCAAAATAATAAAATTACAGCATTATTAAGTAATTCTCAGCTGCGCATTGATAAAATGCTAGTTCCTTATTTATGATGACTATACGAGTAAAACAAAATACAGACACGATAAAATTAAGACGCGCGAATTTGTACTCAATACACAAAGAATGTGAGTCTTATTTTTATAACAATAGAAACAAAGACGACATAACGAGTTTTTTATATTATAGTATTTGCAAAATAATCTTCATAAACAACAATTGCGTGATGTACTGCCGCACATGTACATTGTATGTACTACACGTTGATCTTGAAATTCGATTTATTATTAAATTGGATTACTAATAATATATTAAATTAACAAGTAAGTATAAATGCAAGGCCATTGCAACTAATTCTTAGCTGCATACGTATGGATGCATAGTAAAATTATGTATTTCTAAACCAGTGTATAGATATTCTATTCAATGTTTGCGAAATTTGCAGTTTGGTCGACACATTATTTCAGATGTGTGTATAACTTGTACGAAGAGCGAGTTTCTCATTTCATAGCTTGAGAGGAACTATTTCAAAGTCATGAATTATTTCGCTGGTCAAAAGTTCATTTTGATTTGTGAAACAACGCCAATTAAATTGAACATGAATGTTTTAAGTTAAGGTTTTTTAATTTTATATGGAGTATGTTATGCGTTGTAAGATAGGTGTAAATTACTTGCAATTGTCCCCCATAATGTTGCATTTATATTTCAAGTTGATTTTGCAGTGTCATAGAAATTTATAATTTTTATAAAATTACGCGTTAATAAAATAAAATATCTCTTTACATATTTCTCTCCACGATTCTATAGAGAATTATGCAAATTTAAAATAAAAACATGGTTGTAATGACTGGCGAAAAAATGTTGTAACTTCTTAAAACTATAGTGAATTACGTTCAAATTAAAAATATCTATATTGTAATGTGGTATACAACTTTAGTGTGGATCAAATAAGAAAAGCTCGATCATAATTGGTTAGAGCAAATAAAATGAATACTTAAAAGGTTTTACTATACCATTAAATTCTGTTTTAGTAGTTCTGTTATTTTGAAATTAATTTATTTAATAAAACATTGGAATGTGAAGAAAATACTTAACTTTTATGAATTCCTTAAATTATATTTGTTTTAGTGATTTAGTGGTGCAGTGGTTAAAGATTCGGCACTTGACCTAACCGGGAGGCGCTGGGTTCGAATCACACCAGAGGATACTTAATAAAATTTACTTAAATCTAGTTCGAATTAATTTCATTTGCATTTGAAATTAATTTTCGAAATTGTGTCAATGTAACATTAACCTGCTTAATTCTTTTAAACAATAATTGCAGATTGTACTTCAATTCTTATTTTTAGTGTTGTTGCGTTAAATTGATTTAACTTTCAGTTATTCGGACCAGCCGAATTCATGGTTCTTGGAATTACAGATAGCGGTGAATTTATTAACAAAAATTAAGTTCTACAAATATCTTGTAGTACTTGTTTCGGACAAGCATTAAATATTTAAATTAATAATTAGCAATCTAAAGGGTTTTTCAATAAGAGCGAGACGGATGTTGGCCGCCTGTGGCGGCCATGTTGTTTTGGTGACCTCTGTTTAATCTTTTTTTTCTGTCACTGATGCTAAATCACCATGACAAGTTATACGATTGAGCAGCACGTCAAAATTTGGCGGCACATTTTTGGATGAATAATGCGCTATGTAAACAAGCAAAATTGCCGTATATGGGACGATACCCACCTACACGAGGTTCACCAGGTGGCAATGCATCCACAAAAAATTACTGTTTGATGCGGCCGGTGGCATCATTGGATTTTTTGAAAATGACGTTGGTGAGGCCTTCAACGGCGAGCGCTACAGAACGATACTAACCGATTTCTTTTGGCGTAAATTGAACGATATAGAGGTAGACGACCTATGTTTCCAGCAGGATGGGGTTACGTGTCACACAGCAGACGCAACAATGGACATTCTATAAGAACGATTTGAGGGTAGGGTTATTTCTCGCAGAGGTGACGAGAATTGACCACCAAGATTGTGCGATTTGACCCCGCTAGACTTTTTCTTGTGAGGCTTCCTCAAATCGCAGGTCTATGTCTATATACCAATAATCCGCAATCGACCGATGCCCTTAAAGAAAACATATCCAATACCTTAAATTGTTTAATGAGCTTATAAGTTTAAAAAATTAAAATAATGGTTATTTAGCTCTTTTAATATTTTATTTATTACTACTTAAGCTTTCGGAACCATTTCGGTTCCATTCTCAAAAGTAAGATACTTACTTTTGAGAATGGAACCGAAATGGTTCCGAAAGCTTAAGTAAATATTAAAAGAGCTAAATAACCATTATTTTAATTTTTTATATCCAATACCATTGCTCAAATTCAGCCGGATCTATGCGGCAGAGTTATTGAAAATTAGACCACTCGGATCCGTGCCACTGCGAGAAGCCGTGGTGGACATTTGAATGACAATAAATAATGGCATACATGGGTCTTTCAAATAAAAAAAGAATTTCATTAATGAGCACACAGCTTGTTTTATTCGATTTCAGCATCGACTCGCTCTTATTGAAACCGCCGTTCTTATAAGTAGGTTGTTGAGCTAACGAATCGATTACCTATAGAATGAAGATATTTAAAACAATTATATTGTTAATTTGATTTTTGGACCAACAGATAGTCGAGTAAACTGTTTTATAAAAAAAATTAAATCTTGGAACTAACAAGGAAGGGGCGCGAAGTGTCCCTCTCCGATTTCGCTGAAATTTGTGTGAAAGTAGACTGAAAAATAAAGGATACGTATTTTTTTTATCGGCGGAAAAACACTCTGAGGGGTGAAACAAACCCTCGGAAGTTGGGGGTAAAAATCGGACTTTTGATAATTTCGCCTAGAAAAATCAGTGAAATTTCGAAGAAACTTATTTAGGAATGTGTATTTTAATGAGCTAAATAATACACTATTTTTTCAAAAAAATTCGGAACAATCCAGGGGGTGAAACACGCCCTAACAGGGGTAAAAAAATCAACTAATTGATGTAAAATTCTTACATTAACGTTGAAAAATCTGGAAAAAATATATGTTACTTAATAAGAGAAATCAAATGTTTCTCTCTCTCTCTCTCTGGCTTTCACATCCCATGAAGGCATTTCGCCGCCTGCACAATGGCCCTCCATCCATCCCGATCCATTGCTCTCGTCCTCCAGTTTCGACATCCTAATGCTTGCAGATCTTGTTCAATGTCGTCACGCCAGCGTAGTCGGGGTCTTCCTCTACGACGTACTCCGGCTGGTTGTTGGTGAAACACTTTATATATCATCCGTTGTTGTTGGGACCTTGTAACGTGGCCGAGCCATCTCACTCGATTGGATTTAATGAATCCGATGATATCGCTGCCTCCGAGGAGTTGCTTTATTTCGTGATTCATACGAATCCGATATTCGTTGTTCGCAACTTTAATTGGACCAAAAATTGAACGGATGACCTTCCTTTCGAATGTAGATAACAATCTACAATAATCAAATGTTTCCCAATCGAAAAATTCAACGTTTCGCTAAAGGGGTGGTTAACTTCCTGTCAGTAGAGGTAGAAGCATTACGATATATTCTGGGACAAACCAAGGGTATTGTTAAAAACGCAACGTTATACAATTTTTCTAGATTTTTTCCAGAAGATTTTGAACTTTTTTCTGAATATTTCGTAATTTTTCAAATTTATACGCCGACTGGGGATGTTTCGAACCCTAAAAATTATTAATATTAATGAGATAGGTTAGTATTAACCATTTATAAGGGTAATAAGAAACTTGCGTCGAGAAAAAATTTTTCTCCTTTCCATAATTCAAAGATTCAGGGTAGGGGTAATTTACCCCATACGGGGGGTAGTTTCAAAAAATCCTCGAACACGTCAACATATATTTCTTTCAGATTTTTCCGCGTTAATGTAAGAATTTTACATCAATTAATTGATTTTTTTACCCCTGTTAGGGGGTGTTTCACCCCTTGGATTGTTCCGAATTTTTTTCAAAAAATAGTATATTATTTAGCTCATTAAAATACACATTCCTAAATAAGTTTCTTCGAAATTTCACTGATTTTTCTAGGCGAAATTATCAAAAGTCCGTTTTTACCCCCAACTTCCGAGGGGTGTTTCACCCCCTCAGAGTGTTTTCCGCCGATAAAAAAATACGTATCCCTTATTTTTCAGTCTACTTTCACATATTCAAATTTCAGCGAAATCGGAGAGGGACACTTCGCGCCCCTTTCTTGTAAGTACATACTTATGTTGTTTTACTTAGTTAGTTTTTGTATCTTCTAGATCCATGCCTTTAATTTAAACTAATTTTCATTTTCGGGAGAAAATCAATACATCGACATACACAGTCATTAATAGTTCCAGATTAACTGTTTAACACATTAATCTTTATTAATACAAATACTAGAAATTGTTTTATTTCTAGTTATGACTAAATTTAAATCAAATTGTGCTAAGTATCTTGTGTAAATAAATACTAAATATCGGCTTTATTAGATGCCTCTATCTGTCATAACTAAGCACGGTGTCCCACATTGCAAGAGACCGCAGGATTCTTCAATCAAAACCAAATAAGATCAATGACGTAATTAACAAAACTAAAACCAACCATCTGATGGAGTGCAGATGTCGGAACCAATCCGTCGCCATGTGAGGGTACAGACTACCATGGGGACTATCATTATGCGAGTATGTAAATTTCGTGTGAGAAGGTAAACGGTTTGCACGTAGGTGGTTTGCAACGGACCATAAAAGATATGCCGTAAAAAGCACAATGTCAATGTGATTTCAACTGTTAAAAACGTTTTAGTAATTTTACCCGGGTAAGACGGAAAATGGTTAAAATTCATTCTCTTAATGATTTTACAGACCTGTGCCGTACTTACGCATCAGTTAATCAAATTAACTAGATAACATCAACCCATTTTATTTCGACTAGTTATCTACAAACTTATTGTACAAATTTGCCCAAATTCAGGGAATACCGCGGCTCTTACACCAAATAAATTTTTTGTTTAGCAAACATTTTTTCATCAGAAAAGCATATCATATTTTAAGACGTTTTTAATAAGAATAAAGATTATTTCATCTGCAACTTTCATCGTATTTATGCTATTAAAAATGTAGAGAAATTAAAATCGATACGAATTTTGAAGTTATTCGCAAGTTTAATATCCTCTAAAAATTTCGAAAAAGATCTATTTAATGTCCAAATATAATTAAATTGATAAATGTGATAAACGTCATAACTTTTATCATAAACCAACTAAAGAATCAAACTAAATAGTAGAATATCTACCCAAATATAGACAAAAAATCTGACAGAATCGGAACGAACGAATTGAATACATGAAAACATACTAATGCTGTGTGCCTCACGTCGTTTTTTTTGTCTAAATTTCCAACTAACTAAATTGATGGTTAGTTCATACCAATTGTTCACAGATGGCACAAAACAAACCGCATCTGATGTTTAATTAAAATCTGCTATATAAACTTAAATTTAAAATTCTACAAACTAGAAATGGTTTGTAGAATTTTAAATTTAAGTTTATCTCTCTCTCTCTCTCTCTAGCTTCACATCCCATGAAGGGATTTTGCCGCCCGCACTATGGTCCTCCAGCCGTCTCGGTCCATCGCTCTCGACCTCCAGTTTCGACATCCTAGTGCCTGTAGATCTTGTTCGACGTCGTCACGCCAGCGCAGTCGGGGTCTTCCTCTACGACGCACACCGGCTGGTTGTTGATGGAACACTTTATTGGTCATCCGTTGTTGTGGGGACCTTGCAACGTGGCCAAGCCATCTCACTCGATTGGATTTGATGAATCCGATAATATCGCAATCTCCAAGTATTTGCTTTATCTCGTGGTTCATGCGAATCCGATATTCATTGTTCGCGACTTTAATTGGACCAAAGATGGAGCGAATGACCTTCCTTTCGAAAGTTGATAACAATCTACAATCATTAGTGGTCATGGTCCAGCTCTCGCTTCCGAAAGCCAGCACAGGTCTTATTAGTGCTTTATAAAGTGCCAGCTTGCACGACTGCGATCCATTTCTAGTCGGTAATTGATAAATCGAAACTAATTTTTCAGTTTAGAACTAAATATCAGAGACATCTAACAATACCAGGATGAACTAACGATCGATTTAGTTAATCGGAAATTTAGACAAAAAAATCGGCGTCAGGCACACAGCATAAAATAATTATATAGAAGAAACGAAACGAAAACGAACGGAGAAATTGATTCAATTCAATTTGCTTTCGTTTCGTCTTTGCGGTTATACACAATCGGTTATGATTGTTTTTGTTATCCTTACAAGCACATTGTTAGTGTTACAGCTATCGAATTGCTATTGATAATTATAAGCAGAATAATCAACTCATCCCAATATTTTTTGTGAAAACAAATTTTATGATCTAAAGTTAATGATGACGAGTGCATAAAACTTTATGGACTCGAAGTTTATGAACTTCAGTATATTTCAGTATACAGAACAAAAAAAATAAAAAAGAAATATATATTCGATGACTAATCCGCCAGTTTACACGAGTTGTGATTCAACCAAAATTTTCTTCTCTTCTTTTCCCCCTTGCCAATAAACAAAATTTAGTTTTTAGGTAGGGGAGAAAGAAGAGAAGAATTTTTTGGTTGAATCACAACTGGTGTAAACTGGCGGAATGAGCGTATTTGTATATACTTGGTTATCGATAGTATACAGCAGAACATGAAAAGAGGACACACTGCAATCCACCCACAAATACATCTTTCTTGCTATACTTATGGCGAAATTGAGATCGTACGATTGTAATATTATATACATACTTAACTTGCACTACGGTCTATATTTTATGTTATAACTATACCTTGCTCGCTCTAACTCATTTTTATATTTTCTATGATGTTGGAATAAGTATTCATGTATACGTGAGACCATAGCGCGCTTGCGACCAACAATAAATATTTAATTTGAATTCGGAATAGAAAAAAAAAACAGTAAGCCTAACCAAATTAGTGGAATAAAGCCTTAGTGAAATAAAGCAAAATATTGGTGTTATAATATTTTGTTAGTGTCAAATATTTTTTTTTATAGTATATCCTTTCAAAGGGTAAGTTTTTGTGGTAAATTCACGACGTTACATAAGTTCTTTTTTTGTCCATTACAACACTAGATTGCTTCGGTGACGGATCTTTTTTTTAATTAACGTGAGAGTTAATCAAACCACAGACCAACCCTCAACCCAAAGGAATATTGTGGTAGGCTTGCGGGACCGTGAATTGGATCCCACCCGCCTTAGGTCTCACGCGTCATTATTTACCTGTACATTTTTTTGGGATATATTATATCCATATAAATTGATTTTAACGATCGATTGCGGACGAGAATTTCTAATTCGTGGCCTAGATACGGTGACGTCAACGTGAACTTTCTTCGGAGAGCAACAGGAAATTTACTATATACATATGTACTGCTAGCTGCACATGCGGCATTACCACATATTCCGGTCAAATTGATCGATCATCTTTAAAATTGTTTAACATGAAGTTAAAAAAAATAAGATAATTATTTAGTTAAACAGTTTAATAATTTTAAGATTCAAAAGTGAATGAAAAGTGCTAGTTTTTTTTTTTTTTTTTTTTTTTGATAGTGTTTCACATATAGGTTTCATTACCACCGCTTTCGCAGAGTACTCTACGAAAAGACGAGTGAGTTTAAGTTTAAGAAAAAAAAAAACATTTTTTTTTTGTATAAAGAATAATTTTCTTGCATTTTTCGTTATGTTTTCTTTTTGTTTTTTTAAATTACTTTAAATAAATGATTCTTATATTTATAATGAAGTGAGTTATTTCTATTTAATGGTCAATGATGTTGTGTTGGATCGGGGAATGGAGAAGAGATTTTATAAATGTTCTTTTTTGAGTGAATTGTGATTTGTGATGACATATAGGTTTGTGGTGTCTCGAATAAGTATGTCGGCAATGAACCCCCGTATCTCCTATGAGATATACCCGACTCGAAAAGTGTCAGCCGCGCATGCAGATGCACGTAACAACATGTCCAATTTTCAAAATATTTTATATTTTTATTGGATTCAAACGCAGAGTATTTAGTTTACCAAAAATAAAATGGGTTTCCCGAGTTAGTTTTCATACACACGAGAAGTAAACTTCAAATATAAAATTAGAAACAAATATGAAAATTTCAAAACCGTTTTCACCAATTCGTCTATATAACCAAATATTAAATAGTATCAATATAGGACATTGCCTTGTAAAATCGTGTTCCAAAATTTTTTTTCTATAAGACAAGTGTGAAATTAGCTGTTTTAGTAAACTCGTTAAAAAAAACTCGGAAATCAACACAGCTGAGGAAAACGACAAAAGCGACACGGTGGCAAAAAATCTAATTACGGTAATGCGATAAGATAAGAGAAAAAAGAACACGAACGTGCTATATATATGTTCAATACCACTACAATTATTATTACAATTATTGTAGTGGTATTGATATGTTATTTAATATATGATATAACCATGGCTCCTTCGTCTTTCTGTTTCATTTCGTTTCAGTCCGTTTCGTTTTCGTTTATATAACTAGCCCATTACAGTATTCACAATGCGTAATGGTGCTGTCTACACGAGTTGCAACTGCAATACAACATTTCCTCGTTTTGCTTATAAATTAATTGGAGGGTGAACATTCTTGTTGCACTTTTTCAACATAAATTTTAGGTGAGGAACGAGTTGCAATTCACAAATACAAAGACAAAACAATAACAACATTTTTTTGGGGTTCGATTTTTGTTTTTTGTAACTGCTTTTATTTCAAATTTGAATTTTTACCAGTCAATACCGCCTACAAATATAAATTTAGCACAAGCAGACAAGTTATCACTTCAAAACTCAATACTAAATCAAAATAATTTTACACACGCATATAGACAAGTAACAACAATTTTCGTATTTCGTCTAAACGTGAGAAGTTGTAGTGTTGCGTTGCAATGTTAACTTCGTGTAAACAGCACCAATTGATGTCGCCGGAATCGTAAACAAAGTTTATCAAATATATCTAATGCATATTCGTTTGATGCAAAAGCCGTGTACAATTCGAATAATTCAAAAGATATCTGCTTGCTGCGCTTACTCCCCAGCTAAATTAGCAATGGTACAGTCGTGTTTAAATCGGTGCCATATTTCGTTGAACATTGCTAATGTAGCTGTAGAAACGACGAAGCAAACAGAATAAAAAACATTTAAGTTCAACTTAAAGGGGAAAACACCTGTATTAAATAAATAAATCGTTCATTACAAAATAAAAATGGCGTCATGGTTGAATCTTTAACCGAGATGAGATTTAACTTTAGAAAAGCAAACTTCGATCTTCTCAACCCGCTCTTAGTTGAAATAGACTTTTCACTTATTTCTGACCGTTTCCGATATTCGGTCGAGTATTTTTATAGATCTGTTACGTAATTAAGTATGCAGAAAAATTTCAATCAAGCTCATCAAACTGAAATACAAAAACCTCGATATAACGGACCCCGATATATCGGACTTCGGATAAACCGGACAAAAATTTGATTTTTTTTAGTACATGTAATAATATATGTACTTATGTTTATTATTCAATTCAGTACCTGCAATGGATGAACCTATAAACGATATAAACCCAAAAAATCGGCGCATATATTGTTCAGGACGTGTGCGATATAAAGGGGAAATCACATAATATAACAAAAAATTAAAGGCAAAAATAACTAAAATAATTAAGAAAACAGAAGCATTTATGTTGTTGCATTTCTAAAAATTATTGAATGCATCCATTTCTCTGTAAACTTAAAACACAGTGAATTTGTATCATCTAAAAAAACGGACTCGTAGAGTAAGCTCTACAACAAAAATTAACCGTTATAGAAAAGTTGGAGTCCGGGGTGTCGATGTTACAGTCACAAATTTACAATGGCAATCGGTTTCATCGCGTTTGTACTGACGCCTCAAAACACACAAGCATCAGGGCACGAAGACACAACACGCGGACTGAAAATCAAGAAGGTGAAAATCTAGGCGCTAGGTTCCTACAAAAATTTGTTCCTGCAGTCCGAACATTTCAAGAAAGTGAGCTTGGAATAGAACCAGAAGAAATAAAATGTTTATTGCTTCTGGACAATGCACCTGATCATCTATCGGCGATAACAATTAAAAAAAATATTATTTTTATATAACGGACAATCGGCTATAACGGATTGCCCTCATCCGAATTAGTCCGGTATATCGAGGTTTTACTGATTTAGGATCCACGTCGATGATTGCAAACGGACTACTCATAAATATATCAATAATCTCTCTAACGGTCATAGAGCGACCAGAATGTGCATCAAATATCAGTGCATTATTTTTGAAATAAGAAACACTATTTTGAGCCCGGGAAATATCGTTAATTATCTTGTTTCGAGTCATGATGATATTCCAGCCATAGTATTGACGAGAAATAGCGAGCCTCTGTCGATTCCCATCTACTTATACCCTTTTTAAATTATCCTTGCAATGTGGTTCTTTCCCACAATTCTGGAACAAATTTTACGTAATTCCGATACACATAGAGTCCTCTTTCTGATGTCACAAATTAAAAACCCATCACCCAAAAATACCTTGCCTACCTAACTGTGTCGTGAGTTCTACAGGTCAGTTATATGTGAGGCACAGTACGGTTTTCAAAGGGGTAGATCGAATGTTGTCCACAAGTTATATAGCAACATCCGGAGTACCATAGAGCTCTCATTTGGGTCCACTTGTTATAAGAAGTTCCTATCTAGACTGCTTTGCGTGGTGACTGCAAAATATCGCGGATTATTTCTGCCATGTCGAATTGCATGTTACTTCCAGACGTTCTACATAGATTAGCTTTGTGGTGCAAAAATAAGACAAATTAATTTAACATATTAAGCGTTGGTCGAAGAAGTTTCGTGGCCCGCATCTTTCAAAATCACCATAAATTATTTATGGTAGACCCGCACCTCAGATATGTTTTTCTTACCACGGAATCTATATAAGGAGGATGAGCAGTACAGAAACGATTTTTACACCATCGACTTAATTTTATGCAGATGCAATCACTGAATAAACGCCGTACCATTACTGATATAGGTAATAGTTATCCATGCGCTTCTCTATGGCAGCATCGTTTGACAGAATATACCTCAGAATTTAACGTTTTGTATAGTATTCAGCACAATTTGAGATCAACTGAGGTATTTGAGGTTATATTTCATCGCAATCAATCTCAACTTTGAACTCCAAGACAGTAAATCGGCACGATTAAAAGGAAGCTTCGATATAATGTCATCCCTTCTTTTTGAGGTCCTGATTATTTTTCTAACTAAGATGTTCAAATCGAATACTAATACTAATTACTTTTTCTAATATAATTCCTACCTAAGACCCTTTACATCCGAGGTTGTACGATCCCTTCGGTTATCTCATTTGATTTCAATAATTTTTCTTTATTTAGTTCAAAAAATTTACTAATCCACCTTGAATGCAGTTTTCTTGGTATTATACTTTACCTTATTTATTATTCCCAATAAATGTGAATATTGATTTGTGTGATTGTAAATATTTAATCACTTGTTTCAAATGTTTAACCTTAACAATTGCATTAATTCCACTTTATACCGTTATAATTTTGATCAATACATAATATAAGCGTTTGGCATAATTTAGCAAAAACTTCATACTGCCATGATAAAGACACGTAAATTTTTGCAAATTTATTTACTAGTAAAACTTAAACAGTATCTTCACATGCATATATAGGGTGCTTGTTATAGAGGCCTGTTTTACGAATTTGCTACGCACTTATGGCAGCAACAACAAATTTGACAACTGCTTTGGACTCAGTTTGGTTTGCCATTTCGTGCGCTATATGTTCATTTTACGATCGACTCTGAGCAAATCGTTCATCTGAGCAAATAAGTAATTCGAATAAAGTTGGAACGCTTTTGCACGGTTTTTCCGGTGTTTTATTTCTCTATTAAATAACATTTATTGGAGTAGAACCACTGTGGTTTCAAAAAACACGTCGGTTGTGTACATTTTATTCATTCTCAAAAGGTTAACACAAAATATGATTTCAACAGTCCTACAAAGTATAAAACTTTCCAAAACAATCAAACAATTTAAGTATGAGAAGGCCTACAAAATTCGATAAAAATTCTTTCTGTGCATTTAGTTTTGAAGCACTAGGTAACCATTATTTGAATTTGGCCCAAAAGTACTAAGCAGCTGGAACAAATCATTTTGATGGGCCATTCCAAGTACCTATTTGCGTAAATTGAATGAAAAAGTCAAAATAATTTTCAAATACGTTAAAATAGCATACAGTCGAATTTATTTGATTATAAGCAACGTATTATGACGTATATCACAACTCTATACTTTAGCGAAAAATTAAACTAGCGCTAAATTAGACTAGCAAAGTGCCAATTTATATTAGCGAAACACCAAATTAGATTAACGAAGTAATAAATTTGCAAAACTGCTAAGCAAAACGAAAAATGCGATTAGCTCCGCAACTTATAAGGAACCAGGAGAAGAATTGCAGGAAATTAGAGAAATACTCAAAGGCCAACTTGAACTGTTAATGCTGAACCAGTCACTCCGTAAGAGCTTAAGTTGCACTGTTTTAGCCAACTTAAGTTTGAGATATTCGTTCTATTGCTCAATGAACAAATTCTGCAGTTTCGCTGGCTTCTAACTGTAAATGGTCAAAACGGAGTGCAACATAAGCGCTTACGGACTAACTGATTGAGTTTTTAGAAGGAAAAATTAGTCAGAAGCTCCAAAATAAAATAAGTGAATTGGAGACCCGCTTAGAAAATCGTCTCACACACCAATCAAACTAATCAAGAACAAAAGGTTCAAAAATCTAACAGAAGAAGCAAATAATCCAGGATCGAAAACTAAAGAATTGCAAAGCGGCAGAGACCACAACCGAAAATTCCAATTAATAAAGTGTAACAACGAAGTTGATCACTAAACAAAAGGCGACCCAGAAATATATGAGAAGCAATGAGGGGTAAAAGTGCCCCCATTGGAGATCAAACAAAAAAGTGCTGAAGATTCTGGAGATATAGATGGCCTCATAATGAAAAATACTCAATATGTAGTCGATCTACGATCAAAGCAACGTCCCAAGTGGCAGCAATAAAACGGAATAGCGAAATGACCAATGGAACGGCCGTACAAAATTATCTAGGAAATATATCAGACTGACGAGAAATTGGATACAACTACGTTCCATAGGATGAGGAAGAATCGAAAAACGAAAGCAATTGTAAACGATGTTGTTATTAACAATGAAGCAAACGAGTAACCAAATTACAAATACACTCATAAATACATTTAAATTCCAAAATTGTGAATTAGTTCAAGTTCACCAACCAACCAATTTGGAATTATTTTACTGACTATAATTGGTAAAAGTGTTTAATTTACGAATAGAGGAAATCTAATAAGTTTAATGTTTCATTTGCAAAGCCCTTCACAAAAAAACCAAAAACTAAAGTGTTGGTACATCTACAGCTTAAGAACTTTGATATCAATACAACAACGTAAATCGGTCTAGTTTATTTCTCAAACGCACTCGGACGAAGAAATCTTATAGACTTTATAATGCTAAAGTGTTTTTATGGAAACCAAACCATCTAACTTTTTATGAAATACAAAATTGTTTGATCTGAGAAATTGCAAAATTTCTACACAAATAATGCAATTCGGACCAATTTGACTAAAAATTAATATTATAAAATCTCGCTAGTATAACTTAATAAATCTATCGTTGTACTTAAGTAAACCGAACAACAAGTAAAACTACAAAAATGTGGTCATCCTTTTTGAAATAAAATTATTTTAAAATTTCAACAGTTTCATATATAAATTATTCAGTTCAGTCAACCATGGAAAATACTCGTAAACGCCCCAGCAATACGTTGAATTGATAATCAACAAATTATATAGTGAATATTTAATTCAGGAATTATCATTAAGGACATCAATGAACAGTTGACTGAATCTAGACTTATATAAAAATAAACAATGATGCATCCAAGAAACTTTTGCAATAAAATTGGTCCTTGCATAAATTCTATTCTGCCTCATACAAAATCAGACAGGGGGCTATTAGGGAACTCAATTCGATAACGAGAGTACCAGATTCATATTTGATTTGAATGTGATTCAAACGATTTTTATTTAAAATCAAATATGAATATAGTACTCTCGTTATCGAACCGAATTTCCAAATAGCCCCCCAGTTTTGGTTGGGATGCGGAATAGAAAAATGTAACCAACTTCCAACCTGCTGTAACTTATTATTAATCTAAAAGTATGGTGGAATTGAATATTATCATCAGAATAGTATCGTGGGATAAATCTCGAGCACAGCTGAGTGTTTTTCCTGACAACAGGTTCGACGATAATGTACTACCAAGTTCTACTTAAAGGGGAAATTCCAACTTAAGCTAAAATACAACAAATAAAATTACGGAAAATCGCCTTGAAATCGTTAATCAGTCCGACTTATTCATTTCATATTTCCTTCCCATTGAAAAAATCGAACGGTTTGGTTTTTTAAAGCTACCATATTTGATAGTCGTCCAGAGTAGTCGATAACAAATTATTATGGAACATCTAACACCGCTAGAACGTGTTGAAATTATTGGCTGCCTTTGTTAATAAACAGAATAGCCGCTATTGGGGCACTGAAACCCCTCAATTGATACACCAAAGACCACTACACCTTCGTAGAGTTAACTGTATGATACGCGATTTGCGCCGGCGGCATCATATTTGAGGATGCTAAAGATAACGCTGTAACAGTTACTGGTGACCGCTATCGAGACATGTTGGAAAACTTTATTGTGCCCAAATTGGATCAATTAGGCCTACAGAATATTTGGTTCCAACAAGATGGTGCTCCATTATACGATCGTCCTACGATGCAAATTTTGCGAGAAATTTTTCTTCTAAATTATAAAATTGTATTTCATTTAAAGGTTCAGACCCTGTATTACAGATACCATGGATATGATACAATCAATTATCTGTTGAATTTCCGACTACCCTCAAGCAACATTGGAAACAGTTACTGAAGAGTAAAAATTTTACTACCATGCTTAAGGCGCAAACGGTTTGCTCTAGTGGTTTCGCAGCACATAAACTACGAATCACAGAATTAGATAATTATCACTTTCGTTGTGTAATGTAATACTTACAAACATACAAGACACGTGATATCTTAAGGTTTATGTTCACAAGCGTAATCAAGACAAGTTCAACAGTTTGTCTGTTGCTTTGTACATACAAAATATTGAATCTACTCTAGATCCAGACACAAAGACGAGGAAATTTATTGATTAGAGAGAATATCATCATCATGGCCATAAACATAAACATTATGTTGTAGTGTGTAACGTGTGTGTATGTATCTCTTATGTCTTGAAAATAAAAATCAATGAAATTCACTATTCATGTACTTACACACAGAAAATAAGTACATACTCATTATTACGAGTAAGCATATCCAGTAGGTTTGTTGTAAATAAAGCCACGCACAAGGCCATTTAACGTATAGCACAAAAAATCGTGTGAATGAAAATCACAAGTCAAGACGTCGACGCACTATTTCAACGACACATAGTGCCTTCGCATTTAAGCCCCCCTCCATCATATCAGTAAAATACATACTTAATTATTTATGTGTTATGTGTGAATGCGATGATGTAAATATGAATTATTGAATAAGATATGATAAAATAAAAGTAAAAGCTCGTTGGCCTGGATTCGACTTACCTATCATTAATTTGCTAAATAATCCAACAGCTGCTACAGTGACGGCACTGGCCACAGTCCATAATGTAGACGGGTTCCGAAGCTTCGGAAATATCCAATCAATGTCATAAGCCATTTTAATGTCAAGATTGTTCTTAGCTAAGTTATTATTTATCAACTATATAGGAGACAGTAATAATTGCACAAGAAAATTTTTTTTAGATTTTATGATTTTTTTTTTCTGCGATGATCAACACACAATACACAAATTTTATGCAACAATTTTTTTTTAACTTAACTCTATCACTACGTTAAATACTTAATTCATTAAATAAATTATTATTATTATTACTCATAATTTGCGTAATCACATTTAATTTATGAACAAGAACAATATAAAATAAAAGAGCAAGTAATATTTGCTTTCCTTAATTTTTAATTTAATTTTTTACTTTTACTTTTTTCTTTGACGGGATGAACATCACACATGAAATTTATTTTCTTTTACCTTTGACTGTCGTGTCATTTTGTTGAGAAAACGACATTTAATACTGAAAAAATAAAATTAAAAATATTTCTTTTTACTTTTCTCGCGATTTTTATTTACAAAGTTTAGAAAAAAACTAACAAAACGAAAATAAATAAAGAGAAAAATATTTAAAATACACACAAAAATAATTTATATTTTCTATATACTACACGATCACGATTTCGTTTCGATTCGCTACAAAAATAGAACTGTCACAAATGAGCATGACAGCAAAATTGGAATAGATTTTTTGTGTTGAATAAAAATTGCGGCAAGCGCACACGATTATGGTGAATAAACTTTTATATTGGGATAGTATCGCATAACAAACCAAATACATGACTGCGGTCTACACTTACCAAATTTGCAAATCTTTTCTATCATGCTAGCAATTTTGTCAATGTTTATGTTCAGCTATACGACTAGGAGCAAATTATTAGGCTGATATTTTCTCAAAAATTATTACAAAATGTCATATTTAATAAGTTTTGTTTTTTAATTTATCTTGAGAGTGAACTCTAAAACATTTAGAACACTATAAAATTGCGATATGGTTCTCTACATATTATTTTAATTTTATTTTTGTTTATTCTAGATAATATCGGTGATCATTATTACTATAATATTATCTTTTGAAAAAGAATGTCGAAGTGTACTATAGAAAATTCGATTTTTTTTAATTTTTCAATTTGGTCTTAAACTCAGTAGGGTTTTAATTTGTTCATCAAAATTTATTTCTAATTTTATTTATTTTTAATTTGTATTTCTTTATTATTTTGCATTTTGAACGAAGGATTTCAAAACCCCGTATTTTTATTTTTTTTTTGACAAAACTATATCATGATAGTAATACCACAGAACACAACTATAACCAGAACAGACATTATGTAGACCGAAGCATTTTTTATTGTTTAGTAGCTCAAATTTTTTATAAGAAACATAACTTTTAAAAATGAATATTTATAAAATGATATTTCTCCATTCAAAATTATGATGATAGTTTTCCTTAGAAGAACAGCGTTATGACGCTTCTGCATTTATTAATTATCTTCTTCTGCAACCTTAATTCACTTGAGGTAGGAAAAAATACCGTTATTTTTGAATATTTTCATTTCAAACAAACAATTACGGATTCATAAAGATCTTCGAAATGTTAACAGTATATTTCAACAAAAAAACATAGTTAGGATAAAATCACAACAGTAGTTATAAATGTTCATATTTAAAAGTTATGTGTCCTATAAAAAATTTAAGATAGGAAATAAATTTTTTGTTCTACGAAAGGCCTATTCTGGTTTTATACCCATGGCCCTTCCTATTCTGGCTTTCCCAAGCTAGTGACGTTTTTCTACCCAGTTCGAAATTATTTATTCCCCAAAGTGTATTCTGACGTTTGGGAATATTTTTTTATTTAGGAAAAAAATTATAGTAGTTTTGTAAATTTTTGAATTGCTAAACATTATTTTACTTATAAATATATATTAAAAATAAATTAAACTTGTAATAAGGTCGCAATACGTGTTTCAGTTTATAAAAATCAAGATAAAAAAGTCTTTCCGAAGAAATACTCTCAGTTTACCAAAATATACATTTGGGAACAAGAAATAAATATTTGGGAAGTAATTTGTAATTACAGCAAAATATTTTAGCGGAGCCACTACCATTTTACAGGAGCCTAGTGACAATTTTATTTAACCACCTGTTAGACACATGAGTCTGGCAAAACTTTCTTCAATTTTAATTACAGCTTATATAAAAATTTCTATTTGAGCTAGCAACTTTAAATTCTGTATCCCTTCTTAAAATTATATTAGCTATCGATATTAAAACAAAAAGTCATATACAGAGATAATTATAAAGGTGTCGTGATTGTTTCGTACTTTCGTACTTCACGAATCTGACCAGTCTGAAATACTTTTTATATGAAAAGTGTTACTATTTCTTGCTTTTTTTATTTTCGTTTAATAATTTTTCATTGAAATTGGTATATAATCTCAGCATTATGCGTTCACATAAATATGGATATTCAAACTCTCTACTCATACTAATGCGCGACCCTTTTTTGGGTTTGTCTTCTTTTTAAATCTTTTTAAATCTCGAGCTTTTTTGGTTGTTCACAATTTCGGAATGCCTTAACTTTCTCTGGCAATGGTGCGACTCTCTTTTCTCTGACGAGGCGGTTAAGAAATTGTATATCTGTTTTATGGAAATTATACTTTGCAACAAACATCGTAGATGTATATTTTACGGTAAAAGCCTGACATCGGTAAATGTCCGAATAAAAATTGGAAAAAAATGTTCTTCGAAATCTATGAAATGAGAGTCCTATATTCATGAAATGGTTCACCATTCATCCCAGGGAGTATATTTGATGGAACTAGTAAAAATTTTAATTTCGAATAGTAGAGACTAACGGTTTTACTAACTCTCACGGGCCAGCGGAATATAATTGCGCGAATATTACACTTAGCTCTATGAAGGGGGATAAATGTAACTACCGGGCCGCCTACAACGCCAACAAACATTTTGTAACCTTAGAACCTTTGGACAACCAGTTTTTAATCGTGTAAACGAATTTAAGAATTAAAATTTCGCACATATACAGATTTCGAACTTTAACCGTAACATAAGTTTTTAATTTTAGGTCAAGGTGGAAAAAAATCGTTCGGTCGCAAATTGCCGGCAAAGAACTCTGGGGCTAGGAATTTCAATGATTTTTATTTAAATTTCCACTCGATAAAAATAGGTAGGATTATTTCACCAACACTAAAAATATTTCAGATTTACCTGATTTCTAGTAGCTAGTTTTAGGCCAAATTACGAAAAAAAACGTATTTTAAACATTTTAAGTTTTGGTTAAATAATTCTAGTTTTATCGTTCGATAAGAAAATTTAAATAAAAATCATTGAAATTCCAAGCACACAACTCATTTTCAGAAACCTGCCACGGAGTGATGTTTTGCTAACTTGACCTAAAATTAGGCACTGCTCGTATTTACATCTTAAAATCATTCAGTTATATAATCCGAGACTTTTTGGAGTTTTGGCAAAATAATTTGAAATAATAATAATTTCGATTAGTTTTGTATCGACTGCCATCAGATGGCTTGTTTTTTATTTTTTACATTATATGATTAAGGTCGAATAGCATTTAATCTTTTTTTTTGATTATGATTTGCTGAGGTCTAGATAATATTAATCCACACGACCTATTTTTGTAATTTTGTACTGTGTACGTTACTTGTGTTTTTCGACTCCGATTAAAAAAATGACGTGAACACACAAAACTAGAAGTCTCAAAAAGAATTTAATCAAATTAAAGCTCCTAAAATGGTGCTCACTCGTTGTCTTCAAACGGAAGTTAGCATTTAATTTTGTTGATAAATTTTACATTAATCTTGGTTTCTCTACGGAATAACTTCACAAAATAATTGTTGTTAGATTATGATCTATGGTGAAATGGAACACATCTATGACCCCCTGTCGGAGTGCAAAACTTATGGGCCGACCCATCTTCCATGCAAGTATAGGCTGGCATGGAGCTATGCAATGTGCAGATGGTGATAAAATCGGACCTATAGCCGTACGTCCTCGATTTGGCAAGCTATGCGTAAAGTAGGGCGTGAAAAGCGAACCGCGAAAGAGTTGGGAGAGCTTCGGCCCCAGGACAGATTGCATAGATTAAAAGAAAAAAAAGAAACTTCACAAAAGACTAATTTGGCTCTTTATAGGTTAGTGTTGCCTGATTAGACATGTTTATTTTCCAGGCTAGAATGCTGGGATAACTTCATATACGTATCTATTTTGAATTTTTGACTTATAGATGGCAAATGTGTAAGAATCACAACAATCAGTTTCGAACGGATGAGATTGTTGATTTGAAAAAACCAGTCTTTCCATCAGGTCGCGACGACTGATGTTGTATTACTTTACAGTGGGATATTGTATATATATATAGAACAATACCATGTAGTTGAAGACTGATTTTTCAAATCAATAATCTCATCCGTTCGAAACTGAATGTTGTCATTCTTACACATTTTCCATCTATAAGTCTAAAATTCAAATTTATCCGCGATCCAGCGTTAATGGAAAGAAAAGTATGGGGTGGTTGGGAAGTTGATTGTGTATAAGTAAGTGTCGATTATCATAGTTGTTGTCTCACAGATTGTGACGCTAAATGGAAGAATTTCCTACGATTGTGTATTTAATTCGAGAGTACTGAAAATAGAATATACTGAACAATCACAATAACACCATTACAAACGAGAAACCAAAGTAAAGTATCTATTTTGGTTTTTCAATATTATCCGGTGCCATATCACCATACCTCTTTCGTCATTAGTCATTGTTTTACGAATGTGGAATTTATTTTTATTTCGTCTGTATTTACAATGTCATCTTTACTACGAGCCTATTAAAAAGTTAATTAAAATGGTGAAGTAAAATGGTGAAATGGTGATGTGGCAGCAAAGAATGAAACAAAACCAATTCTGTTGTATTTCATTCACCCAATTCAACTAAGAGTTTTGAGACAGGTCTCATTCTTCGTTTTTCCCTCTTTACTGGGTTTCAATTTTCCGGTTTAATAGCTAAAGGAGGAAAAAACGAATAATGAGACCGGACTCAAAAGGCCTAGTGTCGCTTAGGTAATTCTCTCATTTTTTGAATAATTTTCTCTTTGTTGACGATCACCGAACAATTATATCCCTTTTCCTGCCATGTATTTTGCACCAATATACACATTTGTGCATTCCACTTAAATTGTTTGCTCGCTAAATTATCGTATTCTTATTATTTTTTTTATTTATAAAAATGTTTTATAAAACACCTTATTTTATAGTGTAATTTCGGTCTATGTCTAGATTTTAGTTCTGACTGGTTCCCACTTGCTATACTATCTCTATCATGAAAGTATAAGTACAAAATCATAAAAAACTGTTATACTGTTATCTTTTTCACCAACAAATTGTTTACAATCTATGCCAAATTTCGTCATATATAATTCGAACAATTTGTTGTGCATGTCCATTCATGAATTGAAGTTTATCGGCAAATTGTTGTTACTCAGTTAGTTTTGTTATAGAAATAGAGTTTTGTTGTATAAATATTCGCATTTTATGTTAATAGTGATTTATCAAGTATTATAATTTTTAGTAAAACAAAATGCCACCAGCAGAAACGGTAACGTGCAAATTTTCTATTTATTGTGAGTGTATATTTCTTTCAATAATGTGATTGCAATTTTAGGAGGGAACTATTATCATCTGGGATATCAGTGAGCGTTCAAATGTAACGTCATCAAATTCCAAAGATGAACAAACATTTTTTAAGAAAACCCAATCGTGTATATCCAGGTTTATTCAGCGAAAGATTTTTTCTAAACCTAAAGATGAAATCGGTTTGATTGTGATGGGTTCTAATGAAACCAACAATAACTTACACCAAACCATGGGAGGATATGAGAATATCAAACTTATGTTTGATCTGGCAAAAGCCAGTTGGCAAATGCTTCGTATTGCAGAAAAGAGTATTAAAGTCGAAGATGGATCTTCCGATTGGTTAGATGCCTTGGTTGTGGCTATGGATTATTTACGCACTATGCTGGAAACACGTAAATACACCTCCAGGAAAATTATACTGTTTACCACGTTCACAGAAAAGATAGATAGTGAAAATTTAAAAATGATCGTGAACGGCCTTAATGGATTATCCATCGAGATAGTTGTTATTAACGATAATGTAACATATCCCGAAAATGAGGGCGATGATGTACCGATGTCATTTCCACAAAACCGTCAACTTAGCCAGGTACAGAAGGATAGTGAGGCAGCGATTCAACAAATCGTAAAAGATACATCTGGTTATTTTTGTAATTTTAACTACGCCATCGTCAATCTTATGTATTTTCCTCCACAAACAGTCCGTGGCAGTCCGTGGAATTGTGATTTAACCATTGGCACACAGTTCCGGATTAAAATTTCAGCGTACCTTTATACAACCGATACCAAAGCTCTTCCATCATGGAAACCTGAATCAGTTTTACCAAACACCCAGTGTAAAATGACCACCGAATACTATAAAGGTGATCAAAAGTTTGAAATGGATTTTGCCCAAGTCATCAAGGGTTACATGTACGGTACATCAGTAATACCAATTGAAGAAGAAATTAAGCCGGATGGAGCAACGAATACATGTTTCATGTGCATCGGCTTCACAAATGAGAATTACATTGTCGAAGAGTATTTCGTAGGAACTGGTACTACACTAGTTGTAGCCCAAAAAGCTTGCGAGGTATCAGAAAAAATGATGTTTGCTCTTGTCGAGGCAATGTTCAAAACTAAAACTGTAATGTTAGTACGGCGTATCTATCGCAGTGGCTTACAACCTAAACTATATGCGCTATTTCCAAAATACCATGAAAATCAATTTCCATGTTTTTCAATGTTTGAATTGGGATTTTATGAGAATCGAGTTTATTTCGATTTTCCGAATTTGCAGTCGAAAAAATTGGACCCATCTGCCGAGCAGTTGGATTTAATCGATAATCTAATTGATAAAATGGATTTAATGACGGCAGTTGAGGATGAATCAGGAAAACATGAAATGTTTGCGTTCAAGAAAACATTAAATCCGATTAATCAGTACATGTACCGATGTTTTGCACAGCGCGCTCTATATCCAAATGAAAGTTTGGCGCCACCAGAAAAAGAACTTTTGGATATGTTTGAAATTCCGGCTAAACTAAAACAAGAAGCCCAGCCATATTTGGATCGTATTAAAGACACCTTTCATCTCGAGGAGGTTGTTAAACCGAAATATCAATTTAAATTCCAAATTAATTTGCTCGCCGGTGAGACGAGCGAGAATGGCGATGGAAATGTTGCGAATTTACAAAGTTTAAATGAAAATATCGACGAGCGGAATATAGTGGCGGTCGGTACCGTTACACCAATGGAAGATTTTGTATTTCTATTGGAAAAAGGAGAGAAATTTTCTACGCTTTGCAAGCAATTACAAACCGTGCTCTATGATCTTTTGTTCAAATCAATCACGGAACAATACGATAAAATAAAAGTCGCCATGGCTCTCTATCGCGAGGAATCTAAAGTGTTAGGTGCCCACTACTATAACGATTGGATTGGGCAATTTAAACAAACGATTGTATCTCGAGGTAAATTGGATTTTTGGGAAAAGGTCATTGTTACTGAGAAACTAGGTTTAATATCGTCAGCTGAGTGTGATACCACCACAATAACGGAAGAAGCAGCAGCTGAATTTTATACGATTGGTGCGGCAACGTCGGCGACTAATGAACCTGCAGCTGAAGATGTCGATGTTGATGACTTGTTTGATGATATGTAACGGAAGAATAAATTGATTTTTTTGTTTTGTAAAATTAAAATTTATCTTAAAATTGTTTTATTTAATTACTTTGCAAATTGAAAGCACGTTGGTGCTTTGCGTTCCAGTTAATTAAATATTTAATCCCTTCTAATCTTACTTACATTGCCAACATTATCTAAGAATCGTTCAAGAAACCGGTATGATGGAAGAATCCCAACTAGATATAACTGTTAGCAGCACGTTATATTGTAGATAGTATGGCTACCCTGAAATCACTAAGCTTTGTTTAATTTGGTATTATTAATCGTACAAGGGTAATTTTCGGTAATAAGTAGATTAGAATCGGTGTACAGTTTTTTGCTAATACAAAACGACGGTAGTGTCACCATTTGTACTGCGGAATTGTTTGAAGCTGTGGGTTGAATTTTTGCTAAATCATAGCGCCGCCTGTCATATTATTATCTAAACTCGCGATTTTTTAATTAAATAATTACATGCCTTAATAATTTTGATTTTGAAATCTACATGTGGATATCATCATCGAGCAATAAATATTTAAGAGAAATCAAGTAGTGCAAATTTTATAATCCAATTTTTCCGAGGTTAGTCTTATTTTATTGTTTTAATATATTTATATACACAAATCTAATTTTTTTCTATATTTGATCCAAATATACGTATCTTATAAACATATCGGCATAGTTATTTTATAGTTCATTGTTCTTGTTAGGCTTATACAGATTGCCAAAAGTAAAATAGATTAACCTCGGAACCTCTACATGAGTCCTATTATGTATATTTTGCTTTATGATATCATATATTTATATTTAACAAATTGTTATTTAACTGGTAGTTGCATCGTCAACCCTGCAGACAACGATCAAGTAGTGCACGACCAAGCTTATTAGTCAAGATCCCCCGCAAGTCCAAACCATCATACAATAATTTTACATTTAACAAAACCGAGGGAATAGTTCTGGCTCGGTTACTAAAACCTAATGATGCCAATAGTTTGTAGGTGTTTGGTGGGAAATTATTTAAATAATTTAATAATTTATGTTTTATAAAGTTTTATTTATTTTTCCAATTTTTACATCAAACTATTTTTATACGGGGTTTACTCAAAAACTGTTAGTGTCACCCTTAACGAAAAAATACAAACTTTACAATAAATAATGTTACGCTCGTTTAACTCTAAATAGCTATAGTTCAACCTCAATTCGCCACACCCCTCCGCTGGCCAAGATAGAAAATGTGCTGGTAAAATTATCCTTCTGCGCTAATGCTCCTCGGGAAATCCGTCGGATTAGTCGATATAAAAGAATGCAACCTTTAGTCTGTCAATGGATATGTGCAGAACAACATCGAGTGAATCTGTCTATTGGAAATGAAACACGGTATTGCGACTAAACTGAGTGGGATGGTGATTCTCGTTGCTGCACCATCGATAATAGATTTAATTCCAGTATCGATGCTTTGCGACTTTGCAATACTTTCACATTGATTCTATTGTAGATAAAAAATCAGTGACAATATACCCTAGCCGAACAATAGCTGCGTTTCTTGACGCTTGATCTGGATGCGGTTCCGAATGATGATTCAGACCGAATTTGAAAATTCCATCATATTCTATCAAAAACTTTAATTTTTTAATTAGGCAACACGGCCCTATACATAACCAATTAACCAAATAGTAAACCAAATAACCTAGTATATACTTAGTTAATTTTAGGGAAAGTTATTAATCGTTCAGTGAGTGGCCTGTTCCCAAGAATGAACATGATAGGCATTTCATTGATTTTTATTTAATTTTTCGTTCCGCTCGATAAAACTAGAATTATTTTACCAACACAAGAAATGTTTAGGATTTGAATAGGGCTTCCTGATTTTGAGATGTACTGTAATAGACTAATAGGTAGTTTTAGGCCAAATAACAAAATAATCGCATGTTAGACATTTTAAGTTTAGGAAACTGCAATAATTCTAGTTGTATCGTTCTGTAAGAAAATTTAAATAAAAATCAATGAAATTTTTAATGCAAGAGTCGTTTTTAGAAACTTGCCACGAATCGATTTTTTGAATTTTTGGCGAAGTAAAAGTATATTTAGTTTTATTTAGACTGCCATGAGATGGTTTGATTTCAATTTTGTTCAAAAAATCAATGTTTAAACATAAGAAATTACCAATTGACATAATTCGTTCTTTAAGGATGAAGTAAAATTTATAATTAAGGGATTATTAATACATGATTAATAAATAAAATGTTTAGTTTGTGTATGGTTAGGTTTCAAAGTTTATCGTTTTTTTTTTAAACGTACAAATCGATTTTTTCAATATTTTACATTCAACATTTAAAATGTTTTCATCAAGGTGGTACGAAACATAACATCGAGGTATTAATGCTTGTGATTATCAAGATAAGCCTTGAAATGACATAGAAAATATAAAATGGATCGAAAAATTACGTCAAAACATGTTTATTTGTTTAAGCCGCAATGACGATTAATTTTGGTAATTTCTACTGTCCCTAGATGGAAAACCGCGAAATACAAAGTGTGGCCAAGATAAGTGGTTATTAATTTATTATAATATTTAAGGTTTAGATCAACAATTATTAAAAATAAGAAATTTATTAGTAATAAGTTTAGTAATAAGATTTGCCGAGATTTGCATACATTTTAGGGGCATTTAAATATCGACGCTAAACACAAATTTCTTTTTTTGTATCGATATTTAAATCCCCTGTGATGCATGCAAACGGTTTGTTTCTTTAATAAATTTGAGTACCAACATAAAAAAAGAAACATACATAGTTCTTTTTTTATGGTACCAATTTTTTTTTATAATTTGCTTACCTAACTTTACTTATATTGTTTGTATGTGTAAAATTAATTAATAGACATTTAACTCTTATTATTTTCTTCTTAATTCTTTTTTAAATTAATGACCGCTTATCTCGGGCACATTATTTATTATGTAATCGCGTTCTAGGGACAGCATAAAACAACCAAATTAACGTCGTCATTGTGGCGCAAAACAAAAAATCTTATCGTTTGACGTAATTCTTCGATCGATCAAACTCGATACTTTATAATACATATTTTTAAACTAAATTATATATTTTCTACGCCATTTCAAGACTAATCTTGATAATCATGTAATAATTCCTCGATTTTACGTTTCTTAACAAAATATTGAGAAAATTGATTTGTACGTTTCAAAAAAACGATAAACTTTAAAACCTAACCATAATAAACTACACGTTTTATTTCGAAATCATGTATACTTCAATTATATTGTAAATTCATCCTTTATAACGAATTAGGTCAATTGGTAATTTTGTCTGTTCAAAATTTGATTTTCAGCGCAATTCGTGTTTGAAATTTGAGTACCAGTTCATACAGCCCTAGTATGCCGGCAACTCTAGTCGTCGACATAATGCCATGTCATTAGCAAAACATCAATTACTGGCCATAGTTGAAGATAGCTCTAATATAAATACATACCTATTTCTATTCGATTCTCATAGTCAATGTAATATTGATTTAAATATTTATTATCCTTCCTTACAGTGATAATGGTTTATTAAATATAGAATCACTCAATCATCAGTTTATCAAAAACTCTTGGTAATATCGGAGTCGATATTTACAATTTACAAACATATATTTATTTGACATATTATTTCTGATTCTGTTCCAGCACGCACTGTTCTCCATCTTCCTTCTTTATATCATGTTAACCCTGTGACGGGTGTGTCCGTAAGTTAGACACAGTGGCCTCGTTCACTAAACCCACGGCTAAATCGATTTGATTGGGCAATTTAAGTAGATAGGGTTTCACTCTGTTATATAGGGTCAAATGATGGTTTAGAAAGCAGTGATTGTTGGTGCCAAACTAATTTTAATATCCCCAGCTGAATGTGAGACAATCAGAGTATCGCGATAATCTCAAAGTTTTCTTGTTAAAAAAGGAATAATTGTATTCTTTTATAATTAAATAAAGCAACTTTATTTTTTAATTTAATTTGGTAATTAATACACATAAGGTAGGTACATTATTTTTGTAGTTTAATTGTTCTCATCTTAATCATTATTTATAAATAATTTTTTATATTTACAGTATTTTTTATAATTTTCAGTTAAAAATATCATTCTACCTAAAATTAAACTAATTTTGTTATTGTTGTTTTAAATTTTTGGATAACGAATTAGATTCAAAATAACTTGTATGCTTTCATCAAAATAAAAAGAACGTGGCAATTGAGCATCGCAAGGTCGCGTAAATGCAAAACACCAAACACCAAGTCTTAAAACGATCAAAGTCTAGAACATAAAACGTATTGGATGTGCGTTCCAATATGAGGTTAATTTTTAAATATACCGCCATTTATGTTTTTTGTACTAGAGTGCCATACGTTATTTGACAGATGACAAGTAGAACCTTCTGGTTTTTTAAAATGGAGCAACCCGTATTTATGCGATTGGGCAACCCGTATTTATTGTTAAAATTATTTTAAACGTGCAAAAGTTATGCAGAAGTGGTGAGAAAATTTCGTACCGATGATGGAAGAGAAAATTGTCCGACATAATTGTGGCCATTCGAAAATATGTTGCAAAATTTGTGAAACCTGGTTCAACGGTATGAAGGTTCGAAGGTATGGATGTCCAGAATATTTGGTTTCAGCAGATCGGTACCACATGTCATTAGAACCCCAGCAATTGATCTTATACGCGATCGTTTTGGCAATTGAACCATTTTTTGAAGAGGGAACATTATATATATACATATATAGGAAAGGCCTATACGCTTCCTTGAAAATACGTAGAATGTTCCTGGATCGTAATTTTCTACAATGTTTTATATTTCACACTTGAAAAAATTGCAGAAAACAATTTCGCCTGAATGTTTGCTTTTTACCAAAATTATTACGGTAGTTTTACTTGTGGCAAATGGGGTTGGATAGGGATGGGTTTTAACCGTGAACTGAATTGTGTCTAGTAATACGCGTCCATTCATGTTGTTTGTTTATATATTTGATAGTATTGTGCCGTGCAGGACTTTAAATTATGAGAATAATTTTCAAATTTTATCCCATCGATCGAAAATACGTTCACGGGTTTCAATTTTATATCGAAGCAACTCTGTCAAAATACTATGTGTGTTGTGACATTTCAACTAGGGTAAAACCGTGATAACCTACCACAAAGGTTAGAGTTTCTGTTGTTCTCACCTGTCGTTTATCTAATCTACTTATGATGAAGTTTTAGTTATTCTAACTGGACACAGCACTCTAAACAAGTATTTCATTACAATGCGGGTTCGCGAGAATGTATATTGCTGGTAGTTTGTTGAAGTAGAACGACAGACTGTTAAACACTTTATAAGTTTTTGTCCCTCTTACGGTTCCTACCAAATCATTAATTAACGACATTTAAGCTATTTACATTTAAGTATTTTCTCAGTTGAGTTTAATCCTCTTCGCGGTGACCCTATCTTGCTAAATTTAATTGACTTAGACGAAAAAACCTCGATAAATATGTGAGTCTTAGGTCATTTAACCGTTAAAGTCTATGAACGTTATTATGGACTAAGGCATATCTGAATGGTCTGGTACGAACACCGTGGGCTCTGTTCGAGCGTACATAACGCACCACCGTATGCATATGCTATAATGCAAAGAAAAGATGTTCACATCTACCAAAACCTTCCTTAGAGGTGAACTGTTGCTGTTGGCGGTTGAACACTTTATATGTTCCTGTCTCTCTTACATCCTCGTTGATTACATTTATTTCGTTTCAAGTTTCTCTTTTGACAATTAACTAAGATATCTACGGGTAATTTTGGAATTCATGAGGACAACAAACCATTTTCGGGGTTACGTGTATCTTGGAGTTCTGTATGCAAAGTTTATTGGATGGATTGTAACAAACAAACCGTAATACAATTAACCGCTCAACGGGACCGTCCTAGCACTGTAAATCCGTAATTTTGTGAAACGTTTTTTTGGACAAATTGCAATTTTTTATTGTATGAATTATTACGTCACCAGCCATTTTTCTCTGAGGAATATTGAATTGCTATAAAAGTTACATTGGTAGTAAGGTAAATAATTTTTTGTAAGAATGGTTTTTTGAATGATTTATAATTTTTAATTTTAGGTTGAATTTTCGCGACACTAAACCAGTTTTGTTTGCGGAGTTTCAAATTCATAGTAAAGATGATTCATACAAAAAGTTGCATTGGTTCTAATCGCCTGAACAAAGTAATTGTTAGATTTGATTTTTTAGGATGAATTGTTATTTGCCAGAAAGTCAAATAAACGGGTTGGTATAGGTAAGGTCTGTCTGCTAACTGAATCGGTCAAATATAGGCATCAAGTATAAATTTATTAAATTTGTGCGTGGTACGAACCGCCCTAGGCTTTAGTATGATTTTTTTTGGAAGAATTGTATTTTTGTATGAATTTTTATTTGATTTGTTTCATAGATAGGCGCTTTGAGTGAACTTTTGGGTATAATTTTTTCTGGATCATGTATTTTGGCAACACAATTTCAGTAGTTTCATAGTTCGTAACTGGAATAAACATTTAGATCAAAACACGAAACAATATTTTTTAGGATTCTGACTATCGGAATATTAGTATCAAATAGTTTTTTGAGGCATGAGTTACAGAACCTCAAAAAAATTCATCGGAAATTTTTAATGTAGGAGATGTGTTCACAAAATGTTGATGGTTTTGATTATTCCAGTTTTCAACTCAATAAAAGTTTTCTTCATAAAATTTTCTTCTAAAAAATTCTTCCTGTAATATTTAATGATGGATGGTCGTATCAATTATAGCTTCTACGAAAGGAAGAGTTCTGATCCTGCCAAAAAGAGCTCTAAGCTTTTATCGTTCTTGATTTAGGAATTATATGAAACTGCCCCTTTATGGCGCCTTTTCTTAACGTATACAATTAATTTTGTTTCAATCCTTTTGGATATTTTTCTGCAAAATTTTATAGGCCAAATTGTCTGTGAGCTTTAACTTCTGCGAGGTAGCCATTGACGTATTTCATTGTTGTTAGTAGAAGGTTTCTTCTAAGGTCTGAGGAAAACCACGGTTTTTGGGGTAGCAGCAGGTAGTCATCCTGATTAAAATTACACTAAATTTTCAAAGCTATACCCATTATTATCAGAACTGGCCAGTTTGTTTCAATTCAGTAAGTTGATTGTGAAGCATCATAAATTCCTGGAGCAAAGCAAGTTGCGATGCAATATTTAGGCTCACTTGAGTGCAGACCCCAGTGCCAATTTATCTCCTTATCACGGTACAAGCTGACTGGTATCTGAAATTGTCTGAATCAGTGAATGAATCATTTCGACTAAAGCGTGGGTGATATAGGGTGGTAATGGCTACGGACCATAACGTACATAAACCAGTCCTTCGGGCCAGCCACTGATAAAAAATCTGATAATTCGCAGGTTCGGTTCCAAAATTTCACCTTCTTCTTTTGATCTATCGTCAATTTTAAAACAACAACAACAACAAACGTATTTTGCACTGCGATTTCATTGTGATATTCTTATGCTAAATCTCTTAATTAAACTCTAAATTATTGATAAGTTAATTATTTCCTAAAAATCATAAATTTCGATAAACTATATAATTTAGATATGCAACTGATAAAAATATGACGTAAATATTTGTTTGTGAAAATTTAAAATTAACAGCTTGTGACTTGGTGTCGGCCATCACCCAATCTGAAAGTGTTCAAAAAATATGTTTAATTGTCTCGACTTTGCGTTTAGCGTATACACGAACCACTTTTATTTATTGAGGTACCTAAGAAGCTTTTTTGCTGATATGCATGCGAATCGACAATCTTTGTTTTATCTGTGGACGAAAGATTAATTTCTACGTTTATAGGTAAGGATGCATATTCGGATGATGACGTGTGCGTGTAATAAAATACTTACGATGTATTTTTATCGTTTCCTCCGATTCGCCTAATGAATTTTTGGCCACACATTTATATATCCCGAAATCGATTGATTTCACCGGCCGCACCGTTAATTTCATAATCACTTTATAAATATTATCGAGCACGATCGTTTCGTAGGAACCGCCCTGTACAATATCACCTTTACCACGTATCCAATAATTTACCGAGTTCGGGTGTGATTCCGTTATACATTCGAGTGTCACTTTCTGTCCGATTGCCGTATACACCAAATTGTTTTGTGACCAAATTGTTGGAGGAACTGTTGATTAGACAAAATTATTATAGTTCGTCAAGTATACGGAGACGACCGTAGTTTGAATTACTTACAATTAACAATGACCATAACACGTTTACTAACGGTTGGTGGGACACCATTCGATGCTATACATAAATACGCTCCCATATGATGTCGGCTAACTTTTGCTATTGTTATGGCAGGACTTTCGACACTAAACACTGATGTTGTGTAGCCATAATATAAAATAGAACGAAATAACAAAAAAAAAATTTATATGAATAGATTTTCGTGTCAAAAACAATTCCACCACATCAATTTAAAGAAAGCAATAAAAAAAGAAAATTAAGACTTTTCGAATTTTCGTTTTTACTGCTTTGTACGAGTAGCATTAAATTGTTGTTGTGTTCATTAATTATTACCTTCTTGACTTCCAACCGACAGTAGTGGTTTATTTCTCTCCCTTCGCCATGTAATTATTGGTTCGGGCGAACCGACCGCTGCACATATAAGTGTTATATTATGTCCCTCACGAACAATCATATCCTGGCTAGTCGGATAATCTAGGATATCCGGTGGAACTATACGATACAGCAACAAAATATTAAATTTTATTTTATGTAATACAATTTTTTTGTATATAGTCATGTGTATATGGCAGAATGTTTTATTTGAACCGAATAATTGCTGGTGTACAATGCGGTAAACAAAAAAACTTACCCACAACATCCAAATACCCGACTTGACTTTTCATTGGGTCCGTATTTATTTGGCACATATACCATCCGCGGTCCGTTTCTTTTACATCTCGTATTCTCAGCTGCCATATTCGGCGCTCGGTGTGCGTTACACCGATTCGATGATTTTTCGTTATCACATGATTCTGGATCGTGAGAATTGTTTGTGTGTCTACTCTTAACCATGCCACCTAAAATTAGAATCAAGTAAAAAAAAAACAAAAATTTCTAATTAAATTTAATTGAATGGCAAGTATAAAAATGGTAGTTGAAATAATAATAGTAATGAAATAAGTCGTTTATGTATATTTTTATAATTATGTATTTTTTATTGAATTTGTTTTTGTTGTTGTTATTGCGGTGCTATTAACCAAATTCTTAGAAAATATTAAAACTCGTTTTATGGAAATTTATGTAAAATATTTGCGAAGGGGTTTATTAAACGCTGATGCGGAGGGAAAAGAACTAACCAAAGCTAAAAATTGAAATTCGTATACTCGGGCAGCTCAGACATTAATCAAAGGGACACTGCTCTTTTGGACCTGATCATGCTCAAAATGTTGGTAATAGACTGTTATACGTGACCTTCAAGGCGAGAAAAAATTGGTATTAGTTTGGTCTCACGGAGTCTATAAGTGAGATGGACCTATACTGAAAGTTCTAATATGAGTACTTTCTCTAACTCTGTTAGTGATTTCCTTTTCCTTAAAATTAAATAAACCCAAACCAATATCAAGAGACTGGTAACTGGCTGCTAAAGTAATGATGGAAAGAAGATTACTTTGCAGTGACTTTTGTTTCAGAGGGAGTTCGATGTTGTAATAAAGCAAACAACATTTACTTCATGGAAATGTAGAAATAGTTTTGGTAATTCATTGACTATATCAATCAATACCACAGAATATATCAGAAACGACAGTTAGAAACCATTTTTTTTTTGAAAATACTCCTAAAAAAGTTCCCATGTTCGTCAATAGATGGCTCTAAATTAAAAAAAAATCATTTTGTAAACATTAGAAAATTTTAGTAGTGTAAAAATAAATTCTCTCTTCGACTTCTGTCAAATTGTTCGCGATTATTTGTCAAACAATGAGCATTATTATTAATGAAAATTAATAAAAGAACGGGCGCAAAATTGAGACTATTCTATATTCTTTGGCACGGGTATCAAATATTTTTGATCGAATATGCCTAGATCGAGTAAAAAATATTGTCCACGGATCATGTGATCCGAATCTACTACACCGACAGTCCATCGAGGTTCAATTCAGCCGAGGCAACCCATTTATTTGAATTCGTCATCGGCATAATTGCCCTAATGTCGCGTCATTTGTTGTAATTTCCCTTAAACATAATTTAAAACTAAGCATACAGGTTGATTCGATTTTGAAGTGGTTGAAATGTATCATCACTTATATAATCCATTCCACGATATTCTTCAGTATGTATATAATTTAATTTTATCACTGAATGCTTATGATTCTTATGTTGTATTGTTATTAATTATTATTGATTGCGTATAACCCAGTCCCATCAGATTTAAATATAAAGCGCAATGTTTTAATTTTACACGTATTGCTGTGATGTAGCCAAAATGAAAGTGACATTTCTTATTGAGAGAGCCAATTGAGAGGAAATTTTAGTTGTACACTGCGAATATTTTATAATCGATTTTAATTTTTTTTAAAACTACTAGCGCTATCTATTATTTGCCATTTAAACAATTTTACCACTCCTATTTTGATTAAAAAAAATCAAATATTCGAGTCGAAATAAATTCATATAAAAATGGAGTTATGGCGCTTCTGTATATATTCTGTGTCAATACAATGACCGTATTGGTCACGTAATATGTAAACTGATCCGGGAGACTATTGAAATCTTAAATCGAGGGACAAAATCAAAGTTATAACCATTTGAGTGCCCGGTTATAGAGGCATCAATGTTAATGATGCCGATAAATGAGCTAAAGTGGGAGCGACGGCCATTTTCTTGAGACCAGGGCTAGTTCCCAGCTTGATGATGGCGTACTACAAAGAAATATAGTCATCAAAAACCTTAACGACCTAAACGTTATAGCTAAAGGATATGGTCGCGAACTAATGTGACGCCTTCGAATTTGGCTGGCATTAAATCTGGTTATTCGTTCGCTAATCTTGAAGCGTACTGTAACCAAAGATCGCTTGACGATTTCGATTTGATTTCAAGTGGCACTTTAATTAGGTTCAACTTAATAAACTAATAAACTTCCAAAATATGCGAGGCCACTTTAAATTTGACCGACGAATCGTTCAACATGGTCATTGGCAGATTGGAAGCTATTGTCGTAAAATATTTTTCTACAGATGCCCTGACGTGCGAACTACTTCGCACTTATTGTGCTCGGTCGGTGTCTTAATGCTCATTGTTTAGTTCCTCCAACATTTACTTGTGGAATTTAGATGGAACGATGATTTGATCGCCTAAGAATAATCACTCTTGACCGGGGTATATAGAGCTCAAATTTGTGGCCGTAAATCAAGTGATGAATTTTGTTAACGTCCATAAAGTCCAAAGCTTGTCAAACCTTTGTGTTTATAATGTCCTCTCGGCCTTCGTAAAAGTTCCTGACACGGGATTTTATTTACTTCAATGCTTGAACTGATTAAAGAAGGTAATTAAATGCTCAGGGCTCTTTTGCCGTTTCCAATTTTATCTTTCAATCTTTTTGGATTTTCGAACATTAGGTGTTGCTAAGCATATAAAGAATCGGATTGTGTTGCTTCTGTCTCTAAACGCGGGTGTTAGTAGTTATTTAGGGTTTGTTGTTGTTGTTATCATTGTGCTTTGAGTCGGACAGTCTATGAAATACTAAACAGCCTCTCTAAGCCGCACTTGTATGCTCATAGAACTATCAAGGATTCATTCAACGTATAAAGTTTAAAGTGATCAAATTTCTTGAAATTTTTTTAATGAATATAAACAACAATCAAAAATCTAACGTCGCAAGTAAGTCAAATACAGGCATTAACATCAAGAGCTTCTATACAAAATCATGAAAGCTTATTGACCTCTACTGGAAAAAATCTTGTAAATCGTGTACGAAGGAGTTCTCAGCGGAGCCTCCTGAATTTGGCATTATGTTATGTATTATACCAATTGGCTGGAATTTAACGGATCCCTAACTCAATACAACTCAGGGCTCGTGATGCAAACCAAGGATTCTATTCCAATCCACAAACGTGCTTTACTGCCTTAACAAAATGAATGAGGTTGAACCAAGGCAGAAAAAACAACTATCCCATCCCAAGTAGTTGAATCACTTGAAATATGAACAAATCTTTTACCTGCACCATAATCCGAAGGGAAGCCGTTAGTGAAAAACACTCGGCCATCTGATATTTGGTTAGACCAAAAGAACCAAATGTCCCTGGTCCCAAATGGTTTGCCGAAATCAATGTACGAGTTGAATTAAGATTGATCCAATCTTCCATGCATCAATTCAAATGCATCAAATCCTCGAAGGCATATAGCCACCATAATAAAGGCTATTAAGCTAGGATAGCATAGATAAAAGGGGTTAAGACCGCAACATTTCCAACAAATGGCCGTAACTTCTTACTTTTTAACTTTTTTAAAATAACTTCAAGATGTTTAATACGGTCTGGGGCGGTATGTTGTACCATCACTTCGAATCGAAATTCAAAAAAAGTCGAATGGCGGTATGTTGTATCATTTTCGAAAAGCAAAAAAGATACAACTTTCACTTTTTCGATTCGACTTTTTTCAAATTCGACTTTTTTCGATTCTTATATGGCATAAATGTAACTATCTGAAACTGGATGAGTACGTCATCAATCACCATCATAGTTTTGAGCAACAAAGCTAGATCTCAGAAGTTTAACAAGTAGCTCAAGAATTACAGAAGGGGGAAAAACACGCGGGCCGATGCAAATTACGATGGTTTGTTCAGTATCTAGTGCAGTTATAGGTAATTGTAGAAAAACATGTATATGCTGTCAAAAGCATCCGCGATATCCAGGAAAGTGCGCCCGCAAGAAACTCATTACTATTCAGCGATCTTTCCATAGTGAAAAGTTCATGTAAAGCAGTTTCACAGAATTTACCAAAAGAAATTGAAGGATATACATTTGAATTTATCAGGCCTTGGGTGCCATACAGTTCAAAAAGTATAAGCGACGTACCTTATATGTGCATTTTAGAACGTTCTTTTTTGAATCGATTTATGTTCGCATTATCGGTTTAGTAATTTGATGGTGCCAAAATGGGATCAAAATAGAATGGGATCACCTATACTGAAAAGTGCGAGGTTTTCCAAATATAGCTTGTTCACAAAACCACGAGACGCCATTATTTAAACAAATTAGCAATTGCAGCAACAGTTTGAGTGTAGATATACAAATAGGAAATAAGAAATTGGCACAAAATATTTACCCCCACGCAAAAATTTTATTCGAATGGCAAGGAACACTTTCGAAAGGAATGCAGCTTGAAGCACTAGTTCATTAGTTTTAGAATACTTCGTCAAAGAGCATGGAAGCAAGCTTCGTATATTTACTATGTGAAAATATCAAGGGTCCACCAGTAATCCAACAGGGTAGCACCTCTTACTTACCTAAAGGTAAATTTGTGTAACATCCATAGCAAGGTCGTTTATGGTTTATATTTTCGTCGTTGCAAGTAAGATCTTAAATTTTTCGGAGCTAAGATAGAACACTATACCTACCAAACGGCATATTGGTTAAAGATTTGGCGTTTGGATCGGGAGATACCGAGTTTGAAGGCTGGCATGGAGCTTCGTAAATCGGTCCTATAGCGATTCGGCAGGCAATGCGTAAGGTAATACGTGTAAATCGAACCGCAAAAGAGTTGGAAGTGTTTCGGCCCCAGACAGATTGCTTAAATTAAATCACAAAATAAAATTGGTAGAACACTATGATTAGTTTTAACTTGATGAGCAGGGCCACAATAACATATATTTGCCCTCAAATAAAGGATGATCAAAGGCATCAATATATTTTTTTTACTTATATTAGACATTGGTTCATGACATTTTTATTTTTAAAAATGATTTGAACTACATGACCGCCTGTGGAGTATTTTAAAAAATCGATTCTGAAACATCAATTTTTGGCGACTTTTTCACATGAGTCGGCTCTTATTTCACAAATATAACGCACGAATAATGTTGGTTTTAAGGTCATTGCGTGTTTGTGGTTCATTGGAGTTGATGATGAACATAACCCCAAAGAAAAAAGTCCAATGGAGTTATATCGCATGATCTTGGAGACCAGTTCACATCGGAATTTTTGGAAATTAGACGGTCATTAAACAGCAATCATGCGTCTGTGGCATTCTCCATTGACGGTATAACTGCAGGGCCATTTTCATTAAGAAAAAAATATGGACCTACACCTCCAGACATTAAATCACACCAAACTGCTAATTTTTGTGGATGTAAGTAAACGTGTTTCATGAACAGTGATCAATCATGAACAGGGTTTCTCCCACCAAGGCAAATAATTGTACAGCGTGTGAGCGGATGATCATTTGATATGCATAGACAATGCAAAACGTTTATGTGAAAATTATACATTCGCTCACGTCCCTTAAGCTAGCAGAACCCATACAGCAGAACATTACAAGATAGTATGGATAATTATAGGCTAATTATGGGCTAATTAAATGCCCCATTAAAAAATTTTGGGCTCCATCCCTACCAACTAAAGCATGGGTTCTGCTAGCTTAAGAAAAAGTTAGCAGAACCCATATCAAAAAATGATTTAAAAACAATTGGAAAAATAAAGGTTAATTTTAGGCTAATTAAATGCCCCATTTAAATTTGTTTATTCATTTCAAAGTCTGCTAGCTTATATTCACAATCGAATTATTTTAGACTCGGTATGGGCTAATCAAATGCCCCATTAAAAAATTTTGGGCTCCATCCGTTTTTGACCTAACTTCAGGTCATTTAATCTAAAGCTAGCAGAACCCAAATCGACAATCGAACCAAAACCGAAATTAGAACGCAAAACAAGATCTATTGACTTTCAAATAATTTTAGGCTCGGTATGGGCTAATCAAATGCCCCATTAAAAAATTTTGGGCTCCACCCGTTTTTGATCAAACTTCAGGTCATTTAATCTAAAGCTAGCAGAACCCAAATCGAAAATCGGACCAAAACCGAAAGTAGAACGCAAAACAAGATCTATTGACAATTGAATAATTTTAGGCTCATTACGGGCTAATCAAAATGGATGGAGCCTAAAATTTTTTAATGGAGCATTTGATTAGCTCATAATGAGCCTAAAATTATTTGATTGTCAATAGACCTTGTTTTGAGTTCTAATTTCGGTTTTGGTCCGAGATAGGACATTTAATAAGCCTAAAATTAACCTTTATTTTTCCAATTGTTTTTAAATCATTTTTTGATATGGGTTCTGCTAACTTTTTCTAAAGCTAGCAGAACCCACGCTTTAGTTGGTAGGGATGGAGCCCAAAATTTTTTAATGGGGCATTTAATTAGCCCATAATTAGCCTATAATTATTAATACTATCTTGTAATGTTCTGCTGTATGGGTTCTGCTATAGCTTAAGGGACGTTCATTCTTCATAGTTTTTTGGTTTGGTGGGAAAACTATTTTATTTTTGTTTATTTTGTCTTTCTTTGCTTTTTTTTTATGTATATTGTAAAATAAAGTTTTTCTGTTTATACAACAGCAGCAGTTCGGTGTGTTAATTTTATTTTAAATTCAAATAATTCTAGACAGTTTGTTTAGAATTTTCGAACAGCATGTGAATATTTTACACTCCAAATGCGGTAATTGTGCGAAATGAGCTTCATCGCTGAATATGATATCCCATAAAATAATGAATCTGTTTCCAATTGCTCTAAATCCCAATCTTGGATTATGTTCTTGGATCAAATGAATTTTATACGCCTTGAAATGGAAATCTTTATGAAGAATATTCCCGTTGATGGCATAAGAAAATCCAAGTTCTTGAGAACTACGTCTAATTGATTGTTCTCGATTTTAATCCACACTTTGGTTCACAGCATCGATATTTTCAGCAGTCCGTTTACGCTTTTGACGTGTAGTATTTAACATCAATAGTAAGCTGGAGCCTGAATAGATGTATTATTTGCAACTTACCATTTTTCAACCATTATTGAACACAATTTGATCAAAAATGAAATGAATTAGATAAGCTTTTGTAACTGCATTTACAGTTCTTAGGTAGGTTTAAGCCCAGGCAACAACGATTTATCACTTATCCAGGTTAGAATCTGAGTTTCATTAAACAAAAGCCTTTGCAGTGGAATATATTCAACACAATATTAGCCCAAATCAATAACAATTGGTTCTTGTAGCTCTTGTAACCGATGAAATGTGTAGTTAAATATCGGGGTAGTTTCTTTTTTAAACTCTAAAGCAAAATACCTAAATAATTTCAAATTGAATGATGCACATTCTTCCGACCAAATAGATGCCTACCGACCTCATTCCACAATCCGCTCCGATTCACTGGTTTTAAACGATTATCTGGACTTAGAATGAGCAATATGAAGCTAAAGGTATTGTATTCATCAAAAATGTCTTTGCACTATTATTGAGGTTTCACCCACACACCACACTACACCATATGGATAAATACTGAGTACATGAAAAAATTCGAATGTAAAAGTTTGGTATTAAACTTTTCTTCTATATAAAGTTACTTGCTCGCAATAAAACAAAGTGGTAAAAGGGGAAAAGTCAACGAGAAGAAAAATATATATAAATTAATAAAATAGACTTAATTTGGTAATTTTTCCAAAAATAAAATAAAAAAATCTGTTGATGAAGCGAAAATGAAATTAAATCTGTAATTTTCCGTTTATTTTTAATTTTCATATTTTCCCAGCGTAAAAATATTTTCTTTATTTTCTGCCAGCGTTTGATATTTTTTTTTTTTTTTGGAAAATGTTTGTTTATTTTTTTATTTAACAATTTCCTTTTTTCTGATTCTGTTTTGTGAACGAGAGTGAAATTTTCTCCCGCTCGCGCTTTTTTTTGTGTTTAATTTTATTTTTTAACTTAATTGGGAAAATGAAATTATTAACAATAATAATTTTGATTACCTCCCGACTTGAGTGGTATTGATACTATATGTGCAGACAAATGTACGCTTAGGTCAGCGCTGGATACACTAATGTACTCGTTGAGTTATTATCATTTATAATGTAACTGAATAAAATTTGCAAATCGCCTTATCGAAATAATTTCTTAGTATTTGCAATTGTAGATCCTCTTGTGTACCATCAAACTGGAACATTTGTGTCATAGGTACTAATTTCGCTTGCAAAGGAAAGAAGACAACCGATGTATGGATATTTTCATTTCATCATTTGCTGTTTTAAGGGAAACAACTCGTATACCCTTTTGTCTACGCCTAGATGGATTTCCAATACTTTACCAAGTAACCAGTGGCTTATTGGTAAACCCTTGTCCTGAACAAGTACTACGTCACCAACTTGAATCTGCCTTTTTTCGGTATGCCATTTGCTTCTGTGCTGCAAACTAGTAATGTACTCCTTGTACCACCTTTCCCAAAAATGTTGCACCAGGTAATTTACGGCTCTCCACCTAGTTAAAGTTGATGGGTTTAGCTGCGCAATATCTAACGAAGGTATACGGTTATATGTAGGTGAGTATCCATGGAGAAACTGTGATAGAGTTAGGAAATCGCACTCATCATCTGCTGCTCTGCACAATGAGCGTTTTTTCAAAATTGCCTAGATTTCTGATACAAGAGAGGTTTTTTCTTCTAATGTCTGTATATTTTTGCCCATCACTCGTTTGATGTGAAATTTAAAAGATAAGAAATGCCATTGAATTTTGTTTCTCGATAAAAAATTAATGATATTGTTGGCTAATCTGTCAACTCGTTGAAAGTTGTGCTTAATTTGGCGTTGACACCCACAAAATTTGTGCTGTTGTCACTATACAAATCGTGACAATCGCAGCGCCTTGATGTAAATCGTTTTACCGATCCCAGTAAGGCATCGCTAGTGAGATCACTCACCACTTAGAAATGCTTTGATACACGGGCCATACAAAGATACAAAATATATGCTTTATGCACCTTTTGTCCTCTTCCCTTTGTTAAATGGATACTGAATGGGCCTGCATAGTCAATTCCAGTAGAACCAAGTAGAACCAGACACACCAAGCCAAAACGTGATGTTGGTAAGCTTCCCATTAATTGTTGCTGTAGTTCGGACCCATTAATTTCCCATTAATTGTTGCTGTAGTTAAAGACTCATCATTAAGGCACAGCATGCTTGCTATAAAGATGTCCATCGTAGAGAAGCATCCAACAATACGTGATTTACAATGCAATATTATGGATTGCTTTGTTAAATATGGTGCTACACTGTGTTGTAATTTTCATTTTAGACATTTTAAATGACTGTCATTGGTAACTGCTGATTTTGTTTTTAATGCTGCCAATTCATTCAAATAAAATTGTTCCTGCTCATGTTTACATAGCCTGACTTCAACACTTCAACTTGCTTTAATTCCTTTCGCGAAAGCGATTTACCGGTGCAAATAAACATTTTGGGCTCTCTGCAAGCCTCAATAAATTGTAGAATGTAACAAAATATCTTCTGAACCTTGGACGAATATCTGCAATGTCGTCAAGCATTTGTTTTCTCTTATCACACTGAACTTGAACATTGTGTTCGTTTCTTCTTCTGAAGTATCATACGTTGGTCTCTAGACTGGCCACATATTCTGCTCTTCGTGCAACCAAGCTGGCCCACACCACCAGGCGTCATGTGATGCCAGGTCAGCTGGAAGCATGCCACTCGAAGCATAATCGGCTGGGTGCGAGGCTGATGGGACATGCTTCCGTTGTTTTCGCTTACTGTGTGATTTTATTTCTGCAGTTCTATTTCAGACGAGCGTACTCCATCGACGAGAATGACTCTGCAACAAATCCAGTACAATTGTTGAATCATCAATATATTTCAAAAGCCAGCAAAAGCGCTCCACATAACTCAAGTCGTGGCAACGAAAGCAGATTCATTTGTTTTGATGAAGCCAAATGAACAGTAATATGATTGTTCGCGTTTAAAAATCGATAATACCCAACCGCAGCATATGCCTTTGTACTAGCATTACAGAATTCGTGAATCTCTACCTTCGGCAACTGTGCCAATGTGACGAGGTAAGCTAATACATCGGACTTGGCCAACAGACTTTCACTCGAACCTCGTAATGTCAATGGACAGTTTGTTTTCCATATTCTTAATTTGGAGCCATGTTTAGCAAGCAGCTCACATATAACTGAAGTAATTTGATTTGCCTCTTCAACCGTTTGAGCCCCCCTCATTAAATCATCAACGAAGCAACAGCTTCTGATTATGTTGGAACCATGTGGATGTGAATCAGCATACATTTCTGTAATCTTCTGCAAGGTACACGTGTGGCTAAATAAGATGCCGATGCTAACCCGTATGTGACGGTTAATAGCCGGAAGTGCTTAATAGGCTCACTTATATCATTACGTCATACAATGCGCTGGTATTCAGTACCTGGTGTGGCTAATTTCACCATGCTATACATTTTTTTAGCATCTGCTGCAAAGGCAACCGGATACTCTCGAAGAAATCTTAGTATCATTAGCAAATAAATTTGGTTGTACTATACTGGACCTGCAGCCAAACATTCGTTCAAAGATACGCCACTAGTAGACTTGGCCAAAAACGACACGTAATTTCGTTGTAGTGCTCTCCATGCGTTGGACACCATGATGAGGTAGATAGAAACATGGATGTTTTGACTTTTGATTTTCATGAATTTCTACCATACAACCCATGGCCTGATATTCTCTCATAAATTCGCAGTACAATTTTTTAAACTCAGAATCCCGGCTAAATCGTTTTTCCACCCCTTGTAATCTTCGTATTGCAACCGAAAGAGTTTCGCCCAATTGTTTCGGTGTTTGCTTTAATGGTAATTTGTAGTAATAAAATTTTCTTCGCAAATCGGTAAAATTTTCTTCGGCGTAAGGCCTGATCAACATCCATTATTTTGATAACATCTGCAGTTACCGCCATTGAAACATACTCTTGACTTGCTGATCCATCCATTTGACCAGATACATCCACCCAAAAATAGTTTTTTGTAATACTAATGTGGAATAACTTCATTCGACATTCCGCTTTCAAACAACTGAAGAAATGGTCGGGACCGATAAGTATGTCAATTTCACAACTGATATGAAATTCAGCATCCACCTGGTTAATATTATTTATTAATCTTATGTTGTCTCGTGAAATGACATAAACTGGTAACGAGAGCGTAAATTTTTGAAGAACCAGCGCGTTTATTTCATAGTCAATTTTACTGGTTTTCAGAATTAATTTGATTTTGCCTTTGGTTACCCCAAATTCCGCAATTTGGAAACTTCCGCAATTTAAGCTTTGGCGCGCAATCTTCGGTGATAAAGCTCACTTGGGAACCAGAATATAGCAAGGCTCTGCAGTAAATTATTTGACCATCTCGATTTAGTACACCAACAAGTGTTGGTAAAATTGTTAGTTTTCGACCTTGAAACCTATGGACTAGGTATGACATAAGCAGGAGACTTGCATTTCTGTCGCATCAGCTTCGATTTCTGCCGTTGGGACTTTCAACCTTCGTTTCTTCGAAGTGAAGTAATGATGTTTCCGCCCGCACTGTTGACATCGCCGCTTTGATGGACATTGTGAAACTGGATGTTTAGCACTTAAACAGTTATAACAGCGATTTGTGTTTTGAATAAATTCATTTCTTTTAACTGCATGATGAAACTTATCGAACTGTAACAAAAAAGAGCCATTCATCTGAGCACATGCCGGACTTGAAATTAACGCTGGGGTTTTGACTACGTACTCGATTATTCCTGGTTTGTAGCTAGAAGCCCACGAACATTACTTCTTAAAATGTGCTTTTGTGCTGCAGAACACGTTTCAAGTGCGAAGATACGTTTACAAAAACTTCTTTGAATAGTTAGCCCATGCTATTCTAGTTTTTTCGTCCACTTTTTTTTAACAATACATAAAAAACCCAGTTAGGGTCACGAGCCTCAGTTTTTTCTCTTAAGGCGGCTAGTCCATGCAATACATCGTCAGACATATCGCGCAATTTACGTATGTTAAATTATTGCATTGAACAGTCGGCTGTTCCATAAACGACTTGATATATGGAAAGGATTATATATTTCCCATTATTATACTTATTGAATGCGCCAAGATAATTACTCTTCGTGACTCGATTGTGTTTTAGTAACGATGCCGCTTCACCTCGCAACAATCCTTTAAGATATTTAAATTTTTCTACTCCCGATAAATTTGAATCGTGAATCGTTGTACAAAACATGTCGAAAAATGATGGCCAATCAGCATAGTCGCCTGAAAATGGCGGAATATACAGTTTTGGCAACTTGATCTCAGCTTGGCGTACAAAATTTGACGCATCCGTTGATTTATTTGCGGATCGCCTAAATGATTATTTCGAATGCTGCCCATTCTATTTCTTTTTCTTACGAGCTACAATCTTGATTTGAATGCTGCCGCACTAATACATTTACAGTGACCCTTTCTCAGTTGCTTGCTGAAATTACGCAATATATAAGAACGAAAAAAAAATTTACTTGCAGCTGTAGAGTAAAAAAGTTTCATTATTCCATTACGATTACGGAAGTTCTAGAGAGCAAACTGTTAATTGAAACCGATTAACACGAAGCTGTACTTTATAGAAAACAGAATGTTCAGCTGACTCGTAATTTTAATTTAAAGGTTAAAATTTGATTTATGAGCCCAAATTAAGTCAGCCAATTAAGATCAACTTTTTTTATTGTTAACTATGCGATCTGTTTTGGGGCTCAAGGCTCGCCCTGATCCGCGGTTATGCTTTTTACGTCCTTACGTTAACCCCTTCCGACCAACTCGAGCACGTACGGCTATAGGACGGATTTAAGACCATCTGCACATTGCAAGCTCCATGCCAGCCTATACTGGCATGGAAGATGGGTCGGCCCATGAGTTTTGCACACCGAGAGGGGGTCATAGATATGTTACATTTCACCACAGATCGTAATCTGTTGATGAAATTTCACTTTGCATCTGAAGATTTGCTTTGCTGATGAAGAATTTCATTTTGTTAAATCTCTCGGTGAAAAATTACTTCTAATTTTAGAAACATGTAATTTTTGATTATCATTAGAGTTTTGTACTACCACAAAATAGGTCGATAATGCAGATTGTTTTCGTCTGAAATAATCGGCTAACATCAGTAGCATACCAATAAATGACATTTTCTTTTTTATTTTCGGCTGAGACAACAAAGACAGATTTTTGTTACCTTCGGCTGGGAACTGTTGACTAATTTTAATACATATACAGTATCTAAGTATCTAAGTGTAAAACTAGCCGAATGATATCAACCGAAAAATGTCGACAATTAAGGGAAGTAGTAAGGCGGAAATTTTTAACCGGAAATATTCAACCAAAAGTCATTGTAAACTATACGAGTGAAAATAGTTAGCAAGATATTATTGATAATGAAAATTTATACTTAAAGGCGATGATGGATCAGCGTAAAGTCGTAGAGTCAATACTGAACTAGTAACATGTACAAACAAACAAAAATAGCTACCTTCAGCGGTAGTACAGTTGAAGAGGTCTAAGGACTTTGAGGGGTTGAATTTTCGAACGTTCTCATTCAAGGCGATTATAGAATCAGAGCCATCTTCAAATATGGCCATCATTGACAACATTGATTTTTTGCTAACAATGTCACTTTATGTCGACGAGTTCACTTTCATTAATTTTCTTAATACAACAACACAAATAACCCATCGAATTTATTCGTTGAGAATTAAGCACATTAATGATTTAATTCCATGAGAAAAATTTAGTAACAGCATTTTTTTACTGAAAAAACGCAAACAAAAAAACTTAAAATTTCATAAGAGTGACAAAGAAAAGAAATATGTTTTATTTCATTTTTATAGTAAAATTATGGTTCATCTTGACAATTACATTTTAGGGACTTTCGATTGACCTGAATTAACAAAAGGGACTTTCGATTGACCTGAATTAACAAAATTATCTGAATTAACTGAATCAACTGAAGTGAATTGAGCGTTCGATTCGCACCTCTTCACTTCAGTTAAAAAATTGAAAACTGAATTAACTGAAGAGATATTTTGCTCGTGTAGTTAAATCAGATAGGTTGTTTTTGTTGTATTTTTATATGTTAGCTTGTCTATAAGTAGGTTCTAGTTTCTAATTATATCTTTACATTAAACCAAAATAGTGGATCCGTACAGATTCATAATAATTTCATGTAAGGAAAGTTTTTACATAACATATTTGACAAATATTGCAATCATATAAGATACATCTTTTCCTGAATTATATTTTCTAACACTTTGTTAAAAAATGGTTAAGTATATTTTTTAATATGACATAAACAGTACTTATATTATTAGGTCTACGTTCTAAACCGATAATTAAATTAAAATAATTACCCCCAAAAAATAAATGTTTGTGCCATAAAATTTCGCCATCATAAATACATGTTTAGGCCTCGCCGCCGCTTAAACCAGAAATTACTTCTTTCTTTCTTTACTTTGGTTGGTGGGGCACGCTATACGCAAAATATCATAAATCAGACCAAATACTAAAATTAAAAGTAAAAAAAAAATAAAAATAACAGATCGAGCACATTTTTCTCCACCCACCGTGTTTAAGGATAATATTATACGTTCCAAAATAAGGGATAATATTTATTTTTACTATGGACATAGTGCGAAAAATTCACGCTAGGTGATACAAAACAATGGAACAGAAAAGCAATCAATAATTAATTGAAACAATTTAAAATTAATCGAGTGCTTTAAGTCGCTTTTCTTTATTTGATGTAACCATGTCCTTGATAGAAATTAATTTTCATTTCCTACAATATTTTTTGGGTGTGTGTGTGTGTGTATGTTGTGCGGTTTCTCAAATCAATTTTAATTTCCTTTATTTTTTTGTTGGTGAAAAATTATAGCACCAACACATAAAAGCACAAGACTATTTAAAATACAATAAATAATAAAATAAAAAGTTCATTAATTGTTTTAATAGCACAATTTCTACGAAGAATAATAAAATGAAAACTCAACTATAAAAAAATCTACTAAATAATAAGAGGTGGTGGAAGAAGGCAAGGGAGAAGGAAGAAAATTATTTTTATTTCGTTTGAATAACATTACAATAATCATTACATTTAATAATAATAATAATGATATTAATAATGAGGGGGTTGTGTAATTATTGTAAATTATTAATTATTTATTTTTAAGGGGAAGAGTGTAACTGTGATTTTAGTTAATAGAGTGGCACTTATTCTGACGGCATTGACAGTTTCGTTTGTCTTAAATATGTAGTTGTCTTATTGTTCAGCAGGACAGCACTACACGGAAAGGAGTCAAACTAAATTGTTTTGTAGGGAAAATTAATTTATTTTCAAGAATTTCTTGGATGGTTATGTATGATAAACAACAATTGAGCAGTGATGTTACATAGACTTATATACCCGTGTGGAGTAGCGGACATGGAAATAATCTCACCGGCTCGTGAGGCGTGTGAAATGTTTTCTAAACTATTCCTAATTTATATTTTTTTTTATAGGAAACGCTAATAAAAAAGTTAATGAGTATGTTTAAGCTATGCGGTAAGTTTCAAAAAAAAAAAAAATTCAGGGGGATTTCAGGGTAAGATTTGGTCCAAACCCCACGAATTGAATTATAGATCAATTGAATCGGTCTGCATTTATAATTTTGCTTTAATAAAATACCTTAGAAATCGAAGGCATCAATTATAAGCAAATATTCATAGATATTGGTCAGTTGCTATGCATCAGTTTAAGCATCTACTGTACATATTTTAGGAGAGCAAATCTTATGAGAAATTTTAATTGATGTTGTAATTTAATAAAACATTCATTAATGTAACATTTTTGTTTGACTAATAATTTTACAAAAAATTTGTTGATGTTAAATCCAATTAATTTAATTAAAACGCTGCCACAATACGCGATGGAAGACCTCTACCGGGCAGAATGTGCTGATTTTCCAGAGAAGTGAAAAAAACTACAACAAGGAAAGCGAAACTAGAAAAACGAAGCAGTACCTGTGCAAAAAACTGGCACTCATTGGCTCAATTAGAGAAAAATACATCAATGCAGTTTCCCGGAAGAACGGTGACCTCTTCGATAACAACATAACTCATCAATATTTGAGAGCGCAGGAATTGAACAAGCAATTCTACGCCAATCACATAGCTGAGTTAAAAGCAAAATTAGAAGCCGTCAAAACGATGACCAACAATTCGCTGGTAAGTCCTCATGGTTGTTATGAACACAAAACACGAACACATCCATTAACAACAAGTTCGGAAGCAAAAATTCGGAGCAAGCAAAAAATTTCTAGGGACAAGATTTCAAAATGCGCTTGTGCTATAAAATAATCGTTGATGCTAACAAAATGCTAGAGATTGAAGGCAGCCACGATGAGCTTTAACCCAAGCTGCGTGAAGCAGCTGCATGAAGTTCTACTAGTAGATGCTACCCCAAAAGAAGATGCCAATACACTTTGCTTCATCCAGGATTACGAGATCGAGAATTTCCAAGGTGCTGAATCCACAAAAATCCTGAAAATAACAATATAAGTGACACCATCAAGATGCACCAACTAAAAACAACAGTATTGGGCAGTGCTGACAGACTCATAAGTTTGATTGAGGCCACAGGTGATTATTATAAGGACGCATGAAAAGTTTTGCTAAATCGATACGATAATAAGAGGCAGCTGAGGTAGAGATGTCAATGGCCGATCCAAGAAAAATACCAGAACAATATTCCAACAATCAAACGTGTTAGCATTTAAATAATCTATTGCGGACTGATCCAATTTACAACTAACGTAGTAAAATTGACATTCTATTGGGTGTTGATTATTACCCAAATATCTTGATGAACCAAGTTGTAAAACATAATCAAGGCAAACATAATCAAGGCAGGATGTTCATCCAAGATATTCGATTCATTAGGATGGTTATCTTGAAGTTCGATAACACACCAACTTACTTTTTGACAGATCCTACAATAGCCCTAGGATGGGTAAAAAACAAGCCTCTGGAATCCAGAAATTAACTGATCCATCTCTCTTTTATGTCAAAACATCCGACAGTCAGTAAATCATGCACAATTTATGGTGGAATGGTCCTCAACATGTCTTTGAAGCGGCAGTCCAACTAACACCCTTGATACTAGAAGAAACATCAGAGCAATTAAACCTGAAACATTGAGGGAGCCACTACAGTGACATCAAATAACATCATTGAAAATTTATATATGATGCTCTCCAATTTCAATACAATCAAAAAGATTATGGTCTATGTCATAAGATTTGTGAACAAATGCCGAAGGAGGCCTGCCAGCAAAAAAGATACCTCCATGGCAGGAGAATAAAAATATTCTACCCAACGTATTCTACGATCTTATAACTACGAAAGAGGAGTGACAGATAAAAGTAAGATTAAATGGTGGACGAGTCCAGAATACAACCACTTTGAAGCTAAGTAGATGGTGTACCCTATAGCAGGTACTATAGATCATACACGGTTGAAATTTAACACGACATTTCATATCGAAATGTACAAGGTATCATCGTTTCAATACTAAAACTGGAACACTACACAACTAACGTAAAATTTACCAGCTGTGCGGATCACCTCTGGGAGACCATTTTTGGGAACTAGAGTCGACTATGCGGGGCTTCTTCTGATTCACACGATAAAGGGAAGAGGTGTTAAGGTACCCAAGATTTATTTAGTGATCCTTGTTTGATGATAACTATAAGGCCATACACATTAAGCCAGTCAGTTACTTAACGACTGAAGCATTTGTTGCAGGATATAAAACATTCACTGAATGTAGAGGATTGTGCTTTGATTTGTATAGCGAGAATAGTACCAATTTTGTCAGTGCCAATAATCAACTTGAGCGTGAATTGTCTGGCATTTTATACCGCCGGCTTGATCCCATTATGGAGAACTTAGGGAAGCTGCAGTTCGTAAAAATATGCTTAATATATGCCATTGGAGAAGCAAGACCACTCATACGACTATCAACCGATCCTACAGATACCGTACCTTTTTTGCTTGGACACTTCTTAATTGATGCATCCTTAAAAGGTCTACAAGATACAATGGCAGAAAAAAACATTCACGGCATAATACATTCGAAACTGGTAAAAAAAATTAAACAAAATCCTTATAGAAGACATAAATCAATTTCAACATAGAAGAAAATGGTCAGATGAACAACCAAACATGAAGATCAAGGACATCGTTCTCGTCAAGCACAACAATCCTCCATTGAAATGGCAGACGGTCGTGTGGTGGCAGTATATCCCGGTGTAGACCAAAAGGTTCGAGTGGTTTCACTTCATGGGCCGAGGCCCGAGAGGCGTACTAATAAAGAGACCAATTTACGAACTTCCACAGCTACCCATAGAACTGGCAGAGGAGAAACTGAGGCTTTATGATGTAGTGATACACCAGGTATTCACAAGATATCGTGAATTTGGTTTCACCAAACACGATACCTTTTCGCCATCTATCCGATAGCTAGACAAGTTCCGCCATCTAAAAGGTGACGGATATTTTTTCGATTGAGAATTCTTTATTGTGTTGGCAATTGTTTGTTGTGTTTCACACTTTCAAATAATAAAACTTTATAATTAACAATGTAAGTAATAATAAAAAAAAATATTTATATTCATTTATAGTAGATGTTTAGATTTCTATGATACATTATTTTTGAAATTTGTGTAGGGCAGGGAAAGCTACAAAATCAACCCTAAACAGTTCAAGGTTATGGTGGACTTTATGGAGAGGCAAAGAGATTTGGCTACAAATAAATTAGCAAGGACACAGTACAAAGAAAAATCTAATTCTTTGTGGAATGAATTAGCAACTCAATTAAATGGTGAGGGTTCCCCAGTGCGAAATTTAAATAAAATCCGCCATTCGATTAATAATTTAACATTAATTTTATTTTCTTCACTTGCCAAAAATGAATCAATTGAAAAGTGATACATTTTTATTGAAGAAATATTAAAAATATCACAAAAATATTTAATTCAACACGAAAACGTCAAATCACAAATCTAAAAGTCAAAATTAATCTCAAAGTAATGCTGTTTACACTGATAAATGTCAACTCAACTCGCATAAAATAAGTGTGTTTAGGAAATTAACAGCTCAATTCCCTTATGCTGCCCATACACGGTGCAACTTGGTTGTACAACTGGTATGTAGACTAGTCTGCAGACTACACCACACACTTTGCAACTTGTTGTACAACAAGTTTGAAAACATAGAAAGTAGAAACAGTCAAAATATTTTATTTTTTATAGTGAGCGTATACAATTTATGTTTTTCCAAATATAAGTAAATACCTATCAAGTAAAATTATTCCAAGTCAAAATTATTTAAGTAAAATTAAAAAACGAAATTATTAATATGAGTGAAAGTGATGAAATTCTGCTTTAATTGTTATTGCGGAAGTTTTATTTCAAGACAAAGAACAAGAGAAACGCAAAAAAAGAAAAATTTGGATGAAAAGCTGGTTAAAAGGTAAAGATACGTTTTCTAACCAAAGACTTTTGAAAGAATTAAAAGTTAATCAACCAGATGACTTTAAAAACTTGATGCGTATGGATGAAGAAACATTTCTATATATTCTGGATAAAGTAAAGCCATTGATAGTAAAGCAGGATACTTTTATGCGTGATGCCATTAATGAAGAAACGCGATTATCCATAACTTTAAGGTTTCTGGCTACCGGTAATTCTTTTGAAGATTTAAAGTTTTCGAATGCAGTATCAGCGCAATCCATTGGAAAAATTGTTATCGAAACATGTGAAGCAATTCGAAAAGTTTTAAAGGATTATATTAAGGTGAGTTTTACTAAAATAATTAGTTGCATAATATTTTACTAAGATAATTTTCTTAAAATACAGATTCCAGCTACCTCTGATGATTGGAAAAAAATATCCAACGAATTTGAAAGAAAATCTGGTTTTCCTCATTGTATAGGTGCAATTGATGGCAAGCATATAAATATTAGAAAACCAGCGAAATCTGGTTCCTACTATTTTAATTATAAAAAACAGTTTAGTATTGTTCTTATGGCTATTGTCAATGCCGATAGCGAATTTATAATGATTGATGTAGGAGCAAATGGTAGGATATCATACGGTGGTGTATTTAATAATACAAAATTTTACCAAAAATTACTAAACCAAGAATTAAATATTCCTGAACCTGAAACTGTGGATTCTACGGGCCGGAAGTTACCTTACGTTCTAATAGGCGATGATGCCTTTGCCCTGGGAGAAAACTTACTGAAACCATTCAGTGGTAATCATCTGTTAAAAGAACAGGAACATTTTAACAAAAAATTGAGTTCTGCGAGAGTAAAAGTAGAGAATGCATTTGGCATTTTGGCTGCTAGATTTAGAGTTCTTTTAACAACTATTGCTCTTTCTCCTGAAAAAGTTACGAAGATTGTGATAGCTTGTTGCTATTTACATAATTTTTTAAAAAAGAGTAGAGGCGATTTATACTCTAGAAATGAATCGGGAGGAACGTTTCGGCTTTCAGAAACATTATTGCAAATGCAACCAGCAGCATCAAGAAACTCATCATCACAAGCTAAGCTCGTGAGAAACGATTTCTGCGAAGTTGTCAATCGTTTGCATAGCACCGAATAAATGTTTGTAATTATTTGTACTTTTTTTATATTCATAAAAATAAACAGTTTTAAACATAGAAAAAGCAATAATATTTCTATTAAAATTTTTTATGAGTATTGGTTGTCATTAAAAAGATAATTAAAAGTTATATGATTTGGATTTTGTGATGATATAGAAATATTAAAATTAACAGGAACAATTTCCTCGACAACGATGTGATTTGATGTATAAGGTTTTACACATCTAGAGTCATCAGCTCGTGAAGAATTACTGGTACTTGGTAGTGGGTTTGATGCATAAATTGTTGAACATCTAGGATCAGCATGCGAAAAACTACTGGTACTAGGCAATTGATTTGATGTGTAAGGTGTTGAGCATCTAGAATCAGCGCGTGATGAACTACTGGAACTGGGTAATGGAGAAACTGTGTTAAGTGTCAGCTCGTTTAATTGTCCCATTATTAAAATTTCATCTATGGTTTTTTTGGCATAAATTTTCTGTCTATCATTAAGTTTTTTAAAAGATGTTGCCCATCCTTCAGCAAATATTTCTGACTCATATTTTTTAGTTTTAAGTCGAACTAAATGATCGACAACTGTTTGCAAAAATGTTTGATTGTTTCAAGCTAAAATAGAAATTTAACAGTAATGTGAAATATCTTTAAAATGTATAACTTACTTCAATTTCCTCTACATCATCATCGGTATCCACACTAGAAATTCCAGCAGTTGGGATTTCATTGTCCCTTAGGAAATACAAAATTTCAAAATACCACAATGATGGGACGTATACATCATCCTCACCAGCTCCAGATTTCTCACTTTTTATAACCTTATTAAGTTCGCGGCGATAGCAGGTTCGTATGTTGTTTATTTTATTCTTTAAACTTGAAATTGTAGCCTCACTATCTAAGTTTTTATATATGGTTAACAATTTCTCCCATGCTTTTTATCTTTATTTTTGTACACAGAAATTTTAACTTTCCATAATTCTGGATATTGTTCGAATTCTTCGAAAAAGTCTCTCCACAACTGATTATTAACTACAGCCATTTCAATTAAAGAAACTTATTCTTTTTTAATAAAATATTTAGCTCGTTTTATGTGGTTTAGTTATAATCTTCGTCAATAACGGTATTAAAATTCCCAATAAACATAAAATGTCATTTAAGTTGTACAACTTGTCCACACACATTGCAACTTGGTCGTACAACTCACTCCGCCTATAAAAATCAAATTTTTTTGATTTTCTTGCAACCTAGCTTCGAACCTTCAAAATGGTTGTACAACTGCCCTACAAACGCCACGTGACTATGGATCTTCCTGGTTACTAGATTTTAAAATCAAAATTTACTAAATAATTTTGTGCAAAACTCTCAATAAAATTTTTTTAAATCTTAGTTGGCTTCATTAGTTTCAATTTTCATTTATTTGTCACGTCAAAATTTCAAGTGATAGAATTTGGAGTGATAGCAGTCGCAAGGAAATATTTATAAAGCAGCATACTAAGATTTAAAAAACAGCCACAACGACTTTATTGAAAAAATATTTTGTAAGTTTCGATTTAATGATCTAACCAGGAAGATGAGTAGACACGTCACTTGAAGTGATGCGACTAGGAAAATAGGGGTGTAAATGAGCACGGGTACAGTCTTTTGGATAGCGGAATTTATAATATGAAAGTTGAAGCGGGTCGGAAAGAACGTAACGAAATATTTTACGATTCGCCGCGGAAATCATGATAGGACCCCAGCTAAATGAACAAATGCAGGAAATCACATCACAAAATGCCCTTCTCATGTCAACTAAAGCCAAGTTTACACCTCTCGTGAACTTGAACGTGAAATCATGTTGAATTAATTAGTTTGTTTCACAGTGAAAATAATGTGAACAAAAATCAGTGGTAGATATTAAACCTTATGTTGTTCACGTTCACAATTACATTTAGACAAGATAATTTCGTGAACATGAAAATTGTGACATTTAATTAAAGAAAGTTAAAGAACGTTAATTTATTTTGTGCAACTGCTGTTCTTTTTAAATCGACAAAAATGGATAATTTGGATGAAATAGTTTTGCTTTGGAGTGCTTTTATAGTATTTTTAATGCTTACAAATCTCAAAAGAAGAAGAAGTCGTCGCTTTTGGGTGCATCCGTATTTAAGATCACGCAATGAAAAAGGTCGATTTGATACTGCATTTAAAGACTTATCACAAAGCCATCAGTTTTTCTATAAAAATTTCCATATGAGCGGTACCAATTTTCTAAGATACGTTCAAACAAATACGGAAACAATTGTAATGTAAAGTAAATAGTCGACCGAAAGATGCTATCCCACCATTGATGCGTTTTGCTATTGTGCTAGAATTTCTAGCATCAGGAACAATACCTCGTCATCTTGCTTCTATATACCGAATAAGTGAAGCATCTTTTGGAAAAATAGCTGACCAAGTCTGCGATGCTATTATCAAAGAATTCAAAAATCAATTTATGAAATTCACAAAACAAAACTGGTTGACGGTTGCGAATGAATTTAATTTTCGATGTAACTTTCCCAATTGTCTTGGTGCAATTGATGGTAAACATATACCTATAGTATGTCCATTTAATTCAGGCAGCTTATTTTTCAATTATAAGGTATCGATTCCATTGTATTTTTTAATCATTGTTTTTCACTGAAAATAATTTCTATTTATAGAAATTTTATTCAATCGTTTTGGCGTTAATAAGTGATGCTAATTATAAGTTCGTTCATGTTATTGTTGGTGCGTATGAAAGCGAAGGGTATAGCGGGGTGTTTGCTTCCAGTAGCATTGGTCAAAAAATATATAATAATCAATTACCATTACCAGAGTATTCAACTATTGGAGACTACAAAGCACCATATTTTTTATCACAGACGATGAGTTTCCACATCTAAATCGAATCATGAAGCCGTTTGTTCCTTCTAAACAAAAATCTCTCACCCGAGAAGAAAAAGTTTTTAACTATACAGATTAAGTCGAGCTCGTCGATGCGTAGAGAATTCTTTTGGAATATTATCACGAAAATGGCTCTGCTTGAGTAGAACATTAACTCAAAAGCCAGAACGTGTATCAAAAATAGTTGCAACTTGCTGCATTCTTCACAACATTCTTATCAATTCAAATACATACTGTCCAGCTGGTTATGCTGATTATATTGATAAAAATGGTGAGTTAGTTGAAGGCGAGTGTAGAAAAAATCAAAATCAAATGGTACCGTTACAAAGCTTGAGTGGACGTACTTCTGATACAGCGAAACAAATTCGTATTATTATAAAAGAATATTTGATAGTTGGTAGTGATCCTTGGCAAGAAAATATATAATATGTAATAAAATAAAAAGGTAAAAGGTACATAAATCTTATTCAGTAATTCAATTTAAGTTATTGTTTCTTTTTGCTTTAATTGAGTTATATGTGCTAACAACAAATGAGAAATTTAAATCTGTGATGGTTGATTCATCTAATTGCTCAAATAACTTTTCAAGCTGCAACCAAATGTGAAAGTGTTTTAAACTATCCATTTGCGGCTTTTCTTCTTGATTCTTTTCCAAATAATTAGAAATAGACGTTCCAATTAGTTGGGCCGCTTTCATTCCTGTGTCATCACTTGATTTGTTTTTTGTGCTTGTCATATAGCTGTAATTGCTTCTTGTTGTTGGTGTTTCGCATCTATTTTCGAAATCAGACATAGATGTTGACGGTCATCAAATAAATCATCAGAGCAATCTCTTCTGTTGCAGTATCTCCACTTTTGCTTGTGCTTTCTTCCCTTTACTCTGGATGTAGCGGTAGGTATCTTTTACCTTTTTCCAAAAATCCAACAAAATATAGAAATTTTAAAATACTTTGTTTATTTGCAATTTTAATCCAAGCTGCATCGCGTTTTTGATTATTACGAAAGAATTTGTCTTTTTATCCCACAAACAAGTGAAATTACGAATTTCTTTTGCCATTTTAATTTTTTCCTCCTGATGCGATATGTTTTTTGATTTAGATGGTTTTTCCGATGAATTTACTTTGCGACGTTTTTGGTATGGCCGATAAATCCACTTCAAGAAGTGTATCATCAACAAAATCGTCGTGCAAATATTCTACGGCTTCGCTGTATTCAGGATTTGATTCATCTCGTTCCATATTTTATGTTTTATTAAGTGCGTGTTTCAATTGGTTTAAATGCCGCATAAAAAGTTAAAAAGTTAAAAATTGTGGTGAATAAAAATGTCAAACTTTTTATCTGCTTCAAGAGCTGATAAAATTTTTATGTGGAAAACATTTGGCTGACAAAAATGTTTGTTTGTAAACAGAAATTTGTCATGTACAAATTTTGAGAAAAACTGTAATGATTTAGATGTAAACTGACCATAATTAACTATTATACATTTAAATAGTATTTATGTTACATATTTTCATATTTAAATTTGCTGTATACGTTCATAATTACACATAAAATAAGCAACCATGTTAATGTCAAAATTTTAACCAATTGAAACAGATAAAAAGTTAAAAAGTTAAAAAAAAATTACCACGATTTTTTTTTTAACTTTTTAACTTTTTATGCGGCATTTAAACCAATTGAAACACGCACTAAATCAAAAAAAACTAATAAATAACAATACGTTCACAACGATTGTTCACTCTCCAATACCGATTGATACTCGAAAATGAACAAGCGTCATGAACAAAATTGTTTTTATATTCACCACCACTAACATGTTCACGTTCACTGTTCTCTTTACACTTTCTGTGAACTGTGGTGAATTTTTGTTCACAGTCAATTTACTGTGAAATTTTTATTAAATTCACGTTTTATTAATTATTTTAGTAAATATTTAATAAATAATTCTATTTCACGTTTATTTAAATAAAATTAATACAAAAAAAAAACAAATAATTTCTTCTTTATCGATGTAAATTGTTTTGTTCACGTTCAAGTTGACGAGAGGTGTAAACTGGGCTTAACAAGGAACATGTATACTGATGAAACGGGGAATGAAACTGACATAGGGAATATAATGTGTCCGTCACGCCAGCCGGAACCATATCAGCCGGAACCAACCAACGATGGAATAAGTAGCACGATGCGTTGTGCATCATTGTGCACTAATTGGTTTTTCAGCCGGAACCTTATAATTCCAGCCGGAACCTGATAAATCTATCCAGAACCCTACGACAGCAAAACTAACTATGGCACTAGTAGCACGATGCATTGTGCATCATTGTGCACTATATAATTTTTCAGTCGGAACCTTACAAATCCAGAAATATACGAATTTTCGGAAAAGAACCTTACAAATTCAGCCGGAACCATACCCTCTACAGCCAAACCAAGTATGGCAAAAGTAGTGTGTGTGTGCATCATTGTGCACTATATAATTTTTCAGCCGGAACCTTATAAATCCAGCAATATATGATTTTTCAGTGGAACCTTATAATTCCAGCCGGAAACGATGGTATGGTAATATACAGTCAAATTAACTACATCACTAGTAGCACAATGGATTGTGTATCATTGTGCACTAAATGCTTTTTCAGCCGGAACCTTATAATTCTAGCTGGAACTTGATAAAGCCAGTCAGAACCCTACAACAGCCAACCAACTATGGCACTAGTAGCACGATGCATTGAGCATCATTGTGCATTATATAATTTTTCAGCCGGAACCTCACAAATCCAGAAACATAAGATTTTTGGGGAAAAAACCTTACAATTTCAGCCGAAATCATACCCTCTACAGCCAAACCAGCTATAGCACTAGTAGCACGATGCATTGTGCATCATTGTGCACTAAATGCTTTTTTAGCCGGAACCTTATAGTTCCAGCCGGAACCAGATAAAGCCAGCCAGAACCATACAACAGCCAAACCAACTATGGCACAAGTAGCAAGATGCATTGTGCATCATTGTGCATTATATAATTTTTCTTCCGGAACCTCATAAATCCAGAAATATACGATTTTTCGGAAAAAAACCTTACAAATTTAGCCGGAACCATACCCTATACAGCCAAACTAACTATGGCACAAGTAGCACGATGTATTGTGTATCATTGTGCACTATATAATTGTTCAGCCGGAACCTTATAGTTCCTCCCAGAACCTGTTAAAGCCATCCAGAACAATATTATCGCCAAACCAACTATAGCATAAGAAGCACGATGATAAACGTAAATGGTTCTTACAAAACTACACCAAGCTATCGGTAAGCTACTCAAACACTACCTACGATTACATACTCGTACCCTTTATATTGTCTATTAATGTATTTTCAGGTGGATTATGGGCCTTGCAGACAAAGCTGAATTTGACGATAACACCTCCTGTGTGGAAAATTTGTATTACGCGCCAGAATTGCAGAAAAAAATTAGTTTTATTCTCTCTCGGATACCTTTATGGGGTAATTTAATGAGGAAAGCTTTTGGGTCAACCAATTACGCACCAACATCAAGTGGAGTTGAGAGCACCTTTAAAAATTTAAAATCTTTATCACGTAAGCATGCTTAAAATTCAATTTGAACCCTATTCTACATACATATTTTATTGAAACCTATCAATTTAATTTAATTTTTCTCCACCACCAACATATTCTGAATCCTTTTCAGATTATATTCCTAAAAGCGTTGTATATTTATTAAAATTGGATAAGTAATTTCTTTAATTATTTTTTGTTTAGATTTGGGCAAAAACACACTCGTGGATGTATTTGTCAAAAACCATGTGGAGACGTTAAACGGCATTTTTAAAATGGCTCTTGCTTCCCAAAAAAAATCGAAGAAATAATGCGAATAAGAAAGCTTGGAAGTGCGGCAATGAGTCAGAAGTGTCGCTAATCGAATCAGATACAGTCATCGAAGTCAGCTTGGAAGAAAATAGCTTGGAAGAAAATTGGAAGGGACTAAATAAAAACAGCAACTCACAAAGCGTGTTGGAAATGAAAAAAGGTAGAAGAAACTTCCATATTGCAACCGCAAGACAGAAGCTACAGGGTAAAAATACCAATTTTAAAAAATGGACATAAAAGTAGTGACAAAAGTGGCATAACCACTATCAATACGTGTCCGTTTGATAGCATTTTTGCTATCTTTACCGCATTATGTTTCGATGACAGGCAACTTCGAGATGAAATGTTCGGTCAAACTATGACTAGCAAATTTGCCGGATTTTTAGAAAATGTTTACAATTCCTCGACAAACATTGGTAAATTATCTGCGGAGATTTATAACGAACGTAATAAATTGCAGAATGAAATTTTTTGTCGAAAACGTTTTATAAAATCGGGCAACTATAGCTCAAACGAACGGATCACTTTCATTGATTGCAAATCATCAATTGGAGGATTTTTTGCAGACCTATGCATTTTCAACGATGATATTACTTTCAGTGTAAATATTGAAAGAATTTGTGATAAATGTGGAACTAAACTAGAAAGAAAGTCGCCATTGCTTTCAATAGACATTAATAAACTGGATTTGAGAAATGTGAGCAACTCAATAAATATAAATATTCGGGAATCGTACTGTAGCTGTGGAAACTCACATAATCTAAATAAAGTATATAATAACGTAGTAACGTTGGAGGTCGAGCCTTTAGAACCACTAGAAAAACAGCAAAAGGTGGCTATAAGCTACATAACCAAATCGCTGAATTTAGGAGGTAATTTGTTCAATTTGCGCGGTGTCATTGAGTATGATAGTGTAAATGAGCATTTCACTGCACATGCACTTAGAAACGGTGGCATATGGAAAACATACGACGATTTGCAAAAGGCCGAGACCAGCACCAACACTTCACGAAAACTGCTTGCCTACATGTTGTTCTATGTACAAGAACCCAAATCAAACAAAGTTCTTCTCTAAATGATGAAATATGTTATAAAATATTATTAATAAATTATTAAAAAATAAACTGTTATTTCCGGCCTTTTTTAAATGTTATTTACACTTTTTTAAAAGTGTTTATTAAACTTTTAGCGAATCGGGAATTATAATGTATCCAAATAATTCCACTTGAAATTACAAGGTTCCGGCTAGTTCACAATGACCGTCAACCATGCTTACTCTTTATTGCTCCGAATGGTTCACACCGGCTTCATACGGTTGCGGCTGGTGTTGCTGGTTCTGGTTGGGTTGGCATTATAGTGCATAACGTTTTGATCGTTCCGGAAAAATCATTTGTTGCACTATTTACGTAAACATTTTGTTTCAACTGGATTTTTATGTTTCTGGATGGCATTAAAGTTTGGCTGCAAAAACATATAGCATACAACCCATTGTCCTACTTGTGCCATAGTTAGTTTGGCTGAAGAGGATACGGTTCCGGCTGGCTTTATTAGATTCCGGATGGATTTCTAAGGTTCCGGCTGAGAAAACAACTAGTGATCAATGATGTACAATACATCGTGCTTCTTATGCTATAGTTGGTTTGGCGATAATATTGTTCTGGATGGCTTTAACAGGTTCTGGGAGGAACTATAAGGTTCCGGCTGAACAATTATATAGTGCACAATGATGCACAATACATCGTGATACTTGTCCCATAGTTAGTTTGGCTGTATAGGGCATGGTTCCGGCTAAATTTGTAAGGTTTCTTCCTCAAAAATCCTATATTTCTGGATTTATGAGGTTCCGGCTGAAAAATAAAATAGTACACAATGCATCGTGCTACTTGTGCCATAGTTGTTTTGGCTGTTGTATGGTTCTGGCTGGCTTTATCTGGTTCCGGCTGGAATTATAAGGTTCCGGCTGAAAAGGGATTTAGTGCACAATGATGCACAATGCATCGTGCTACTAGTGCCATAGTTAGTTTGGCTGTAGAGGGTATGGTTCCGGCTGAAATTGTAAGGTTTTTTCCCCAAAAATCTTATGTTTCTGGATTTGTAAGGTTCCGGCTGAAAAATTATATAGTGCACAATGATGCTCAATGCATCGTGCTACTTTTGCCATACTTAGTTTGGCTGTAGAGGGTATGGTTCCGGCTGAATTTGTAAGGCTCTTTTCCGAAAAATCGTATATTTCTGGATTTGTAAGGTTCCGGCTGAAAAATTATATAGTGCACAATGATGCACAATGCATCGTGCTACTAGTGCCATAGTTAGTTTTGCTGTTGTAGGGTTCTGGATGGATTTATCAGGTTCCGACCGGAATTATAAGGTTCCGGCTGAAAAACCAATTAGTGCACAATGATGCACAATGCATCGTGCTACTTATTCCATCGTTGTTCGGCTGATATGATTCCGGCTGGCGTGACTATTAAACCAACTGGAAAAGGCAGAATCCAATAAGAAATATTTAGTGGCATTGATTGGGGAAATCTATTTACAGCAAGGAAGAATGAGAGAGTTCTACTCCAATTATTTATGCGGTGAACATAAATTAATCTCTCTCTCTCTCTCTCTCTCTCTCTGGCACTATATCCCATCAAGGGATTTGACCGCCTCAAATGAGGTTTCATAATCATTTTTCATTTCGGATAATGAGTGATTAATTCATTGATCCTAAACCAGCCGTGAAATTTTTTCCTTGTCACCACCGGGAATCGAACCCGGGACCTCCGGTCACTGGAGCGAGCATGCCGACCACTTTGCCACCGGGGCGGCACATAAATTAATCATTCCACTAATATTTTGAAATTATAGAACAAATATTTATAATGTTATCGCAATTCGCAACTTGAGACCAAAGAGAAAATTTCTGCAATGGCAAAACAAAGATACATTTTTATACGGTGAATATGTATTTGTTTTTTCATTGACTACTTGATATGAAAAATACCTAAAATTCGATTTTGTAAAGTGCAAAAATTTGTATTAATTTAGAAAATAGGAGAATGTCTTTAATGGAACAAAGTGTCATCAAATTTTGAAATATCCCACTCTCTTCAGCCTATCTTCCAATTTTACAATCCCCTTCCAATGTTCACCGTAAACCGTCTTATCCAGATTTGGACTCTTCTTCGGAATATACAGAACATTACAAATTATTCTTCTACGAAACATCACCATTATACATATCAAGTTCCTTTAATAATTGAACCGAACGGTATTTTAAATCAACAAAACAAATCATTTCATTAAATTCAAAATAAAACAACAACAAATAATCAGTAAAACTACCCAAATTTTCATTATTATCAGATAATTTTCATTCTGTTTTCTTCTAACCAAATCTTTATTACTTGCACTCCTTTTATATAGAAAAAAAATTCTAAACAAGGAGTAGATATAAAATTAACCCCATAACAAAATAAAAGTCACCAACCCTCCCTCAAACTACGGATACCAGATAATCTTTTAGTATAGACGACATAAAATATATGAACCATGTGATAAGAAAATGTTTCGCCTGATAACCCCGCCGATTTTTAGTTTATCTATTTATATCTATAAATAAAATGTTTTGAAGGAAGCTTACCTTATATGAAACTAAATCGTGTACAATGCACGTCAGTACACCCTCCCGTCCCACCGGTATTGTTACATTTGTTATGGGTGCACTAAATTTTGGATCACCTGTGAAAAAAATAAAAATAAAACTAATTTTAGTGTAAAATCAATGGTGAGGTAATCATTTCACTATTTTTGTAACGTAGCAGATTAGTTGTAATATTAGTCACCCGAAATTTAGTGTGTGGTTTTTGAATTTTGGGGGGGTGATAATGTTTATGTTGTGTAATTACAATTATTTTTATTATTATTATTATTATAAAGGATCATAAAAATTCCTTAATTGATTTACTCCAAACATAACGAATTAAGAAAATGCGCACCCTAATTTTGTGTTAAGTGTTATAACGTCTTTTTAACCATTTTATAATTTTTATTTTAAAGTTAATTGTTGGGCTGAACAAGGACATTTTTATGATAATTGGGTTATCATGGATTTTGGTTGTGTGTTTGGATTAAGTTTTAAAAATTTTAGTACATTTTATCGCCGGCTTTCGTAACGCGAAATGAACTGTGATTGGAAATCGCACGTAACATGACCGATTATCGAATTATTTTCCAACTCTTTCTTTCCAGTCCTAAATACTACCCTGATTTTTGTTTTTGTTTATGACAGCTGATAACATAAACATTGATAAGTCATTTATGAAATATATGATCTGTTTATTAAAAAGGTGAATTCAAAAATAATTGTTTAGTTCTAAAATTAATTAAACAAAATCTACACTTTATATGAAATACAGGGGCCCGTAGGATCACAAATCGATAACTTTTTGTATGAGCTTGAAAAAATAATGGAGCAGTTTTCCGTAGCTTTCACGTTTAGCATCCCTATATACTATTATTTTTTTTTTGGTTGGTAAAATGAACTTCAAATAATTCCTTAATTTGTGAAAATGATTCAATCATTGAAAATAGGCAATGAGGGAAATGCCGTGGAAATACTCGGATTGCGGTGATCCTTAGCTCTTGATCCTGTGAAGTGCTTATTCTCTTTCACAGTTTTGGTAGAACTCCTGTTTCAATAAATTTGGTTACTGCACATATTGGGTCGAAGCAGCTTCCGGGACCAACTTAGGGAAATTATATAATCCATTCATTAATAAAAAATGGAAATTTAAGAGTGGGCCGCAAACAGAAGCAAATAACAAACGACAATTAGTCGATCCCTTGTACAAATGTTTGAATAAAATCTACTAAACTAAAGAAACTAAAATCTACCACAGACACTAATAAATATTTACCCAACAAAAGAAAATGCAACTCATGCCCGCTACTGTAATTTTTTATAGTGGCTAACAATAATAACTACTGGTTTACCCAATTATGGTATAAAAAAATTGAATTACCATCTAAACATACACAAACTGTAACTTAAGTAATTTGATCGGTCACACGTTGACCATTCATTCAATAAACAAACAAGATTTATGAATCGGACATATGACAATCTTGATACACGCGAATTTTTATGTAAACTTTATGATTTTTTATAATAAGTTATATAGGTTTAAGAATATAATAAGCATGACTAATTAAAATTTGAGGTATAGTACTGGCTGTTTAACAAGTAGTTTATGTGTAGACATTGGTCGCAAATAATTTGATTGTCATGATCGAATTACACTTAGTATAGAAAGGTGTTTAAGAGAACCTCCTCCGGTTGTAAACAAAAAAACGCGGGAACTTAACCCCGCATGTTAGGAAATAATAATTCATCTATATATAAACACAAAATATTTTCTTCCGAAACATGACACGTTCGACCTTCACCAAAAATATGTCCACCAAATTTTTGTACTAGCATCCATTTACCGTAAGATAATTATACCATATATAGTGTAATGTCGGGTGACATTAAATAATTATTCACAAAAATATATGTACGCGGCGACCTCAAAATTAATTTATTGTCCAAAAAGAAAATTAATAAACGCGCACGTCACACATTTTCAACCAAACTGAAAATCTTTAAATTTCAACCTTGGCTTATAAAAATAAAAATCGACGAAGACGACGACGTTTATAGTTATTTGTGTTAATATAAAGAAAACTAAATCCGTGGTAATCATATATCGTTTTGTTAATTAACAATTGTGAATTTAATTTTCACAAAACGCTGATTTTTCCGTTTATTTTGTACGTGTATGTGTGTTCTCGCAAAGTCTTTCCATTTTGTGTATTTTTACTTCCTTGCGGCACGTTTTGTTTGTTGCTCTATTTTTGCTTTAACACTTTTATATAGCCGAGTATATATAGCATTGTTAGGTGCCGTGTGCGTTAAACACATACGCATACAGTACTTATCACCAAAATACTAGTTTCGAATGGAAAATATTTTCCGATTTTCTTGTACGAATATATGTGTATACGTTTGTTTGTATCTTGAACTACATTTTCGTGATTCTAAAACATTAGAAAATATTTTCTTATCATTTAATTTTTTTCTCCTTTTTTCATTATTATGATTATTATTGTTATTATTAGTATACAGTGCTATTACTGTTATATGATTCTCTAATGATCCTTTTGGTATACAATACAATACAACGTCTAAAATGTGCGGGCTCTTGAAATATTGTTACGTACTAAATAGACCAGCGGGTACTGCACAACAAGCATTTCGTATCCCAAATTTTTATTGGCATCCAAATACGTTATTTTTAATTTAACCGTATGAGTCCCAGGGAATGCAAATGCATTAAAAATAACGTAAAACCATTTGTGGTGCAAACGCAAATAACAAAAATTAGCTCCAACGCAGAAAACAATCGCCTCTTGTATTTGTTAGGAAACGATATTCTTGTCTTTTATTCATCGCTTCTCGTCACATTTATTTATTTTGTTTTCTCGACATAAAATTTCAAAAGCGCGATCGCGCTGCTTGGGACTCAAACGGTTAAGGCAATCTACTGCAACACAAAGCAATCATATTTAAATGGATTGCTAATTTGTACAAAAAATGACCATACTCAAATTTTTACAACAGCCCTTCCTGTTCATGGAATGACCACCTCTAACCATTTATTACAATACAAACTCTTGAAATTGAGTTATAATGCATTGAATTGTCCTCCTATGGCCCTATTCCGTAACTGTAAATATAAAACTGTATTTTTATGGCCTATTGAGGGAACATGGTTGGTGTTAATATTTTCGAAACAGAGTTAAATGGGAAAATATTTTTCCTATAAAAATTTTATCTACCAAAAGTTTCCCAATTCACTTTGTTTTGAAAATTTTTCCACTAAACTTATTCTTTCAGAAGGCGAGAAAATATAATTTCGACAAAAAATGCTATGAAAATACTTTTCCCAATTCCCTATACCCAGGGAAAGCCAGAATAGGGCCACTGGAGACGAAATTACTGTCCCCAATTTCTTTCAATAATCCGTATTTTCAAAAATGGTTTACAATGCATTGATCAAAATTTAGCGCTCAAATTTTATATTTCTCTTTTTATGATGAGGTAATGAAAAACAATTAACATTAACAATAAATGATCTCTTCACATCTTTTACTAAGGAGTTTCTTATTGAAACCAGCTTGTACGAGATACTGTTAAAGTTAGCCGACTCGCTCCAGCCAAAAATGTCGATAATGCAGATTCGACTGTAACAATTAAAATGCGCCAACCGAAAAATGTCGACAATGCAGATCCAAAGCAACTTGCCGTTTGCCAAAGTCGGTAAGGCAGATAAAGCAGATAAATAATTTTGGTGTTAAACAGTAATCCCATTTTAAATCAAAAACGTTTATTTCGATTCATTAACGTATATTACTCAAAATTAAACTTTTTTGTTAAATGCATTAAAACTATAATAAAAACAATTGTATTATTGAGAAAATTCGATGGCACATATTAAGCAAAACTTTAAAAATTTCAGGTCAATTTTCATGTGAAGAGTCCGACAAAACTGAAAAAAATTACCGTTTAAAGTGTCATGGCTAATCATTTAAATCACGGGTATTTGTGTAATGCATTACTGTAAAGTCGATAAAACGCGATATATTCAATTGAGTTTTTCCGGACTTCCGACATAGAAATCGACTTGAATTTTTTCCATGTGTGAGCATCATAAGACCTTTCATTTGAATCTATTTCCAGCCATGACACTTTAAACGGTAAATTTTTAGAAATTTTCAAATTTTGTGTGTGCGATATATTCAATTGAGTTTTCCTGGACTTTCGAATTAACATTTTTAGCTGATTTTTAGGAACAACAAAATAAAATTTTCTAATATAAATAATTATTCAGCACACAATTTGTATCTGCATTATCGACATTTTTCGGCTGGGGTAGGCTAACTTTAAAAGGGTTTATACGAGTATGAAATCGGAATTATCAAAAAAGCGCTGTTTAAGGAAATCGACGGAATGCTGGCATTAAGACTTATTGAAGGAGTCCTTGGTCATCTCCAATAACTATAGTTAGAAGAGCGAATTGAAAGGCTAGACGGAAATGCTTTCCTTTTAGTGATTATCGATGGATTGTTTAGGAGGCTGGCAGGAACAAAACATATTTAGCAATTTCGGCGGCAGGAAGACCTCTGCATCATTTCAGAGTGATATCTTTCTGTTTGTATAATGCAGACCAAGTAAATGTGTCACTTGATGCACAAGGTCATTCCACACCAGTAACATTAAAAAATGTTTGTATTTATATATGTATTTGGGATAATTTGTTTGTTTTGTCAGAGAGGGTTGCCAGCCTCCTCAGAATAACTGGTTTGACCACCAATCTAAACGAATCAATTTTTTTATGAAGGAGATCAAATATTTGGGTTATTTAGTGGGTGAGAAAGTTTTACGAGTAAATTCTAATAAAGTTGAAGCAATTACCAACTTGGCCCCACTAACAACAGTCAAATAACAGCAAATTATGCAAAGATTTATTTTTAACTTTAGAAAGAACAAGAACTAAGCAATCCGAATTGTAAGAAGACTACTTAAAATACTTAATGGGCCAGCGAGATTTGAGTGGTCATAAACACCCCGCATTCAAAGTCGAAAGGGAATATATTTTAATAAAGTCGTGCCTAAAACGGCAATCACTACCCCTTTTGGTCTATTTCGTATATCCTTCAAACTCGATTTTATATTCGTTCGTTTACATCGATGAAATTCGCGTGGCCAGCAAAACGAGGAAGAGCATAAATTTTACGCCAAACGACTGTTTAAAAGATTAGTCGAATTGGAATAAATACTCAAGTTTCAGAAAACTGACGTTCCATATATTGTATAGTCGAAGAACTTCACCCTTTTGTGACCTTCCAAGGAGTGATGAGTTGTCATTAAGTGGCAGGAACGCTGTTTGATCTTACGTCTTCGTTGCGATAGTATGTCTATTCGGAGTGCCGTTCTGAGTCATCGTGCGTCAGTTCTCGTTTATCTCGAGAACATCCTCGAACTCCCAAAATGACCTGAGTGTGTTGTTCATGGTGCCGTGCCTTCTTCGATGACTGCTGTTAAACAAGACAGTTGGTTTGTTGTCTTGTGCTCCGCCTTAGAGAGGATATAACCAAGTTTCGTGTTTTGGGCGAAAGATGAACCATCCTGATGAAGCATGTCAATAACATCAGTTCAGTAAAATGTGTATCTTGCTGGGAAGATGAGGATCGACGAGTACCAACTGCTCCAAGTATGATCTATGATGTGTCAATTGGTTGGGATGGCAGCACCCTTGATATTTTCTCGGCGACGAGGGCTGTAACCAAGATGAAAAATTTTGCAATACCTAATACAAATTCAATGATTGAATGCAGCGCGTGTGCTTCATTCGCATAGATTCCATTCAACCCACAGTACTCTCCAATATAAAACTGACTTGTTTGAGATCCCGAATCAAAGAGAGCTCGAATGATGAAGTTTTGGTTACAGTACGAACGAGAGCGATAACTGTGTTGAGCAGTAAATCCGTGAATGGCGATGCGACTTGGGTCGTGGTGATCTAAGTTTGAGGCGATTCAGTCAGTATTTCGGTTCCAGTTGTGTAGTAGCATGGATAGTGTCTTTTATTGCAAACCCGATACAAGCTAAATTTGCAAGTCGGGCTGGATTGGCCTACACACAGGCTTCATTTGATCCCAATGGAACACATTGTGCTTTCCAGCACAAACTTGACAAGTAAAGATGCAAGAGTTTGAAGTGACGATGAGTCAACGAGTTGATTGTATGTCAGGTTTGCGAAAATTCCGATGATGACGAACCTTCTTTATGCGACTGCGATGACTTCATTTTGTTTTGCTCATGGAAATAACATTCAGTAATTGACATCGTTCGTTCAGGAAATGAATAAGATCATGATATGGATACTGTGTTTGGGTTAATGATATCTCTCACTGTCAATGGGTTTCTGTATCAATTTTATCGTCGAAGCTATTAGTTAAGATGATATCCCATGTGTTGGCCTTTACTCCTAAAACTTTCGGATAGCGAACGGTGTAGGATTATCAAGAATCAGGTGTTTACAATGCTGTAAAAGATACCGGAATTTTGACAGCGGAAAATAAGAGATTACGCTACTCGCCGCAAGTGGCAGCACTATCACTAAAGAGAATTTATTTTGTAATGCAATTACCAGCGGAAATTTTTTAACCAGCGGAATAAAATATTAGAAGTGATCCTTAAAATGGCAAATTGATTGACCTCCGAAGTAAAGGAACTCGGTATATGAACTGTTGAAATTTAACAATATTCCGTCTTTCCGGCATTTCTTGCACTAGTAACCAATGATTTCGGTTGTTTTTCTAATAGCTTAGGCTACACTAAGACTATATGGAAAATTTGGGGAAAATTCATGGACTAAAATTTTCACTAGAATTTTTTGATTTTCTGCGGCCATACAAGTTATTTTCAGTTTCTGGCCAATATCTCAAAAACTTCCACTAGTAATCCATACTTTCGGTTGTTTTTCTAATAGCTTAGATCTCACTGAAACTATATGGTAAATTTGGGGAAAATTCATGCACTACAATTTTCATTAGAATTTTTCCACAAATTTTCCATATAGTATGACCTAAGCGATTAGAAAACTAAAAAAATCAAAAAATTCTAGTGAAAATTCTAGTGCATGAATTTTCCCCAAATTTTCCATATAGTTTCAGTCTGATCTAACATATTAGAAAATTAACCGAAAGTATTGGTTACTAGTGGAAGTTTTTGAGATATTGGCCAAAAACTGAAAATAACTTATGTGGCCGCAGAAAATCAAAAAATTCTTGTGAAAATTCTAGTCAATGAATTTTCCCCAAATTTTCCACACAGTCTCTGTATAATCTAAGCTATTAGAAAAACAACCGAAAGTATGGGTTACTAGTAGAAGTTTTTGAGATATTGGCCAGAAACTGAAAATAACTTATATGGCCACAGAAAATCAAAAAATTCTAGTGAAAATTCTAGTCCATGAATTTTCCCCAAATTTTCCATATATTCTCTGTATGATCTAAGCTATTAGAAAACTCACCGAAAGTATTGGTTACTAGTAGAAGTTTTTGAGATATTGGCCAGAAACTGAAAATAACTTATATGGCCGCAGAAAATCAAAAAATTCTTGTGAAAATTCTAGTCCATGAATTTTCCCCAAATTTTATTATATAGTCTTAGTATAGCCTAAGCTATTAGAAAAACAACCGAAATCATTGGTTACTAGTGCAAGAAATGCCGGAAAGACTATTGTTAAATTTCAACATTTCATATACCGAGTTCCTTTACTTCGGAGATCAATCAATTTGCCATTTTAAGGATCACTTCTAATATTTTATTCCGCTGGTTAAAAAATTTCCGCTGGTAATTGCATTACAAAATAAATTCTCTTTAGTGATAGTGCTGCCATTTGCGGTGAGTAGCGTAATCTCTTATTTTCCGCTGTCAAAATTCCGCTATCTTATACAGCATGTGTTTACATGTGGTGTTCATAGAATTGAGCAACAACACTGCGTCTCCATCTTTCAAGATCAATATCTGGTGAATATGGCGGGTGGAGTAGGACATTCCATTCAAGCGCCTCCAAAACTTCCTTGCCGACTCTTGCAACATGTGGCCGAACGTTGTTCGCTTTGTCATGTCTTTTGGCATATTGTGTGCGTTTGAACTTCAATGGTCAGCTTAATTGAATCAATTGTTGTTCATAACGTTCTCCAGACTGGAGTAGCCTTCGAACTGATCCCAGATGAACAGCATTAGCTACTTGCTAAATTGATGCATAACTGTGCTTACCCCACGGTTTCTGCGCTTTGGGTTGATGCAGTCGATCCACTGTTCACTCCCGTCATGGTTCTAAGCAAAAACAATTCCGATTTTGTCTTTGGAGCAGTTCTTCGCACATGAAAAAACGGCGTTCGACGTTACTTTACTTGATTTCATACGGAACCCAATTTCCTTGTATTTGCACCAAACCTATGATCTTGAGAACGTTTTGAATTGCTTGTTGAATCACTCCTAAAGATTCTGCGCGCTTTTCTTGAGCTTGGCATGAATCTTGATCCAATAACGTTCTAATAACGGTGGAACCAGTACTCACATGTTTTTCTTGATGAAGCTCCATATGATTCACACAGCAATCGATGTCCATCAGCTGCAGTTTTATTCAAATTAAAACAAAAAATTAGCGCTTCCCGCAAATCGTGTTTTGTGAGCACAAAGGTTGATATAGTTACCGCACAAAAATGTATGTTATTTACATTTCAGCCTAATGTCACATTCTGATTTTTAGAGGGAAATGATGACGCTTTAACAAGAATATGGTTACATAGCACGATCCGATTTAATACTAGTTACGCCATCTTTTGTAAATCCCTCAAAACAAGCGCATAAATAATTTTTAAAAGTGTAACGAAAATAAAAACTCGAATTGTGTATGGTGTGCAAGGCATGACAAGGTTTAAATTGGGAATTTCGAAGTAAATTTTTTGGCGTGTGTTTGTGACGTGCATGAGAAAATTTATCTCTTATCGAACGCACGGCAGCTTCAATGAATTTATATTACTCTTGATTACTGGTTTTCGTAAGCGACGAAAGCGTATATGTTTCAAGATCGTGCCTGCAAGGTCGAAGTATGAATCTATATGATTTACAAATAAGATGCCCTGGAAATTTTTGTTTCGGCACGCGATACATGCTGTAAATGTATACAGTGTTTGACGAGTAGACGTTTTATAGATAGAGTATGTGGGGTCTAACGGTTTAACCGTTCGTTAATGTCCAAGAATGCTGAATGGACATAACAACTCCCACGGATTGAGGTCATATTCACACCGGGATTTACATTGGCAAATGTTTCGTATATTAATTACAAAATCAACTCTAATTGATCAATATACAATATAATTGATTGATCGGTACATTGATGACTGTGGAAACCATTGTGGTATAGCAGAGACATAATCTGTATTATCGACATTATCAATGTCGATACCTGAAATATTCCTATTAGCAAACCGAGTTAATGACGTCAAATCAGAGTTCTTAATTTACAAATGATATGGGTGTTTTTATTTTTAAGGCGTTCATGAAAATTATTAATTGAAACCAATCGTTTTGATATGATTGTTTGTAAACAAAGTCATGATCATGAGCTTACATAACAACAAGTGTTATTTTTATACAAATATGTATATCACGATAGGGGGTGCGAAAGGGCAGTATACATATAAAAAAAAATTATGGCACACGGAACAAATCAATTAGCGTTATTCGTATATAACACCCGCAACACACAAATCGTACATTGAAAATGATTTGACAAATAAAACATTCATATTTATTCAATTTTTGGTTTGTAACTGATAAAAATCTTGTAAAATGAAATCTACATTTTTTTTTGTGGCGGTGCGGTGAACCGAGTTTGTATATTTCCAGCACCACGTTCATTGTTTTTTTTTTTAATAATAAATCAAATACTAGCAAGATTGTATAATTAAGTATGTATAAAACAACATTTCTTAATTATTGTCCATATTTCTTTCAACAAAAAATAAAAATACGCGGCCCCAATAAAACACGACAAAAGCCACTATATATAGTGACGCCAGAATATAATAAAAAAACACACTCAAGAATGTGACGGGAGGAATACACCATCGGTAAAATTGGCAAATTAAACAAAAGCAAAAAAAAAAAATACACGCTGTAACAACAAAACAGTAATTATAATTATTCTTTTTCGAAATTCTTAAGAAAATAACGATTTATACTCGGCCACAAAAAAAAATAAAAATTGAATAATAACAATATTTAATACAACAGCAGAATAAAAAAAAATTGTACAAGAAACGGAAAAAACCAATATACCACAGCCAACCAAACCATCCAACCGCATCATGTACACAAAAAACCGTTTTACATCGAAACGAAATATTAAGGAGGTATTTTCGAACAATTTATAGGAGACGGGCGTCATCGTCGTCGACAACGTCTCTATGTACAATATAATAGTGGTTTATTGCACAGGGAAGAAAAATCATAATTTAATAACGTGAACGCGACTAACAACTATAAAAAAAAATCATTTTAAGTTATAATTATTTGTGTATTGTATGTTATGTGCAATTTACATTGCTGTCATCATGTCGTCGCTTTGTTAAGTTTTTATGATAAAGGCGGGTGGCTACCTAATAAAATTTGTACAATAGCAAGGAAGCGTTTTTGTGCCTTCTTAAATCTCGGGAGCTCCGTAGTCTGTATTAAATAGTTATTGACAATAATTTAAAATAGTTGTTGTGTCCTTAACGATTATTAATTGAGTCAAATACCCTCTTGTTTTATAACGAATTCGAAAATATGTGCATGAAAGTGTTTCTGATGAAGTGGTTCGTATATCGTGTTGATACTCAATAAACTCAATTTTTAAAACTATTTGCACTTGATTATACTCGTATATAAAGTCGACGGTGTTTTAAATTTTAAATTATTGTCGAATTTAGTAAAACTAATCTCTAGCGGGGTTTTACTTAATAGCTGTGTTATTCGAAAAAAAAAAACGTGTTAATAGTTTTTTGTTGTTGTTTATATCTACCCTTTTTATTGTTATTGCATGACACCAGATTGCATATCTATTTGGATTATACTCCATGATGTTGGAATAAATACGAAAATTTATTATGTATGCCAATGGCACGCCACTTGTGAACAAAGTATTGACTATTATTTTAGTTGAAATTCGACCATGGTTTTATACTTGAAAGTAAGATATTGACTCATTCAATACTTTTGATCAAAAAGAAGAGCAAGAATGTCAGTACTCAAAATAATGAGTTTTTTTTCTCTTACCCTATTTCATTTTCCGTAATTAGATTTTCTGGCACAGGTGTCAGTTTGGTGAATATTGCACGCATAAACTCCTTATATGACCCAATCCGATGATGACGCAATATTGCAAGTAATTCTAAATCGATAGCACTTAATAACTTTAGTCACGACAAATACTTTGCAAAAAATTTAAAATTTATTGATAATTTCGTGGTATGATTGAGATGTTTTGTGACAAATTTGACAAAATATTTTAAGACGTTATAATACAAGTATGTCACAAATTAAACAAAACAACATTAATTTACAATTGAAATTATGAATCATACCCAGCTCATTAATCAACATTTATTATCGTACTCGAAGGTTTTAGTAGAGCTTTCCTATAAATTCAATGATTATAGCTGCACTGTTAGTGATGGCTTTATGAAAAACAACATCAACATCTCCGCATCATTTACAATCATTAATCTCCGGTTTTGATAATGAACTTAAAACCACGAGGAACACCTGTAACAAGTTGATGAATTGCGTGTTAACTATAGCCAACCTACAGCAACAGAAGCTCTTCCAAATGCCATCTCCCTTGAGCACGAACTTTTATCAACGAACAATCAGTCAATCTACAGCAATCCTACACCTACAACACCAGTGATTCCTGCATCCAATATTAATCCCGTTAATCCTGAAAATATCAGTAACATTAAACCTCTGCCGGCTCAGAGTAGTTCCTAAACATAGGAAGATGTTCGTTTCCACACTCAGAAAAAAAATATGATAAATACATGAGATTGCATTTACCATAAATATCATCATTGTATGTTAAGTACAATTTTTTAAATGATTGATTTTATCATACTATGATATTCTTGATCATTTTTCTTGATCTTCTTCATCATAATGAACTCTACAATGACTACATCGGTAGTACGCAGTCGGAAATAATCGCTGACCCAAAGCGTTTCTATAGCAATTCATAAACTCTAAGAAGAACTCAAATGGATATGCTTCTACGATGAAGTTTAGTGATCGTTGTTCTGGCTACCCCAAAACCATTGCTGACTTGTTTGCAAAATTTTTTAATACAGCTTACTCCAACAGCGACATTGAGCCCGATGCGGACAACTTCAGTTACATGAATAACAGCGCTCTAGCATCTCTGGTCTCCATTCAAATTGATGGTTGGTTTTAATAAATTGTGTTGGTAACCTATCTCAGCCACTTACTACGCTATTCCAAAACAATGGAAAGACTCATTTATAAATCTGACCCATAGGAGGGGATGTATCCATAAGAGAGGATATAAGTATACCAATTTTGTTCGAAAACCGTAACTTGGAAGTTGGGAGGTTTTATGTTATTTCATCAGCACACTAGATGTAAATGTAAAATTTAATTATTATTTACATCAACCAACAGTAATATATTAATTTTGTACATCTAGTAGGGTAGTGAAACAGCAGCAAAACTCCCAACTCTCAAGTCTCAGTTTTCGAACAAAATCTGTGTATCAATTTTGTACGAAAACGACAGCGCGAGTTGACGAGGTGAGCAAAATTTTTGTGTACTTATACAGTGTATAATACACAATTTTATATTTGTATTGTGTGTTTTGCTCTCTTGTATATTATATATATTTTATTTTTAGGTTTATGTTTTTTTGATACTGACGTCTACTCACCTCTTCTATTCGTTTGCTTTTGAGCGGTGAAATGAAATAATATTTTATATTTTAGGATTTTTAATATTCAAATGTGTGAATTATGTTCAATTTAATTCAGAAATATTAGGATAATTCGAATTAGTTCTAAAATTGGGAAATGTTTATGCATAGAAACGTCAATCCAAAAAAAATCAAAACAAGATCATGCGCATGCGTCTCGCCTACTAATACAAACAAGATGCTCAATACTATATTTTTCCGGTTTGCTCACCTCGCGCTTGTTGCTTTCCGTACAAAATTGACACACTGTACTCAGATGTCTCCAACTATAGGCAAATTGCGAAATTATCCTGTATGCCTAAGTTATTTGAAAGTATTCAATATGATTCCCTTTACTGGGGATGTAAAACATTGTTTTCAGTGAATCAGAATGGCTTTCTTATAGGACGATTCATGGTAACCAATTTAACCAAATTTGCATCTCATACTTTGAACGTTATATGGAAGGTGAGACGAAGTTGATATTATTACCACGAACTTCAGCAAGGCATTTGACAGGGTTTCTTCAGATAATTTTGTTTAAACTCAGAGCTCTTGGTTCCGCACCTCAACTCTTACTATGGGTGGACTTTTATCTGAGGGAACATGAAGCCACTCAGAGAACAGTAAAGCTGTGTTCACTAGACGGATAAAAATCTCGAGTTTTTCCATCCGAGATTTTTTTTCAATATGTTTCAACTATTTTCTATGAAAAGAGGCGTGTCGATTGTATAATTTACGTGATATAATTCGTTAAAACGATGGGGTAGAAAAATCCGAGAATTTTATCCGTCGTGTGAACAAAGCTTAAGAGCCACTAACAAATATTTCGAATTTTTTGAATACCACATTAGCTAAATCTCTATGAAGAAATTATTATTTGCTACCAATCGATAGACCAATGAACTTAATTTTTTTTATTTTTATATAATTTTTTTTTTTGTTATTTTAATAGACTTATAATATTAATAACTGCTTGCTTTAAGCAGACCATCGGTTGGTTTCCATTTTTTGCAGCAGGGTATCATTCTCCTAAACTTAGTACAAATACATCAGTCAGCCATTTCATTTTCTTAATTACCATTCTTTAAATACAATTTTTAATTCGGTTAATATTAAAAAATTTTTGTTTTTTTTTTATTTTTAATTTAGTAGAACAACATCCTTGTTTAAAATTCCCCTGAATTATATTCAAAAAAATTATAATAATGTTGATGATGACTCTACAATTATTATTAAAATATAGTATCACGTGTTTGTGCTATATAGAAGTGCTGTGCTTTAGCCTCGCTGCTCACTTGAGCTATGTTTTTTTGCAAAGTGAGCTATGTTTTGAGATCACAGCTTCTCAATTTACTTTGCAAAGCCTAAATAAGTAAAACCAAATTCGCGAAGCATAGCTCAAGCCACTCGTACGTCCCGATTTATTAAGTTTCTTTATTTAAACCTGAGGGACAGAAACATAGCTCACATCGCTCATTTTCTGGGCGATGTGAGCTAATTAATTATCTTTAAGGCGAAAATAAAACAATTAAATATATTGCCTTACAGATTGGGTAGACCCAATTAGTTTTAGAAACCAAAATAGGAAGCTGTAAAATGAAAACATAGCTCACATTAGTCGAAAAACATAGCTCAAGTGTGCAACGGGACTTAATTTTTAGTTCTTGGTCTCCACTCGCAAATTTTTTTTCATGACGATAGAATGTCATAACAAAATTGTATTTTTATACTCACAACTATTAACACCATGTATTTATGACACAAAAAAAAATTCGGGGCTAAATGGCCCGTTCCATACACGGCTTCAAAAGACCGGCTTCATCTTCGTCTCTTTCCCCTTTTACCTATAAAATCGATGTTAACTGCGACATACAATTTTTCGGTGAAGCCGAACTTACACAAATAAAATGAAACTAAAAAAAATTAAGGACATTTTTGAGATGTAGATTTTTGTTTCTAGAGAGCAGAATAACACAATACAAAAAAATTTCGTGTTTAAAGTAAGGGTTTTAATTAGCAATAAAAAATCTATTACGACTTAGTTTGAAGCCAGAAGATATGTGTTTTGTTGAAACCACTTTTTTCAATACACATTTTCCTTTTTATTTTATTCCCCTCATTATCTGTTTCAAGTTTCTTAATGTGTTTGAGTAGATCAGACAATAATAAATTGGTTTCACCAATTTAGTTGTTTATTTTGAATACAAGCTGCTGTACCTATCTGTAAAGAGATATTTTTGTATCATGCCTAAATGCATGTAAAATCATTTTATGTTCTCTGTTTTGTTTAATTGAGAGTAAAATACACATTTTCTACTCATTTTGTCACAGTGTCATGACAAAAACAACAGCGATTTTAATAAATGTTTTCTTTGTCACGGTGTATAATGCGCATGATCAGATTCATTTGTATTGAATCTGATCATGCGCATTATACTCAGCGTGTTCACTGATGGTTTTCTGACATAAAAAATCGGTATATTTTTGACATATTTTACCCCGACTAACTTCACATCAGTAAAATATCCCAATTTTTTTTTATTACACGAGTGAACGCGTTTATTTTTAGCTTGGCATATAAATTTGGCAGTTCAGTATTTTAAACGCCAATTTCCTTTACCAGTGAATTTATTATAGTGATATAATTAATAAAGTGATGTTTAATTTTTCATAAAATATTAACGAAAATGTTTATGATTGAATCAAGTTTAGCCGACTATTAAAAATTGAGTTTTTTTCAAAACAAAACTCAGATGTCAAAAAAACCCCGAAAAAATCCAAAGCAAGTGGAGTTAAAAATATACCGATTTATAGGGTGCGCTCGGTTTGTAGCTCAAAAAAACCCGGATATTTTTTATCCTCTTGTACACGAGTGAACACTAGGAGTGTGACAAAGAAAAAATTTATCAAAATTTCGGATGTTTTTGTGGGAAGAAGTGACAAAATTACGAAAAATGATGATGTTCCAGCACAAAAGTGACTTAATAATTTATTACGAAGGAATTAAAAATTCTAATATTGTTTTATTTCTAGTTATATATCCCGTTTGGACGGAAGTATGTATGGAAAATCAATAATTCGTATGATGGCAAAATTCGATTTAACGGCAAAAACTTGCCAATATCTGGCAATATCGGCATTTAACTTTTCCGTTGTTAGAATTTTTGTGCGCAGTTGGAAATTATGCATTGAAATCCTTTTTTTTTAGATATATGACAAAAATGAATTCCATGAGAAAATTTTGGAAACCGTGAATCCATCAATGCATTACCTTAAGTATGTTGTTCGATAAACTATAACATAAAATCGGAGAAAGTTGATTCGACATTTCGCTGGATTGTGAATTTAATTCGTCGACTCGATGTTAAAATTGACTCGGGGACAAATTGTAATGGGAACGCGACCATTGTCGCCGTATCAACAGCTAGTTGAAATATTGATTCCCTCGGTTCGTTCGGAAGCTCCCGCTGGTACTGTAGAAAGACAACATAAAGCTAAACCACAAATGGTGAAAATTGGAAGTACTACTAAACAATTTGTGGAACGCATAAACATTTTTTCTTTTTATAGTCACCCGATAAAGTTGAGAATCCAGAATAATCCGAATTCATGAAAATATAATTTTTATAAAAAGCCGAAAATTTCTATTAATCAACAGTATTGTTTTATTTTTGAAAATTTCAGGTAAACTACATAAGTGATGTTCTGAACACAATAATTGACGATGTACCGCCAATTTTAGTCGATGTACAGTATAATCGGCTTTTCATTTCTTCGTATAGGTTATAAATTGAAGTGCCCCATGAGAAACGCCAAACATTTCAAGAATGAAATCACGATATAAACCGGACATATCTTCAATTCGATAAATTTTCACGAAAGCATCAAACATGTCACGTTAATTTTTGAATCGTTTAAATTTTTAACCGTCCCATCTGAATATGACATAGCCTTATTTTTACCACCCATATTAAATTAGTCAGAGTTGTAGCTACATGTAAATGGAATAATTTTTCTTTCTAAATAATTTATGCATTAACATGTTTTTGAATACGTACAAAGCAATATACGCTGAGCGAAATAGCTATAAAACATCCATAATTTTAAGATAAATTCATATATATGTTATTGAAATACTATAGTTCATTGACTTTTTTTATTGAGAGTGTAATTAGCTCTTACATATTATAGTTATAGTGGCTTAAATATTCATTTAGGTCTCTTTTTTGTATTTTGTAGTACGAAATAGCTATAAAAACCGTTGTAACATGTTGTTAAAATATTTAAAAAATATATAACATAACTCTAATAATGTGTATTACCGCCATTGTTCTGAACTACTTCAAATAATCTATCTGGTGTTGAGCTTATCAATGTTTGAAGCGTTGATGTTGGAATTTGAGTCCAGGCTTGTTGAATCTTTCGTTTTAATTCAGATGCACTAGAAAATTGATGTCCATTTTCATATACCCTGCAAGCTAATAAACCCCATACATTCTCTATGGGGTTTAAGTCAGGACTAATAGCAGGCCAACCCAAAACATTTTTGTTTTTGGAAGTAAACCAATCTTTTATTAGCCTGGCAGTGTGTATCGCAGCATTATCGTGCTGAAATATCCAATTTTCCGATTCATAATGATCTATATATTCAAGTAGGACTTCTTCTAGGAGCTCCGTATGTTTAGCAGCATTCATCTTCGTTGAAATAAAGTATATTGGAGAGGCTCCGTTATAACCGATGGCAGCCCATACCATAACAGTCCCTCCACCAAACTTACGACCATATACATTGTTTCCTTTTCTTTGTGCAGATCATGCCAATAATATTGGTAACCATCGGGGTCAACCAGGTTAAATTATTTCTCGTCGCTAAATATAACATTTCTCCATTCGGTTGTCCATGGCATGTGATTATGCGCAAATTTTAAACGAGCATTTTTATGGTGTTGTTTCATTATAGGTTTTGGTTTGCGTTTAGTCCATTTCACGGCTTTACTACCACTTAAAATTTGTTGTATACGACATGTAGTTATAGATAACTGTAAATGGGCTTTTATATTTGATGCTGACATCTTTTTCGTTGTTGCACACGAAATAATGTTGCGCTTATCCCTCTGAAATAATTGTATACTAAAGTGAGTGATCTATTTGTTTTTGAAGCAATTTACTCAAGGACATTCCGCAGTTACAATATGCCGTTATTTCCTGTTTTCACTTTCAGTCAGCTTAGTTCCGCGTGGCATAGCTATAAACCAAATGCACCATAAACTAAATATATTTGAGGTACATACTCTAAAATTGTTATTCTTAGTAATTACCTGCTTTGAAATAAAAAAAACCCGAAGTTTAAAAAATAAACAACAAGAATTCTACTGTTTTTATATCTATTTCGCTCTGAGATAGCAGCACAACCCAAGTATAACAAGACGAAACTCAAAATTGAGCTATCGTATTTGCCTTCGAAATATTAGAAAAAAGTCGAAGAATCAATACTTTAGTATTGGTGCGTATATGTATACTGTCCTAAGTATAAAGAAAGAAATTTTAATGTAAACTAAGAATGGAGACGTCATCATAATTATAAGTGATGTTAAAGGCGAAGTGCAGGTTTAACATTTTAATTTAAAATGTAAGTATTACAAAATTAAATACTTATTAAGTAATTAATTGTCTGGATATTAATGGTTTAAATTATGTTCATCAACATTTGAGCACAAAACTTAATTCAATAGGTGGGCCTGTAAATTAAACTTCCATATTGTGGAAATAATGAAATTGTTATCAGGAATGAAAGTGAATTGTTTATAATAACGCCGTGTTATAATATATCAAAACAAAAATTATGGGAACAATCCAAATAGATAATATTTTTCAATCAACAGATTTATGTTAGTCATATGGCCAATTTTCATGTGAATTTTAATAAAATTCTGAAATCAAAATATGTAGTAGTTTTTTAATTCCGACAGCATCTCGTCCCCTAATAGTTTCGGTTGTGACGTTTCACACACATACTTACACCAAATTGTTCCCCAGTTTCGAATAATCGCGACACTTTTCATACAGGATCTTATTCTAAGTCGAAAGCAAAACTAAGTCAAAGTCGAAACTAAATATAAGTTTTTAATTCGAGAAATGACAAAAAAGTCGAATTTTGTTATACTTAGGAACTGACTAAAATGTAAAAAGTAAGAGATTTGTAAATGTATCAGTGTGAGCTATAGTTGCAAAATATTGTGAAATCACAGTGGATGATATACAATGCGTAGTTGGAATTATCCGTTGCAAATATTTATGCATGAACTTACTTATAATCTAACTGTTTTTATAGCTATTTCGCGCAGTGTACTTTACTTACATATTATTGTCCATTTCTTATTTATATTTTATCCGACCCGGCATATCCGCAAATACAACAGGAAATATTAAAAAAAAATGACAGTTCTGTCATTGTCTTTTGTGAAGTAAGGAACAATCAAAAAATAGTGTACTAAAAAATTTCAAACATTTGTGTGCTAAGAAAGCCATTGACATGCCACATCCTAAATGAGCATGTCACCTCTTGACTGTTTAAGCACGATTTGCGATTTAAGTTCTAATCGTTTAGTACAGCCGTTGTGACCCTTTATCTACCACCAGTCGGATATTATGTGTTCCCAATTTTGGTTTTGCGCAATTTTTTAACTTCTTTGTTTTGAGAAATTGCCGTTGTTTGTTTACTTTTCTGTTTTGGCAAGTAAGCTACACAGTTAAATTTTGTTTTAAGTTTTCACTAGCTGTGTTTATTTTCGATTTTTTGTCAAACTTGTAATAAAACAGCTAACTTCATTCTTGTCCTATAGAAAAAATACTTTTTAATATTTGCTGACATAGGAACGCAACTTTAAAACTCGTAAAATCCAAACTATTTTTGACAAATTGATTTAGTTAAATATACAAATTGGCCTAAGCAATCGTATCTTACGTTTTAACAACTGTTAATTATGAAAGACTTACAATTTAAACTGTAATTTTATTTACGGGTGTGAATTATTCCACGTTTTCACGTCTTTATCTTTAAGGTCTGAGTGTTACACTGTTAAACCAAAATCGAATAAGATAAATTAATACCGTTTTCGCTTACACAAAAATGTTGATCCATTTTTGATCCAAAATGGATTCTTTGTTTACATTTTTTGTCTTTTTATTTTTTGATTTTGGATAAAAAAATAAAATCCAAAAAATTTATTGGATTTTTTTTGACGTTTACTCACACATACTGTGATATTGTGTGAGTAAACATAAAAAAAAATCCAACAAATTTTTTGGATATTATTTTTGATCCAAAATCAAAAAATAAAAAGACAAAAAATGTAAACAAAGAAGCCATTTTTAATCAAATATGGATCAATATTTTTGTGTCAGCGAAAACGGTACAAGAGACTAATAGGAAGTTAGAGTGATAAGTTCGCAATTTGAGTATTTACTTATATTCAAAGTTTGGTTGGTTAAAAAGTTAACTGTACTATAAATTTGAAGTAATTAAAATAAAAAATAATGAAAAATTAAATTTTATAATTTATAAAAATAACAAGCAAATATCAAGGAAATATTTACTTTGGTTTCTCATTTTTTTAGACCTTACAAAGTGGTGAGGAAATGGTTTTGTAAAATAATCCCTGCTAAAAAATATCAATTTTTAAAATTTATGAAACTAGAATTTAATTTCAACATGGATCGCATATTGAATTGGATTTAATTGCAATTTTTGATTTAATTTTTTGACGGAATCAATTGGTCTAAGGGAAATAATTTTTACTGCTCGCATATCTTACTAAAATTAATTTATACCTGTTTGAGTTTTCGTAAGTCATAATTGTGCTAAATGCCCAATATCGGTCATTCTAGAGATTTTGCTCATTCTAGCCGATTCAGGTTTGGTTAGGGTTTAAGATACCACCCATTTTTCATTATTTATGGAAACAAATTTTAACAAAAATTAGAATGGCCATTATTGGCCATTGCCAGAGATGGTGATTTAGATTTCTATCTCGAATTAGTAATTTCTCGAATTAGTATCTCGAATTAGTAATTTGAGTTTTGGAAAGAGAAAAAAGTCAGCCGGAGCCGTATAAGGTGAATACGATGGTTGTAAAATCAATGAGTTTTCTTGCCACAAACCTAACCTTTTTCGACGAATTTGCAGATAATATTCTTTATTCAGACGGTAAACCTTCTGCCAAAAATTCTCAGTGCATAACATGGCGGTAATCAAAGAAAACAGTCAACATTACGGCGCCATTCCGAAGTTTGTTGACTGGTTTGCATGTCCAACTCAACTTGTAAAACGACGCGTTTTATGCTCAAACAATCGTATACAATGGATAAGAGTTAATTCGTGAGACACTGAAAGGTCAGCTATCTCTCTCAAACCTGATTGATGATTTTTCGTCACAATTTCCTTCACTTTATTGATGTTAAATTCCCTTAAAGGCTTTGATGGCCGACTAGAGCGAGAAAATCTTCCACCACATCTCGACCGCTTTTGATCGACACCTAATTAGTCAATTGTTAGTAAAATTTTAGTACACGATAAGTATTTAACACAATTGTTAATACAACAACAATCAAAACCAGTCAACTTTATTCTTAGCGTATCAAAGTCAAACAATTTACCCCTGAATGACGGCAATGTATTTTATTGTAACCAACAATTCATGTAGGTAATCGGAAATTTAGACAGCAAACGCTAAATATACAATCTTTTATTAGATGCAGTATCGAAACAAATTTTGCTCGAAACCTTTGCTTGAACTTTCGTTCAATCTGAAAATTATATAAACATTTTTTATTTCATAGTACGAAATTTCCGAATCCGAGCAAAATAATCTTAGTTTCGCAACACGCGGATGTAATCACCACAGTTCCTGTCCAAACTCCTTTTAACTGTTACAGTTCCTCTTCCACCATTTTAATTTTGTAAGTTATTTTAAACTTTGGTATTTTTCGACCCTACATATATTTTTTTATAATCTGCAACCGCGAGAGTTTACATTAGCTCTACTTATTGTTTACGCTTAAAGACGTACAAAATTTGCAAATAGAATTTGTAATATCAACAAGTTGGAAAAAATTAAATCTTTATGTACCTAATTCTGAGTTTTTGTAGTTTTGAAAAACGAGTTACAAACCAAATTTGTTGCTGGTACTAAATACATTACATTTAATTTGCCAAATTTGACGTGAAATTCAAATAAATTTTGATTTTCAGATGTAAGAGAGTCAACAATGAGTAATGGTGTGAGACCTGAACAGTTCAAAATTTTACGAACAGATTGCTAATCGGGAAAGAAGTCACTAAAATTAAAAACGGTTCCTGCAACCTCAAATTAAAAATTTACAGGAATAGAAAGCAAAAGACCAAGGTTCCAAAAATATTATAGAATTGTTATAGAATCTTCATCTATTTCATTGCTGATAAAGTTAGTCAACCAGTCAAAGGAATCGAATAATTCATTCATAAGATGGTAGTTTTAAATTTTAAATTTAAAACGAAAGTTTCAAAATTAAATTTCAAAATGAAAACCCATTTCACAAATTCAAGATAAGCAAACGAGATCTGATAATTGACAAATTCTGACAAATTGACAAAATGACGGAATTAGCACAACGATATTTGACGGTTACTGATATTTTTCACCTTTATGTTGCTGAAATCTGTGCCGTCCATTGTTCGATATAATCATCGATCCAGAGTGCTTATTTACTGCACATTCTACACCCATTCTAATTATCCATATATAAATACTTTGCGGGGGAGCTATAAAAATAAAATCATAGTCCATCGAAATAATACAATTTACAACTTAATTACCTAATTTTCAGTCATATAAAAACACAAACAAATAAAACAAACGCACACGGGCAATTTGAATTTCTTCGATCCGTCTTGTAAATGTACACGTAAAAAGACGGTGGATGTCATTATGTATTCCTTTGTATATGGATGGAAGAATATGCAATATAGGCTAAACAAACTTTAATAAATTGAACCAATTCAACACAATTAATAACACTCATAAAAATATTAAATTTGTGTTCTTGTTGTTCTTATATCGTCATGTTATCAAGATTAAGCACAGCAACAATAAGAACAACAACAGAAGCAACAACAACAACGGCAAAGAACATAACAATCACAATACTATTGAATATAATTTTATTTATATAATTTAAATTATGGGCTTAAATTTTATTACAAAATTTTCCTCTTTATATACGGGTGCCGACGATGCCTCAGCCGCGCCGCCACCACCCCCTTTCGCCCCAACAATTCGCTCGCCATCCATATAAGAAAATTTTTATACATATATTTACATCATTCAGCAAGCAAAACCAAACAACTAAATCAAAACATGCAACAGTGAAATTACCAACACACAACAATTGTATAAATTATACGTTTTATTCCTTTCTATTTGCTGGTCTACAACGATATTTTCTTTATTTTTCCTTTTTGATTTTCATTTGTATATCAAATTAGGTAATATACATAATATATAGTTTGATTTCTGCTCGCTGGGGTCGAGAATCGCGATTTTACCAAAAAATTGGATTTCGTTGTTTAAAGTTTTGGGATGGCTTAGTTAAAATTTATTCAAACCGCATGTCTTATAAACATAAACCGGGGGAATTCGAGCGACGAAATTAAACCCCGAAAAATATTTCCTTAATTATTCAAATCAAATCCTTGTGTGTATAGGTGTAAGTTTAAATATCGATTTGAGGATTTCTTGAGTGTATGAAAATTTGTTATAAATAAATTTATGTTAAAGTAATTTGGGTTATTTATTTATAAAAATGTGTCGGGGACTGTATGAGTAGATTTGTACAAATAACGTTTAGCTATTCGATTTCATATTTCCGGGAGGTTTTCGTGTTCGTTTAAGCGAAAGTGTTTCGATTTGAGAGTGCGGTGGGACTACACCCAAAATTCGACAAAGTTAATATTCTTTCAGTTTACAATGAGATAAGGACGTAAAAGTAGAGGAATAAGAAAATTGTTGGCCTACCTTCTATAATTGCTAGTCCCGAACAAAGCCGCGTCTGCCGTAACCAACGAGGATCTGTGCTTCTATCAAAGCATGAGTCATAAAGCACTTCACAAAGTCCTTGACATTGATAGAATAGAGCTTCCCCCGACTGAACCTAAACCGTAAAGATTTCGTTAGAAATTCAACAAAATTCGTTGGCCACCATCGCACAATTTCTTCTTGATAAATTAGACCCAATTCCTTGCCTGATAAAAAACAACACGTTCGTCATCGAATGAGATCTTGATATAGTGAGGTTTGTATAATTGAGCATTTATTAAATAAAATGGTTCAACGTGCGACTTTATACACGAAAAGGTTATTAGACAGGAGTTGAGTTGAGTTGTCAGATTTATCAAGAATTACAACTTTATTTTCGAATGCAATAATACTAATTGTTGCTAGTCAATTCTCAGAATTAAGACTGTGTCGCGGGATACTCAATCTTCTCTCATTTTGCTACAAAGAGATTCGGTTTCATCACCCAGTTTAAATTGTTTTATGATACATAATTCACTAGTGTGTGTGATAAACAGATTCGGATAATCAATGCAGCATCGAAAGTTTCTGCTCCATGCAAAAGAACTACTAAAAACGAAATAAGTGTTGCCTAGTACCAACTATTAAAACAACGCTGATAACATGGTAACCTAACTTCTCCCGCACATAGTAAACAATTCGAACACCACTTTATTATACCTGAGTAAAAATCACAACTTTCACTATAACCAAAGCAACAACTTTTGCAATAGGGTTAATAATCACGTACGTTTCAATTCATATGCAATCCGTCGTAGTTTGAGAAAATGTGAGCCAACCTTTCCAAAAAATTTACAATTTAATTTAGCATCAATAGAATCAGTCAATTTAACAGTATAGAATATAGTGTCTAAACGAATTCAGATTCGTTGGATCGCGTATTATTGACATGTCTTAAATTTCCGCTCCTCCGCAAAATTATATTCTGAACGTTTTAAAATTGACATAAATCGTACTTTTATTCATTCGGAATTTACAGGACGCATTTTTATTAATTTTATTTAGTTGAATTTAATATAAAATTTAATGAATTAAATTGTTAGAAAAAAAACTATGGCGTTCATAGACTATTTATTATTCTAAGAATTTAATTTCGTTTAATATTGCAGTGCAGTCCCTTTCAATATTAGGTAGTGCAGGATCGCCACTTCCATCAACAGGCTCAACTATGGAATCAATTGCCAAATTGTCACCATTTTACAAACAAATATTATGTAGTATGGAAGCGGCTATTATTTATCAATGGTATTAAATCGCACCATCTGGTATTTAACCCATTTTAGATGAAATGTTCCTTTCAATAAACGAAATGCACGTTACTTCGTCTGTCAAAAATAAATGGTGCTGTCAAAAAGTATTCTGTTTATTCTATTACGCTATTTTATTATATTTCGTTCCGAAGATTCGTAGGTCACGTGATTGATATTCTATTGGCGCTTTTCATCGAATGTAGATAGCGTTGGCTTCTACGTCCACAGTGGGGACGAGAATTGTCAAATTCATTGTTATGACAGTTTTAATCACCAAGCAATTCATAGCTAACTATGATTTACATTTTGTTCACCAGATGTCAGCTACTTTGTTGAAAATCGCGAATTCCTTCTTATCTTTCTGTAGAATGAATTAACGAAAATACGAATTATTTACAAGCATATGAAGTTGGCCCAGTTTTTTTTTCAACCAAAACAAAAAAAAAACATCCTCAAACAATACTACACTTCGTTACAGCAGATTAAATACACTAAAAAATGGAAATTCCCGTTATTCATCTCTTTTGAATTCTATCGCTTTTTTTTCTATACTGAAAGGTAGATAATTTCATCATTGACCAAATGATAATTTTTTTTTTCTTGTTGGCTTTAGAAATGCAGCATTTTTTGTTTATCATAAAGCGTCTATTCCATGGGAACAATTTACTGACAGTATATTTGTACTGAAAAACGAAAACAAATCCAATATTTCCATTAGAGTGACAAAAAAAATACGTTTTGTTTAATTTTTATAGCAAAATTTTATGGTTTAATTTTGACAATTACATTTTGTCATAACCTAAATTTTTCACGAAATTTGTAATTCGTACATCATTTCAAACAATATAAATTTTAATCTACAATTGTAGAAAAGTGAAATAGTTTCGTATTATTACATACGTAAAAACTTCATAAATCTAATCATCAAATTAAAAAAAACAAATTGACATTTGTCTATAAAAATGGCGAACGATTTATTTTGTATGAGTGTGAGAAAAATTTCTTTTCTTTATATACATTTTTTGTAGATGTGCTAACAATGCTGCCATAAAAAAATACTTCAGTTTACATTTTTTTTATAGCACATTATGGCAGCACTCTAAAAGCATCAGTAAAATTTTTTGTTTCAATAGATAACCAGGAAATCTATATTTTTCGAGCACATGGAATGACCATTGGTCAAAGCCGTGCTTCCGGATGAAAAAATTCAATTTGGAGTAACCCGATGGTTATAACTATTATTTCCGTGACCTTCCGTGACAGCAGGGAAGAAAGGGTTATGGTCTGGAGAGCTATTTCATAGTATGGTGGGATTGATTTAATTTTTCAAAATCAAAAAAAAACAGCAATTTCGTATTTGGCTAATTTGGAATCAGCATTTCCAAAGTTCCAACATTTGTTCGAACCACTGAAACATATTTTTCAGCAAGATAACGGTCCTATCCATATGGCAAGGATTGTAAAAGCCTGGATTTTCAAGAAAAACATCGATTTACTTAAATGGCCCCAGTGCTCCCCTGATTCAAATATTATGGAAATCGTTTGGGGATAGCTTTCTCGTTAGATTTATGAAAAGGATACGTAGTATAATGATAAGAAGTCGCTTATTGTAGACACCAAAGCAACTTGGTCCGACATTTCCTTGAATTATTTGAAGTCGCTATACGATTCAATGCCTAGTAGAATGTTTGAGCTGATTTCAGAAAATGGAGGCAGTACTCATTATTAAAATAAATAAAAAAATGTATTGTTATAAATAAATAAACATAAAAATTAAAAAAAAAAGATAATTTCTTCAAAATATTTGTTGTATTTATTCAAATTCTGGCGAGGATTTATGCACGTGTAACAATAAAAATGAAATTGTTTACCATATCGCGTATTATCTACAAATTTTAAATTTCCGCTCCCCCGATTTTATAATTATATTGTTTCCGATCATATGAAGTTAGCCCAGTTTTTCATCCAAAACTACACTACAATACTACACTTCGTTATAGCAGATTAAATACACTAAACAATGGGAATCCCCGATATTGATCTCCTTTGGACTCTATCGTTTTTTTCTATACCGAAAGGTAGATAATTTCATCAGACTAGAAATTGTTTCTAGTTGGCTTTGGGAATGTTGCTTTTTTTGTTTTTCATAGAGAAAAAAAAAACATTTTTATTGTTCCACGTGAATAAATCCAGTTCATTTCCCTTTCTTTTGTTTAGTTTTATTAAAATAAAAAATATTAAATTAAATTGTGTTGTAAATAATAATTTAGTGTTTTTTTTGCGGATCTATAGCCGGAAAACTAGGTCGAAATCAAACTGTTGTGCTAAATTATTTAAGAAATCCTGAAATTTTTTTAAATAAAATTGGATTTTTTTCGTTTTAATTTGAGTAAATCTTGTTTACATATGGCTGACTCTTTTTAACTAGTAACTTTTTGTTATTTGCGTGTAGCTCTATTTTTCAGTAAAAAATTTGTTGGGTAAAAAATTGGAACATGTAAATCGTGCATTAAATGAGCAATTTTCTCTGAATAAATATCTTGCCCACACTGAATTGTTTGCCCATAAAACCAATAGGCGAGACAGTAACAGTTGCTGCGTTTTTTTGAAATCTGGTGTTCGAGACCGCGATAAAATACAGGGAAATTTTGAAAGGAACATTTTAGCACAACAACTTTTACTAACTTCAAGTCAATCATTTTGACGTTTAAACAGATTACAAATTTAACAAAAATATTTTATAAATTTTTAGTTGTACTCAATAATAAATCTAATTAATAAGTTTTTAAGTTTAAAATTTGAGTGCTTTGTTGTGAAAATGTAAAGCAACGATTAATGGTAAACTAAATACCTTTCTTGATTCCGTATTTGCCGATATAAAATCCAATTTAAGCGATATGAATAGTTCGAATCGAGCTTTTCTAAATACGCTGGTATCGAATAACTCGGAAATTTTATTTGATTACGATAATCCGTACTGGGATAATACACAAAATAAATTTATACTCAATGAGGACGGTTGTAAATGTGTAATTTTATGTGATATACAAAAGGCTGGACGGAATTCTTATAACCATTAGGGAATACAATATTAGTGATACGCCGTGCGACATGAATAAGTACGTATTTGGCTGGAAACATCTAGTAAGGGAGCGATTCTTAACGATCTTTTTAATTTCAGAATGCTGCAATCAACTGTAGGTGATAATAACATAAATTTAGATGACAGCGATAGTGATAATGGATTTATGGGTGATGATTTTCATAACCAAGCTGAAATGGATGAGCCATAAGAGTTGCAACTACCGATATGACATTCGCATACGATGCAAATGCCGAAATTGAACAAGTGCAAGAGTTGCGAATAAGTGGCGGGTGCTAAACGCTCCCAAACCGTAATTGATTCATTGCAACCGTCTGTCTGATGCGTCGACGAAAATTGGAATATTCGTATCGACCCCGTCTGGACCATCTTATTTGAAAATTAGACCATTGGCAACGGTTCAGACGGAGAGACAACAGATGAGGCGAACCAGTGAAGCGATAAAAGCAAATTGGAATGCTGCAGCTAAGCGAAAACAAAAAAAAATATACGTGATATGCGAGCAATATTTAATAATAATACAACACAGGATTCCGATTCATTGGCATTCAGTGCGGATACTAATTCGCTCAATTTAAACAATGCGTATACTGAAGAATATCGTCGAATGGATTATATGTAGTAAGTGGTGATACATCTCAATCAGTTCGAATCAACTTGTATGCTTCATTTTATATGCATATTATAAAGGGAAGTGACAAATGATGATGTTCCAGCACAAAAGTGACTTAATAATTAATTACAAAAGAATTAAATACTCTAATATTTTTTTATTTCTAGTTATATCCCGTTTGAACGGAAGTATGTGGCAAATCAGTAATTCGTATGATGGAAAAATCTGACTTAACGGCAAAAACCTGCCAATATCTGGATCGAAATTTAACTTTTCCGTTGTTGGAATTTTTGTGCGACAAGAAAGTATGTATGATGACAACATAACCTACAAATTATGCATTGAAATATTTTTTTTCGATATTATGACAAAAAAGAATTACACGGAAAAATTTTGGAAACCATGAATCCATCAATGCATTACCTTAAGTATGTTGGTTGATAAAATAAACATAAAATCAAAGAAAGTAGATTGCTGGATTGTGAATTTAATTCGTAATGTTCGACTCGATGCTAAAATTATCTCGAAATTGGGACCAGTTGTAATGGGAACGCGACCTTTGTCATCGTATCAACAGCTAGTTGAAATATCGATTCCTTCTCGGTTCGTTCGGATGCTCCAACTGGTACTGTAGAAAGAACATAAAGTTAAAGCATAAATGGTGAAAATTGGAAGTACTACTAAACAATCTGTGGAACGCATATACATTTTTCTTTTTATAGTCACCCCATAAAGTTGAGAATCAAGAAAAGTGGAATTTATGAAAAATAAATTTTAATAAGCCGGAAATTTCCATTAATCAACAGTAGTGTTTTATTTTTTAAATTTTCAAATAAACTACATGTGTTGTTTTGAACACAATAATTGATGATATTTCCGCCAATTTTACTCGATGTGCAGTATATTGGGCTTTTCATTTCTTCGTAAGTTATAAATTGAAGTGCCCCATGAGAAACGCCAAACAATTCAGGAATGAAATCACGAAATATATTGTCCATTAAATTTGTCAATTTCTTATTTATATTTCATCCGACTCGGCATATCCCCAAAAACAACAGAAAATTTGAAAATAAAATGACAGTTCTGTCTCTAAAATGAAGTAAGAAACAATCAAAAAATTGTGTACTAAAAAACTTCCCTAGTTTCGTCAGTTCAGGAATTATTAAATTTTGTGATGAACTCGGTTGTACTCTACATAATATCAAGTGTAGATCAGAGTTGTTGAGTACAAGCAAATATAAACTTTATTCAACAATATAATACATGATATGGACTTAATATAAGTTCTTTAGGATTCGATACAGTGAATATGACGCACAAATATTTTAAAATTATAGAAATTGTTTAAAAAATCAAAATATAATTTATCGCGGTCTAGTGCAGCATTTTCAAAAAAACGCAGCTAGTGTGTTGTAATGGTTTTATTAATTATCAACCAATTGCACTTCCTTAAATGCTATATAAATAACCTTTTAAAGACAGTCGTAATAGTGCACCTTTGCTAGAAAATATAAACTTACAATTATTGTTAGTAGAAAAAAAAGACGGGAAAGGTTCGGAGCCGAACCCTATAAGCATTTTTGTTGCCTATAAAATAAAAGAAAATAGTTTTTCCACAAAAAAAAATCACAAACCACCACACATAAATATTATTACCACCCTCACCCACCATCCAAAATCCCCAAAACCTATCTCACCCACACCACCCTATACCGCACAATCCATATTATCACCCTTTAACACCTCTATACCCACTTCCACACACACACAAACCACCAACACAAACCCTCATCCACCAAATCCAAAATTTCCACACCAAACCCAAAACGCCTCATCCCACCCCTCCATCTCCCATACCACCACTCCTACCACCCCCATAACCACACCACCTACACAAAACCACATCCAAACGAGATATATTTTGATTCCACATTCACATGCTCTATGAAACCAAAATAGAATAGAAATGAAAAAAAAAAAATCTAACAATTTTAAGGAGGAGGGTTAACAAAACCCTACTTACCCCCGAACACCCTAAACACAGAAATGTCCGAATCAATAGGGATCATTCGCAAGAGTTGCTTGAACTTTTAGTGAAGAAATTAAGTTGATATCTTCATTCGTTCTCAAGTTATCGTGCACACAGACGGACAGCCGTACAGACGGCAAACCGAAACCATATAGCATTTTTTTTTTTAACAAAAATGCTTAAAAATATATTTGATATACAAATTCGCCCTCCCTGATCCGGCCCTATCATTTGGTGCATAAGCGACTTTCTAAATTTCGCCTGATCTGCTTGTGAGTACTAAAATTGTTGGTCGAAAAAATGTTTCTCGTGATGCAATTGAACCTCTGATCCGACCTATCTAAGTGCGGTACGTAAACAACTTACCGTTGACTAAGGTGTAATATATATGAGGTTAAATTTGGCCAACAAGCTTCTATTTATTGGCTGACAAATAACGGTCAAATCCACCTTGTCGTAATCGACTATAATTTCTGACCAACTTCCGGCAAGGAGTAAGCGCAGAAACGACTGAAAACTTTATGGACATCCATTCGACTTTCATCTTGAAGGGGTGTTTATCAATTTTTTTGCTCGAAAGTAATAAAATTGTTGTAGGGATCTGTCCTCCCTTTTCAATCTGAAGATATAAAATATTTTAACATTTCTTAATTATTTTAATTTTTTGTTAATTTTATTTTATTAAATTAAATTTGAATTTAATTTTGATTTATGAACTCTGTGTTTGGTGCCATTGGTTCTCAATGGTTACCCTTGATAATGCTATTAGTTATTATCAAAGGAAAGTAATCTGCTCCAAGTATCAGATCAATCGGCTGTGATTGATTGTAGTGTGGATTCGCTAAATTTATGTTATTAAGATGGCTTCATGCTCTAATGCCATTATCAGTTTCAGGTAGTTGTTGGGTTAGTTTGTTGAATATTGATCCTCTTTTAATGGAGGGTTCATCGCTATTGCAGCAAGATGTCATTCCTGGCAATAAAATTGGAGTATAGCTTTTTCAGCTCTTCTATATCCCCCTTTCGAGATAGGTTTTCGTCTTTCGACTATCTCCGTCTTTATTATAATTTTTTGGTTGAGCCATTATTTTCTCGCCTATTTCCTCTTGTTCCGTTAGCAAGTTCTTCATTTCGATTTTTATGATCTGATGTAGCTCTAGAAGTTTCCTCACTGTTCACATGTTGAGTTTTGTTGACTTATTTCCTATTGTTCGGTTGTTGCTAGCGCTCGAAGGACCTTGTATAATTGCAACCACAGATTGGAGTTAGAATTTTCCTTATTGAATAGTAGCCATATACAATGGCGGATAGTTTGTTTTTGCGTCTAGCTAAGACGAACTGAATTTGTACGTTTTTCTTTGCTTGTATTCGTCGTGTCGCTCTTTTATTTTCGATTTGGAATACTCGTCGCATTGTTCCCGTTGTCTTCTTGTTACTTCATTTTTGTAAACATGTTGTTTGCACCCAATCCACACTAGGAATTTTGAGTCGGGTCTCATTCTTCGTTTTTCTTTCTTTACCTAAAAAAAAAACGGAAAAATGAAAACCGTTTTTTATAGGTAAATGGAGAAGAACGAAGAATGAGATCCAACTCAAAAGTCCTAGTGAGGATTGGGTGGTTTAAGAATTTTGGTAAACAATATGGGTGGCGATTTGAAAATGAGCCGCATTTTATATTGCTTATCAGTTACACGTGGTAAAACAACCGAGTGGCGATTTAGTGTTCTGCCACTAATTGCTTTGATGTGTTAGAACATTTTGGTTGCAATATTTTAATCGGTACATAATATCCCATCAGATCAATCACAGTGAAGAAGATGAGTGTTGACCAAGACTATTGACGTGATTGTCGTAATACCGAAGGCTATCTGTCGATACACTTAACATGGCAAAGATTGGGCGTCACTTCGTTGTTAATATCATATCTTATCTTTTTGTATCGATCGCGCGTTCAATCAAACGAACGATCACCAACTAATTCGCAATGAATCGATCAGCTAATCCTGCGATACAAATTGGTTGAGTGGTTGAGATACCGAAAGATATCCGTTCTTTAAGACATTTGATCTTTTGGTAGTGAGTTACTTGCAGAGATTAACTAGTAGTTCGTTTTCAATGTGAACTTAAGAGATACATAAGCTCAGTGATTAGTTCGCACTGAGTGTCTGATCGGTCGTTTAGTTGACTATACTCCAAATTTCAAAATGTAGTTTTCGGATTACAGGAGATTGATAGGTCGCGAGTGATTGTTTCCAGTTTACTCGTTAAAGTGTCGATCATGGCTAGTTGTTGAGGTATCAACGGATATCTGCTTGCAACAACTTCATTTAGCCAGTTGATTGAGAATGACCGCAAGATGCTAGTCAAGAAACTGGTGTGGAGAAAGTACAGTTTGCTTAAAAACTCTTGTTTCGAGTGGTGGTGATCGCTGTAGAGGTGGGTGGGTATTATGACAGGATATCAAGATGCAAGAGGAGAAGCGACAGTTCTCATGGGTGTGACGTTCAATGCACGCCGCTGAATCTTGAATCATGTGAGTTTCATGATCCAAGCAAGAAGATGAAAGTAAATATAGCAGCGATGTTCACTGCACCATGTGCAGACCCAGACTCAAGAGAAAAGTGACTGTGAACAAGGTGGTGTTTGAAAATGAAACTATCGGTTATGTTGCTATTGTAGGTGTTACTACTGAAGGGGATGGGTCGAAAATTGGCCCCTAAAATTATATTGAGTGCTTGCCGCGTGATTGAACAGTGGCTATATATATGCGCACGCACTTTTTCACTAACACCAACTGTTCCCGTTGTCTTCTAGTTTATTCATTTTTGTAATTATGTTGGTTTATCAAGGATTGTGATAAACAACACGGGTGGCGATTTGAAAACGGACCAAATTTTAATTGTTTACCAGTTACACGTGGTAAAATAACCGGGTGGTGATTTAGATTTATGTCACTAATTGCTTTGAGGTTGCGACATTTTCTAGTTCAGGAAATTGTTAGTGTAATCTCTGTAGGAAAAAGGAGATTAAAAAATCAAATACGTGCGAAAATTTGTATCTGTCAGAATATAATGGTTTTACCTTGGGTGTTTAGAATTTTCTTTGTCAAGTCACAAAAGAAATCTAAATGTCCTAGCTACTCGTATACCTGATGTATAGGTGTCGCTGCTAGTTCTACAAGTCCGCCGCCCTAAAAAAATAATAATTTATGATAATATTCCAGCATTTAGCCATAAATTTTATTTTTGTAAATTTGCTGACTTTAATCACACTACGGAATCATATGCCAATATTCGTATAGCAATTTGACCGCGAGCATAATGCTGTAATAAAAATGTACCGTCATCATTATCATCATTGTATCATCACAATTTTAGCGTTGGGCTGTTATAAATTGTCTTATATTGCCTTGATTATTTATGTGTACACACACACACACACACACAGTCGCACCGCGCACCATAATTTCATTAAGCATTTTATAATCGCATAAAATAAATGTACGTCATTTTAATATAATTTTTCACTTTAAAATTTGTTCCCAAACCCGCGACCATAAACACCCAACAATTTTGGTGTAAAGGTACAAATCTACCAAATAAAAAATTTAAATCAGACTGCTCATGTAGTGTAACGACGACACCAACAACAACAACAATAAACACACGCGAAATTTATGTCAGCCAAAAGTGTATTCAATTTTTATTTACTTAGATGTAATCACACACAAAAAAGGGATACACGCACACCCGCATTCACACTGGATCCAGGGGTGGGGGGATGGTGTGTTGTGTAAAATAATTTACCAGATTAAATTTGAATTTGACTGTTTTATTTACCTTTGTAGCTTTTTGTTGGTTTTTTGTTTAAAATAAAATTAAATAAAGAAAGAAGCATCAAGTACACCTAGAGGTACCTACCTCTACCTAACTAAATGTTGTGTACATACCCAAAACCCACCGGAATGGAGTTATATTACCGTGATGATGATGATGATGATGATGGGATGTAAGATGAAATGTTTATGTTTTTAAAATTTGATGGTGGATTTGGTTTGATTATCACGGATTTATATTCTTTTATTTATATTTCGGAAGAGGATTTATTTTCGATATTAAAAAAGACAAAACGCGACACGCGATAAAATAAACATTTCTGGTTCGGCGATGGTTATATGTATAAGTCGACGAATATGCCACCGTCGTACACACCTAAAACAAACAGATTGATGATTGTTTTGTGCTGGCATATTGAAATCATTTGAATTAAAATCACGGCGTAACAATGTACTGTACTTGAATTATGATGATGATATTTGTGGCGGGAGCGGGTGGGTGATGATGGGAGTTGTGGTTTTTGTATATATATCTATGTACAAAGGAAGAGATTAATATAATTACTTATCTCAATATATACGAAATTGTATAATAATATCTTTAAATGTCGAGAAATTAACAACAAAATTAAATCAAAATGAAAGTAACCATAAAATAAGCTTAAAATATAAAATTCCAATTTTGAATTCATTTCACGTATTTTTCAAATATACAATTTACCAGCGAATCTTTCTCTCATTTAAAATTAAAAGTGATATAATTTCTAAGAGTTAATCACTTCTTTTGTATAAATTCGAATAAAATTGCTGGCCTAGGTAAACTATCGAAAACAATGGTCCAGTGTAAAATTGTTGGTTTGCATTGTAAAAGCAAAAAATCTCTGGGTGAGTGCGGGCCGTGCAGACTAAATGTCTGTGAATACTGTAAAGTCCACCCGGATTGACTGATCGGAATGAAACTTCATATTTAAGTTTTTCCATTAATTTGGAGATCCCAGTGATTTTTGGCCGAAATCGGTCCACCGGAAGTGACAGATTCAATAGGAACTTATTACGGTAAAATTGAAGCCATTACAATTGGGTAACTATCATATTCTTCAACTTTAGAGCTAAATAAAGCGTTGAAAATCGCTACCTGTAAGAATCTCGAATATTGAAAACTAAATCAAATTATTGATTTTACTTTTTCAACTCATGATTTTCTCAGTCTTCCACCCGAGGCAATAAATTAAACAAAAAATGGGCTGTTCCTAAACATACTCCGTTTGTTGAACCAAAAATTTAAATCAACTCTGTGAATGAGTTCTTTTCAAAAATGGAAGCTCAACCTAGAATACATTTCCAAGAACAACATTCCTCGAAGGTTCATGATACTTCTTTCATAAAATCAAATTTTACGAAAGATTATGCAAATTCTATATGTCCAAAGAATATTTACATTTAATTCTAAATCACAGAGTCCATACAAATTATAATACCAACTTCCGAATGAAAGATGATTTTAAGCTAAAACAGGTTTGTAAGCTATCATTTGATGGTAAAGAAACCTGTAGTTTTCACAATTTTTCGTATAGGCTCGAAAAGATGGCTTTCGATTATTCCTTCCTTCAGAAAAAACTACCTCGATTTCTTCGTTATTTTTGTTAAAAAGAGCAGAAGTGGCATGAAAAAACTTCTTCCAAAACTCAATTTAGAATCCAATTTTCCTTCAACATATCCAATCCCATCATAATCGATTAAGACATGGTCGTGTTTATAAATTTCATGAACCAAAGTCCCTTTAATATTTTATTTAAAAGAATTTTTTAAAAAAATAACGTCTCTCGAACCGATGGTGTACAATCATGAGTGTGGGTGTTTCATGAGTTTAACTGTACTTTCACCTGTTTATTGTAATACTAGCGATTGTCAAAATGCCAATATTTGTTAAAACCAAATATCAATCACAAAATCTTAGTATACAAATTACTAAACAAAGTCCTGAGGTCAAATGATTAATTGCTAGCAGCCTGGACTCGTCCGGCACCATGACAAAACCTTTATTATCATGGGTGCGGAGTACCAAAAAAATATCAAATAAAATGGGTGTGAATCTACCAGGTCACATCCAGAATTCAATCAAAACATTAAATTATAGAATATGAATCAAAATTCCACACCCTCGACCAGACAGAACGCAAAACAATGAATAATAATTCCTCTGAAGAAACACAGCACCTACCTGATTTACGATCACCTATAAACTCATCCGAACTAGAGTCATGTACAAACGTACCTGATTTTTTAAAATCTAGTATGAATCTCAACTTAAACGGTGATAAGATTCTTAAGAAAAAAGTTAAACGAGTTCGAAAACCACTTTAACAATTAAAAACGACCGTATGCCACAATAAAAATTCAAAATAAAACTTTGGTTGGGTTATTAGATAGCGGAGCAACGGTTAGTGTACTTGATAAAAGTGCGATGGAATTGGTTAATGAGCGTGTTACGACTTCATGATCATAACATTGCTTTCCAGTTTTATTTTGGATTTCAATTTCATTTTTGATCGTTTGATTAATATATCGTAGCGTCGGCATTGCCATCTGTGGGAAAGTAGCAATACCGAAGTTATTTGTTCTGTCGTGACATTTTGTATTGTATTTTCTTTTTGTCCATCTCTATTGAGACCAACGTATATGTCTTGTGCGAGTGTGCAATAGCGTAAATATAGATAAGTATTTTCGTCGTGTTTCTCGTTTAAAGAAAACCCGTAAAGCACAACAGAAATATTTTTCGAATATTTGGTTCTATCCCCAAAAAATTCTACCCCTGAAAAAATGCGATGGCGACACTAATTATTGCTATCATGACATTTTTTACTCTCAGCCCAAAAAATCTCGACATTTTTGCTCTCAGCCCCGAAAATATTTGCTATCATGATAGTTAACAAATGTCATGACAGTTGGAATTTTCGGGGCTGAGAGTAGATGTAATACTTATAAATATGTACATGTTTGTGGAATAAGCCTAATTTTCATATGTGTGAAGATAGGCTAAATTCAGTCTCAGACGAATGCATGGCAACAAAATTATTGCTAACATGACATTTTCTATACTCAGCCCAAAAAATATGATAGTTGAAAACTCTCATGAGAAATTTTCGAGCTTGAGAGTAAAAATGTAGAGATTTTCTTATGCGGTGCACGTCGTTTGATTGGAGAATGTTTAAAGAGCACGTACGACTTTTTATAGAATTTTTCTATGTCTAGGAATTGAGATATAGTCCATAGAAGTCGGAAACTATTCGTTGACCCAACTAGCGGTGCACATCGTTTGATAGGAGAATGTCTAAGGAGCATGTACGATTTTTTTAGAATTTTTCTATCAAACTACGTACATCACTAGTTTGGCCAACGAATAATTCTCGACTTCTATGGACTACATCTCAACTCCTATACATCGAAAAATTCTAAAAAAATCGTACATGCTCTTTGACAACTGGTGCCTATTGTTTTTAAAGGCGCCACATATTTTTATTATCGATGCTCGTGTTTTTATTATCAACGGCAAGGCCGCATTATGTTACGTGTGCCACATTTGTTACTGTACACCAATTTCTAAGGTATCGAAGGGAAGACGCCAAACTATTATTTATGGGTGGCCAGTTGAGGGCACTTCAATATTTCAACGGTTTCAAGGCGAAGGAAGCCCAACGAGTTTACGGTAAAGGAGATCCAACGCCCAACGGTATCGGTGAACGGCACCGCAACTGAAGTTTAAGGTTACGTATATTAAGGCAAAAAGCTCGCCCAACGTGAATTTATATACGGGTTTTGGCGAGCCCGAACCCAACCCATTACTTACGGGTGGCCAGGTGAGGCCATTATTTATTACTGGTATCGAGGAGAGGCCTTACATCGAACGGGTGACCAGCCGGCTCCGCAACCTCAAGCGACCTCCATGAGGCCTTAAGGTACCATTTTCTTTTGTTTTATTGTTTATATAAAAATTTTTTGTTTTATAGGATTTCAATTTTAAATTTCAAGTTTTAGTTTTTTTTTTTAAATTCAGTTAAATTTTTTTATTATTTTCAATCATTTCTATTTATATTGTTATCGAGCACCACGGGGGTGTTCGTTCGACACGGGTGCGGGGGTGCACATTGGTTTCGCTCCGCTCCATACACTTTCTGCGGTCATATTTTCCGGACTCTTTCCGGTTTGTTTAATTTCCTGGTTAAAAAAATTTTTTTTAGTGTAAACATGAATTACTAATATCTTATACGGGTAGGTTGTAGTTATGATGGGAGGAGAATTCCATTCTGTGTCGGTTCCATATGTACAGGCTGGGCTTGCCACTCCCCTTCATCCCCTTGGCAGGACATCCACAGGGTCGGAGTGGTGAGTCCAGCGAATGTGTCGTTCATTCGTGAGCAACCGTAAAATCCACGCGGCCACCTCGTGGCACTTCGGCGGCCTCATGCTGTCGGAATGTGGAGTGTGGGAGATTTTTTGGAGGTCTCTCTGGGTGAAGGGAAGTCCGGTCTGTTGAGGAGACGTTCCTACCCTCTTATACTGCTTCATTGTGGCTGGGCATCAGCCTTTCGGGGTAGATGGGTCATTCAGGGGGTCTTTTTAGCAGACTGGGTACTTGGGGAGGTACTGGATCTCCCCAAGTCCGATGGGCACACCCAGTTATTATTTATTTATCAAAATTCTTAAGTTTCGTTCGACGGATTTCGGTCGATTAAGGTTACATTTTTTTATTATATGCTTCATATAAGTTTTTCCGTTCCACTTTGTAGGCCAGGAGCACGCAATCCTCTTGGTTGATAACTGCGGGTTGGCTGCGAGCAATCCGTAACAAACGTGGTGCTAAATTCTTTAAATTGATGACTCATGTTACTACGGTAGGCTCTAAGAATGTCCTGGAAGGATATGTGTGGCCCCCTGTTCAATTTGGAAATAAAATACAAAACATTAAATTTTGTGTGGTTATACGTAGTGTTGTATTTCACAATAACAAACAAATCGGGGCAGCCATATGCACGAACATATGTCTTTTTATCACAAATGTAAATGTGACCGGTATTTTCCGACATTTCAAAATATGATTTTCATCGTTTTCACCAATCTCGATATGAAAATTATTAATTCATGGCACTGCCTTACTTATTCATTGCCTCATCTGCTTTGAAGAATTACGCCACGCAAGGTAATTCTTCGCCAACTATAACGATCGCCACTTCATCAATTGTTGGTACATTGCACTGTCTTTCGTGTAGGCCGACAGATGTTTTGTTTGTACTAACTACAACTCTGTAGTCATCAGCTGGCATTCTGTAGTCATTAGCTGGCAGTTCTAAGCAATCGAATTAATTCGTTGTATTGATCGAATAAAGTTTGTAATGCAGCGATAATTTTTCTCGTTTAGTGCCCGTATTAAATCGACAGCGTTTATCGATTTGTTCATTAATGTTTCTGATGAAATAAATTTGTAACCTTCGTTCGAAGAGGAAGTAGTGATTCAGCTCTATGCTAAATTTGTCCTTGTACTTTCAATGCCAGCATGTAATTCTCGCGCATAATACTTGTTGCACCTAACGATGTCATTACATGAATTGTACTTGCGTATGTTTGGCCAGAAATGTTTCGATTGGTCTGGTCACCTGATACCAACGTTGTTAATGGTTCGGGTGGTGAGAGTACTTCTGATAATTTCATTTTTTACCCGCGCGGCACATTCCTACTGTTTCATTCTTAAATTTGAAGGTAGTGCAATACACTCATAATTTATTCATTTTCCAATAACCACACTTGGTGGAAGACTGTAATAAGAATCGTAATGGTAATGCACCAATGTTTAAATCAGCGTGCAGATTTCGTCTGAATCGAGTAATGCGTATTCGGACAGTTTCCTGTCTTGCTTCCCGTTGTTCATCTGTTTCACTAACGGGGTAATGCTTCCTCTATTTGTTTCCAATTTTACTTCCTATTCTCTTTCTGAAGTTCGAGATACCGCCATTTTATTTCGTGTGTAAGGTGTGACTACCTAGACCCAGGGGGTCAGCATTTTCATAAATATTATGAAACCCTGCTCATTTTGGTATAAATTCCTCACCAAAGTTTGAAGGGTCCCTTGGGCCCCTTTGATTCGAGCATGTCAGTAATTTCATATAAACGCTTTTATATACTCAACACATTCAAAAAATTAAATTTTATAAAAGTTTTATAGAGGCTTAGACTCCAAGGATCAACCTCTTCAAAAATATCGTAAAGTAGGTTCTGGCCAGGCAACTTATGGTAAAGATTTTGTGACAATCGGTTGATCAGCTGAACGCCCTTTCAGGACAAACAGACATTTTTGGGAACAAATTGTTTGGAAGCTAGCCCTGGGCCCGACCCCTTCAAAAATATTACACAGACCTGCTCGTTTTGATATACAATACCTATGCAAACTAAGAATCCGATTTCATGAATGGTGTGGAAACTTAGAAGAAGGTTCCCCTCGAGACAGGGGACAAACCCCTTAGATTCGACTATTCGAGCATGTCACTAATTTCATACAACCCCTTTCCTAAACTTATTCCCGTCAAAAAATTTAAGAAAATTGAAATTTTAGAAAAAAATTGTACCCGAACCCCTAGGCCCCGGGGTCTGACCAGCTTGGACCAACTCAGAAACTTTTGCAGGCGTATACATAACAACTCACCAAAGTTTCAGGGCAATCAGATGAATGGTATAGGAACGCATGCTGAACATGAAAACTGTAGCTACACGAATTAACGAAAAGTGTAACTACAAAAAAGTGTAGCAATGAAAAAGTGTTATTAACAAACCATTACTAAAAATCACCCAAAATGTATATATTCGATGATATTGGGATTAAATTTTATCATAAATTCTAGTCTATAAAAAATTAATATCTGAAATGACATATGCGACACTATGGCCGATTAAAGAAATCTCAGAGTCTAATAGTGGTCAACTTCAGCTGTTCAAAACGGTTAACTATAAAACAAAAACCTTTTTATTTTAATTTCCTTAACTGTTTTGAACAGTTCAATTCGCCTACTATATAGACGACATATGTCCACATTTGGTATAACATCGTATTTTGACGGATATTTGAATTTTTCAAAAAAAAATTTCTTTAAACAAAATCTTTTTGTTTTGGTAACATCTCTGAAATTGTTTAATTCGGCTATAGTGTTGCCAATTCAAAGTTTTAAAATCCTTTAGACTAGAATTATTGTGATAAAATTTGATCCCAATATCTGCATCAACATTTCGAATGACATTTTTACTAAAGGTTTACTATTTACAATTTTTTGTTTCTACATGTTTTAGTTGTTACACTTTTCGATAATTTGTGCAGCTATACTTTTCATTCATTTGTGTAGCTACACTTTTCGTTAAAATGTTTATTTCGGTATCGACAGTCGACATTTCCATTTTACATACAATCAAAACTTCACGTTAAATGTATAAACTATTGGCAGACTGCCCAGATTGACATTTCGAAATTATTTATTTAACAAAAATTAAAAACCGGGTGATAGATCCAAAAGTCACATAATTGAGTGAAGCTATAAGCTGTTAAATTTAATTTGAATGGCATAGCGACAAGACGGCTAGTAGCGGAATCAAAAATTCATATTCGACTACTATAATAAAGAAAATATCGGGCAATACTAAAAGAGTCCATAATTTGCCTACCAAATTATATCCATGCTTCCGGACCATTAAAGTTCCGTGGAACATACTTTAAACATCATTTCTATGTAAACGTATACCAAATATAATTGGGAAGAACATTTGTCGGGTATCTCATCGTTTAATAGGCAAAACACGACTGGTGACTTATTACTTAGTTTATAATTCGACGGTACACCACAAAACAACAACAACAGTCGCACCAAGTTTATTATAAATATTTAAATGATGCCGACATGCCAATGGTTTGGTGGTTGATTTTTATTTCTGCTTATCGAACCATAACAAATTATTTTATGTTGTGGTGCTGAAAATAAACTCTGCTGTTTCGTCTTCCCTTCGTGTACCCAACCTCCTATGGGTTTACTCGTACCAATAATGGTAGACTCGAACATTATACAAAATAAGAATGATAATTGGATTTTAATTATCTTTGATTTGTTGAATTGGTAAATTAAGTTGAGTTTTCCATCGTAGAAGGAGTTTAACAAAAAATATTTTTTATTTTATGTGCGTTTACCTACAATTCCAGAGGAGAATGTCTCAAGGAATGTGTTTTGCTCGACGAAAAACTCTTTTTCACAGATCAGCATAAATCGGCATGGAGATTTATATTATTATGATTATGTATTTTGATTAGGCCATAAATCATATAATAAAATAACCAAGACGAGCAAAAATTGATTATAAGACAAAAATCAATCAACCCTTAAATTGTTTTCAATGTAAATTAATTTAAAATAAATAGAAATGGTAGAATATCGGGGCGAAAATATTCAATGGGTGGATTTATAATTGAATTATCTGTAATCTGGGAATTTATATTGAGTAAAGGTGCAACATGTATATTCTGATTCCAGGTGTCAATGATGCTCGTAGCATTATTTTGTTAAAACGGAGCCTACATATTTTGACCTGATTAAATGCAGGTCATAGGATGTCAATAGTAAATAGCCAACGAGATAGGAATATTAAAAATATTAAACTTTCTCTCCGATAGCATGTTGCAATGGATAATTTTAAAAGTACTGGGATTAATGCTAATTTTTAGATTAATTCGGCTCGATTGTATCTCAGTATATATGTAGTGTGCCCTTTTTATCTAGGAATGGTATTAAAATACTGAGTGAGTATTATTTTTGCATTGATTGTGAATTGTTGCTGGTGCCAGCAATCATCAACAAATTGAATGCAAATAGTGCAGCTCTTGATGTCTTATTATCAGCCGTGAATTGTATGTGTCCATTTGAGAATAGTTTGAGCATGAGTGCTAATAACCATCATCTTCGCTGTAGAAACATCGACGGTTTGAATAGTTATGTTGAAAAGATACCACCTGTCAATATGATCGTATTTTCATTATTGAAAACAAACTGGACAAGCTCAAACTTATTTGTGACAATATTGATGGAGGATATAATTTTTTTTTATATAATCACTGACCAATTAACATCTATCGGTAACTTGCCTACGAATCTTGAAGAAGGTTTGAGAAATACTCTTAATCAGTTACTTGAACTCACCCACCATTTCGTCAAGAATTCCACAGCAAACAAGGACCATTTTCTTCAAATAACCAAATCCTTGGACAACATCAAATCTATGATGCGAAATTTCATTGCTACCACATTACCAGACGAACATATATCAACGAAACTCTAACCGAGTTCAAATCATTTCTTTCCTTTGAGCAAAGTTATATCTGATACAGAAAGATCTCATCTAACTATCGCTAAAACACCATCATCACTCTCGCGTAAAAAAGAATCGAACTAAAAAATTTTAAATAACATTTTTTATAGGAAGATATATTTTCCCATTTAAATTTATTTCGAAAATATTTATACCAAACTTATTCCTTCAGTAGGCCAGAAAAATACAATTTACACAATATTTACGGATTTTTTGATATTTAAAGAAATTATTAACTCTAAAATGTCCAGTTATGATATTTGTTTCATAATTCTATCAATACATTGAAAAAACATACACATACATAAAATATCATGAGAGCAAGTCTCAGCGATTTAGCATAGTTTAGACCCCATGTTACCAAAAATGCTATGATAATATTTTTCTCTATTCCCAGGGAAAGCCAGAATAGTGCCACAGGTTACTGTTTTACATATTTATTTGGTATTTTGTTGATAAATCAGTCACTCAGTCAATTTTGAATTTAACAGTGTTTGCTTCTAAATTCTAAATTTATCATAGCAGAGACACATTTTTCATCAGAATTGGCTTCTTTATCAGTATATGATTCAAATTCGATTTATAATTTAAAAGATGGTGCCGACAAAGTAGAGAAACACAAACTATTGCATCGGGCAACACTAAAGTTATGTATTTATCTATAATTGAAAATTTTTCAAATAATGACATTAAACTAATAAATATACGTGAGTTTATAGCGGTATCACAATGTGTGATCGGTAACGGACATAATGATAGGTGGTTTTTACCAGATTTAATAATGACGATTATAATGACAAGTCGTTACTAATAGGTTTGGTATCCGGAGCTCTGTGTTTCTAGGAGTTAGTAAATCCCTGTCCAGGGATTAGTAAATGTATTGGCAGATTCAATTATGAGCATATGTAGCGCCAATCAGAAAGAGGATTATCTGGAAATTTGTATGGTCAGTAACGGGTATGATGGCAAGTGGTTACTACCAGATTTGGTTTCCGTAACTTGCGGTTTCTGAGAAAAATTAAGTAAAATAATTCATATACAAAGCCAAACACTTGTGAGCCTGTAGCGCCAATCAGAACGGTACGGTTGATTTGAAATTTGCAAGGTGTGTAGCCTGTGTGAGTAAATAGTCTTGTTGGAGTCACACTTGTTGCTGGTGAGTCCCCCATCAGTTTGCCCAGAGTCCGAGCTTGATATTTGTAGCAAACCATACATTTATAGAGGAGGACTTTACTGCTAGTTGGTTTTTTTAATATCCAGTATTTGTAACGAATGAAACCTAGTGTGAGGGATTTGCTTCCGGGCAACACCATCTACGTCACAAGTCTTTCAGCAGCGTTGTGAAATTACCCTTATAAGGCATAATTATTGGATGTTGAGTGTTGAAACAAACTCTGACGTTAGATAGCCTTCCCCCTACTAGCAGCAATCTGACCTTGTCTATTTTCGGATTAAGGGTGCGAAGTGTTCATTCGCAATATTTTCCATGGTGTTTGTCCAATGTTCTTAATAAAAACTCTTGTGTTATCTTGAAGGCTAAACTCGTGATGAAGAAAGATTCGTGATGATTTAGGTGTTCTTTTTGTAAACCTCAGAATGTAAGCGTGTAAATTTCCGATCCAAATCCAATGAACTTTTTAATTTTTATTCAATAACATAATATTTTTTCTCGTAAATGGTTTTATTATTTTCGCTTAATTGATTTTTATTATAAAACGTTTCACTTAAACTGCTTATGAACCGTTTTATTCAACCATAGCTTTTAGAATGAAAAATGGCAGGCATAAAATTATTTTCTTACAAACAATTTACAAAAATGTTGTGTGTTTTCCATTGAAACTTGTACACCTGTGCTCTCGCGTTATCTATATGACTTTCGACGAGCCATTTTTTGATTTCTTCTTGGGTTCTGGAGTGCTGGTCTTGAAGATCGCTTTGCATTGATCAGAACAAATACTAATCTGATGGGTGAATAAGGACCATACGGTAATTTCTCATTTAAGTACTTCCAGCGTATTTTTTTACTTATTTTGCGACATGTGGTCGAGCATTGTCGTTCAACAAAATCACTTTACGCTGTTTGTTGGCTGAAATCGGACGATTCTCGTTCAATGTATGGTTCAAATAAATCAATTGTTGTTGGTAACGTTCACCAGTAATAATTTCGTTCGGTCTTAGTAGCTCATAGTACACCACTCCTTTCTGATCCCACCAAATGCACAACATAACCTTACTTCCATGAATTTTTCGTTTTGCTGTTAATGTGGATGGAACCCATAATTTTTTTCATCGTCAGTCACAATTTGAGACAAAACATTCACACTTCGGTGTCTTGTAAGCAAAGAATTGCAAACCATTAAACGATTTTCAATGTTGGATTCAGTCAGTTCATGTGGTACCCATTTACCTTCTTTTTAAATCATTTTCATGGCATGTAAACGTTTGCTTATGGTTGCTTGGGTCACATATAACTGTTCTGCAAGTTCTTTTTCTGTTTGAACTGAGTTTCCCTTCAATAATGCTTCCAATTCTTCATCTTCGGATTTTTTTTGTTGACCAGAACGTTCTTTGTCACCGACATCAAAATCACCAATTTTGAATCGTTTAAACCAGTTTTCGCAAGTGTGTGGTGTTGGTGCATGTTCACCATACATTTCTTGAAGCAAACGAAAACTTTCAGTAACTTTTTTCTTTTGATTAAAGTAAAAAAGTAATGCTTCCCGCAGATGCTGTTTTGTTGGTACAAAAATCGACATGTTTAAATGGGATTAAAAATATGTTGTTTATGCTTTCACGAATAATGACAAACTAAATTTTAATGTGGAATGTGAACACTTTAAAACGCCGTAGGTATAATTGACGCATGAAGCAGACGTGCGGAATTTACGCATGCGGTATGTATTTCATTTCATTAGTGTATTCTAATAAACGCAAGCGTTTTTCCGCACGTCTGTTTCCAGTGGCTCCCTGAATTAAAAAAGGTTGACTTAAAAATGGTGTTTTTTCGGACTTAAAACCAGCGTTTTTATTTCAATTTAAAATTGACTTAAAATCTGCAATGAAAATGAAATAAAAAAACCTGACTATTTATGCATATCATAAGTCATTTTGAAATTGATTTATGCAGTATGTTTATAAATGCCATAAAATGTGTATTTTTAAGTCATTTAGAAAATGAAATAAAATGTGAAAATGTTTAAGATCGAAATAAAATGTAAAAATATATAACAGTAAGAGCCCGATTATCTGGGATCCAATTAACTGGAACACACAGTTAACCATAATTTTAATTTTTAGGATTTTTTTTTGCTTTTCTTCTTTTTTTCTCTTTCATATGCATTTTTTAATTCATTTTGAAATTTGCAATTGTTTTTTGCACATTTTTATTAATGAAAGCATTAGTTGAGAATTTGGAATGGCTTTAATTTTCATATTACAGTAGAAGCCCGATTATTCGGCAGCCAATTAACCGGTCACTCAGTTAACCGGAATTTTAAGTTTTAGGATTTTTATTGCTTTGTGCTCTTTCTTTTCTCTTTTTTATACATTTTTTAATTCATTTTGAAATTTGCAATTGTTTTTTGCACATTTTCATTAATGAAAGCATTAGATGAAAATTTGAAGTGGCTTTAATTTTCATATTACAGTGAAAGCCCGATTATCCGACATATAATTAACCGGAACACTCAGTTAAGCGGAAATTTAATTTTTTTGTTTTTTTTTGCTTTTTTTCTATTTCATATGCGTTTTGAAATTTGCACTTGTTTTTTGCACATTTTCATTAATGAAAGCATTAGAATTTGGAATGGCTTTAATTTTCATATTAAAGTAAAAATCCGATTCTCCGGCAAAGAAAGAGGAAAAAGCAAAAAATATTCCTAAAAATTAAAATTTCCGGTTAACTGAGTGTTCCGGTCAAATGGATGCCAAATAATCGGGTTTTTACTGTAATATGAAAATTTAAACCATTCAAAACTTTCAACTAGTGCTTTTATTAATGAAAATGTCAAAAAACTCAAAAATTCAAAAAACAGTTGAAAATTTCAATATGAATTAAAAACATGCATATGAAAGAGAAGAGAAAGGGAAAAATATACCTAAAAACTAAATTTCCGGTTATCTGAGTGTCGCGGTTAATTGGATGAAACGGTAATTTTATAAGAAACTGTGCAAAAACCAATGGCATATTCAAAAATGAATTAAAAAATGCATATTAAAGAGAAAAGAAAGAGGAAAAAGCAAAAAAAATCATAAAAATTAATATTCCAGTTAACTGAGTGTTCCGGTTAATTTAATGCCGGATAATCTGGCTTTTACTATAATATGCAAATTAAAGCCATTCAAAATTTTCAACTAATGCTTTCATTAATGAAAATGTGCAAAAAACAATTGCAAATATCAAAATGAATTAAAAAATGCATATTTTAAGTCATAATTAATACACAAACAATAATTCACAATTGAAATTTATGAAAATGCATTTCTTCGTTTTTTTAGCTTTGTCTACAATACAACAAAAAACTGTGACAAGAAAAACAAGAAACCATTTTCTTAAAAACGTGAAATTACGCATGCATTTCTATGCGTATTAAAAACAAATGTAAATTTTATGTTTATAATGTGAAATAAAATATGCCTTTTTTAAATCATTTTGAAAATGAATTAAAAATTATATAAAAAATTAAAAAGTTTTTAAAAACAAAGTTTTATTCTGGCTTTTGGGAAAAATGTTAATTAGGAAAAAATATTCTCAATTATAGCAGTTTTGACGTTTATTATTCCATACCTATTTCACGAAAGCATTAACTGGGAATAGAATTTAACGGAAATTTATTATTGTATCAACTTAAAGCTACATTATGGCTGAAAATTTAAACTGAAAATTGGATACTGTTAAAGTTAGCCGATAGTTTCCAGCCGAAAGATAATGCAGATAGTGTCTTGAATACAGTAAAAATCAGTTATGAACTCGAATTTAGGAGAATTTAGGATCGGGTTACATCATTCGGGTGAAGGAGAAATTATTTCAGTTTATATGAATTTAAAAATCGATAGGAGCGAGAGTATAAAGAGAGTTTAAAAATAGTCAAGACACTATCTGCATTATCTTTCGGCTGGAAACTATCGGCTAACTTTAATAGGGTGAAAATTGGTAATTAGAATTGGAAATATCAATATCCAATTTTTCATTTTAACAAACAAAATATACTTTTTAAAAAAATTCGATTAAAATATCAACAAAAATCGATTAAACGCAGTAAATTATTTTTAGATATTTGTTTTCTTGTTTTATTGCGATCGCGTATCGAACGCGAATAATTAAATTTTTTTAAATCGTTTAATTTTTTTAAACTTTTTTAAATCATCGGCATTGCTACAGTAAAAATTATTCAATATTCCTAGGGAATTACCAGAATAGGGCCACTGGAGTTTGTAATAAAGCACACCCTTCATGCGCCATCAGATACATAGGAGAACCTTCTTTAAGCGGATGTTCTGTTTCGGTGTCGATGTACTGGGGGTTACTCGAGATCTTTCTACAACTTTTTACATTTAGGGTTCTGGTAAAAAATATACTTTTCATCACCAGGCACAATTTTCCACACGAGGCCCTATTATGACCTAGGTTGTGATCGGTCAACACATGTGGGACCCATCTTTCAAGTTTGTGAATTTTTCGCATTCGGTGCTGTTTTGTGACTCCTAGCTGAACTGCAAGCTCTTGTTGCGTTTGCGTTGAGTCTTCATCCAGTAGAGCTTGCAATTCTGCATCTTCAAACGTTCGTGGTTGTCCAGGGCGCGGCTGGTCACTGAGATTGAAATAAACACTTCTAAAACGTGTGTAAAAATAATTACACGTTTCATAAGCTCTAACGTGGGGACCAAGAACACTACAAACTGATTTCCGTGTTTTAGAGGCATTTTATCCTTGCCAGAATTCGTTTAGAATGTAGTGCCAAATGTGCTGTTTATCAGTTGTCACCATAAACTCTGCTATTTTGAGGAGTTATTTAACTCACGGTGACTTGACACGCAACAAATTTTCAAGTTTTTTTAGCTTTCGTAAAATCGAATACTTTTCTTTCGTACAATCGGATTTGGCAAAATCGGGTATTGTCTAATCAGAGATTCTTTAAATCGGGTTAGATCTGTAGTAAATGTGGCGTTATAGTTTGTGAATGCCAAAATTTTTTAGCATTGCGAATACAAATCCAAAATAGTTGGCAAGCGCAATTTGTACTAGAAGACTGTAAGATGACAAAACGAACGAAAGAAACAACAAGAAAAGCAATGATTAATTTAAATATTCTACTAATTTTCGACGTTGTTTACGCATAAATCAATTTTCGACATCAATATGTAAACAATTCCCGAATACGTGTAGACCAACAACGCTGAGGGCAAATTCAGAAACAAACAGTACTGATTCCAAAACTGGCCTCTAATACTTTATTTCTCAACTAAATATCCCAACGTTAAATCTGAGCAACGTTCCCCGTAATTTGATTTATCAGGCTTATCCGATCCATTTAATTCTTTTTTTTTACACAAAAATATTACCGATATTTACCGTACGATTTTTCCAGTTTATGGTGTCCGTCACGCCAGCCGGAACCATATCAGCCGGAACCAAACAACGATGGCACAAGTAGCACGATGCATTGTGCATCATTGTGCACTAAATGCCTTTTCAGCCGGAACCTTATAATTCCAGCCGGAACCTGATAAAGCCATCCATAACCATACAACAGCAAAACCAACTATGGAACTAGTACCACGATGCATTGTGCATCAATGTGCACCATATAATTTTTCACCCGGAACCTTATAAATCCAGATATATACGATTTTTCGGAAAGAACCTTACAAATTGAGCCGGAACCATACCTTCTACAGCCAAACTAAGTATGGCAAAAGTAGCACGATGTATTGTGCATCATTGTCCACTATATAATTTTTCAACCGGAGCCTTATAAATCCAGCAATATATGACTTTTCAGTGGAACCTTACAATTCAAGCCGGAAACGATGCTATGGTAATATACAAACAAATTAACTACATCACTAGTAGCACAATGGATTGTGTATCATTGTGCACTAAATGTTTTTTCAGCCGGAACCTTATAACTCCAGCCGTAACTTGATAAAGCTAGTCAGAACCATACAACAGCAAAACCAACTATGACACAAGTAGCACGACGCATTGGCCATCAATGTGCACTATTCTATTTTCCAACCGGAACCTTAAAAATCCAGAAATATAGGATTTTTCGAGAAAAACCTTACAATTTCAGCCGGGACCATACCCTCTACAGCTAAACGTAAATGACTATATCACAAGTAGCACGATGCATTGTGCACTAAATGCTTTTTCAGCCGGAACCTTATAATTGCAGTCTAAGCAGATAAAGCCAGCCAAAACCCTACAAAAGCCAAACCAACTATGGCACAAGTAGCACGATGCATTGTTCATCATTGTACACTATTCTATTTTTCAGCCGGAACCTCATAAATCCAGAAATATACGATTTTCGGGAAAAAACCTTACAAATTCAGCCGGAACCATACCCTCTACAGCCAAACTAACTATGGCACAAGTAGCACGATGCATTGTGCATGATTGTGCACTATATAATTGTTCAGCCGAAACTTTATAGTTCCTCCCAGAACCTGATAAAGCCAGTCATTACAATATATTAGCCAAACCAACTATGGCACAAGTAGCACGATGCATTTTGCATCATTGTGCACTGTATTAGTTTTCATCCGGAACCTTATAATTCTACCCGGAACCTGTTAAGTATATACAGTCGAAACTCGATTATCCGGGGCACTACGGGACCAACAAAAATCCCTGTTAATCAAACGAAAGCCCGAATGAACAAGTGACTCAGAGCGTAAAAAAATCATGGATAATAGAGGATCACGGATAATCGAGTTTCGACTGTATATACTTATATACTCGAATACCTAGAGTAAAATTGGTTTCTCACTTCTTTTACTCGAATTTTCTCTAAGTCAAACATATTATTTTGGCAACTAGTGATTCGAATTATAGAAGTTTTTCTGTATTTTGTAATAGTATTGATAGACATAAAATGAACGCCATATATTGAAATTCGATTTAAGGAATAATTCGGATTATTTGACTTTTAGATGTTTTAACGTAATAAATTGCTGAATGAAATTTTTTGTCGAGAACGTTTTATAAAATCGGACAACTATAGCTCAAACGAACGGATCACTTTCATTGATTGCAAATCATCAATTGGTGGATTTTTTGCAGATCTATGCATTTTCAACGATGATATTACTTTCAGTGTCAATATTGAAATAATTTGTCATGAATGTGGAACTAAAATCGAAAGAAAGTTGCCATTGCTTTCAATAGACGTTAATAAACTGGATTTGAGAAATGTGAGTAACTCAATAAATATAAATATTCGGGAATCGTACTGTAGCTGTGGAAACTCACATAATCTAAATAAAGTATATAATAGCGTAGTAACGTTGGAGGTCGAGCCTTTAGAACCACTAGAAAAACAGCAAAAGGTGGCTATAAGCCACATAACCAAATCGCTGAATTTAGGAGGTAATTTGTTCAATTTGCGCGGTGTCATTAAGTATGACAGTGTAAATGAGCATTTCACTGCACATGCACTTAGAAACGGTGGCATATGGAAAACATACGACGATTTGCAAAAGGCCGAGACCAACACCAACACTTCACGAAAATGCTTGCCTACATGTTGTTCTATGTACAAGAACCCAAATCAAACAAAATTCTTCTCTAAACGATGAAATATCTTATAAAATATTATTAATAAACTATTAGAAAATAAACTGTTATTTCCGGACTTTTTTAAATGTTATTTAAACTTTTTATTTAATGAACACTTTTACCGAATCGGGAATTATATTGTATCCAAATAATTCCTCTTGAAATTTTACAAAGTTTCGGCTAGTTCACAATGGCCGTCAACCATGCTTACTCTTTATTGCTCCGAATGGTTCACACCAACTTCATACGGTTGCGGCTGGTGTTCCTGGTTCTGGTTGGTTTGGCATTGTAGTGCATAACGTTTTGATCGTTCCGGAAAAATCATAGGTTGCACTATTTATGTAAACATTTTGTTTTGACTGGATTTTTATGTTTCTGGATGGCATTAAAGTTTGGCTGCAAAAACATATAGTGTACAACCCATTGTCCTACTTGTGCCATAGTTAGTTTGGCTGAAGAGGATACGGTTCCGGCTGGCTTTATTAGAATAAGGATGGATTTATAAGGTTCCGGCACTAGTGATCAATGATGTACAATACATCGTTCTTGCTATAGTTGGTTTGGCGGTAATATGGTTCTGGCTGGCTTCAACAGGTTCCGGGTAGAATTATAAGGTTCCGGATGAAAACTAATACAGTGCACAATGATGCAAAATGCATCGTGTTACTTGTGCCATAGTTGGTTTGGCTTTTGTAGGGTTCTGGTTGGCTTTATCTGGTTCCGGCTGGAATTGTAAGGTTCCGCCTGAAAAAGCATTTAGTGCACAATGATGCACAATGCATCGTGCTACTTGTGATATAGTTAGTTTAACTGTAGAGGGTACGGTTCCGGCTGAAATTGTAAGGTTTTTCTCGAAAAACCCTATATTTCTGGATTTGTAAGATTCCGGCTGAAAAATAGAATAGTGCATAATGATGCACAATGCATTGTGCTACTTGTGTGATAGTTTGTTTTGGTGTTGTAGGGTTCTGGCTAGCTTTATCAAGTTCCGGCTGGAATTATAAGGTTCCGGTTGAAAAATTATATAGTGCACAATGATGCACAATACATCGTGCTACTTTTGCCATACTTAGTTTGGCTGTAGAGGGTATGGTTCCGGCTGTATTTGTAAGGTTTTTTTCCGAAAAATCGTATATTTCTGGATTTATAAGGTTCCAGCTGAAAAATTATCTAGTGCACAATAAAGCACAATGCATGGTGCTACTAGTTCCATAGTTGATTTTGCTGTTGTATGGTTCTTGATGGCTTTATCAGGTTCCGGATGGAATTATAAGGTTCCGGCTGAAAAATCATTGAGTGTACAATGATGCACAATGCATCGTGCTACTTGTGCCATCGTTGTTTGGTTCCGGCTGATATGGTTCCGGCTGGCGTTACGGACACAGTTTATGATCATTTACAAAATACCAAATTTGTCATTTTTCTACTGACCGACAAATGCTACTATATCTGTGTAATGTAGTGAAACCTGAATGGTTTTATGCTTTGTGGGTTACAGTTTTAAGCCGCAGCCACACGCATGCAAATACATACCAACATTGGCGTATTTGTCCAATTAACAAAGAGTGTAGCCACAAAACAAATGAAAAATCCACATCAAGGTTACATTTTTCCGACATTGGCGCACATTCGCTCAATAGGCGGTTTTTTCAAAAAAGATCAGAGGAAAAAACACATACTACAAATCGTGTAGCCAGTAGAGTTTGTCAATTGTCATATTTTTCCAATATTTGCCAAACATAAAATACACCAGTATTGTTGAGATATTGCGCCGTTAGCGGCCTTTATTTTTAGCAATAAAATTATTCGATTTGTGATGTATATCAACAGCTAAAAAGTCATAATGAATAATTTCGATTCGCACAATGTTAAAAATCTTTTTTTAGCGATTAGTCATCTATACGCAAAAGACACAAGACCAATTATTTTAGTGCCATCGTAAACAAGACTTATTTATATAAAACTTATACCACACATGTGAATAAATAAGGTGATCTTTTCGCATTTTAGTCTCTAAACCACAAACCCAAAAAAGAAAGCGCGAATCCTAAATACTTACGTATATGTTTGGTGGTTTGAAACGAACAAAAAAATTTTGTTATTAGATTCTATCACACACATAGATAATAGTAAATTTTAACTTTTATTATTCTATTATAGTACTAGCTAGGTATAGAGTTCTATTACAACAACAACAACGGTGTACAAAAGAAACTTTTACCATATAAAATTGAAAAATAAATGAAAATTCCGTGTCCAGAATTACTCTATGATTATCACTTAATCAGAACGGCGCACACAATAACAACAACTGCGTTAGCGACGCGGGCGGTGAAATAAAAATATACAACAAGAAAAGGGAAAATAATTTTCCATTTTATGTCTTCGGTTTTTCTTTTTATTGTTATTAACTAATTTCGTTTAAAAACAATAAGACGACGAAGAAGCAAAAGAGTAAGAAGAACGCGATGTTATTTTTTTTATGTAGCGGGTGAAAATGTGTTAAAAGTTATAAGGACAATGTGTGTACGGGGGAGTATATGTCGAAGAAAATGTAATTAAGAATCAAATTTATGCTTTTGTTGAGCATTTTAAGCGGTTTGGTCTTTATAATACGAAACAGACATTTTCTTCGGGTCTAGCACCAAATTTGATTATGCAATTTTATTAGGTACCGCGGCCCAATTATCTTAATTGCGTTCTGAAAAAAAAAACAAAAAATTGGTAATTAGGTGATTGAACACTTCTTTATATGCATAAGATATTAGATAATTATAAATACATGGTATGTATGTATGTGTATTTAAGACGTAATAATCAGATTTAACTGAAACTCGTGCAAACACGAGCACAACTACATAATCACAATTAATTATAAACAAAAAAAAAATTATTTTTAATTAAATAAACCAAAAGTACTTTAACAAGTTTTTAAGTTTGTCGTGCTTTCCCCCCGCCGCTCGATATTTGTTTTGGTTAATTAGGAAAATTCACATACACACACACACACTGAGATTATTATTCACGCAACTTAACCACATATATAATCATGTGACATTTATGTTCATACATCATAAGTTTATAACTCATATTTTAATACATAGTTACAATAATATTTTTAGAACACATAATTCTACATACAACATACCCTACATATATGGCAGTAAGATATTTGATGATTGCATGTTTGAAGCTTTTCGGTGTTGGTATATGAAATGTATACGGCGCGGTACACTAAAGTTAGTTTTTTTTCTTTGGGAAATCACACACAGAAAAAGTTTTAATTTAAGTTCGGGTGTCATGCATTACAATTATCTTTTCAATTAAAATGAATTTGTTTGTTATACACACGTTTTAAAATGGATTTTTGATTAAATTATAATTTGGGCGTTACAACGAACCTAAATACGTACTCCTGTAAACGTGAAAGAAATTTTAAATACATTTCGCGGTATTACTTGATAATTTGGGAACTCTGATCTACCTGGTAAGATATTTTTTGGTTCATGTTTGCATTTGGATATGATAATTTAACGTAAAAATCACGTATGAAGTGTCAGAATTATTAATGTTTGTGATATAAAAATAGGTTTTCAAAAAAAAAAAAAATGGAAAGTGGTTGTTGATTTTCACAAGATAATTTTTCTGTTTTTTATTTTATTTTTTTGTCAAGTTCAACAAATTTTTTTTTTTTTTGTTGCTGAAAGGAAAGTTTAAATTGAAATTGGGTGTGTATCTATGTTATGGGAATTAATCATTTTAAGTGACCCGAGTTTCAATTTCTACTGTGCATGGAATATAATTGCGTGCTGGCTATATAGTAAATCACGTTCAAATCATGTTTGGCAGTTTTTCTCACGGCAAAATTTTCTTTGATATTAATGTTATTTATTAATACGCGGGCACTTCTCATATCTAAAAGTACATTAAATTTTCGTTTTAAGTTTCATGCCTCATAAACTAGCAGCACCTTATAACTGGCCAAGCGTTTAGTACTATCCAACCTGTCAAAACTTTTGTCATCGTTCGGGAAACGACAGAGGGGGTGCAAGAGTGATGCAAGGTACTCCCCCCCCCAAATAAAATGCAGTGTAGAACTTGCAGCTAGTGATTGCAAAATCGGCCTAAATTTAAAAACCGGTTTTTCAATTTTGATCTTTTCAAAAACCGGTTTCCGGTTAATAACCGGGTTATTTCATGTTGTAATAGATCCTTGCAACTTACGAAAAATCTTATTTTTAGTTTAAACTATTCGTAATAAAATAAACAAATTCAGAAAAAATTCGATATTTATAAAAATATAATATAAATTCCATTCAATTCAATATATATGTATGTCAGATTTAAATACAAAAATTCAGTAACTAATAAATAGGCTCTTAAAAAGCAGAAACTATCAATTGTGTCATCAGCAAGGCGTGACCTAATTTTTGGTACAGATTTTTCCTGCAGAAGAAAAAGCTCTTTCAGCTTCTACGCTGGTTGGCAGAATCGTTGCTAAGAATTTATAAATAAATTCAAAACTTTGCTGGCACCAGTATCTTCGAACTGTGCTAGTTCTCTTGTTATAACGGTCAAGAAATTTAAAGAATCTTTTTTAATTAAGAAACTTATTATTTAATTTAAACTTATTCCTGTTTCAATTGACTTTTGCATCATCTGTTTCATAGTTAGTTGAATTTGTTGTTGTTCGGCGGTACATATATGATATCTTCCTCAGAATGGTTATCTGAGGGTTGTATGTTTTTCCTGAACCTGTTAATCTTTTCAATAATTTGTAAATCACAGATATAAGCGTTTTTTTTATTTAATTTGGAACTTGCGTTATTGACATCGCACGAACCAGTATGCAAATACTGAAGAACAGAGCTGACGGCCCCGTTTGCCTTTCTTTAATTCGTAATTCTGTTTCGATTTCATTTTATTTGAAAGAATACTATTTATATTCTCTAGTCTTGATACAATGATGGTAATAGCAGCGTTCGTAGTATACTTAACTTTTTGTTGAACTGTGCGATTCATTTTGTAGACACAAAACTTATTGAAGCTGTCATAATTTCCAAAATTTATTATTTTACTAGAGTAGTAATACAATGAGTGCATTTTATAATGTAATGAGCTTCATCGTATTAGTACTTTGATAGTACCTTTATAAATTTAAATTTGCTACAACCTACGTGAATTATCAGATTTCAAACATGACAGTAGGTTAACGTATAATTTGTAAAAATTATATATTAAAAAATTAAAACATTCTATTCTCTTCAAATCTGGCGAACAGTAAAGACTGGCTAATAAACTAATAAATAAATCTATAAGTGTAAAAGTTCATGTGCTTTTAAGTACAATACATTAAAATTAATAAAATACAAAATTCAATCAGTGCTCGCAGTGTTTTTGTTTCTAAAATTCATTAACTGGCCATCTACAACATTTAAGTTTTTCATCTGTAATCATCTTTAGTTCCATCTCTAATTTTCATCCACCGACTTTATCTTCACGTTCAACATTACAAACAATATGACCTTCCGAAAATTGCCCCAAAAAATCAGTTTTTCGGGTATAACTGCCCCAAAAAGTACCCCAAATATGTTTTAACTAGCAAATTATGATTATAGACGTCAATACAAATTCAACGACACCTCAAACGTCCAAAACGGAAGATTTTGACCAAAGTTATGACATTTGCAAATTTTTCTATGACGTCACCATATAATCTTGCTTTGGTATATATGTTTGTTTGCCCGTACTTCTTTCATTTCATCTCATATTTTCAGAGTTTGTAGTACTTGAAAAACTAAGCAACTTTTGTTCTACAACTTTTTGATTTGGCCGCCACTTTTGGCCATTTTGGCCACGCCCACAGCGCTGAATCTATTTGACGTACCCCAAACATATGCATATTGTTGGAAAGGTATTGACGCCAGCTATCAAATAGCATCTAAAAAATTTCAAAATCAAAAAATTAGGGTGGAGGGTCATTTTGGCCAAAAACCTGAAAAATTCCAAATCGGCCGGCCAAATTGCTAAAAATTAGCCCGAGACTTTTGGTTCATACTTTCTGGATTATTAGCCACAAACCTCATCTACAATATGACATCAACCGTTTGTCCCAGAAAATTCGTATATTTTAGATATTGACCTCCATAACTTAAAAGCCACCCTAATTTTTTGCAAAAATTCATTTTTTGGCTCAAATGCACCCTAATATTGGTCCGTTGCGGTTCATAATGATAGTGAATCAACGTATTAATGAAACAAATATAAATGCATCATATTATTATCATTGCTAAGAGAATTTTGAGAGAGAGAGAGAGAGAACACACTAAAATATGTCTATTTTATTGTATTGTTTAAGGAATCAAAAATGAATGGTAGCCGCCTGCGGTTATTGACAAAACAGCAAGAAACATGCAAAAAAAATTGTTGAATTACTCAATCGAATTTCTATCACAAACACATGCATCTGATCTAAATGTTTACTACTCTGTAACATACATTAAAAACTAAACTACAAATGTTCAGCCGATCGCCTATGAGAACCGGGTGTGTAATAAGATCACACCCCGCATGACCTGTTTGTGGCATGTGGTAAAGAATTCTGAAATAAAATCTACTAAAAGACAATAAAATGAAGATTGAAAAATTGCATGCAAAATAAAGAAATAGAATCGTCTACCACACACACCAGAAACAGTACACCAGAACGTAGGCTATCGTGCTGAACATAATAAAAAAAACTACCTATCTGAACCTAATGATGAGACCTGACCCTACTTTTCAACATAAAAAAGATAATATAAGTCTTTACTATTTCGAGGCCAAGAGCATGGTGAGATTACTGCTGATCATCTGCTCACTTTCATATCATAAATCGTATTGAACCATTCGTCAATAGAAACAATTTCGTTCTATTGTTTGGCTATTTTTTTATTGAAACAGTTTCGTTCTATTGTTTTACGTTCTATTGTGCCTCATACACAGACGCAGGCCACTGGAGTGACGAATGTCGAGAGAAGAAGAACGAATCATGCACACTCTGTAACACACAGCAGACAGCTGTGTGAGAGTATGCGTAATTCGTTCTTCGCCTCTCCGTCATTTCAAAACCAACAACAATTAAAAGCCCTGAACAAAGTCTGAAACGCAGATACCAATATGCAACAAACTACAGAAGATTGTATTGGTTACACTAACAATCCCATGTTAATTTTTTTCTTTCGCACCACTACATACTAGTGCGCACATACGATGTACACATACATATATTCTAATACAATCTATAGTGTAGTTTTTTCTGTATTTGTTGCATTAGCATGGCCTTATATTGTTGTTGGTTTTGGTCATTTCAATGCGCGTCTGTGTATGAGGCGCGCTGAATGCACTAACATTCCGAAAAATCGTTGAAAAATCTAATGCAATTGTTTTTTAGGCACAAATTTGATATCAGAAATTTTGTGTATTGAATTCGGCTTTCGTCACTCGAACATTTACCTCGTTAAGAGGTTTTTTATTTGATTTATATTACGATTAAATAATTTTGATTCAAAAATCGTGTGAAATGAATGAACAGAAATGTAGAAATGTCAAAATGTCAAACAAACCAACAAAAAAGTATAATTTGTACGAATATCGAAATAAAAACTGGGGTGTGATGTTGTAATTTCGAATTTTCGAAAATCGAACAAATAGTCGAACATTGGTATGTTATAAGATTATCGACTCGCGATAATGATACTTTTCTATCACTCAAATAATTGAAGTTGAATTCCAAGCTGAAAATGTTAATTTGGTTAAGGAATCAAATTTAATAAACAACAAACGCTTGTTAATTGAAGAAAAGCGGTTAGCAGTGGCGGAAAGACAATTAGCTTTGGACGAAGAGAAAATGAAGCTAAAAATTAAAAATCTAAATAAAAACAAATAATTTTCTTTATTATTCACTCACAACAATTATTTTATATCAAAAAATTAGATAAACTTAGAAGAATTAGTAGTATAATACAATTTAAAATCAATTTAGCAAACTGTTTCGCATCTCTTCCGCAGATTCACTATTAATAATTTCGTCATATTCAAATTCTGTTTCGTTAATAGGAGCACTTTCTTCCGTAGGTCGTGGGAGATTTACCATTTCTAGCTTATTCAACAAACAGATGTTGTAAAGGGCCGCACAAACATTTACAATTTTCACCACTTTAACTGGCTCGTACCGAAGCACTCTTTCTCCTAAGAGACACCGAAATGTATTTTTCAACACTCCTATACACCTCTCAATAGGATTTCGCGTTTTAGCGTGCAATGTGTTGTATAACGTTTGCCTTTCACTTGGGTTGCGGTATGGTGTCATTAAAAACAGCTCTAAAGGATATCCCGAATCGCCAAGCAACCATGTGTTTCGTTCCCCATTGGCAAAATCTTCTTGCAGTTTACGTCGATCTCTTGATACCTGCCATATTGCAGAATCATGGGTTGATCCTGGAAACCGAGCGCAAACCGAGTGGATCAATAGGTCGTAGTTGCATATCTTAAGCAAAAAATAAGACATTAAATTAAACAACACATACAAATAAATTACTTTTAATCTTACCAATTGAACATTCATCGAATGGTTTCCACGCCGATCAACAAAAATATGTTCATTTTCGCGAGGCGCTAAAATATTAATGTGGGTGCAATCAATGCAACCAATCACACCGGGATGATTGTATTTTTCAAAAAAACGTTGTTTGTTGATGGCTTTCGTTGGTCCGTCTGGAAACTTTATATATTTTTGGCAAACTGTAGCCTCCAAAAGTTGAGTTATTTCAGACACGGATCTAGAAATAACCGACTGATCCATATTGTGTAATAGCACATCACCTACAGTTCGCTGGTAAGATCCCGTTGCGTAAAAATTAAGCACCGCTGCTAGCCTCGCCTCTACCGAGATTTTCGTTACGCGTTCCGCAGACTTACACCGCGGCTTAATATGGCTCAGCAAATAATTAAAAATATCTTTCGACACGCGAAATGATTCCAAAAATCTATACAGAGATTATCACATTTGTCAACAATCATATATAATATATATTTCAAATATTTTATATAATCATATATAATATATATATCATATACAATCATATATAATATATATTTTATGTCAACAATCATATATAATATAAATAACTTACTTTTGATTTGACAAATCCATTAAATTATATCGATCGCGTAAAAATCTCCTTTCTAAATAATAGTTAACACTATTTTCACTTTCTCTATGCGCCGGATCATTATCTCCTCCACTTAATAAGATTGCTACAGCAATATGCATTTTAGTTTTTATTAAATGAATAGTTTTTATTGGCAAAAACGTATTTTTTGCTGTACACAAATGAAACGTCAAAATAAAATTGATGTTGTCGTTTGATGTTCGAAATAGAGTTGCCATACTAATAATTCAAGCGCATTCGATAATAATACAACATGCCAACTTTTAATATTTTCGAATCGACTATCGAAAGTCGATTCGAATGAAAGTGATGGTACAACATCCCAGCCCTGGGCGAAGATCGAAAAAATAGGCCGAAAGTACATACAGAGTCATCTCTTATAAATATAGGAAAATAATTCAAAACTATTTTTTTCCAAATAAAACCGGGTGTTCTGTGACTGAAAACCGGGTTTGCAATCACTAGTTGCAGCCACAAATACAGATCCCAAATTTTACCGAATTCTTCACACGAAGAATCCCAATACTCGTATATAGATGCACATTCGAAAATCAAACCAAATCCTCTAAATTTTAAATTAAGGAAATCCTATACATCACTTATTTCGCCATCATTAATTACCGATAAAGCGGATGGCAAACCTCATGCCGAGGTTAAGTTTTTTGGAACATCTTTTACTGGAAGAAAAGATTGTTAGAGCTTTTTGGCAGTTTAAGCTAACGTGAAAATAGCAAACGGTCATACGGAATTAATTGTGAGTCACATTCGAACAACTATTACGATTGCCGGAAAGAATTGCATGGTTACATTCCATTTGACACTAAATCTTACCCTGAAGAAATTGTATCTCGGTGTCGATTTCTGGGATATTTTTGATCTTAAAATTACGTTTCCGAGCTCCACTGGTTACTTGTCAGCAGTGTCAAATTGTGTGTCTGAGATTAAACATGAAAAAATCAATTATAGACTTCATAATACGAAGGTTTCCTTCTTCTGCAGAACGTAGACTATGTAAACCAAATTTGGTCACGCATATTATTAATGTGGGAAATTGCACAGACCATAAAGCAGCGACAAGAAACTAGACCGAGTCTAGTTGCATCGGTCCGAAAAGGGGTTGGCAGAGTCCGTTTGTGCTTACATGCTCGAAAGCTCAATGAGGTTACTGTGAAGGATGCATATCCTTTGCCTCTCATTAATGGTTTCCTGAATTAAGAACTCACATCAGAGGCTATATAGTTTACAAGGGTGCTTTAAGTCCTGATAGTTCAAAAGTTGATGTCATTAAATTGTGCCCGGTACCGAAATCTGTCCGTCAACTTCATAGGTTTCTTGGATTATTCGGCTGGTACAGGCGGTTAATTTATCTTTACGCTGAAATTGTCACGCCCTTGACAAATCTCTTTAAGCAGAATAAAAAGTTCGTATAAAACAGTGCAGCCAAGGAAACCTTTGAGACCCTGAAATCTGCCTTGACATCCGCACCTGTTTTGTCGAATGGCGATTATAGTCGCTCATTTTTCATACAGAGTAACGCTTCTTCCACTGGCATTGGTGTAGTTCTCATCCAAAAGTCTCCAGCGGTATTATTGACTTATTTCCAAGAAACTTGATGCAGCGCAGCGCAAGTACAGTGTGACTGAGCTGGAACGCTTGGCGCCTATATTAACTGTTGGGAAATTTAGGCAGTACAAAGAGGGATATCTGTTTACCCTTTCACTGATCAGGTCAGTCTAAAGTGGTTGATGGGTCTACGGGATCTTTTTGGGCGTCTTGCTCGTTGGAGTCTTAAGTTGCAGGGCTTCAACTTTGTGATACAGAAAAGGGAAGAATAATATAATTTCAGATGCTCTATCTAGGCAAATCGAAGTCCTTACTAGCCACAGTAATATTGGTTCATGACATATTGGCATTAACTCAGTTGAATTTCAAAACCCTGCTTTATCCGAAAGATAAGCTTAATGTAAATGTATCGGAGAATAAGATTTATATTAAACCGGGTGTTCACCTAGTTTCGCCCATCAAGGTTTTCAGAAAACTTTGGAAGTGTTGCGTAGATTTTATTATTATTCACCAAATACGTATGGTTGATGATGTTCAGGGTTTTGATCGTAAATGTGAGTCACGTAAGACCGGTAAAGCATCGAACGTAATAACTCGTCCCTTTATTCGAAATTTTGTCTAAATAAGTTGGCCATGGCAAAAGTTATATATAGCTTTTATTGGTCCATTCCCCCGCTGCAAATAAGGGTTTTATGTATATTTTTGTTGTACTTGATATGCATACTCCCGGTTTGTCATACTTGAGCTAATAAGAGATGCAAAATAAAAATGTTGTAAAATTCATAGACAATAAAATCTTCAACGTATTTTCAGTGCCTGCTATGATTTTCAGTGGTAATGGGAAACAATTTACAGCAACGATCTTTTTAGGCCTGCTAAGAAACACACTACACAAAACTACTGGTAGTTCTCAAAGCTTCTTAGTTTTTGCACATCAGTCATGGGTCAGATTATGTCCTGCTTCGTAAATTACACAGTTTAGATGGAAAACATATCCATCTATCCAAATCCGATCGGTTGTCGCTAATTCATGAACGTGTGTTAAAACGTCTTCGGCAATTCTGCGAACAAAATGATCATACCTTATAACTTACGGAGTAGTAAAGTAAATTCAATATAGGTCAACAAGTTTTTTTACGAAATTTCACGTAAAGCAATGCATCTAATAAACATTCAACGAAACTAGCACCGAAGTTTAACGAAGTTCTCAATTCGACTTCGAATTATGATTTTTGTTATATTTGACCGGCATGTTTTGAAACATTTCTCCTAGGTCATTGGTAGATTGATTATTATTCAATGCACTAAAGAAGATTGAGAAATTATTTCATGCCTGATGGCAGTGATAAAATAAAACAAGCAAAATCGATCCTAATCGAATATTTTCGATGATAACAGATATTTGCAAAAGAGAAAGAAACTTGGGAAAAATTGTGTGATAGTGGGTCAACCGATCATAATGAATATTTTGTTTAACTGGTCTTGGTAGCCTCACCTCGATGTAAAAAACCCAAAATTTCATTTACAAATCGCATGTATGCGTTTATTGTTAAACCTCTCAAATTAACTTCACCCTTCTGATATTTTTACGATTTCAAGTCAAGAAATATATGTATCTGGATTCTGACTGATTGTTATTTCAAATTTCGCCTTCAGCTCACTTAATTGATTCTCCATTTCTTGCTGTTTGTTTCTAATTAATAATCCGTTGTCAACATAAACTGCTAAAATAATTAATGTAGTTTTATTCTTGTACAGACATCTTTCTGACTTTAACGGTTCTAGTGCATGGCTCATTAAAGTTTTTTTTTATTCCAATTTAAAATTTTGTTGCTATCATATCCTTCTTGTGGTTGCATGTTATTATTTTTTACTACATGCTCAAAGAGAAACGCTGATTTAACATCAATTATTTTTAATCGCTGTTTCGTAGCTAAAGCAAAGAGCATTCTGAGAGAACTGATATCAATTAGCAATTGTGCTCTGGCAAATGGCATCAGCTTGAACTAGAGCAGAATATTGTCAGAAGAACCGAGTAGAATATTAACAGAAGAAACAATATTGTCTCCTAAGGCGGTATAGAAGTCAAACACACAGCACCGGCAATACCGTGGCAAGCCACATCTTGTAGACTGCTAAGTTTAGCTGTCATGCAAATCGATTTATCCGGAGGCGGCCAAACAACAAAAGCATAAAATAGCTAACGTAAAACCAGAATTCTTTAATTTTATCAATCAAACTTAATGATTTCTCAAATGCTTTTCTATATTGCGAAAAAATTTCAGTGATTTTTTGTAGTTTATTTTCAAGGTGAAATTTTCAGGAAAATTTAATGTCTAAAGTAATGTCTAAAAGGTTTTAAAATGGAAATCTTGGCGTTTGTTTTACCAAGGAAAAACTCAGACAGTTCACCAATATTTCTACGACTAGTAAACACTAGCAGACTAGTTTTAGATGCATTAAAGTGCAATCCCTTCTCAAGGCACCACATTTCTACAACATGAAGACTTATATCTTGTTCACGTGGTCCGTAGTGTAGTGTAGTGTAGTTATGACTACAGCACTTATATGACCGTTCACCTGGAGGTGTAGTGTAGTAAGTCTACCATTACGCCCCTATTGTTGAAATATTGTGCTAAGGATGTTTGACATTTCTCGATGTTTTATTTTAATTTATATATTATTGATTGTGTTTGGCGTTGGTGTGTTCTTGTTTCTTTGCGAAAAAGTAAAATATTTAGTATACAAAGAACTCGAAAAACCGAATGATATTGAATCGAAAATCATAACAAACAACAACTGTCAAAACTAAATACACTACACTACGCCAAGCGTTCACGTGGTGCGTAGTTGCAAATTCACTACACTACACTACAGCATTTTGACTGTAGTTGATAGTACACTTTGGTACTGTTTTTTCTCTGTTCACGTAGTGACATAATACACTACACTACACTACACTACGGACCACGTGAACAAGATATAAGAGCCCTTGCAGTAAGGCTGCCGAGCTGGAAACCAAAGAGCCAGTGCTTGGTTAAAAATTTATTACTCTATCTTGCAATCAAAAATTCAATCAAACTTATCGTAGACCTATAAATGCATTTAAACATCGTGGATTTGAAAGCCTAGGTTATTTTGTTGGTTTAGATCTCTCCAATAGTATATGCGACAAATTTATGCAAGGTAATATATTAGTGTGGACACAAAACAGGAATTCAGCGAATCGGCAAAAATCAAATTTGTTATTGACTTGTGTGTGACAATAAGGTCAAATTTTGCATTAAAAGAATTTTCTAATTCCATGGAATATAGTATTGTGCAAAGCGATCCAGTTTACTGCTAAAGGTTTCCGTTGACTTTATGGATGAGGGAAACATTTAGCTAATGCTTGCCATTCAAAGAACGATTAAAGTTTGAACGACAATTCCAACCAAATTGCCTTTGGAAGGGTAAAACAGAGATAACCCAGTCCTAATATTCTTGACCACGAAATAGCACTACCTAAACAGCACAACCTAAAAATTTGTAAGCTCCCATTTGTCTCAACATATCGAAAAATGGTCAAGAAGAATAATCTATTATTAGGACTGTATATCATTAGGATTCGTGGAAATATTTTTCCGGGACATCATGTCAGTCAAGATATTTTTTATTACAGCAAATTGCTCATTTAAAAGGGATGACAGTTCTCCGATTAGACGGCAAAGTTACATTGTGTGTGTGTTGAACTAACAGGAACCAGCACTAAGGAACAGTGAAGTATCAGTTTATCCTTGCCAATTTGAGTAGCTGCAACCTGTTTTCGTGCAATATTCAACCAAATAAATTACCAGACAAATCGAATAGCTTGAAAATCTTTCCGCATTGACAGACCCATTTACAAAAAAATCTGTTAAATCAAATTTGTATGAATGGGATACCGCACCAGCAACAAAAAGCATACTAGCTGCTTTTAATCAGGACGACATCACCAAATTGTTAAATACGAACGATCGCAGGATGTAAGGGATATTTAAAAACACTCAGATACCTCAATAAATTCGTCAATCGAACAAATAACCGACAGAAAGTTTGTGCAATTGTCAATCGCTAGTACTTCGCAGACGTTTATCATGGACTGTCATGGACAGTCAAGTAGCTCGCTATTCGTATTGCTATAGCCGTATTAAATTTGGCAATTTCACAGATCATCGTAAAACTATTATCACCCAATGTTTATAAGACAAACACTGATAATTTATTGTTACAACGATTATTCATTAAATGTAAATCAAAATAATCGAGGCTGCAATATCGGTAGTGATTCTCAAATATTTCCCTCATAGTAGTAAAAATCCAGATTATTGTTTAGCCGCAGTTAAAAGAAAATTTTCACATTGTTTCGTATTTGCATCCGTTAACCAACCCATTATTGAGGCAGATTTTATAAGCAAATTTAATATATTCTCAAAAGGAAAAGACCAAAGAGTTTCACAGCATCGGTCAATGCCAAGACATCGAAGCAATACAGTATCGAAAATCAATTTGGAGCATTGTTCGAGAAATATCCAAATGTTACTGCACCCCTGACTAAAGTGCCTTTCTTAAGTACAAGGTAGTTCACTATATTCCCGTCACAGAGAAAAACGAGGCTCAGCACATGATCGGTTTTGGAATTGGTCATCTTGTCATAAAGAAAAACAACAACGATTCGAGGCCTTGTGTAGTGATTACCGCCGATTGAACGCATGTATATATGGTACCCGAGCGGTATCCAATCCCACACATTCACGATTTTACATCATCATATACCCATACGGATGATGGCGTGCACAAGACGGACATGACCACACTATTCGGACTTCTGCAATTTTGAGAAATACTGTTTGGTTTAAAGAATGCTGCTAAATAATTCCAAAGATTTATTGATGAAGTCTTCCGAGATTTATGTTTTGCCTACGCGTACGTTGATACTATTTTGGTAGCTAGCTGTAGCGAACACGAGATGTACGTCATTTAGGATTAGTGTTTAAACCGTTAAGTGTTTTCGACCTTAAAATCAAAGTTTCAAAATGCTTTTAAGCATCGAATGGATGCAATATTTGCACTTTAATCGCCAAAATCAATCTAAGAAATCTAGAAGTTTTAGAGTATCATAAATTATTATCATAGGCTCTTTCCAAACATAAACATTTTGCTGAGTGAAACAAATCGTGCATCCAAATAGCGATGCAAATCTAAGTATAACAGCAGATAGTTTCTGTGTGGCAATTGGCGCAGTATTACAACAGCTCAATGCTGAGCTCGATATATGGAAACCACTTTCGTTTTTCTCGCGGAAGCTTTCACCAGGGGAAACTTGATATGCTCCGTTTGATCGTGAACTGCTAGTGATATATTCGTCTATACAACTTTTTAGGCATCTAATAGAGGGCAGAAAGTTTCATTTGTTTTTTTAGAAAAATATTTGGGATCTTTCGAAATGCTATTCAGGAAATCGACAGCAGCGACCAGAATAGCCTTGACCTACTCTAATTATATTTAAACTATTTATAGATAATGCGTTTATATTTTTACAGCCACACCCAGCTAAAAATAAAAATCCACCGCATGCCGTAACAACCGTCGCATTTATAATCGCCCGGTATACACGTACGCTTAACCCACACCATTAATAAACCACAAAGCACAGACCTAAATGAAAAATAAATTATTTTCCATATCACTGGCACAACGCGGATATTTTCTTTTAAAGAAATCATATACGATATCGCGGAGCATTGAGAACCTAATATGGATGGATACAAAACACAAAAATCTCGCGTGTTTTCCATATTCAGCAACACTACAAGTAAAATTTTTTTCACTATTTGTTCTGGAGGTTTTTATTACCCCAAAATTATTTTTTTATGAAATTTCGTGAGAAATTCATATTTTTTCAGCTGATTCTATTTAAAATTCTTTAGTTAGCTGTTAAATATACAACAGGGGTTTTAGAATAATGTGTGTTTGTGTGTAGGTATAGAATACAGAAAATTTTCATTTACGTTTGTTCCAAATGAGTTTTGTTTTCCTTTTTTGGTGTAAAGCTTCTCCCCATACAAGTTTTTTTCAACTTATAATAATTCGATTGAATTAATTTTCGAATTAAAACCAAAATAAAATAAAAATCTTAATCAAAGTTAAATAAAACAACAAGAAATCAACGCAATAGGGCAGTTTATGATTAATTACCAGTCGTATATTTGATTGCGCGTTTCTTCTTTGCGGTGAACATGAAAAATATTTTTTTTTTATTTAGGTTGGGTTATGGAGCGAAGTGGAGATTCCGAGCAACTTATAAAGCATTGGCAACTAATTTACGATGCTTCATGTGAAAATGGGGGTTCAAATTAGAAAATATGGATAAGCAATAAAAATGTTGAGCGAAAAGTTTGAGTGAAATCGTTTAAAAATTCATTTTATCCAAATCTACGACCTATTCAAATTAGAAGATGCAAACAATATTGGTGCTAAATATTGAAAAATATATTTTTCAGCACAAAAGTTTCTTGCAAAAACGAAAAAAATTCTGTGTCGTGCGTTCACATTGGTGCAAGGTTTTTCACGAGATGGGATCAACGTAACTGAACTGCAATCACATAAAATACTTTTTTGTGACCCTGCTTATGGCCTTCATAAGATAAAAGCACAAATTATCAGATATTACAAGAAAAATACCCGTTCCAGTCGGCCAAATTAACGGATGTTAATTGAATCCGTCCAAAAGGCAGGATTTTCTAATAATTTAGGTGTGTAGTTGTGTTTTGTTGGTTCTGGCATAATCCCAATCCAAGAAAAGTGTCTTAGTCTTTACGTCGTATAAAATACCACTATTTAGGGGTAAATATAAAAAGCAATTATTTAGGAGACATTTTGAAATTTTTAAAAACTCTTAGACAAAATTCCAAAACTTAGTAGTGTTTTGTCAATTGGATCAAAACATTGTATAGTTTTCCCGTAATGAACGATTGATCGACGGTTGAAACAATTTGTTCATTATTTTTTAATCAGGTTGTCATTCTGAATCCTAGAAGCAGGGTGACCACACCAAAATTCCTAAATTTGGATAATCTTAAATTAAGGTTTTATTTTCAAAATTAATCCAAAAAATTAGTATGAAGTCCCAAAAATTGGTATGATGGACAATTGTTGGATTAGTTTTAATATGAAGTTCTTTCTTTTACAGAGTAAACTTTCTTTTATAGTTGAGTTCTTTAAATTGATTTTTCATGTGTTGCGATGTCTAAGTGGGGTTTTGGCGGAGCTCGGCCCATCGGAAGTGGCAGATTGTATTATCTTATCTTGGCTTAAGCTTTATCGTTTTTTGATGTTTTTCCAATAATTTTAGAAGGTAGCATCTGCGGGCAATTCGTTTGAGAACAGAAGGATTATAGATTAGATGTGTAAAAGATGTGTAATAGAGCTGGTTTGGATCATTTTACAAAATTTAGGCGGAAGTAGTGATTTTGGTATAGTAAACTGTAGTTTCGCTATAATTCAGCCGCTCTGCGCCCCAGATGGGTTGACTTATCAAGATAGAACTTCGTACTTGGAGGTTTTTATTAGGTTAGGGGAGGTGGCAATTTCTATTGAAGCTTTCTTGTTTTTGGTAGTATTTTGGCATGGCATTTGCGTGAGCTCGATTAGGAATGAGTTGATTCTAGGTTGAAGTTGTAGGAAGGCTCTGGTCCTGATCGTTTTCTTGAATATTTTCATAGAAACCGTTTTTGTGGGAGCTTGTTCTTGTTTGTAAATGATTTAGAGGATACAAGTTTGATTTTCTGTTGGTCAGGCGGAACTGACGGGTTTTGTTGTGAAAGTTTTTCGTAGGAACTTTCATGTTTTTTGCTAGTGTTTTGTACGAAGATGCCTGGCGGATTCTAAATTGACTTGGCATCTTGATGATTTTACTAAGCGACAAAAGATACGTTCTGTCTTGGTGGATATTTTGTACTGCTGTTCATTAGCTAAAAGCAAGGCCAAGCTTAAGCCATACCATTACGTAATAAATCTTGATACTGAGGAAAACAAAGATTTCAAAAAATTGGTTGTGAGAAAAGGGGTACGCCTGGCCACCCTAGCTGGAAGTGGGGTATGCCTTTGAATTCAACCATAGAAAAAATTCATGTTTTACGCAGATTTACCATGGGATGTACCCCATTATTGATTTTTTGGCAAATAAAATCCAAAAAATTTATAATAATCTCAGTAATCTGTTTCTAGACAGTATGCTGCGGAAGGTGCATAAAATAATTTTTGAGTACTAATGGGGCTGAATTGCAATCCTGAAAATTTTAATTTTGGGGAAGCTGAATTTGACTGGGTTATCTCTTAGTGGGTTAAAGCCAACTTTGGCCGATTATTTTCAGATTTGTTTTGGAGAAAAATCCGGAACTTCATCCTGGATTTATGTTGGAATCTTGATTCAGTTCAACATACCAGATTCGAACATTATTGGTTAAGAAATTGTCTAGCACGACCGAATTCGAGAGTTTATCTAAAATACATTTTTAAATCCCCACCCAAATAGAATAGTAGAACTTCATCAAAATAACACGTTAAAATCCCAATACAAGTTGACCTTACCAGCCTACTGAGGGAATAAGCTTGATGTAGGTATTTTCGAAACAGGGTTGAATGGGAAAATATTTTTCACTAAAAAAATGTTGTGGAACAAAAGTTTCCCAATTTTTTTCGAAAATTTTTGCACTAGGCTTGTTCCTTTATTAGACCAACCAAGTACAGTTTGGACAAAGGTGATGTGAAAATGTATTTACCAATTTCCCGTTCCCAGGGAGGGCCAAAATAGTGCCACTGGTTCCATTCATTATGGCCCTATTCCAAAGTTTCGTCAAATTCGGCTTTGCACACCGAATTTGACCATCATTTATTGTGAGGTGGCTTAGTTCCATTGAGCATTATGTTAGAGAGCCAATCCAATTCTGCGCGTACCACATTTGACAGTAATTGGTTGAGGTGTCATAAAGCTCCATTGTAAAGCTCCATCTGGCATTGAATAACATTGATACTTTTCCGGAAACCATTGCCTTTGGGATACCTCACATATTTTTTGTTAAGATACTAATGGGTTTTAGAGTAATTTTTAGTATAATTTAAAAAACTATTGGTTCAGTCAATTATATTGTAAGTTGTGGAATTGCAGGAGATTTAAATTAACAAATGTTTATATTATTTAGGAAGCCGGAAAATATTAATTTAGAATTAATTTAGAATTAAATTTCATCTACAGATGCTTGTGAAGTGATAGCTATATTTTGTGGCGGCCGTTGATTCCGATCGGTCTACACTTTCAGGACTGGCAACAATGAAGATGGATGCGGCATACTTCTGTATATTGACTATTTCAAGAAGCCCTGGACTATAGCCGACACATTTACGAACAATTGGATTGGACACAGATTCTGAGTCGTTCGTTATTCAAGAAAGGTGCAAGATTCTTAACGTTAAGAAGGCTCGTACCACACCATTACATCGACAGTCAGACGGAATGGTGGAAAGGTTCAACCGTATGTATAGCCTCAGTGCAGTGCATGATACGACAGGAAATTCCCCTTCCTTGGTGTTGTTTGCCAGAGAAGGCGTACCGGAAAATCAACCAGTCATTCAGCATGAATACATAGCCAATCTAAGATGGCGAATGAACGGAATTCAAGTAGGGAAGTACCTTAACCACCAAACGAATTGACGATGTTCTTCATCGAATTCAACTAGGCCTCAGAAATTAGATGAAAATTGTCCACATTGATAGATTACGACGTTATAACACGAAAAATGTGACGGTCTGTTCAGGATGAACAGATTTAAGGTGGGGGTAATGTCACGAAGGTGGAGTAGTTTAGGTGTACAGCACCAAGTGTTATTATCCCAACGCTTGCGGGTTCGAGTCCAATCAGAGTCAAACATTTTATTAGGCAAATATTATTCTTATCATGCATCGATGTTATCGCATCAAGTATTAAATGTATTAGAGTGGACAGTGGATACAAAGTGATAAATAGTGAAATAGTGAATTTGGTTGGTAAATTAAGCTTGTAACTTTTAAAAGCTAACAGTTTTATTTGCAAAATTCATTACGAATTCGAATCGAAAGTCCAAAATACGTAAAGAGTTATTGTTCTTCGATTAGTTGTTTTTTTCATACCACGGAACGATTAATCGATACAACATGATTTACTGGAGTGTTAAAAATCTGCATTGGCCTGGCTTCGCCAATTTGGACATCAGTGTCTTTCGATGTCGATTATTACTGTATTGTCTGTCAATTTCGATTATTACTGTAATGCAGGTACGGAGATTCCTTGGCATATCTGGGTGGTATCGCCGATTTATCGATGAATACTCTAAGAAAGTTCGACGATTCGATTAGTCCGATGAAGCTCAGAAATCCTTTGACGACCTGAGGTTCGCACTTATCACAGCACCCGTACATACGAATCCCGATTTTAATAAGCAATTCCACATCCAATGCGATGCAAATTCCACCGGCATCGGGGCGGTTTTATTTTAGAAGCCTTTATGTCGCAAAAGCTCAATCCGACCCTACGTAGCGTGACGGAGTTGGAATGTCTCGCGGTCATCCTCGCGATGAAAAAAAATTGGAACATTCATAGGGAGATTACCTTTTACTGTGATAACGGACCACGCAAACGGCACCTAGCTTAATGTCCCAAAAGAACTTGTCAGGTAGACTGGCTCGATGGAGTCTTAAACTTCAGGGATTTAATTGGAATTAGCCTTCGAAAAAAATCTGAAATTTCTGTTCCAGAAACCGACTTGATCAATCTAGACCTTTATTTTGATGCTTTTCTTGGACCTGAGTATCTCAAAATGTTAGAAAGCGTGCAAAAGAGGCCAATGGAGTTGACTCTTCAGATCATTAACTATACAGAGTTTTTCGGTTACCTGTTTCAAATAATTCTCTAAGTCCTGATTAGCCGGATTTGATCGTGCCAGAAAGTATTCGCCTAGATCTAATCAACTCTGCTCATTGTCCGTCTACCTCTGCGCATCTAGGATTAATTAAGACCTTCGAAATTTTAAGACGCCTATTATTACTGGCCAACGTTGGGAAGGACGTGCATAACAATTTTTTACCAGTAACGCTTCGACCGTTCCAAAGAATTTACTTAAACTTTATGGGGCCATATCCCCGAACTCGGGCCAGCAATACGTGCATTTTAATTGCTGTAGACCATTTTTCTAACTTTGTTCTCACTCGCGCTTTACGACAAGCTACTGCGCAAGAAGTAGTAAATTTTCTTGAAAACTGAATATTTCTTGTGTTTGGAGTGTCAGAGACAATATTTACTGACAACGACAAGCAGTTTGAGTCTAAAATTCTTGACCAACTGTTCCGAAAATACAGTGTACAACACATTTTTACAGAGATATAATCGCCTAAAAAGCAATGCCTCAGAACGGGTGAAACAACCAAATACTTTTTAGTATTTGGACATTATGCCATGATGCATGGTTCTTCGTATAAATTGTTAAAAGACGTTTATGAATATAGTGGGAATCAACTCTCCTTAGATAATAAATCGAAAGTTTTATATACAATATCCGCCAAGAACCTAATGAATCTTCGTAATGATCAATTAAAAGCCTGCTCCCCTTACAACCTACGAGCCAGATTTCCGAAATATATGATCGGTCAAACCGATCGGTAATGCCTTGGCTCACTACTCCGCTAAGCTTGCACCTAAATATTTAAAGGTCAATTTCATATGAATAGTAGGAAACGTCTCTTGTGAAGTAACGAACCATATCGGAAAACCGCTTGCAATCTACCATTTTAAAGATATCACTTAACAATTTCCCGCCACTCTCAATTAATTTACACTTTTACTTAGTATGATGCCCGGTAATGAAACTTTTTCAGGGGCAGGTATACGTCCCCACGAATGTAGCAAATTCCGCGTTTCGTTCCATATTATATGTTCTGTATCATTTCAGAATTAACAATTTTTATTCTTAACTTCATCTTCGCGGTGCTATAATGTTGGGTTGTGAGTGTGATAAGTTTCGTACCCCTGTGATAGATGTTCATAGTTTGATTGTTTAACATCATACGTTGTAATGAAACAAAAATATACAGACACCAAAAAAAATTTTCTACGGTTAAATTTAAATAAGTTTGTATGGAATTTTTTTTTATGTAAAATACGATTTTTTTATTGCAAAGTCGGATACATATAGGTTCCGAGTAGAACAAATCGAGAAAAATTTATTTCGACGATTACAGCGCCATCTATCAGGAATCGAAAAAATATTTCAGACGTTCTACGTACTTTTAGGCGTATATTTAAGATTTCAAAGTTACTCTCGTTCCGCATACAAACAGAGGGATATGCTGTATAAGAGATTACGGAAGAGATTACGGTACTCGCCGCAAGTGACAGCACTATCACTAAAGAGAAATTAGTTTGTTATGAAATTACCAGTGGAATTTTTTTATTCATTATGTAACTCTTTTTTCGCTAAATAAAACATCTAAGCGTAATAAAATATTAAATGTGATCTTAAAACGGCAAATTGATTGATCTCTGAAGTATAGGAAGGAACTCGGTATATGAAATCTTGAAATTTAACAATTTTCCGTCTTTCCGTCTTTCCCAAGTTTTGGACAAAATTCTAGGATCCGTTCATGCTGGACTAAACTGGCAATTTCATAACCAGTCCATATGAAAAATGGTATCTGTATACATTTTGCCCGATATAAATAAATTTTAAACTGGAGGGAACTCGGCTATTTCTTAATTAAATTTTGTAAAATTTGCATCGCATACTGTTCCTGTATTCGGAAAAAATTTTTGGACTAGAATTTTCACTAGAATTTTTTGATTTTGTGCGACCATTTAAGTTATTTTCAGTTCTTCAAATTCTAGTGAAAATTCTAGTCCATAAATTTTTTCTGAATATTCGTACAGGGACAGTATGCGATGCAAATTTTACAAAATTTAATTAAGAAATAGCCGAGTTCCCTCCAATTTAAAATTTATTTTTACCGTGCAAATGTACAGATACCATTTTTCATAAGGACTGGTTATGAAATTGCTAGTTTAGTCCAGCACGAACGGATCCTAGAATTTTGTCCAAAACTTACTTTAAAATCCCTGATCAATACTACTATCAAATTTCATCGGAATTAAGATTTTATTTTCAGAGTTTTTTACTTCGGAGACCAATCAATTTGCCATTTTAAGGATCTCTTTTAATATTTTATTCTGCTGAGGTGTTTTATTTAGTAAAAAAGAGATACATAGTGAATAAAAAATTTCCGCTGGTACTTTCATAACAAACTAATTTCTCTTTAGTGATAGTGCTGTCACTTGCGGTTAGAAGCGTAATCTCTTATTTTGCGCCTTCAAATTTCCGCTAGCTTATACAGCATATCCCTCTGTTTGAATGCGGAACGAGAGTAACTTTGAAAATTTAAATATACGCCTAAAAGTATGTAGAACGTCTGAAATATTTTTTCAATTCATGATAGATGGCGCTGTAATCGTCGAAATAATTTTTTCTCGATTTGTTCTACTGAGAACCTATATGTATCCGAGTTTGCAATAAAAAATCGTATTTTATACATAAAAACTTATTTAAATTTAAAAATTAATTCTCTTTAGTGATAGTGCTGCCACTTGCGGCGAGTACCGTAATCTCTTATTATCCTCTGTCAAATTTCAGCTATCTTATGCAACATCAGAGGGATAGGAAGTAGGTCTAGTTCTAACACTAATGTATTTCCTTCGTGGAACGATCTAATTTTTTACTAAGAAATTTTTGTTTATAGAGGCTTTTCTTCGAGATACTTGGAAACATCACAGTAAATAATCACCAGGTATATGTAAGTATTCGCACGTTCTAAGCCGTGATTCGTTTAATCCGATTATTCGTCTGTTTCCAAATATTTCATTACCGTCCTAATTTTACAAGTTCAAATTCCCGGAAATCTCACCGGAAGAAATTTTTTGAATGAATAGCAATTCATAGTTTTGTGTAAAATAACGTTAACCTTAAAAATTATCTAATACATAAACTAAACTATTAGTTAAAAAAATAAACTATTTATAAGATAATTATCTATATTCAATTATCACTCGCAGTGGGGGGAGAACCTTTAAATAATTTCCGTTCTAACAGCCGTACACAGAAAAAAACACAAAATTATTTTGCTTTTGTTATACGCCAGAAACGGAAATCTAATATTTCTAAATATTATCGCGTAATATCAATATTAAATAGTAGCGTCTAATAGTATTATTCTAACACCTAATTTAAATAAAATAAACATAAACGTATTTAGGTATGCATGTATAGGTGTTATGTAACTAGACACGCGGTTGTCGCAAATCATCCGGGAGCAACAGAAAAAGTGGCAAATTGTGGTAAACCGCCGCATGAAGAAAATATAAATTGGTGAAGGAGTTATGGTAATTGTAGGCAATTTCACCTATAATCATTATTTATGTATTTTTATTACATACCTCATTAGAATACATAATATACGGTATGTATATATACATACATATATAGATTATATGCATGTTGAACATGAATTTTACAAGAATAGCGTGCAAGTATTCGATTCGCAAGATTTTTATATTATTGTTTCTGTCATTCGGGCTGTGTCAGCCCTTAAATCAAATAAGTTTATATTATTACAAATTATGGCAACACATTTAATTTAATAAAAGAATAATTTATATATTTTCTCACGCTTAAAATTTATTTAAATTTTGCTATTTATAGGAACTAGAGTTACAGAAAAATGATGCTTCTGATAAAAAATATCGTTTTGACTTGAAATGAGCGTGTTCCATTCCATTGCCTACTTGCTGAACTTGTTTTTGTGTGCGAAACCGACAATAGGAAAATTTCGATTTTTCAAAATTTTCCAACTCGTTAATTTTCGTTTCACACTTTGTATAGAATATCAACTCATATCTTGAAAATATTTGGTACCATAAAAACATATACGAGTGTTTTATGTTATATGCCTGAACATGTAATACTCGTAATATCAAAAATGTACAAATCGTTTTATGAATTTAAATGTTATTAGTTTTTATTTTATTTTATTTTAAAAACTGTGTCAATTAGAAGAGAAACGAAAATCATAACCATAAAATATACAACAACCAACATTTTCTTTTATATCAAAATTTTCGGAAAAATAAGAAGAATAGTACGATTATTACTACTATTACTACTAAATATTACTTTTGGTATTTTAAAAATATCACGTTAACATTTTACATGTACAATACACAAAACTATATTATTGTTGGGGTTTGGGTGATTTTCCACATTTCCATCATGTAAAATAAAAATATTTTCTTTTTTATTCATGTGTTTATTACGAGGCGGCGGCGGGGTGGTTGAAAATATCAACAAAAATATAATTTAAAAATTATTTTTATTTTATTCGTTATGCAAATGTCGTAGGGCATTTTACTGAATTTTTTTTTTCGTTTATAGCAGAATGATGATGATAATGTGATAAAATATTTTTTTATGAATGAAATTTAAAAAAAAAATTTGTTGCAATGTAGACAAATATCACGGTTAAGGTTAACAAACAAAGAAAAATGCGGTTGGGGGAAAAATGATAGGGCTGATGAATTTCGCACGAAGATAATTTTACATTCGAAAAATGTGTGATTTAGGTGACTTGAAATGTTTCAACACTTGATCAAAATGTGAAACTCTACAGACATTTTTCTCTCCAAAAAAGGTAGATGGGACAGGCTTGCGTAAAACGTTTTCTTGTAGAGTTTACTCTCAACACTTTTGTATAGGTGGCTCTACATACAACTGAGAGTGGTTTAAGACCCAAGATTTTATAGCTAGAATTTCATAGACGTATTACAAGTGTCTTTTACATACCCCTGGGAATTTTCATGAAAGATGGTGCTTGATTGGATGAAGGCCGGTCATTTTTTTTTTTTATCTAACGACAAAAATTAAAAATAAGATTTGACAGCAGTGCAAGCAAAAGAATACATATTCTAAAATATACAAAAAAAATTAAAAAGAACCAAAATAAAAACACTTTTTAGGTTGCTTTATAAAATGTCAAAAAATATCCATACGACAAAATTTTATACATGTGTCGCTTAAGTTTAAATTTCGCCTTTATCGTATAAGACAAAAAATATTAACCAATCAGAGTGATTATTATTTATGCCTGTCAGACAAAATTTGCACATGAATCATCGTCTTAATTCTGAACAGGAGCTAAGTTGCTATAGTGGAGTTCATTGATATAAATAATTTAGAAAATGAAACGTAGTCTTTCGGAAATTTTAACTACGTTAAAATGGCAGCTTTAGGACAACAGTTACGCGCCCTTCTCAAACGGAAAGTAGTGATATTATTTTTCGATCTCGTAATCCAAATCGATTTATTGTTTTGATAATTTTAGTTTAGATAAATTCCGGATACCATAGAGGTTATCGGAAAATTCCATTTTGTGCAAATGTTAGCTTAAAGTCTTTGACACGGCCAAATAAATCAAGGGCCAGAGTTTACCTAAATTAAAACTACTCAAACCAATAAAATTGAATAGATTTGCGAGAACGAAAAGTGATAACAATCCCCTAGATTTATTAAGGATTAAGGGAGCTAACCCGCAGATTTCATCTAAACATGCAGAGGCCTCTCTCACGGTGATTTTGCCGTCTAGATCTCAGGGTTTAGGGTCGTGGGAATGTTGATGGCCTACACCATGCAACAGAACAAACAAACAAGAATCAGACTAAAAAAACTGGAGGAGCCGGAGTGCCCCGGGGAGGCCGTGTAGATATTACGGTCGTCCATGAATGGATGACACATATACTGCACCTGCTACTCCGACACTGTGGATGTCCTGCCAAGCAGATGACGGGGAGTGACAAGCCCAGCCTGCAAATATGGAACCGACACGACCTCTCTTCACAAACCGACCCGACCCGATTTTAAGTACTTCATTGTATTAAAAAAAAAAATATAGATAAAATAATCCGAATAATAACTGAACAAGGAGAAAGAGAAATAAAACCGAATGCCAGGAATCACCCTGCAAAATTTTATTCAATAAATAAAAAAAAAGAAATTTTGTCCAACAGGGAGAAAGAAAGGAAATCAGAAGTGGAAGAAGGGATAAAACAAAAATAAATCAAACTAAAACTTTGAGTTGAGAGGAAATATAAACCAAACCAAAATATGGTCGCCGAAGGTGAGTAACTTTGAGGGCAAAGCCAACGTGCACTCCGATCACGCGCACAACGACCGCTATTTGGCGCTCGACCTAAATTTGAATTTAAATGGATAATAAACATCTTCCCGCCTTTGGTAGAAAATAACGTTGGGCGTCTTTCCGCCTTTGATAAAAATAACGTTGGGCGTCTTTCCATCGTTATCCAAAAATTTGGCCTTGCTAGGCCGCCGAAAAGGTTGGGCGTTGACTCGCCAAAAACCGTAAAAATGCGGGACGTTGTATCGCCACACCCGTAAAATATTTTGTTGGGCGTCTTTCCGCCAAAACCGCAAATTTGGAATAGATAGGCCACCGAAAATGTTGAGTGTTGTCTCGTCAAAACCGTAAACTCGTTGGGCGTATCTCTTTTATCTCAAAATACACATACTCAAATTAAGATAAAACAAACTTTATTTTGTAGAGATACCTAGGTAATCTTTACTTTAAAATATTCATGAAATACATAAGACGCATTATTTATGGAAATATATAGCTAACTTTTTAGAATTCAATTTATTGCTTATAGGCCCCATACACCACACAATCATGCATGAGCAATCGTTTGATTGCACAATCATGATTGTTCCTCACACAACAAATGCATTTTGTACATTCATCAGTTTTAATGTATGTCTGAAGAGGCTTGCGTGGCGATTTTAATTGGATTAGCAATGCGGAGGAAAAAAACTAAAGGAAGAAATAGACAATTTTGGAATTTTGAAAAATCCTGTTGCTGTAATCTGGGCTTTTGACTATCCATAGTGCTGGTAAACTTTTATAAAGTTCCAGAAATTCAGTCCAAAACTCTTTATTTATAAATTTTGACATTTTGTTAGTATGCACACTCGAATTTATACACACGACTGAGCAAATTGAACATATACTACGCAGTTTTGCATGTAAAAACAACAAAAATATCAACAAATTCTACAATCACACAATCCGCATGCGCAATTACTCAATCAATACCATACACTGTCAATCAGCATGCGCAACCAAGTGATTGCTCATGCATGATTGTGTAGTGTATGGGCCCTATTAGTTTGCGTAACGTAACATATATTTAATAACCGCACACTACTTTCCTATTGAAAATATTTCTGAACTGATTAACTCAAAAACAGAACTTGAAAAATTTAAAACCCGACTGATTTTAAGAAAATTCACAACTCTACTCTCAATTTTGAAATCCAAAACTAGACTCTATTTTTGAAATTTAAGACTAGACTAAAATTCTCGCACCAAAAATAAAAAATTCTAGAAGAACAATTTTTCCCGTTTATCGTGCGCGTCGCTCGCCTACTCTTTCACAACGCACATCCATCCACACGCCAAAACGAAAAACTTACTACAAAAATATGTTTCTATGCTTTTACTCGTCACACAAACGCATAAGGTACATTAGTCTCGCTCCACAATTTTGTCGACGTAACAGCAAATTAAGGTCCATGCACAATTAAAAACCTCAATGTCAATGCCACAGAGTAGATGGCAATGCCATAAGTAAAATGCATTAATTATTTGATGGTAACGAAATTTAAAATGCAAAAATAAAATCACATATGAAACAATGTTATGACCCCTCAAAGTGTTGTACCAATATGGAAGTGGCTCTTGATTTATTTGGTTGTGACAACTTGAAGCTAACATTTGACACATAGTGAAATTCTCTGACAAACAATTAAATATCCAGGTGGTCGATTTTTTCCAAAATTCGACCAACGACACGTGACGTTTTCGTATACGTATAAGGAGTATAGTATACAATTTTAAATTAGTGTGTGTAATTTTTCTGTGGTTATATTTGTTTGTTTTCTGCGAATGTAAGCATCAAAAATTATGAATCGGTACAAATCGGTTCAGTTTTTTGGTGCTTATGTCGTCTTCGTCATCTCGCTTTTTGACATCTCGCCAAGTATTTGAGTGGTGAGTTAACACGTTCGCGGAAATGACTGCTATAACGGTCAAACAACGTTTTCGTTTTTTAACACGTTTGCGCAAATAACATTAATTTTTTAAGGAATAATTCGACATTTATTTTTCAATCCTCACAATACTTTTCTTTCTGCGACGAAATATCATTACAATTATAAAAGTTATCAAATGTGTTCCTGAGTAGCAGACACATTTAAAAAGTGTGCCTCAATGTGTTAGAAAAAAAATTTAACTACACATATTTTAAGTTTTTTTTTCAATGCGATGTCAAATAAATGTTTTGTTTTCACAGAAACACAAAATTAGAAATTATTTTAGAACTAAAAATAAATAAATTTAATTTTATTTAAAGCATATATATTTGCATTTACATATTTTATATAATAAATGGAAATGATATCTAGAAATGTCATATCGAAAAAAATTAAATGGCGCGTATTCGTATACTAACACAAACACAGGTACCACTACTATATACTTGCGGTTATTTCGTCAACTTGTCGAATTTTGGATAAAATCGACCCCCAGAATTAATCATAACAATTTTTATTAAGACCAATAAAATCGTCTTCATTTACCATAACTAAACAGGATCCCAACTCTCTGTTTGGAAATGGCAGTTAACTCATCTAATTTTGTCAAGTAAGGCTATTCATAGGTGAGTTTTCCGAATTTTGTAATATCCCGAATTTATTTTAACAAAAATTATGAAAACCCATAAAATCGGCTTGATTTGTCAGAACTAAAACGGATATCCCTCTCCCAATTTGGAAACTTGATTTATTTCATTGTGTTACCATAAGGTATTATGCGATAAGTTGCACGATTTTAGTAATTTATTCAAAAGTTTGCGTTTGCACCGCAAATGGTTTTGCGTTGTTTGTAATGCATTTGCATTACCTCCTGGGACTCAAACGGTTATACTAAAATTATCCATACCGAACGAATTGATTTAATTTACCAGAATAAAATGAGAAGTGCCCCATTTTTTGGAAATGTCCTTTAGCTCACTTGATTGTCTTATCTGTCTTCTTGATATCGTCGTATCGACAAATTTTCTGTACCCGACATTTAGAGATATTGAAATGTTAACTTCTGTAAAACTACTGAAAAAGGACCGGGCTATTCTGAAGAATGTTATGCTAGTTTTCACTCAAAATTTTTATAAGAATTTTTAACAGTGTATTTACTTGTTTATATTTGTTATTTGGGACTTATACTTCACTGCCATACATTTTTTTATATAATTCTTTATTTATACCATATTATCATGCAGTTTGGAAGTTCACAGGATAAATGAAGTCTACGATGAAGCACGAATAACGCACGATTTTTATCAATTTTGATCAATTTTCGCAAGTAATTTGATTGGAAGCTTATACTGGTATCGAAACAAAACTACTTACCCCAAACTCAAAAAAATTTATAAAACATAAGTAACATTGATTTTATAATATTACAGACGACGTAGTTTCCATTTAGTTAAAAAAATAAACATAAAACAAAATATTTTTTCTTTATGGTTCAGGTAAGTCACAAAATGCACTCATCTACATTTACTATATAAAAAATTTTTTTTGTTATTGCCACTACGCAACATCACTCTTTTAAATTTTGGATCAACAAATTTGGTACACTGTATCTTGTTGATTTTAATAAGTTGTTGAGTTTCGGAAAGGAGTCAAATTAAGGTTTTACCAATAAAAATTTGCAATTTAATTAAGCATCTGAAAAAAAAATCTGAAATAAGTTGTTATTAACAAGCACATCTAAGAGATGCTCTGGACAATGAAGGAGAGTTTGGATACCTTCGCATTATTTTTGAAGGGGAGCCCACGTTACATGCATGAATTAATAAAAAAATATTAAATGTAAATTAACAAAACAAAAAACGTTTAAGTTCTACTCGTCACGGGTGAGTTCTGCACTCCAACAAAGAGTCATAGTTGTGTTTATTAATAACACCGATCGTAAACGGCAAGGAAAATTGCCTTATGTGTTCTGTCTTCTAGTAGGATTCTAACCAAGTACCTCCCGGGCCAAGTACCGAAGCACCTCCGATCTCTTTTAAAAATGATATGACGTGCTCAGAAAATGTTTACGACACATTTTCGATATTTTTCTTGATTTCTTCCTATTATTTATGTACTAGTGTTATTACCTGAATAAAACGGAAATTAATTTATTTAGTTAAAATATTCATTTTTATCGTACTGCTTCTAGAACCTTCTAAAATTTTCCTCTTTTAAGAGGAGACTTTTAGAGCGATTGGCTCCATCAGACAAGCGACGCGTGGATGCATTGCTAAGTGTGTAGGAGATTGTGAACCGCCGACCTGTTACCGTTTCGTTAGACGGCAAGGAACAATATAACCGAAACGGAATAAGTACGAGCGCGCGACAGCAACCATCAACAAGTTCTGTCGAAGCGCGATTGGACAGGATCGAAGAACGGATTCTCGAGAGAATTAACACGAATCACATCAAAATCTAAATCTCCCCCATCTCTTGTAAATACATAACAACATAAATCACTAATCACCTGACTTTTCTAATAGACACCGGAGTTGATCTTTCAGTGCTCCCTGTCAAACATTTTTGCACATCACTATTTTTGAAATTGAAATGACAAGATCTAGACTATCCGCCAATGGCACGAAAATCAATACCTTGATTTAAAACACACGTTCTCTTACGCCGATTTGATCGGTAAATTCGGTATTTCAGTCGATGTCAAACGAAAACGGCTCATTGATTCAGCGAATCAGCTGTCGATCAATGCCATGATGGTTTAGATCAATACATCCACCCCTAAACAACTTAACATCAGCAACGATTATGGTAGGCTACTATTCCCCTAACAGCCGAATCTGCGACTTAATACGGTCACGGTACCGAATTGTTACTCGATCTTTACCAAAATCGATCTCATCAGAACAGATCATTTGGCTCTCGTCGCACCCGAGGATGTACACAAAATAGCAATCTCGACCCCATTTGGCCTTTTTGAATTTCCACGTATGCCGTTCGGTCTCAGAAATGCGGCTCAAACATTTCAACGTTTTATCAACGAATTCGTTCCAGAATTGGACTTCGTAATCGCGAATACATCGACGATATCATTGTAGCATCGAAAAATGAGGCACAACACAAACTCCAAGTGGAACAACTGTTCCAAAGACTCAACGAGTTTGGTATAAACATACAGAGTTCAAAATGCACTTTTGGTTCGAACTCTCACGATTTTCTAAGTCATAAAATTATCCCTAATGGTAATCTGCGATCACGTGAAAGAACTATGTCATTACAGGATTATCAGCTCAAACCACAATTAATCGAATTCACAGTTTATCGGCATGGTAAATTATTACCATCGCTGTATACCCAAACTAGCCGGAACGCTCGCCCCAATTCATGAATATTTGGCCGCTCTGCTAAAGAAGTCAAAGACGCCCAAAATCTTCTTCTGCCCCGACGAATATCGAGCCGCATTTTTAAAATTAAAATTGATTTGGGGGTACAATCGCGTTATTGGCTATTGGGGGCTCGAACTAAAGTAGTCTGAATTCTACCGAGAATTCCTTGCGGTTCCTTACCCACACCGACCACAAGCCCCTGACCAGAGCAATTCAGTTTAAAACTAAACGTAATCCAAAACAAGGATATCCGATATATGAATGGTAGAGACAATGTCCGTATGGCCGATATTGAAACGGCCCAATCAGAACAAATGACAATCGAATTTTTCGAAGGTAGTTTCGACTGTCACCTAATCCTACAGAAAGCATTAGAAAAGCATTTCTAGAACTTTAGGATTTATTTTTTGGTTCCAAATGCCTGGGTATCAAAACTATTGCGGAACATCAACTCCACGAATCGCCCATACAACGTTGGACCGTTACAACGTAAAATTTTCGATGCTTTACACAACCTTTCACATCCTGGAGTCCACGCAACTCGTAATGTTTATCCTGTGATCGAAAGTGCAACGGCATACTAAGAGGCTTATTCTTGGTCGATTTGGGCCCAAGCTTTTCTTCGAATTAACGAAACTTCTTGGCTCACATCGGATACGCACGACCTCATAGCATCCAGAAATTTCAATCGTTCTCTGCTATCAACTGGCACCAGTCATCGACTGATTACACACCGCCATGCACCAAGAACAGACCATAATCACGACAAAACGACATTTTTAACAGTTCATTCGTTTTAAATAAATAAACCTAACTTCCGTCCTTAATTCCGTGTAATTAAGGTGGTTATAGCAAGGCAAACAATAGTGAACTGACCAGCATGGGCCAAGTTTTGATATGGCACGTGTTAGGGAGAATTCTGATCACGTTCTTATATTTAGAACAAAACTAATAATCACTAAGGATTTCGTTTGAAATTTCTATAGTAGAATATAGCGCCGCAGCATTACTAATATAAAGGACTATTTCGGGACTATTAGTATTTTAAGAGTCTTCCGCCATTTTTTTAAATATCAATCACAATTTCCAGCTAAGTCTTACGTTAAGTTTTGATTTATTTTACACAAAAACAGCTAAGAAAATATATTTCGTCTTATGCAGGTATCTAAATAAAAGATAAAAAATGATCGAAGTGATTAAAAGTTTTGTTTTGGATGGAACAGCTAGAGTAAGTAACATAGATAGGTAATGAAGAACCCTGAGCAAAAATTGCTTCCAGTGTAGAACTGAACAAGATTTTTCTTAAAAATTACGTAGTGGTATATGCTTAGCGTCGAGAAGACAGTCACGCGCTTCCCCTCATCATAAATCTTTTGCTTGTACAAAAAAATCTTCCGAATTTACCAAACAGACACAATGTGGTTGTTGCGGCAAACGAATCACGAATCACAATTTGTTTTTGTTTAATTAACGAAAATATAATTGAAATTTCCAAGAATTTTTTCCAAAACCTAATTCCACAACAACAAATGAAAAACAAACTTGGCTGTCTACATACGTGAACTGCTGTGCTGTATTTTCGAATTAAGATTTTCGAGAAAGGCAAAAAATTTACTTTTATTTTATTGAAATAAAATTGTTTTAATTTTTTTTTAAATTTTCAATTAAATATTTTAAAGATAAATAAAACAAAAAAAAATCTACCATATTCAAATGTGTGCACAGAGAGCAAGCAGTATACCATCATCACACAAGTACGGAAAAAGCCTGCAGGAAAACGTTTATGGATTTTAATCAACGAAAAGATATGTCAGAATTGTATTATCATATGTGAACACAACAGAATCCGTTGCGATTATTATTTTTATTGTGAAAATGGAAAAATGTACATTTTCCAAAAACACGCATCTCATACTTTGTATCTTCGTCAGTTTTTTTTTAATTTTTTTGCGAAAGTTTTTTTTTTATTTTTAAAATAAAAAAATAAAAAATTAAATGTTTGTTTTAAATTTCCTGCTGATGTAAATATAACACACACACACACACACTCACCCATATTCAGTATTCACACGCGAATAATGTACTGTGTACGTTACTCGAAACAAGTGTTTTCCCACTCAGTCATATACACACATACATGTTGAACGGGGGAGATGTGATCCACTTTCTAGTCCTCATCCTTTTATGTTATTCTAACGATGAGATGATGATTATTATTTTGCTTTAATAGAATTTTCTGTTTCTTCTTCTTATCCGTCTTATCATATTATTTTGTAATTTTCTTTATCTTACACAAGAAGAAAATTCTTATCGTACTGACAGATTTTTACCCTTGAAGACATACACATACTCACAAATATTTATTGTAATGTAACCGTACATGCACAGAGAGAAAATTTATGTGGGGAAATTTTTTACGTATATTTGGTGCGGAAAATGAGGTTTCTTTTCATTTTTCTGTTTGCAATTGAAATCATTTATATTTGTGGGAATAATTTTTTTTTTGTTTTCCAGATAGAAAATTAAGGGTGGTTTTATCTTGAAAAAACGATTTGAACTGGAATCCGATTTTAAAGTGCATTGGAAGAACGGATTTCTCTGCTCCCTCGGATAATACATTATTACATTTAGTAGTTTTAATTTTTGAGAACCATTTAGACGGGACTAAACCTGACACCGCCATCCTTTCAAGTTTATCTTTTCCCTTTCAAATTGTTTTCAACTTTTGCATTCTTGTATTAACACAGCTGTGAAATGAATTCAGCAATCTTAGCTTGGTGTAACACGTTACGTTGTTTTGGCTTTCTTAATTCGTTTATTGATACCTTCATTTCTCCCATCGATGGAAGTGTGTGAAGTTATCCCAGTTTTTTATCCCTCCTTAAAGAGTTTTCGAGAGGTGTTGGTCTCTTCTCGCCAAATCTGCCGTATTGCCTGAAAAATATTCGAATTTAAGTCAGTGGGGGAGGTGCTGGTTTCGAATCCCACCTGAGGCAGGGTGCAAAGCGAATTTACTTGGAACATTCTGTTTGAGTGCAGGATTCAGTGATGGCCCACCGGCTACGTCAGTGTACGATTATTGAATGCAATGCCTTAATGAGGGTGGCGTGTTCTATCCACAAGAGCCTGTGAACATGTGAACTTGATTTGTCTTGCAACTATACGAAACAGTAGTCCAGTATTTTGCCTCAAAAGACATTATCATTGCTTTTAATCTTCTTATGAAAGCATGCACTCGTCTCATAAATTGTCTACTGACTACTACTGGAAACATTTCTATAAAACGCTATAAATAATATCAAGAGCACTTCATTTATATTAAGAGAAGCGGGGACGTTCAACCAATTATGATCGATGCAGTTCAACGTTTCGAGGCGGTTCAAGTGAGATGGTTCATTGCACCCTTTTGTACTCAAACAACGACAAGACAAAGAATAGATAATCCACGTGCTTAAATCTTGTATCTTAACGAATAATTCTCGACTGGTAGTATTCCAGTGGTAAGAAACCGGTCGGGCCTCATTGAATCCATTGCGGCCACCGGGGAAGCCATACCACGCAAAATCATCAGTATTGATTAAAGTTAACGATTGACTGGCATGTTTTAAAATTTAAAAAAAAGCTATTAATAAAAGCATTAATTCATAATATTATTATAAAATTATGCATTCTATATTGTGTTAAATATGTAAACACGTATAAAATGTGTACACATTTCGTATAATTTATGAGAAGACATAACCTTACTTTTAGCACTCGTATAAAAAAAAAATCGTTTTCGTTATTTCTTTTTATGAACATGACTAACTGCCGCCTATATAGCAAGCAGTGTGGCCTATAGTATTCTACGTGCACTGACTGGTACCAGGCAGTACTGCTTGATACGTCATCAAATGTATGTCTACAGTTTCTTCTCTGAACTGTAATGGTATGGCATTAATGTTCGTAAACAGGATTCGAGATTTAGAGGTTTAACGAAATGTTGAATGCATATTTTAATAATAAATTAATTCTCACCAATAGCCCTTAATATAATATTTATTTGATATTATTGTCGATTTTTTTTAGTTTTTCCACTGCGATTAACATTCCATAAAAAAATATTATACAGAAAAATTATATCATTTATTTGATTATACTGCCATCTGTATTCAAACATTGCAACCTTCAACTAAAATGGCGTATACTGGTATTACTTATATTCAATCCCAAATTTATTAATCAAATATTTTACGAGAATCAAAAATAAATCTCTTATGTTTGATTAAAAAAACTTGTCCATTTTATACAGTAAGTGTCACTCTTTAAAGTTCCAATAACAGAACATCGTGTAGTTTGTACTAAAATTAATTACCAAACGATGATACCGTATACGATTTTAGAGTAGAACTTATTCCGATTAACACCGAACGACTTTTGAGTAGAACTTATTCAGTACACTCATAGAGTTTGAGTGGTTTAATTTCAACAGCCAATAACAAAATATTGCGGAGTTTGTACCAAAATGCCAATATTGTTGGATGGTTCGTATAGGCGTAATCTTTCAAACTACCTAGGTTTGATTTCCAAACGAATTGGTAGCTGTAGATTTTATGAGTAAAATTAGATCATTGAATTGGTTGAGTGGTATACTTAGAGGAGCCAATAACAGGACATCTTTATAGATTTTCTACCCATTATTAGTGATTTACATTTACCGGAAATGAATCCGTTCTGGAGAGCCACTGATTTCATTTGAAAGGTTAGGTCCGTTAAATGGTCGTTAATGGAAATCAAAATTTAATAAAGGGATTTCCAATAAGGACTTGACAACTTTTTTTAAAAAAGCGCAAACTATTTGAGATATCTCGAAAATTTTATGATTTGCTTGAAGTACAGTCAAAACATCTATGTATGGAATTCGACATCGTTCATATGTCCACTAAGGGCATGACGATTGCAGGTGTCGATTCGTTGAACCCAATTTTCGATGACTCGACTATACATTTCGACGGAAACGGCCGCTGTCTCGTTCAATATTGGCTCTGAGCTCCTCTAACGACGCCGGCTTGTTGACATATACCAATGATTTAACGTAGTCTGATAAAAAAATCTAAACGTGTTAAATCTTACGATCTAGGTGGCAAATCGACAGGACCATTTCTGGATATAACACGTTCATCGTATTTAGATTTCAATAAGTCGATTGTTAGACCCGCTGTGTGGCATGTCGCACCATTTTGTTGAAACCACATATCATTAATGTCTAGCTCATGCAATTGACCAAAGAAATAACGTTGCAACATATTGTATCTGTAGCGATCCCCATTAACTGTAACGTGACAGTCATTTACATCAACAACAAAAGAGGATGGCCAATTAACACCACCACCATAAAAACCACACCATACAGTTATTTTTTGTGGATGAATTGGTGTTTTTTGAAGCACATGAGGGTTTTCACTTGACCAATAATGCATATTCTGTTTGTTGACGAAGACGTTTAGCCAAAAATTCGCTTCAACACTGAAGATGATTTTGCCATGAATTTGGTAATCTTCTTTCAACTTTTTCAGAGCCCAATCCAGGAACGTATCGCTTCATATGATCGAGTGGCTTTAGTTCTTGTGTTAACTTGATCTTATAAGGGTGCAAGCCAGGATCATTTTGCAAAATTCGAAAAAGTATGGTATGAGGGATGCCCGATTCTTGAGAACACGATGGAATCGACTCTTTTGGTTCGTTTACAACGGACGCTTGAACGGCAGCATTATTCTCGGTACTTCGACCAACCCGTTGTCTCACTGGCACAGCAACATCCAGCAGCGAATATTTAGACTCAAATTTTTTCACTATAGACTATGAACTGCTTGTGTACTGGGACGATAATTACGACCAAAAATTGGAAATAACGCTTTTGAAGTTATAGTCACCGACTCGAAAATTTTGTAGTAAATTTTAATTATTTGTAAACGTTGTTCGTTTGTGTACTTCACCATGACAAAAATGTTGTCTTTACTGAATGTTTTGACCCTGACAGTTTGATTATTTGTTTAAGGGTGTGTTCACAGTGAAAGTTCACAGCTGTCAAGTCCGAAATGGAAAACCCGATATTACAGAACAAAAAAATCCCAACGATGATAAATGACTCAATGGCCAAATTCATGTAGTAGCCGCACCTAAATGACGATCTCCCGAAATGAACATATCGGCCATCCAAATTAGCGTAAAAATTCTCAGCAAAAAATCTGAAGCTTTGCATTGTTAGCACTAGGTGGTTTTAAATAAGTGACGCCTGACTTCTGGTAGGAGACTCTGACCTGAATCACGATATCTGGTCTGGTATAGTATATCTAGATCAGAACACTAGGAGGATCAAAAATCGTAGCAGAAACCCTGAAGTCATGCGCTTTGTTAGCACTAGGTGGTTTTAGTTAGGTAACTCAATAACCAACTTCATGCACTAGTCAGACCTGGATCACGATCTCCAGGAATGACTGCTGATGAGCATCCATATTTGAGTGAAAATGACATTAGTACACTTAGAAGATATAAATTCCCGCGAATAAACCTTTCAACTGATTCTAAATAATTTGAGAATTATTATGAATCATCAGAAGCATCTTGGGCTCTGTCAGCAGGCGTCACAATATTGCCAATTCCTGTTCTTCTGTAATAATACTCAGAGCCAATACCAATAATCTACTTTGTAAACGCTGCCGAATATGAATTCGTTTTCATTTCATATCTAGGTGCTGAATGGAGCAAAAAGTATATTTGAAAATTTAAAACAGGCAGCACCAAACACAAAAAATTACAAAACGCACTGTCTAAATAAAAGCTTAACGGTTAGTACCGTCCCAAAGATTTCCGTCAAATACAGATGATGACTCACAAATCGCGAATTTATGTATATCCTTTTGCGACAATGGTATAGGCAATTAGCCTTTCCAATTCACCCTAATGTTGTTTAATCTAAACCAGCAATACATTTTCTAATTTAAAGCATTTTGCTGTCATTATAGAAATGAAAATATGAATTTGCTGATTTGGTAAAATCTCCCTTATTCATTTAACTATGTATGCAGCACAAACATATACAGTTAAATTGTAAAGTACTTAGGGACTACAACTACAAAATATAATGATATCAAAATTTTTTTGGTTAATATAAAATTAGAATGTCGATGTACTTAATCTTAATTATAGTGATATTCAATCAATTACGATGCGGTACGACGATGTTTCTAATTCAATTTCCTAAAATGTCTGTACAGAGATACAAAATATCCGCGCAATCAACGACATTAACCACCACCACCACCACCAACCACCACGACCAACAACAAAAAAAATTTAAAATCGCGGGTAATAAATTTCCATCGATGAATCAAACACCTTTTCAATAAAGAAAAGAGTAAAAATTGATATACACGAGAGTACCACACCAAAATATTCCGTTCCACAAATTAATTCGCACCCTCGCGCCTTTCACCGGAAAATTGTCTTATTCAATTGGAAATGTTTGTGTACCAAGAAGATAAATGTTTATTATATTTTTGGTTTTCAATTGATTGTTTTGTTGTAACACAGTATTTAATTTGTATATCGTCTCTCTCCCTTCCTTTATTGCGGGATTCGTACAGGAGTTGGGACTCTTGTTTCGTTTAAATGGAAATGTTGTCTCTTTATAAATAAATCCTTAATTTCCATTTGATAATGAAAACGGAATATTCAATGACAGTTTTTTTTTTGTGTGTGTTGGCGGGTAGTGGTGAGTGGTGTGGCGGGTATAAATCGGAAAAACGAAAGTTTTAATGTTTTTCTTTGTATTTATATTGAAATAAAGATAAATAAAAACGGAATAATAGTGATATAACAATATTATATTTATTTATAGAAAAGGGATGAAAAATTTAAAAAAAAATATTGGGTGGTTTATGGATAATGTTGTTACCAATACCACTACAAATTAATTTAAAATGCATTGCATCGGTACTCAAAAATTGTGTCACTCAATAAATGAAGATGTCTTTTTCTTAATTAAACTGTACAGTCGATCAGGAATCTTGAATTACGGCAGAAACCAGTGAAACAGTGAAACACTTTACTCTTAGATGATTACATCGCAAAACCAGTGAAACTGGCCCTTAGCATATCGATAGCTAACAATTGTACCCCTAAATGGCGACAATATAATAGTGGTGTTCCAGAAGAGTGTGCGGCGTCGCCATACATTGTTGTTGGTTTCATATGCACCGGTCGCTTTATAGGGATAGAGTAAGTAAGTAAAATAAAGAAAAGCAAGGTTTCACCCCCAGTTGAGCTGCCTCGTGAAAAATAAAAAATTTAATTTTTTGTGAAAAACTTAAAAAATTTAAGTGCGTATGGATTTTGTGGCGGTCAAGTTACTCCCTTTTTGGACCCCGAGCCCACGTCTTTGGTCCCATAGTATAGAGGTCAGAGTTTAAAACATCAGGGATCGTTGAGGATCAGACTAAGTTTTATTATTTACTAGGGGCTCTCCACGAAAAATATCTCAAAATCGTATAGGAAGCGGCGCGTCTACATCAGTTATTAGGGGGTAGGTTTAGGTGATCAAACCCTAGTCAGTTAATGTCAATAATGCGCATGACTAGTAACAACGATCTTTCTGATCAGACTTTGCGAAATCTGTGGTGATCTCCTCGAGAAATCCAGGCAGTTTTAGCGGTTAGAAATTGATCTTTAGATCAAGTAGCTGAATTAGCCGACAAAATTAATGACGTTTTGCCATCAATCAATTATAATTTAAACCAGGTTAGTATAATACACCTCCTGTATCACATGTTTCTCGCCCAAGCAACCCATATTGTTCACATCTAAGTATATGTAAAAAGCGAACGGTCGCACCGTCACGCAGCAGATCGTTTGGTAGATGGATGAATCCATACCACGTGGGAAAAAGTTTTGTTGGTACCATTTTCGTTTCGGTACGAAAGCAAAAAAATGCAGAGATCCAGATAAATGTCAATTCGATAAGTTAAACATTTAGACCATTCATAGGTAGTGACATATGACAACGGCCATTGTTATTAATTTTCAGGGATACGTCAAGTATTCGTCAATTTTTAATAGATACTGGAGCGGATGGATCGGTGCTTCCTGCATCGAGTGTCCATAAGAAACAGCCGCTAAGTGAGGTTGATATGGTTCATTAACGTTAAATTTAGATTTTGGATTAAAAAAACCATTTACATGGACTTTCATATTAGAGGACGTATCTAGACCTTATCCTTCGTCTACAATGTTCGCAAAGGGAAAAATTATTTCATGTCCGTCAGATTCCTTGCTTGTCATGTCAAATTCGGTTAAAAATTCTGTAGTTTACTCCTTGTTAAAAAAGGAGAGACAAATAACTATTGAAACATCGGAAAGTGTACCAGTTAGGCATCTTGTAACACAACATATTGAGACTAGAGGCCCTGCAGTTAAAGCTAAAATTCGTAGACTGTACATCGAGAAAACGCTTGCTGCCAAAAATGAATTCGATCGTTTGATCAAGTAAGGGTATTTCACTCGGACGAAAGGGCCTTTACACATGGTGCCGAAGAAGGATGGTTCTTAGCGACCATGCGAACCAACACTGGATTTGGTTAGGGCGTATCACCAGATACCGGTGGAGCCAGGCGATATTCCCAAGACGACAATTTGTACACCTTTTGGGTGGTTTGGATTTAACCGAATGACATTCGGGTTGCAAAATGCGACCCAGACATTTCAAAGGTTTATACATACAGTTTTCAGTGGATTGGATTTCGTTTTTCCGTATATAGACGATTTACTCATTGGTTCTAAAAGCTTTGAGGAGCATTTGAAGTATATCAAAATTGTTTTCGCACGTTTAAGTGACTATGGTTTAATTAACGTGGGTAAATGTGTTTTTGCAAAACCCGAGGTAAAATTTCTCAAACATATCGTCAGTCAATTGGGCATTAAACCAGCCCCTAATAAGGTTGTAGCAATTAACGAATACAAGCCACCGGAAATGATAATGGACATGAGACGATTTCTTGGGATGCTAAATTTTTACCGTAGGTTCATTCCTAATGCAGCTGGTAACCAAGTCATTCTTAATCAATTTTTAAAAGAGTCAAAGAAAAATGATAATCGAAAAATTGATTGGGATGAACAAACAATCTCAGCGTTTAATATCTTGTAATACACCACTGGCATTAATGGTCGATGCGTCTGATTTCCCTATAGGTGCAGTTATACAGCAATTGGTCGACGTGCAGTGTTAGCCACTAGGATTCTTGGAGGAGGAGTTGAAAGACCATTTGCTCCGATCAAGTTTAGGAAACAGGTATTTCACAGTATCCATGATTCATCGCATCCAGAAATCAAGAACACTGTAAAGTTGGTGACAAGTAAATATACGTATGGCCAGGTATTAAATAATATGTTAGGAAATGGGCACAAGCTTGCATGGCCCGTTAGAAATGGAAAATTATGCGACACGTTAAATCACCGTGGGGTCAGTTCCGATTAGTAGAAGAAAGATTTAATGAAATGCATACAGAATTCCCTTGCTTAGTAATAAAGAAAAAACCGTAGTTTTTGCCTTATACAACGGTTGGATATCAAGGTTTGGCACTCCCTTATATGTGGTTATTTATGAAGGACGTCAGTTTGAGTCCCAGTTATTTAGGGAATTAGCAGTTTTAATGGGATTCAAGGTGGAACGAACATGTGCTTACAATCCTCAGGGAAACGGAATTATTGAAAGGTGACATCGTACACTTAAGACTGCAATAATGTGTCATGGTCAACAAGAGTGGACAAAGGTGCTACCAACTGTATTATTTGGTTTGAGAATAGCGACTTCAGCAGAGTTAGTGTATGACGTGTATCCAATACCTCAGAATTACAAAATGATTTTGTATAAAGAGCTTAGAAATCACGTTATAGTTATTACGCCAGTGCCTCCTGCTCTCCATAATAAAACTAAATCATTTGTATTCAAGAAATTGGTGAATTGTACACAAATTGGTGAATTGTACGTACTGATGCAGTGCGGGCGTCACTTCAGCCTCCTTATGAAAGATCCTTTCATAAGGACTTGTTTTCAGGAGGCAATAGAGGTTCTTGTCTTGACGCAACAGAGGGAAAATGCGCGAATATCCCACAACCCATTGTTTTGAATTCAACAGTACCATTCACACCGACGCAAGCAGCTTCGAGATCGAAGAAAGACGTAACTTTTAATCCAGTGACGGAGATCAGAGTAATTCCGAGAAATACCTGGACTGACAGGGCTATAATATTACCCTCGCCTTTTCGTTAACTTTTATCGTTCGTTCCCCCACTAAGGAGGGACTGCTGTGGTTTCGCAATATATTGTTTGTTGGTTTTGTTTGCACCAGTCGGTTTATAGGGAGAGAGTAAGTAAAAAAAGAAATTTCATTATACCATAAGTATTAAACTTGAACAAAAAATTCGACAGAACTGCTCTATTTACCATACTAGTGTATTTATAACCTGAAAATCGTAAATTGAAAAACAAAAATTGGTTGGAACGTAAGTAGCATTACACTAAAAGAAACGAAATGAAAGAAACTGGCTGACTGAAAAAATTTATTAGTTCCCATTTTCCCAATAAACAAATTGCTATTTTTCTACTTATTCATGATGGCTAGGCACCTATAAAGTAATATTTATGTTGTGTGCCTGAGATCGACCTCCTATGTAAACCACCGAATAAAAAAACCGATGGTTAGTTCATACAAGTTATTGATAGATGTCTCTAATGTTCATAAACAAAAAAATATTCTCCATATTTTTTAATTTTCAAGTGAAAATTTATTTCAGATATTTATCAATCGATTCATCACCTCGATTCATTTAGTACCATCTTAACGATTGGTATGAACTAACCACCAATTCAGGTAGTTGGAAATTTAGACAAAAAAAATCAACGTGAGGCACAAAGCATTAAACCAAACCCTAAATACAATTTGGGAGGGTTGGGTTACCTCGGATTTCGTATCAAAACAAATATTGCTTGAATCCACAAATCTCATTCGAATTTTAATTTTCAATAAAAAATTAATCGGAAAATTATATTGAGTATAAGATCTCCACCCTGCAGATAACTCTCCACCGTTCGACAAAAGATGGTGCCACCAACAAGTTATGGAAATAACCTTAAAATATTAGCATCATATATGTATTTCGTTTCTTGTGAAAATGTCGAGTTTTCAGCCATATAAGCGGGAACTTTTGACTTGCTTCTTTAATTTGAAGATCGGTTGCTTGTAGAAGCATATGGTGAGATACTGTTAAAGTTCGCCGAAAGTTTCCAGCCGAAAAATAATGCAGATAGTGTCTTTGCTATCACAGCCGAAACACTAACTAGAAAAATGCAATAAGACAAATTAAGTAATTGTATAGCCTAACGGCTTCGACAACTCTCATGGGCACGCGGGACGTCGCTGCGCTCCCCCCGAGGGGCTTTAGATTTGAACTTCGGGGGACGTAGGGGCCGAGATAAGCAAACATGTCGTACTGCGTGCCGCACGTAGGAACGGATTATATAGAATCTATTGACCGCTTTATCGAAAAATCATATCTTTATGTTATTTTTCGGCTGGGATAGCAAAGACACTATCTGCATTATCTTTCGGCTGGAATCTTTCGGCTAACTTTAACAAGGTTATGGTGAGGCGGACTATAGTGAGAGAAGTTGTCGAGAATGTTTTCAAAAGTTTAAGAATGGTGAATTTGATGTCGAAGGCCGAAATTGAACGAAGCGGCGCTGAATTGAAAGCATTATTGAATGAGATTCGTGTCAATCGCAAGAAGAACTTTTATTTACATTAGGAGTGACTTAACAAGCAATAGCACGTTGTTTAAAATCATTGGGAATGATGCAAAAACAAGGAAATTATGTTTTATATGAACTGAAGCCGAGAGATGTTGAACGCCGATTTTTTTTTTCTATCAAATGCTGCTTGCCAGCCATGCTCAACATCTGTATTTGGCTTACTGTCGTCTATTATGAGTTGCTAAATCCGAACGAAACCATTACTGGGGGGCTCTCTACCGCACAAAATTGATGAGATTCCAAGCAATTTAATCCCCCATTCAGAACACGTGAGGGTTATCGCCTGGTTGGGATTATGGACAGTCCAAACTACGTTTTACAATCAGAGTTCCTCTTCCACTATTTTATTTTTGTCCGTTATTTTAAATTTTGATATTTTCCTCTTAATTCTCTCCAACCGCTAAAACCCTTGAGTCCGAATTTTGTTTTAAACTTAGACAAATATTTAGTTTACGTTTGCTTACCACATACTGTTTAGGCTTGAAGACATAAAAATTTGTAATATGCACATGCTGCAAAAATTAAACATTGTACCGATTTTTGAGTTTTTGTAGTTTTGCAAAAAAGAGTTGAAAACGAAATTTGTGGTTGGCACTAAAAACATTACATTTGTTAAATTTGACGCGAAGTTCAAATAAATTTTTATTAAACACAAGTTTACTTTCCCTCAGAGACGATATCTTAACATTAAATTCGGATGTAAGAGAGATCAACAATGAGTAACGATGTCCACAGCTGAGAAAGGTCAGAAATACTCAAAGACAGTATTCTTTAACTTGAAAGGATAAGCCGCTTTAAAGTTTTGGGATGACATATCGCGCAACGTACGAAATATTTTCGTAAGATCAATAATTGGTATTCTTTGAATCGCTCAAACTATAGACAGTTCCGGCAACCTCAAATGGAAAATAAAAAGCACTAAGTAAAATGCCGTTATTACAACAATGCCAACACGACTGAAGAAGGCTCGATATAACAAGCTGTAATAGCGGTTCAAGTGGAACGATCTTATCTGTTATTGTTACTTGCCCCAGAAATTATCTGCAGTTCATTCATTTAAATGTTATGGCCACAAGAGAATGGCTACTGAAGAGAAAGTTTATTCTCAATTTTCCAGAAATAGGAATTCCTGGGTTTCTCTTTTAGATTTTTCCAATATCGTTCAAAAGAAATATGATAAGAAATACAAACCCTGAGTAATTACTCTCGGTACTAGCTCTCAGAAAATTGAAGTTTTCAGTAAATTGTTATTTCCGGTGAATTGTCGTTTTCGATGAATTGTCATTTTCGGTGAATTGTTTTCTCGATGAATTGTCGTTTTCGGTGAATTGTCTTTTTCTATTAATCGTCGTTTTCTGTGAATTGATGATTTCAGTGAATTGTTGATTTCGTTTAATTGTCGTTTTCTGTAATCTGATGTTTCCAGTTAATTAGTATTTCGGTGATTTTCTTTGCAGTAAATTGTCGTGCTACTGAAGAATACATTTCCAACAAAGTTAGAATTCCACGCTTAACCATAACAAATCGAAGAAAACAACCTAAGAGAAAGCAAGAACTAGCGAGGAATCTCCCGTCTCAACAATACGATGAAACCATTAAGGTAATACGAAGAATTTCTGTGGCAAACAAACCAGATCGCAAATGAGCATCATTTAAGGAAGGAAAATAGAAATGGATAGAGTACAGACTAAGTAAAGGGCTTAATGACCTAACAAAAAGGACGTTAGAATGGAATCAGCAGAGGAAGATGAAAGTAAGCAGACCACAGTAATCACCACGAAGAGAACGGTGCTACTTGAAATGAAATTACGCGGTAAAACATGGGTTAACTAATATCGATAGCCCCTACTAGAGTGAGATGATCTAAATGATCTTGACTACCTGTTTTTCATCATCGATACATTAAATTATGACCTAGATTTGTTGGAGTTGGCGGCGAACCTACTTAGAGCAGCCAGCCTATAGTAAATAATGTTCAAAAACGCAATTTCGTGATACGAAAAATTCGACATTTGGAGGATCAAATAGAAAAAAAAGAGTTTAAGGCCCGACTTTCCAAAAATAGAATCCATAAGTCTGATGATACCAAACAATAAAAAATAAACCTGACGGTTGCTGTGGGATGGCCGAATGTGATCTCAAACTTAATTTTAAGACTTATATTGGAGTGAAACGTACAAAGGTCACTTAAGCATCTAAAATGGGTGTACTACGAAATCTCGGTTTTCAAAATCCTGGTTTTATTTTCTTCTAGTTCTAAAGTCTTAATTTTGAAAAAAAATATTTTTTATTAATTCGGGCCGGCAGGCCTAATAATATTTTAACATAAAAACAAGATATCTTCCCCAAAAATTTACTAGAAAAAACCAAGGCTGCAACATTTTGAAATGCAATAATTGTAGAGGCTGACGGCTTCGATAAATCTCATGGGCACGCGGGAGGCCACTGCGCTCCCCCCGATTAGCCCTCCGACGGGCTTTAGATTTGAACTTCAGAGGACGTAAGAGCCGGGATCAGCAAACTTGTCGCACTGGGTGCCGCACGTAAGAGCGGATTATATATAGAATCTATTAATGATACCTACTAAAAAGAAAAACAGTTGCACCATTTTGTTATGCAAGATTTTGTACTTGCATCAATTTAGAAATCCATTTCCACCGCATGTGTAAAATTTCAACAAAATCGGTTTAGAGATGGCCTAGTTCCATCTCTATTGACCGCTTTATCGAAAAATCATTTAAGAATCTCATTTCCATCGCACGTATCGAATTTCAACAAAATCTGTTAAGAAATGGTTAAATTCCATCCCTATTAGCCATTTTCTAGAACTTTATTGCAAACTCATTTTTGAACTTTGCCAAAAAATTATTTAAGTGTCTTATTTGCCCATATGTCAAATTTTAAAAATTCAAACCGGGATTTCCTAAAAATCGGGATCTTTTTTTTATACAAAACCGGGATTTTGAAAACCGGGATTTCGTTACACATCCATCTAAAACAACTTGTTATCTCCGCACATAAAGAGTTGGAGCAGTTTTGTACCAAAATGTCTATTCGCAAATAAGTAGCAAACGCTGCACAAATTCCTGAATTCGGTTAGAATATTTGGCAGCAATAATCCCAATAAAAATGTTCCGGCCTTTTTATGGAAGAACATGAGTTAACATTAATAATAAACTTGGCAGTTTAAAATGGTTAATGAATCAAAAAAGTTTGAGTGGAAAGCCAACGAGGCTTTAGGTACACCACACTAGCAAGGAAAGGACAATGTGATACCAGATATTCGATCTCACCCTTATTGTCAAACATAGTTGAAATTTAATGCTGTAGCGTTCATAAATATTTTCCATTGTATTTCCTAAACGGGAAATCACCAAAATATATCCTCGCTTCCATATTACATAGTATTTTGTATTTCAACAAAAAACACATGAATGTTTTACCATTTATCGTTACAAACATTATTATCAAAGAGTATCAAATGTCATAAAGAGTAGCGAAAAAACAGGAAAAATTTTCTTCAAAAAAATGCATGGGTCATATTTAAATGCGTTAAAAACACACTTACACTACTTTATTTAAGATAATTTTTTCGGTTTCTATCAATAGTCACGAGTATGACAATACTCGATACAAAAAAAATAAAAAATTGGGGTGTAAGTGTATTGCATAACCCATTTAAATTGCGTAACCCATGCATTTTTTGATGAAATTTTTTCCTCTCTTTCGTTACTCTTTATAAAACTGCATACTCTTTGTTATTATTTATCTAATAGAAAAGTAAGTCGCTCAGCAGTCAACTATTAATTTTTGGGTAAATTTTTTTCGAAGAAAATATTTATTTCTCTTTTCGTGGATACATAAAATAAGGTTTTATATTAGATTTATATTACATAATATACATAATATATGTATGCATTATATAATCTGTTATAATTTATATTATAATTCATTGTGAATATTTTAGAACGATATAGTAATGGCGCAGACGGAATGGACGAAACAGAACATTCCGAAAACGGTGATTCTGAACCTAGCCCATTTTCTGATGATGGAGAATTTAATGAGGATCACGATTACGACCCAAACGAAGGTGAAGCAGAATAGGAAAGTGAAGCAGAGTTGGAAGTTGCTGAGAATCCAGGTATTGAAAGTTTTAATAACAACGCACCTGAAAATGATGAAAACTGATTTGAAAATATAAAAAGTATTCCCCATTTTCCATTCTCAATTGAAAATGCTGGACTTAAAATGAATTTTTACCAAGGATGTTGTTGAAAAATTAATTAATGTCACGAACGCGTACGGTAAGGACATCTGCAAACGCGACCGACCAAAAACTCGAAATTGTCTTGTGGGCACGTTTCATGAAGTAATACTACCGGAAATGTATAAGTTTTTGATCCTCTGCCTTCTTAAAGGTCAGAAAAATGCCCCAGCATACGTCATTTGTTCGATTCGAACAGATACTTCGATTTTTTAACTGTTACATGGACGAAGACAGCTACCAACAGGATGTGGTGTTACGCCAATACCCGAAGAAAAAACAAACTTCTTACAGATGTCAAACATGTCCAGACAAACCGGTATTATGACCGGAGTGTTTTGGGCCTACCATATAAATTAATGATTTATTACATTTTTATTTATCTTTATCTGTAACTATTTCTGAAATCTTGGTTATCTGCATGGTTATATTTTTGATTTAAGTTATTTTTTGAATTATTATTATTTATTTTTATTTTATTTTATTTGTTTTATGGGAACCTGCATAGTTAGAAAAATGCACAACTTTTCAGGAAAATAAAAATTTCAAATAAATAAAACTTACTAAATTGTATTTTATTTATATTAGTATTAATTTTTGAGTTTAGAATCTTATCAGTTCATATATTTT